>OV702291.1:11984384-13346050 GCA_916181665.1 Avena sativa | reverse complement strand
ACTCGGATCGTCTACCCCCCTAGACGTTCCTCTGACACGGGTAGCCCGGCGTAGCTCTCTCTTGTTTTGTGTTTGTTTAGGTCATAGGTTGATGTAAAACCATGTTGGTTCACAAGTGGGGGCACTATCCTAGCCGGTTTCACCTCGACGGGGAGATTCCCCCCTTATACGGGTACGGAACCTTCGCCTCTAGGTTAGAGCGCATGCATGCGAGGGGGGACACATGCAAGCACCTATACCAACCTCTCACCACACTCACACACATATGCTAGGGTCAAATGCAAGTTTTCATCTCATTCCAATGTTCTCATGGTCTTCCTCCGGCGAAATCCTGATCTCTGTGCGCACTCGGATCGTCTACCCCCCTAGACGTTCCTCTGACAGGGGTAGCCCGGCGTAGCTCTCTCTTGTTTTGTGTTTTTTTAGGTCATAGGTTGATGTAAAACCATGTTGGTTCACAAGTTGGGGCACTATCCTACCCGGTTCCACCTCGACAGGGAGATTCCCCCCTTATACGGGTACGGAACCTTCGCCTCTAGGTTAGAGCGCATGCATGCGAGGGGGGACACATGCAAGCACCTATACCAACCTCTCACCACACTCACACACATATGCTAGGGTCACATGCAAGTTTTCATCTCATTCCAATGTTCTCGTGGTCTTCCTCCGGCGAAACCCTGATCTCTGTGCGCACTCGGATCGTCTACCCCCCTAGACGTTCCTCTGACAGGGGTAGCCGGCGTAGCTCTCTCTTGTTTTGTGTTTGTTTAGGTCATAGGTTGATGTAAAACCATGTTGGTTCACAAGTTGGGGCACTATCCTACCCGGTTTCACCTTGACGGGGAGATTCCCCCCTTATACGGGTACGGAACCTTCGCCTCTAGGTTAGAGCGCATGCATGCGAGGGGGGACACATGCAAGCACCTATACCAAACTCTCACCACACTCACACACATATGCTAGGGTCACATGCAAGTTTTCATCTCATTCCAATGTTCTCGTGGTCTTCCTCCGGCGAAACCCTGATCTCTGTGCGCACTCGGATCGTCTACCCCCCTAGACGTTCCTCTGACAGGGGTAGCCCGGCGTAGCTCTCTCTTGTTTTGTGTTTGTTTAGGTCATAGGTTGATGTAAAACCATGTTGGTTCACAAGTTGGGGCACTATCCTACCCGGTTTCACCTCGACGGGGAGATTCCCCCCTTATACGGGTACGGAACCTTCGCCTCTAGGTTAGAGCGCATGCATGCGAGGGGGGACACATGCAAGCACCTATACCAACCTCTCACCACACTCACACACATATTCTAGGGTCACATGCAAGTTTTCATCTCATTCCAATGTTCTCGTGGTCTTCCTCCGGCGAAACCCTGATCTCTGTGCGCACTCGGATCGTCTACCCCCCTAGACGTTCCTCTGACACGGGTAGCCCGGCGTAGCTCTCTCTTGTTTTGTGTTTGTTTAGGTCATAGGTTGATGTAAAACCATGTTGGTTCACAAGTGGGGGCACTATCCTAGCCGGTTTCACCTCGACGGGGAGATTCCCCCCTTATACGGGTACGGAACCTTCGCCTCTAGGTTAGAGCGCATGCATGCGAGGGGGGACACATGCAAGCACCTATACCAACCTCTCACCACACTCACACACATATGCTAGGGTCAAATGCAAGTTTTCATCTCATTCCAATGTTCTCATGGTCTTCCTCCGGCGAAATCCTGATCTCTGTGCGCACTCGGATCGTCTACCCCCCTAGACGTTCCTCTGACAGGGGTAGCCCGGCGTAGCTCTCTCTTGTTTTGTGTTTTTTTAGGTCATAGGTTGATGTAAAACCATGTTGGTTCACAAGTTGGGGCACTATCCTACCCGGTTCCACCTCGACAGGGAGATTCCCCCCTTATACGGGTACGGAACCTTCGCCTCTAGGTTAGAGCGCATGCATGCGAGGGGGGACACATGCAAGCACCTATACCAACCTCTCACCACACTCACACACATATGCTAGGGTCACATGCAAGTTTTCATCTCATTCCAATGTTCTCGTGGTCTTCCTCCGGCGAAACCCTGATCTCTGTGCGCACTCGGATCGTCTACCCCCCTAGACGTTCCTCTGACAGGGGTAGCCGGCGTAGCTCTCTCTTGTTTTGTGTTTGTTTAGGTCATAGGTTGATGTAAAACCATGTTGGTTCACAAGTTGGGGCACTATCCTACCCGGTTTCACCTTGACGGGGAGATTCCCCCCTTATACGGGTACGGAACCTTCGCCTCTAGGTTAGAGCGCATGCATGCGAGGGGGGACACATGCAAGCACCTATACCAAACTCTCACCACACTCACACACATATGCTAGGGTCACATGCAAGTTTTCATCTCATTCCAATGTTCTCGTGGTCTTCCTCCGGCGAAACCCTGATCTCTGTGCGCACTCGGATCGTCTACCCCCCTAGACGTTCCTCTGACAGGGGTAGCCCGGCGTAGCTCTCTCTTGTTTTGTGTTTGTTTAGGTCATAGGTTGATGTAAAACCATGTTGGTTCACAAGTTGGGGCACTATCCTACCCGGTTTCACCTCGACGGGGAGATTCCCCCCTTATACGGGTACGGAACCTTCGCCTCTAGGTTAGAGCGCATGCATGCGAGGGGGGACACATGCAAGCACCTATACCAACCTCTCACCACACTCACACACATATTCTAGGGTCACATGCAAGTTTTCATCTCATTCCAATGTTCTCGTGGTCTTCCTCCGGCGAAACCCTGATCTCTGTGCGCACTCGGATCGTCTACCCCCCTAGACGTTCCTCTGACAGGGGTAGCCCGGCGTATCTCTCTCTTGTTTTGTGTTTGTTTAGGTCATAGGTTGATGTAAAACCATGTTGGTTCACAAGTTGGGGCACTATCCTACCCGGTTTCACCTCGACGGGGAGATTCCCCCCTTATACGGGTACGGAACCTTCGCCTCTAGGTTAGAGCGCATGCATGCGAGGGGGAACACATTCAAGCACCTATACCAACCTCTCACCACACTCACACACATATGCTAGGGTCACATGCAAGTTTTCATCTCATTCCAATGTTCTCGTGGTCTTCCTCCGGCGAAACCCTGATCTCTGTGCGCACTCGGATCGTCTACCCCCGTAGACGTTCCTCTGACAGGGGTAGCCCGGCGTAGCTCTCTCTTGTTTTGTGTTTGTTTAGGTCATAGGTTGATGTAAAACCATGTTGGTTCACAAGTTGGGGCACTATCCTACCCGGTTTCACCTCGACGGGGAGATTCCCCCCTTATACGGGTACGGAACCTTCGCCTCTAGGTTAGAGCGCATGCATGCGAGGGGGGACAGATGCAACCACCTATACCAACCTCTCACCACACTCACACACATATGCTAGGGTCACATGCAAGTTTTCATCTCATTCCAATGTTCTCATGGTCTTCCTCCGGCGAAACCCTGATCTCTGTGCGCACTCGGATCGTCTACCCCCCTAGACGTTCCTCTGACAGGGGTAGCCCGGCGTAGCTCTCTCTTGTTTTGTGTTTGTTTAGGTCATAGGTTGATGTAAAACCATGTTGGTTCACAAGTTGGGGCACTATCCTACCCGGTTTCACCTCGACGGGGAGATTCCCCCCTTATACGGGTACGGAACCTTCGCCTCTAGGTTAGAGCGCATGCATGCGAGGGGGGACACATGCAAGAACCTATACCAACCTCTCACCACACTCACACACATATGCTAGCGTCACATGCAAGTTTTCATCTCATTCCAATGTTCTCGTGGTCTTCCTCCGGCGAAACCCTGATCTCTGTGCGCACTCGGATCGTCTACCCCCGTAGACGTTCCTCTGACAGGGGTAGCCCGGCATAGCTCTCTCTTGTTTTGTGTTTGTTTAGGTCATAGGTTGATGTAAAACCATGTTGGTTCACAAGTTGGGGCACTATCCTACCCGGTTTCACCTCGACGGGGAGATTCCCCCCTTATACGGGTATGGAACCTTCGCCTCTAGGTTAGAGCGCATGCATGCGAGGGGGGACACATGCAAGCACCTATACCAACCTCTCACCACACTCACGCACATATGCTAGGGTCACATGCAAGTTTTCATCTCATTCCAATGTTCTCGTGGTCTTCCTCCGGCGAAACCCTTATCTCTGTGCGCACTCGGATCGTCTACCCCCCTAGACGTTCCTCTGACAGGGGTAGCCCGGCGTAGCTCTCTCTTGTTTTGTGTTTGTTTAGGTCATAGGTTGATGTAAAACCATGTTGGTTCACTAGTTGGGGCACTATCCTACCCGGTTTCACCTCGACGGGGAGATTCCCCCTTATACGGGTACGGAACCTTCGCCTCTAGGTTAGAGCGCATGCATGCGAGGGGGGACACATGCAAGCACCTATACCAACCTCTCACCACACTCACGCACATATGCTAGGGTCACATGCAAGTTTTCATCTCATTCCAATGTTCTCGTGGTCTTCCTCCGGCGAAACCCTGATCTCTGTGCGCACTCGGATCGTCTACCCCCCTAGACGTTCCTCTGACAGGGGTAGCCCGGCGTATCTCTCTCTTGTTTTGTGTTTGTTTAGGTCATAGGTTGATGTAAAACCATGTTGGTTCACAAGTTGGGGCACTATCCTACCCGGTTTCACCTCGACGGGGAGATTCCCCCCTTATACGGGTACGGAACCTTCGCCTCTAGGTTAGAGCGCATGCATGCGAGGGGAAACACATGCAAGCACCTATACCAACCTCTCACCACACTCACAAACATATGCTAGGGTCACATGCAAGTTTTCATCTCATTCCAATGTTCTCGTGGTCTTCCTCCGGCGAAACCCTGATCTCTGTGCGCACTCGGATCGTCTACCCCCGTTGACGTTCCTCTGACAGGGGTAGCCCGGCGTAGCTCTCTCTTGTTTTGTGTTTGTTTAGGTCATAGGTTGATGTAAAACCATGTTGGTTCACAAGTTGGGGCACTATCCTACCCGGTTTCACCTCGACGGGGAGATTCCCCCCTTATACGGGTATGGAACCTTCGCCTCTAGGTTAGAGCGCATGCATGCGAGGGGGGACACATGCAAGCACCTATACCAACCTCTCACCACACTCACGCACATATGCTAGGGTCACATGCAAGTTTTCATCTCATTCCAATGTTCTCGTGGTCTTCCTCCGGCGAAACCCTTATCTCTGTGCGCACTCGGATCGTCTACCCCCCTAGACGTTCCTCTGACAGGGGTAGCCCGGCGTAGCTCTCTCTTGTTTTGTGTTTGTTTAGGTCATAGGTTGATGTAAAACCATGTTGGTTCACTAGTTGGGGCACTATCCTACCCGGTTTCACCTCGACGGGGAGATTCCCCCCTTATACGGGTACGGAACCTTCGCCTCTAGGTTAGAGCGCATGCATGCGAGGGGGGACACATGCAAGCACCTATACCAACCTCTCACCACACTCACGCACATATGCTAGGGTCACATGCAAGTTTTCATCTCATTCCAATGTTCTCGTGGTCTTCCTCCGGCGAAACCCTGATCTCTGTGCGCACTCGGATCGTCTACCCCCCTAGACGTTCCTCTGACAGGGGTAGCCCGGCGTATCTCTCTCTTGTTTTGTGTTTGTTTAGTTCATAGGTTGATGTAAAACCATGTTGGTTCACAAGTTTGGGCACTATCCTACCCGGTTTCACCTCGACGGGGAGATTCCCCCCTTATACGGGTACAGAACCTTCGCCTCTAGGTTAGAGCGCATGCATGCGAGGGGGAACACATGCAAGCACCTATACCAACCTCTCACCACACTCACACACATATGCTAGGGTCACATGCAAGTTTTCATCTCATTCCAATGTTCTCGTGGTCTTCCTCCGGCGAAACCCTGATCTCTGTGCGCACTCGGATCGTCTACCCCCGTAGACGTTCCTCTGACAGGGGTAGCCCGGCGTAGCTCTCTCTTGTTTTGTGTTTGTTTAGGTCATAGGTTGATGTAAAACCATGTTGGTTCACAAGTTGGGGCACTATCCTACCCGGTTTCACCTCGACGGGGAGATTCCCCCTTATACGGGTACGGAACCTTCGCCTCTAGGTTAGAGCGCATGCATGCGAGGGGGGACACATGCAAGCACCTATACCAACCTCTCACCACACTCACACACATATGCTAGCGTCAATGCAAGTTTTCATCTCATTCCAATGTTCTCGTGGTCTTCCTCCGGCGAAACCCTGATCTCTGTGCGCACTCGGATCGTCTACCCCCCTAGACGTTCCTCTGACAGGGGTAGCCCGGCGTAGCTCTCTCTTGTTTTGTGTTTGTTTAGGTCATAGGTTGATGTAAAACCATGTTGGTTCACAAGTTGGGGCACTATCCTACCCGGTTTCACCTCGACGGGGAGATTCCCCCCTTATACGGGTACGGAACCTTCGCCTCTAGGTTAGAGCGCATGCATGCGAGGGGGGACACATGCAAGAACCTATACCAACCTCTCACCACACTCACACACATATGCTAGCGTCACATGCAAGTTTTCATCTCATTCCAATGTTCTCGTGGTCTTCCTCCGGCGAAACCCTGATCTCTGTGCGCACTCGGATCGTCTACCCCCGTAGACGTTCCTCTGACAGGGGTAGCCCGGCATAGCTCTCTCTTGTTTTGTGTTTGTTTAGGTCATAGGTTGATGTAAAACCATGTTGGTTCACAAGTTGGGGCACTATCCTACCCGGTTTCACCTCGACGGGGAGATTCCCCCCTTATACGGGTATGGAACCTTCGCCTCTAGGTTAGAGCGCATGCATGCGAGGGGGGACACATGCAAGCACCTATACCAACCTCTCACCACACTCACGCACATATGCTAGGGTCACATGCAAGTTTTCATCTCATTCCAATGTTCTCGTGGTCTTCCTCCGGCGAAACCCTTATCTCTGTGCGCACTCGGATCGTCTACCCCCCTAGACGTTCCTCTGACAGGGGTAGCCCGGCGTAGCTCTCTCTTGTTTTGTGTTTGTTTAGGTCATAGGTTGATGTAAAACCATGTTGGTTCACTAGTTGGGGCACTATCCTACCCGGTTTCACCTCGACGGGGAGATTCCCCCTTATACGGGTACGGAACCTTCGCCTCTAGGTTAGAGCGCATGCATGCGAGGGGGGACACATGCAAGCACCTATACCAACCTCTCACCACACTCACGCACATATGCTAGGGTCACATGCAAGTTTTCATCTCATTCCAATGTTCTCGTGGTCTTCCTCCGGCGAAACCCTGATCTCTGTGCGCACTCGGATCGTCTACCCCCCTAGACGTTCCTCTGACAGGGGTAGCCCGGCGTATCTCTCTCTTGTTTTGTGTTTGTTTAGGTCATAGGTTGATGTAAAACCATGTTGGTTCACAAGTTGGGGCACTATCCTACCCGGTTTCACCTCGACGGGGAGATTCCCCCCTTATACGGGTACGGAACCTTCGCCTCTAGGTTAGAGCGCATGCATGCGAGGGGAAACACATGCAAGCACCTATACCAACCTCTCACCACACTCACAAACATATGCTAGGGTCACATGCAAGTTTTCATCTCATTCCAATGTTCTCGTGGTCTTCCTCCGGCGAAACCCTGATCTCTGTGCGCACTCGGATCGTCTACCCCCGTTGACGTTCCTCTGACAGGGGTAGCCCGGCGTAGCTCTCTCTTGTTTTGTGTTTGTTTAGGTCATAGGTTGATGTAAAACCATGTTGGTTCACAAGTTGGGGCACTATCCTACCCGGTTTCACCTCGACGGGGAGATTCCCCCCTTATACGGGTATGGAACCTTCGCCTCTAGGTTAGAGCGCATGCATGCGAGGGGGGACACATGCAAGCACCTATACCAACCTCTCACCACACTCACGCACATATGCTAGGGTCACATGCAAGTTTTCATCTCATTCCAATGTTCTCGTGGTCTTCCTCCGGCGAAACCCTTATCTCTGTGCGCACTCGGATCGTCTACCCCCCTAGACGTTCCTCTGACAGGGGTAGCCCGGCGTAGCTCTCTCTTGTTTTGTGTTTGTTTAGGTCATAGGTTGATGTAAAACCATGTTGGTTCACTAGTTGGGGCACTATCCTACCCGGTTTCACCTCGACGGGGAGATTCCCCCCTTATACGGGTACGGAACCTTCGCCTCTAGGTTAGAGCGCATGCATGCGAGGGGGGACACATGCAAGCACCTATACCAACCTCTCACCACACTCACGCACATATGCTAGGGTCACATGCAAGTTTTCATCTCATTCCAATGTTCTCGTGGTCTTCCTCCGGCGAAACCCTGATCTCTGTGCGCACTCGGATCGTCTACCCCCCTAGACGTTCCTCTGACAGGGGTAGCCCGGCGTATCTCTCTCTTGTTTTGTGTTTGTTTAGTTCATAGGTTGATGTAAAACCATGTTGGTTCACAAGTTTGGGCACTATCCTACCCGGTTTCACCTCGACGGGGAGATTCCCCCCTTATACGGGTACAGAACCTTCGCCTCTAGGTTAGAGCGCATGCATGCGAGGGGGAACACATGCAAGCACCTATACCAACCTCTCACCACACTCACACACATATGCTAGGGTCACATGCAAGTTTTCATCTCATTCCAATGTTCTCGTGGTCTTCCTCCGGCGAAACCCTGATCTCTGTGCGCACTCGGATCGTCTACCCCCGTAGACGTTCCTCTGACAGGGGTAGCCCGGCGTAGCTCTCTCTTGTTTTGTGTTTGTTTAGGTCATAGGTTGATGTAAAACCATGTTGGTTCACAAGTTGGGGCACTATCCTACCCGGTTTCACCTCGACGGGGAGATTCCCCCTTATACGGGTACGGAACCTTCGCCTCTAGGTTAGAGCGCATGCATGCGAGGGGGGACACATGCAAGCACCTATACCAACCTCTCACCACACTCACACACATATGCTAGCGTCAATGCAAGTTTTCATCTCATTCCAATGTTCTCGTGGTCTTCCTCCGGCGAAACCCTGATCTCTGTGCGCACTCGGATCGTCTACCCCCGTAGACGTTCCTCTGACAGGGGTAGCCCGGCGTAGCTCTCTCTTGTTTTGTGTTTGTTTAGGTCATAGGTTGATGTAAAACCATGTTGGTTCACAAGTTGGGGCACTATCCTACCCGGTTTCACCTCGACGGGGAGATTCCCCCCTTATACGGGTACGGAACCTTCGCCTCTAGGTTAGAGCGCATGCATGCGAGGGGGGACACATGCAAGCACCTATCCCAACCTCTCACCACACTCACACACATATGCTAGGGTCACATGCAAGTTTTCATCTCATTCCAATGTTCTCATGGTCTTCCTCCGGCGAAACCCTGATCTCTGTGCGCACTCGGATCGTCTACCCCCTAGACGTTCCTCTGACAGGGGTAGCCCGGCGTAGCTCTCTCTTGTTTTGTGTTTGTTTAGGTCATAGGTTGATGTAAAACCATGTTGGTTCACAAGTTGGGGCACTATCCTACCCGGTTTCACCTCGACGGGGAGATTCCCCCCTTATACGGGTACGGAACCTTCGCCTCTAGGTTAGAGCGCATGCATGCGAGGGGGGACACATGCAAGCACCTATACCAACCTCTCACCACACTCACACACATATGCTAGCGTCACATGCAAGTTTTCATCTCATTCCAATGTTCTCGTGGTTTTCCTCCGGCGAAACCCTGATCTCTGTGCGCACTCTGATCGTCTACCCCCCTAGACGTTCCTCTGACAGGGGTAGCCCGGTGTAGCTCTCTCTTGTTTTGTGTTTGTTTAGGTCATAGGTTGATGTAAAACCATGTTGGTTCACAAGTTGGGGCACTATCCTACCCGGTTTCACCTCGACGGGGAGATTCCCCCCTTATACGGGTACGGAACCTTCGCCTCTAGGTTAGAGCGCATGCATGCGAGGGGGGACACATGCAAGCACCTATACCAACCTCTCACCACACTCACACACATATGCTAGGGTCACATGCAAGTTTTCATCTCATTCCAATGTTCTCGTGTTCTTCCTCCGGCGAAACCCTGATCTCTGTGCGCACTCGGATCGTCTACCCCCCTAGACGTTCCTCTGACAGGGGTAGCCCGGCGTAGCTCTCTCTTGTTTTGTTTTTGTTTAGGTCATAGGTTTATGTAAAACCATGTTGGTTCACAAGTTGGGGCACTATCCTACCCGGTTTCACCTCGACGGGGAGATTCACCCCTTATACGGGTACGGAACCTTCGCCTCTAGGTTAGAGCACATGCATGCGAGGGGGAACACATGCAAGCACCTATACCAACCTCTCACCACACTCACACACATATGGTAGGGTCACATGCAAGTTTTCATCTCATTCCAATGTTCTCGTGGTCTTCCTCCGGCGAAACCCTGATCTCTGTGCGCACTCGGATCGTCTACCCCCTAGACGTTCCTCTGACAGGGGTAGCCCGGCGTAGATCTCTCTTGTTTTGTGTTTGTTTAGGTCATAGGTTGATGTAAAACCATGTTGGTTCACAAGTTGGGGCACTATCCTACCCGGTTTCACCTCGACAGGGAGATTCCCCCCTTATACGGGTATGGATCCTTCGCCTCTAGGTTAGAGCGCATGCATGCGAGGGGGGAAACATGCAAGCACCTATACCAACCTCTCACCACACTCACACACATATGCTAGGGTCACATGCAAGTTTTCATCTCATTCCAATGTTCTCGTGGTCTTCCTCCGGCGAAACCCTGATCTCTGTGCGCACTCGGATCGTCTACCCCCCTAGACGTTCCTCTGACAGGGGTAGCCCGACGTAGCTCTCTCTTGTTTTGTGTTTGTTTAGGTCATAGGTTGATGTAAAACCATGTTGGTTCACAAGTTGGGGCACTATCCTACCCGGTTTCACCTCGACGGGGAGATTCCCCCCTTATACGGGTACGGAACCTTCGCCTCTAGGTTAGAGCGCATGCATGCGAGGGGGGACACATGCAAGCACCTATACCAACCTCTCACCACACTCACACACATATGATAGGGTCACATCCAAGTTTTCATCTCATTACAATGTTCTCGTGGTCTTCCTCCGGCGAAACCCCGATCTCTGTGCGCACTCGGATCGTCTACCCCCCTAGACGTTCCTCTGACAGGGGTAGCCTGGCGTAGCTCTCTCTTGTTTTGTGTTTGTTTAGGTCATAGGTTGATGTAAAACCATGTTGGTTCACAAGTTGGGGCACTATCCTACCCGGTTCCACCTCGACAGGGAGATTCCCCCCTTATACGGGTACGGAACCTTCGCTTCTAGGTTAGAGCGCATGCATGCGAGGGGGGACACATTCAAGCACCTATACCAACCTCTCACCACACTCACACACATATGCTAGGGTCACATGCAAGTTTTCATCTCATTCCAATGTTCTCGTGGTCTTCCTCCGGCGAAACCCTGATCTCTGTGCGCACTCGGATTGTCTACCCCCGTAGACGTTCCTCTGACAGGGGTAGCCCGACGTAGCTCTCGCTTGTTTTGTGTTTGTTTAGGTCATAGGTTGATGTAAAACCATGTTGTTTCACAATTTGGGGCACTATCCTACCCGGTTTCACCTCGACGGGGAGATTCCCCCCTTCTACGGGTACGGAACCTTCGCCTCTAGGTTAGAGCGCATGCATGCGAGGGGGGACACATGCAAGCACCTATACCAACCTCTCACCACACTCACACACATATGCTAGGGTCACATGCAAGTTTTCATCTCATTCCAATGTTCTCGTGGTCTTCCTCCGGCGAAACCCTGATCTCTGTGCGCACTCGGATCGTCTACCCCCCTAGACGTTCCTCTGACAGGGGTAGCCCGGCATAGCTCTCTCTTGTTTTGTGTTTGTTTAGGTCATAGGTTGATGTAAAACCATGTTGGTTCACAAGTTGGGGCACTATCCTACCCGGTTTCACCTCGACAAGGAGATTCCCCCCTTATACGGGTACGGAACCTTCGCCTCTAGGTTAGAGCGCATGCATGCGAGGGGGGACACATGCAAGCACCTATACCAACCTCTCACCACACTCACGCACATATGCTAGGGTCACATGCAAGTTTTCATCTCATTCCAATGTTCTCGTGGTCTTCCTCCGGCGAAACCCTGATCTCTGTGCGCACTCGGATCGTCTACCCCCCTAGACGTTCCTCTGACAGGGGTAGCCCGGCGTATCTCTCTCTTGTTTTGTGTTTTTTTAGTTCATACGTTGATGTAAAACCATGTTGGTTCACAAGTTTGGGCACTATCCTACCCGGTTTCACCTCGACGGGGAGATTCCCCCCTTATACGGGTACGGAACCTTCGCCTCTAGGTTAGAGCGCATGCATGCGAGGGGGAACACATGCAAGCACCTATACCAACCTCTCACCACACTCACACACATATGCTAGGGTCACATGCAAGTTTTCATCTCATTCCAATGTTCTCGTGGTCTTCCTCCGGCGAAACCCTGATCTCTGTGCGCACTCGGATCGTCTACCCCCGTAGACGTTCCTCTGACAGGGGTAGCCCGGCGTAGCTCTCTCTTGTTTTGTGTTTGTTTAGGTCATAGGTTGATGTAAAACCATGTTGGTTCACAAGTTGGGGCACTATCCTACCCGGTTTCACCTCGACGGGGAGATTCCCCCCTTATACGGGTACGGAACCTTCGCCTCTAGGTTAGAGCGCATGCATGCGAGGGGGGACACATGCAAGCACCTATACCAACCTCTCACCACACTCACACACATATGCTAGCGTCACATGCAAGTTTTCATCTCATTCCAATGTTCTCGTGGTCTTCCTCCGGCGAAACCCTGATCTCTGTGCGCACTCGGATCGTCTACCCCCGTAGACGTTCCTCTGACAGGGGTAGCCCGGCGTAGCTCTCTCTTGTTTTGTGTTTGTTTGGGTCATAGGTTGATGTAAAACCATGTTGGTTCACAAGTTGGGGCACTATCCTACCCGGTTTCACCTCGACGGGGAGATTCCCCCCTTATACGGGTACGGAACCTTCGCCTCTAGGTTAGAGCGCATGCATGCGAGGGGGGACACATGCAAGCACCTATCCCAACCTCTCACCACACTCACACACATATGCTAGGGTCACATGCAAGTTTTCATCTCATTCCAATGTTCTCATGGTCTTCCTCCGGCGAAACCCTGATCTCTGTGCGCACTCGGATCGTCTACCCCCCTAGACGTTCCTCTGACAGGGGTAGCCCGGCGTAGCTCTCTCTTGTTTTGTGTTTGTTTAGGTCATAGGTTGATGTAAAACCATGTTGGTTCACAAGTTGGGGCACTATCCTACCCGGTTTCACCTCGACGGGGAGATTCCCCCCTTATACGGGTACGGAACCTTCGCCTCTAGGTTAGAGCGCATGCATGCGAGGGGGGACACATGCAAGCACCTATACCAACCTCTCACCACACTCACACACATATGCTAGCGTCACATGCAAGTTTTCATCTCATTCCAATGTTCTCGTGGTCTTCCTCCGGCGAAACCCTGATCTCTGTGCGCACTCGGATCGTCTACCCCCCTAGACGTTCCTCTGACAGGGGTAGCCCGGCGTAGCTCTCTCTTGTTTTGTGTTTGTTTAGGTCATAGGTTGATGTAAAACCATGTTGGTTCACAAGTTGGGGCACTATCCTACCCGGTTTCACCTCGACAGGGAGATTCCCCCCTTATACGGGTATGGATCCTTCGCCTCTAGGTTAGAGCGCATGCATGCGAGGGGGGAAACATGCAAGCACCTATACCAACCTCTCACCACACTCACACACATATGCTAGGGTCACATGCAAGTTTTCATCTCATTCCAATGTTCTCGTGGTCTTCCTCCGGCGAAACCCTGATCTCTATGCGCACTCGGATCGTCTACCCCCCTAGACGTTCCTCTGACAGGGGTAGCCCGACGTAGCTCTCTCTTGTTTTGTGTTTGTTTAGGTCATAGGTTGATGTAAAACCATGTTGGTTCACAAGTTGGGGCACTATCCTACCCGGTTTCACCTCGACGGGGAGATTCCCCCCTTATACGGGTACGGAACCTTCGCCTCTAGGTTAGAGCGCATGCATGCGAGGGGGGACACATGCAAGCACCTATACCAACCTCTCACCACACTCACACACATATGATAGGGTCACATCCAAGTTTTCATCTCATTACAATGTTCTCGTGGTCTTCCTCCGGCGAAACCCCGATCTCTGTGCGCACTCGGATCGTCTACCCCCCTAGACGTTCCTCTGACAGGGGTAGCCTGGCGTAGCTCTCTCTTGTTTTGTGTTTGTTTAGGTCATAGGTTGATGTAAAACCATGTTGGTTCACAAGTTGGGGCACTATCCTACCCGGTTCCACCTCGACAGGGAGATTCCCCCCTTATACGGGTACGGAACCTTCGCCTCTAGGTTAGAGCGCATGCATGCGAGGGGGGACACATTCAAGCACCTATACCAACCTCTCACCACACTCACACACATATGCTAGGGTCACATGCAAGTTTTCATCTCATTCCAATGTTCTCGTGGTCTTCCTCCGGCGAAACCCTGATCTCTGTGCGCACTCGGATTGTCTACCCCCGTAGACGTTCCTCTGACAGGGGTAGCCCGACGTAGCTCTCGCTTGTTTTGTGTTTGTTTAGGTCATAGGTTGATGTAAAACCATGTTGTTTCACAATTTGGGGCACTATCCTACCCGGTTTCACCTCGACGGGGAGATTCCCCCCTTCTACGGGTACGGAACCTTCGCCTCTAGGTTAGAGCGTATGCATGCGAGGGGGGACACATGCAAGCACCTATACCAACCTCTCACCAGACTCACACACATATGCTAGGGTCACATGCAAGTTTTCATCTCATTCCAATGTTCTCGTGGTCTTCCTCCGGCGAAACCCTGATCTCTGTGCGCACTCGGATCGTCTACCCCCCTAGACGTTCCTCTGACAGGGGTAGCCCGGCATAGCTCTCTCTTGTTTTGTGTTTGTTTAGGTCATAGGTTGATGTAAAACCATGTTGGTTCACAAGTTGGGGCACTATCCTACCCGGTTTCACCTCGACAAGGAGATTCCCCCCTTATACGGGTACGGAACCTTCGCCTCTAGGTTAGAGCGCATGCATGCGAGGGGGGACACATGCAAGCACCTATACCAACCTCTCACCACACTCACACACATATGATAGGGTCACATCCAAGTTTTCATCTCATTACAATGTTCTCGTGGTCTTCCTCCGGCGAAACCCCGATCTCTGTGCGCACTCGGATCGTCTACCCCCCTAGACGTTCCTCTGACAGGGGTAGCCTGGCGTAGCTCTCTCTTGTTTTGTGTTTGTTTAGGTCATAGGTTGATGTAAAACCATGTTGGTTCACAAGTTGGGGCACTATCCTACCCGGTTCCACCTCGACAGGGAGATTCCCCCCTTATACGGGTACGGAACCTTCGCCTCTAGGTTAGAGCGCATGCATGCGAGGGGGGACACATTCAAGCACCTATACCAACCTCTCACCACACTCACACACATATGCTAGGGTCACATGCAAGTTTTCATCTCATTCCAATGTTCTCGTGGTCTTCCTCCGGCGAAACCCTGATCTCTGTGCGCACTCGGATTGTCTACCCCCGTAGACGTTCCTCTGACAGGGGTAGCCCGACGTAGCTCTCGCTTGTTTTGTGTTTGTTTAGGTCATAGGTTGATGTAAAACCATGTTGTTTCACAATTTGGGGCACTATCCTACCCGGTTTCACCTCGACGGGGAGATTCCCCCCTTCTACGGGTACGGAACCTTCGCCTCTAGGTTAGAGCGTATGCATGCGAGGGGGGACACATGCAAGCACCTATACCAACCTCTCACCAGACTCACACACATATGCTAGGGTCACATGCAAGTTTTCATCTCATTCCAATGTTCTCGTGGTCTTCCTCCGGCGAAACCCTGATCTCTGTGCGCACTCGGATCGTCTACCCCCCTAGACGTTCCTCTGACAGGGGTAGCCCGGCATAGCTCTCTCTTGTTTTGTGTTTGTTTAGGTCATAGGTTGATGTAAAACCATGTTGGTTCACAAGTTGGGGCACTATCCTACCCGGTTTCACCTCGACAAGGAGATTCCCCCCTTATACGGGTACGGAACCTTCGCCTCTAGGTTAGAGCGCATGCATGCGAGGGGGGACACATGCAAGCACCTATACCAACCTCTCACCACACTCACGCACATATGCTAGGGTCACATGCAAGTTTTCATCTCATTCCAATGTTCTCGTGGTCTTCCTCCGGCAAAACCCTGATCTCTGTGCGCACTCGGATCGTCTACCCCCCTAGACGTTCCTCTGACAGGGGTAGCCCGGCGTAGCTCTCTCTTGTTTTGTGTTTGTTTAGGTCATAGGTTGATGTAAAACCATGTTGGTTCACAATTTGGGGCACTATCCTACCCGGTTTCACCTCGACGGGGAGATTCCCCCCTTATACGGGTACGGAACCTTCGCCTCTAGGTTAGAGCGCATGCATGCGAGGGGGGACACATGCAAGCACCTATACCAACCTCTCACCACACTCACGCACATATGCTAGGGTCACATGCAAGTTTTCATCTCATTCCAATGTTCTCGTGGTCTTCCTCCGGCGAAACCCTGATCTCTGTGCGCACTCGGATCGTCTACCCCCCTAGACGTTCCTCTGACAGGGGTAGCCCGGCATAGCTCTCTCTTGTTTTGGGTTTGGTTAGGTCATAGGTTGATGTAAAACCATGTTGGTTCACAAGTTGGGGCACTATCCTACCCGGTTTCACCTCGACGGGGAGATTCCCCCTTATACGGGTACGGAACCTTCGCCTCTAGGTTAGAGCGCATGCATGCGAGGGGGGACACATGCAAGCACCTATACCAACCTCTCACCACACTCACGCACATATGCTAGGGTCACATGCAAGTTTTCATCTCATTCCAATGTTCTCGTGGTCTTCCTCCGGCAAAACCCTGATCTCTGTGCGCACTCGGATCGTCTACCCCCCTAGACGTTCCTCTGACAGGGGTAGCCCGACGTAGCTCTCGCTTGTTTTGTGTTTGTTTAGGTCATAGGTTGATGTAAAACCATGTTGGTTCACAATTTGGGGCACTATCCTACCCGGTTTCACCTCGACGGGGAGATTCCCCCCTTATACGGGTACGGAACCTTCGCCTCTAGGTTAGAGCGCATGCATGCGAGGGGGGACACATGCAAGCACCTATACCAACCTCTCACCACACTCACGCACATATGCTAGGGTCACATGCAAGTTTTCATCTCATTCCAATGTTCTCGTGGTCTTCCTCCGGCGAAACCCTGATCTCTGTGCGCACTCGGATCGTCTACCCCCCTAGACGTTCCTCTGACAGGGGTAGCCCGGCATAGCTCTCTCTTGTTTTGGGTTTGGTTAGGTCATAGGTTGATGTAAAACCATGTTGGTTCACAAGTTGGGGCACTATCCTACCCGGTTTCACCTCGACGGGGAGATTCCCCCTTATACGGGTACGGAACCTTCGCCTCTAGGTTAGAGCGCATGCATGCGAGGGGGGACACATGCAAGCACCTATACCAACCTCTCACCACACTCACGCACATATGCTAGGGTCACATGAAAGTTTTCATCTCATTCCAATGTTCTCGTGGTCTTCCTCCGACGAAACCCTGATCTCTGTGCGCACTCGGATCGTCTACCCCCCTAGACGTTCCTCTGACAGGGGTAGCCCGGCGTAGCTCTCTCTTGTTTTGTGTTTGTTTAGGTCATAGGTTGATGTAAAACCATGTTGGTTCACAAGTTGGGGCACTATCCTACCCGGTTTCACCTCCATGGGGAGATTCCCCCCTTATACGGGTACGGAACCTTCGCCTCTAGGTTAGAGCGCATGCATGCGAGGGGGGACACATGCAAGCACCTATACCAACCTCTCACCACACTCACACACATATCCTAGGGTCACATGCAAGTTTTCATCTCATTCCAATGTTCTCGTGGTCTTCCTCCGGCGAAACCCTGATCTTTGTGCGCACTCGGATCGTCTACCCCCCTAGACGTTCCTCTGACAGGGGTAGCCCGGCGTAGCTCTCTCTTGTTTTGTGTTTGTTTAGGTCATAGTTTGGTGTAAAACCATGTTGGTTCACAAGTTGGGCCACTATCCTACCCGGTTTCACCTCGACGGGGAGATTCCCCCCTTATACGGGTACGGAACCTTCGCCTCTAGGTTAGAGCGCATGCATGCGAGGGGGGACACATGCAAGCACCTATACCAACCTCTCACCACACTCACACACATATGCTAGGGTCACATGCAAGTTTTCATCTCATTCCAATGTTCTCGTGGTCTTCCTCCGGCGAAACCAAGATCTCTGTGCGCACTCGGATCGTCTACCCCCGTAGACGTTCCTCTGACAGGGGTAGCCCGGCGTAGCTCTCTCTTGTTTTGTGTTTGTTTAGGTCATAGGTTGATGTAAAACCATGTTGGTTCACAAGTTGGGGCACTATCCTACCCGGTTTCACCTCGACGGGGAGATTCCCCCCTTATACGGGTACGGAACCTTCGCCTCTAGGTTAGAGCGCATGCATGCGAGGGGGGACACATGCAAGCACCTATACCAACCTCTCACCACACTCACGCACATATGCTAGGGTCACATGCAAGTTTTCATCTCATTCCAATGTTCTCGTGGTCTTCCTCCGGTGAAACCCTGATCTCTGTGCGCACTCGGATCGTCTACCCCCGTAGACGTTCCTCTGACAGGGGTAGCCCGGCGTAGCTCTCTCTTGTTTTGTGTTTGTTTAGGTCATAGGTTGATGTAAAACCATGTTGGTTCACAAGTTGGGGCACTATCCTACCCGGTTTCACCTCGACGGGGAGATTCCCCCCTTATACGGGTACGGAACCTTCGCCTCTAGGTTAGAGCGCATGCATGCGAGGGGGGACACATGCAAGCACCTATACCAACCTCTCACCACACTCACACACATATGCTAGGGTCACATGCAAGTTTTCATCTCATTCCAATGTTCTCGTGGTCTTCCTCCGGCGAAACCAAGATCTCTGTGCGCACTCGGATCGTCTACCCCCGTAGACGTTCCTCTGACAGGGGTAGCCCGGCGTAGCTCTCTCTTGTTTTGTGTTTGTTTAGGTCATAGGTTGATGTAAAACCATGTTGGTTCACAAGTTGGGGCACTATCCTACCCGGTTTCACCTCGACGGGGAGATTCCCCCCTTATACGGGTACGGAACCTTCGCCTCTAGGTTAGAGCGCATGCATGCGAGGGGGGACACATGCAAGCACCTATACCAACCTCTCACCACACTCACGCACATATGCTAGGGTCACATGAAAGTTTTCATCTCATTCCAATGTTCTCGTGGTCTTCCTCCGGCGAAACCCTGATCTCTGTGCGCACTCGGATCGTCTACCCCCCTAGACGTTCCTCTGACAGGGGTAGCCCGGCGTAGCTCTCTCTTGTTTTGTGTTTGTTTAGGTCATAGGTTGATGTAAAACCATGTTGGTTCACAAGTTGGGGCACTATCCTACCCGGTTTCACCTCGACGGGGAGATTCCCCCCTTATACGGGTACGGAACCTTCGCCTCTAGGTTAGAGCGCATGCATGCGAGGGGGGACACATGCAAGCACCTATACCAACCTCTCACCACACTCACACACATATGCTAGGGTCACATGCAAGTTTTCATCTCATTCCAATGTTCTCGTGGTCTTCCTCCGGCGAAACCCTGATCTCTGTGCGCACTCGGATCGTCTACCCCCTAGACGTTCCTCTGACAGGGGTAGCCCGGCGTAGCTCTCTCTTGTTTTGTGTTTGTTTAGGTCATAGGTTGATGTAAAACCATGTTGGTTCACAAGTTGGGGCACTATCCTACCCGGTTTCACCTCGACGGGGAGATTCCCCCCTTATACGGGTACGGAACCTTCGCCTCTAGGTTAGAGCGCATGCATGCGAGGGGGGACACATTCAAGCACCTATACCAACCTCTCACCACACTCACACACATATGCTAGGGTCACATGCAAGTTTTCATCTCATTCCAATGTTCTCGTGGTCTTCCTCCGGCGAAACCCTGATCTCTGTGCGCACTCGGATCGTCTACCCCCCTAGAAGTTCCTCTGACAGGGGTAGCCCGGCGTAGCTCTCTCTTGTTTTGTGTTTGTTTAGGTCATAGGTTGATGTAAAACCATGTTGGTTCACAAGTTGGGGCACTATCCTACCCGGTTTCACCTCGACAGGGAGATTCCCCCCTTATACGGGTACGAAACCTTCGCCTCTAGGTTAGAGCGCATGCATGCGAGGGGGGACACATGCAAGCACCTATACCAACCTCTCACCACACTCACGCACATATGCTAGGGTCACATGCAAGTTTTCATCTCATTCCAATGTTCTCGTGGTCTTCCTCCGGCGAAACCCTGATCTCTGTGCGCACTCGGATCGTCTACCCCCCTAGACGTTCCTCTGACAGGGGTAGCCCGGCATAGCTCTCTCTTGTTTTGGGTTTGGTTAGGTCATAGGTTGATGTAAAACCATGTTGGTTCACAAGTTGGGGCACTATCCTACCCGGTTTCACCTCGACGGGGAGATTCCCCCTTATACGGGTACGGAACCTTCGCCTCTAGGTTAGAGCGCATGCATGCGAGGGGGGACACATTCAAGCACCTATACCAACCTCTCACCACACTCACACACATATGCTAGGGTCACATGCAAGTTTTCATCTCATTCCAATGTTCTCGTGGTCTTCCTCCGGCGAAACCCTGATCTCTGTGCGCACTCGGATTGTCTACCCCCGTAGACGTTCCTCTGACAGGGGTAGCCCGACGTAGCTCTCGCTTGTTTTGTGTTTGTTTAGGTCATAGGTTGATGTAAAACCATGTTGTTTCACAATTTGGGGCACTATCCTACCCGGTTTCACCTCGACGGGGAGATTCCCCCCTTCTACGGGTACGGAACCTTCGCCTCTAGGTTAGAGCGTATGCATGCGAGGGGGGACACATGCAAGCACCTATACCAACCTCTCACCAGACTCACACACATATGCTAGGGTCACATGCAAGTTTTCATCTCATTCCAATGTTCTCGTGGTCTTCCTCCGGCGAAACCCTGATCTCTGTGCGCACTCGGATCGTCTACCCCCCTAGACGTTCCTCTGACAGGGGTAGCCCGGCATAGCTCTCTCTTGTTTTGTGTTTGTTTAGGTCATAGGTTGATGTAAAACCATGTTGGTTCACAAGTTGGGGCACTATCCTACCCGGTTTCACCTCGACAAGGAGATTCCCCCCTTATACGGGTACGGAACCTTCGCCTCTAGGTTAGAGCGCATGCATGCGAGGGGGGACACATGCAAGCACCTATACCAACCTCTCACCACACTCACGCACATATGCTAGGGTCACATGCAAGTTTTCATCTCATTCCAATGTTCTCGTGGTCTTCCTCCGGCAAAACCCTGATCTCTGTGCGCACTCGGATCGTCTACCCCCCTAGACGTTCCTCTGACAGGGGTAGCCCGGCGTAGCTCTCTCTTGTTTTGTGTTTGTTTAGGTCATAGGTTGATGTAAAACCATGTTGGTTCACAATTTGGGGCACTATCCTACCCGGTTTCACCTCGACGGGGAGATTCCCCCCTTATACGGGTACGGAACCTTCGCCTCTAGGTTAGAGCGCATGCATGCGAGGGGGGACACATGCAAGCACCTATACCAACCTCTCACCACACTCACGCACATATGCTAGGGTCACATGCAAGTTTTCATCTCATTCCAATGTTCTCGTGGTCTTCCTCCGGCGAAACCCTGATCTCTGTGCGCACTCGGATCGTCTACCCCCCTAGACGTTCCTCTGACAGGGGTAGCCCGGCATAGCTCTCTCTTGTTTTGGGTTTGGTTAGGTCATAGGTTGATGTAAAACCATGTTGGTTCACAAGTTGGGGCACTATCCTACCCGGTTTCACCTCGACGGGGAGATTCCCCCTTATACGGGTACGGAACCTTCGCCTCTAGGTTAGAGCGCATGCATGCGAGGGGGGACACATGCAAGCACCTATACCAACCTCTCACCACACTCACGCACATATGCTAGGGTCACATGAAAGTTTTCATCTCATTCCAATGTTCTCGTGGTCTTCCTCCGGCGAAACCCTGATCTCTGTGCGCACTCGGATCGTCTACCCCCCTAGACGTTCCTCTGACAGGGGTAGCCCGGCGTAGCTCTCTCTTGTTTTGTGTTTGTTTAGGTCATAGGTTGATGTAAAACCATGTTGGTTCACAAGTTGGGGCACTATCCTACCCGGTTTCACCTCCATGGGGAGATTCCCCCCTTATACGGGTACGGAACCTTCGCCTCTAGGTTAGAGCGCATGCATGCGAGGGGGGACACATGCAAGCACCTATACCAACCTCTCACCACACTCACACACATATCCTAGGGTCACATGCAAGTTTTCATCTCATTCCAATGTTCTCGTGGTCTTCCTCCGGCGAAACCCTGATCTTTGTGCGCACTCGGATCGTCTACCCCCCTAGACGTTCCTCTGACAGGGGTAGCCCGGCGTAGCTCTCTCTTGTTTTGTGTTTGTTTAGGTCATAGTTTGGTGTAAAACCATGTTGGTTCACAAGTTGGGCCACTATCCTACCCGGTTTCACCTCGACGGGGAGATTCCCCCCTTATACGGGTACGGAACCTTCGCCTCTAGGTTAGAGCGCATGCATGCGAGGGGGGACACATGCAAGCACCTATACCAACCTCTCACCACACTCACACACATATGCTAGGGTCACATGCAAGTTTTCATCTCATTCCAATGTTCTCGTGGTCTTCCTCCGGCGAAACCAAGATCTCTGTGCGCACTCGGATCGTCTACCCCCGTAGACGTTCTTCTGACAGGGGTAGCCCGGCGTAGCTCTCTCTTGTTTTGTGTTTGTTTAGGTCATAGGTTGATGTAAAACCATGTTGGTTCACAAGTTGGGGCACTATCCTACCCGGTTTCACCTCGACGGGGAGATTCCCCCCTTATACGGGTACGGAACCTTCGCCTCTAGGTTAGAGCGCATGCATGCGAGGGGGGACACATGCAAGCACCTATACCAACCTCTCACCACACTCACGCACATATGCTAGGGTCACATGCAAGTTTTCATCTCATTCCAATGTTCTCGTGGTCTTCCTCCGGTGAAACCCTGATCTCTGTGCGCACTCGGATCGTCTACCCCCGTAGACGTTCCTCTGACAGGGGTAGCCCGGCGTAGCTCTCTCTTGTTTTGTGTTTGTTTAGGTCATAGGTTGATGTAAAACCATGTTGGTTCACAAGTTGGGGCACTATCCTACCCGGTTTCACCTCGACGGGGAGATTCCCCCCTTATACGGGTACGGAACCTTCGCCTCTAGGTTAGAGCGCATGCATGCGAGGGGGGACACATGCAAGCACCTATACCAACCTCTCACCACACTCACACACATATGCTAGGGTCACATGCAAGTTTTCATCTCATTCCAATGTTCTCGTGGTCTTCCTCCGGCGAAACCAAGATCTCTGTGCGCACTCGGATCGTCTACCCCCGTAGACGTTCCTCTGACAGGGGTAGCCCGGCGTAGCTCTCTCTTGTTTTGTGTTTGTTTAGGTCATAGGTTGATGTAAAACCATGTTGGTTCACAAGTTGGGGCACTATCCTACCCGGTTTCACCTCGACGGGGAGATTCCCCCCTTATACGGGTACGGAACCTTCGCCTCTAGGTTAGAGCGCATGCATGCGAGGGGGGACACATGCAAGCACCTATACCAACCTCTCACCACACTCACGCACATATGCTAGGGTCACATGAAAGTTTTCATCTCATTCCAATGTTCTCGTGGTCTTCCTCCGGCGAAACCCTGATCTCTGTGCGCACTCGGATCGTCTACCCCCCTAGACGTTCCTCTGACAGGGGTAGCCCGGCGTAGCTCTCTCTTGTTTTGTGTTTGTTTAGGTCATAGGTTGATGTAAAACCATGTTGGTTCACAAGTTGGGGCACTATCCTACCCGGTTTCACCTCGACGGGGAGATTCCCCCCTTATACGGGTACGGAACCTTCGCCTCTAGGTTAGAGCGCATGCATGCGAGGGGGGACACATGCAAGCACCTATACCAACCTCTCACCACACTCACACACATATGCTAGGGTCACATGCAAGTTTTCATCTCATTCCAATGTTCTCGTGGTCTTCCTCCGGCGAAACCCTGATCTCTGTGCGCACTCGGATCGTCTACCCCCTAGACGTTCCTCTGACAGGGGTAGCCCGGCGTAGCTCTCTCTTGTTTTGTGTTTGTTTAGGTCATAGGTTGATGTAAAACCATGTTGGTTCACAAGTTGGGGCACTATCCTACCCGGTTTCACCTCGACGGGGAGATTCCCCCCTTATACGGGTACGAAACCTTCGCCTCTAGGTTAGAGCGCATGCATGCGAGGGGGGACACATGCAAGCACCTATACCAACCTCTCACCACACTCACACACATATGCTAGGGTCACATGCAAGTTTTCATCTCATTCCAATGTTCTCGTGGTCTTCCTCCGGCGAAACCCTGATCTCTGTGCGCACTCGGATCGTCTACCCCCGTAGACGTTCCTCTGACAGGGGTAGCCCGGCGTAGCTCTCTCTTGTTTTGTGTTTGTTTAGGTCATAGGTTGATGTAAAACCATGTTGGTTCACAAGTTGGGGCACTATCCTACCCGGTTTCACCTCGACGGGGAGATTCCCCCCTTATACGGGTACGGAACCTTCGCCTCTAGGTTAGAGCGCATGCATGCGAGGGGGGACACATGCAAGCACCTATACCAACCTCTCACCACACTCACGCACATATGCTAGGGTCACATGAAAGTTTTCATCTCATTCCAATGTTCTCGTGGTCTTCCTCCGGCGAAACCCTGATCTCTGTGCGCACTCGGATCGTCTACCCCCCTAGACGTTCCTCTGACAGGGGTAGCCCGGCGTAGCTCTCTCTTGTTTTGTGTTTGTTTAGGTCATAGGTTGATGTAAAACCATGTTGGTTCACAAGTTGGGGCACTATCCTACCCGGTTTCACCTCGACGGGGAGATTCCCCCCTTATACGGGTACGGAACCTTCGCCTCTAGGTTAGAGCGCATGCATGCGAGGGGGGACACATGCAAGCACCTATACCAACCTCTCACCACACTCACACACATATGCTAGGGTCACATGCAAGTTTTCATCTCATTCCAATGTTCTCGTGGTCTTCCTCCGGCGAAACCCTGATCTCTGTGCGCACTCGGATCGTCTACCCCCTAGACGTTCCTCTGACAGGGGTAGCCCGGCGTAGCTCTCTCTTGTTTTGTGTTTGTTTAGGTCATAGGTTGATGTAAAACCATGTTGGTTCACAAGTTGGGGCACTATCCTACCCGGTTTCACCTCGACGGGGAGATTCCCCCCTTATACGGGTACGAAACCTTCGCCTCTAGGTTAGAGCGCATGCATGCGAGGGGGGACACATGCAAGCACCTATACCAACCTCTCACCACACTCACACACATATGCTAGGGTCACATGCAAGTTTTCATCTCATTCCAATGTTCTCGTGGTCTTCCTCCGGCGAAACCCTGATCTCTGTGCGCACTCGGATCGTCTACCCCCGTAGACGTTCCTCTGACAGGGGTAGCCCGGCGTAGCTCTCTCTTGTTTTGTGTTTGTTTAGGTCATAGGTTGATGTAAAACCATGTTGGTTCACAAGTTGGGGCACTATCCTACCCGGTTTCACCTCGACGGGGAGATTCCCCCCTTATACGGGTACGGAACCTTCGCCTCTAGGTTAGAGCGCATGCATGCGAGGGGGGACACATGCAAGCACCTATACCAACCTCTCACCACACTCACGCACATATGCTAGCGTCACATGCAAGTTTTCATCTCATTCCAATGTTCTCGTGATCTTCCTCTGGCGAAACCCTTATCTCTGTGCGCACTCGGATCGTCTACCCCCCTAGACGTTCCTCTGACAGGGGTAGCCCGGCGTAGCTCTCTCTTGTTTTGTGTTTGTTTAGGTCATAGGTTGATGTAAAACCATGTTGGTTCACAAGTTGGGGCACTATCCTACCCGGTTTCACCTCGACGGGGAGATTCCCCCCTTATACGGGTACGGAACCTTCGCCTCTAGGTTAGAGCGCATGCATGCGAGGGGGGACACATGCAAGAACCTATCCCAACCTCTCACCACACTCACACACATATGCTAGGGTCACATGCAAGTTTTCATCTCATTCCAATGTTCTCATGGTCTTCCTCCGGCGAAACCCTGATCTCTGTGCGCACTCGGATCGTCTACCCCCCTAGACGTTCCTCTGACAGGGGTAGCCCGGCGTAGCTCTCTCTTGTTTTGTGTTTGTTTAGGTCATAGGTTGATGTAAAACCATGTTGGTTCACAAGTTGGGGCACTATCCTACCCGGTTTCACCTCGACGGGGAGATTCCCCCCTTATACGGGTACGGAACCTTCGCCTCTAGGTTAGAGCGCATGCATGCGAGGGGGGACACATGCAAGCACCTATACCAACCTCTCACCACACTCACACACATATGCTAGCGTCACATGCAAGTTTTCATCTCATTCCAATGTTCTCGTGGTCTTCCTCCGGCGAAACCCTGATCTCTGTGCGCACTCGGATCGTCTACCCCCCTAGACGTTCCTCTGACAGGGGTAGCCCGGCGTAGCTCTCTCTTGTTTTGTGTTTGTTTAGGTCATAGGTTGATGTAAAACCATGTTGGTTCACAAGTTGGGGCACTATCCTACCCGGTTTCACCTCGACGGGGAGATTCCCCCCTTATACGGGTACGGAACCTTCGCCTCTAGGTTAGAGCGCATGCATGCGAGGGGGGACACATGCAAGCACCTATACCAACCTCTCACCACACTCACACACATATGCTAGGGTCACATGCAAGTTTTCATCTCATTCCAATGTTCTCGTGTTCTTCCTCCGGCGAAACCCTGATCTCTGTGCGCACTCGGATCGTCTACCCCCCTAGACGTTCCTCTGACAGGGGTAGCCCGGCGTAGCTCTCTCTTGTTTTGTTTTTGTTTAGGTCATAGGTTGATGTAAAACCATGTTGGTTCACAAGTTGGGGCACTATCCTACCCGGTTTCACCTCGACGGGGAGATTCACCCCTTATACGGGTACGGAACCTTCGCCTCTAGGTTAGAGCACATGCATGCGAGGGGGAACACATGCAAGCACCTATACCAACCTCTCACCACACTCACACACATATGGTAGGGTCACATGCAAGTTTTCATCTCATTCCAATGTTCTCGTGGTCTTCCTCCGGCGAAACCCTGATCTCTGTGCGCACTCGGATCGTCTACCCCCTAGACGTTCCTCTGACAGGGGTAGCCCGGCGTAGATCTCTCTTGTTTTGTGTTTGTTTAGGTCATAGGTTGATGTAAAACCATGTTGGTTCACAAGTTGGGGCACTATCCTACCCGGTTTCACCTCGACAGGGAGATTCCCCCCTTATACGGGTATGGATCCTTCGCCTCTAGGTTAGAGCGCATGCATGCGAGGGGGGAAACATGCAAGCACCTATACCAACCTCTCACCACACTCACACACATATGCTAGGGTCACATGCAAGTTTTCATCTCATTCCAATGTTCTCGTGGTCTTCCTCCGGCGAAACCCTGATCTCTGTGCGCACTCGGATCGTCTACCCCCCTAGACGTTCCTCTGACAGGGGTAGCCCGACGTAGCTCTCTCTTGTTTTGTGTTTGTTTAGGTCATAGGTTGATGTAAAACCATGTTGGTTCACAAGTTGGGGCACTATCCTACCCGGTTTCACCTCGACGGGGAGATTCCCCCCTTATACGGGTACGGAACCTTCGCCTCTAGGTTAGAGCGCATGCATGCGAGGGGGGACACATGCAAGCACCTATACCAACCTCTCACCACACTCACACACATATGATAGGGTCACATCCAAATTTTCATCTCATTACAATGTTCTCGTGGTCTTCCTCCGGCGAAACCCCGATCTCTGTGCGCACTCGGATCGTCTACCCCCCTAGACGTTCCTCTGACAGGGGTAGCCTGGCGTAGCTCTCTCTTGTTTTGTGTTTGTTTAGGTCATAGGTTGATGTAAAACCATGTTGGTTCACAAGTTGGGGCACTATCCTACCCGGTTCCACCTCGACAGGGAGATTCCCCCCTTATACGGGTACGGAACCTTCGCCTCTAGGTTAGAGCGCATGCATGCGAGGGGGGACACATTCAAGCACCTATACCAACCTCTCACCACACTCACACACATATGCTAGGGTCACATGCAAGTTTTCATCTCATTCCAATGTTCTCGTGGTCTTCCTCTGGCGAAACCCTGATCTCTGTGCGCACTCGGATTGTCTACCCCCGTAGACGTTCCTCTGACAGGGGTAGCCCGACGTAGCTCTCGCTTGTTTTGTGTTTGTTTAGGTCATAGGTTGATGTAAAACCATGTTGTTTCACAATTTGGGGCACTATCCTACCCGGTTTCACCTCGACGGGGAGATTCCCCCCTTCTACGGGTACGGAACCTTCGCCTCTAGGTTAGAGCGCATGCATGCGAGGGGGGACACATGCAAGCACCTATACCAACCTCTCACCACACTCACACACATATGCTAGGGTCACATGCAAGTTTTCATCTCATTCCAATGTTCTCGTGGTCTTCCTCCGGCGAAACCCTGATCTCTGTGCGCACTCGGATCATCTACCCCCCTAGACGTTCCTCTGACAGGGGTAGCCCGGCATAGCTCTCTCTTGTTTTGTGTTTGTTTAGGTAATATGTTGATGTAAAACCATGTTGGTTCACAAGTTGGGGCACTATCCTACCCGGTTTCACCTCGACAAGGAGATTCCCCCCTTATACGGGTACGGAACCTTCGCCTCTAGGTTAGAGCGCATGCATGCGAGGGGGGACACATGCAAGCACCTATACCAACCTCTCACCACACTCACGCACATATGCTAGGGTCACATGCAAGTTTTCATCTCATTCCAATGTTCTCGTGGTCTTCCTCCGGCGAAACCCTGATCTCTGTGCGCACTCGGATCGTCTACCCCCCTAGACGTTCCTCTGACAGGGGTAGCCCGGCGTATCTCTCTCTTGTTTTGTGTTTTTTTAGTTCATAGGTTGATGTAAAACCATGTTGGTTCACAAGTTTGGGCACTATCCTACCCGGTTTCACCTCGACGGGGAGATTCCCCCCTTATACGGGTACGGAACCTTCGCCTCTAGGTTAGAGCGCATGCATGCGAGGGGGAACACATGCAAGCACCTATACCAACCTATCACCACACTCACACACATATGCTAGGGTCACATGCAAGTTTTCATCTCATTCCAATGTTCTCGTGGTCTTCCTCCGGCGAAACCCTGATCTCTGTGCGCACTCGGATCGTCTACCCCCGTAGACGTTCCTCTGACAGGGGTAGCCCGGCGTAGCTCTCTCTTGTTTTGTGTTTGTTTAGGTCATAGGTTGATGTAAAACCATGTTGGTTCACAAGTTGGGGCACTATCCTACCCGGTTTCACCTCGACGGGGAGATTCCCCCCTTATACGGGTACGGAACCTTCGCCTCTAGGTTAGAGCGCATGCATGCGAGGGGGGACACATGCAAGCACCTATACCAACCTCTCACCACACTCACACACATATGCTAGCGTCACATGCAAGTTTTCATCTCATTCCAATGTTCTCGTGGTCTTCCTCCGGCGAAACCCTTATCTCTGTGCGCACTCGGATCGTCTACCCCCCTAGACGTTCCTCTGACAGGGGTAGCCCGGCGTAGCTCTCTCTTGTTTTGTGTTTGTTTAGGTCATAGGTTGATGTAAAACCATGTTGGTTCACAAGTTGGGGCACTATCCTACCCGGTTTCACCTCGACGGGGAGATTCCCCCCTTATACGGGTACGGAACCTTCGCCTCTAGGTTAGAGCGCATGCATGCGAGGGGGGACACATGCAAGCACCTATACCAACCTCTCACCACACTCACGCACATATGCTAGGGTCACATGCAAGTTTTCATCTCATTCCAATGTTCTCGTGGTCTTCCTCCGGCGAAACCCTGATCTCTGTGCGCACTCGGATCGTCTACCCCCCTAGACGTTCCTCTGACAGGGGTAGACCGGCGTAGCTCTCTCTTGTTTTGTGTTTGTTTAGGTCATAGGTTGATGTAAAACCATGTTGGTTCACAAGTCGGGGCACTATCCTACCCGGTTTCACCTCGACGGGGAGATTCCCCCCTTATACGGGTACGGAACCTTCGCCTCTAGGTTAGAGCGCATGCATGCGAGGGGGGACACATGCAAGCACCTATACCAACCTCTCACCACACTCACACACATATGCTAGGGTCACATGCAAGTTTTCATCTCATTCCAATGTTCTCGTGGTCTTCCTCCGGCGAAACCATGATCTCTGTGCGCACTCGGATCGTCTACCCCCCTAGACGTTCCTCTGACAGGGGTAGCCCGGCGTAGCTCTCTCTTGTTTTGTGTTTGTTTAGGTCATAGGTTGATGTAAAACCATGTTGGTTCACTAGTTGGGGCACTATCCTACCCGGTTTCACCTCGACGGGGAGATTCCCCCCTTATACGGGTACGGAACCTTCGCCTCTAGGTTAGAGCGCATGCATGCGAGGGGGGACACATGCAAGCACCTATACCAACCTCTCACCACACTCACGCACATATGCTAGGGTCACATGCAATTTTTCATCTCATTCCAATGTTCTCGTGGTCTTCCTCCGGCGAAACCCTGATCTCTGTGCGCACTCGGATCGTCTACCCCCCTAGACGTTCCTCTGACAGGGGTAGCCCGGCGTAGCTCTCTCTTGTTTTGTGTTTGTTTAGGTCATAGGTTGATGTAAAACCATGTTGGTTCACAAGTTGGGGCACTATCCTACCCGGTTTCACCTCGACAGGGAGATTCACCCCTTATACGGGTACGGAACCTTCGCCTCTAGGTTAGAGCGCATGCATGCGAGGGGGGACACATGCAAGCACCTATACCATCCTCTCACCACACTCACGCACATATGCTAGGGTCACATGCAAGTTTTCATCTCATTCCAATGTTCTCGTGGTCTTCCTCCGGCGAAACCCTGATCTCTGTGCGCACTCGGATCGTCTACCCCCTAGACGTTCCTCTGACAGGGGTAGCCTGGCGTAGATCTCTCTTGTTTTGTGTTTGTTTAGGTCATAGGTTGATGTAAAACCATGTTGGTTCACAAGTTGGGGCACTATCCTACCCGGTTTCACCTCGACAGGGAGATTCCCCCCTTATACGGGTACGAAACCTTCGCCTCTAGGTTAGAGCGCATGCATGCGAGGGGGGACACATGCAAGCACCTATACCAACCTCTCACCACACTCACAAACATATGCTAGGGTCACATGCAAGTTTTCATCTCATTCCAATGTTCTCGTGGTCTTCCTCCGGCGAAACCCTGATCTCTGTGCGCACTCGGATCGTCTACCCCCTAGACGTTCCTCTGACAGGGGTAGCCCGGCGTAGCTCTCTCTTGTTTTGTGTTTGTTTAGGTCATAGGTTGATCTAAAACCATGTTGGTTCACAAGTTGGGGCACTATCCTACCCGGTTTCACCTCGACGGGGAGATTCCCCCCTTATACGGGTACGGAACCTTCGCCTCTAGGTTAGAGCGCATGCATGCGAGGGGGGACACATGCAAGCACCTATACCAACCTCTCACCACACTCACACACATATGCTAGGGTAACATGCAAGTTTTCATCTCATTACAATGTTCTCGTGGTCTTCCTCCGGCGAAACCCTGATCTCTGTGCGCACTCGGATCGTCTACCCCCCTAGACGTTCCTCTGACAGGGGTAGCCCGGCGTAGCTCTCTCTTGTTTTGTGTTTGTTTAGGTCATAGGTTGATGTAAAACCATGTTGGTTCACAAGTTGGGGCACTATCCTACCCGGTTTCACCTCGACGGGGAGATTCCCCCCTTATACGGGTACGGAACCTTCGCCTCTAGGTTAGAGCGCATGCATGCGAGGGGGGACACATGCAAGCACCTATACCAACCTCTCACCACACTCACAAACATATGCTAGGGTCACATGCAAGTTTTCATCTCATTCCAATGTTCTCGTGGTCTTCCTCCGGCGAAACCCTGATCTCTGTGCGCACTCGGATCGTCTACCCCCTAGACGTTCCTCTGACAGGGGTAGCCCGACGTAGCTCTCGCTTGTTTTGTGTTTGTTTAGGTCATAGGTTGATGTAAAACCATGTTGGTTCACAAGTTGGGGCACTATCCTACCCGGTATCACCTCGACGGGGAGATTCCCCCCTTATACGGGTATGGAACCTTCGCCTCTAGGTTAGAGCGCATGCATGCGAGGGGGGACACATGCAAGCACCTATACCAACCTCTCACCACACTCACACACATATGCTAGGGTCACATGCAAGTTTTCATCTCATTCCAATGTTCTCGTGGTCTTCCTCCGGCGAAACCCTGATCTCTGTGCGCACTCGGATCGTCTACCCCCCTAGACGTTCCTCTGACAGGGGTAGCCCGGCGTAGCTCTCTCTTGTTTTGTGTTTGTTTAGGTCATAGGTTGATGTAAAACCATGTTGGTTCACTAGTTGGGGCACTATCCTACCCGGTTTCACCTCGACGGGGAGATTCCCCCCTTATACGGGTACGGAACCTTCGCCTCTAGGTTAGAGCGCATGCATGCGAGGGGGGACACATGCAAGCACCTATACCAACCTCTCACCACACTCACGCACATATGCTAGGGTCACATGCAATTTTTCATCTCATTCCAATGTTCTCGTGGTCTTCCTCCGGCGAAACCCTGATCTCTGTGCGCACTCGGATCGTCTACCCCCCTAGACGTTCCTCTGACAGGGGTAGCCCGGCGTAGCTCTCTCTTGTTTTGTGTTTGTTTAGGTCATAGGTTGATGTAAAACCATGTTGGTTCACAAGTTGGGGCACTATCCTACCCGGTTTCACCTCGACGGGGAGATTCCCCCCTTATACGGGTACGGAACCTTCGCCTCTAGGTTAGAGCGCATGCATGCGAGGGGGGACACATGCAAGCACCTATACCATCCTCTCACCACACTCACGCACATATGCTAGGGTCACATGCAAGTTTTCATCTCATTCCAATGTTCTCGTGGTCTTCCTCCGGCGAAACCCTGATCTCTGTGCGCACTCGGATCGTCTACCCCCTAGACGTTCCTCTGACAGGGGTAGCCCGGCGTAGCTCTCTCTTGTTTTGTGTTTGTTTAGGTCATAGGTTGATGTAAAACCATGTTGGTTCACAAGTTGGGGCACTACCCTACCCGGTTTCACCTCGACGGGGAGATTCCCCCCTTATACGGGGACGGAACCTTCGCCTCTAGGTTAGAGCGCATGCATGCGAGGGGGGACACATGCAAGCACCTATACCAACCTCTCACCACACTCACGCACATATGCTAGGGTCACATGCAAGTTTTCATCTCATTCCAATGTTCTCGTGGTCTTCCTCCGGCGAATCCCTGATCTCTGTGCGCACTCGGATCGTCTACCCCCCTAGACATTCCTCTGACAGGGGTAGCCCGGCGTAGCTCTCTCTTGTTTTTTGTTTGTTTAGGTCATAGGTTGATGTAAAACCATGTTGGTTCACAAGTTGGGGCACTATCCTACCCGGTTTCACCTCGACGGGGAGATTCCCCCTTATACGGGTACGGAACCTTCGCCTCTAGGTTAGAGCGCATGCATGCGAGGGGGGACACATGCAAACACCTATACCAACCTCTCACCACACTCACGCACATATGCTAGGGTCACATGCAAGTTTTCATCTCATTCCAATGTTCTCGTGGTCTTCCTCCGGCGAAACCCTGATCTCTGTGCGTACTCGGATCGTCTACCCCCCTAGACGTTCCTCTGACAGGGGTAGCCCGGCGTAGCTCTCTCTTGTTTTGTGTTTGTTTAGGTCATAGGTTGATGTAAAACCATGTTGGTTCACAAGTTGGGGCACTATCCTACCCGGTTTCACCTCGACGGGGAGATTCCCCCCTTATACGGGTACGAAACCTTCGCCTCTAGGTTAGAGCGCATGCATGCGAGGGGGGACACATGCAAGCACCTATACCAACCTCTCACCACACTCACACACATATGCTAGGGTCACATGCAAGTTTTCATCTCATTCCAATGTTCTCGTGGTCTTCCTCCGGCGAAACCCTGATCTCTGTGCGCACTCGGATCGTCTACCCCCCTAGACGTTCCTCTGACAGGGGTAGCCCGGCGTAGCTCTCTCTTGTTTTGTGTTTGTTTAGGTCATAGGTTGATGTAAAACCATGTTGGTTCACAAGTTGGGGCACTATCCTACCCGGTTTCACCTCGACGGGGAGATTCCCCCCTTATACGGGTACGGAACCTTCGCCTCTAGGTTAGAGCGCATGCATGCGAGGGGGGACATATGCAAGCACCTATACCAACCTCTCACCACACTCACACACATATGCTAGGGTCATATGCAAGTTTTCATCTCATTCCAATGTTCTCGTGGTCTTCCTCCGGCGAAACCCTGATCTCTGTGCGCACTCGGATCGTCTACCCCCCTAGACGTTCCTCTGACAGGGGTAGCCCGGCGTAGCTCTCTCTTGTTTTGTGTTTGTTTAGGTCATAGGTTGATGTAAAACCATGTTGGTTCACAAGTTGGGGCACTATCCTACCCGGTTTCACCTCGACGGGGAGATTCCCCCCTTATACGGGTACGGAACCTTCGCCTCTAGGTTAGAGCGCATGCATGCGAGGGGGGACACATGCAAGCACCTATACCAACCTCTCACCACACTCACACACATATGTTTTGTGTTTGTTTAGGTCATAGGGTGATGTAAAACCATATTAGCTTCGCCTCGACGGGGAGATTCCCCCTTATACGGGTCCGGAACCTGCGCTTCCGCATGCATGCGAGGGGGGACACGCAAATGTGATTGAATCTTTGAACAACTTCACAAAAATTTGTGAAATATAAATTTCATGCACATGTGATAATAACACACAAACATGCAAATTTCTCAACTTGTGAGAAGATTCGACATTTTATGTGGGCGTGAAGACTATTATTCGGAGGCTACGAATCCATCCAATTGGTAAAATAGAACCTAAATAATTGATACTAATAAATAAATACAAATAATTTGGTAAGGAAAAAAAGGTGCATAGGTACGCCGAGGGTCACCGTCGGCGTAGGCAGGACGTACGCCGAGGGTCACCGTCGGCGTATCCTATGCCGACAGCGGCTCTCGGCATAATGCTGACGCCGTTAGGGCCTTCCCTGGCCTGGACTGTCTAGTGCCACGCGGCCACCGCGTACGCCGAGGGAAACGTTTACGCCGACGGTCACCCTCGGCGTACCTGCCGCTACACCGACGACTGCGGTACGCCGAGGGCTCGGAAGCTGGGCTGGCCTGGCCCTGTGCTATGCCGACGGCCCTGACCTTTGGCCGTCGGCGTAGCATCCGGCCGTCAGCACACAACTCCATTCCTGTAGTGTTAGGTTTCTCTCATATTGTAGAGGGATAGTGGTATTCCCCCAATATTTGAACAGCAAGAAACAAATAGGGATGCTGAGTGGGTGAAGTATTGCGGGCAAGTTAATTGAATTGCATTGAATTGGGTAGCTAAACTTTTGGCTAAAGTGGTGATCAACCCGGTTGCATTATCAAAGGGGCGACCACTAGGGATCGGACGCCGATTGCAGCTTCTCATCGGACTAGTCCCCAGTCGTATATTAGGAATAAGATGGTGATTGGGCGGATCTTTCCTCGCCGGGCTTCTGACTCTGTGTTTTATTTGCTTGCCTACCTTCAGCAGTGGTACCCCCTGTCTAGGCAGCGGGACAGGGAGAGCGTGGACGGCATCTTGCAGGCGCTCAGGGTGTCGGCGCAGTGCTTCATGGCTCCGGCTTCGGCTCCCGCGGCCTCGTAGTGGGAGTACATCGGGCTCCTCCCTTTACTCTTTTCCTTTTTTGTTGCCTTGGGCGTGTTGTGCTGTGGCCCCGGCAGACTTCTTTTCTTTTCGTTTGACGCCTGGGCGTCGGTGACTCGCTTGTGTGCTGGATGACTATTGCTTTATTTATAAAGCTGGGCGTAAAGCCTGTTTCGAGAGAGAGTCCCCAGTCGTAAGATGCGTGTTGCTTCATCTGTTCGATGTGTAAGGGAACATGTGGGGTTGCTTCCATGCCGTTACTAGCGCACATCTCGTAGGTAGTTTCCATATTGACAACAATAATTGTGATTTACTCCGTCTAACTACCGGCATGAATCATGCCTTCTTTGTTTCTAGCAATACTATTTCCCAAATATCACCATGCAACCATTACAAGGCTTCATCCTTCTATAAAACATTTTTTCTTCTACGAATCTACAACCTATACAGATTTGCTTCCGTCACCACTATATAGCGCTTCGATATTTTATCTAGAATGCTTCGAACACTTACAAAGTGCTTAATTCTAACTAGTCTACCAAAATGATGGATTTTAAGGAAACTAATTAATCTACCAAAAATAGTTTTAAAATTATGATGTTTGCTTTCTTTGGAATGAATGCTTCCTTACAAACTAAATCTTGCTTCCAAGTAATGCGGTTAACTTCCTTAGGAATTATTTCGACATCCTATACATTTTTTTCTGTATGTAATGATTTGTTTTCTTTGCAGTAAATTCATGCTTTAGTCCACTGACCAATTTGCTTAGATTGTGAACTGCATTGGCTTCGATCTAATAGAAATATGTATTACGTGAGATAAACCTCTCTAAAACATTACATTGTCGTTTCCATCGATTAGTATTGTTTCTTGCCAAATACAAATTACTTCTGAGAATCATTATCATGAGTATACATGTTTAAAAAATAGAGATATGCTTCAAGGAAATGAAAATGAGCCCAGTTTGCTCCCAATATACCACAAGATAGTTTCCATCGACTAGATAATTTTTTGAAACAAAATAGGAATGTGTTGCCGTCGAAATAACAATATATATTCACTTGTAAAGATTACATATTTACTTCAAATCACACATGGTTTTGCTTCGAAACTATTGGAAATATGCTTCCAAAGAAATGGACATTTGCTTCATAATCATGCGGATGTGCCACGATGGATTGCTTCCGAAGAAATTGACGTCTGCTTTGGAATGAACGTAGTATGCTTCCACCATGTTCGAATCAACATGACACAAACGGTTTAGTAGTAAGCAATCAGATTCAACATCCTTCACAGTGGCAAAAGCGTGGACTGAAAATGGATGAATACTACTCCCTCCGTCCCAAAATGTAAGGCGCCTAAGCTTTAGCCAAAAGTCAATATCTTCTAAGTTTAACCAAGTTTATACGAAAAATATGAATATCTACAATATCTAATGGACATTTTGAGAAACTATACTTTCTGGTGAATCTATAGATATTGATTTGGTAGTGTGAATGTTTATACTTTTATGTATAAATTTGGCCAAACTTAAAATATTTTGACCTTTGATTAAAGCTTAGGCGCCTTACATTTTGAGACGGAGGGAGTAAATAACATGTTATGTGGCATGAACTTCCGGGTTTGCATAATTTTTACCATTAAAAGTTACTTATGCAATCTGTATGTGCCATCCACAATAAAAAAAAATCATGGATGTGATAGTCGGCATCATTTGGAAAACGAATGAAACATATAGGAAGCTCTCGCTGCATTGCATCTTACTTGGGAGCATATGCAGGTTGTACAAGAAGCATCAATACAAACTCGTGAAAGCATTGATGTAGTTCCAATGAAGCTAGACGTAAGCACCACATATTGCATGTATATGAGAAGTTCGTTAGCAATTAAAAATTTGTATTGCAGCTCTTGGGAGATTGTTGGAGCCTGCCGCACTTGTTGCCGATTGCTGGAGCCTGTTGCACCTGCTGATTGTTGGAACCTATGCCTGATTGTTGGAACGCGAGCAATTTAAATACAGTAATTACGAAATCTTGGGAAAATTAGAAATCTGAACCTGGTTGTTGGAGCCTGCCGCATTTTCTGCCGCCGGTGCCGGTATGTGCTCGCGCACGATGATGCGACAACAAGTTGCTTGGTGGCTAGGAATCAGGAACATGGCGAGGCAGTAGAATCCAGTAGTTAGGCGGTGGCAGTAGCGGAACGACGAGGAGGGAGAACGGATCGGGGGAGGCGCATGCGGTCGATGCGCGCGGTGACTGCGGTGGCCGGTCAGCGATGAGGGTAATGAGGAATTAACGGCGTATGCGGGGCTGATGGTATGTTGATTCGATGGAAATAAATATTAGTCCAGCCATTGGATGGCAGAGAGATGGAGGGTCTCAGAATGGTCCGACGAAAGCTTTGCCATCAGACCACGATGTATAGTATTTACCTTATCAAAGGCTTACGTAATGTCTCTCGCTGCGTGATATCATGAAGTTGGCTTAATAAACATTGCCACATCATATATTGGCACAGAGAGATAATCTATTTGTTGCTTCAGACAGTCTAAGTTTGGACTGAATACCCACTTTATCGGCAAACTGGCTAAACTGCAAGAACAAAAAATAAGGGTGACAATGAGTCCCCTTGTCTCAGTCCACTAATGTGTTAAATGTTGTCTCCAGGCACACCATTGATAAACGTTCTTGATGAGGCAGTCCTAAAATGCATTGAAATCCAATTCCCCCAACGCGATCTTAAGGAATATAACTTGAGGAATTGCATGTCTAGGGTCGCATTTCCCTCATCCAAGTACAACCAAGCTGAGATACTCTACTCTCATCCAGAGATCTAAAAAGGTTGGGTAGAGAAAATGTGTGGATGAAGGCAGTCCCATTTTTTGGTCACACGTCTATGTTAAAGCCCAGGAAGATGAACAATTGGGCTATCATTAAAGTCACAGGCAACAAAGGCTGCGCCACGAGGTGCAGAGTATGCTGCACGGACGTTTCAGTATGGTAGCTAGGATTTTTTTTTTTTTTGAGATATGGTAGCTAGGATTCTAGGAACGAGAAAGGATGAGGGAGGGAACGGGAAACAACTGGTGCGAGAAACTCTCATCAAAGAGTTGTTCACGGTTTAAAAAAAGATTCAATACACGAAAAAGGCGTTTTCCTACAATTGTATTTCATCAAAAGTACTTATTTTTATTCAACTTTCTCAGCGGCATATTCTCATTGAAAGTCACATGCACTTCTCTCATAGCTTAGCACATGCATGGAAATTAAGTCTTTGGCTGCGAGGCCCCCCCATAGAAAAACTGGGCGTCATTCATGTTAGTCAAACCATACGTATTTGGGTGACTCAAATATATAGGAAGATTCTCGGTCACACGTGTGTCGTGCCCATCCTCGTCGATGAAGTTGATTTCGCTGATGGATGCCGCGGCTCCGGGTTTTGTTGGGAGGTAGCCACTGCCCATAGGTGCCAGATCCGTGGTGCGGGCCTGCACAAGCCGCCGAAATTGATCCTTGTCGCCCGATCGGCCAGTCCGCCAGTGAATAACGACTTGGGGAAACGACCTATAAGCTTCGGGTTCTGGTTAAGCCCATAGTACACCAGCCAGTCTCCTGATGCCTTGTCCTGTACAATATAGGATATTAGTTTCGAAGGAAATGCAAGCAAATGTACCATAGCGTAATACCTAAGAAAACGTCATGGATCAAAGTTTTCCATGATTGCTTGATTGGCCAAAGTTCGAAATGATCTAGTGTAACTGCATGCTAACAACTTGAGTATACTAGAGTTGCACGTACCTTGTGAACTTTGATTGTGATTTTTTGCTTGGCCCCGTTGGGCTGTGATACATGCTCAATTATGTCTCCAAGAGCTATGCTCGACCCACTCTCACGTTGGTATCCAGTGCAATTCATGTTGGGGCAGCCTGTCTTGTGGAACCCGTCAGTCTGCCGTATAATCATAAAACCATGAAAACACTTGTCAATATTTATATCCAACATGGTTGGACTTCTATTTATTACTAGAAAATAACTAGTTTCAAAGGGGACTCCGTCGCACCGTCCAAATACCAGCCAAATGAGTGCGTGAATCACCGTATAAGGATGGTCTGACCTGTCAAGTAGTTAGGAAACAACGTCATTACATGTGACACTGTTATGCATATTTCTTGGTAAATAGTAACACATCGATGTCGAACTGATATCAGGTATATATGTATTCGGATGATTAGTGAAAGACTAGGCAGAAGGAACAATGCCAAATAACAACGTGAGATCAGTTTGGAAAGGTGTGCATGTCGTTTCTCCTTTTCTTGCGCACCACATGTAACTTTATGTTTGAACATGTATATAGATTTGCACAGCCATGTTGTAGTACTGCCTCCGTCTAAAAAAGATGTCTCCCGTCCAGCCATAATTTCTACCGTCCAGATCCACGTTTCTCTCTGCATGATGCGCTGCAAACTACTTATACCTGTACAACAACGACCAGTGCATGCCCCAAGAGGAAAATAAACAAAAACAATGCTCTTTTGTTGGGAAACTAAAAAGCGCCTAAAAAAGATCAAACTCAAAAAGGGGCAAGTTGAACTGTCATCAAAGGTACCATGTCACTTAAAAAGAGGAAAGCGAGGTAGACTAGACTAAGGTTAGCACATAAGCATAGTGGAAAAGCTAACTTAGAAAAGGCTACCATAAGCATTTCCTAGATCTTGAGGAATTACGGTGCAATTAAGTGGGCAACTCTAACATCCCTAATATTTATTTATTTATTTTTGCAAAAGCTAACATCCCCGATAATTGCTCAGCCATTATCTAGGCCACGTCTTGGTCTCAACATAACAAGCCTCCGTCCTAATAATCCCTAACAGAGGAAGTATTTAAGATTGCTTCCATTGAAAGGAGAAACGCGTATGTGGCATCTTTTCCAAAATAAAAAGAATAACTTTAACCTAGTCAAGTTAATTCGAAATGAAATGTACATATTAGCACATTTTATTTGCCTTAATATATAATTTATTTTCCTTTATGGTCAGAATTTGTTTTACTTTTTTTACTTAATCCTGGTTTGTTCTAAGCATTAACTGCACATATATGAAGTATGTACTTATTCATCATATAGTATACTCTTGCCTACAAATTTTCACGAATCAGTAAAAATACAACTGTAAGGAAGAAGTAATCATTAGCCGATGGATCTTGCAACATTAAATACAGTAACTAAAACTGATAATATATATAGTATGGTAGCAAATATTTTAATTACCTCCCAGCCTATCTGTATGCCGTTTATGCTGGTTGGTTTACCATCTCTGTCATTGATGATCTGAATGGCGGAAGCAGTGGTTTGCTCGCGATTTAACGAGAAACCATACACGTCCATGGTCACCATGACTCCGTAGTAGCTAACTGTCTGTCCTGACGAGGTTCCATGCCCTGCAAACTATATTTTGGTAAAGCGGCATTAGTGCATGAAAAATATCAATTTCGACAAAATATACTCCCTCCGGTCCATATTAATAGCCTCAACTTTTTTCTAGATTTCGTATATATCTAGTTAAATATTTAAACTAGATACATTCGTATCAAGACAAAATTGAGGCCATTAATATGAACCAGAAGGACTAGATAAATACGAATCATATATTCGAGGAATTAACCCAAGGGAAAGAATAAATGAACGTACATAGTTTGTTGTATCGGCTGGTGTACCTGTTGGATAATTAGGCACAATTTCCGTGATTAATTCCAGAATATTAAACATGACAATACCAGCTACTAGCACATCTAACTCGAACATACTAGATGTACTAAACAACAAGATGAACAGAAACAGGCAGCAGCTAAACATGATGAATAACCAGACAGCAGCACGTCGCACGTACCGTTCGATTGCAGTAGTCGCAGCAGTAACCTTGGGGAAGATTGATCGAAGCAGACGGCGGCGAAGACAACGATAGGCAGCACCGCCCGACTTGGATGGAAGACGAGCCGTGATGCAGAACTCGAGCAGTCAAGCAGAGCGCTTCCCAAAGACCTTATTCGCCTTCTCCCGTACAGGATCGCAAAGGCGAGTGGTTCCGGAGACCTGCTCTCCTGTTCGCCGGTGCACGCCGGCAAGCGGGATGGAGTAGACTATGTGGCGACGCAACGCAGAGAGCAGGCAAAACCCTAGATTGGTTTTCGGTATGTTTGTGGTGGAAGCCGCACTGGCGTTTATATAGAGCGGCTCGGGAATCCCGCATAGGGCACGTCGTGGACCAAGCCCACGTTGCGCACGTTCGGGTTGGTTACAGATAGCCAACGATCCGGGAGCGACGCAAATAGGCTGACTGTTGACACGTCTGTCAAAACCGCACAAGTTTTTCCAAGCAGCAAAAATAAAGCTCAGCTTGATACCCGCGAGACGAGACGAGACGAGCGGGCGGGCGGGCGTGCGAGTTGCGGCGTCGTCGGAGGAGGAGCGCGCGTGTAGTTATCCTCTTCTCACTCACTTTACTAAGTGGTGAACCACTCCACCTTATAAGGTGGTGTAACTCTCCTCCAACTTTCCATGTGGGACTAAACTTTAGCTCCCACTCCACTCATATGTGAGCTGCCACCAAATTGGGCTAAATCACACATGGACTTCCACACACATAGGCTTTGAGATTTAGGGATAAACTGAAATCACATATGGGCTTAAATAAATTAGCCCATTATTTCTAACAATCCTCCACCAGATCTCAAATGCCCATTTGAAGATTTGTCAATCCTCGTTACTTGTTTATATACCAGTGTTTCAGCAGAGACTGTTAAGTTGAACATCCACCTAGAATCTTGAACTACGTCTATCAGGTACTTGAACAATGGACGAACATTGAATTACAAGTTTGGTGCCAATAGATTTCACTCAAAATCATAACTAGTACCTGGCTGCCAGTAGCCTACCCCGCGGGTTGGAGCATATGCGTCATACTCCCTGGTCTCTTCATGAGTTTACTAGAGACCACCCAAGTCTCATAGACCGCGACGTTTACAGTCAAGCTCATATATGTGTGTTCTTTCAAGAATGCCCTGTAGGATGGCATCTTCGCTAGTTATAGCCAACACAAACACATTAAGGCATGTTGCCAACCTGCCTTACAGATTTGAGAGTCATGCATCTTCACCTAGAGAGGGTTACAAAAGTACTCTCCTCAGTCAAACCACTAGCTTGTTCTTCCCAGATCCTAATTCACGGGATCTCCGATCACATAGGTTGGGTTACCACTATGGTGTGACATCCATGGGTCTCAACCCCATCTCCCTCGATGCATTTTCTATCACAATTCGTGATAGTCCCTTTCTAAAGGGATCTGCCAGTTTTTTATTTGTTTGAATATACGTAACAGTTATTACTCCGGAGTTTCTCAATTTTCTGACAGATTTTAAACGTCTCTTGACGTGTCACTACTGCAGAATATGCTATTAGTGACAGGCTCAAAAGTCCCATTACACTGATGACTAGTCACTGGTATTAGGTTACTAGTGATGGGCATGCGTCTGTCACTAGTATGTGTACTAGTGACAGGCATTTACACGTGTTAGTCACTGGTTTTTTTATACTAGTGACGGGCCAAAAAGATCGCATGTCACTAGTTACGAGTAAAGGGGTTTATAGTGATAGGCCCATTATTCTGGGTGTCACTGGTTTGAATTTCGGTATAAAAAATAAATGCGTTTTCCATGAATATTATAGATAGCACAATAAAATGTTATAAAAGAACACATTTTGCACAAATATTTCATATAGCACAATAAAAAGTTGTACCATGGTACGCTCACATTACCCAATATGACATAATATTTACACAGATAACATATTGGGATAGGAACTTGTAATCTTTCATAGACAAATGAACAGTTCGAACACCAAAGAACAACACCACGGTACATGAATTATGGTCATATGTATAGCGGCAAGTTCCTTTTCACTGTTCTACATTTCCATCATCTTGTAGGGGTGCAAATTCTATCATTACATCTTCCTTGTATAATCCGAATCACATGGACATTTTGATGTTCTTAATCTAATACAAACAAGGAAATGAACATATAATTGTGAGCCATGGCATCAGGTGGATATGCACCTGCTTGAGAATAAAGATATTCTAAATAAAAAATCAAATAGTGACATAAAATTAAGCTATCTCTCTTATTTGTCCCTAAATTCAAAAGAGTGGACTTAGGCAGTTAGCAACTAGGAGGTAAATCGTGCAAATGTATGTTGATAGGAGCACATAAATATTTTCTAAGGGAACATAGAATAACAAAAAACATCATGAAATGGAGGTAGCCTATATTGGTTCATATCTTTAAGATGGATATTCTGAAATGTTTTACTAGTTTATTTTGATTTTCTGTGAGTGATACGTTAGGAAAAAAAAGAAATAGGTCAATATAAGGAGTCCATGTTCTTTCCTATGGAAAATTCATATTTACACAAATTTCACTATTTCAAAAAATTCTAGTTAATATATTAACATACACCATTCTTACCGTGTGCAAGAAAGCACACACCCCTATGCATGAGCATTAGCCGCTACTGTTTAGCATTTAGCTTCAGAAGGAATCATGAACATAACCAAAAAAAATTTTGGCCATACGTACACAACTCAGTGTTGAGAAAGAGAGACAAAAATAAATAAAAATGGGACAAACATGCTTTTGTTGATTCTGATTTCCCGTGTGGCCAACTCGATTAACAATTTGCAGAGATAATGAATCGAAGAAACTAAACAAATAGAATAAAATGTCACATACCTTATTCGGTGATTCTGCATGCTTGGTCAATTGGATTGCAGCCGTCTTTGTGCATGAATCATGAACATCAGGCGAGTCATCACCACCATAGAAAATCATGAATTCCAAGGCGAACTTTGTGTTGATGCACTAGCAAATCACATCGTCAAAAACTTAATAGGAATAGTACTACAAATCTGCAATTTATTAGTACAATACCAGATGGCGTCTTGTGGAACTAACGTGAGAGGCTTAGCTAGGAATTTTCCCGTACTAAGAGAGTACCTATATTATGGAAACTACAGAATCAGTGACCTAGGTACATGCTATGAATATGAGGCCATAGAGTTGCGGAGGAAAATGGTGATAGCTAATCAAACATTTAGCTCTCAAGTTTAATTAGGCTTATTAAATTATCTTGTTGTATGATGATGTCAGATTGATGCAGAAGTAATTTCCGCTAGCATGCTGAGGTGTGATAAATTCTTAATTCAGGGACCGAAAGCATGAAAGGCTTATGATAATCCCTCCTCAATATTTATAAGGTAGCTGCTATTGGCCTTTGGGCAATATAGGATTTTTATGCTGCAGTTGCGATTCTTGTCTATGATTTGCGCAAGCTGGAAAATCCAAATCTGTTCTCAATTGACGACGAGCAAAAACCTCCTCCCGTGGTTTGTAGAAGCCTGCCAACAAATCATAGCCGACACACTGCGAGGCAATTCATCCGGCTCATACTGGCCTACATTATAGTATAACTATTAGATTGAAACAAAAGGTGTAATGAGGAAAACAAATTTGCAATGGAAATAATTCTCCCTCTCATGGGCTTACTGGTAACTACCAACCGCAGAACAAATCCGTCCTATCTGCGAATCAGGTAATAGCTTGCAGATATGTGTTGCACGTTCCGAACCAATAAATCATTTCGTAGAGCTGAGACTCCTTATCGACAAAGTACATCATCCCCTAACTTGTATGTCCTAATCATGTACTCCGGAACACACATCAATTAGTTAATTATGAATTTGATCAGAGAAGCAAAACTATGATGCTTTTGATGGGGCTACCGATCAATCAATCTCCTAGTACTGCATCCTCCAAACTTGTCAAGGATCGGAGGAACAGTGCTAGCCTGTCAAACGCCTACTAGTACTTGCTCCAAATCAGCAAAATATTCCGTACTACACCAGATTAATCAATCCATGGTACGGATGTATAGTACAACATCTATGGACCAACAAATCGAATCGGAAGACGGTACCTACTGCAACCGCTATGGCTACAAACCTGAGTACTCAATCAGATCGAGTCTATCTTAAAGCCGCAGGTTCGACAACGACCTTTGGCACCATGGTGACGCGCAACGGAAACCTCCCTTAGACCTTGTCGACGGCGACCGAAGGTAGCCAGAGCTCGACTGGTGTTCGGTGTCGGCCGCGACCGCAGGTGGCCAGGGCTCGACCTTAGTGTTTGGCGGCGACGGGCATGACTCAGATGGCGGCGGTTCAACCCTAGGTGCGGTTGATTTGTTGTCTAGGGCGTGTAGATAAGGAGAGAGAAGGGCTATACTATGGGTTCTTTCTTATCAGCGTTCCTAACTTATTAATCCAGATCGGTTCTGAATTCTTTTTCCGAAATTAATCCAGCTACTCCCTGTGACGTGCATCAATAAGAGTCTGTCATTAGTAAATTTGATCATCACGCAAGGCGTCCGTAAGAACTACTAGTGATAGGCATTTGGGTGCCCATCACTAGTATTTTGTACCAGTGACAGTCATTTATTCGCCTGTCACTGAATATGGTTACTAGTGACAGACATATTTTTGTCTATCACTAAGTGCCTTGCGGCTATAAGCAATTCTACAGTAGTGTGTCTTGATGACTTCGCGTTATCCTTAGAATTGTTCACTTTGACAATAACAGTTTGGTTGTCACAATTCAAAAGGATTACCGGCACAGGTTTCTTAACCAGAGGCAAGTCCATCAAGAGTTCACGCAGCCATTCTGACTCAATAGTGGCTGTGTCTAAAGCAGCAAGTTCTGCTTCCATAGTTGACCTCGTCAATATGGTCTGTCTACGAGATCTCCATGAGACTACGCCACCTCTAAGGGTAAACACATACCCACTTGTGGCGTAGAGTTCATCAACATCAGAGATCCAGTTCGAATCACTATATCCTTCAAGCACAGCAGGGTGCCCTAAATAGTGAATCCCATAGCTCATTGTACCACATAGATAGCGCATGACCCTTTCAAGTGCATGCCAATGATCAATACCCAGGTTATACATGAACCTACTCAACTTGCTCACAGCAAAAGAGATATCGGGTCTTGTAGCGCTTGCTAAGTACATGAGAGAACCAACAATTTGTGAATATTTCAACTCGTCTGTTGGTTCCTTTTTATTATTTCGCAATGTCAAACTGGGATCATAAGGTGTTGGAGAAGTCTTGCCATCAATAAAGCCAAAACGGATCAAGACCTTCTCAACATAATGAGATTGCGTTAAAGTAATCCCATTCTCGTTCTTAATAAGCTTGATGTTCAGAATCACATCAGCCTCTCCCAGATCTTTCATATCAAAACTCTTTGACAGGAAAGACTTGACTTCATTTATCACATCCATATTTGTATCAAAGATCAGAATATCATCCACGTATAAACATAATATAACGCTATCGCCCCCACCATGACGATAGTACACACACCTATCAGCCTCATTAATGACAAAGCCAACAGAAAGTAGAGTTTTGTCAAACTTCTCAAGCCATTGCTTAGGTGCTTGTTTCAGGCCATATAAAGATTTTAACAACTTGCACACCTTTGTCTCTTCACCTTTTACTACAAACCCATCCGGCTGATCCATATAGATCTCCTCTTCCAACTCTCCATTAAGGAAAGCTGTCTTCACATCCATTTGATGAACGAGAAGACCATAAGAGGCAGCCAGGGACAGTAGTACTCGAATGGTGGTCAGTCTAGCGACAGGTGAATAGGTGTCAAAGTAATATTCGCCTTCTTTCTTTGTGTAGCCCTTTGCTACAAGCCGTGCCTTGTACTTCTCAGTAGTACCATCAGGCCTTAACTTCTTCTTGAACACCCACTTACAGCCCACAGGTTTGCAACCATAGGGTCGTTCTGATAGTTCCCAAGTTCCATTAGAAAGAATCGAGTCCATCTCATTTTGGACAGCTTCTTTCCAATCATCTGCATCAGGAGATGCATATGCCTCTGCAATGGATCTGGGAGTATCATCCACAAGGTATACGATGAAATCATTACCAAAGGATTTTGCAATCCTCTGTCTCTTACTCCTTGTGGGAGGTTCATCGTCATCCTTCTCTAGGACTTCCTCATGTGTTTGTTCAAAATTATCAATAGATGTACTAGATTCAAGAAGTATTTCAGAAGAAATTCTAGCAATGCTATGCATATCCTTCATAGGAAACATATTCTCAAAGAATGTTGCATCACGAGATTCCATTATAGTATCAACATGCATATCAAGAAACTCAGACTTAACCACTAGAAATCTATAGTCTATACTCCGCGGAGCATATCCTAGAAAGATACAATCCACTGTCTTAGGTCCAAGTTTGCGTTTCTTGGGAATCAGTATGTTGACCTTAGCCAAACACCCCCAAGTGCGCAAATATGCAAGTGATGGTTTTCTCCTAGCCCACTCCTCATAAGGGGTCTTTTCTTTATTCTTGTTAGGAACTCTATTTAGGATATGACATGAAGTCAACAAAGCCTCCCCCCACCATGCCTTTGATAAACCAGCAATGGCTAGCATGGAATTCACCAAGTCAGTCAGCGTGCAGTTTTTCCTCTCGGCAACCCCGTTTGATTGGGGCGAGTAGGGAGGCGTCCTCTCATGAATAATGCCATGTTCCTCATAGAACTCATCAAAGATTTTGGGAAAATATTCACCACCACGATCCGACCTAAGACGTTTGATCTTTCTCTCTAAATGATTTTCAACTTCGGCTTTATAAACTTTAAAGTAGTCTAAAGCTTCATCTTTAGTGCGCAACAAATAAACATAGCAGTATCTAGTCGCATCTTCAATCAATGTCATGAAATATCTCTTTTCACCTTTTGTCAACACACCATTCATCTCACATAGATCAGAATGTATGAGTTCTAGAGGTGCCAAGTTTCTCTCCTCGGCAGTCTTGTGGGGCTTTCGAGGTTGCTTTGATTGCACATAACTATGGCACTTAGAACCTTTGGCAATAGTGAAATTCGGAATTAAACTCATGCTGGACATCCGAGACATCAAACCAAAATTAATGTGACATAAACGAGAGTGCCAAACACTGGTATCATCATTAACATCACCACAAATATGATTCACAGATTTATTACAAAACTCTGAAAGAGAGAAACGGAACAAGCCTCTAAACTCATAACCTTTACCAATAAATTATCCATGTTTTGAAACAACGACTTTATTAGACTCTAACACAACCTTGAACCCATCTCTGCATAGAAGGGAGACACTAACGAGATTCTTGTTCATAGTAGGGACATGTTGCACGTTCCTCAGCTGCACGATCTTTCCGGAAGTAAACTTTAGATCCACTGTGCCAACACCACGAACAGAAGCATGTGATCCATTCCCCATTAGAACGGAAGAATCACGTGCGACCTGATAAGAAGTGAACATAGAGATGTCAGCACACATATGGACATTAGCACCCGTATCAATCCACCAACATGGTGATTGAAACACTGAAAGAATAGTAAATAAATTACCATACCCATCCGTGTTGCTAGCGGTCACGACATTGACAGTCTTTCCACTTTTCCCTGTGCGATCTGCATGTTCTGGGCAGTCCTTGGAGAAGTGTCCGAGCTCTCCACAGGTAAAGCATCCTAGCTCGGCCTTGTTTGGCTTCTTCTTCTTGAAGGTTGTAGTCTTTTCAGGCTTGTTGAAGGAGGGCTTATAGTTCCCTTTGTTCTTGCCGAAGGTCCTCTTCTGCACCATGTTGGCGCTAGACTGACCCTCGCCTCCTTTCTCAGCAGTGTCCTTAGCCCGAGCCTTCTCCTCAACATCAAGAGACGCTATCAGGTTTTCAACCGATATCTCTTGTCTCTTATGCTTGAGAGTTGTGGTGAAGTTCCTCCATGAAGAAGGTAACTTTGCAATAATGCACCCAGCCACAAACTTGTCGGGTAAGTTACACTTAAGGATTTCAAGTTCCTTGGCAAAGCACTGTATCTCATGAGCTTGTTCGACTACAAAACGGTTGTTAACCATCATGTAATCATGAAAGTTCTCCATGATGTACAGTTCACTGCCAGCATCTATTACACCGAACTTAGCGTTTAGTGCCTCCTAGAGCTCTTTGCCATCTTTGAAGTGCATGTACACATCAAACAGCTTGTTGTCAAGAACACTCAGAACGCATCCCACAAAGGCAAGATTGGTTTCCTGAACTTGTTCTGATCTTGTTCAGATATAGTTCCTTCAGGTAAACCCTCAATAGCCTCGAATACTTTCAGATTTTGCAGCCACATAGTGGTCTTATACTGCCACCTCTTAAAATGAACACCGGTAAACTTTTTCGGCTTCATCGCATCGGCCAAGTGTCCCATATTTATCTTGAAAAATTGCCTATAATAAGGTTTTTGGATTATTGGATAATTAGGCACAATTTCCATGATTAATTTTAGAATATTAAACATGACAATACCAACTACTAGCACATGTAACTCGAACATACTAGATGTACTAAACAACAAGATGAATGGAAATAGGCAGCAACTAAACATGTACTCGTAGAACATGATGAATAACCAGATAGCCGCACGTCGCATGTACCGTTCGATTGCAGTAGTCGCAACAGTAACCTTGGGGAAGATTGATCGAAGCAGACGGCGGCGAAGACGACGATAGGCGGGATGGAGTAGACTATGGTGGCGGCGCAAGGCAGAGAGGAGGCAAAACCCTAGATTGGTTTTCGGTATGTTCGTGGTGGAAGCCGCACTGGCGTTTATATAGAGCGGCTCGGGAATCCCGCATAGGGCACGTCGTGGACCAAGCCCACGTTGCGCACATTCGGGTTGGTTACAGATAGCCCACGATCCGGAAGCGACCCGAATAGGCTGACTGTTGACACGGCGCGGCGGGCGGCGGGCGGGCGTGCGAGCGTCGTCGGAAGAGGAGCGCGTGTGTAGTTCTCCTCTTCTTACTCACTTTACTAAGTGGTAAACCACTCCACCTTATAAGATGGTGTAACTCTCTTCCAACTTTCCATGTGGGACTAAACTTTAGCTCCCACTCCACTCATATGTGAGCTGCCACTAAATTGGGCTAAATCACACATGGGCTTCCATACACATGGGCTTTGAGATTTGGGAATAAACTGAAATCACATATGGGCTTAAATAAATTAGCCCATTATTTCTAACAGTACCATCAAGTGGTGAAACCTGATCAAAATACCGCCAATCGACATACTTTTATCGTTCTTCACCTTGTTGATCAACAGCATAGGCAAAATCAAACAAAAGTTAATCGTAATGTACAACACAAGCATGTGTAATAAACTAATGGATCGATTATATTTTGCATCAACAGTGGAGAAACTATATATAGGGAATGCATGCATATACACCTCTTGACCAGTGGGATCATGAGGCCGCGCTGCATCGGTTCCATGTGCTAGAGCGAGCACCAACAACACTGCGGAGAAGAGAAAAAAATTACCCATCTTTGTTTCGAAACACAATTTCTATATGTCGTCAGTTGGCTAGGGAGACACCACGATTTATAGAGGGCCGGGCCAAACTCATGCTCCCGACTGCCGGACATTAATTTCGTAATATACATTTGAATTCCCATTAGTGGCGCGCGGATTATCTATTATATACTAAAAGCAATAAGAGTGTTTTTCGAGGCATTAGGTTGATCCACATCACCTAAATTATTTGGACCGTTAGATGTATAATTAGTGGCTACGATTTAATCAGAGTCGTATATTAGGTAATAAATTAGACGTGACAGCCGGGTCACCGTGTAAGTCAGTCACGTTCACGTTAAGTCTTTTTTTTTTCCGAATCCGTTCATGTTAAGTCTTTTTTTTTAAAGACACCGCAGCGGCACCGAAGCAATAAACCTCACGCAGAGGCATGAGTTGGTATCCATCCACGTTGTATAAGAAACTGACAAAGGCATTTAAAGAAATACCCAAAGGCTATTGCTACCAAAAAAATTGATCAACCCATAATCCATCAGCTACCTTAGTATGAGCATTACCTAGCTAGCTTGGTATACCACTTAAGCTAGCTTGGTATACCACTTAAGAGCAGAACTACGAAAGGAACAAGGCTGCTGCTACTAAAAAAATTGATCGATTAGCTAGCTAGCTTGGTCGATCAGCCAGCTTAGCACCACCTCATAATCGTACCACCTCATAATCGGTCAGCAAGCTTAGTATCACATTGAACTTCAAAAATAATTGGTACATGTTTTAAAATGTAATATATTTTGGTAGACTATTTTAGCCTACCAAAGCAAATACTCCCTCGGTTATAAAAATGATATCCAAATTTTTCTAGATTCGCATTCTATAGACGTGTTGAGAATTTATACACTAAAATATATCTTGATATATGCGAATCCATAAAAATCTTTAACATCATTTTTAGACGGAGAGAGCACTACATTTTGAAAAAGTGGTAGTATGTAAAGCTAACTCCAAAAGTGATCAGAGATAAAAATTGCCAAAAAAAGGGCAGGAGATTGAAAAGAATACTTCAAAACAGATCGATATGATTAGATATTGCCTAGGACTCACTAGGAGTTCTATTAACAAACCAGAAATAAAAAAATATTAGAGTCTCTAAGATTAAACTGATTTATACTTACATAAATACATATATCACCGTATGTAGATAAAATTCAAAATTTAATTTGTACGAGCTTAGGTAATGTCACATGTTTTGATAATGCGAGTGACTTTAGAGTGTATGACCAAAGTCGTCGGATGCATGGTGATTTCAGAGACATAGTTGTCGCAAAAAGTCAAATTGTCCAACCGCTTTATGCCAAATCATCAAACTTTGACGATACAAAAAAAGACAAGCCATAAGAACAACCGGTTTCATGAACTACCGCATGATAATCGACCCATAAGAAATACCAATAATTATTAACAAAGTCAATACATATTTATTCTAAACCATACCATATCAACCACAAAGACATTGTCAGAAAAACACACTAACAAAACATACATAAATTGTAGTCTGGCGATTTTTTAGTGCTTTCCTCACCTCCCGGAGCCTTTACCAGTTGTTGAAAATTAGTTGAAATGAATCCTAAACATAAACCATTAAGCCCGCTTTCTTCAACATTGCTTTTTTACCGTCTAGAATCCTAATCATTCCCTTCCGCGTGAGTGTTTTTTATTCTAGAGTCTTAATCAGCAATGTATGTTTTTTTCCACGTGAGGTACACACGATTGAGTTTTACCTCATATAGGTCTGCATGCATGGGAGAAAGGTGATAGATTTTGTGTGGTGCCAAATAATTACATACAAGATTTGAGGCGAAGCTAATCTCATAGTCAAAGATGTGGTGGGCTCCTTTCCATATGAATCACATGACTTGTATATTTTATTGTCATAAGAGAAGGCGTAGAACTCCCACAAAAAGATATAAAGAATAACATCCTCACAAAATCCAATGAAAATATAAACCTATTAAAACGTATATTTTGGTCCATATAGTCACGTACCCAAAGGAACCAGTATTCTTATAGGAAATTGGTACAGGTCCCTCGCATCAACTTTCATGATCAATAAATACTCGCATTTATCAATTACACAATCAAGGAAAAATACGATATAAGAAGTGAGATGTATAAACCTATATATATAATTATTAATTTATCATCAATTACACAATCAAGGAAAAATACTCGCACTTAAACATAAAATTAATAATTTATCATCATATTTTAATTATCCATATCAGAAAGTAAGACAATTTTACAATAATAATGATAGAAAAGAACAATATGGTACATGAAGACACATGCTAGAAGTTCTTGCATAAGAAAATAAAAATAAAAATATTCCTAACTATGTGTAAGAAGTATTAAACCGACATCTTATGTAGAAATTCTGAGAAAGTTTATGTAGTTTCTTATATCCTTAAAATTTATTAGGATACACCATTGGAATTTGCAATCCTGTAGAAAAATGGCGGGCGATTAAGATGCCAGAACTATGTCGTCCATACATGACAATGTAGTCATCTTACATGACAAGACAAATAAAACTGAGAGATAGCATAATGACTTAATTGAATTGTACGGTTAAAAATAGTTAAACATAATACTCATCCATTATAAAATAAAATACACGATATTACTATTGTATGAAAAATATTTAATAGAACCTTAAAAATAAATTCATGTCAATTAATTTGAGATAAAAAATTATTTATGTAATAACATAACTGTTGGTCCGGTCATATATTTTTGGACAGGCTATTACTAAGACGTCATTCAAATCAATATGAGAATGTGGTGTATTTTTATAGCAAATAAAGGGAAGAGATGTAAAAAATTTGATAAAATTAAATTAAATTTTTCAATATTCAGTTGACCTATATATTAACGAGGATAAACTCCTACGAAAAAAGAAGGGTCGACAAAGAAGGGTCTAAACATCGTGGAATCATTGCTCAAGTAAACCCTAATCATTTAAGAATGTGAATATTAGCCCTGCATACTAATCTAAGGTGACATAAAACTACAAGCAATCTCATGATTTGAACTCAAATTGTATATACATGTTTAATATCATGCAGAAATTTCAAATATGTTCATTAATGTAGTGTGTTGAAATATCGTAATAGTCTTTCACCTAGAAACTAAATACAATTGAAAATCTCTTCTACGGATGTGATATATATTTACTTTATATATACATAACGGTGGATGCATACTACTTTCAATCATAAAATGTTAAGAATTTATGAAGGTATTTTCATAAATTTTGACACACAAAATATGGTGCTCTTCAATAAAACATAAATAAAGGTAGTGCCCTCGCATTTGCGAGGGCCACCATGCTAGTTATTCTAAAAAAAAGATACGCGTATCATTTTGCGCTATAACTTTGGCATTAATTCGATTCTATTAACAAAAAAAGATTTTATTTTCATATTAATTTAGATCCACCAACCTGTTATGCCAGCTCTATGTTTTTGTCGCGCTTCCTTCTTCTACAATGCTCTCTATTTAGAGCATCTTCCGGGGGCGCCCTTGCCGGTCCAATAGGGGTTCGCTCAGAAAAATGGCCTAACGCGGAGCTCCCCATCTGCCCCAGCGCTCCTCCCACACTCCACAGCGGCTTCCACCGCCAAACATTGCCATTCTCGATTCATCACAGTACACCACAGATGTTGAGCCTGACATGAGAGAAACAGACACATCTTCAAACCCCTACCAGATTTATCTGACAGAGGAATGCGCTGGTGCCCAGCTAAATGGGTCTAGAACAGGGCCATACACCCCAAACACCTTATATTCTTCTGGCTAGCACTACGAGGACGCCTCAATACCAAGGATAACATGACGCTAAAACAGGGTGTTCTGATGCTGGCTGTGAGATCTGCCCTGCTCTAGAGGCAATAGATCCGCCCTGCTCTAGAGGCAAATTCATCACATTGGTCTTCGCTGCAAGCTAGCGCAAGAATTATGGCAATTCTTGAGTCTGTGGGATACTACGATACAGTGCAACACAATTGAGGAATTTATCTCCCAAATCTACAACACTATGCAAACGTAAGGTTGGCTAGTGTGTTTCACGGCCTGTCTGCGCTCACTCTAGAAGGCCAGGAACACCCGAGTTTTCAACAACCAGTCCAGCTCGCCGATGATCATCCAGTGTCAAACAATTTTGGAACTAAATCTGTGTTCCGTCAGGTCATCAAAACAGAGTGAAGCAATTCTTCAATGGATTAACAAGTTGGAATAATTCTAATCTCGTCACACCTTTTTTTAGTCGTTCTGTTCTTTTGTTTTCTTCTTCGTCTTTCTTCTTTAGGATATGCCTGCTGCACAGTCGGTTGTAAAAACCTTGAGATATAAGGTAAAGTATCCTCTGCCTTTTTGAAAAAAAAGCCATGGAGTGCAGAAGATATTTTCCAAATATTCAGCAACTCGACCACTTCCTCTCTGTATATTCTTGCAGGTGACAAGTGTATGCCACAAGTACTGCAGCTAGAACATGCTTAATGAAATGCATCCAGTCTGGTTCAACCCTAGGAATTACAAAAATATCTTGATGTTTCAATATATTTTGTTAGTAATCTGCAAGCATATTTATATGGTTTTGAGCATGAGAATGCATCTGGAATTGCTATAAAAAATACGAGTGCATTTAAACAGTGAGTTTTAGAACGGTGAAAGCATCCGTAAGTTCACACTATGTGTAGTATGTCATTAGTTATGTTTTAGAAATATCAGCGGATTTTTCTAATTACCTACATACAATTTGCATAGATTTTAGGGCCTCTAAAAACTGAAATATAATTATCCAACTCTACTGCTCCGACTTTTTGTGACTACTCATGTTTATTATTTCCAGTGATATATATAGCTACAACAACATGATAAAATAGGATTCTTGATTTCTCCTTATGAGCCAACTGGGATTAGAACCAATATTTGTTCAGATTAGCAGCATTTAAGCGATACGATGCCCCCTGCAGTGGCACCTCCTAAATACTAATTTTTAAACTGTGAACAAGTAGGACATCTAAGTACAAACTAATTTGAAAGAAGGAAGGGTGGATTATATAGTCGTGCACTGTTCCTTTAAAATGATAATTCAAACACTTGCAATTTTCAAACATATAAAATACATAATTTTTTCCTAATTTTTTTAAGAAACAATTATAATATTTCATCTTTCTTCCATATTAAATGGAAATTAAATAAATTAACCTTGCTGGCGTTTATTCACCATGCTTGTGCTTTATAATACTCAACATGTGAGCTCAAATCTCCTTAGTTTTCACTACTTAGCATGTGTTCTCATTTTATCTCTCTTTGTTTTTACTATTGCCAAGAGTACATATTAAGCGATATCTCCCCGGCGTAGCTCTCTCTTGTTTTGTGTTTGTTTAGGTCATAGGTTGATGTAAAACCATGTTGGTTCACAAGTTGGGGCACTATCCTACTCGGTTTCACCTCGACGGGGAGATTCCCCCCTTATACGGGTACGGAACCTTCGCCTCTAGGTTAGAGCGCATGCATGCGAGGGGGGACACATGCAAGCACCTATACCAACCTCTCACCACACTCACACACATATGCTAGGGTCACATGCAAGTTTTCATCTCATTCCAATGTTCTCGTGGTCTTCCTCCGGCGAAACCCTGATCTCTGTGCGCACTCGGATCGTCTACCCCCTAGACGTTCCTCTGACAGGGGTAGCCCGGCGTAGCTCTCTCTTGTTTTGTGTTTGTTTAGGTCATAGGTTGATGTAAAACCATGTTGGTTCACAAGTTGGGGCACTATCCTACCCGGTTTCACCTCGACGGGGAGATTCCCCCCTTATACGGGTACGGAACCTTCGCCTCTAGGTTAGAGCGCATGCATGCGAGGGGGGACACATGCAAGCACCTATACCAACCTCTCACCACACTCACACACATATGCTAGGGTCACATGCCAGTTTTCATCTCATTCCAATGTTCTCGTGGTCTTCCTCCGGCGAAACCCTGATCTCTGTGCGCACTCGGATCGTCTACCCCCCTAGACGTTCTCTGACAGGGGTAGCCCAGCGTAGCTCTCTCTTGTTTTGTGTTTGTTTAGGTCATAGGTTGATGTAAAACCATGTTGGTTCACAAGTTGGGGCACTATCCTACCCGGTTTCACCTCGACGGGGAGATTCCCCCCTTATACGGGTACGGAACCTTCGCCTCTAGGTTAGAGCGCATGCATGCGAGGGGGGACACATGCAAGCACCTATACCAACCTCTCACCACACTCACACACATATGCTAGGGTCACATGGAAGTTTTCATCTCATTCCAATGTTCTCGTGGTCTTCCTCCGGCGAAACCCTGATCTCTGTGCGCACTCGGATCGTCTACCCCCTAGACGTTCCTCTGACAGGGGTAGCCCGGCGTAGCTCTCTCTTGTTTTGTGTTTGTTTAGGTCATAGGTTGATGTAAAACCATGTTGGTTCACAAGTTGGGGCACTATCCTACCCGGTTTCACCTCGACGGGTAGATTCCCCCCTTATACGGGTACGGAACCTTCGCCTCTAGGTTAGAGCGCATGCATGCGAGGGGGGACACATGCAAGCACCTATACCAACCTCTCACCACACTCACACACATATGCTAGGGTCACATGCAAGTCTTCATCTCATTCCAATGTTCTCGTGGTCTTCCTCCGGCGAAACCCTGATCTCTGTGCGCACTCGGATCGTCTACCCCCCTAGACGTTCCTCTGACAGGGGTAGCCCGGCGTAGCTCTCTCTTGTTTTGTGTTTGTTTAGGTCATAGGTTGATGTAAAACCATGTTGGTTCACAAGTTGGGGCACTATCCTACCCGGTTCCACCTCGACAGGGAGATTCCCCCCTTATACGGGTACGGAACCTTCGCCTCTAGGTTAGAGCGCATGCATGCGAGGGGGGACACATGCAAGCACCTATACCAACCTCTCACCACACTCACACACATATGTTAGGGTCACATGCAAGTTTTCATATCATTCCAATGTTCTCGTGGTCTTCCTCCGGCGAAACCCTGATCTCTGTGCGCACTCGGATCGTCTACCCCCCTAGACGTTCCTCTGACAGGGGTAGCCCGGCGTAGCTCTCTCTTGTTTTGTGTTTGTTTAGGTCATAGGTTGATGTAAAACCATGTTGGTTCACAAGTTGGGGCACTATCCTACCCGGTTTCACCTCGACGGGGAGATTCCCCCCTTATACGGGTACGGAACCTTCGCCTCTAGGTTAGAGCGCATGCATGCGAGGGGGGACACATGCAAGCACCTATACCAACCTCTCACCACACTCACACACATATGCTAGGGTCACATGGAAGTTTTCATCTCATTCCAATGTTCTCGTGGTCTTCCTCCGGCGAAACCCTGATCTCTGTGCGCACTCGGATCGTCTACCCCCTAGACGTTCCTCTGACAGGGGTAGCCCGGCGTAGCTCTCTCTTGTTTTGTGTTTGTTTAGGTCATAGGTTGATGTAAAACCATGTTGGTTCACAAGTTGGGGCACTATCCTACCCGGTTTCACCTCGACGGGGAGATTCCCCCCTTATACGGGTACGGAACCTTCGCCTCTAGGTTAGAGCGCATGCATGCGAGGGGGGACACATGCAAGCACCTATACCAACCTCTCACCACACTCACACACATATGCTAGGGTCACATGCCAGTTTTCATCTCATTCCAATGTTCTCGTGGTCTTCCTCCGGCGAAACCCTGATCTCTGTGCGCACTCGGATCGTCTACCCCCCTAGACGTTCTCTGACAGGGGTAGCCCAGCGTAGCTCTCTCTTGTTTTGTGTTTGTTTAGGTCATAGGTTGATGTAAAACCATGTTGGTTCACAAGTTGGGGCACTATCCTACCCGGTTTCACCTCGACGGGGAGATTCCCCCTTATACGGGTACGAAACCTTCGCCTCTAGGTTAGAGCGCATGCATGCGAGGGGGGACACATGCAAGCACCTATACTAACCTCTCACCACACTCACACACATATGCTAGGGTCACATGGAAGTTTTCATCTCATTCCAATGTTCTCGTGGTCTTCCTCCGGCGAAACCCTGATCTCTGTGCGCACTCGGATCGTCTACCCCCTAGACGTTCCTCTGACAGGGGTAGCCCGGCGTAGCTCTCTCTTGTTTTGTGTTTGTTTAGGTCATAGGTTGATGTAAAACCATGTTGGTTCACAAGTTGGGGCACTATCCTACCCGGTTTCACCTCGACGGGTAGATTCCCCCCTTATACGGGTACGGAACCTTCGCCTCTAGGTTAGAGCGCATGCATGCGAGGGGGGACACATGCAAGCACCTATACCAACCTCTCACCACACTCACACACATATGCTAGGGTCACATGCAAGTCTTCATCTCATTCCAATGTTCTCGTGGTCTTCCTCCGGCGAAACCCTGATCTCTGTGCGCACTCGGATCGTCTACCCCCCTAGACGTTCCTCTGACAGGGGTAGCCCGGCGTAGCTCTCTCTTGTTTTGTGTTTGTTTAGGTAATAGGTTGATGTAAAACCATGTTGGTTCACAAGTTGGGGCACTATCCTACCCGGTTCCACCTCGACAGGGAGATTCCCCCCTTATACGGGTACGGAACCTTCGCCTCTAGGTTAGAGCGCATGCATGCGAGGGGGGACACATGCAAGCACCTATACCAACCTCTCACCACACTCACACACATATGCTAGGGTCACATGCAAGTTTTCATATCATTCCAATGTTCTCGTGGTCTTCCTCCGGCGAAACCCTGATCTCTGTGCGCACTCGGATCGTCTACCCCCCTAGACGTTCCTCTGACAGGGGTAGCCCGGCGTAGCTCTCTCTTGTTTTGTGTTTGTTTAGGTCATAGGTTGATGTAAAACCATGTTGGTTCACAAGTTGGGGCACTATCCTACCCGGTTTCACCTCGACGGGGAGATTCCCCCCTTATACGGGTACGGAACCTTCGCCTCTAGGTTAGAGCGCATGCATGCGAGGGGGGACACATGCAAGCACCTATACCAAACTCTCACCACACTCACACACATATGCTAGGGTCACATGCAAGTTTTCATCTCATTCCAATGTTCTCGTGGTCTTCCTCCGGCGAAACCCTGATCTCTGTGCGCACTCGGATCGTCTACCCCCCTAGACGTTCCTCTGACAGGGGTAGCCCGGCGTAGCTCTCTCTTGTTTTGTGTTTGTTTAGGTCATAGGTTGATGTAAAACCATGTTGGTTCACAAGTTGGGGCACTATCCTACCCGGTTTCACCTCGATGGGGAGATTCCCCCCTTATACGGGTACGGAACCTTCGCCTCTAGGTTAGAGCGCATGCATGCGAGGGGGGACACATGCAAGCACCTATACCAACCTCTCACCACACTCACACACATATGCTAGGGTCACATGCAAGTTTTCATCTCATTCCAATGTTCTCGTGGTCTTCCTCCGGCGAAACCCTGATCTCTGTGCGCACTCGGATCGTCTACCCCCCTAGACGTTCCTCTGACAGGGGTAGCCCGGCGTATCTCTCTCTTGTTTTGTGTTTGTTTAGGTCATAGGTTGATGTAAAACCATGTTGGTTCACAAGTTGGGGTACTATCCTACCCTGTTTCACCTCGACGGGGAGATTCCCCCATTATACGGGTACGGAACCTTCGCCTCTAGGTTAGAGCGCATGCATGCGAGGGGGAACACATGCAAGCACCTATACCAACCTCTCACCACACTCACACACATATGCTAGGGTCACATGCAAGTTTTCATCTCATTCCAATGTTCTCGTGGTCTTCCTCCGGCGAAACCCTGATCTCTGTGCGCACTCGGATCGTCTACCCCCCTAGACGTTCCTCTGACAGGGGTAGCCCGGCGTAGCTCTCTCTTGTTTTGTGTTTGCTTAGGTCATAGGTTGATGTAAAACCATGTTGGTTCACAAGTTGGGGCACTATCCTACCCGGTTTCACCTCGACAGGGAGATTCCCCCCTTATACGGGTACGGAACCTTCGCCTCTAGGTTAGAGCGCATGCATGCGAGGGGGGACACATGAAAGCACCTATACCAACCTATCACCACACTCACGCACATATGCTAGGGTCACATGCAAGTTTTCATCTCATTCCAATGTTCTCGTGGTCTTCCTCCGGCGAAACCCTGATCTCTGTGCGCACTCGGATCGTCTACCCCCCTAGACGTTCCTCTGACAGGGGTAGCCCGGCATAGCTCTCTCTTGTTTTGTGTTTTTTTAGGTCATAGGTTGATGTAAAACCATGTTGGTTCACAAGTTGGGGCACTATCCTACCCGGTTTCAGCTCGACGGGGAGATTCCCCCCTTATACGGGTACGGAACCTTCGCCTCTAGGTTAGAGCGCATGCATGCGAGGGGGGACACATACAAGCACCTATACCAACCTCACACCACACTCACACACATATGCTAGGGTCACATGCAAGTTTTCATCTCATTCCAATGTTCTCGTGGTCTTCCTTCGGCGAAACCCTGATCTCTGTGCGCACTCGGATCGTCTACCCCCCTAGACGTTCCTCTGACAGGGGTAGCCCGGCGTAGCTCTCTCTTGTTTTGTGTTTGTTTAGGTCATAGGTTGATGTAAAACCATGTTGGTTCACAAGTTGGGGCACTATCCTACCCGGTTTCACCTCGACGGGGAGATTCCCCCCTTATACGGGTACGGAACCTTCGCCTCTAGGTTAGAGCGCATGCATGCGAAGGGGGACACATACAAGCACCTATACCAACCTCTCACCACACTCACACACATATGCTAGGGTCACATGCAAGTTTTCATCTCATTCCAATGTTCTCGTGGTCTTCCTCCGGCGAAACCCTGATCTGTGTGCGCACTCGGATCGTCTACCCCCCTAGACGTTCCTCTGACAGGGGTAGCCCGGCGTAGCTCTCTCTTGTTTTGTGTTTGTTTAGGTCATAGGTTGATGTAAAACCATGTTGGTTCACAAGTTGGGGCACTATCCTACCCGGTTTCACCTCGACGGGGAGATTCCCCCCTTATACGGGTACGGAACCTTCGCCTCTAGGTTAGAGCGCATGCATGGGAGGGGGAACACATGCAAGCACCTATACCAACCTCTCACCACACTCACACACATATGCTAGGGTCACATGCAAGTTTTCATCTCATTCCAATGTTCTCGTGGTCTTCCTCCGGCGAAACCCTGATCTCTGTGCGCACTCGAATCGTCTACCCCCCTAGACGTTCCTCTGACAGGGGTAGCCCGGCGTAGATCTCTCTTGTTTTGTGTTTGTTTAGGTCATAGGTTGATGTAAAACCATGTTGGTTCACAAGTTGGGGCACTATCCTACCCGGTTTCACCTCGACGGGGAGATTCCCCCCTTATACGGGTACGGAACCTTCGCCTCTAGGTTAGAGCGCATGCATGCGAGGGGGGACACATGCAAGCACCTATACCAACCTCTCACCACACTCACACACATATGCTAGGGTCACATGCAAGTTTTCATCTCATTCCAATGTTCTCGTGGTCTTCCTCCGGCGAAACCCTGATCTCTGTGCGCACTCGGATCGTCTACCCCCCTAGACGTTCCTCTGACACGGGTAGCCCGGCGTAGCTCTCTCTTGTTTTGTGTTTGTTTAGGTCATAGGTTGATGTAAAACCATGTTGGTTCACAAGTTGGGGCACTATCCTACCCGGTTTCACCTCGACGGGGAGATTCCCCCCTTATACGGGTACGGAACCTTCGCCTCTAGGTTAGAGCGCATGCATGCGAGGGGGACACATGCAAGCACCTATACCAACCTCTCACCACACTCACACACATATGATAGGGTCACATGCAAGTTTTCATCTCATTACACTGTTCTCGTGGTCTTCCTCCGGCGAAACCCTGATCTCTGTGCGCACTCGCATCGTCTACCCCCCTAGACGTTCCTCTGACAGGGGTAGCCCGGCGTAGCTCTCTCTTGTTTTGTGTTTGTTTAGGTCATAGGTTGATGTAAAACCATGTTGGTTCACAAGTTGGGGCACTATCCTACCCGGTTCCACCTCGACGGGGAGATTCCCCCCTTATACGGGTACGGAACCTTCGCCTCTAGGTTAGAGCGCATGCATGCGAGGGGGTACACATGCAAGCACCTATACCAACCTCTCACCACACTCACACACATATGCTAGGGTCACATGCAAGTTTTCATATCATTCCAATGTTCTCGTGGTCTTCCTCCGGCGAAACCCTGATCTCTGTGCGCACTCGGATCGTCTACCCCCCTAGACGTTCCTCTGACAGGGGTAGCCCGGCGTAGCTCTCTCTTGTTTTGTGTTTGTTTAGGTCATAGGTTGATGTAAAACCATGTTGGTTCACAAGTTGGGGCACTATCCTACCCGGTTTCACCTCGACGGGGAGATTCCCCCCTTATACGGGTACGGAACCTTCGCCTCTAGGTTAGAGCGCATGCATGCGAGGGGGGACACATGCAAGCACCTATACCAAACTCTCACCACACTCACACACATATGCTAGGGTCACATGCAAGTTTTCATCTCATTCCAATGTTCTCGTGGTCTTCCTCCGGCGAAACCCTGATCTCTGTGCGCACTCGGATCGTCTACCCCCCTAGACGTTCCTCTGACAGGGGTAGCCCGGCGTAGCTCTCTCTTGTTTTGTGTTTGTTTAGGTCATAGGTTGATGTAAAACCATGTTGGTTCACAAGTTGGGGCACTATCCTACCCGGTTTCACCTCGATTTGGAGATTCCCCCCTTATACGGGTACGGAACCTTCGCCTCTAGGTTAGAGCGCATGCATGCGAGGGGGGACACATGCAAGCACCTATACCAACCTCTCACCACACTCACACACATATGCTAGGGTCACATGCAAGTTTTCATCTCATTCCAATGTTCTCGTGGTCTTCCTCCGGCGAAACCCTGATCTCTGTGCGCACTCGGATCGTCTACCCCCCTAGACGTTCCTCTGACAGGGGTAGCCCGGCGTATCTCTCTCTTGTTTTGTGTTTGTTTAGGTCATAGGTTGATGTAAAACCATGTTGGTTCACAAGTTGGGGTACTATCCTACCCTGTTTCACCTCGACGGGGAGATTCCCCCATTATACGGGTACGGAACCTTCGCCTCTAGGTTAGAGCGCATGCATGCGAGGGGGAACACATGCAAGCACCTATACCAACCTCTCACCACACTCACACACATATGCTAGGGTCACGTGCAAGTTTTCATCTCATTCCAATGTTCTCGTGGTCTTCCTCCGGCGAAACCCTGATCTCTGTGCGCACTCGGATCGTCTACCCCCCTAGACGTTCCTCTGACAGGGGTAGCCCGGCGTAGCTCTCTCTTGTTTTGTGTTTGCTTAGGTCATAGGTTGATGTAAAACCATGTTGGTTCACAAGTTGGGGCACTATCCTACCCGGTTTCACCTCGACAGGGAGATTCCCCCCTTATACGGGTACGGAACCTTCGCCTCTAGGTTAGAGCGCATGCATGCGAGGGGGGACACATGCAAGCACCTATACCAAACTCTCACCACACTCACACACATATGCTAGGGTCACATGCAAGTTTTCATCTCATTCCAATGTTCTCGTGGTCTTCCTCCGGCGAAACCCTGATCTCTGTGCGCACTCGGATCGTCTACCCCCCTAGACGTTCCTCTGACAGGGGTAGCCCGGCGTAGCTCTCTCTTGTTTTGTGTTTGTTTAGGTCATAGGTTGATGTAAAACCATGTTGGTTCACAAGTTGGGGCACTATCCTACCCGGTTTCACCTCGATTTGGAGATTCCCCCCTTATACGGGTACGGAACCTTCGCCTCTAGGTTAGAGCGCATGCATGCGAGGGGGGACACATGCAAGCACCTATACCAACCTCTCACCACACTCACACACATATGCTAGGGTCACATGCAAGTTTTCATCTCATTCCAATGTTCTCGTGGTCTTCCTCCGGCGAAACCCTGATCTCTGTGCGCACTCGGATCGTCTACCCCCCTAGACGTTCCTCTGACAGGGGTAGCCCGGCGTATCTCTCTCTTGTTTTGTGTTTGTTTAGGTCATAGGTTGATGTAAAACCATGTTGGTTCACAAGTTGGGGTACTATCCTACCCTGTTTCACCTCGACGGGGAGATTCCCCCATTATACGGGTACGGAACCTTCGCCTCTAGGTTAGAGCGCATGCATGCGAGGGGGAACACATGCAAGCACCTATACCAACCTCTCACCACACTCACACACATATGCTAGGGTCACGTGCAACTTTTCATCTCATTCCAATGTTCTCGTGGTCTTCCTCCGGCGAAACCCTGATCTCTGTGCGCACTCGGATCGTCTACCCCCCTAGACGTTCCTCTGACAGGGGTAGCCCGGCGTAGCTCTCTCTTGTTTTGTGTTTGCTTAGGTCATAGGTTGATGTAAAACCATGTTGGTTCACAAGTTGGGGCACTATCCTACCCGGTTTCACCTCGACAGGGAGATTCCCCCCTTATACGGGTACGGAACCTTCGCCTCTAGGTTAGAGCGCATGCATGCGAGGGGGGACACATGAAAGCACCTATACCAACCTATCACCACACTCACGCACATATGCTAGGGTCACATGCAAGTTTTCATCTCATTCCAATGTTCTCGTGGTCTTCCTCCGGCGAAACCCTGATCTCTGTGCGCACTCGGATCGTCTACCCCCCTAGACGTTCCTCTGACAGGGGTAGCCTGACGTAGCTCTCTCTTGTTTTGTGTTTGTTTAGGTCATAGGTTGATGTAAAACCATGTTGGTTCACAAGTTGGGGCACTATCCTACCCGGTTTCACCTCGACGGGGAGATTCCCCCCTTATACGGGTACGGAACCTTCGCCTCTAGGTTAGAGCGCATGCATGCGAGGGGGGACACATGCAAGCACCTATACCAACCTCTCACCACACTCACACACATATGATAGGGTCACAGGCAAGTTTTCATCTCATTCCAATGTTCTCGTGGTCTTCCTCCGGCGAAACCCTGATCTCTGTGCGCACTTGGATCGTCTACCCCCCTAGACGTTCCTCTGACAGGGGTAGCCCGGCATAGCTCTCTCTTGTTTTGTGTTTGTTTAGGTCATAGGTTGATGTAAAACCATGTTGGTTCACAAGTTGGGGCACTATCCTACCCGGTTTCACCTCGACGGGGAGATTCCCCCCTTATACGGGTACGGAACCTTCGCCTCTAGGTTAGAGCGCATGCATGCGAGGGGGAACACATGCAAGCACCTATACCAACCTCTCACCACACTCACACACATATGGTAGGGTCACATGCAAGTTTTCATCTCATTCCAATGTTCTCGTGGTCTTCCTCCGGCGAAACCCTGATCTCTGTGCGCACTCGGATCGTCTACCCCCCTAGACGTTCCTCTGACAGGGGTAGCCCGGCGTAGCTCTCTCTTGTTTTGTGTTTGTTTAGGTCATAGGTTGATGTAAAACCATGTTGGTTCACAAGTTGGGGCACTATCCTACCCGGTTTCACCTCGACAGGGAGATTCCCCCCTTATACGGGTACGGAACCTTCGCCTCTAGGTTAGAGCGCATGCATGCGAGGGGGGACACATGCAAGCACCTATACCAACCTCTCACCACACTCACACACATATGCTAGGGTCACATGCAAGTTTTCATCTCATTCCAATGTTCTCGTGGTCTTCCTCCGGCGAAACCCTGATCTCTGTGCGCACTCGGATCGTCTACCCCCCTAGACGTTCCTCTGACAGGGGTAGCCCGACGTATCTCTCTCATGTTTTGTGTTTGTTTAGGTCATAGGTTGATGTAAAACCATGTTGGTTCACAAGTTGGGGCACTATCCTACCCGGTTTCACCTCGACGGGGAGATTCCCCCCTTATACGGGTACGGAACCTTCGCCTCTAGGTTAGAGCGCATGCATGCGAGGGGGGACACATGCAAGCACCTATACCAACCTCTCACCACACTCACACACATATGATAGGGTCACATGCAAGTTTTCATCTCATTCCAATGTTCTCGTGGTCTTCCTCCGGCGAAACCCTGATCTCTGTGCTCACTCGGATCGTCTACCCCCCTAGACGTTCCTCTGACAGGGGTAGCCCGGCGTATCTCTCTCTTGTTTTGTGTTTGTTTAGGTCATAGGTTGATGTAAAACCATGTTGGTTCACAAGTTGGGGCACTATCCTACCCGGTTTCACCTCGACGGGGAGATTCCCCCATTATACGGGTACGGAACCTTCGCCTCTAGGTTAGAGCGCATGCATGCGAGGGGGAACACATGCAAGCACCTATACCAACCTCTCACCACACTCACACACATATTCTAGGGTCACATGCAAGTTTTCATCTCATTCCAATGTTCTCGTGGTCTTCCTCCGGCGAAACCCTGATCTCTGTGCTCACTCGGATCGTCTACCCCCCTAGACGTTCCTCTGACAGGGGTAGCCCGGCGTAGCTCTCTCTTGTTTTGTGTTTGTTTAGGTCATAGGTTGATGTAAAACCATGTTTGTTCACAAGTTGGGGCACTATCCTACCCGGTTTCACCTCGACGGGGAGATTCCCCCCTTATACGGGTACCGAACCTTCGCCTCTAGGTTAGAGTGCATGCATGCGAGGGGGGACACATGCAAGCACCTATACCAACCTCTCACCACACTCACACACATATGATAGGGTCACATGCAAGTTTTCATCTCATTCCAATGTTCTCGTGGTCTTCCTCCGGCGAAACCCTGATCTCTGTGCGCACTTGGATCGTCTACCCCCCTAGACGTTCCTCTGACAGGGGTAGCCCGGCATAGCTCTCTCTTGTTTTGTGTTTGTTTAGGTCATAGGTTGATGTAAAACCATGTTGGTTCACAAGTTGGGGCACTATCCTACCCGGTTTCACCTCGACGGGCAGATTCCCCCCTTATACGGGTACGGAACCTTCGCCTCTAGGTTAGAGCGCATGCATGCGAGGGGGAACACATGCAAGCACCTATACCAACCTCTCACCACACTCACACACATATGGTAGGGTCACATGCAAGTTTTCATCTCATTCCAATGTTCTCGTGGTCTTCCTCCGGCGAAACCCTGATCTCTATGCGCACTCGGATCGTCTACCCCCCTAGACGTTCCTCTGACAGGGGTAGCCCGGCGTAGCTCTCTCTTGTTTTGTGTTTGTTTAGGTCATAGGTTGATGTAAAACCATGTTGGTTCACAAGTTGGGGCACTATCCTACCCGGTTTCACCTCGACAGGGAGATTCCCCCCTTATACGGGTACGGAACCTTCGCCTCTAGGTTAGAGCGCATGCATGCGAGGGGGGACACATGCAAGCACCTATACCAACCTCTCACCACACTCACACACATATGCTAGGGTCACATGCAAGTTTTCATCTCATTCCAATGTTCTCGTGGTCTTCCTCCGGCGAAACCCTGATCTCTGTGCGCACTCGGATCGTCTACCCCCCTAGACGTTCCTCTGACAGGGGTAGCCCGACGTATCTCTCTCTTGTTTTGTGTTTGTTTAGGTCATAGGTTGATGTAAAACCATGTTGGTTCACAAGTTGGGGCACTATCCTACCCGGTTTCACCTTGACGGGGAGATTCCCCCCTTATACGGGTACGGAACCTTCGCCTCTAGGTTAGAGCGCATGCATGCGAGGGGGGACACATGCAAGCACCTATACCAACCTCTCACCACACTCACACACATATGATAGGGTCACATGCAAGTTTTCATCTCATTCCAATGTTCTCGTGGTCTTCCTCCGGCGAAACCCTGATCTCTGTGCTCACTCGGATCGTCTACCCCCCTAGACGTTCCTCTGACAGGGGTAGCCCGGCGTATCTCTCTCTTGTTTTGTGTTTGTTTAGGTCATAGGTTGATGTAAAACCATGTTGGTTCACAAGTTGGGGCACTATCCTACCCGGTTTCACCTCGACGGGGAGATTCCCCCATTATACGGGTACGGAACCTTCGCCTCTAGGTTAGAGCGCATGCATGCGAGGGGGAACACATGCAAGCACCTATACCAACCTCTCACCACACTCACACACATATTCTAGGGTCACATGCAAGTTTTCATCTCATTCCAATGTTCTCGTGGTCTTCCTCCGGCGAAACCCTGATCTCTGTGCTCACTCGGATCGTCTACCCCCCTAGACGTTCCTCTAACAGGGGTAGCCCGGCGTAGCTCTCTCTTGTTTTGTGTTTGTTTAGGTCATAGGTTGATGTAAAACCATGTTTGTTCACAAGTTGGGGCACTATCCTACCCGGTTTCACCTCGACGGGGAGATTCCCCCCTTATACGGGTACGGAACCTTCGCCTCTGGGTTAGAGCGCATGCATGCGAGGGGGGACACATGCAAGCACCTATACCAAACTCTCACCACACTCACACACATATGCTAGGGTCACATGCAAGTTTTCATCTCATTCCAATGTTCTCGTGGTCTTCCTCCGGCGAAACCCTGATCTCTGTGCGCACTCGGATCGTCTACCCCCCTAGACGTTCCTCTGACAGGGGTAGCCCGGCGTAGCTCTCTCTTGTTTTGTGTTTGTTTAGGTCATAGGTTGATGTAAAACCATGTTGGTTCACAAGATGGGGCACTATCCTACCCGGTTTCACCTCGATGGGGAGATTCCCCCCTTATACGGGTACGGAACCTTCGCCTCTAGGTTAGAGCGCATGCATGCGAGGGGGGACACATGCAAGCACCTATACCAACCTCTCACCACACTCACACACATATGCTAGGGTCACATGCAAGTTTTCATCTCATTCCAATGTTCTCGTGGTCTTCCTCCGGCGAAACCCTGATCTCTGTGCGCACTCGGATCGTCTACCCCCCTAGACGTTCCTCTGACAGGGGTAGCCCGGCATATCTCTCTCTTGTTTTGTGTTTGTTTAGGTCATAGGTTGATGTAAAACCATGTTGGTTCACAAGTTGGGGCACTATCCTACCCGGTTTCACCTCGACGGGGAGATTCCCCCCTTATACGGGTACGGAACCTTCGCCTCTAGGTTAGAGCGCATGCATGCGAGGGGGAACACATGCAAGCACCTATACCAACCTCTCACCACACTCACACACATATGCTAGGGTCACATGCAAGTTTTCAGCTCATTCCAATGTTCTCGTGGTCTTCCTCCGGCGAAACCCTGATCTCTGTGCGCACTCGGATCGTCTACCCCCCTAGACGTTCCTCTGACAGGGGTAGCCCGGCGTAGCTCTCTCTTGTTTTGTGTTTGTTTAGGTCATAGGTTGATGTAAAACCATGTTGGTTCACAAGTTGGGGCACTATCCTACCCGGTTTCACCTCGACAGGGAGATTCCCCCCTTATACGGGTACGGAACCTTCGCCTCTAGGTTAGAGCGCATGCATGCGAGGGGGGACACATGCAAGCACCTATACCAACCTATCACCACACACACACATATGCTAGGGTCACATGCAAGTTTTCATCTCATTCCAATGTTCTCGTGGTCTTCCTCCGGCGAAACCCTGATCTCTGTGCGCACTCGGATCGTCTACCCCCCTAGACGTTCCTCTGACAGGGGTAGCCCGACGTAGCTCTCTCTTGTTTTGTGTTTTTTTAGGTCATAGGTTGATGTAAAACCATGTTGGTTCACAAGTTGGGGCACTATCCTACCCGGTTTCACCTCGACGGGGAGATTCCCCCCTTATACGGGTACGGAACCTTCGCCTCTAGGTTAGAGCGCATGCATGCGAGGGGGGACACATGCAAGCACCTATATCAACCTCTCACCACACTCACACACATATGATAGGGTCACATGCAAGTTTTCATCTCATTCCAATGTTCTCGTGGTCTTCCTCCGGCGAAACCCTGATCTCTGTGCGCACTTGGATCGTCTACCCCCCTAGACGTTCCTCTGACAGGGGTAGCCCGGCATAGCTCTCTCTTGTTTTGTGTTTGTTTAGGTCATAGGTTGATGTAAAACCATGTTGGTTCACAAGTTGGGGCACTATCCTACCCGGTTTCACCTCGACGGGGAGATTCCCCCCTTATACGGGTACGGAACCTTCGCCTCTAGGTTAGAGCGCATGCATGCGAGGGGGAACACATGCAAGCACCTATACCAACCTCTCACCACACTCACACACATATGGTAGGGTCACATGCAAGTTTTCATCTCATTCCAATGTTCTCGTGGTCTTCCTCCGGCGAAACCCTGATCTCTGCGCGCACTCGGATCGTCTACCCCCCTAGACGTTCCTCTGACAGGGGTAGCCCGGCGTAGCTCTATCTTGTTTTGTGTTTGTTTAGGTCATAGGTTGATGTAAAACCATGTTGGTTCACAAGTTGGGGCACTATCCTACCCGGTTTCACCTCGACAGGGAGATTCCCCCCTTATACGGGTACGGAACCTTCGCCTCTAGGTTAGAGCGCATGCATGCGAGGGGGGACACATGCAAGCACCTATACCAACCTCTCACCACACTCACACACATATGCTAGGGTCACATGCAAGTTTTCATCTCATTCCAATGTTCTCGTGGTCTTCCTCCGGCGAAACCCTGATCTCTGTGCGCACTCGGATCGTCTACCCCCCTAGACGTTCCTCTGACAGGGGTAGCCCGACGTATCTCTCTCTTGTTTTGTGTTTGTTTAGGTCATAGGTTGATGTAAAACCATGTTGGTTCACAAGTTGGGGCACTATCCTACCCGGTTTCACCTCGACGGGGAGATTCCCCCCTTATACGGGTACGGAACCTTCGCCTCTAGGTTAGAGCGCATGCATGCGAGGGGGGACACATGCAAGCACCTATACCAACCTCTCACCACACTCAAACACATATGATAGGGTCACATGCAAGTTTTCATCTCATTCCAATGTTCTCGTGGTCTTCCTCCGGCGAAACCCTGATCTCTGTGCTCACTCGGATCGTCTACCCCCCTAGACGTTCCTCTGACAGGGGTAGCCCGGCGTATCTCTCTCTTGTTTTGTGTTTGTTTAGGTCATAGGTTGATGTAAAACCATGTTGGTTCACAAGTTGGGGCACTATCCTACCCGGTTTCACCTCGACGGGGAGATTCCCCCCTTATACGGGTACGGAACCTTCGCCTCTAGGTTAGAGCGCATGCATGCGAGGGGGAACACATGCAAGCACCTATACCAACCTCTCACCACACTCACACACATATTCTAGGGTCACATGCAAGTTTTCATCTCATTCCAATGTTCTCGTGGTCTTCCTCCGGCGAAACCCTGATCTCTGTGCGCACTCGGATCGTCTACCCCCCTAGACGTTCCTCTGACAGGGGTAGCCCGGCGTAGCTCTCTCTTGTTTTGTGTTTGTTTAGGTCATAGGTTGATGTAAAACCATGTTGGTTCACAAGTTGGGGCACTATCCTACCCGGTTTCACCTCGACAGGGAGATTCCCCCCTTATACGGGTACGGAACCTTCGCCTCTAGGTTAGAGCGCATGCATGCGAGGGGGGACACATGCAAGCACCAATACCAACCTATCACCACACTCACACACATATGCTAGGGTCACATGCAAGTTTTCATCTCATTCCAATCTTCTCGTGGTCTTCCTCCGGCGAAACCCTGATCTCTGTGCGCACTCGGATCGTCTACCCCCCTAGATGTTCCTCTGACAGGGGTAGCCCGGCATAGCTCTCTCTTGTTTTGTGTTTGTTTAGGTCATAGGTTGATGTAAAACCATGTTGGTTCACATGTTGGGGCACTATCCTACCCGGTTTCACCTCGACGGGGAGATTCCCCCCTTATACGGGTACGGAACCTTCGCCTCTAGGTTAGAGCGCATGCATGCGAGGGGGAACACATGCAAGCACCTATACCAACCTCTCACCACACTCACACACATATGGTAGGGTCACATGCAAGTTTTCATCTCATTCCAATGTTCTCGTGGTCTTCCTCCGGCGAAACCCTGATCTCTGCGCGCACTCGGATCGTCTACCCCCCTAGACGTTCCTCTGACAGGGGTAGCCCGGCGTAGCTCTATCTTGTTTTGTGTTTGTTTAGGTCATAGGTTGATGTAAAACCATGTTGGTTCACAAGTTGGGGCACTATCCTACCCGGTTTCACCTCGACAGGGAGATTCCCCCCTTATACGGGTACGGAACCTTCGCCTCTAGGTTAGAGCGCATGCATGCGAGGGGGGACACATGCAAGCACCTATACCAACCTCTCACCACACTCACACACATATGCTAGGGTCACATGCAAGTTTTCATCTCATTCCAATGTTCTCGTGGTCTTCCTCCGGCGAAACCCTGATCTCTGTGCGCACTCGGATCGTCTACCCCCCTAGACGTTCCTCTGACAGGGGTAGCCCGGCGTATCTCTCTCTTGTTTTGTGTTTGTTTAGGTCATAGGTTGATGTAAAACCATGTTGGTTCACAAGTTGGGGCACTATCCTACCCGGTTTCACCTCGACGGGGAGATTCCCCCCTTATACGGGTACGGAACCTTCGCCTCTAGGTTAGAGCGCATGCATGCGAGGGGGAACACATGCAAGCACCTATACCAACCTCTCACCACACTCACACACATATTCTAGGGTCACATGCAAGTTTTCATCTCATTCCAATGTTCTCGTGGTCTTCCTCCGGCGAAACCCTGATCTCTGTGCGCACTCGGATCGTCTACCCCCCTAGACGTTCCTCTGACAGGGGTAGCCCGGCGTAGCTCTCTCTTGTTTTGTGTTTGTTTAGGTCATAGGTTGATGTAAAACCATGTTGGTTCACAAGTTGGGGCACTATCCTACCCGGTTTCACCTCGACAGGGAGATTCCCCCCTTATACGGGTACGGAACCTTCGCCTCTAGGTTAGAGCGCATGCATGCGAGGGGGGACACATGCAAGAACCAATACCAACCTATCACCACACTCACACACATATGCTAGGGTCACATGCAAGTTTTCATCTCATTCCAATCTTCTCGTGGTCTTCCTCCGGCGAAACCCTGATCTCTGTGCGCACTCGGATCGTCTACCCCCCTAGACGTTCCTCTGACAGGGGTAGCCCGGCATAGCTCTCTCTTGTTTTGTGTTTGTTTAGGTCATTGGTTGATGTAAAACCATGTTGGTTCACATGTTGGGGCACTATCCTACCCGGTTTCACCTCGACGGGGAGATTCCCCCCTTATACGGGTACGGAACCTTCGCCTCTAGGTTAGAGCGCATGCATGCGAGGGGGAACACATGCAAGCACCTATACCAACCTCTAACCACACTCACACACATATGTTAGGGTCACATGCAAGTTTTCATCTCATTCCAATGTTCTCGTGGTCTTCCTCCGGCGAAACCCTGATCTCTGTGCGCACTCGGATCGTCTACCCCCCTAGACGTTCCTCTGACAGGGGTAGCCCGGCGTAGCTCTCTCTTGTTTTGTGTTTGTTTAGGTCATAGGTTGATGTAAAACCATGTTGGTTCACAAGTTGGGGCACTATCCTACCCGGTTTCACCTCGACAGGGAGATTCCCCCCTTATACGGGTACGGAACCTTCGCCTCTAGGTTAGAGCGCATGCATGCGAGGGGGGACACATGCAAGCACCTATACCAACCTATCACCACACACACACATATGCTAGGGTCACATGCAAGTTTTCATCTCATTCCAATGTTCTCGTGGTCTTCCTCCGGCGAAACCCTGATCTCTGTGCGCACTCGGATCGTCTACCCCCCTAGACGTTCCTCTGACAGGGGTAGCCCGACGTAGCTCTCTCTTGTTTTGTGTTTTTTTAGGTCATAGGTTGATGTAAAACCATGTTGGTTCACAAGTTGGGGCACTATCCTACCCGGTTTCACCTCGACGGGGAGATTCCCCCCTTATACGGGTACGGAACCTTCGCCTCTAGGTTAGAGCGCATGCATGCGAGGGGGGACACATGCAAGCACCTATATCAACCTCTCACCACACTCACACACATATGATAGGGTCACATGCAAGTTTTCATCTCATTCCAATGTTCTCGTGGTGTTCCTCCGGCGAAACCCTGATCTCTGTGCGCACTTGGATCGTCTACCCCCCTAGACGTTCCTCTGACAGGGGTAGCCCGGCATAGCTCTCTCTTGTTTTGTGTTTGTTTAGGTCATAGGTTGATGTAAAACCATGTTGGTTCACAAGTTGGGGCACTATCCTACCCGGTTTCACCTCGACGGGGAGATTCCCCCCTTATACGGGTACGGAACCTTCGCCTCTAGGTTAGAGCGCATGCATGCGAGGGGGAACACATGCAAGCACCTATACCAACCTCTCACCACACTCACACACATATGGTAGGGTCACATGCAAGTTTTCATCTCATTCCAATGTTCTCGTGGTCTTCCTCCGGCGAAACCCTGATCTCTGCGCGCACTCGGATCGTCTACCCCCCTAGACGTTCCTCTGACAGGGGTAGCCCGGCGTAGCTCTATCTTGTTTTGTGTTTGTTTAGGTCATAGGTTGATGTAAAACCATGTTGGTTCACAAGTTGGGGCACTATCCTACCCGGTTTCACCTCGACAGGGAGATTCCCCCCTTATACGGGTACGGAACCTTCGCCTCTAGGTTAGAGCGCATGCATGCGAGGGGGGACACATGCAAGCACCTATACCAACCTCTCACCACACTCACACACATATGCTAGGGTCACATGCAAGTTTTCATCTCATTCCAATGTTCTCGTGGTCTTCCTCCGGCGAAACCCTGATCTCTGTGCGCACTCGGATCGTCTACCCCCCTAGACGTTCCTCTGACAGGGGTAGCCCGACGTATCTCTCTCTTGTTTTGTGTTTGTTTAGGTCATAGGTTGATGTAAAACCATGTTGGTTCACAAGTTGGGGCACTATCCTACCCGGTTTCACCTCGACGGGGAGATTCCCCCCTTATACGGGTACGGAACCTTCGCCTCTAGGTTAGAGCGCATGCATGCGAGGGGGGACACATGCAAGCACCTATACCAACCTCTCACCACACTCAAACACATATGATAGGGTCACATGCAAGTTTTCATCTCATTCCAATGTTCTCGTGGTCTTCCTCCGGCGAAACCCTGATCTCTGTGCTCACTCGGATCGTCTACCCCCCTAGACGTTCCTCTGACAGGGGTAGCCCGGCGTATCTCTCTCTTGTTTTGTGTTTGTTTAGGTCATAGGTTGATGTAAAACCATGTTGGTTCACAAGTTGGGGCACTATCCTACCCGGTTTCACCTCGACGGGGAGATTCCCCCCTTATACGGGTACGGAACCTTCGCCTCTAGGTTAGAGCGCATGCATGCGAGGGGGAACACATGCAAGCACCTATACCAACCTCTCACCACACTCACACACATATTCTAGGGTCACATGCAAGTTTTCATCTCATTCCAATGTTCTCGTGGTCTTCCTCCGGCGAAACCCTGATCTCTGTGCGCACTCGGATCGTCTACCCCCCTAGACGTTCCTCTGACAGGGGTAGCCCGGCGTAGCTCTCTCTTGTTTTGTGTTTGTTTAGGTCATAGGTTGATGTAAAACCATGTTGGTTCACAAGTTGGGGCACTATCCTACCCGGTTTCACCTCGACAGGGAGATTCCCCCCTTATACGGGTACGGAACCTTCGCCTCTAGGTTAGAGCGCATGCATGCGAGGGGGGACACATGCAAGCACCAATACCAACCTATCACCACACTCACACACATATGCTAGGGTCACATGCAAGTTTTCATCTCATTCCAATCTTCTCGTGGTCTTCCTCCGGCGAAACCCTGATCTCTGTGCGCACTCGGATCGTCTACCCCCCTAGATGTTCCTCTGACAGGGGTAGCCCGGCATAGCTCTCTCTTGTTTTGTGTTTGTTTAGGTCATTGGTTGATGTAAAACCATGTTGGTTCACATGTTGGGGCACTATCCTACCCGGTTTCACCTCGACGGGGAGATTCCCCCCTTATACGGGTACGGAACCTTCGCCTCTAGGTTAGAGCGCATGCATGCGAGGGGGAACACATGCAAGCACCTATACCAACCTCTAACCACCCTCACACACATATGTTAGGGTCACATGCAAGTTTTCATCTCATTCCAATGTTCTCGTGGTCTTCCTCCGGCGAAACCCTGATCTCTGTGCGCACTCAGATCGTCTACCCCCCTAGACGTTCCTCTGACAGGGGTAGCCCGGCGTAGCTCTCTCTTGTTTTGTGTTTGTTTAGGTCATAGGTTGATGTAAAACCATGTTGGTTCACAAGTTGGGGCACTATCCTACCCGGTTTCACCTCGACGGGGAGATTCCCCCCTTATACGGGTACGGAACCTTCGCCTCTAGGTTAGAGCGCATGCATGCGAGGGGGGACACATGCAAGCACCTATACCAACCTCTCACCACACTCACACACATATGCTAGGGTCACATGCAAGTTTTCATCTCATTCCAACATTCTCGTGGTCTTCCTCCGGCGAAACCCTGATCTCTGTGCGCACTCGGATCGTCTACCCCCTAGACGTTCCTCTGACAGGGGTAGCCCGACGTATCTCTCTCTTGTTTTGTGTTTGTTTAGGTTATAGGTTGATGTAAAACCATGTTGGTTCACAAGTTGGGGCACTATCCTACCCGGTTTCACCTCGACGGGGAGATTCCCCCCTTATACGGGTACGGAACCTTCGCCTCTAGGTTAGAGCGCATGCATGCGAGGGGGGACACATGCAAGCACCTATACCAACCTCTCACCACACTCACACACATATGATAGGGTCACATGCAAGTTTTCATCTCATTCCAATGTTCTCGTGGTCTTCCTCCGGCGAAACCCTGATCTCTGTGCGCACTCGGATCGTCTACCCCCCTAGACGTTCCTCTGACAGGGGTAGCCCGGCATAGCTCTCTCTTGTTTTGTGTTTTGTTTAGGTCATTGGTTGATGTAAAACCATGTTGGTTCACATGTTGGGGCACTATCCTACCCGGTTTCACCTCGACAGGGAGATTCCCCCCTTATACGGGTACGGAACCTTCGCCTCTAGGTTAGAGCGCATGCATGCGAGGGGGAACACATGCAAGCACCTATACCAACCTCTAACCACACTCACACACATATGGTAGGGTCACATGCAAGTTTTCATCTCATTCCAATGTTCTCGTGGTCTTCCTCCGGCGAAACCCTGATCTCTGTGCGCACTCAGATCGTCTACCCCCCTAGACGTTCCTCTGACAGGGGTAGCCCGGCGTAGCTCTCTCTTGTTTTGTGTTTGTTTAGGTCATAGGTTGATGTAAAACCATGTTGGTTCACAAGTTGGGGCACTATCCTACCCGGTTTCACCTCGACGGGGAGATTCCCCCCTTATACGGGTACGGAACCTTCGCCTCTAGGTTAGAGCGCATGCATGCGAGGGGGGACACATGCAAGCACCTATACCAACCTCTCACCACACTCACACACATATGATAGGGTCACATGCAAGTTTTCATCTCATTCCAATGTTCTCGTGGTCTTCCTCCGGCGAAACCCTGATCTCTGTGCGCACTCGGATCGTCTACCCCCCTAGACGTTCCTCTAACAGGGGTAGCCCGGCGTAGCTCTCTCTTGTTTTGTGTTTGTTTAGGTCATAGGTTGGTGTAAAACCATGTTGGTTCACAAGTTGGGGCACTATCCTACCCGGTTTCACCTCGACGGGGAGATTCCCCCCTTATACGGGTACGGAACCTTCGCCTCTAGGTTAGAGCGCATGCATGCGAGGGGGGACACATGCAAGCACCTATACCAACCTCTCACCACACTCACACACATATGATAGGGTCACATGCAAGTTTTCATCTCATTCCAATGTTCTCGTGGTCTTCCTCCGGCGAAACCCTGATCTCTGTGCGCACTTGGATCGTCTACCCCCCTAGACGTTCCTCTGACAGGGGTAGCCCGGCATAGCTCTCTCTTGTTTTGTGTTTTGTTTAGGTCATTGGTTGATGTAAAACCATGTTGGTTCACATGTTGGGGCACTATCCTACCCGGTTTCACCTCGACGGGGAGATTCCCCCCTTATACGGGTACGGAACCTTCGCCTCTAGGTTAGAGCGCATGCATGCGAGGGGGAACACATGCAAGCACCTATACCAACCTCTAACCACACTCACACACATATGGTAGGGTCACATGCAAGTTTTCATCTCATTCCAATGTTCTCGTGGTCTTCCTCCGGCGAAACCCTGATCTCTGTGCGCACTCAGATCGTCTACCCCCCTAGACGTTCCTCTGACAGGGGTAGCCCGGCGTAGCTCTCTCTTGTTTTGTGTTTGTTTAGGTCATAGGTTGATGTAAAACCATGTTGGTTCACAAGTTGGGGCACTATCCTACCCGGTTTCACCTCGACGGGGAGATTCCCCCCTTATACGGGTACGGAACCTTCGCCTTTAGGTTAGAGCGCATGCATGCGAGGGGGGACACATGCAAGCACCTATACCAACCTCTCACCACACTCACACACATATGCTAGAGTCACATGCAAGTTTTCATCTCATTCCAATATTCTCGTGGTCTTCCTCCGGCGAAACCCTGATCTCTGTGCGCACTCGGATCGTCTACCCCCTAGACGTTCCTCTGACAGGGGTAGCCCGACGTATCTCTCTCTTGTTTTGTGTTTGTTTAGGTTATAGGTTGATGTAAAACCATGTTGGTTCACAAGTTGGGGCACTATCCTACCCGGTTTCACCTCGACGGGGAGATTCCACCCTTATACGGGTACGGAACCTTCGCCTCTAGGTTAGAGCGCATGCATGCGAGGGGGGACACATGCAAGCACCTATACCAACCTCTCACCACACTCACACACATATGATAGGGTCACATGCAAGTTTTCATCTCATTCCAATGTTCTCGTGGTCTTCCTCCGGCGAAACCCTGATCTCTGTGCGCACTCGGATCGTCTACCCCCCTAGACGTTCCTCTAACAGGGGTAGCCCGGCGTAGCTCTCTCTTGTTTTGTGTTTGTTTAGGTCATAGGTTGATGTAAAACCATGTTGGTTCACAAGTTGGGGCACTATCCTACCCGGTTTCACCTCGACGGGGAGATTCCCCCCTTATACGGGTACGGAACCTTCGCCTCTAGGTTAGAGCGCATGCATGCGAGGGGGAACACATGCAAGCACCTATACCAACCTCTAACCACACTCACACACATATGGTAGGGTCACATGCAAGTTTTCATCTCATTCCAATGTTCTCGTGGTCTTCCTCCGGCGAAACCCTGATCTCTGTGCGCACTCAGATCGTCTACCCCCCTAGACGTTCCTCTGACAGGGGTAGCCCGGCGTAGCTCTCTCTTGTTTTGTGTTTGTTTAGGTCATAGGTTGATGTAAAACCATGTTGGTTCACAAGTTGGGGCACTATCCTACCCGGTTTCACCTCGACGGGGAGATTCCCCCCTTATACGGGTACGGAACCTTCGCCTCTAGGTTAGAGCGCATGCATGCGAGGGGGGACACATGCAAGCACCTATACCAACCTCTCACCACACTCACACACATATGATAGGGTCACATGCAAGTTTTCATCTCATTCCAATGTTCTCGTGGTCTTCCTCCGGCGAAACCCTGATCTCTGTGCGCACTCGGATCATCTACCCCCCTAGACGTTCCTCTAACAGGGGTAGCCCGGCGTAGCTCTCTCTTGTTTTGTGTTTGTTTAGGTCATAGGTTGATGTAAAACCATGTTGGTTCACAAGTTGGGGCACTATCCTACCCGGTTTCACCTCGACGGGGAGATTCCCCCCTTATACGGGTACGGAACCTTCGCCTCTAGGTTAGAGCGCATGCATGCGAGGGGGGACACATGCAAGCACCTATACCAACCTCTCACCACACTCACACACATATGATAGGGTCACATGCAAGTTTTCATCTCATTCCAATGTTCTCGTGGTCTTCCTCCGGCGAAACCCTGATCTCTGTGCGCACTCGGATCGTCTACCCCCCTAGACGTTCCTCTGACAGGGGTAGCCCGGCATAGCTCTCTCTTGTTTTGTGTTTTGTTTAGGTCATTGGTTGATGTAAAACCATGTTGGTTCACATGTTGGGGCACTATCCTACCCGGTTTCACCTCGACGGGGAGATTCCCCCCTTATACGGGTACGGAACCTTCGCCTCTAGGTTAGAGCGCATGCATGCGAGGGGGGACACATGCAAGCACCTATACCAACCTCTCACCACACTCACACACATATGCTAGAGTCACATGCAAGTTTTCATCTCATTCCAATATTCTCGTGGTCTTCCTCCGGCGAAACCCTGATCTCTGTGCGCACTCGGATCGTCTACCCCCTAGACGTTCCTCTGACAGGGGTAGCCCGACGTATCTCTCTCTTGTTTTGTGTTTGTTTAGGTTATAGGTTGATGTAAAACCATGTTGGTTCACAAGTTGGGGCACTATCCTACCCGGTTTCACCTCGACGGGGAGATTCCACCCTTATACGGGTACGGAACCTTCGCCTCTAGGTTAGAGCGCATGCATGCGAGGGGGGACACATGCAAGCACCTATACCAACCTCTCACCACACTCACACACATATGATAGGGTCACATGCAAGTTTTCATCTCATTCCAATGTTCTCGTGGTCTTCCTCCGGCGAAACCCTGATCTCTGTGCGCACTCGGATCGTCTACCCCCCTAGACGTTCCTCTAACAGGGGTAGCCCGGCGTAGCTCTCTCTTGTTTTGTGTTTGTTTAGGTCATAGGTTGATGTAAAACCATGTTGGTTCACAAGTTGGGGCACTATCCTACCCGGTTTCACCTCGACGGGGAGATTCCCCCCTTATACGGGTACGGAACCTTCGCCTCTAGGTTAGAGCGCATGCATGCGAGGGGGAACACATGCAAGCACCTATACCAACCTCTCACCACACTCACACACATATGGTAGGGTCACATGCAAGTTTTCATCTCATTCCAATGTTCTCGTGGTCTTCCTCCGGCGAAACCCTGATCTCTGTGCGCACTCGGATCGTCTACCCCCCTAGACGTTCCTCTGACAGGGGTAGCCCGGCGTAGCTCTCTCTTGTTTTGTGTTTGTTTAGGTCATAGGTTGATGTAAAACCATGTTGGTTCACAATTTGGGGCACTATCCTACCCGGTTTCACCTCGACAGGGAGATTCCCCCCTTATACGGGTACGGAACCTTCGCCTCTAGGTTAGAGCGCATGCATGCGAGGGGGGACACATGCAAGCACCTATACCAACCTCTCACCACACTCACACACATATGCTAGGGTCACATGCAAGTTTTCATCTCATTCCAATGTTCTCGTGGTCTTCCTCCGGCGAAACCCTGATCTCTGTGCGCACTCGGATCGTCTACCCCCCTAGACGTTCCTCTGACAGGGGTAGCCCGGCGTAGCTCTCTCTTGTTTTGTGTTTGTTTAGGTCATAGGTTGATGTAAAACCATGTTGGTTCACAAGTTGGGGCACTATCCTACCCGGTTTCACCTCGACGGGGAGATTCCCCCCTTATACGGGTACGGAACCTTCGCCTCTAGGTTAGAGCGCATGCATGCGAGGGGGGACACATTCAAGCACCTATACCAACCTCTCACCACACTCACACACATATGATAGGGTCACATCCAAGTTTTCATCTCATTACAATGTTCTCGTGGTCTTCCTCCGGCGAAACCCTGATCTCTGTGCGCACTCGGATCGTCTACCCCCCTAGACGTTCCTCTGACAGGGGTAGCCCGGCGTAGCTCTCTCTTGTTTTGTGTTTGTTTAGGTCATAGGTTGATGTAAAACCATGTTGGTTCACAAGTTGGGGCACTATCCTACCCGGTTTCACCTCGACGGGGAGATTCCCCCCTTATACGGGTACGGAACCTTCGCCTCTAGGTTAGAGCGCATGCATGCGAGGGGGGACACATGCAAGCACCTATACCAACCTCTCACCACACTCACACACATATGATAGGGTCACATGCAAGTTTTCATCTCATTCCAATGTTCTCCTGGTCTTCCTCCGGCGAAACCCTGATCTCTGTGCGCACTCGGATCGTCTACCCCCCTAGACGTTCCTCTAACAGGGGTAGCCCGGCGTAGCTCTCTCTTGTTTTGTGTTTGTTTAGGTCATAGGTTGATGTAAAACCATGTTGGTTCACAAGTTGGGGCACTATCCTACCCGGTTTCACCTCGACGGGGAGATTCCCCCCTTATACGGGTACGGAACCTTCGCCTCTAGGTTAGAGCGCATGCATGCGAGGGGGGACACATGCAAGCACCTATACCAACCTCTCACCACACTCACACACATATGATAGGGTCACATGCAAGTTTTCATCTCATTCCAATGTTCTCGTGGTCTTCCTCCGGCGAAACCCTGATCTCTGTGCGCACTCGGATCGTCTACCCCCCTAGACGTTCCTCTGACAGGGGTAGCCCGGCATAGCTCTCTCTTGTTTTGTGTTTTGTTTAGGTCATTGGTTGATGTAAAACCATGTTGGTTCACATGTTGGGGCACTATCCTACCCGGTTTCACCTCGACGGGGAGATTCCCCCCTTATACGGGTACGGAACCTTCGCCTCTAGGTTAGAGCGCATGCATGCGAGGGGGAACACATGCAAGCACCTATACCAACCTCTAACCACACTCACACACATATGGTAGGGTCACATGCAAGTTTTCATCTCATTCCAATGTTCTCGTGGTCTTCCTCCGGCGAAACCCTGATCTCTGTGCGCACTCAGATCGTCTACCCCCCTAGACGTTCCTCTGACAGGGGTAGCCCGGCGTAGCTCTCTCTTGTTTTGTGTTTGTTTAGGTCATAGGTTGATGTAAAACCATGTTGGTTCACAAGTTGGGGCACTATCCTACCCGGTTTCACCTCGACGGGGAGATTCCCCCCTTATACGGGTACGGAACCTTCGCCTCTAGGTTAGAGCGCATGCATGCGAGGGGGGACACATGCAAGCACCTATACCAACCTCTCACCACACTCACACACATATGCTAGAGTCACATGCAAGTTTTCATCTCATTCCAATATTCTCGTGGTCTTCCTCCGGCGAAACCCTGATCTCTGTGCGCACTCGGATCGTCTACCCCCTAGACGTTCCTCTGACAGGGGTAGCCCGACGTATCTCTCTCTTGTTTTGTGTTTGTTTAGGTCATAGGTTGATGTAAAACCATGTTGGTTCACAAGTTGGGGCACTATCCTACCCGGTTTCACCTCGACGGGGAGATTCCACCCTTATACGGGTACGGAACCTTCGCCTCTAGGTTAGAGCGCATGCATGCGAGGGGGGACACATGCAAGCACCTATACCAACCTCTCACCACACTCACACACATATGATAGGGTCACATGCAAGTTTTCATCTCATTCCAATGTTCTCGTGGTCTTCCTCCGGCGAAACCCTGATCTCTGTGCGCACTCGGATCGTCTACCCCCCTAGACGTTCCTCTAACAGGGGTAGCCCGGCGTAGCTCTCTCTTGTTTTGTGTTTGTTTAGGTCATAGGTTGATGTAAAACCATGTTGGTTCACAAGTTGGGGCACTATCCTACCCGGTTTCACCTCGACGGGGAGATTCCCCCCTTATACGGGTACGGAACCTTCGCCTCTAGGTTAGAGCGCATGCATGCGAGGGGGAACACATGCAAGCACCTATACCAACCTCTCACCACACTCACACACATATGGTAGGGTCACATGCAAGTTTTCATCTCATTCCAATGTTCTCGTGGTCTTCCTCCGGCGAAACCCTGATCTCTGTGCGCACTCGGATCGTCTACCCCCCTAGACGTTCCTCTGACAGGGGTAGCCCGGCGTAGCTCTCTCTTGTTTTGTGTTTGTTTAGGTCATAGGTTGATGTAAAACCATGTTGGTTCACAAGTTGGGGCACTATCCTACCCGGTTTCACCTCGACGGGGAGATTCCCCCCTTATACGGGTACGGAACCTTCGCCTCTAGGTTAGAGCGCATGCATGCGAGGGGGGACACATGCAAGCACCTATACCAACCTCTCACCACACTCACACACATATGATAGGGTCACATGCAAGTTTTCATCTCATTCCAATGTTCTCGTGGTCTTCCTCCGGCGAAACCCTGATCTCTGTGCGCACTCGGATCGTCTACCCCCCTAGACGTTCCTCTGACAGGGGTAGCCCGGCATAGCTCTCTCTTGTTTTGTGTTTTGTTTAGGTCATTGGTTGATGTAAAACCATGTTGGTTCACATGTTGGGGCACTATCCTACCCGGTTTCACCTCGACGGGGAGATTCCCCCCTTATACGGGTACGGAACCTTCGCCTCTAGGTTAGAGCGCATGCATGCGAGGGGGAACACATGCAAGCACCTATACCAACCTCTAACCACACTCACACACATATGGTAGGGTCACATGCAAGTTTTCATCTCATTCCAATGTTCTCGTGGTCTTCCTCCGGCGAAACCCTGATCTCTGTGCGCACTCAGATCGTCTACCCCCCTAGACGTTCCTCTGACAGGGGTAGCCCGGCGTAGCTCTCTCTTGTTTTGTGTTTGTTTAGGTCATAGGTTGATGTAAAACCATGTTGGTTCACAAGTTGGGGCACTATCCTACCCGGTTTCACCTCGACGGGGAGATTCCCCCCTTATACGGGTACGGAACCTTCGCCTCTAGGTTAGAGCGCATGCATGCGAGGGGGGACACATGCAAGCACCTATACCAACCTCTCACCACACTCACACACATATGCTAGAGTCACATGCAAGTTTTCATCTCATTCCAATATTCTCGTGGTCTTCCTCCGGCGAAACCCTGATCTCTGTGCGCACTCGGATCGTCTACCCCCTAGACGTTCCTCTGACAGGGGTAGCCCGACGTATCTCTCTCTTGTTTTGTGTTTGTTTAGGTTATAGGTTGATGTAAAACCATGTTGGTTCACAAGTTGGGGCACTATCCTACCCGGTTTCACCTCGACGGGGAGATTCCACCCTTATACGGGTACGGAACCTTCGCCTCTAGGTTAGAGCGCATGCATGCGAGGGGGGACACATGCAAGCACCTATACCAACCTCTCACCACACTCACACACATATGATAGGGTCACATGCAAGTTTTCATCTCATTCCAATGTTCTCGTGGTCTTCCTCCGGCGAAACCCTGATCTCTGTGCGCACTCGGATCGTCTACCCCCCTAGACGTTCCTCTAACAGGGGTAGCCCGGCGTAGCTCTCTCTTGTTTTGTGTTTGTTTAGGTCATAGGTTGATGTAAAACCATGTTGGTTCACAAGTTGGGGCACTATCCTACCCGGTTTCACCTCGACGGGGAGATTCCCCCCTTATACGGGTACGGAACCTTCGCCTCTAGGTTAGAGCGCATGCATGCGAGGGGGAACACATGCAAGCACCTATACCAACCTCTCACCACACTCACACACATATGGTAGGGTCACATGCAAGTTTTCATCTCATTCCAATGTTCTCGTGGTCTTCCTCCGGCGAAACCCTGATCTCTGTGCGCACTCGGATCGTCTACCCCCCTAGACGTTCCTCTGACAGGGGTAGCCCGGCGTAGCTCTCTCTTGTTTTGTGTTTGTTTAGGTCATAGGTTGATGTAAAACCATGTTGGTTCACAATTTGGGGCACTATCCTACCCGGTTTCACCTCGACAGGGAGATTCCCCCCTTATACGGGTACGGAACCTTCGCCTCTAGGTTAGAGCGCATGCATGCGAGGGGGGACACATGCAAGCACCTATACCAACCTCTCACCACACTCACACACATATGCTAGGGTCACATGCAAGTTTTCATCTCATTCCAATGTTCTCGTGGTCTTCCTCCGGCGAAACCCTGATCTCTGTGCGCACTCGGATCGTCTACCCCCCTAGACGTTCCTCTGACAGGGGTAGCCCGGCGTAGCTCTCTCTTGTTTTGTGTTTGTTTAGGTCATAGGTTGATGTAAAACCATGTTGGTTCACAAGTTGGGGCACTATCCTACCCGGTTTCACCTCGACGGGGAGATTCCCCCCTTATACGGGTACGGAACCTTCGCCTCTAGGTTAGAGCGCATGCATGCGAGGGGGGACACATTCAAGCACCTATACCAACCTCTCACCACACTCACACACATATGATAGGGTCACATCCAAGTTTTCATCTCATTACAATGTTCTCGTGGTCTTCCTCCGGCGAAACCCTGATCTCTGTGCGCACTCGGATCGTCTACCCCCCTAGACGTTCCTCTGACAGGGGTAGCCCGGCGTAGCTCTCTCTTGTTTTGTGTTTGTTTAGGTCATAGGTTGATGTAAAACCATGTTGGTTCACAAGTTGGGGCACTATCCTACCCGGTTTCACCTCGACGGGGAGATTCCCCCCTTATACGGGTACGGAACCTTCGCCTCTAGGTTAGAGCGCATGCATGCGAGGGGGGACACATGCAAGCACCTATACCAACCTCTCACCACACTCACGCACATATGCTAGGGTCACATGCAAGTTTTCATCTCATTCCAATGTTCTCGTGGTCTTCCTCCGGCGTAACCCTGATCTCTGTGCGCACTCGGATCGTCTACCCCCCTAGACGTTCCTCTGACACGGGTAGCCCGGCGTAGCTCTCTCTTGTTTTGTGTTTGTTTAGGTCATAGGTTGATGTAAAACCATGTTGGTTCACAAGTGGGGGCACTATCCTAGCCGGTTTCACCTCGACGGGGAGATTCCCCCCTTATACGGGTACGGAACCTTCGCCTCTAGGTTAGAGCGCATGCATGCGAGGGGGGACACATGCAAGCACCTATACCAACCTCTCACCACACTCACACACATATGCTAGGGTCAAATGCAAGTTTTCATCTCATTCCAATGTTCTCATGGTCTTCCTCCGGCGAAATCCTGATCTCTGTGCGCACTCGGATCGTCTACCCCCCTAGACGTTCCTCTGACAGGGGTAGCCCGGCGTAGCTCTCTCTTGTTTTGTGTTTTTTTAGGTCATAGGTTGATGTAAAACCATGTTGGTTCACAAGTTGGGGCACTATCCTACCCGGTTCCACCTCGACAGGGAGATTCCCCCCTTATACGGGTACGGAACCTTCGCCTCTAGGTTAGAGCGCATGCATGCGAGGGGGGACACATGCAAGCACCTATACCAACCTCTCACCACACTCACACACATATGCTAGGGTCACATGCAAGTTTTCATCTCATTCCAATGTTCTCGTGGTCTTCCTCCGGCGAAACCCTGATCTCTGTGCGCACTCGGATCGTCTACCCCCCTAGACGTTCCTCTGACAGGGGTAGCCGGCGTAGCTCTCTCTTGTTTTGTGTTTGTTTAGGTCATAGGTTGATGTAAAACCATGTTGGTTCACAAGTTGGGGCACTATCCTACCCGGTTTCACCTTGACGGGGAGATTCCCCCCTTATACGGGTACGGAACCTTCGCCTCTAGGTTAGAGCGCATGCATGCGAGGGGGGACACATGCAAGCACCTATACCAAACTCTCACCACACTCACACACATATGCTAGGGTCACATGCAAGTTTTCATCTCATTCCAATGTTCTCGTGGTCTTCCTCCGGCGAAACCCTGATCTCTGTGCGCACTCGGATCGTCTACCCCCCTAGACGTTCCTCTGACAGGGGTAGCCCGGCGTAGCTCTCTCTTGTTTTGTGTTTGTTTAGGTCATAGGTTGATGTAAAACCATGTTGGTTCACAAGTTGGGGCACTATCCTACCCGGTTTCACCTCGACGGGGAGATTCCCCCCTTATACGGGTACGGAACCTTCGCCTCTAGGTTAGAGCGCATGCATGCGAGGGGGGACACATGCAAGCACCTATACCAACCTCTCACCACACTCACACACATATTCTAGGGTCACATGCAAGTTTTCATCTCATTCCAATGTTCTCGTGGTCTTCCTCCGGCGAAACCCTGATCTCTGTGCGCACTCGGATCGTCTACCCCCCTAGACGTTCCTCTGACAGGGGTAGCCCGGCGTATCTCTCTCTTGTTTTGTGTTTGTTTAGGTCATAGGTTGATGTAAAACCATGTTGGTTCACAAGTTGGGGCACTATCCTACCCGGTTTCACCTCGACGGGGAGATTCCCCCCTTATACGGGTACGGAACCTTCGCCTCTAGGTTAGAGCGCATGCATGCGAGGGGGAACACATTCAAGCACCTATACCAACCTCTCACCACACTCACACACATATGCTAGGGTCACATGCAAGTTTTCATCTCATTCCAATGTTCTCGTGGTCTTCCTCCGGCGAAACCCTGATCTCTGTGCGCACTCGGATCGTCTACCCCCGTAGACGTTCCTCTGACAGGGGTAGCCCGGCGTAGCTCTCTCTTGTTTTGTGTTTGTTTAGGTCATAGGTTGATGTAAAACCATGTTGGTTCACAAGTTGGGGCACTATCCTACCCGGTTTCACCTCGACGGGGAGATTCCCCCCTTATACGGGTACGGAACCTTCGCCTCTAGGTTAGAGCGCATGCATGCGAGGGGGGACAGATGCAACCACCTATACCAACCTCTCACCACACTCACACACATATGCTAGGGTCACATGCAAGTTTTCATCTCATTCCAATGTTCTCATGGTCTTCCTCCGGCGAAACCCTGATCTCTGTGCGCACTCGGATCGTCTACCCCCCTAGACGTTCCTCTGACAGGGGTAGCCCGGCGTAGCTCTCTCTTGTTTTGTGTTTGTTTAGGTCATAGGTTGATGTAAAACCATGTTGGTTCACAAGTTGGGGCACTATCCTACCCGGTTTCACCTCGACGGGGAGATTCCCCCCTTATACGGGTACGGAACCTTCGCCTCTAGGTTAGAGCGCATGCATGCGAGGGGGGACACATGCAAGAACCTATACCAACCTCTCACCACACTCACACACATATGCTAGCGTCACATGCAAGTTTTCATCTCATTCCAATGTTCTCGTGGTCTTCCTCCGGCGAAACCCTGATCTCTGTGCGCACTCGGATCGTCTACCCCCGTAGACGTTCCTCTGACAGGGGTAGCCCGGCATAGCTCTCTCTTGTTTTGTGTTTGTTTAGGTCATAGGTTGATGTAAAACCATGTTGGTTCACAAGTTGGGGCACTATCCTACCCGGTTTCACCTCGACGGGGAGATTCCCCCCTTATACGGGTATGGAACCTTCGCCTCTAGGTTAGAGCGCATGCATGCGAGGGGGGACACATGCAAGCACCTATACCAACCTCTCACCACACTCACGCACATATGCTAGGGTCACATGCAAGTTTTCATCTCATTCCAATGTTCTCGTGGTCTTCCTCCGGCGAAACCCTTATCTCTGTGCGCACTCGGATCGTCTACCCCCCTAGACGTTCCTCTGACAGGGGTAGCCCGGCGTAGCTCTCTCTTGTTTTGTGTTTGTTTAGGTCATAGGTTGATGTAAAACCATGTTGGTTCACTAGTTGGGGCACTATCCTACCCGGTTTCACCTCGACGGGGAGATTCCCCCTTATACGGGTACGGAACCTTCGCCTCTAGGTTAGAGCGCATGCATGCGAGGGGGGACACATGCAAGCACCTATACCAACCTCTCACCACACTCACGCACATATGCTAGGGTCACATGCAAGTTTTCATCTCATTCCAATGTTCTCGTGGTCTTCCTCCGGCGAAACCCTGATCTCTGTGCGCACTCGGATCGTCTACCCCCCTAGACGTTCCTCTGACAGGGGTAGCCCGGCGTATCTCTCTCTTGTTTTGTGTTTGTTTAGGTCATAGGTTGATGTAAAACCATGTTGGTTCACAAGTTGGGGCACTATCCTACCCGGTTTCACCTCGACGGGGAGATTCCCCCCTTATACGGGTACGGAACCTTCGCCTCTAGGTTAGAGCGCATGCATGCGAGGGGAAACACATGCAAGCACCTATACCAACCTCTCACCACACTCACAAACATATGCTAGGGTCACATGCAAGTTTTCATCTCATTCCAATGTTCTCGTGGTCTTCCTCCGGCGAAACCCTGATCTCTGTGCGCACTCGGATCGTCTACCCCCGTTGACGTTCCTCTGACAGGGGTAGCCCGGCGTAGCTCTCTCTTGTTTTGTGTTTGTTTAGGTCATAGGTTGATGTAAAACCATGTTGGTTCACAAGTTGGGGCACTATCCTACCCGGTTTCACCTCGACGGGGAGATTCCCCCCTTATACGGGTATGGAACCTTCGCCTCTAGGTTAGAGCGCATGCATGCGAGGGGGGACACATGCAAGCACCTATACCAACCTCTCACCACACTCACGCACATATGCTAGGGTCACATGCAAGTTTTCATCTCATTCCAATGTTCTCGTGGTCTTCCTCCGGCGAAACCCTTATCTCTGTGCGCACTCGGATCGTCTACCCCCCTAGACGTTCCTCTGACAGGGGTAGCCCGGCGTAGCTCTCTCTTGTTTTGTGTTTGTTTAGGTCATAGGTTGATGTAAAACCATGTTGGTTCACTAGTTGGGGCACTATCCTACCCGGTTTCACCTCGACGGGGAGATTCCCCCCTTATACGGGTACGGAACCTTCGCCTCTAGGTTAGAGCGCATGCATGCGAGGGGGGACACATGCAAGCACCTATACCAACCTCTCACCACACTCACGCACATATGCTAGGGTCACATGCAAGTTTTCATCTCATTCCAATGTTCTCGTGGTCTTCCTCCGGCGAAACCCTGATCTCTGTGCGCACTCGGATCGTCTACCCCCCTAGACGTTCCTCTGACAGGGGTAGCCCGGCGTATCTCTCTCTTGTTTTGTGTTTGTTTAGTTCATAGGTTGATGTAAAACCATGTTGGTTCACAAGTTTGGGCACTATCCTACCCGGTTTCACCTCGACGGGGAGATTCCCCCCTTATACGGGTACAGAACCTTCGCCTCTAGGTTAGAGCGCATGCATGCGAGGGGGAACACATGCAAGCACCTATACCAACCTCTCACCACACTCACACACATATGCTAGGGTCACATGCAAGTTTTCATCTCATTCCAATGTTCTCGTGGTCTTCCTCCGGCGAAACCCTGATCTCTGTGCGCACTCGGATCGTCTACCCCCGTAGACGTTCCTCTGACAGGGGTAGCCCGGCGTAGCTCTCTCTTGTTTTGTGTTTGTTTAGGTCATAGGTTGATGTAAAACCATGTTGGTTCACAAGTTGGGGCACTATCCTACCCGGTTTCACCTCGACGGGGAGATTCCCCCTTATACGGGTACGGAACCTTCGCCTCTAGGTTAGAGCGCATGCATGCGAGGGGGGACACATGCAAGCACCTATACCAACCTCTCACCACACTCACACACATATGCTAGCGTCAATGCAAGTTTTCATCTCATTCCAATGTTCTCGTGGTCTTCCTCCGGCGAAACCCTGATCTCTGTGCGCACTCGGATCGTCTACCCCCCTAGACGTTCCTCTGACAGGGGTAGCCCGGCGTAGCTCTCTCTTGTTTTGTGTTTGTTTAGGTCATAGGTTGATGTAAAACCATGTTGGTTCACAAGTTGGGGCACTATCCTACCCGGTTTCACCTCGACGGGGAGATTCCCCCCTTATACGGGTACGGAACCTTCGCCTCTAGGTTAGAGCGCATGCATGCGAGGGGGGACACATGCAAGAACCTATACCAACCTCTCACCACACTCACACACATATGCTAGCGTCACATGCAAGTTTTCATCTCATTCCAATGTTCTCGTGGTCTTCCTCCGGCGAAACCCTGATCTCTGTGCGCACTCGGATCGTCTACCCCCGTAGACGTTCCTCTGACAGGGGTAGCCCGGCATAGCTCTCTCTTGTTTTGTGTTTGTTTAGGTCATAGGTTGATGTAAAACCATGTTGGTTCACAAGTTGGGGCACTATCCTACCCGGTTTCACCTCGACGGGGAGATTCCCCCCTTATACGGGTATGGAACCTTCGCCTCTAGGTTAGAGCGCATGCATGCGAGGGGGGACACATGCAAGCACCTATACCAACCTCTCACCACACTCACGCACATATGCTAGGGTCACATGCAAGTTTTCATCTCATTCCAATGTTCTCGTGGTCTTCCTCCGGCGAAACCCTTATCTCTGTGCGCACTCGGATCGTCTACCCCCCTAGACGTTCCTCTGACAGGGGTAGCCCGGCGTAGCTCTCTCTTGTTTTGTGTTTGTTTAGGTCATAGGTTGATGTAAAACCATGTTGGTTCACTAGTTGGGGCACTATCCTACCCGGTTTCACCTCGACGGGGAGATTCCCCCTTATACGGGTACGGAACCTTCGCCTCTAGGTTAGAGCGCATGCATGCGAGGGGGGACACATGCAAGCACCTATACCAACCTCTCACCACACTCACGCACATATGCTAGGGTCACATGCAAGTTTTCATCTCATTCCAATGTTCTCGTGGTCTTCCTCCGGCGAAACCCTGATCTCTGTGCGCACTCGGATCGTCTACCCCCCTAGACGTTCCTCTGACAGGGGTAGCCCGGCGTATCTCTCTCTTGTTTTGTGTTTGTTTAGGTCATAGGTTGATGTAAAACCATGTTGGTTCACAAGTTGGGGCACTATCCTACCCGGTTTCACCTCGACGGGGAGATTCCCCCCTTATACGGGTACGGAACCTTCGCCTCTAGGTTAGAGCGCATGCATGCGAGGGGAAACACATGCAAGCACCTATACCAACCTCTCACCACACTCACAAACATATGCTAGGGTCACATGCAAGTTTTCATCTCATTCCAATGTTCTCGTGGTCTTCCTCCGGCGAAACCCTGATCTCTGTGCGCACTCGGATCGTCTACCCCCGTTGACGTTCCTCTGACAGGGGTAGCCCGGCGTAGCTCTCTCTTGTTTTGTGTTTGTTTAGGTCATAGGTTGATGTAAAACCATGTTGGTTCACAAGTTGGGGCACTATCCTACCCGGTTTCACCTCGACGGGGAGATTCCCCCCTTATACGGGTATGGAACCTTCGCCTCTAGGTTAGAGCGCATGCATGCGAGGGGGGACACATGCAAGCACCTATACCAACCTCTCACCACACTCACGCACATATGCTAGGGTCACATGCAAGTTTTCATCTCATTCCAATGTTCTCGTGGTCTTCCTCCGGCGAAACCCTTATCTCTGTGCGCACTCGGATCGTCTACCCCCCTAGACGTTCCTCTGACAGGGGTAGCCCGGCGTAGCTCTCTCTTGTTTTGTGTTTGTTTAGGTCATAGGTTGATGTAAAACCATGTTGGTTCACTAGTTGGGGCACTATCCTACCCGGTTTCACCTCGACGGGGAGATTCCCCCCTTATACGGGTACGGAACCTTCGCCTCTAGGTTAGAGCGCATGCATGCGAGGGGGGACACATGCAAGCACCTATACCAACCTCTCACCACACTCACGCACATATGCTAGGGTCACATGCAAGTTTTCATCTCATTCCAATGTTCTCGTGGTCTTCCTCCGGCGAAACCCTGATCTCTGTGCGCACTCGGATCGTCTACCCCCCTAGACGTTCCTCTGACAGGGGTAGCCCGGCGTATCTCTCTCTTGTTTTGTGTTTGTTTAGTTCATAGGTTGATGTAAAACCATGTTGGTTCACAAGTTTGGGCACTATCCTACCCGGTTTCACCTCGACGGGGAGATTCCCCCCTTATACGGGTACAGAACCTTCGCCTCTAGGTTAGAGCGCATGCATGCGAGGGGGAACACATGCAAGCACCTATACCAACCTCTCACCACACTCACACACATATGCTAGGGTCACATGCAAGTTTTCATCTCATTCCAATGTTCTCGTGGTCTTCCTCCGGCGAAACCCTGATCTCTGTGCGCACTCGGATCGTCTACCCCCGTAGACGTTCCTCTGACAGGGGTAGCCCGGCGTAGCTCTCTCTTGTTTTGTGTTTGTTTAGGTCATAGGTTGATGTAAAACCATGTTGGTTCACAAGTTGGGGCACTATCCTACCCGGTTTCACCTCGACGGGGAGATTCCCCCTTATACGGGTACGGAACCTTCGCCTCTAGGTTAGAGCGCATGCATGCGAGGGGGGACACATGCAAGCACCTATACCAACCTCTCACCACACTCACACACATATGCTAGCGTCAATGCAAGTTTTCATCTCATTCCAATGTTCTCGTGGTCTTCCTCCGGCGAAACCCTGATCTCTGTGCGCACTCGGATCGTCTACCCCCGTAGACGTTCCTCTGACAGGGGTAGCCCGGCGTAGCTCTCTCTTGTTTTGTGTTTGTTTAGGTCATAGGTTGATGTAAAACCATGTTGGTTCACAAGTTGGGGCACTATCCTACCCGGTTTCACCTCGACGGGGAGATTCCCCCCTTATACGGGTACGGAACCTTCGCCTCTAGGTTAGAGCGCATGCATGCGAGGGGGGACACATGCAAGCACCTATCCCAACCTCTCACCACACTCACACACATATGCTAGGGTCACATGCAAGTTTTCATCTCATTCCAATGTTCTCATGGTCTTCCTCCGGCGAAACCCTGATCTCTGTGCGCACTCGGATCGTCTACCCCCTAGACGTTCCTCTGACAGGGGTAGCCCGGCGTAGCTCTCTCTTGTTTTGTGTTTGTTTAGGTCATAGGTTGATGTAAAACCATGTTGGTTCACAAGTTGGGGCACTATCCTACCCGGTTTCACCTCGACGGGGAGATTCCCCCCTTATACGGGTACGGAACCTTCGCCTCTAGGTTAGAGCGCATGCATGCGAGGGGGGACACATGCAAGCACCTATACCAACCTCTCACCACACTCACACACATATGCTAGCGTCACATGCAAGTTTTAATCTCATTCCAATGTTCTCGTGGTTTTCCTCCGGCGAAACCCTGATCTCTGTGCGCACTCGGATCGTCTACCCCCCTAGACGTTCCTCTGACAGGGGTAGCCCGGTGTAGCTCTCTCTTGTTTTGTGTTTGTTTAGGTCATAGGTTGATGTAAAACCATGTTGGTTCACAAGTTGGGGCACTATCCTACCCGGTTTCACCTCGACGGGGAGATTCCCCCCTTATACGGGTACGGAACCTTCGCCTCTAGGTTAGAGCGCATGCATGCGAGGGGGGACACATGCAAGCACCTATACCAACCTCTCACCACACTCACACACATATGCTAGGGTCACATGCAAGTTTTCATCTCATTCCAATGTTCTCGTGTTCTTCCTCCGGCGAAACCCTGATCTCTGTGCGCACTCGGATCGTCTACCCCCCTAGACGTTCCTCTGACAGGGGTAGCCCGGCGTAGCTCTCTCTTGTTTTGTTTTTGTTTAGGTCATAGGTTTATGTAAAACCATGTTGGTTCACAAGTTGGGGCACTATCCTACCCGGTTTCACCTCGACGGGGAGATTCACCCCTTATACGGGTACGGAACCTTCGCCTCTAGGTTAGAGCACATGCATGCGAGGGGGAACACATGCAAGCACCTATACCAACCTCTCACCACACTCACACACATATGGTAGGGTCACATGCAAGTTTTCATCTCATTCCAATGTTCTCGTGGTCTTCCTCCGGCGAAACCCTGATCTCTGTGCGCACTCGGATCGTCTACCCCCTAGACGTTCCTCTGACAGGGGTAGCCCGGCGTAGATCTCTCTTGTTTTGTGTTTGTTTAGGTCATAGGTTGATGTAAAACCATGTTGGTTCACAAGTTGGGGCACTATCCTACCCGGTTTCACCTCGACAGGGAGATTCCCCCCTTATACGGGTATGGATCCTTCGCCTCTAGGTTAGAGCGCATGCATGCGAGGGGGGAAACATGCAAGCACCTATACCAACCTCTCACCACACTCACACACATATGCTAGGGTCACATGCAAGTTTTCATCTCATTCCAATGTTCTCGTGGTCTTCCTCCGGCGAAACCCTGATCTCTGTGCGCACTCGGATCGTCTACCCCCCTAGACGTTCCTCTGACAGGGGTAGCCCGACGTAGCTCTCTCTTGTTTTGTGTTTGTTTAGGTCATAGGTTGATGTAAAACCATGTTGGTTCACAAGTTGGGGCACTATCCTACCCGGTTTCACCTCGACGGGGAGATTCCCCCCTTATACGGGTACGGAACCTTCGCCTCTAGGTTAGAGCGCATGCATGCGAGGGGGGACACATGCAAGCACCTATACCAACCTCTCACCACACTCACACACATATGATAGGGTCACATCCAAGTTTTCATCTCATTACAATGTTCTCGTGGTCTTCCTCCGGCGAAACCCCGATCTCTGTGCGCACTCGGATCGTCTACCCCCCTAGACGTTCCTCTGACAGGGGTAGCCTGGCGTAGCTCTCTCTTGTTTTGTGTTTGTTTAGGTCATAGGTTGATGTAAAACCATGTTGGTTCACAAGTTGGGGCACTATCCTACCCGGTTCCACCTCGACAGGGAGATTCCCCCCTTATACGGGTACGGAACCTTCGCTTCTAGGTTAGAGCGCATGCATGCGAGGGGGGACACATTCAAGCACCTATACCAACCTCTCACCACACTCACACACATATGCTAGGGTCACATGCAAGTTTTCATCTCATTCCAATGTTCTCGTGGTCTTCCTCCGGCGAAACCCTGATCTCTGTGCGCACTCGGATTGTCTACCCCCGTAGACGTTCCTCTGACAGGGGTAGCCCGACGTAGCTCTCGCTTGTTTTGTGTTTGTTTAGGTCATAGGTTGATGTAAAACCATGTTGTTTCACAATTTGGGGCACTATCCTACCCGGTTTCACCTCGACGGGGAGATTCCCCCCTTCTACGGGTACGGAACCTTCGCCTCTAGGTTAGAGCGCATGCATGCGAGGGGGGACACATGCAAGCACCTATACCAACCTCTCACCACACTCACACACATATGCTAGGGTCACATGCAAGTTTTCATCTCATTCCAATGTTCTCGTGGTCTTCCTCCGGCGAAACCCTGATCTCTGTGCGCACTCGGATCGTCTACCCCCCTAGACGTTCCTCTGACAGGGGTAGCCCGGCATAGCTCTCTCTTGTTTTGTGTTTGTTTAGGTCATAGGTTGATGTAAAACCATGTTGGTTCACAAGTTGGGGCACTATCCTACCCGGTTTCACCTCGACAAGGAGATTCCCCCCTTATACGGGTACGGAACCTTCGCCTCTAGGTTAGAGCGCATGCATGCGAGGGGGGACACATGCAAGCACCTATACCAACCTCTCACCACACTCACGCACATATGCTAGGGTCACATGCAAGTTTTCATCTCATTCCAATGTTCTCGTGGTCTTCCTCCGGCGAAACCCTGATCTCTGTGCGCACTCGGATCGTCTACCCCCCTAGACGTTCCTCTGACAGGGGTAGCCCGGCGTATCTCTCTCTTGTTTTGTGTTTTTTTAGTTCATAGGTTGATGTAAAACCATGTTGGTTCACAAGTTTGGGCACTATCCTACCCGGTTTCACCTCGACGGGGAGATTCCCCCCTTATACAGGTACGGAACCTTCGCCTCTAGGTTAGAGCGCATGCATGCGAGGGGGAACACATGCAAGCACCTATACCAACCTCTCACCACACTCACACACATATGCTAGGGTCACATGCAAGTTTTCATCTCATTCCAATGTTCTCGTGGTCTTCCTCCGGCGAAACCCTGATCTCTGTGCGCACTCGGATCGTCTACCCCCGTAGACGTTCCTCTGACAGGGGTAGCCCGGCGTAGCTCTCTCTTGTTTTGTGTTTGTTTAGGTCATAGGTTGATGTAAAACCATGTTGGTTCACAAGTTGGGGCACTATCCTACCCGGTTTCACCTCGACGGGGAGATTCCCCCCTTATACGGGTACGGAACCTTCGCCTCTAGGTTAGAGCGCATGCATGCGAGGGGGGACACATGCAAGCACCTATACCAACCTCTCACCACACTCACACACATATGCTAGCGTCACATGCAAGTTTTCATCTCATTCCAATGTTCTCGTGGTCTTCCTCCGGCGAAACCCTGATCTCTGTGCGCACTCGGATCGTCTACCCCCGTAGACGTTCCTCTGACAGGGGTAGCCCGGCGTAGCTCTCTCTTGTTTTGTGTTTGTTTAGGTCATAGGTTGATGTAAAACCATGTTGGTTCACAAGTTGGGGCACTATCCTACCCGGTTTCACCTCGACGGGGAGATTCCCCCCTTATACGGGTACGGAACCTTCGCCTCTAGGTTAGAGCGCATGCATGCGAGGGGGGACACATGCAAGCACCTATCCCAACCTCTCACCACACTCACACACATATGCTAGGGTCACATGCAAGTTTTCATCTCATTCCAATGTTCTCATGGTCTTCCTCCGGCGAAACCCTGATCTCTGTGCGCACTCGGATCGTCTACCCCCTAGACGTTCCTCTGACAGGGGTAGCCCGGCGTAGCTCTCTCTTGTTTTGTGTTTGTTTAGGTCATAGGTTGATGTAAAACCATGTTGGTTCACAAGTTGGGGCACTATCCTACCCGGTTTCACCTCGACGGGGAGATTCCCCCCTTATACGGGTACGGAACCTTCGCCTCTAGGTTAGAGCGCATGCATGCGAGGGGGGACACATGCAAGCACCTATACCAACCTCTCACCACACTCACACACATATGCTAGCGTCACATGCAAGTTTTCATCTCATTCCAATGTTCTCGTGGTCTTCCTCCGGCGAAACCCTGATCTCTGTGCGCACTCGGATCGTCTACCCCCCTAGACGTTCCTCTGACAGGGGTAGCCCGGCGTAGCTCTCTCTTGTTTTGTGTTTGTTTAGGTCATAGGTTGATGTAAAACCATGTTGGTTCACAAGTTGGGGCACTATCCTACCCGGTTTCACCTCGACAGGGAGATTCCCCCCTTATACGGGTATGGATCCTTCGCCTCTAGGTTAGAGCGCATGCATGCGAGGGGGGAAACATGCAAGCACCTATACCAACCTCTCACCACACTCACACACATATGCTAGGGTCACATGCAAGTTTTCATCTCATTCCAATGTTCTCGTGGTCTTCCTCCGGCGAAACCCTGATCTCTATGCGCACTCGGATCGTCTACCCCCCTAGACGTTCCTCTGACAGGGGTAGCCCGACGTAGCTCTCTCTTGTTTTGTGTTTGTTTAGGTCATAGGTTGATGTAAAACCATGTTGGTTCACAAGTTGGGGCACTATCCTACCCGGTTTCACCTCGACGGGGAGATTCCCCCCTTATACGGGTACGGAACCTTCGCCTCTAGGTTAGAGCGCATGCATGCGAGGGGGGACACATGCAAGCACCTATACCAACCTCTCACCACACTCACACACATATGATAGGGTCACATCCAAGTTTTCATCTCATTACAATGTTCTCGTGGTCTTCCTCCGGCGAAACCCCGATCTCTGTGCGCACTCGGATCGTCTACCCCCCTAGACGTTCCTCTGACAGGGGTAGCCTGGCGTAGCTCTCTCTTGTTTTGTGTTTGTTTAGGTCATAGGTTGATGTAAAACCATGTTGGTTCACAAGTTGGGGCACTATCCTACCCGGTTCCACCTCGACAGGGAGATTCCCCCCTTATACGGGTACGGAACCTTCGCCTCTAGGTTAGAGCGCATGCATGCGAGGGGGGACACATTCAAGCACCTATACCAACCTCTCACCACACTCACACACATATGCTAGGGTCACATGCAAGTTTTCATCTCATTCCAATGTTCTCGTGGTCTTCCTCCGGCGAAACCCTGATCTCTGTGCGCACTCGGATTGTCTACCCCCGTAGACGTTCCTCTGACAGGGGTAGCCCGACGTAGCTCTCGCTTGTTTTGTGTTTGTTTAGGTCATAGGTTGATGTAAAACCATGTTGTTTCACAATTTGGGGCACTATCCTACCCGGTTTCACCTCGACGGGGAGATTCCCCCCTTCTACGGGTACGGAACCTTCGCCTCTAGGTTAGAGCGTATGCATGCGAGGGGGGACACATGCAAGCACCTATACCAACCTCTCACCAGACTCACACACATATGCTAGGGTCACATGCAAGTTTTCATCTCATTCCAATGTTCTCGTGGTCTTCCTCCGGCGAAACCCTGATCTCTGTGCGCACTCGGATCGTCTACCCCCCTAGACGTTCCTCTGACAGGGGTAGCCCGGCATAGCTCTCTCTTGTTTTGTGTTTGTTTAGGTCATAGGTTGATGTAAAACCATGTTGGTTCACAAGTTGGGGCACTATCCTACCCGGTTTCACCTCGACAAGGAGATTCCCCCCTTATACGGGTACGGAACCTTCGCCTCTAGGTTAGAGCGCATGCATGCGAGGGGGGACACATGCAAGCACCTATACCAACCTCTCACCACACTCACACACATATGATAGGGTCACATCCAAGTTTTCATCTCATTACAATGTTCTCGTGGTCTTCCTCCGGCGAAACCCCGATCTCTGTGCGCACTCGGATCGTCTACCCCCCTAGACGTTCCTCTGACAGGGGTAGCCTGGCGTAGCTCTCTCTTGTTTTGTGTTTGTTTAGGTAATAGGTTGATGTAAAACCATGTTGGTTCACAAGTTGGGGCACTATCCTACCCGGTTCCACCTCGACAGGGAGATTCCCCCCTTATACGGGTACGGAACCTTCGCCTCTAGGTTAGAGCGCATGCATGCGAGGGGGGACACATTCAAGCACCTATACCAACCTCTCACCACACTCACACACATATGCTAGGGTCACATGCAAGTTTTCATCTCATTCCAATGTTCTCGTGGTCTTCCTCCGGCGAAACCCTGATCTCTGTGCGCACTCGGATTGTCTACCCCCGTAGACGTTCCTCTGACAGGGGTAGCCCGACGTAGCTCTCGCTTGTTTTGTGTTTGTTTAGGTCATAGGTTGATGTAAAACCATGTTGTTTCACAATTTGGGGCACTATCCTACCCGGTTTCACCTCGACGGGGAGATTCCCCCCTTCTACGGGTACGGAACCTTCGCCTCTAGGTTAGAGCGTATGCATGCGAGGGGGGACACATGCAAGCACCTATACCAACCTCTCACCAGACTCACACACATATGCTAGGGTCACATGCAAGTTTTCATCTCATTCCAATGTTCTCGTGGTCTTCCTCCGGCGAAACCCTGATCTCTGTGCGCACTCGGATCGTCTACCCCCCTAGACGTTCCTCTGACAGGGGTAGCCCGGCATAGCTCTCTCTTGTTTTGTGTTTGTTTAGGTCATAGGTTGATGTAAAACCATGTTGGTTCACAAGTTGGGGCACTATCCTACCCGGTTTCACCTCGACAAGGAGATTCCCCCCTTATACGGGTACGGAACCTTCGCCTCTAGGTTAGAGCGCATGCATGCGAGGGGGGACACATGCAAGCACCTATACCAACCTCTCACCACACTCACGCACATATGCTAGGGTCACATGCAAGTTTTCATCTCATTCCAATGTTCTCGTGGTCTTCCTCCGGCAAAACCCTGATCTCTGTGCGCACTCGGATCGTCTACCCCCCTAGACGTTCCTCTGACAGGGGTAGCCCGGCGTAGCTCTCTCTTGTTTTGTGTTTGTTTAGGTCATAGGTTGATGTAAAACCATGTTGGTTCACAATTTGGGGCACTATCCTACCCGGTTTCACCTCGACGGGGAGATTCCCCCCTTATACGGGTACGGAACCTTCGCCTCTAGGTTAGAGCGCATGCATGCGAGGGGGGACACATGCAAGCACCTATACCAACCTCTCACCACACTCACGCACATATGCTAGGGTCACATGCAAGTTTTCATCTCATTCCAATGTTCTCGTGGTCTTCCTCCGGCGAAACCCTGATCTCTGTGCGCACTCGGATCGTCTACCCCCCTAGACGTTCCTCTGACAGGGGTAGCCCGGCATAGCTCTCTCTTGTTTTGGGTTTGGTTAGGTCATAGGTTGATGTAAAACCATGTTGGTTCACAAGTTGGGGCACTATCCTACCCGGTTTCACCTCGACGGGGAGATTCCCCCTTATACGGGTACGGAACCTTCGCCTCTAGGTTAGAGCGCATGCATGCGAGGGGGGACACATTCAAGCACCTATACCAACCTCTCACCACACTCACACACATATGCTAGGGTCACATGCAAGTTTTCATCTCATTCCAATGTTCTCGTGGTCTTCCTCCGGCGAAACCCTGATCTCTGTGCGCACTCGGATTGTCTACCCCCGTAGACGTTCCTCTGACAGGGGTAGCCCGACGTAGCTCTCGCTTGTTTTGTGTTTGTTTAGGTCATAGGTTGATGTAAAACCATGTTGTTTCACAATTTGGGGCACTATCCTACCCGGTTTCACCTCGACGGGGAGATTCCCCCCTTCTACGGGTACGGAACCTTCGCCTCTAGGTTAGAGCGTATGCATGCGAGGGGGGACACATGCAAGCACCTATACCAACCTCTCACCAGACTCACACACATATGCTAGGGTCACATGCAAGTTTTCATCTCATTCCAATGTTCTCGTGGTCTTCCTCCGGCGAAACCCTGATCTCTGTGCGCACTCGGATCGTCTACCCCCCTAGACGTTCCTCTGACAGGGGTAGCCCGGCATAGCTCTCTCTTGTTTTGTGTTTGTTTAGGTCATAGGTTGATGTAAAACCATGTTGGTTCACAAGTTGGGGCACTATCCTACCCGGTTTCACCTCGACAAGGAGATTCCCCCCTTATACGGGTACGGAACCTTCGCCTCTAGGTTAGAGCGCATGCATGCGAGGGGGGACACATGCAAGCACCTATACCAACCTCTCACCACACTCACGCACATATGCTAGGGTCACATGCAAGTTTTCATCTCATTCCAATGTTCTCGTGGTCTTCCTCCGGCAAAACCCTGATCTCTGTGCGCACTCGGATCGTCTACCCCCCTAGACGTTCCTCTGACAGGGGTAGCCCGGCGTAGCTCTCTCTTGTTTTGTGTTTGTTTAGGTCATAGGTTGATGTAAAACCATGTTGGTTCACAATTTGGGGCACTATCCTACCCGGTTTCACCTCGACGGGGAGATTCCCCCCTTATACGGGTACGGAACCTTCGCCTCTAGGTTAGAGCGCATGCATGCGAGGGGGGACACATGCAAGCACCTATACCAACCTCTCACCACACTCACGCACATATGCTAGGGTCACATGCAAGTTTTCATCTCATTCCAATGTTCTCGTGGTCTTCCTCCGGCGAAACCCTGATCTCTGTGCGCACTCGGATCGTCTACCCCCCTAGACGTTCCTCTGACAGGGGTAGCCCGGCATAGCTCTCTCTTGTTTTGGGTTTGGTTAGGTCATAGGTTGATGTAAAACCATGTTGGTTCACAAGTTGGGGCACTATCCTACCCGGTTTCACCTCGACGGGGAGATTCCCCCTTATACGGGTACGGAACCTTCGCCTCTAGGTTAGAGCGCATGCATGCGAGGGGGGACACATGCAAGCACCTATACCAACCTCTCACCACACTCACGCACATATGCTAGGGTCACATGAAAGTTTTCATCTCATTCCAATGTTCTCGTGGTCTTCCTCCGACGAAACCCTGATCTCTGTGCGCACTCGGATCGTCTACCCCCCTAGACGTTCCTCTGACAGGGGTAGCCCGGCGTAGCTCTCTCTTGTTTTGTGTTTGTATAGGTCATAGGTTGATGTAAAACCATGTTGGTTCACAAGTTGGGGCACTATCCTACCCGGTTTCACCTCCATGGGGAGATTCCCCCCTTATACGGGTACGGAACCTTCGCCTCTAGGTTAGAGCGCATGCATGCGAGGGGGGACACATGCAAGCACCTATACCAACCTCTCACCACACTCACACACATATCCTAGGGTCACATGCAAGTTTTCATCTCATTCCAATGTTCTCGTGGTCTTCCTCCGGCGAAACCCTGATCTTTGTGCGCACTCGGATCGTCTACCCCCCTAGACGTTCCTCTGACAGGGGTAGCCCGGCGTAGCTCTCTCTTGTTTTGTGTTTGTTTAGGTCATAGTTTGGTGTAAAACCATGTTGGTTCACAAGTTGGGCCACTATCCTACCCGGTTTCACCTCGACGGGGAGATTCCCCCCTTATACGGGTACGGAACCTTCGCCTCTAGGTTAGAGCGCATGCATGCGAGGGGGGACACATGCAAGCACCTATACCAACCTCTCACCACACTCACACACATATGCTAGGGTCACATGCAAGTTTTCATCTCATTCCAATGTTCTCGTGGTCTTCCTCCGGCGAAACCAAGATCTCTGTGCGCACTCGGATCGTCTACCCCCGTAGACGTTCCTCTGACAGGGGTAGCCCGGCGTAGCTCTCTCTTGTTTTGTGTTTGTTTAGGTCATAGGTTGATGTAAAACCATGTTGGTTCACAAGTTGGGGCACTATCCTACCCGGTTTCACCTCGACGGGGAGATTCCCCCCTTATACGGGTACGGAACCTTCGCCTCTAGGTTAGAGCGCATGCATGCGAGGGGGGACACATGCAAGCACCTATACCAACCTCTCACCACACTCACGCACATATGCTAGGGTCACATGCAAGTTTTCATCTCATTCCAATGTTCTCGTGGTCTTCCTCCGGTGAAACCCTGATCTCTGTGCGCACTCGGATCGTCTACCCCCGTAGACGTTCCTCTGACAGGGGTAGCCCGGCGTAGCTCTCTCTTGTTTTGTGTTTGTTTAGGTCATAGGTTGATGTAAAACCATGTTGGTTCACAAGTTGGGGCACTATCCTACCCGGTTTCACCTCGACGGGGAGATTCCCCCCTTATACGGGTACGGAACCTTCGCCTCTAGGTTAGAGCGCATGCATGCGAGGGGGGACACATGCAAGCACCTATACCAACCTCTCACCACACTCACACACATATGCTAGGGTCACATGCAAGTTTTCATCTCATTCCAATGTTCTCGTGGTCTTCCTCCGGCGAAACCAAGATCTCTGTGCGCACTCGGATCGTCTACCCCCGTAGACGTTCCTCTGACAGGGGTAGCCCGGCGTAGCTCTCTCTTGTTTTGTGTTTGTTTAGGTCATAGGTTGATGTAAAACCATGTTGGTTCACAAGTTGGGGCACTATCCTACCCGGTTTCACCTCGACGGGGAGATTCCCCCCTTATACGGGTACGGAACCTTCGCCTCTAGGTTAGAGCGCATGCATGCGAGGGGGGACACATGCAAGCACCTATACCAACCTCTCACCACACTCACGCACATATGCTAGGGTCACATGAAAGTTTTCATCTCATTCCAATGTTCTCGTGGTCTTCCTCCGGCGAAACCCTGATCTCTGTGCGCACTCGGATCGTCTACCCCCCTAGACGTTCCTCTGACAGGGGTAGCCCGGCGTAGCTCTCTCTTGTTTTGTGTTTGTTTAGGTCATAGGTTGATGTAAAACCATGTTGGTTCACAAGTTGGGGCACTATCCTACCCGGTTTCACCTCGACGGGGAGATTCCCCCCTTATACGGGTACGGAACCTTCGCCTCTAGGTTAGAGCGCATGCATGCGAGGGGGGACACATGCAAGCACCTATACCAACCTCTCACCACACTCACACACATATGCTAGGGTCACATGCAAGTTTTCATCTCATTCCAATGTTCTCGTGGTCTTCCTCCGGCGAAACCCTGATCTCTGTGCGCACTCGGATCGTCTACCCCCTAGACGTTCCTCTGACAGGGGTAGCCCGGCGTAGCTCTCTCTTGTTTTGTGTTTGTTTAGGTCATAGGTTGATGTAAAACCATGTTGGTTCACAAGTTGGGGCACTATCCTACCCGGTTTCACCTCGACGGGGAGATTCCCCCCTTATACGGGTACGGAACCTTCGCCTCTAGGTTAGAGCGCATGCATGCGAGGGGGGACACATTCAAGCACCTATACCAACCTCTCACCACACTCACACACATATGCTAGGGTCACATGCAAGTTTTCATCTCATTCCAATGTTCTCGTGGTCTTCCTCCGGCGAAACCCTGATCTCTGTGCGCACTCGGATCGTCTACCCCCCTAGAAGTTCCTCTGACAGGGGTAGCCCGGCGTAGCTCTCTCTTGTTTTGTGTTTGTTTAGGTCATAGGTTGATGTAAAACCATGTTGGTTCACAAGTTGGGGCACTATCCTACCCGGTTTCACCTCGACAGGGAGATTCCCCCCTTATACGGGTACGAAACCTTCGCCTCTAGGTTAGAGCGCATGCATGCGAGGGGGGACACATGCAAGCACCTATACCAACCTCTCACCACACTCACGCACATATGCTAGGGTCACATGCAAGTTTTCATCTCATTCCAATGTTCTCGTGGTCTTCCTCCGGCGAAACCCTGATCTCTGTGCGCACTCGGATCGTCTACCCCCCTAGACGTTCCTCTGACAGGGGTAGCCCGGCATAGCTCTCTCTTGTTTTGGGTTTGGTTAGGTCATAGGTTGATGTAAAACCATGTTGGTTCACAAGTTGGGGCACTATCCTACCCGGTTTCACCTCGACGGGGAGATTCCCCCTTATACGGGTACGGAACCTTCGCCTCTAGGTTAGAGCGCATGCATGCGAGGGGGGACACATTCAAGCACCTATACCAACCTCTCACCACACTCACACACATATGCTAGGGTCACATGCAAGTTTTCATCTCATTCCAATGTTCTCGTGGTCTTCCTCCGGCGAAACCCTGATCTCTGTGCGCACTCGGATTGTCTACCCCCGTAGACGTTCCTCTGACAGGGGTAGCCCGACGTAGCTCTCGCTTGTTTTGTGTTTGTTTAGGTCATAGGTTGATGTAAAACCATGTTGTTTCACAATTTGGGGCACTATCCTACCCGGTTTCACCTCGACGGGGAGATTCCCCCCTTCTACGGGTACGGAACCTTCGCCTCTAGGTTAGAGCGTATGCATGCGAGGGGGGACACATGCAAGCACCTATACCAACCTCTCACCAGACTCACACACATATGCTAGGGTCACATGCAAGTTTTCATCTCATTCCAATGTTCTCGTGGTCTTCCTCCGGCGAAACCCTGATCTCTGTGCGCACTCGGATCGTCTACCCCCCTAGACGTTCCTCTGACAGGGGTAGCCCGGCATAGCTCTCTCTTGTTTTGTGTTTGTTTAGGTCATAGGTTGATGTAAAACCATGTTGGTTCACAAGTTGGGGCACTATCCTACCCGGTTTCACCTCGACAAGGAGATTCCCCCCTTATACGGGTACGGAACCTTCGCCTCTAGGTTAGAGCGCATGCATGCGAGGGGGGACACATGCAAGCACCTATACCAACCTCTCACCACACTCACGCACATATGCTAGGGTCACATGCAAGTTTTCATCTCATTCCAATGTTCTCGTGGTCTTCCTCCGGCAAAACCCTGATCTCTGTGCGCACTCGGATCGTCTACCCCCCTAGACGTTCCTCTGACAGGGGTAGCCCGGCGTAGCTCTCTCTTGTTTTGTGTTTGTTTAGGTCATAGGTTGATGTAAAACCATGTTGGTTCACAATTTGGGGCACTATCCTACCCGGTTTCACCTCGACGGGGAGATTCCCCCCTTATACGGGTACGGAACCTTCGCCTCTAGGTTAGAGCGCATGCATGCGAGGGGGGACACATGCAAGCACCTATACCAACCTCTCACCACACTCACGCACATATGCTAGGGTCACATGCAAGTTTTCATCTCATTCCAATGTTCTCGTGGTCTTCCTCCGGCGAAACCCTGATCTCTGTGCGCACTCGGATCGTCTACCCCCCTAGACGTTCCTCTGACAGGGGTAGCCCGGCATAGCTCTCTCTTGTTTTGGGTTTGGTTAGGTCATAGGTTGATGTAAAACCATGTTGGTTCACAAGTTGGGGCACTATCCTACCCGGTTTCACCTCGACGGGGAGATTCCCCCTTATACGGGTACGGAACCTTCGCCTCTAGGTTAGAGCGCATGCATGCGAGGGGGGACACATGCAAGCACCTATACCAACCTCTCACCACACTCACGCACATATGCTAGGGTCACATGAAAGTTTTCATCTCATTCCAATGTTCTCGTGGTCTTCCTCCGGCGAAACCCTGATCTCTGTGCGCACTCGGATCGTCTACCCCCCTAGACGTTCCTCTGACAGGGGTAGCCCGGCGTAGCTCTCTCTTGTTTTGTGTTTGTTTAGGTCATAGGTTGATGTAAAACCATGTTGGTTCACAAGTTGGGGCACTATCCTACCCGGTTTCACCTCCATGGGGAGATTCCCCCCTTATACGGGTACGGAACCTTCGCCTCTAGGTTAGAGCGCATGCATGCGAGGGGGGACACATGCAAGCACCTATACCAACCTCTCACCACACTCACACACATATCCTAGGGTCACATGCAAGTTTTCATCTCATTCCAATGTTCTCGTGGTCTTCCTCCGGCGAAACCCTGATCTTTGTGCGCACTCGGATCGTCTACCCCCCTAGACGTTCCTCTGACAGGGGTAGCCCGGCGTAGCTCTCTCTTGTTTTGTGTTTGTTTAGGTCATAGTTTGGTGTAAAACCATGTTGGTTCACAAGTTGGGCCACTATCCTACCCGGTTTCACCTCGACGGGGAGATTCCCCCCTTATACGGGTACGGAACCTTCGCCTCTAGGTTAGAGCGCATGCATGCGAGGGGGGACACATGCAAGCACCTATACCAACCTCTCACCACACTCACACACATATGCTAGGGTCACATGCAAGTTTTCATCTCATTCCAATGTTCTCGTGGTCTTCCTCCGGCGAAACCAAGATCTCTGTGCGCACTCGGATCGTCTACCCCCGTAGACGTTCTTCTGACAGGGGTAGCCCGGCGTAGCTCTCTCTTGTTTTGTGTTTGTTTAGGTCATAGGTTGATGTAAAACCATGTTGGTTCACAAGTTGGGGCACTATCCTACCCGGTTTCACCTCGACGGGGAGATTCCCCCCTTATACGGGTACGGAACCTTCGCCTCTAGGTTAGAGCGCATGCATGCGAGGGGGGACACATGCAAGCACCTATACCAACCTCTCACCACACTCACGCACATATGCTAGGGTCACATGCAAGTTTTCATCTCATTCCAATGTTCTCGTGGTCTTCCTCCGGTGAAACCCTGATCTCTGTGCGCACTCGGATCGTCTACCCCCGTAGACGTTCCTCTGACAGGGGTAGCCCGGCGTAGCTCTCTCTTGTTTTGTGTTTGTTTAGGTCATAGGTTGATGTAAAACCATGTTGGTTCACAAGTTGGGGCACTATCCTACCCGGTTTCACCTCGACGGGGAGATTCCCCCCTTATACGGGTACGGAACCTTCGCCTCTAGGTTAGAGCGCATGCATGCGAGGGGGGACACATGCAAGCACCTATACCAACCTCTCACCACACTCACACACATATGCTAGGGTCACATGCAAGTTTTCATCTCATTCCAATGTTCTCGTGGTCTTCCTCCGGCGAAACCAAGATCTCTGTGCGCACTCGGATCGTCTACCCCCGTAGACGTTCCTCTGACAGGGGTAGCCCGGCGTAGCTCTCTCTTGTTTTGTGTTTGTTTAGGTCATAGGTTGATGTAAAACCATGTTGGTTCACAAGTTGGGGCACTATCCTACCCGGTTTCACCTCGACGGGGAGATTCCCCCCTTATACGGGTACGGAACCTTCGCCTCTAGGTTAGAGCGCATGCATGCGAGGGGGGACACATGCAAGCACCTATACCAACCTCTCACCACACTCACGCACATATGCTAGGGTCACATGAAAGTTTTCATCTCATTCCAATGTTCTCGTGGTCTTCCTCCGGCGAAACCCTGATCTCTGTGCGCACTCGGATCGTCTACCCCCCTAGACGTTCCTCTGACAGGGGTAGCCCGGCGTAGCTCTCTCTTGTTTTGTGTTTGTTTAGGTCATAGGTTGATGTAAAACCATGTTGGTTCACAAGTTGGGGCACTATCCTACCCGGTTTCACCTCGACGGGGAGATTCCCCCCTTATACGGGTACGGAACCTTCGCCTCTAGGTTAGAGCGCATGCATGCGAGGGGGGACACATGCAAGCACCTATACCAACCTCTCACCACACTCACACACATATGCTAGGGTCACATGCAAGTTTTCATCTCATTCCAATGTTCTCGTGGTCTTCCTCCGGCGAAACCCTGATCTCTGTGCGCACTCGGATCGTCTACCCCCTAGACGTTCCTCTGACAGGGGTAGCCCGGCGTAGCTCTCTCTTGTTTTGTGTTTGTTTAGGTCATAGGTTGATGTAAAACCATGTTGGTTCACAAGTTGGGGCACTATCCTACCCGGTTTCACCTCGACGGGGAGATTCCCCCCTTATACGGGTACGAAACCTTCGCCTCTAGGTTAGAGCGCATGCATGCGAGGGGGGACACATGCAAGCACCTATACCAACCTCTCACCACACTCACACACATATGCTAGGGTCACATGCAAGTTTTCATCTCATTCCAATGTTCTCGTGGTCTTCCTCCGGCGAAACCCTGATCTCTGTGCGCACTCGGATCGTCTACCCCCGTAGACGTTCCTCTGACAGGGGTAGCCCGGCGTAGCTCTCTCTTGTTTTGTGTTTGTTTAGGTCATAGGTTGATGTAAAACCATGTTGGTTCACAAGTTGGGGCACTATCCTACCCGGTTTCACCTCGACGGGGAGATTCCCCCCTTATACGGGTACGGAACCTTCGCCTCTAGGTTAGAGCGCATGCATGCGAGGGGGGACACATGCAAGCACCTATACCAACCTCTCACCACACTCACGCACATATGCTAGCGTCACATGCAAGTTTTCATCTCATTCCAATGTTCTCGTGATCTTCCTCTGGCGAAACCCTTATCTCTGTGCGCACTCGGATCGTCTACCCCCCTAGACGTTCCTCTGACAGGGGTAGCCCGGCGTAGCTCTCTCTTGTTTTGTGTTTGTTTAGGTCATAGGTTGATGTAAAACCATGTTGGTTCACAAGTTGGGGCACTATCCTACCCGGTTTCACCTCGACGGGGAGATTCCCCCCTTATACGGGTACGGAACCTTCGCCTCTAGGTTAGAGCGCATGCATGCGAGGGGGGACACATGCAAGAACCTATCCCAACCTCTCACCACACTCACACACATATGCTAGGGTCACATGCAAGTTTTCATCTCATTCCAATGTTCTCATGGTCTTCCTCCGGCGAAACCCTGATCTCTGTGCGCACTCGGATCGTCTACCCCCCTAGACGTTCCTCTGACAGGGGTAGCCCGGCGTAGCTCTCTCTTGTTTTGTGTTTGTTTAGGTCATAGGTTGATGTAAAACCATGTTGGTTCACAAGTTGGGGCACTATCCTACCCGGTTTCACCTCGACGGGGAGATTCCCCCCTTATACGGGTACGGAACCTTCGCCTCTAGGTTAGAGCGCATGCATGCGAGGGGGGACACATGCAAGCACCTATACCAACCTCTCACCACACTCACACACATATGCTAGCGTCACATGCAAGTTTTCATCTCATTCCAATGTTCTCGTGGTCTTCCTCCGGCGAAACCCTTATCTCTGTGCGCACTCGGATCGTCTACCCCCCTAGACGTTCCTCTGACAGGGGTAGCCCGGCGTAGCTCTCTCTTGTTTTGTGTTTGTTTAGGTCATAGGTTGATGTAAAACCATGTTGGTTCACAAGTTGGGGCACTATCCTACCCGGTTTCACCTCGACGGGGAGATTCCCCCCTTATACGGGTACGGAACCTTCGCCTCTAGGTTAGAGCGCATGCATGCGAGGGGGGACACATGCAAGCACCTATACCAACCTCTCACCACACTCACACACATATGCTAGGGTCACATGCAAGTTTTCATCTCATTCCAATGTTCTCGTGTTCTTCCTCCGGCGAAACCCTGATCTCTGTGCGCACTCGGATCGTCTACCCCCCTAGACGTTCCTCTGACAGGGGTAGCCCGGCGTAGCTCTCTCTTGTTTTGTTTTTGTTTAGGTCATAGGTTGATGTAAAACCATGTTGGTTCACAAGTTGGGGCACTATCCTACCCGGTTTCACCTCGACGGGGAGATTCACCCCTTATACGGGTACGGAACCTTCGCCTCTAGGTTAGAGCACATGCATGCGAGGGGGAACACATGCAAGCACCTATACCAACCTCTCACCACACTCACACACATATGGTAGGGTCACATGCAAGTTTTCATCTCATTCCAATGTTCTCGTGGTCTTCCTCCGGCGAAACCCTGATCTCTGTGCGCACTCGGATCGTCTACCCCCTAGACGTTCCTCTGACAGGGGTAGCCCGGCGTAGATCTCTCTTGTTTTGTGTTTGTTTAGGTCATAGGTTGATGTAAAACCATGTTGGTTCACAAGTTGGGGCACTATCCTACCCGGTTTCACCTCGACAGGGAGATTCCCCCCTTATACGGGTATGGATCCTTCGCCTCTAGGTTAGAGCGCATGCATGCGAGGGGGGAAACATGCAAGCACCTATACCAACCTCTCACCACACTCACGCACATATGCTAGGGTCACATGCAAGTTTTCATCTCATTCCAATGTTCTCGTGGTCTTCCTCCGGCGAAACCCTGATCTCTGTGCGCACTCGGATCGTCTACCCCCCTAGACGTTCCTCTGACAGGGGTAGCCCGACGTAGCTCTCTCTTGTTTTGTGTTTGTTTAGGTCATAGGTTGATGTAAAACCATGTTGGTTCACAAGTTGGGGCACTATCCTACCCGGTTTCACCTCGACGGGGAGATTCCCCCCTTATACGGGTACGGAACCTTCGCCTCTAGGTTAGAGCGCATGCATGCGAGGGGGGACACATGCAAGCACCTATACCAACCTCTCACCACACTCACACACATATGATAGGGTCACATCCAAATTTTCATCTCATTACAATGTTCTCGTGGTCTTCCTCCGGCGAAACCCCGATCTCTGTGCGCACTCGGATCGTCTACCCCCCTAGACGTTCCTCTGACAGGGGTAGCCTGGCGTAGCTCTCTCTTGTTTTGTGTTTGTTTAGGTCATAGGTTGATGTAAAACCATGTTGGTTCACAAGTTGGGGCACTATCCTACCCGGTTCCACCTCGACAGGGAGATTCCCCCCTTATACGGGTACGGAACCTTCGCCTCTAGGTTAGAGCGCATGCATGCGAGGGGGGACACATTCAAGCACCTATACCAACCTCTCACCACACTCACACACATATGCTAGGGTCACATGCAAGTTTTCATCTCATTCCAATGTTCTCGTGGTCTTCCTCTGGCGAAACCCTGATCTCTGTGCGCACTCGGATTGTCTACCCCCGTAGACGTTCCTCTGACAGGGGTAGCCCGACGTAGCTCTCGCTTGTTTTGTGTTTGTTTAGGTCATAGGTTGATGTAAAACCATGTTGTTTCACAATTTGGGGCACTATCCTACCCGGTTTCACCTCGACGGGGAGATTCCCCCCTTCTACGGGTACGGAACCTTCGCCTCTAGGTTAGAGCGCATGCATGCGAGGGGGGACACATGCAAGCACCTATACCAACCTCTCACCACACTCACACACATATGCTAGGGTCACATGCAAGTTTTCATCTCATTCCAATGTTCTCGTGGTCTTCCTCCGGCGAAACCCTGATCTCTGTGCGCACTCGGATCATCTACCCCCCTAGACGTTCCTCTGACAGGGGTAGCCCGGCATAGCTCTCTCTTGTTTTGTGTTTGTTTAGGTAATATGTTGATGTAAAACCATGTTGGTTCACAAGTTGGGGCACTATCCTACCCGGTTTCACCTCGACAAGGAGATTCCCCCCTTATACGGGTACGGAACCTTCGCCTCTAGGTTAGAGCGCATGCATGCGAGGGGGGACACATGCAAGCACCTATACCAACCTCTCACCACACTCACGCACATATGCTAGGGTCACATGCAAGTTTTCATCTCATTCCAATGTTCTCGTGGTCTTCCTCCGGCGAAACCCTGATCTCTGTGCGCACTCGGATCGTCTACCCCCCTAGACGTTCCTCTGACAGGGGTAGCCCGGCGTATCTCTCTCTTGTTTTGTGTTTTTTTAGTTCATAGGTTGATGTAAAACCATGTTGGTTCACAAGTTTGGGCACTATCCTACCCGGTTTCACCTCGACGGGGAGATTCCCCCCTTATACGGGTACGGAACCTTCGCCTCTAGGTTAGAGCGCATGCATGCGAGGGGGAACACATGCAAGCACCTATACCAACCTATCACCACACTCACACACATATGCTAGGGTCACATGCAAGTTTTCATCTCATTCCAATGTTCTCGTGGTCTTCCTCCGGCGAAACCCTGATCTCTGTGCGCACTCGGATCGTCTACCCCCGTAGACGTTCCTCTGACAGGGGTAGCCCGGCGTAGCTCTCTCTTGTTTTGTGTTTGTTTAGGTCATAGGTTGATGTAAAACCATGTTGGTTCACAAGTTGGGGCACTATCCTACCCGGTTTCACCTCGACGGGGAGATTCCCCCCTTATACGGGTACGGAACCTTCGCCTCTAGGTTAGAGCGCATGCATGCGAGGGGGGACACATGCAAGCACCTATACCAACCTCTCACCACACTCACACACATATGCTAGCGTCACATGCAAGTTTTCATCTCATTCCAATGTTCTCGTGGTCTTCCTCCGGCGAAACCCTTATCTCTGTGCGCACTCGGATCGTCTACCCCCCTAGACGTTCCTCTGACAGGGGTAGCCCGGCGTAGCTCTCTCTTGTTTTGTGTTTGTTTAGGTCATAGGTTGATGTAAAACCATGTTGGTTCACAAGTTGGGGCACTATCCTACCCGGTTTCACCTCGACGGGGAGATTCCCCCCTTATACGGGTACGGAACCTTCGCCTCTAGGTTAGAGCGCATGCATGCGAGGGGGGACACATGCAAGCACCTATACCAACCTCTCACCACACTCACGCACATATGCTAGGGTCACATGCAAGTTTTCATCTCATTCCAATGTTCTCGTGGTCTTCCTCCGGCGAAACCCTGATCTCTGTGCGCACTCGGATCGTCTACCCCCCTAGACGTTCCTCTGACAGGGGTAGACCGGCGTAGCTCTCTCTTGTTTTGTGTTTGTTTAGGTCATAGGTTGATGTAAAACCATGTTGGTTCACAAGTCGGGGCACTATCCTACCCGGTTTCACCTCGACGGGGAGATTCCCCCCTTATACGGGTACGGAACCTTCGCCTCTAGGTTAGAGCGCATGCATGCGAGGGGGGACACATGCAAGCACCTATACCAACCTCTCACCACACTCACACACATATGCTAGGGTCACATGCAAGTTTTCATCTCATTCCAATGTTCTCGTGGTCTTCCTCCGGCGAAACCATGATCTCTGTGCGCACTCGGATCGTCTACCCCCCTAGACGTTCCTCTGACAGGGGTAGCCCGGCGTAGCTCTCTCTTGTTTTGTGTTTGTTTAGGTCATAGGTTGATGTAAAACCATGTTGGTTCACTAGTTGGGGCACTATCCTACCCGGTTTCACCTCGACGGGGAGATTCCCCCCTTATACGGGTACGGAACCTTCGCCTCTAGGTTAGAGCGCATGCATGCGAGGGGGGACACATGCAAGCACCTATACCAACCTCTCACCACACTCACGCACATATGCTAGGGTCACATGCAATTTTTCATCTCATTCCAATGTTCTCGTGGTCTTCCTCCGGCGAAACCCTGATCTCTGTGCGCACTCGGATCGTCTACCCCCCTAGACGTTCCTCTGACAGGGGTAGCCCGGCGTAGCTCTCTCTTGTTTTGTGTTTGTTTAGGTCATAGGTTGATGTAAAACCATGTTGGTTCACAAGTTGGGGCACTATCCTACCCGGTTTCACCTCGACAGGGAGATTCACCCCTTATACGGGTACGGAACCTTCGCCTCTAGGTTAGAGCGCATGCATGCGAGGGGGGACACATGCAAGCACCTATACCATCCTCTCACCACACTCACGCACATATGCTAGGGTCACATGCAAGTTTTCATCTCATTCCAATGTTCTCGTGGTCTTCCTCCGGCGAAACCCTGATCTCTGTGCGCACTCGGATCGTCTACCCCCTAGACGTTCCTCTGACAGGGGTAGCCCGGCATAGCTCTCTCTTGTTTTGTGTTTGTTTAGGTAATATGTTGATGTAAAACCATGTTGGTTCACAAGTTGGGGCACTATCCTACCCGGTTTCACCTCGACAAGGAGATTCCCCCCTTATACGGGTACGGAACCTTCGCCTCTAGGTTAGAGCGCATGCATGCGAGGGGGGACACATGCAAGCACCTATACCAACCTCTCACCACACTCACGCACATATGCTAGGGTCACATGCAAGTTTTCATCTCATTCCAATGTTCTCGTGGTCTTCCTCCGGCGAAACCCTGATCTCTGTGCGCACTCGGATCGTCTACCCCCCTAGACGTTCCTCTGACAGGGGTAGCCCGGCGTATCTCTCTCTTGTTTTGTGTTTTTTTAGTTCATAGGTTGATGTAAAACCATGTTGGTTCACAAGTTTGGGCACTATCCTACCCGGTTTCACCTCGACGGGGAGATTCCCCCCTTATACGGGTACGGAACCTTCGCCTCTAGGTTAGAGCGCATGCATGCGAGGGGGAACACATGCAAGCACCTATACCAACCTATCACCACACTCACACACATATGCTAGGGTCACATGCAAGTTTTCATCTCATTCCAATGTTCTCGTGGTCTTCCTCCGGCGAAACCCTGATCTCTGTGCGCACTCGGATCGTCTACCCCCGTAGACGTTCCTCTGACAGGGGTAGCCCGGCGTAGCTCTCTCTTGTTTTGTGTTTGTTTAGGTCATAGGTTGATGTAAAACCATGTTGGTTCACAAGTTGGGGCACTATCCTACCCGGTTTCACCTCGACGGGGAGATTCCCCCCTTATACGGGTACGGAACCTTCGCCTCTAGGTTAGAGCGCATGCATGCGAGGGGGGACACATGCAAGCACCTATACCAACCTCTCACCACACTCACACACATATGCTAGCGTCACATGCAAGTTTTCATCTCATTCCAATGTTCTCGTGGTCTTCCTCCGGCGAAACCCTTATCTCTGTGCGCACTCGGATCGTCTACCCCCCTAGACGTTCCTCTGACAGGGGTAGCCCGGCGTAGCTCTCTCTTGTTTTGTGTTTGTTTAGGTCATAGGTTGATGTAAAACCATGTTGGTTCACAAGTTGGGGCACTATCCTACCCGGTTTCACCTCGACGGGGAGATTCCCCCCTTATACGGGTACGGAACCTTCGCCTCTAGGTTAGAGCGCATGCATGCGAGGGGGGACACATGCAAGCACCTATACCAACCTCTCACCACACTCACGCACATATGCTAGGGTCACATGCAAGTTTTCATCTCATTCCAATGTTCTCGTGGTCTTCCTCCGGCGAAACCCTGATCTCTGTGCGCACTCGGATCGTCTACCCCCCTAGACGTTCCTCTGACAGGGGTAGACCGGCGTAGCTCTCTCTTGTTTTGTGTTTGTTTAGGTCATAGGTTGATGTAAAACCATGTTGGTTCACAAGTCGGGGCACTATCCTACCCGGTTTCACCTCGACGGGGAGATTCCCCCCTTATACGGGTACGGAACCTTCGCCTCTAGGTTAGAGCGCATGCATGCGAGGGGGGACACATGCAAGCACCTATACCAACCTCTCACCACACTCACACACATATGCTAGGGTCACATGCAAGTTTTCATCTCATTCCAATGTTCTCGTGGTCTTCCTCCGGCGAAACCATGATCTCTGTGCGCACTCGGATCGTCTACCCCCCTAGACGTTCCTCTGACAGGGGTAGCCCGGCGTAGCTCTCTCTTGTTTTGTGTTTGTTTAGGTCATAGGTTGATGTAAAACCATGTTGGTTCACTAGTTGGGGCACTATCCTACCCGGTTTCACCTCGACGGGGAGATTCCCCCCTTATACGGGTACGGAACCTTCGCCTCTAGGTTAGAGCGCATGCATGCGAGGGGGGACACATGCAAGCACCTATACCAACCTCTCACCACACTCACGCACATATGCTAGGGTCACATGCAATTTTTCATCTCATTCCAATGTTCTCGTGGTCTTCCTCCGGCGAAACCCTGATCTCTGTGCGCACTCGGATCGTCTACCCCCCTAGACGTTCCTCTGACAGGGGTAGCCCGGCGTAGCTCTCTCTTGTTTTGTGTTTGTTTAGGTCATAGGTTGATGTAAAACCATGTTGGTTCACAAGTTGGGGCACTATCCTACCCGGTTTCACCTCGACAGGGAGATTCACCCCTTATACGGGTACGGAACCTTCGCCTCTAGGTTAGAGCGCATGCATGCGAGGGGGGACACATGCAAGCACCTATACCATCCTCTCACCACACTCACGCACATATGCTAGGGTCACATGCAAGTTTTCATCTCATTCCAATGTTCTCGTGGTCTTCCTCCGGCGAAACCCTGATCTCTGTGCGCACTCGGATCGTCTACCCCCTAGACGTTCCTCTGACAGGGGTAGCCCGGCGTAGATCTCTCTTGTTTTGTGTTTGTTTAGGTCATAGGTTGATGTAAAACCATGTTGGTTCACAAGTTGGGGCACTATCCTACCCGGTTTCACCTCGACAGGGAGATTCCCCCCTTATACGGGTACGAAACCTTCGCCTCTAGGTTAGAGCGCATGCATGCGAGGGGGGACACATGCAAGCACCTATACCAACCTCTCACCACACTCACAAACATATGCTAGGGTCACATGCAAGTTTTCATCTCATTCCAATGTTCTCGTGGTCTTCCTCCGGCGAAACCCTGATCTCTGTGCGCACTCGGATCGTCTACCCCCTAGACGTTCCTCTGACAGGGGTAGCCCGGCGTAGCTCTCTCTTGTTTTGTGTTTGTTTAGGTCATAGGTTGATCTAAAACCATGTTGGTTCACAAGTTGGGGCACTATCCTACCCGGTTTCACCTCGACGGGGAGATTCCCCCCTTATACGGGTACGGAACCTTCGCCTCTAGGTTAGAGCGCATGCATGCGAGGGGGGACACATGCAAGCACCTATACCAACCTCTCACCACACTCACACACATATGCTAGGGTAACATGCAAGTTTTCATCTCATTACAATGTTCTCGTGGTCTTCCTCCGGCGAAACCCTGATCTCTGTGCGCACTCGGATCGTCTACCCCCCTAGACGTTCCTCTGACAGGGGTAGCCCGGCGTAGCTCTCTCTTGTTTTGTGTTTGTTTAGGTCATAGGTTGATGTAAAACCATGTTGGTTCACAAGTTGGGGCACTATCCTACCCGGTTTCACCTCGACGGGGAGATTCCCCCCTTATACGGGTACGGAACCTTCGCCTCTAGGTTAGAGCGCATGCATGCGAGGGGGGACACATGCAAGCACCTATACCAACCTCTCACCACACTCACAAACATATGCTAGGGTCACATGCAAGTTTTCATCTCATTCCAATGTTCTCGTGGTCTTCCTCCGGCGAAACCCTGATCTCTGTGCGCACTCGGATCGTCTACCCCCTAGACGTTCCTCTGACAGGGGTAGCCCGACGTAGCTCTCGCTTGTTTTGTGTTTGTTTAGGTCATAGGTTGATGTAAAACCATGTTGGTTCACAAGTTGGGGCACTATCCTACCCGGTATCACCTCGACGGGGAGATTCCCCCCTTATACGGGTATGGAACCTTCGCCTCTAGGTTAGAGCGCATGCATGCGAGGGGGGACACATGCAAGCACCTATACCAACCTCTCACCACACTCACACACATATGCTAGGGTCACATGCAAGTTTTCATCTCATTCCAATGTTCTCGTGGTCTTCCTCCGGCGAAACCCTGATCTCTGTGCGCACTCGGATCGTCTACCCCCCTAGACGTTCCTCTGACAGGGGTAGCCCGGCGTAGCTCTCTCTTGTTTTGTGTTTGTTTAGGTCATAGGTTGATGTAAAACCATGTTGGTTCACTAGTTGGGGCACTATCCTACCCGGTTTCACCTCGACGGGGAGATTCCCCCCTTATACGGGTACGGAACCTTCGCCTCTAGGTTAGAGCGCATGCATGCGAGGGGGGACACATGCAAGCACCTATACCAACCTCTCACCACACTCACGCACATATGCTAGGGTCACATGCAATTTTTCATCTCATTCCAATGTTCTCGTGGTCTTCCTCCGGCGAAACCCTGATCTCTGTGCGCACTCGGATCGTCTACCCCCCTAGACGTTCCTCTGACAGGGGTAGCCCGGCGTAGCTCTCTCTTGTTTTGTGTTTGTTTAGGTCATAGGTTGATGTAAAACCATGTTGGTTCACAAGTTGGGGCACTATCCTACCCGGTTTCACCTCGACGGGGAGATTCCCCCCTTATACGGGTACGGAACCTTCGCCTCTAGGTTAGAGCGCATGCATGCGAGGGGGGACACATGCAAGCACCTATACCATCCTCTCACCACACTCACGCACATATGCTAGGGTCACATGCAAGTTTTCATCTCATTCCAATGTTCTCGTGGTCTTCCTCCGGCGAAACCCTGATCTCTGTGCGCACTCGGATCGTCTACCCCCTAGACGTTCCTCTGACAGGGGTAGCCCGGCGTAGCTCTCTCTTGTTTTGTGTTTGTTTAGGTCATAGGTTGATGTAAAACCATGTTGGTTCACAAGTTGGGGCACTACCCTACCCGGTTTCACCTCGACGGGGAGATTCCCCCCTTATACGGGGACGGAACCTTCGCCTCTAGGTTAGAGCGCATGCATGCGAGGGGGGACACATGCAAGCACCTATACCAACCTCTCACCACACTCACGCACATATGCTAGGGTCACATGCAAGTTTTCATCTCATTCCAATGTTCTCGTGGTCTTCCTCCGGCGAATCCCTGATCTCTGTGCGCACTCGGATCGTCTACCCCCCTAGACATTCCTCTGACAGGGGTAGCCCGGCGTAGCTCTCTCTTGTTTTTTGTTTGTTTAGGTCATAGGTTGATGTAAAACCATGTTGGTTCACAAGTTGGGGCACTATCCTACCCGGTTTCACCTCGACGGGGAGATTCCCCCTTATACGGGTACGGAACCTTCGCCTCTAGGTTAGAGCGCATGCATGCGAGGGGGGACACATGCAAACACCTATACCAACCTCTCACCACACTCACGCACATATGCTAGGGTCACATGCAAGTTTTCATCTCATTCCAATGTTCTCGTGGTCTTCCTCCGGCGAAACCCTGATCTCTGTGCGTACTCGGATCGTCTACCCCCCTAGACGTTCCTCTGACAGGGGTAGCCCGGCGTAGCTCTCTCTTGTTTTGTGTTTGTTTAGGTCATAGGTTGATGTAAAACCATGTTGGTTCACAAGTTGGGGCACTATCCTACCCGGTTTCACCTCGACGGGGAGATTCCCCCCTTATACGGGTACGAAACCTTCGCCTCTAGGTTAGAGCGCATGCATGCGAGGGGGGACACATGCAAGCACCTATACCAACCTCTCACCACACTCACACACATATGCTAGGGTCACATGCAAGTTTTCATCTCATTCCAATGTTCTCGTGGTCTTCCTCCGGCGAAACCCTGATCTCTGTGCGCACTCGGATCGTCTACCCCCCTAGACGTTCCTCTGACAGGGGTAGCCCGGCGTAGCTCTCTCTTGTTTTGTGTTTGTTTAGGTCATAGGTTGATGTAAAACCATGTTGGTTCACAAGTTGGGGCACTATCCTACCCGGTTTCACCTCGACGGGGAGATTCCCCCCTTATACGGGTACGGAACCTTCGCCTCTAGGTTAGAGCGCATGCATGCGAGGGGGGACATATGCAAGCACCTATACCAACCTCTCACCACACTCACACACATATGCTAGGGTCATATGCAAGTTTTCATCTCATTCCAATGTTCTCGTGGTCTTCCTCCGGCGAAACCCTGATCTCTGTGCGCACTCGGATCGTCTACCCCCCTAGACGTTCCTCTGACAGGGGTAGCCCGGCGTAGCTCTCTCTTGTTTTGTGTTTGTTTAGGTCATAGGTTGATGTAAAACCATGTTGGTTCACAAGTTGGGGCACTATCCTACCCGGTTTCACCTCGACGGGGAGATTCCCCCCTTATACGGGTACGGAACCTTCGCCTCTAGGTTAGAGCGCATGCATGCGAGGGGGGACACATGCAAGCACCTATACCAACCTCTCACCACACTCACACACATATGTTTTGTGTTTGTTTAGGTCATAGGGTGATGTAAAACCATATTAGCTTCGCCTCGACGGGGAGATTCCCCCTTATACGGGTCCGGAACCTGCGCTTCCGCATGCATGCGAGGGGGGACACGCAAATGTGATTGAATCTTTGAACAACTTCACAAAAATTTGTGAAATATAAATTTCATGCACATGTGATAATAACACACAAACATGCAAATTTCTCAACTTGTGAGAAGATTCGACATTTTATGTGGGCGTGAAGACTATTATTCGGAGGCTACGAATCCATCCAATTGGTAAAATAGAACCTAAATAATTGATACTAATAAATAAATACAAATAATTTGGTAAGGAAAAAAAGGTGCATAGGTACGCCGAGGGTCACCGTCGGCGTAGGCAGGACGTACGCCGAGGGTCACCGTCGGCGTATCCTATGCCGACAGCGGCTCTCGGCATAATGCTGACGCCGTTAGGGCCTTCCCTGGCCTGGACTGTCTAGTGCCACGCGGCCACCGCGTACGCCGAGGGAAACGTTTACGCCGACGGTCACCCTCGGCGTACCTGCCGCTACACCGACGACTGCGGTACGCCGAGGGCTCGGAAGCTGGGCTGGCCTGGCCCTGTGCTATGCCGACGGCCCTGACCTTTGGCCGTCGGCGTAGCATCCGGCCGTCAGCACACAACTCCATTCCTGTAGTGTTAGGTTTCTCTCATATTGTAGAGGGATAGTGGTATTCCCCCAATATTTGAACAACAAGAAACAAATAGGGATGCTGAGTGGGTGAAGTATTGCGGGCAAGTTAATTGAATTGCATTGAATTGGGTAGCTAAACTTTTGGCTAAAGTGGTGATCAACCCGGTTGCATTATCAAAGGGGCGACCACTAGGGATCGGACGCCGATTGCAGCTTCTCATCGGACTAGTCCCCAGTCGTATATTAGGAATAAGATGGTGATTGGGCGGATCTTTCCTCGCCGGGCTTCTGACTCTGTGTTTTATTTGCTTGCCTACCTTCAGCAGTGGTACCCCCTGTCTAGGCAGCGGGACAGGGAGAGCGTGGACGGCATCTTGCAGGCGCTCAGGGTGTCGGCGCAGTGCTTCATGGCTCCGGCTTCGGCTCCCGCGGCCTCGTAGTGGGAGTACATCGGGCTCCTCCCTTTACTCTTTTCCTTTTTTGTTGCCTTGGGCGTGTTGTGCTGTGGCCCCGGCAGACTTCTTTTCTTTTCGTTTGACGCCTGGGCGTCGGTGACTCGCTTGTGTGCTGGATGACTATTGCTTTATTTATAAAGCTGGGCGTAAAGCCTGTTTCGAGAGAGAGTCCCCAGTCGTAAGATGCGTGTTGCTTCATCTGTTCGATGTGTAAGGGAACATGTGGGGTTGCTTCCATGCCGTTACTAGCGCACATCTCGTAGGTAGTTTCCATATTGACAACAATAATTGTGATTTACTCCGTCTAACTACCGGCATGAATCATGCCTTCTTTGTTTCTAGCAATACTATTTCCCAAATATCACCATGCAACCATTACAAGGCTTCATCCTTCTATAAAACATTTTTTCTTCTACGAATCTACAACCTATACAGATTTGCTTCCGTCACCACTATATAGCGCTTCGATATTTTATCTAGAATGCTTCGAACACTTACAAAGTGCTTAATTCTAACTAGTCTACCAAAATGATGGATTTTAAGGAAACTAATTAATCTACCAAAAATAGTTTTAAAATTATGATGTTTGCTTTCTTTGGAATGAATGCTTCCTTACAAACTAAATCTTGCTTCCAAGTAATGCGGTTAACTTCCTTAGGAATTATTTCGACATCCTATACATTTTTTTCTGTATGTAATGATTTGTTTTCTTTGCAGTAAATTCATGCTTTAGTCCACTGACCAATTTGCTTAGATTGTGAACTGCATTGGCTTCGATCTAATAGAAATATGTATTACGTGAGATAAACCTCTCTAAAACATTACATTGTCGTTTCCATCGATTAGTATTGTTTCTTGCCAAATACAAATTACTTCTGAGAATCATTATCATGAGTATACATGTTTAAAAAATAGAGATATGCTTCAAGGAAATGAAAATGAGCCCAGTTTGCTCCCAATATACCACAAGATAGTTTCCATCGACTAGATAATTTTTTGAAACAAAATAGGAATGTGTTGCCGTCGAAATAACAATATATATTCACTTGTAAAGATTACATATTTACTTCAAATCACACATGGTTTTGCTTCGAAACTATTGGAAATATGCTTCCAAAGAAATGGACATTTGCTTCATAATCATGCGGATGTGCCACGATGGATTGCTTCCGAAGAAATTGACGTCTGCTTTGGAATGAACGTAGTATGCTTCCACCATGTTCGAATCAACATGACACAAACGGTTTAGTAGTAAGCAATCAGATTCAACATCCTTCACAGTGGCAAAAGCGTGGACTGAAAATGGATGAATACTACTCCCTCCGTCCCAAAATGTAAGGCGCCTAAGCTTTAGCCAAAAGTCAATATCTTCTAAGTTTAACCAAGTTTATACGAAAAATATGAATATCTACAATATCTAATGGACATTTTGAGAAACTATACTTTCTGGTGAATCTATAGATATTGATTTGGTAGTGTGAATGTTTATACTTTTATGTATAAATTTGGCCAAACTTAAAATATTTTGACCTTTGATTAAAGCTTAGGCGCCTTACATTTTGAGACGGAGGGAGTAAATAACATGTTATGTGGCATGAACTTCCGGGTTTGCATAATTTTTACCATTAAAAGTTACTTATGCAATCTGTATGTGCCATCCACAATAAAAAAAAATCATGGATGTGATAGTCGGCATCATTTGGAAAACGAATGAAACATATAGGAAGCTCTCGCTGCATTGCATCTTACTTGGGAGCATATGCAGGTTGTACAAGAAGCATCAATACAAACTCGTGAAAGCATTGATGTAGTTCCAATGAAGCTAGACGTAAGCACCACATATTGCATGTATATGAGAAGTTCGTTAGCAATTAAAAATTTGTATTGCAGCTCTTGGGAGATTGTTGGAGCCTGCCGCACTTGTTGCCGATTGCTGGAGCCTGTTGCACCTGCTGATTGTTGGAACCTATGCCTGATTGTTGGAACGCGAGCAATTTAAATACAGTAATTACGAAATCTTGGGAAAATTAGAAATCTGAACCTGGTTGTTGGAGCCTGCCGCATTTTCTGCCGCCGGTGCCGGTATGTGCTCGCGCACGATGATGCGACAACAAGTTGCTTGGTGGCTAGGAATCAGGAACATGGCGAGGCAGTAGAATCCAGTAGTTAGGCGGTGGCAGTAGCGGAACGACGAGGAGGGAGAACGGATCGGGGGAGGCGCATGCGGTCGATGCGCGCGGTGACTGCGGTGGCCGGTCAGCGATGAGGGTAATGAGGAATTAACGGCGTATGCGGGGCTGATGGTATGTTGATTCGATGGAAATAAATATTAGTCCAGCCATTGGATGGCAGAGAGATGGAGGGTCTCAGAATGGTCCGACGAAAGCTTTGCCATCAGACCACGATGTATAGTATTTACCTTATCAAAGGCTTACGTAATGTCTCTCGCTGCGTGATATCATGAAGTTGGCTTAATAAACATTGCCACATCATATATTGGCACAGAGAGATAATCTATTTGTTGCTTCAGACAGTCTAAGTTTGGACTGAATACCCACTTTATCGGCAAACTGGCTAAACTGCAAGAACAAAAAATAAGGGTGACAATGAGTCCCCTTGTCTCAGTCCACTAATGTGTTAAATGTTGTCTCCAGGCACACCATTGATAAACGTTCTTGATGAGGCAGTCCTAAAATGCATTGAAATCCAATTCCCCCAACGCGATCTTAAGGAATATAACTTGAGGAATTGCATGTCTAGGGTCGCATTTCCCTCATCCAAGTACAACCAAGCTGAGATACTCTACTCTCATCCAGAGATCTAAAAAGGTTGGGTAGAGAAAATGTGTGGATGAAGGCAGTCCCATTTTTTGGTCACACGTCTATGTTAAAGCCCAGGAAGATGAACAATTGGGCTATCATTAAAGTCACAGGCAACAAAGGCTGCGCCACGAGGTGCAGAGTATGCTGCACGGACGTTTCAGTATGGTAGCTAGGATTTTTTTTTTTTTTTGAGATATGGTAGCTAGGATTCTAGGAACGAGAAAGGATGAGGGAGGGAACGGGAAACAACTGGTGCGAGAAACTCTCATCAAAGAGTTGTTCACGGTTTAAAAAAAGATTCAATACACGAAAAAGGCGTTTTCCTACAATTGTATTTCATCAAAAGTACTTATTTTTATTCAACTTTCTCAGCGGCATATTCTCATTGAAAGTCACATGCACTTCTCTCATAGCTTAGCACATGCATGGAAATTAAGTCTTTGGCTGCGAGGCCCCCCCATAGAAAAACTGGGCGTCATTCATGTTAGTCAAACCATACGTATTTGGGTGACTCAAATATATAGGAAGATTCTCGGTCACACGTGTGTCGTGCCCATCCTCGTCGATGAAGTTGATTTCGCTGATGGATGCCGCGGCTCCGGGTTTTGTTGGGAGGTAGCCACTGCCCATAGGTGCCAGATCCGTGGTGCGGGCCTGCACAAGCCGCCGAAATTGATCCTTGTCGCCCGATCGGCCAGTCCGCCAGTGAATAACGACTTGGGGAAACGACCTATAAGCTTCGGGTTCTGGTTAAGCCCATAGTACACCAGCCAGTCTCCTGATGCCTTGTCCTGTACAATATAGGATATTAGTTTCGAAGGAAATGCAAGCAAATGTACCATAGCGTAATACCTAAGAAAACGTCATGGATCAAAGTTTTCCATGATTGCTTGATTGGCCAAAGTTCGAAATGATCTAGTGTAACTGCATGCTAACAACTTGAGTATACTAGAGTTGCACGTACCTTGTGAACTTTGATTGTGATTTTTTGCTTGGCCCCGTTGGGCTGTGATACATGCTCAATTATGTCTCCAAGAGCTATGCTCGACCCACTCTCACGTTGGTATCCAGTGCAATTCATGTTGGGGCAGCCTGTCTTGTGGAACCCGTCAGTCTGCCGTATAATCATAAAACCATGAAAACACTTGTCAATATTTATATCCAACATGGTTGGACTTCTATTTATTACTAGAAAATAACTAGTTTCAAAGGGGACTCCGTCGCACCGTCCAAATACCAGCCAAATGAGTGCGTGAATCACCGTATAAGGATGGTCTGACCTGTCAAGTAGTTAGGAAACAACGTCATTACATGTGACACTGTTATGCATATTTCTTGGTAAATAGTAACACATCGATGTCGAACTGATATCAGGTATATATGTATTCGGATGATTAGTGAAAGACTAGGCAGAAGGAACAATGCCAAATAACAACGTGAGATCAGTTTGGAAAGGTGTGCATGTCGTTTCTCCTTTTCTTGCGCACCACATGTAACTTTATGTTTGAACATGTATATAGATTTGCACAGCCATGTTGTAGTACTGCCTCCGTCTAAAAAAGATGTCTCCCGTCCAGCCATAATTTCTACCGTCCAGATCCACGTTTCTCTCTGCATGATGCGCTGCAAACTACTTATACCTGTACAACAACGACCAGTGCATGCCCCAAGAGGAAAATAAACAAAAACAATGCTCTTTTGTTGGGAAACTAAAAAGCGCCTAAAAAAGATCAAACTCAAAAAGGGGCAAGTTGAACTGTCATCAAAGGTACCATGTCACTTAAAAAGAGGAAAGCGAGGTAGACTAGACTAAGGTTAGCACATAAGCATAGTGGAAAAGCTAACTTAGAAAAGGCTACCATAAGCATTTCCTAGATCTTGAGGAATTACGGTGCAATTAAGTGGGCAACTCTAACATCCCTAATATTTATTTATTTATTTTTGCAAAAGCTAACATCCCCGATAATTGCTCAGCCATTATCTAGGCCACGTCTTGGTCTCAACATAACAAGCCTCCGTCCTAATAATCCCTAACAGAGGAAGTATTTAAGATTGCTTCCATTGAAAGGAGAAACGCGTATGTGGCATCTTTTCCAAAATAAAAAGAATAACTTTAACCTAGTCAAGTTAATTCGAAATGAAATGTACATATTAGCACATTTTATTTGCCTTAATATATAATTTATTTTCCTTTATGGTCAGAATTTGTTTTACTTTTTTTACTTAATCCTGGTTTGTTCTAAGCATTAACTGCACATATATGAAGTATGTACTTATTCATCATATAGTATACTCTTGCCTACAAATTTTCACGAATCAGTAAAAATACAACTGTAAGGAAGAAGTAATCATTAGCCGATGGATCTTGCAACATTAAATACAGTAACTAAAACTGATAATATATATAGTATGGTAGCAAATATTTTAATTACCTCCCAGCCTATCTGTATGCCGTTTATGCTGGTTGGTTTACCATCTCTGTCATTGATGATCTGAATGGCGGAAGCAGTGGTTTGCTCGCGATTTAACGAGAAACCATACACGTCCATGGTCACCATGACTCCGTAGTAGCTAACTGTCTGTCCTGACGAGGTTCCATGCCCTGCAAACTATATTTTGGTAAAGCGGCATTAGTGCATGAAAAATATCAATTTCGACAAAATATACTCCCTCCGGTCCATATTAATAGCCTCAACTTTTTTCTAGATTTCGTATATATCTAGTTAAATATTTAAACTAGATACATTCGTATCAAGACAAAATTGAGGCCATTAATATGAACCAGAAGGACTAGATAAATACGAATCATATATTCGAGGAATTAACCCAAGGGAAAGAATAAATGAACGTACATAGTTTGTTGTATCGGCTGGTGTACCTGTTGGATAATTAGGCACAATTTCCGTGATTAATTCCAGAATATTAAACATGACAATACCAGCTACTAGCACATCTAACTCGAACATACTAGATGTACTAAACAACAAGATGAACAGAAACAGGCAGCAGCTAAACATGATGAATAACCAGACAGCAGCACGTCGCACGTACCGTTCGATTGCAGTAGTCGCAGCAGTAACCTTGGGGAAGATTGATCGAAGCAGACGGCGGCGAAGACAACGATAGGCAGCACCGCCCGACTTGGATGGAAGACGAGCCGTGATGCAGAACTCGAGCAGTCAAGCAGAGCGCTTCCCAAAGACCTTATTCGCCTTCTCCCGTACAGGATCGCAAAGGCGAGTGGTTCCGGAGACCTGCTCTCCTGTTCGCCGGTGCACGCCGGCAAGCGGGATGGAGTAGACTATGTGGCGACGCAACGCAGAGAGCAGGCAAAACCCTAGATTGGTTTTCGGTATGTTTGTGGTGGAAGCCGCACTGGCGTTTATATAGAGCGGCTCGGGAATCCCGCATAGGGCACGTCGTGGACCAAGCCCACGTTGCGCACGTTCGGGTTGGTTACAGATAGCCAACGATCCGGGAGCGACGCAAATAGGCTGACTGTTGACACGTCTGTCAAAACCGCACAAGTTTTTCCAAGCAGCAAAAATAAAGCTCAGCTTGATACCCGCGAGACGAGACGAGACGAGCGGGCGGGCGGGCGTGCGAGTTGCGGCGTCGTCGGAGGAGGAGCGCGCGTGTAGTTATCCTCTTCTCACTCACTTTACTAAGTGGTGAACCACTCCACCTTATAAGGTGGTGTAACTCTCCTCCAACTTTCCATGTGGGACTAAACTTTAGCTCCCACTCCACTCATATGTGAGCTGCCACCAAATTGGGCTAAATCACACATGGACTTCCACACACATAGGCTTTGAGATTTAGGGATAAACTGAAATCACATATGGGCTTAAATAAATTAGCCCATTATTTCTAACAATCCTCCACCAGATCTCAAATGCCCATTTGAAGATTTGTCAATCCTCGTTACTTGTTTATATACCAGTGTTTCAGCAGAGACTGTTAAGTTGAACATCCACCTAGAATCTTGAACTACGTCTATCAGGTACTTGAACAATGGACGAACATTGAATTACAAGTTTGGTGCCAATAGATTTCACTCAAAATCATAACTAGTACCTGGCTGCCAGTAGCCTACCCCGCGGGTTGGAGCATATGCGTCATACTCCCTGGTCTCTTCATGAGTTTACTAGAGACCACCCAAGTCTCATAGACCGCGACGTTTACAGTCAAGCTCATATATGTGTGTTCTTTCAAGAATGCCCTGTAGGATGGCATCTTCGCTAGTTATAGCCAACACAAACACATTAAGGCATGTTGCCAACCTGCCTTACAGATTTGAGAGTCATGCATCTTCACCTAGAGAGGGTTACAAAAGTACTCTCCTCAGTCAAACCACTAGCTTGTTCTTCCCAGATCCTAATTCACGGGATCTCCGATCACATAGGTTGGGTTACCACTATGGTGTGACATCCATGGGTCTCAACCCCATCTCCCTCGATGCATTTTCTATCACAATTCGTGATAGTCCCTTTCTAAAGGGATCTGCCAGTTTTTTATTTGTTTGAATATACGTAACAGTTATTACTCCGGAGTTTCTCAATTTTCTGACAGATTTTAAACGTCTCTTGACGTGTCACTACTGCAGAATATGCTATTAGTGACAGGCTCAAAAGTCCCATTACACTGATGACTAGTCACTGGTATTAGGTTACTAGTGATGGGCATGCGTCTGTCACTAGTATGTGTACTAGTGACAGGCATTTACACGTGTTAGTCACTGGTTTTTTTATACTAGTGACGGGCCAAAAAGATCGCATGTCACTAGTTACGAGTAAAGGGGTTTATAGTGATAGGCCCATTATTCTGGGTGTCACTGGTTTGAATTTCGGTATAAAAAATAAATGCGTTTTCCATGAATATTATAGATAGCACAATAAAATGTTATAAAAGAACACATTTTGCACAAATATTTCATATAGCACAATAAAAAGTTGTACCATGGTACGCTCACATTACCCAATATGACATAATATTTACACAGATAACATATTGGGATAGGAACTTGTAATCTTTCATAGACAAATGAACAGTTCGAACACCAAAGAACAACACCACGGTACATGAATTATGGTCATATGTATAGCGGCAAGTTCCTTTTCACTGTTCTACATTTCCATCATCTTGTAGGGGTGCAAATTCTATCATTACATCTTCCTTGTATAATCCGAATCACATGGACATTTTGATGTTCTTAATCTAATACAAACAAGGAAATGAACATATAATTGTGAGCCATGGCATCAGGTGGATATGCACCTGCTTGAGAATAAAGATATTCTAAATAAAAAATCAAATAGTGACATAAAATTAAGCTATCTCTCTTATTTGTCCCTAAATTCAAAAGAGTGGACTTAGGCAGTTAGCAACTAGGAGGTAAATCGTGCAAATGTATGTTGATAGGAGCACATAAATATTTTCTAAGGGAACATAGAATAACAAAAAACATCATGAAATGGAGGTAGCCTATATTGGTTCATATCTTTAAGATGGATATTCTGAAATGTTTTACTAGTTTATTTTGATTTTCTGTGAGTGATACGTTAGGAAAAAAAAGAAATAGGTCAATATAAGGAGTCCATGTTCTTTCCTATGGAAAATTCATATTTACACAAATTTCACTATTTCAAAAAATTCTAGTTAATATATTAACATACACCATTCTTACCGTGTGCAAGAAAGCACACACCCCTATGCATGAGCATTAGCCGCTACTGTTTAGCATTTAGCTTCAGAAGGAATCATGAACATAACCAAAAAAAATTTTGGCCATACGTACACAACTCAGTGTTGAGAAAGAGAGACAAAAATAAATAAAAATGGGACAAACATGCTTTTGTTGATTCTGATTTCCCGTGTGGCCAACTCGATTAACAATTTGCAGAGATAATGAATCGAAGAAACTAAACAAATAGAATAAAATGTCACATACCTTATTCGGTGATTCTGCATGCTTGGTCAATTGGATTGCAGCCGTCTTTGTGCATGAATCATGAACATCAGGCGAGTCATCACCACCATAGAAAATCATGAATTCCAAGGCGAACTTTGTGTTGATGCACTAGCAAATCACATCGTCAAAAACTTAATAGGAATAGTACTACAAATCTGCAATTTATTAGTACAATACCAGATGGCGTCTTGTGGAACTAACGTGAGAGGCTTAGCTAGGAATTTTCCCGTACTAAGAGAGTACCTATATTATGGAAACTACAGAATCAGTGACCTAGGTACATGCTATGAATATGAGGCCATAGAGTTGCGGAGGAAAATGGTGATAGCTAATCAAACATTTAGCTCTCAAGTTTAATTAGGCTTATTAAATTATCTTGTTGTATGATGATGTCAGATTGATGCAGAAGTAATTTCCGCTAGCATGCTGAGGTGTGATAAATTCTTAATTCAGGGACCGAAAGCATGAAAGGCTTATGATAATCCCTCCTCAATATTTATAAGGTAGCTGCTATTGGCCTTTGGGCAATATAGGATTTTTATGCTGCAGTTGCGATTCTTGTCTATGATTTGCGCAAGCTGGAAAATCCAAATCTGTTCTCAATTGACGACGAGCAAAAACCTCCTCCCGTGGTTTGTAGAAGCCTGCCAACAAATCATAGCCGACACACTGCGAGGCAATTCATCCGGCTCATACTGGCCTACATTATAGTATAACTATTAGATTGAAACAAAAGGTGTAATGAGGAAAACAAATTTGCAATGGAAATAATTCTCCCTCTCATGGGCTTACTGGTAACTACCAACCGCAGAACAAATCCGTCCTATCTGCGAATCAGGTAATAGCTTGCAGATATGTGTTGCACGTTCCGAACCAATAAATCATTTCGTAGAGCTGAGACTCCTTATCGACAAAGTACATCATCCCCTAACTTGTATGTCCTAATCATGTACTCCGGAACACACATCAATTAGTTAATTATGAATTTGATCAGAGAAGCAAAACTATGATGCTTTTGATGGGGCTACCGATCAATCAATCTCCTAGTACTGCATCCTCCAAACTTGTCAAGGATCGGAGGAACAGTGCTAGCCTGTCAAACGCCTACTAGTACTTGCTCCAAATCAGCAAAATATTCCGTACTACACCAGATTAATCAATCCATGGTACGGATGTATAGTACAACATCTATGGACCAACAAATCGAATCGGAAGACGGTACCTACTGCAACCGCTATGGCTACAAACCTGAGTACTCAATCAGATCGAGTCTATCTTAAAGCCGCAGGTTCGACAACGACCTTTGGCACCATGGTGACGCGCAACGGAAACCTCCCTTAGACCTTGTCGACGGCGACCGAAGGTAGCCAGAGCTCGACTGGTGTTCGGTGTCGGCCGCGACCGCAGGTGGCCAGGGCTCGACCTTAGTGTTTGGCGGCGACGGGCATGACTCAGATGGCGGCGGTTCAACCCTAGGTGCGGTTGATTTGTTGTCTAGGGCGTGTAGATAAGGAGAGAGAAGGGCTATACTATGGGTTCTTTCTTATCAGCGTTCCTAACTTATTAATCCAGATCGGTTCTGAATTCTTTTTCCGAAATTAATCCAGCTACTCCCTGTGACGTGCATCAATAAGAGTCTGTCATTAGTAAATTTGATCATCACGCAAGGCGTCCGTAAGAACTACTAGTGATAGGCATTTGGGTGCCCATCACTAGTATTTTGTACCAGTGACAGTCATTTATTCGCCTGTCACTGAATATGGTTACTAGTGACAGACATATTTTTGTCTATCACTAAGTGCCTTGCGGCTATAAGCAATTCTACAGTAGTGTGTCTTGATGACTTCGCGTTATCCTTAGAATTGTTCACTTTGACAATAACAGTTTGGTTGTCACAATTCAAAAGGATTACCGGCACAGGTTTCTTAACCAGAGGCAAGTCCATCAAGAGTTCACGCAGCCATTCTGACTCAATAGTGGCTGTGTCTAAAGCAGCAAGTTCTGCTTCCATAGTTGACCTCGTCAATATGGTCTGTCTACGAGATCTCCATGAGACTACGCCACCTCTAAGGGTAAACACATACCCACTTGTGGCGTAGAGTTCATCAACATCAGAGATCCAGTTCGAATCACTATATCCTTCAAGCACAGCAGGGTGCCCTAAATAGTGAATCCCATAGCTCATTGTACCACATAGATAGCGCATGACCCTTTCAAGTGCATGCCAATGATCAATACCCAGGTTATACATGAACCTACTCAACTTGCTCACAGCAAAAGAGATATCGGGTCTTGTAGCGCTTGCTAAGTACATGAGAGAACCAACAATTTGTGAATATTTCAACTCGTCTGTTGGTTCCTTTTTATTATTTCGCAATGTCAAACTGGGATCATAAGGTGTTGGAGAAGTCTTGCCATCAATAAAGCCAAAACGGATCAAGACCTTCTCAACATAATGAGATTGCGTTAAAGTAATCCCATTCTCGTTCTTAATAAGCTTGATGTTCAGAATCACATCAGCCTCTCCCAGATCTTTCATATCAAAACTCTTTGACAGGAAAGACTTGACTTCATTTATCACATCCATATTTGTATCAAAGATCAGAATATCATCCACGTATAAACATAATATAACGCTATCGCCCCCACCATGACGATAGTACACACACCTATCAGCCTCATTAATGACAAAGCCAACAGAAAGTAGAGTTTTGTCAAACTTCTCAAGCCATTGCTTAGGTGCTTGTTTCAGGCCATATAAAGATTTTAACAACTTGCACACCTTTGTCTCTTCACCTTTTACTACAAACCCATCCGGCTGATCCATATAGATCTCCTCTTCCAACTCTCCATTAAGGAAAGCTGTCTTCACATCCATTTGATGAACGAGAAGACCATAAGAGGCAGCCAGGGACAGTAGTACTCGAATGGTGGTCAGTCTAGCGACAGGTGAATAGGTGTCAAAGTAATATTCGCCTTCTTTCTTTGTGTAGCCCTTTGCTACAAGCCGTGCCTTGTACTTCTCAGTAGTACCATCAGGCCTTAACTTCTTCTTGAACACCCACTTACAGCCCACAGGTTTGCAACCATAGGGTCGTTCTGATAGTTCCCAAGTTCCATTAGAAAGAATCGAGTCCATCTCATTTTGGACAGCTTCTTTCCAATCATCTGCATCAGGAGATGCATATGCCTCTGCAATGGATCTGGGAGTATCATCCACAAGGTATACGATGAAATCATTACCAAAGGATTTTGCAATCCTCTGTCTCTTACTCCTTGTGGGAGGTTCATCGTCATCCTTCTCTAGGACTTCCTCATGTGTTTGTTCAAAATTATCAATAGATGTACTAGATTCAAGAAGTATTTCAGAAGAAATTCTAGCAATGCTATGCATATCCTTCATAGGAAACATATTCTCAAAGAATGTTGCATCACGAGATTCCATTATAGTATCAACATGCATATCAAGAAACTCAGACTTAACCACTAGAAATCTATAGTCTATACTCCGCGGAGCATATCCTAGAAAGATACAATCCACTGTCTTAGGTCCAAGTTTGCGTTTCTTGGGAATCAGTATGTTGACCTTAGCCAAACACCCCCAAGTGCGCAAATATGCAAGTGATGGTTTTCTCCTAGCCCACTCCTCATAAGGGGTCTTTTCTTTATTCTTGTTAGGAACTCTATTTAGGATATGACATGAAGTCAACAAAGCCTCCCCCCACCATGCCTTTGATAAACCAGCAATGGCTAGCATGGAATTCACCAAGTCAGTCAGCGTGCAGTTTTTCCTCTCGGCAACCCCGTTTGATTGGGGCGAGTAGGGAGGCGTCCTCTCATGAATAATGCCATGTTCCTCATAGAACTCATCAAAGATTTTGGGAAAATATTCACCACCACGATCCGACCTAAGACGTTTGATCTTTCTCTCTAAATGATTTTCAACTTCGGCTTTATAAACTTTAAAGTAGTCTAAAGCTTCATCTTTAGTGCGCAACAAATAAACATAGCAGTATCTAGTCGCATCTTCAATCAATGTCATGAAATATCTCTTTTCACCTTTTGTCAACACACCATTCATCTCACATAGATCAGAATGTATGAGTTCTAGAGGTGCCAAGTTTCTCTCCTCGGCAGTCTTGTGGGGCTTTCGAGGTTGCTTTGATTGCACATAACTATGGCACTTAGAACCTTTGGCAATAGTGAAATTCGGAATTAAACTCATGCTGGACATCCGAGACATCAAACCAAAATTAATGTGACATAAACGAGAGTGCCAAACACTGGTATCATCATTAACATCACCACAAATATGATTCACAGATTTATTACAAAACTCTGAAAGAGAGAAACGGAACAAGCCTCTAAACTCATAACCTTTACCAATAAATTATCCATGTTTTGAAACAACGACTTTATTAGACTCTAACACAACCTTGAACCCATCTCTGCATAGAAGGGAGACACTAACGAGATTCTTGTTCATAGTAGGGACATGTTGCACGTTCCTCAGCTGCACGATCTTTCCGGAAGTAAACTTTAGATCCACTGTGCCAACACCACGAACAGAAGCATGTGATCCATTCCCCATTAGAACGGAAGAATCACGTGCGACCTGATAAGAAGTGAACATAGAGATGTCAGCACACATATGGACATTAGCACCCGTATCAATCCACCAACATGGTGATTGAAACACTGAAAGAATAGTAAATAAATTACCATACCCATCCGTGTTGCTAGCGGTCACGACATTGACAGTCTTTCCACTTTTCCCTGTGCGATCTGCATGTTCTGGGCAGTCCTTGGAGAAGTGTCCGAGCTCTCCACAGGTAAAGCATCCTAGCTCGGCCTTGTTTGGCTTCTTCTTCTTGAAGGTTGTAGTCTTTTCAGGCTTGTTGAAGGAGGGCTTATAGTTCCCTTTGTTCTTGCCGAAGGTCCTCTTCTGCACCATGTTGGCGCTAGACTGACCCTCGCCTCCTTTCTCAGCAGTGTCCTTAGCCCGAGCCTTCTCCTCAACATCAAGAGACGCTATCAGGTTTTCAACCGATATCTCTTGTCTCTTATGCTTGAGAGTTGTGGTGAAGTTCCTCCATGAAGAAGGTAACTTTGCAATAATGCACCCAGCCACAAACTTGTCGGGTAAGTTACACTTAAGGATTTCAAGTTCCTTGGCAAAGCACTGTATCTCATGAGCTTGTTCGACTACAAAACGGTTGTTAACCATCATGTAATCATGAAAGTTCTCCATGATGTACAGTTCACTGCCAGCATCTATTACACCGAACTTAGCGTTTAGTGCCTCCTAGAGCTCTTTGCCATCTTTGAAGTGCATGTACACATCAAACAGCTTGTTGTCAAGAACACTCAGAACGCATCCCACAAAGGCAAGATTGGTTTCCTGAACTTGTTCTGATCTTGTTCAGATATAGTTCCTTCAGGTAAACCCTCAATAGCCTCGAATACTTTCAGATTTTGCAGCCACATAGTGGTCTTATACTGCCACCTCTTAAAATGAACACCGGTAAACTTTTTCGGCTTCATCGCATCGGCCAAGTGTCCCATATTTATCTTGAAAAATTGCCTATAATAAGGTTTTTGGATTATTGGATAATTAGGCACAATTTCCATGATTAATTTTAGAATATTAAACATGACAATACCAACTACTAGCACATGTAACTCGAACATACTAGATGTACTAAACAACAAGATGAATGGAAATAGGCAGCAACTAAACATGTACTCGTAGAACATGATGAATAACCAGATAGCCGCACGTCGCATGTACCGTTCGATTGCAGTAGTCGCAACAGTAACCTTGGGGAAGATTGATCGAAGCAGACGGCGGCGAAGACGACGATAGGCGGGATGGAGTAGACTATGGTGGCGGCGCAAGGCAGAGAGGAGGCAAAACCCTAGATTGGTTTTCGGTATGTTCGTGGTGGAAGCCGCACTGGCGTTTATATAGAGCGGCTCGGGAATCCCGCATAGGGCACGTCGTGGACCAAGCCCACGTTGCGCACATTCGGGTTGGTTACAGATAGCCCACGATCCGGAAGCGACCCGAATAGGCTGACTGTTGACACGGCGCGGCGGGCGGCGGGCGGGCGTGCGAGCGTCGTCGGAAGAGGAGCGCGTGTGTAGTTCTCCTCTTCTTACTCACTTTACTAAGTGGTAAACCACTCCACCTTATAAGATGGTGTAACTCTCTTCCAACTTTCCATGTGGGACTAAACTTTAGCTCCCACTCCACTCATATGTGAGCTGCCACTAAATTGGGCTAAATCACACATGGGCTTCCATACACATGGGCTTTGAGATTTGGGAATAAACTGAAATCACATATGGGCTTAAATAAATTAGCCCATTATTTCTAACAGTACCATCAAGTGGTGAAACCTGATCAAAATACCGCCAATCGACATACTTTTATCGTTCTTCACCTTGTTGATCAACAGCATAGGCAAAATCAAACAAAAGTTAATCGTAATGTACAACACAAGCATGTGTAATAAACTAATGGATCGATTATATTTTGCATCAACAGTGGAGAAACTATATATAGGGAATGCATGCATATACACCTCTTGACCAGTGGGATCATGAGGCCGCGCTGCATCGGTTCCATGTGCTAGAGCGAGCACCAACAACACTGCGGAGAAGAGAAAAAAATTACCCATCTTTGTTTCGAAACACAATTTCTATATGTCGTCAGTTGGCTAGGGAGACACCACGATTTATAGAGGGCCGGGCCAAACTCATGCTCCCGACTGCCGGACATTAATTTCGTAATATACATTTGAATTCCCATTAGTGGCGCGCGGATTATCTATTATATACTAAAAGCAATAAGAGTGTTTTTCGAGGCATTAGGTTGATCCACATCACCTAAATTATTTGGACCGTTAGATGTATAATTAGTGGCTACGATTTAATCAGAGTCGTATATTAGGTAATAAATTAGACGTGACAGCCGGGTCACCGTGTAAGTCAGTCACGTTCACGTTAAGTCTTTTTTTTTTCCGAATCCGTTCATGTTAAGTCTTTTTTTTTAAAGACACCGCAGCGGCACCGAAGCAATAAACCTCACGCAGAGGCATGAGTTGGTATCCATCCACGTTGTATAAGAAACTGACAAAGGCATTTAAAGAAATACCCAAAGGCTATTGCTACCAAAAAAATTGATCAACCCATAATCCATCAGCTACCTTAGTATGAGCATTACCTAGCTAGCTTGGTATACCACTTAAGCTAGCTTGGTATACCACTTAAGAGCAGAACTACGAAAGGAACAAGGCTGCTGCTACTAAAAAAATTGATCGATTAGCTAGCTAGCTTGGTCGATCAGCCAGCTTAGCACCACCTCATAATCGTACCACCTCATAATCGGTCAGCAAGCTTAGTATCACATTGAACTTCAAAAATAATTGGTACATGTTTTAAAATGTAATATATTTTGGTAGACTATTTTAGCCTACCAAAGCAAATACTCCCTCGGTTATAAAAATGATATCCAAATTTTTCTAGATTCGCATTCTATAGACGTGTTGAGAATTTATACACTAAAATATATCTTGATATATGCGAATCCATAAAAATCTTTAACATCATTTTTAGACGGAGAGAGCACTACATTTTGAAAAAGTGGTAGTATGTAAAGCTAACTCCAAAAGTGATCAGAGATAAAAATTGCCAAAAAAAGGGCAGGAGATTGAAAAGAATACTTCAAAACAGATCGATATGATTAGATATTGCCTAGGACTCACTAGGAGTTCTATTAACAAACCAGAAATAAAAAAATATTAGAGTCTCTAAGATTAAACTGATTTATACTTACATAAATACATATATCACCGTATGTAGATAAAATTCAAAATTTAATTTGTACGAGCTTAGGTAATGTCACATGTTTTGATAATGCGAGTGACTTTAGAGTGTATGACCAAAGTCGTCGGATGCATGGTGATTTCAGAGACATAGTTGTCGCAAAAAGTCAAATTGTCCAACCGCTTTATGCCAAATCATCAAACTTTGACGATACAAAAAAAGACAAGCCATAAGAACAACCGGTTTCATGAACTACCGCATGATAATCGACCCATAAGAAATACCAATAATTATTAACAAAGTCAATACATATTTATTCTAAACCATACCATATCAACCACAAAGACATTGTCAGAAAAACACACTAACAAAACATACATAAATTGTAGTCTGGCGATTTTTTAGTGCTTTCCTCACCTCCCGGAGCCTTTACCAGTTGTTGAAAATTAGTTGAAATGAATCCTAAACATAAACCATTAAGCCCGCTTTCTTCAACATTGCTTTTTTACCGTCTAGAATCCTAATCATTCCCTTCCGCGTGAGTGTTTTTTATTCTAGAGTCTTAATCAGCAATGTATGTTTTTTTCCACGTGAGGTACACACGATTGAGTTTTACCTCATATAGGTCTGCATGCATGGGAGAAAGGTGATAGATTTTGTGTGGTGCCAAATAATTACATACAAGATTTGAGGCGAAGCTAATCTCATAGTCAAAGATGTGGTGGGCTCCTTTCCATATGAATCACATGACTTGTATATTTTATTGTCATAAGAGAAGGCGTAGAACTCCCACAAAAAGATATAAAGAATAACATCCTCACAAAATCCAATGAAAATATAAACCTATTAAAACGTATATTTTGGTCCATATAGTCACGTACCCAAAGGAACCAGTATTCTTATAGGAAATTGGTACAGGTCCCTCGCATCAACTTTCATGATCAATAAATACTCGCATTTATCAATTACACAATCAAGGAAAAATACGATATAAGAAGTGAGATGTATAAACCTATATATATAATTATTAATTTATCATCAATTACACAATCAAGGAAAAATACTCGCACTTAAACATAAAATTAATAATTTATCATCATATTTTAATTATCCATATCAGAAAGTAAGACAATTTTACAATAATAATGATAGAAAAGAACAATATGGTACATGAAGACACATGCTAGAAGTTCTTGCATAAGAAAATAAAAATAAAAATATTCCTAACTATGTGTAAGAAGTATTAAACCGACATCTTATGTAGAAATTCTGAGAAAGTTTATGTAGTTTCTTATATCCTTAAAATTTATTAGGATACACCATTGGAATTTGCAATCCTGTAGAAAAATGGCGGGCGATTAAGATGCCAGAACTATGTCGTCCATACATGACAATGTAGTCATCTTACATGACAAGACAAATAAAACTGAGAGATAGCATAATGACTTAATTGAATTGTACGGTTAAAAATAGTTAAACATAATACTCATCCATTATAAAATAAAATACACGATATTACTATTGTATGAAAAATATTTAATAGAACCTTAAAAATAAATTCATGTCAATTAATTTGAGATAAAAAATTATTTATGTAATAACATAACTGTTGGTCCGGTCATATATTTTTGGACAGGCTATTACTAAGACGTCATTCAAATCAATATGAGAATGTGGTGTATTTTTATAGCAAATAAAGGGAAGAGATGTAAAAAATTTGATAAAATTAAATTAAATTTTTCAATATTCAGTTGACCTATATATTAACGAGGATAAACTCCTACGAAAAAAGAAGGGTCGACAAAGAAGGGTCTAAACATCGTGGAATCATTGCTCAAGTAAACCCTAATCATTTAAGAATGTGAATATTAGCCCTGCATACTAATCTAAGGTGACATAAAACTACAAGCAATCTCATGATTTGAACTCAAATTGTATATACATGTTTAATATCATGCAGAAATTTCAAATATGTTCATTAATGTAGTGTGTTGAAATATCGTAATAGTCTTTCACCTAGAAACTAAATACAATTGAAAATCTCTTCTACGGATGTGATATATATTTACTTTATATATACATAACGGTGGATGCATACTACTTTCAATCATAAAATGTTAAGAATTTATGAAGGTATTTTCATAAATTTTGACACACAAAATATGGTGCTCTTCAATAAAACATAAATAAAGGTAGTGCCCTCGCATTTGCGAGGGCCACCATGCTAGTTATTCTAAAAAAAAGATACGCGTATCATTTTGCGCTATAACTTTGGCATTAATTCGATTCTATTAACAAAAAAAGATTTTATTTTCATATTAATTTAGATCCACCAACCTGTTATGCCAGCTCTATGTTTTTGTCGCGCTTCCTTCTTCTACAATGCTCTCTATTTAGAGCATCTTCCGGGGGCGCCCTTGCCGGTCCAATAGGGGTTCGCTCAGAAAAATGGCCTAACGCGGAGCTCCCCATCTGCCCCAGCGCTCCTCCCACACTCCACAGCGGCTTCCACCGCCAAACATTGCCATTCTCGATTCATCACAGTACACCACAGATGTTGAGCCTGACATGAGAGAAACAGACACATCTTCAAACCCCTACCAGATTTATCTGACAGAGGAATGCGCTGGTGCCCAGCTAAATGGGTCTAGAACAGGGCCATACACCCCAAACACCTTATATTCTTCTGGCTAGCACTACGAGGACGCCTCAATACCAAGGATAACATGACGCTAAAACAGGGTGTTCTGATGCTGGCTGTGAGATCTGCCCTGCTCTAGAGGCAATAGATCCGCCCTGCTCTAGAGGCAAATTCATCACATTGGTCTTCGCTGCAAGCTAGCGCAAGAATTATGGCAATTCTTGAGTCTGTGGGATACTACGATACAGTGCAACACAATTGAGGAATTTATCTCCCAAATCTACAACACTATGCAAACGTAAGGTTGGCTAGTGTGTTTCACGGCCTGTCTGCGCTCACTCTAGAAGGCCAGGAACACCCGAGTTTTCAACAACCAGTCCAGCTCGCCGATGATCATCCAGTGTCAAACAATTTTGGAACTAAATCTGTGTTCCGTCAGGTCATCAAAACAGAGTGAAGCAATTCTTCAATGGATTAACAAGTTGGAATAATTCTAATCTCGTCACACCTTTTTTTAGTCGTTCTGTTCTTTTGTTTTCTTCTTCGTCTTTCTTCTTTAGGATATGCCTGCTGCACAGTCGGTTGTAAAAACCTTGAGATATAAGGTAAAGTATCCTCTGCCTTTTTGAAAAAAAAGCCATGGAGTGCAGAAGATATTTTCCAAATATTCAGCAACTCGACCACTTCCTCTCTGTATATTCTTGCAGGTGACAAGTGTATGCCACAAGTACTGCAGCTAGAACATGCTTAATGAAATGCATCCAGTCTGGTTCAACCCTAGGAATTACAAAAATATCTTGATGTTTCAATATATTTTGTTAGTAATCTGCAAGCATATTTATATGGTTTTGAGCATGAGAATGCATCTGGAATTGCTATAAAAAATACGAGTGCATTTAAACAGTGAGTTTTAGAACGGTGAAAGCATCCGTAAGTTCACACTATGTGTAGTATGTCATTAGTTATGTTTTAGAAATATCAGCGGATTTTTCTAATTACCTACATACAATTTGCATAGATTTTAGGGCCTCTAAAAACTGAAATATAATTATCCAACTCTACTGCTCCGACTTTTTGTGACTACTCATGTTTATTATTTCCAGTGATATATATAGCTACAACAACATGATAAAATAGGATTCTTGATTTCTCCTTATGAGCCAACTGGGATTAGAACCAATATTTGTTCAGATTAGCAGCATTTAAGCGATACGATGCCCCCTGCAGTGGCACCTCCTAAATACTAATTTTTAAACTGTGAACAAGTAGGACATCTAAGTACAAACTAATTTGAAAGAAGGAAGGGTGGATTATATAGTCGTGCACTGTTCCTTTAAAATGATAATTCAAACACTTGCAATTTTCAAACATATAAAATACATAATTTTTTCCTAATTTTTTTAAGAAACAATTATAATATTTCATCTTTCTTCCATATTAAATGGAAATTAAATAAATTAACCTTGCTGGCGTTTATTCACCATGCTTGTGCTTTATAATACTCAACATGTGAGCTCAAATCTCCTTAGTTTTCACTACTTAGCATGTGTTCTCATTTTATCTCTCTTTGTTTTTACTATTGCCAAGAGTACATATTAAGCGATATCTCCCCGGCGTAGCTCTCTCTTGTTTTGTGTTTGTTTAGGTCATAGGTTGATGTAAAACCATGTTGGTTCACAAGTTGGGGCACTATCCTACTCGGTTTCACCTCGACGGGGAGATTCCCCCCTTATACGGGTACGGAACCTTCGCCTCTAGGTTAGAGCGCATGCATGCGAGGGGGGACACATGCAAGCACCTATACCAACCTCTCACCACACTCACACACATATGCTAGGGTCACATGCAAGTTTTCATCTCATTCCAATGTTCTCGTGGTCTTCCTCCGGCGAAACCCTGATCTCTGTGCGCACTCGGATCGGCTACCCCCCTAGACGTTCCTCTGACAGGGGTAGCCCGGCGTAGCTCTCTCTTGTTTTGTGTTTGTTTAGGTCATAGGTTGATGTAAAACCATGTTGGTTCACAAGTTGGGGCACTATCCTACCCGGTTTCACCTCGACGGGGAGATTCCCCCCTTATACGGGTACGGAACCTTCGCCTCTAGCTTAGAGCGCATGCATGCGAGGGGGACACATGCAAGCACCTATACCAACCTCTCACCACACTCACACACATATGCTAGGGTCACATGCAAGTTTTCATCTCATTCCAATGTTCTCGTGGTCTTCCTCCGGCGAAACCCTGATCTCTCTGCGCACTCGGATCGTCTACCCCCCTAGACGTTCCTCTGACAGGGGTAGCCCGGCGTAGCTCTCTCTTGTTTTGTGTTTTTTTAGGTCATAGGTTGATGTAAAACCATGTTGGTTCACAAGTTGGGGCACTATCCTACCCGGTTTCACCTCGACGGGGAGATTCCCCCCTTATACGGGTACGGAACCTTCGCCTCTAGGTTAGAGCGCATGCATGCGAGGGGGGACACATGCAAGCACCTATACCAACCTCTCACCACACTCACACACATATGCTAGGGTCACATGGAAGTTTTCATCTCATTCCAATGTTCTCGTGGTCTTCCTCTGGCGAAACCCTGATCTCTGTGCGCACTCGGATCGTCTACCCCCTAGACGTTCCTCTGACAGGGGTAGCCCGGCGTAGCTCTCTCTTGTTTTGTGTTTGTTTAGGTCATAGGTTGATGTAAAACCATGTTGGTTCACAAGTTGGGGCACTATCCTACCCGGTTTCACCTCGACGGGGAGATTCCCCCCTTATACGGGTACGGAACCTTCGCCTCTAGGTTAGAGCGCATGCATGCGAGGGGGGACACATGCAAGCACCTATACCAACCTCTCACCACACTCACACACATATGCTAGGGTCACATGCAAGTTTTCATCTCATTCCAATGTTCTCGTGGTCTTCCTCCGGCGAAACCCTGATCTCTGTGCGCACTCGGATCGTCTACCCCCCTAGACGTTCCTCTGACAGGGGTAGCCCGGCGTAGCTCTCTCTTGTTTTCTGTTTGTTTAGGTCATAGGTTGATGTAAAACCATGTTGGTTCACAAGTTGGGGCACTATCCTACCCGGTTTCACCTCGACGGGGAGATTCCCCCCTTATACGGGTACGGAACCTTCGCCTCTAGGTTAGAGCGCATGCATGCGAGGGGGGACACATGCAAGCACCTATACCAACCTCTCACCACACTCACACACATATGCTAGGGTCACATGCAAGTCTTCATCTCATTCCAATGTTCTCGTGGTCTTCCTCCGACGAAACCCTGATCTCTGTGCGCACTCGGATCGTCTACCCCCCTAGACGTTCCTCTGACAGGGGTAGCCCGGCGTAGCTCTCTCTTGTTTTGTGTTTGTTTAGGTCATAGGTTGATGTAAAACCATGTTGGTTCACAAGTTGGGGCACTATCCTACCCGGTTTCACCTCGACGGGGAGATTCCCCCCTTATACGGGTACGGAACCTTCGCCTCTAGGTTAGAGCGCATGCATGCGAGGGGGGACACATGCAAGCACCTATACCAACCTCTCACCACACTCACACACATATGCTAGGGTCACATGCAAGTTTTCATCTCATTCCAATGTTCTCGTGGTCTTCCTCCGGCGAAACCCTGATCTCTCTGCGCACTCGGATCGTCTACCCCCCTAGACGTTCCTCTGACAGGGGTAGCCCGGCGTAGCTCTCTCTTGTTTTGTGTTTTTTTAGGTCATAGGTTGATGTAAAACCATGTTGGTTCACAAGTTGGGGCACTATCCTACCCGGTTTCACCTCGACGGGGAGATTCCCCCCTTATACGGGTACGGAACCTTCGCCTCTAGGTTAGAGCGCATGCATGCGAGGGGGGACACATGCAAGCACCTATACAAACCTCTCACCACACTCACACACATATGCTAGGGTCACATGGAAGTTTTCATCTCATTCCAATGTTCTCGTGGTCTTCCTCCGGCGAAACCCTGATCTCTGTGCGCACTCGGATCGTCTACCCCCTAGACGTTCCACTGACAGGGTAGCCCGGCGTAGCTCTCTCTTGTTTTGTGTTTGTTTAGGTCATAGGTTGATGTAAAACCATGTTGGTTCACAAGTTGGGGCACTATCCTACCCGGTTTCACCTCGACGGGGAGATTCCCCCCTTATACGGGTACGGAACCTTCGCCTCTAGGTTAGTGCGCATGCATGCGAGGGAGGACACATGCAAGCACCTATACCAACCTCTCACACACTCACACACATATGCTAGGGTCACATGCAAGTTTTCATCTCATTCCAATGTTCCCGTGGTCTTCCTCCGGCGAAACCCTGATCTCTGTGCGCACTCGGATCGTCTACCCCCCTAGACGTTCCTCTGACAGGGTTAGCCCGGCGTAGCTCTCTCTTGTTTTGTGTTTGTTTAGGTCATAGGTTGATGTAAAACCATGTTGGTTCACAAGTTGGGGCACTATCCTACCCGGTTTCACCTCGACGGGGAGATTCCCCCCTTATACGGGTACGGAACCTTCGCCTCTAGGTTAGAGCGCATGCATGCGAGGGGGGACACATGCAAGCACCTATACCAACCTCTCACCACACTCACACACATATGCTAGGGTCACATGCAAGTCTTCATCTCATTCCAATGTTCTCGTGGTCTTCCTCCGGCGAAACCCTGATCTCTGTGCGCACTCGGATCGTCTACCCCCCTAGACGTTCCTCTGACAGGGGTAGCCCGGCGTAGCTCTCTCTTGTTTTGTGTTTGTTTAGGTCATAGGTTGATGTAAAACCATGTTGGTTCACAAGTTGGGGCACTATCCTACCCGGTTTCACCTCGACGGGGAGATTCCCCCCTTATACGGGTACGGAACCTTCGCCTCTAGGTTAGAGCGCATGCATGCGAGGGGGGACACATGCAAGCACCTATACCAACCTCTCACCACACTCACACACATATTCTAGGGTCACATGGAAGTTTTCATCTCATTCCAATGTTCTCGTGGTCTTCCTCCGGCGAAACCCTGATCTCTGTGCGCACTCGGATCGTCTACCCCCTAGACGTTCCTCTGACAGGGGTAGCCCGGCGTAGCTCTCTCTTGTTTTGTGTTTGTTTAGGTCATAGGTTGATGTAAAACCATGTTGGTTCACAAGTTGGGGCACTATCCTACCCGGTTTCACCTCGACGGGGAGATTCCCCCCTTATACGGGTACGGAACCTTCGCCTCTAGGTTAGAGCGCATGCATGCGAGGGGGGACACATGCAAGCACCTATACCAACCTCTCACCACACTCACACACATATGCTAGGGTCACATGCAAGTTTTCATCTCATTCCAATGTTCTCGTGGTCTTCCTCCGGCGAAACCCTGATCTCTGTGCGCACTCGGATCGTCTACCCCCCTAGACGTTCGTCTGACAGGGGTAGCCCGGCGTATCTCTCTCTTGTTTTGTGTTTGTTTAGGTCATAGGTTTATGTAAAACCATGTTGGTTCACAAGTTGGGGCACTATCCTACCCGGTTTCACCTTGACGGGGAGATTCCCCCCTTGTACGGGTACGGAACCTTCGCCTCTAGGTTAGAGCGCATGCATGCGAGGGGGGACACATGCAAGCACCTATACCAACCTCTCACCACACTCACACACATATGCTAGGGTCACATGCAAGTTTTCATCTCATTCCAATGTTCTCGTGGTCTTCCTCCGGCGAAACCCTGATCTCTGTGCGTACTCGAAATCGTCTACCCCCCTAGACGTTCCTCTGACAGGGGTAGCCCGGCGTAGCTCTCTCTTGTTTTGTGTTTGTTTAGGTCATAGGTTGATGTAAAACCATGTTGGTTCACAAGTTGGGGCACTATCCTACCCGGTTTCACCTTGACGGGGAGATTCCCCCCCTTATACGGGTACGGAACCTTCGCCTCTAGGTTAGAGCGCATGCATGCGAGGGGGACACATGCAAGCACCTATACCAACCTCTCACCACACTCACACACATATGCTAGGGTCACATGCAAGTTTTCATCTCATTCCAATGTTCTCGTGGTCTTCCTCCGGCGAAACCCTGATCTCTCTACGCACTCGGATCGTCTACCCCCCTAGACGTTCCTCTGACAGGGGTAGCCCGGCGTAGCTCTCTCTTGTTTTGTGTTTGTTTAGGTTATAGGTTGATGTAAAACCATGTTGGTTCACAAGTTGGGGCACTATCCTACCCGGTTTCACCTCGACGGGGAGATTCCCCCCTTATACGGGTACGGAACCTTCGCCTCTAGGTTAGAGCGCATGCATGCGAGGGGGGACATATGGAAGCACCTATACCAACCTCTCACCACACTAACACACATATTCTAGGGTCACATGCAAGTTTTCATCTCATTCCAATGTTCTCGTGGTCTTCCTCCGGCGAAACCCTGATCTCTGTGCGCACTCGGATCGTCTACCCCCCTAGACGTTCCTCTGACAGGGGTAGCCCGGCTTAGCTCTCTCTTGTTTTGTGTTTGTTTAGGTCATAGGTTGATGTAAAACCATGTTGGTTCACAAGTTGGGGCACTATCCTACCCGGTTTCACCTCGACGGGGAGATTCCCCCCTTATACGGGTACGGAACCTTCGCCTCTAGGTTAGAGCGCATGCATGCGAGGGGGGACACATACAAGCACCTATACCAACCTCTCACCACACTCACACACATATGCTAGGGTCACATGCAAGTTTTCATCTCATTCCAATGTTCTCGTGGTCTTCCTCCGGCGAAACCCTGATCTCTATGCGCACTCGGATCGTCTACCCCCCTAGACGTTCCTCTGACAGGGGTAGCCCGGCGTAGCTCTCTCTTGTTTTGTGTTTGTTTAGGTCATAGGTTGATGTAAAACCATGTTGGTTCAGAAGTTGGGGCACTATCCTACCCGGTTTCACCTCGACGGGGAGATTCCCCCCTTATACGGGTACGGAACCTTCGCCTCTAGGTTAGAGCGCATGCATGCGAGGGGGGACACATGCAAGCACCTATACCAACCTCTCACCACACTCACACACATAATTTAGGGTCACATGCAAGTTTTCATCTCATTCCAATGTTCTCGTGGTCTTCCTCCGGCGAAACCCCGATCTCTGTGCGCACTCGGATCGTCTACCCCCCTAGACGTTCCTCTGACAGGGGTAGCCCGGCGTAGCTCTCTCTTGTTTTGTGTTTGTTTAGGTCATAGGTTGATGTAAAACCATGTTGGTTCACAAGTTGGGGCACTATCCTACCCGGTTTCACCTCGACGGGGAGATTCCCCCCTTATACGGGTACGGAACCTTCGCCTCTAGGTTAGAGCGCATGCATGCGAGGGGGGACACATGCAAGCACCTATAACAACCTCTCACCACACTCACACACATATTCTAGGGTCACATGCAAGTTTTCATCTCATTCCAATGTTCTCGTGGTCTTCCTCCGGCGAAACCCTGATCTCTGTGCGCACTCGGATCGTCTACCCCCCTAGACGTTCCTCTGACAGGGGTAGCCCGGCGTAGCTCTCTCTTGTTTTGTGTTTGTTTAGGTCATAGGTTGATGTAAAACCATGTTGGTTCACAAGTTGGGGCACTATCCTACCCGGTTTCACCTCGACGGGGAGATTCCCCCCTTATACGGGTACGGAACCTTCGCCTCTAGGTTAGAGCGCATGCATGCGAGGGGGGACACATACAAGCACCTATACCAACCTCTCACCACACTCACACACATATGCTAGGGTCACATGCAAGTTTTCATCTCATTCCAATGTTCTCGTGGTCTTCCTCCGGCGAAACCCTGATCTCTATGCGCACTCGGATCGTCTACCCCCCTAGACGTTCCTCTGACAGGGGTAGCCCGGCGTAGCTCTCTCTTGTTTTGTGTTTGTTTAGGTCATAGGTTGATGTAAAACCATGTTGGTTCAGAAGTTGGGGCACTATCCTACCCGGTTTCACCTCGACGGGGAGATTCCCCCCTTATACGGGTACGGAACCTTCGCCTCTAGGTTAGAGCGCATGCATGCGAGGGGGGACACATGCAAGCACCTATACCAACCTCTCACCACACTCACACACATAATTTAGGGTCACATGCAAGTTTTCATCTCATTCCAATGTTCTCGTGGTCTTCCTCCGGCGAAACCCCGATCTCTGTGCGCACTCGGATCGTCTACCCCCCTAGACGTTCCTCTGACAGGGGTAGCCCGGCGTAGCTCTCTCTTGTTTTGTGTTTGTTTAGGTCATAGGTTGATGTAAAACCATGTTGGTTCACAAGTTGGGGCACTATCCTACCCGGTTTCACCTCGACGGGGAGATTCCCCCCTTATACGGGTACGGAACCTTCGCCTCTAGGTTAGAGCGCATGCATGCGAGGGGGGACACATGCAAGCACCTATAACAACCTCTCACCACACTCACACACATATTCTAGGGTCACATGCAAGTTTTCATCTCATTCCAATGTTCTCGTGGTCTTCCTCCGGCGAAACCCTGATCTCTGTGCGCACTCGGATCGTCTACCCCCCTAGACGTTCCTCTGACAGGGGTAGCCCGGCGTAGCTCTCTCTTGTTTTGTGTTTGTTTAGGTCATAGGTTGATGTAAAACCATGTTGGTTCACAAGTTGGGGCACTATCCTACCCGGTTTCACCTCGACGGGGAGATTCCCCCCTTATACGGGTACGGAACCTTCGCCTCTAGGTTAGAGCGCATGCATGCGAGGGGGGACACATGCAAGCACCTATACCAACCTCTCACCACACTCACACACATATGCTAGGGTCACATGCAAGTCTTCATCTCATTCCAATGTTCTCGTGGTCTTCCTCCGGCGAAACCCTGATCTCTGTGCGCACTCGGATCGTCTACCCCCCTAGACGTTCCTCTGACAGGGGTAGCCCGGCGTAGCTCTCTCTTGTTTTGTGTTTGTTTAGGTCATAGGTTGATGTAAAACCATGTTGGTTCACAAGTTGGGGCACTATCCTACCCGGTTTCACCTCGACGGGGAGATTCCCCCCTTATACGGGTACGGAACCTTCGCCTCTAGGTTAGAGCGCATGCATGCGAGGGGGGACACATGCAAGCACCTATACCAACCTCTCACCACACTCACACACATATTCTAGGGTCACATGGAAGTTTTCATCTCATTCCAATGTTCTCGTGGTCTTCCTCCGGCGAAACCCTGATCTCTGTGCGCACTCGGATCGTCTACCCCCTAGACGTTCCTCTGACAGGGGTAGCCCGGCGTAGCTCTCTCTTGTTTTGTGTTTGTTTAGGTCATAGGTTGATGTAAAACCATGTTGGTTCACAAGTTGGGGCACTATCCTACCCGGTTTCACCTCGACGGGGAGATTCCCCCCTTATACGGGTACGGAACCTTCGCCTCTAGGTTAGAGCGCATGCATGCGAGGGGGGACACATGCAAGCACCTATACCAACCTCTCACCACACTCACACACATATGCTAGGGTCACATGCAAGTTTTCATCTCATTCCAATGTTCTCGTGGTCTTCCTCCGGCGAAACCCTGATCTCTGTGCGCACTCGGATCGTCTACCCCCCTAGACGTTCGTCTGACAGGGGTAGCCCGGCGTATCTCTCTCTTGTTTTGTGTTTGTTTAGGTCATAGGTTTATGTAAAACCATGTTGGTTCACAAGTTGGGGCACTATCCTACCCGGTTTCACCTTGACGGGGAGATTCCCCCCTTGTACGGGTACGGAACCTTCGCCTCTAGGTTAGAGCGCATGCATGCGAGGGGGGACACATGCAAGCACCTATACCAACCTCTCACCACACTCACACACATATGCTAGGGTCACATGCAAGTTTTCATCTCATTCCAATGTTCTCGTGGTCTTCCTCCGGCGAAACCCTGATCTCTATGCGCACTCGGATCGTCTACCCCCCTAGACGTTCCTCTGACAGGGGTAGCCCGGCGTAGCTCTCTCTTGTTTTGTGTTTGTTTAGGTCATAGGTTGATGTAAAACCATGTTGGTTCACAAGTTGGGGCACTATCCTACCCGGTTTCACCTCGACGGGGAGATTCCCCCCTTATACGGGTACGGAACCTTCGCCTCTAGGTTAGAGCGCATGCATACGAGGGGGGACACATGCAAGCACCTATACCAACCTCTCACCACACTCACACACATATGCTAGGGTCACATGCAAGTTTTCATCTCATTCCAATGTTCTCGTGGTCTTCCTCCGGCGAAACCCTGATCTCTGTGCGCACTCGGATCGTCTACCCCCCTAGACGTTCCTCTGACAGGGGTAGCCCGGCGTAGCTCTCTCTTGTTTTGTGTTTGTTTAGGTCATAGGTTGATGTAAAACCATGTTGGTTCACAAGTTGGGGCACTATCCTACCCGGTTTCACCTCGACGGGGAGATTCCCCCCTTATACGGGTACGGAACCTTCGCCTCTAGGTTAGAGCGCATGCATGCGAGGGGGACACATGCAAGCACCTATACCAACCTCTCACCACACTCACACACATATTCTAGGGTCACATGCAAGTTTTCATCTCATTCCAATGTTCTCGTGGTCTTCCTCCGGCGAAACCCTGATCTCTCTGCGCACTCGGATCGTCTACCCCCCTAGACGTTCCTCTGACAGGGGTAGCCCGGCGTAGCTCTCTCTTGTTTTGTGTTTTTTTAGGTCATAGGTTGATGTAAAACCATGTTGGTTCACAAGTTGGGGCACTATCCTACCCGGTTTCACCTCGACGGGGAGATTCCCCCCTTATACGGGTACGGAACCTTCGCCTCTAGGTTAGAGCGCATGCATGCGAGGGGGGACACATGCAAGCACCTATACCAACCTCTCACCACACTCACACACATATGCTAGGGTCACATGCAAGTTTTCATCTCATTCTAATGTTCTCGTGGTCTTCCTCCGGCGAAACCCTGATCTCTGTGCGCACTCGGATCGTCTACCCCCTAGACGTTCCTCTGACAGGGGTAGCCTAGCGTATCTCTCTCTTGTTTTGTGTTTGTTTAGGTCATAGGTTGATGTAAAACCATGTTGGTTCACAAGTTGGGGCACTATCCTACCCGGTTTCACCTCGACGGGGAGATTCCCCCTTATACGGGTACGAAACCTTCGCCTCTAGGTTAGAGCGCATGCATGCGAGGGGGGACACATGCAAGCACCTATACCAACCTCTCACCACACCCACACACATATGCTAGGGTCACATGCAAGTTTTCATCTCATTCCAATGTTCTCGTGGTCTTCCTCCGGCGAAACCCTGATCTCTGTGCGCACTCGGATCGTCTACCCCCTAGACGTTCCTCTGACAGGGGTAGCCCGGCGTAGCTCTCTCTTGTTTTGTGTTTGTTTAGGTAATAGGTTGATGTAAAACCATGTTGGTTCACAAGTTGGGGCACTATCCTACCCGGTTTCACCTCGACGGGGAGATTCCCCCCTTATACGGGTACGGAACCTTCGCCTCTAGGTTAGAGCGCATGCATGCGAGGGGGGACACATGCAAGCACCTATACCAACCTCTCACCACACTCACACACATATGCTAGGGTCACATGCAAGTTTTCATCTCATTCCAATGTTCTCGTGGTCTTCCTCCGGCGAAACCCTGATCTCTGTGCGCACTCGGATCGTCTACCCCCCTAGACGTTCCTCTGACAGGGGTAGCCCGGCGTAGCTCTCTCTTGTTTTGTGTTTGTTTAGGTCATAGGTTGATGTAAAACCATGTTGGTTCACAAGTTGGGGCGCTATCCTACCCGGTTTCACCTCGACGGGGAGATTCCCCCCTTATACGGGTATGGAACCTTCGCCTCTAGGTTAGAGCGCATGCATGCGAGGGAGACACATGCAAGCACCTATACCAACCTCTCACCACACTCACACACATATTCTAGGGTCACATGCAAGTTTTCATCTCATTCCAATGTTCTCGTGGTCTTCCTCCGGCGAAACCCTGATCTCTCTGCGCACTCGGATCGTCTACCCCCCTAGACGTTCCTCTGACAGGGGTAGCCCGGCGTAGCTCTCTCTTGTTTTGTGTTTTTTTAGGTCATAGGTTGATGTAAAACCATGTTGGTTCACAAGTTGGGGCACTATCCTACCCGGTTTCACCTCGACGGGGAGATTCCCCCCTTATGCGGGTACGGAACCTTCGCCTCTAGGTTAGAGCGCATGCATGCGAGGGGGGACACATGCAAGCACCTATACCAACCTCTCACCACACTCACACACATATGATAGGGTCACATGCAAGTTTTCATCTCATTCTAATGTTCTCGTGGTCTTCCTCCGGCGAAACCCTGATCTCTGTGCGCACTCGGATCGTCTACCCCCTAGACGTTCCTCTGACAGGGGTAGCCTAGCGTATCTCTCTCTTGTTTTGTGTTTGTTTAGGTCATAGGTTGATGTAAAACCATGTTGGTTCACAAGTTGGGGCACTATCCTACCCGGTTTCACCTCGACGGGGAGATTCCCCCCTTATACGGGTACGGAACCTTCGCCTCTAGGTTAGAGCGCATGCAAGCGAGGGGGGACACATGCAAGCACCTATACCAACCTCTCACCACACTCACACACATATGCTAGGGTCACATGCAAGTTTTCATCTCATTCCAATGTTCTCGTGGTCTTCCTCCGGCGAAACCCTGATCTCTGTGCGCACTCGGATCGTCTACCCCCTAGACGTTCCTCTGACAGGGGTAGCCCGGCGTAGCTCTCTCTTGTTTTGTGTTTGTTTAGGTCATAGGTTGATGTAAAACCATGTTGGTTCACAAGTTGGGGCACTATCCTACCCGGTTTCACCTCGACGGGGAGATTCCCCCCTTATACGGGTACGGAACCTTCGCCTCTAGGTTAGAGCGCATGCATGCGAGGGGGACACATGCAAGCACCTATACCAACCTCTCACCACACTCACACACATATTCTAGGGTCACATGCAAGTTTTCATCTCATTCCAATGTTCTCGTGGTCTTCCTCCGGCGAAACCCTGATCTCTCTGCGCACTCGGATCGTCTACCCCCCTAGACGTTCCTCTGACAGGGGTAGCCCGGCGTAGCTCTCTCTTGTTTTGTGTTTTTTTAGGTCATAGGTTGATGTAAAACCATGTTGGTTCACAAGTTGGGGCACTATCCTACCCGGTTTCACCTCGACGGGGAGATTCCCCCCTTATACGGGTACGGAACCTTCGCCTCTAGGTTAGAGCGCATGCATACGAGGGGGGACACATGCAAGCACCTATACCAACCTCTCACCACACTCACACACATATGCTAGGGTCACATGCAAGTTTTCATCTCATTCCAATGTTCTCGTGGTCTTCCTCCGGCGAAACCCTGATCTCTGTGCGCACTCGGATCGTCTACCCCCCTAGACGTTCCTCTGACAGGGGTAGCCCGGCGTAGCTCTCTCTTGTTTTGTGTTTGTTTAGGTCATAGGTTGATGTAAAACCATGTTGGTTCACAAGTTGGGGCACTATCCTACCCGGTTTCACCTCGACGGGGAGATTCCCCCCTTATACGGGTACGGAACCTTCGCCTCTAGGTTAGAGCGCATGCATGCGAGGGGGACACATGCAAGCACCTATACCAACCTCTCACCACACTCACACACATATTCTAGGGTCACATGCAAGTTTTCATCTCATTCCAATGTTCTCGTGGTCTTCCTCCGGCGAAACCCTGATCTCTCTGCGCACTCGGATCGTCTACCCCCCTAGACGTTCCTCTGACAGGGGTAGCCCGGCGTAGCTCTCTCTTGTTTTGTGTTTTTTTAGGTCATAGGTTGATGTAAAACCATGTTGGTTCACAAGTTGGGGCACTATCCTACCCGGTTTCACCTCGACGGGGAGATTCCCCCCTTATACGGGTACGGAACCTTCGCCTCTAGGTTAGAGCGCATGCATGCGAGGGGGGACACATGCAAGCACCTATACCAACCTCTCACCACACTCACACACATATGCTAGGGTCACATGCAAGTTTTCATCTCATTCTAATGTTCTCGTGGTCTTCCTCCGGCGAAACCCTGATCTCTGTGCGCACTCGGATCGTCTACCCCCTAGACGTTCCTCTGACAGGGGTAGCCTAGCGTATCTCTCTCTTGTTTTGTGTTTGTTTAGGTCATAGGTTGATGTAAAACCATGTTGGTTCACAAGTTGGGGCACTATCCTACCCGGTTTCACCTCGACGGGGAGATTCCCCCTTATACGGGTACGAAACCTTCGCCTCTAGGTTAGAGCGCATGCATGCGAGGGGGGACACATGCAAGCACCTATACCAACCTCTCACCACACCCACACACATATGCTAGGGTCACATGCAAGTTTTCATCTCATTCCAATGTTCTCGTGGTCTTCCTCCGGCGAAACCCTGATCTCTGTGCGCACTCGGATCGTCTACCCCCTAGACGTTCCTCTGACAGGGGTAGCCCGGCGTAGCTCTCTCTTGTTTTGTGTTTGTTTAGGTAATAGGTTGATGTAAAACCATGTTGGTTCACAAGTTGGGGCACTATCCTACCCGGTTTCACCTCGACGGGGAGATTCCCCCCTTATACGGGTACGGAACCTTCGCCTCTAGGTTAGAGCGCATGCATGCGAGGGGGGACACATGCAAGCACCTATACCAACCTCTCACCACACTCACACACATATGCTAGGGTCACATGCAAGTTTTCATCTCATTCCAATGTTCTCGTGGTCTTCCTCCGGCGAAACCCTGATCTCTGTGCGCACTCGGATCGTCTACCCCCCTAGACGTTCCTCTGACAGGGGTAGCCCGGCGTAGCTCTCTCTTGTTTTGTGTTTGTTTAGGTCATAGGTTGATGTAAAACCATGTTGGTTCACAAGTTGGGGCGCTATCCTACCCGGTTTCACCTCGACGGGGAGATTCCCCCCTTATACGGGTATGGAACCTTCGCCTCTAGGTTAGAGCGCATGCATGCGAGGGAGACACATGCAAGCACCTATACCAACCTCTCACCACACTCACACACATATTCTAGGGTCACATGCAAGTTTTCATCTCATTCCAATGTTCTCGTGGTCTTCCTCCGGCGAAACCCTGATCTCTCTGCGCACTCGGATCGTCTACCCCCCTAGACGTTCCTCTGACAGGGGTAGCCCGGCGTAGCTCTCTCTTGTTTTGTGTTTTTTTAGGTCATAGGTTGATGTAAAACCATGTTGGTTCACAAGTTGGGGCACTATCCTACCCGGTTTCACCTCGACGGGGAGATTCCCCCCTTATGCGGGTACGGAACCTTCGCCTCTAGGTTAGAGCGCATGCATGCGAGGGGGGACACATGCAAGCACCTATACCAACCTCTCACCACACTCACACACATATGATAGGGTCACATGCAAGTTTTCATCTCATTCTAATGTTCTCGTGGTCTTCCTCCGGCGAAACCCTGATCTCTGTGCGCACTCGGATCGTCTACCCCCTAGACGTTCCTCTGACAGGGGTAGCCTAGCGTATCTCTCTCTTGTTTTGTGTTTGTTTAGGTCATAGGTTGATGTAAAACCATGTTGGTTCACAAGTTGGGGCACTATCCTACCCGGTTTCACCTCGACGGGGAGATTCCCCCCTTATACGGGTACGGAACCTTCGCCTCTAGGTTAGAGCGCATGCAAGCGAGGGGGGACACATGCAAGCACCTATACCAACCTCTCACCACACTCACACACATATGCTAGGGTCACATGCAAGTTTTCATCTCATTCCAATGTTCTCGTGGTCTTCCTCCGGCGAAACCCTGATCTCTGTGCGCACTCGGATCGTCTACCCCCTAGACGTTCCTCTGACAGGGGTAGCCCGGCGTAGCTCTCTCTTGTTTTGTGTTTGTTTAGGTCATAGGTTGATGTAAAACCATGTTGGTTCACAAGTTGGGGCACTATCCTACCCGGTTTCACCTCGACGGGGAGATTCCCCCCTTATACGGGTACGGAACCTTCGCCTCTAGGTTAGAGCGCATGCATGCGAGGGGGACACATGCAAGCACCTATACCAACCTCTCACCACACTCACACACATATTCTAGGGTCACATGCAAGTTTTCATCTCATTCCAATGTTCTCGTGGTCTTCCTCCGGCGAAACCCTGATCTCTCTGCGCACTCGGATCGTCTACCCCCCTAGACGTTCCTCTGACAGGGGTAGCCCGGCGTAGCTCTCTCTTGTTTTGTGTTTTTTTAGGTCATAGGTTGATGTAAAACCATGTTGGTTCACAAGTTGGGGCACTATCCTACCCGGTTTCACCTCGACGGGGAGATTCCCCCCTTATACGGGTACGGAACCTTCGCCTCTAGGTTAGAGCGCATGCATGCGAGGGGGGACACATGCAAGCACCTATACCAACCTCTCACCACACTCACACACATATGCTAGGGTCACATGCAAGTTTTCATCTCATTCTAATGTTCTCGTGGTCTTCCTCCGGCGAAACCCTGATCTCTGTGCGCACTCGGATCGTCTACCCCCTAGACGTTCCTCTGACAGGGGTAGCCTAGCGTATCTCTCTCTTGTTTTGTGTTTGTTTAGGTCATAGGTTGATGTAAAACCATGTTGGTTCACAAGTTGGGGCACTATCCTACCCGGTTTCACCTCGACGGGGAGATTCCCCCTTATACGGGTACGAAACCTTCGCCTCTAGGTTAGAGCGCATGCATGCGAGGGGGGACACATGCAAGCACCTATACCAACCTCTCACCACACCCACACACATATGATAGGGTCACATGCAAGTTTTCATCTCATTCCAATGTTCTCGTGGTCTTCCTCCGGCGAAACCCTGATCTCTGTGCGCACTCGGATCGTCTACCCCCTAGACGTTCCTCTGACAGGGGTAGCCCGGCGTAGCTCTCTCTTGTTTTGTGTTTGTTTAGGTAATAGGTTGATGTAAAACCATGTTGGTTCACAAGTTGGGGCACTATCCTACCCGGTTTCACCTCGACGGGGAGATTCCCCCCTTATACGGGTACGGAACCTTCGCCTCTAGGTTAGAGCGCATGCAATTGAGGGGGGACACATGCAAGCACCTATACCAACCTCTCACCACACTCACACACATATGCTAGGGTCACATGCAAGTTTTCATCTCATTCCAATGTTCTCGTGGTCTTCCTCCGGCGAAACCCTGATCTCTGTGCGCACTCGGATCGTCTACCCCCCTAGACGTTCCTCTGACAGGGGTAGCCCGGCGTAGCTCTCTCTTGTTTTGTGTTTGTTTAGGTCATAGGTTGATGTAAAACCATGTTGGTTCACAAGTTGGGGCGCTATCCTACCCGGTTTCACCTCGACGGGGAGATTCCCCCCTTATACGGGTATGGAACCTTCGCCTCTAGGTTAGAGCGCATGCATGCGAGGGAGACACATGCAAGCACCTATACCAACCTCTCACCACACTCACACACATATTCTAGGGTCACATGCAAGTTTTCATCTCATTCCAATGTTCTCGTGGTCTTCCTCCGGCGAAACCCTGATCTCTCTGCGCACTCGGATCGTCTACCCCCCTAGACGTTCCTCTGACAGGGGTAGCCCGGCGTAGCTCTCTCTTGTTTTGTGTTTTTTTAGGTCATAGGTTGATGTAAAACCATGTTGGTTCACAAGTTGGGGCACTATCCTACCCGGTTTCACCTCGACGGGGAGATTCCCCCCTTATGCGGGTACGGAACCTTCGCCTCTAGGTTAGAGCGCATGCATGCGAGGGGGGACACATGCAAGCACCTATACCAACCTCTCACCACACTCACACACATATGATAGGGTCACATGCAAGTTTTCATCTCATTCTAATGTTCTCGTGGTCTTCCTCCGGCGAAACCCTGATCTCTGTGCGCACTCGGATCGTCTACCCCCTAGACGTTCCTCTGACAGGGGTAGCCTAGCGTATCTCTCTCTTGTTTTGTGTTTGTTTAGGTCATAGGTTGATGTAAAACCATGTTGGTTCACAAGTTGGGGCACTATCCTACCCGGTTTCACCTCGACGGGGAGATTCCCCCCTTATACGGGTACGGAACCTTCGCCTCTAGGTTAGAGCGCATGCAAGCGAGGGGGGACACATGCAAGCACCTATACCAACCTCTCACCACACTCACACACATATGCTAGGGTCACATGCAAGTTTTCATCTCATTCCAATGTTCTCGTGGTCTTCCTCCGGCGAAACCCTGATCTCTGTGCGCACTCGGATCGTCTACCCCCTAGACGTTCCTCTGACAGGGGTAGCCCGGCGTAGCTCTCTCTTGTTTTGTGTTTGTTTAGGTCATAGGTTGATGTAAAACCATGTTGGTTCACAAGTTGGGGCACTATCCTACCCGGTTTCACCTCGACGGGGAGATTCCCCCCTTATACGGGTACGGAACCTTCGCCTCTAGGTTAGAGCGCATGCATGCGAGGGGGGACACATGCAAGCACCTATACCAACCTCTCACCACACTCACACACATATGCTAGGGTCACATGCAAGTTTTCATCTCATTCCAATGTTCTCGTGGTCTTCCTCCGGCGAAACCCTGATCTCTGTGCGCACTCGGATCGTCTACCCCCCTAGACGTTACTCTGACAGGGGTAGCCCGGCGTAGCTCTCTCTTGTTTTGTGTTTGTTTAGGTCATAGGTTGATGTAAAACCATGTTGGTTCACAAGTTGGGGCACTATCCTACCCGGTTTCACCTCGACGGGGAGATTCCCCCCTTATACGGGTAAGGAACCTTCGCCTCTAGGATAGAGCGCATGCATGCGAGGGGGACACATGCAAGCACCTATACCAACCTCTCACCACACTCACACACATATGCTAGGGTCACATGCAAGTTTTCATCTCATTCCAATGTTCTCGTGGTCTTCCTCCGGCGAAACCCTGATCTCTGTGCGCACTCGGATCGTCTACCCCCCTAGACGTTCCTCTGATAGGGGTAGCCCGGCGTAGCTCTCTCTTGTTTTGTGTTTTTTTAGGTCATAGGTTGATGTAAAACCATGTTGGTTCACAAGTTGGGGCACTATCCTACCCGGTTTCACCTCGACGGGGAGATTCCCCCCTTATACGGGTACGGAACCTTCGCCTCTAGGTTAGAGCGCATGCATGCGAGGGGGGACACATGCAAGCACCTATACCAACCTCTCACCACACTCACACACATATGCTAGGGTCACATGCAAGTTTTCATCTCATTCTAATGTTCTCATGGTCTTCCTCCGGCGAAACCCTGATCTCTGTGCGCACTCGGATCGTCTACCCCCTAGACGTTCCTCTGACAGGGGTAGCCTGGCGTAGCTCTCTCTTGTTTTGTGTTTGTTTAGGTCATAGGTTGATGTAAAACCATGTTGGTTCACAAGTTGGGGCACTATCCTACCCGGTTTCACCTCGACGGGGAGATTCCCCCCTTATACGGGTACGGAACCTTCGCCTCTAGGTTAGAGCGCATGCAAGCGAGGGGGGACACATGCAAGCACCTATACCAACCTCTCACCACACTCACACACATATGCTAGGGTCACATGCAAGTTTTCATCTCATTCCAATGTTCTCGTGGTCTTCCTCCGGCGAAACCCTGATCTCTGTGCGCACTCGGATCGTCTACCCCCTAGACGTTCCTCTGACAGGGGTAGCCCGGCGTAGCTCTCTCTTGTTTTGTGTTTTTTTAGGTCATAGGTTGATGTAAAACCATGTTGGTTCACAAGTTGGGGCACTATCCTACCCGGTTTCACCTCGACGGGGAGATTCCCCCCTTATACGGGTACGGAACCTTCGCCTCTAGGTTAGAGCGCATGCATGCGAGGGGGGACACATGCAAGCACCTATACCAACCTCTCACCACACTCACACACATATGCTAGGGTCACATGCAAGTTTTCATCTCATTCCAATGTTCTCGTGGTCTTCCTCCGGCGAAACCCTGATCTCTGTGCGCACTCGGATCGTCTACCCCCCTAGACGTTCCTCTGACAGGGTTAGCCCGGCGTAGCTCTCTCTTGTTTTGTGTTTGTTTAGGTCATAGGTTGATGTAAAACCATGTTGGTTCACAAGTTGGGGCACTATCCTACCCGGTTTCACCTCGACGGGGAGATTCCCCCCTTATACGGGTACCGAACCTTCGCCTCTAGGTTAGAGCGCATGCATGCGAGGGGGGACACATGCAAGCACCTATACCAACCTCTCACCACACTCTAACACATATGCTAGGGTCACATGCCAGTTTTCATCTCATTCCAATGTTCTCGTGGTCTTCCTCCGGCGAAACCCTGATCTCGGTGCGCACTCGGATCGTCTACCCCCCTAGACGTTCCTCTGACAGGGGTAGCCCAGCGTAGCTCTCTCTTGTTTTGTGTTTGTTTAGGTCATAGGTTGATGTAAAACCATGTTGGTTCACAAGTTGGGGCACTATCCTACCCGGTTTCACCTCGACGGGGAGATTCCCCCTTATACGGGTACGAAACCTTCGCCTCTAGGTTAGAGCGCATGCATGCGAGGGGGGACACATGCAAGCACCTATACCAACCTCTCACCACACTCACACACATATGCTAGGGTCACATGGAAGTTTTCATCTCATTCCAATGTTCTCGTGGTCTTCCTCCGGCGAAACCCTGATCTCTGTGCGCACTCGGATCGTCTACCCCCTAGACGTTCCTCTGACAGGGGTAACCCGGCATAGCTCTCTCTTGTTTTGTGTTTGTTTAGGTCATAGGTTGATGTAAAACCATGTTGGTTCACAAGTTGGGGCACTATCCTACCCGGTTTCACCTCGACGGGGAGATTCCCCCCTTATAGGGGTACGGAACCTTCGCCTCTAGGTTAGAGCGCATGCATGCGAGGGGGGACACATGCAAGCACCTATACCAACCTCTCACCACACTCACACACATATGCTAGGGTCAGATGCAAGTCTTCATCTCATTCCAATGTTCTCGTGGTCTTCCTCCGGCGAAACCCTGATCTCTGTGCGTACTCGGATCGTCTACCCCCCTAGACGTTCCTCTGACAGGGGTAGCCCGGCGTAGCTCTCTCTTGTTTTGTGTTTGTTTATGTCATAGGTTGATGTAAAACCATGTTGGTTCACAAGTTGGGGCACTATCCTACCCGGTTTCACCTCGACGGGGAGATTCCCCCCTTATACGGGTACGGAACCTTCGCCTCTAGGTTAGAGCGCATGCATGCGAGGGGGACACATGCAAGCACCTATACCAACCTCTCACCACACTCACACACATATGATAGGGTCACATGCAAGTTTTCATCTCATTCCAATGTTCTCGTGGTCTTCCTCCGGCGAAACCCTGATCTCTATGCGCACTCGGATCGTCTACCCCCCTAGACGTTCCTCTGACAGGGGTAGCCTGGCGTAGCTCTCTCTTGTTTTGTGTTTGTTTAGGTCATAGGTTGATGTAAAACCATGTTGGTTCACAAGTTGGGGCACTATCCTACCCGGTTTCACCTCGACGGGGAGATTCCCCCCTTATACGAGTACGGAACCTTCGCCTCTAGGTTAGAGCGCATGCATGCGAGGGGGGACACATGCAAGCACCTATACCAACCTCTCACCACACTCACACACATATGCTAGGGTCACATGCAAGTTTTCATCTCATTCCAATGTTCTCGTGGTCTTCCTCCGGCGAAACCCTGATCTTTGTGCGCACTCGGATCGTCTACCCCCCTAGACGTTCCTCTGACAGGGGTAGCCCGGCGTAGCTCTCTCTTTTTTTGTGTTTGTTTAGGTCATAGGTTGATGTAAAACCATGTTGGTTCACAAGTTGGGGCACTATCCTACCCGGTTTCACCTCGACGGGGAGATTCCCCCCTTATACGGGTACGAAACCTTCGCCTCTAGGTTAGAGCGCATGCATGCGAGGGGGGACACATGCAAGCACCTATACCAACCTCTCACCACACTCACACACATATGCTAGGGTCACATGCAAGTTTTCATCTCATTCCAATGTTCTCGTGGTCTTCCTCCGGCGAAACCCTGATCTCTGTGCGCACTCGGATCGTCTACCCCCTAGACGTTCCTCTGACAGGGGTAGCCCGGCGTAGCTCTCTCTTGTTTTGTGTTTTTTTAGGTCATAGGTTGATGTAAAACCATGTTGGTTCACAAGTTGGGGCACTATCCTACCCGGTTTCACCTCGACGGGGAGATTCCCCCCTTATACGGGTACGGAACCTTCGCCTCTAGGTTAGAGCGCATGCATGCGAGGGGGGACACATGCAAGCACCTATACCAACCTCTCACCACACTCACACACATATGCTAGGGTCACATGCAAGTTTTCATCTCATTCCAATGTTCTCGTGGTCTTCCTCCGGCGAAACCCTGATCTCTGTGCGCACTCGGATCGTCTACCCCCCTAGACGTTCGTCTGACAGGGGTAGCCCGGCGTAGCTCTCTCTTGTTTTCTGTTTGTTTAGGTCATAGGTTGATGTAAAACCATGTTGGTTCACAAGTTGGGGCACTATCCTACCCAGTTTCACCTCGACGGGGAGATTCCCCCCTTACACGGGTACGGAACCTTCGCCTCTAGGTTAGAGCGCATGCACGCGAGGGGGGACACATGCAAGCACCTATACCAACCTATCACCACACTCACACACATATGATAGGGTCACATGCCAGTTTTCATCTCATTCCAATGTTCTCGTGGTCTTCCTCCGGCGAAACCCTGATCTCTGTGCGCACTCGGATTGTCTACCCCCCTAGACGTTCCTCTGACAGGGGTAGCCCGGCGTAGCTCTCTCTTGTTTTGTGTTTGTTTAGGTCATAGGTTGATGTAAAACCATGTTGGTTCACAAGTTGGGGCACTATCCTACCTGGTTTCACCTCGACGGGGAGATTCCCCCTTATACGGGTACGAAACCTTCGCCTCTAGGTTAGAGCGCATGCATGCGAGGGGGGACACATGCAAGCACCTATACCAACCTCTCACCACACTCACACACATATGCTAGGGTCACATGCAAGTTTTCATCTCATTCCAATGTTCTCGTGGTCTTCCTCCGGCGAAACCCTGATCTTTGTGCGCACTCGGATCGTCTACCCCCTAGACGTTCCTCTGACAGGGGTAGCCCGGCGTAGCTCTCTCTTGTTTTGTGTTTGTTTAGGTAATAGGTTGATGTAAAACCATGTTGGTTCACAAGTTGGGGCACTATCCTACCCGGTTTCACCTCGACGGGGAGATTCCCCCCTTATACGGGTACGGAACCTTCGCCTCTAGGTTAGAGCGCATGCATGCGAGGGGGGACACATGCAAGCACCTATACCAACCTCTCACCACACTCACACATATGCTAGGGTCACATGCAAGTTTTCATCTCATTCCAATGTTCTCGTGGTCTTCCTCCGGCGAAACCCTGATCTCTGTGCGCACTCGGATCGTCTACCCCCCTAGACGTTCCTCTGACAGGGGTAGCCCGGCGTAGCTCTCTCTTGTTTTGTGTTTGTTTAGGTCATAGGTTGATGTAAAACCATGTTGGTTCACAAGTTGGGGCACTATCCTACCCGGTTTCACCTCGACGGGGAGATTCCCCCCTTATACGGGTACGGAACCTTCGCCTCTAGGTTAGAGCGCATGCATACGAGGGGGGACACATGCAAGCACCTATACCAACCTCTCACCACACTCACACACATATGCTAGGGTCACATGCAAGTTTTCATCTCATTCCAATGTTCTCGTGGTCTTCCTCCGGCGAAACCCTGATCTCTGTGCGCACTCGGATCGTCTACCCCCCTAGACGTTCCTCTGACAGGGGTAGCCCGGCGTAGCTCTCTCTTGTTTTGTGTTTGTTTAGGTCATAGGTTGATGTAAAACCATGTTGGTTCACAAGTTGGGGCACTATCCTACCCGGTTTCACCTCGACGGGGAGATTCCCCCCTTATACGGGTACGGAACCTTCGCCTCTAGGTTAGAGCGCATGCATGCGAGGGGGACACATGCAAGCACCTATACCAACCTCTCACCACACTCACACACATATTATAGGGTCACATGCAAGTTTTCATCTCATTCCAATGTTCTCGTGGTCTTCCTCCGGCGAAACCCTGATCTCTCTGCGCACTCGGATCGTCTACCCCCCTAGACGTTCCTCTGACAGGGGTAGCCCGGCGTAGCTCTCTCTTGTTTTGTGTTTTTTTAGGTCATAGGTTGATGTAAAACCATGTTGGTTCACAAGTTGGGGCACTATCCTACCCGGTTTCACCTCGACGGGGAGATTCCCCCCTTATACGGGTACGGAACCTTCGCCTCTAGGTTAGAGCGCATGCATGCGAGGGGGGACACATGCAAGCACCTATACCAACCTCTCACCACACTCACACACATATGCTAGGGTCACATGCAAGTTTTCATCTCATTCTAATGTTCTCGTGGTCTTCCTCCGGCGAAACCCTGATCTCTGTGCGCACTCGGATCGTCTACCCCCTAGACGTTCCTCTGACAGGGGTAGCCTAGCGTATCTCTCTCTTGTTTTGTGTTTGTTTAGGTCATAGGTTGATGTAAAACCATGTTGGTTCACAAGTTGGGGCACTATCCTACCCGGTTTCACCTCGACGGGGAGATTCCCCCTTATACGGGTACGAAACCTTCGCCTCTAGGTTAGAGCGCATGCATGCGAGGGGGGACACATGCAAGCACCTATACCAACCTCTCACCACACTCACACACATATGCTAGGGTCACATGCAAGTTTTCATCTCATTCCAATGTTCTCGTGGTCTTCCTCCGGCGAAACCCTGATCTCTGTGCGCACTCGGATCGTCTACCCCCTAGACGTTCCTCTGACAGGGGTAGCCCGGCGTAGCTCTCTCTTGTTTTGTGTTTGTTTAGGTAATAGGTTGATGTAAAACCATGTTGGTTCACAAGTTGGGGCACTATCCTACCCGGTTTCACCTCGACGGGGAGATTCCCCCCTTATACGGGTACGGAACCTTCGCCTCTAGGTTAGAGCGCATGCATGCGAGGGGGGACACATGCAAGCACCTATACCAACCTCTCACCACACTCACACACATATGCTAGGGTCACATGCAAGTTTTCATCTCATTCCAATGTTCTCGTGGTCTTCCTCCGGCGAAACCCTGATCTCTGTGCGCACTCGGATCGTCTACCCCCCTAGACGTTCCTCTGACAGGGGTAGCCCGGCGTAGCTCTCTCTTGTTTTGTGTTTGTTTAGGTCATAGGTTGATGTAAAACCATGTTGGTTCACAAGTTGGGGCGCTATCCTACCCGGTTTCACCTCGACGGGGAGATTCCCCCCTTATACGGGTATGGAACCTTCGCCTCTAGGTTAGAGCGCATGCATGCGAGGGGGACACATGCAAGCACCTATACCAACCTCTCACCACACTCACACACATATTCTAGGGTCACATGCAAGTTTTCATCTCATTCCAATGTTCTCGTGGTCTTCCTCCGGCGAAACCCTGATCTCTCTGCGCACTCGGATCGTCTACCCCCCTAGACGTTCCTCTGACAGGGGTAGCCCGGCGTAGCTCTCTCTTGTTTTGTGTTTTTTTAGGTCATAGGTTGATGTAAAACCATGTTGGTTCACAAGTTGGGGCACTATCCTACCCGGTTTCACCTCGACGGGGAGATTCCCCCCTTATGCGGGTACGGAACCTTCGCCTCTAGGTTAGAGCGCATGCATGCGAGGGGGGACACATGCAAGCACCTATACCAACCTCTCACCACACTCACACACATATGATAGGGTCACATGCAAGTTTTCATCTCATTCTAATGTTCTCGTGGTCTTCCTCCGGCGAAACCCTGATCTCTGTGCGCACTCGGATCGTCTACCCCCTAGACGTTCCTCTGACAGGGGTAGCCTAGCGTATCTCTCTCTTGTTTTGTGTTTGTTTAGGTCATAGGTTGATGTAAAACCATGTTGGTTCACAAGTTGGGGCACTATCCTACCCGGTTTCACCTCGACGGGGAGATTCCCCCCTTATACGGGTACGGAACCTTCGCCTCTAGGTTAGAGCGCATGCAAGCGAGGGGGGACACATGCAAGCACCTATACCAACCTCTCACCACACTCACACACATATGCTAGGGTCACATGCAAGTTTTCATCTCATTCCAATGTTCTCGTGGTCTTCCTCCGGCGAAACCCTGATCTCTGTGCGCACTCGGATCGTCTACCCCCTAGACGTTCCTCTGACAGGGGTAGCCCGGCGTAGCTCTCTCTTGTTTTGTGTTTGTTTAGGTCATAGGTTGATGTAAAACCATGTTGGTTCACAAGTTGGGGCACTATCCTACCCGGTTTCACCTCGACGGGGAGATTCCCCCCTTATACGGGTACGGAACCTTCGCCTCTAGGTTAGAGCGCATGCATGCGAGGGGGGACACATGCAAGCACCTATACCAACCTCTCACCACACTCACACACATATGCTAGGGTCACATGCAAGTTTTCATCTCATTCCAATGTTCTCGTGGTCTTCCTCCGGCGAAACCCTGATCTCTGTGCGCACTCGGATCGTCTACCCCCCTAGACGTTACTCTGACAGGGGTAGCCCGGCGTAGCTCTCTCTTTTTTTGTGTTTGTTTAGGTCATAGGTTGATGTAAAACCATGTTGGTTCACAAGTTGGGGCACTATCCTACCCGGTTTCACCTCGACGGGGAGATTCCCCCCTTATACGGGTAAGGAACCTTCGCCTCTAGGATAGAGCGCATGCATGCGAGGGGGACACATGCAAGCACCTATACCAACCTCTCACCACACTCACACACATATGCTAGGGTCACATGCAAGTTTTCATCTCATTCCAATGTTCTCGTGGTCTTCCTCCGGCGAAACCCTGATCTCTGTGCGCACTCGGATCGTCTACCCCCTAGACGTTCCTCTGACAGGGGTAACCCGGCATAGCTCTCTCTTGTTTTGTGTTTGTTTAGGTCATAGGTTGATGTAAAACCATGTTGGTTCACAAGTTGGGGCACTATCCTACCCGGTTTCACCTCGACGGGGAGATTCCCCCCTTATAGGGGTACGGAACCTTCGCCTCTAGGTTAGAGCGCATGCATGCGAGGGGGGACACATGCAAGCACCTATACCAACCTCTCACCACACTCACACACATATGCTAGGGTCAGATGCAAGTCTTCATCTCATTCCAATGTTCTCGTGGTGTTCCTCCGGCGAAACCCTGATCTCTGTGCGTACTCGGATCGTCTACCCCCCTAGACGTTCCTCTGACAGGGGTAGCCCGGCGTAGCTCTCTCTTGTTTTGTGTTTGTTTATGTCATAGGTTGATGTAAAACCATGTTGGTTCACAAGTTGGGGCACTATCCTACCCGGTTTCACCTCGACGGGGAGATTCCCCCCTTATACGGGTACGGAACCTTCGCCTCTAGGTTAGAGCGCATGCATGCGAGGGGGACACATGCAAGCACCTATACCAACCTCTCACCACACTCACACACATATGATAGGGTCACATGCAAGTTTTCATCTCATTCCAATGTTCTCGTGGTCTTCCTCCGGCGAAACCCTGATCTCTATGCGCACTCGGATCGTCTACCCCCCTAGACGTTCCTCTGACAGGGGTAGCCTGGCGTAGCTCTCTCTTGTTTTGTGTTTGTTTAGGTCATAGGTTGATGTAAAACCATGTTGGTTCACAAGTTGGGGCACTATCCTACCCGGTTTCACCTCGACGGGGAGATTCCCCCCTTATACGAGTACGGAACCTTCGCCTCTAGGTTAGAGCGCATGCATGCGAGGGGGGACACATGCAAGCACCTATACCAACCTCTCACCACACTCACACACATATGCTAGGGTCACATGCAAGTTTTCATCTCATTCCAATGTTCTCGTGGTCTTCCTCCGGCGAAACCCTGATCTTTGTGCGCACTCGGATCGTCTACCCCCCTAGACGTTCCTCTGACAGGGGTAGCCCGGCGTAGCTCTCTCTTGTTTTGTGTTTGTTTAGGTCATAGGTTGATGTAAAACCATGTTGGTTCACAAGTTGGGGCACTATCCTACCCGGTTTCACCTCGACGGGGAGATTCCCCCCTTATACGGGTACGAAACCTTCGCCTCTAGGTTAGAGGGCATGCATGCGAGGGGGGACACATGCAAGCACCTATACCAACCTCTCACCACACTCACACACATATGCTAGGGTCACATGCAAGTTTTCATCTCATTCCAATGTTCTCGTGGTCTTCCTCCGGCGAAACCCTGATCTCTGTGCGCACTCGGATCGTCTACCCCCTAGACGTTCCTCTGACAGGGGTAGCCCGGCGTAGCTCTCTCTTGTTTTGTGTTTTTTTAGGTCATAGGTTGATGTAAAACCATGTTGGTTCACAAGTTGGGGCACTATCCTACCCGGTTTCACCTCGACGGGGAGATTCCCCCCTTATACGGGTACGGAACCTTCGCCTCTAGGTTAGAGCGCATGCATGCGAGGGGGGACACATGCAAGCACCTATACTAACCTCTCACCACACTCACACACATATGCTAGGGTCACATGCAAGTTTTCATCTCATTCCAATGTTCTCGTGGTCTTCCTCCGGCGAAACCCTGATCTCTGTGCGCACTCGGATCGTGTACCCCCCCTAGACGTTCCTCTGACAGGGGTAGCCCGGCGTAGCTCTCTCTTGTTTTGTGTTTGTTTAGTTCATAGGGTGATGTAAAACCATGTTGGTTCACAAGTTGGGGCACTATCCTACCCGGTTTCACCTCGACGGGGAGATTCCCCCCTTATACGGGTACGGAACCTTCGCCTCTAGGTTAGAGCGCATGCATGCGAGGGGGACACATGCAAGCACCTATACCAACCTCTCACCACACTCACACACATATGCTAGGGTCACATGCAAGTTTTCATCTCATTCCAATGTTCTCGTGGTCTTCCTCCGGCGAAACCCTGATCTCTGTGCGCACTCGGATCGTCTACCCCCTAGACGTTCCTCTGACAGGGGTAGCCCGGCGTAGCTCTCTCTTGTTTTGTGTTTTTTTAGGTTATAGGTTGATGTAAAACCATGTTGGTTCACAAGTTGGGGCACTATCCTACCCGGTTTCACCTCGACGGGGAGATTCCCCCCTTATACGGGTACAGAACCTTCGCCTCTAGGTTAGAGCGCATGCAAGCGAGGGGGGACACATGCAAGCACCTATACCAACCTCTCACCACACTCACACACATATGCTAGGGTCACATGGAAGTTTTCATCTCATTCCAATGTTCTCGTGGTCTTCCTCCGGCGAAACCCTGATCTCTGTGTGCACTCGGATCGTCTACCCCCTAGACGTTCCTCTGACAGGGGTAGCCCGGCGTAGCTCTCTCTTGTTTTGTGTTTTTTTAGGTCATAGGTTGATGTAAAACCATGTTGGTTCACAAGTTGGGGCACTATCCTACCCGGTTTCACCTCGACGGGGAGATTCCCCCCTTATACGGGTACGGAACCTTCGCCTCTAGGTTAGAGCGCATGCATGCGAGGGGGGACACATGCAAGCACCTATACCAACCTCTCACCACACTCACACACATATGCTAGGGTCACATGCAAGTTTTCATCTCATTCCAATGTTCTCGTGGTCTTCCTCCGGCGAAACCCTGATCTCTGTGCGCACTCGGATCGTCTACCCCCCTAGACGTTCCTCTGACAGGGTTAGCCCGGCTTAGCTCTCTCTTGTTTTGTGTTTGTTTAGGTCATAGGTTGATGTAAAACCATGTTGGTTCACAAGTTGGGGCACTATCCTACCCGGTTTCACCTCGACGGGGAGATTCCCCCCTTATACGGGTACGGAACCTTCGCCTCTAGGTTAGAGCGCATGCATGCGAGGGGGGACACATGCAAGCACCTATACCAACCTCTCACCACACTCACACACATATGCTAGGGTCACATGCAAGTTTTCATCTCATTCTAATGTTCTCGTGGTCTTCCTCCGGCGAAACCCTGATCTCTGTGCGTACTCGGATCGTCTACCCCCCTAGACGTTCCTCTGACAGGGGTAGCCCGGCGTAGCTCTCTCTTGTTTTGTGTTTTTTTAGGTCATAGGTTGATGTAAAACCATGTTGGTTCACAAGTTGGGGCACTATCCTACCCGGTTTCACCTCGACGGGGAGATTCCCCCCTTATACGGGTACGGAACCTTCGCCTCTAGGTTAGAGCGCATGCATGCGAGGGGGACACATGCAAGCACCTATACCAACCTCTCACCACACTCACACACATATGCTAGGGTCACATGCAAGTTTTCATCTCATTCTAATGTTCTCGTGGTCTTCCTCCGGCGAAACCCTGATCTCTGTGCGCACTCGGATCGTCTACCCCCTAGACGTTCCTCTGACAGGGGTAGCCTGGCGTAGCTCTCTCTTGTTTTGTGTTTGTTTAGGTCATAGGTTGATGTAAAACCATGTTGGTTCACAAGTTGGGGCACTATCCTACCCGGTTTCACCTCGACGGGGAGATTCCCCCCTTATACGGGTACGGAACCTTCGCCTCTAGGTTAGAGCGCATGCAAGCGAGGGGGGACACATGCAAGCACCTATACCAACCTCTCACCACACTCACACACATATGCTAGGGTCACATGCAAGTTTTCATCTCATTCCAATGTTCTCGTGGTCTTCCTCCAGCGAAACCCTGATATCTGTGCGCACTCGGATCGTCTACCCCCTAGACGTTCCTCTGACAGGGGTAGCCCGGCATAGCTCCCTCTTGTTTTGTGTTTTTTTAGGTCATAGGTTGATGTAAAACCATGTTGGTTCACAAGTTGGGGCACTATCCTACCCGGTTTCACCTCGACGGGGAGATTCCCCCCTTATACGGGTACGGAACCTTCGCCTCTAGGTTAGAGCGCATGCATGCGAGGGGGGACACATGCAAGCACCTATACCAACCTCTCACCACACTCACACACATATGCTAGGGTCACATGCAAGTTTTCATCTCATTCCAATGTTCTCGTGGTCTTCCTCCGGCGAAACCCTGATCTCTGTGCGCACTCGGATCGTCTACCCCCTACACGTTCCTCTGACAGGGGTAGCCTGGCGTAGCTCTCTTGTTTTGTGTTTGTTTAGGTCATAGGTTGATGTAAAACCATGTTGGTTCACAAGTTGGGGCACTATCCTACCCGGTTTCACCTCGACGGGAGATTCCCCCCTTATACGGGTACGGAACCTTCGCCTCTAGGTTAGAGCACATGCAAGCGAGGGGGGACACATGCAAGCACCTATACCAACCTCTAACCACACTCACACACATATGCTAGGGTCACATGCAAGTTTTCATCTCATTCCAATGTTCTCGTGGTCTTCCTCCGGCGAAACCCTGATCTCTGTGCGCACTCGGATCGTCTACCCCCTAGACGTTCCTCTGACAGGGGTAGCCCGGCGTAGCTCTCTCTTGTTTTGTGTTTGTTTAGGTCATAGGTTGATGTAAAACGATGTTGGTTCACAAGTTGGGGCACTATCCTACCCGGTTTCACCTCGACGGGGAGATTCCCCCCTTATACGGGTACGGAACCTTCGCCTCTAGGTTAGAGCGCATGCATGCGAGGGGGGACACATGCAAGCACCTATACCATCCTCTCACCACACTCACACACATATGCTAGGGTCACATGCAAGTTTTCATCTCATTCCAATGTTCTCGTGGTCTTCCTCCGGCGAAACCCTGATCTCGGTGCGCACTCGGATCGTCTACCCCCTAGACGTTCCTCTGACAGGGGTAGCCCGGCGTAGCTCTCTCTTGTTTTGTGTTTGTTTAGGTCATAGGTTGATGTAAAACCATGTTGGTTCACAAGTTGGGGCACTATCCTACCCGGTTTCACCTCGACGGGTAGATTCCCCCCTTATACGGGTACGAAACCTTCGCCTCTAGGTTAGAGCGCATGCATGCGAGGGGGGGACACATGCAAGCACCTATACCAACCTCTCACCACACTCACACACATATGCTAGGGTCACATGCAAGTTTTCATCTCATTCCAATGTTCTCGTGGTCTTCCTCCGGCGAAACCCTGATCTCTGTGCGCACTCGGATCGTCTACCCCCCTAGACGTTCCTCTGACAGGGGTAGCCCGGCGTAGCTCTCTCTTGTTTTGTGTTTGTTTAGGTCATAGGTTGATGTAAAACCATGTTGGTTCACAAGTTGGGGCACTATCCTACCCGGTTTCACCTCGACGGGGAGATTCCCCCCTTATACGGGTACGGAACCTTCGCCTCTAGGTTAGAGCGCATGCATGCGAGGGGGGACACATGCAAGCACCTATACCAACCTCTCACCACACTCACACACATATGCTAGGGTCACATGCCAGTTTTCATCTCATTCCAATGTTCTCGTGGTCTTCCTCCGGCGAAACCCTGATCTCTGTGCGCACTCGGATCGTCTACCCCCCTAGACGTTCTTTGACAGGGGTAGCCCAGCGTAGCTCTCTCTTGTTTTGTGTTTGTTTAGGTCATAGGTTGATGTAAAACCATGTTGGTTCACAAGTTGGGGCACTATCCTACCCGGTTTCACCTCGACGGGGAGATTCCCCCTTATACGGGTACGAAACCTTCGCCTCTAGGTTAGAGCGCATGCATGCGAGGGGGGACACATGCAAGCACCTATACCAACCTCTCACCACACTCACACACATATGCTAGGGTCACATGGAAGTTTTCATCTCATTCCAATGTTCTCGTGGTCTTCCTCCGGCGAAACCCTGATCTCTGTGCGCACTCGGATCGTCTACCCCCTAGACGTTCCTCTGACAGGGGTATCCCGGCGTAGCTCTCTCTTGTTTTGTGTTTGTTTAGGTCATAGGTTGATGTAAAACCATGTTGGTTCACAAGTTGGGGCACTATCCTACCCGGTTTCACCTCGACGGGGAGATTCCCCCCTTATACGGGTACGGAACCTTCGCCTCTAGGTTAGAGCGCATGCATGCGAGGGGGGACACATGAAAGCACCTATACCAACCTCTCACCACACTCACACACATATGCTAGGGTCACATGCAAGTCTTCATCTCATTCCAATGTTCTCGTGGTCTTCCTCCGGCGAAACCCTGATCTCTGTGCGCACTCGGATCGTCTACCCCCCTAGACGTTCCTCTGACAGGGGTAGCCCGGCGTAGCTCTCTCTTGTTTTGTGTTTGTTTAGGTCATAGGTTGATGTAAAACCATGTTGGTTCACAAGTTGGGGCACTATCCTACCCGGTTTCACCTCGACGGGGAGATTCCCCCCTTATACGGGTACGGAACCTTCGCCTCTAGGTTAGAGCGCATGCATGCGAGGTGGACACATGCAAGCACCTATACCAACCTCTCACCACACTCACACACATATGCTAGGGTCACATGCAAGTTTTCATCTCATTCTAATGTTCTCGTGGTCTTCCTCCGGCGAAACCCTGATCTCTGTGCGCACTCGGATCGTCTACCCCCTAGACGTTCCTCTGACAGGGGTAGCCCGGCGTAGCTCTCTCTTGTTTTGTGTTTGTTTAGGTCATAGGTTGATGTAAAACCATGTTGGTTCACAAGTTGGGGCACTATCCTACCCGGTTTCACCTCGACGGGGAGATTCCCCCCTTATACGGGTACGAAACCTTCCCCTCTAGGTTAGAGCGCATGCATGCGAGGGGGGACACATGCAAGCACCTATACCAACCTCTCACCACACTCACACACATATGCTAGGGTCACATGCAAGTTTTCATCTCATTCCAATGTTCTCGTGGTCTTCCTCCGGCGAAACCCTGATCTCTGTGCGCACTCGGATCGTCTACCCCCCTAGACGTTCCTCTGACAGGGGTAGCCCGGCATACCTCTCTCTTGTTTTGTGTTTTTTTAGGTCATAGGTTGATGTAAAACCATGTTGGTTCACAAGTTGGGGCACTATCCTACCCGGTTTCACCTCGACGGGGAGATTCCCCCCTTATACGGGTACGGAACCTTCGCCTCTAGGTTAGAGCGCATGCATGCGAGGGGGGACACATGCAAGCACCTATACCAACCTCTCACCACACTCACACACATATGCTAGGGTTACATGCCAGTTTTCATCTCATTCCAATGTTCTCGTGGTCTTCCTCCGGCGAAACCCTGATCTCTGTGCGCACTCGGATCGTCTACCCCCCTAGACGTTCTCTGACAGGGGTAGCCCAGCGTAGCTCTCTCTTGTTTTGTGTTTGTTTAGGTCATAGGTTGATGTAAAACCATGTTGGTTCACAAGTTGGGGCACTATCCTACCCGGTTTCACCTCGACGGGGAGATTCCCCCTTATACGGGTACGAAACCTTCGCCTCTAGGTTAGAGCGCATGTATGCGAGGGGGGACACATGCAAGCACCTATACCAACCTCTCACCACACTCACACACATATGCTAGGGTCACATGGAAGTTTTCATCTCATTCCAATGTTCTCGTGGTCTTCCTCCGGCGAAACCCTGATCTCTGTGCGCACTCGGATCGTCTACCCCCTAGACGTTCCTCTGACAGGGGTAGCCCGGCGTAGCTCTCTCTTGTTTTGTGTTTTTTTAGGTCATAGGTTGATGTAAAACCATGTTGGTTCACAAGTTGGGGCACTATCCTACCCGGTTTCACCTCGACGGGGAGATTCCCCCCTTATACGGGTACGGAACCTTCGCCTCTAGGTTAGAGCGCATGCATGCGAGGGGGGACACATGCAAGCACCTATACCAACCTCTCACCACACTCACACACATATGCTAGGGTCACATGCAAGTCTTCATCTCATTCCAATGTTCTCGTGGTCTTCCTCCGGCGAAACCCTGATCTCTGTGCGCACTCGGATCGTCTACCCCCCTAGACGTTCCTCTGACAGGGGTAGCCCGGCGTAGCTCTCTCTTGTTTTGTGTTTGTTTAGGTCATAGGTTGATGTAAAACCATGTTGGTTCACAAGTTGGGGCACTATCCTACCCGGTTTCACCTCGACGGGGAGATTCCCCCCTTATACGGGTACGGAACCTTCGCCTCTAGGTTAGAGCGCATGCATGCGAGGGGGGACACATGCAAGCACCTATACCAACCTCTCACCACACTCACGCACATATGCTAGGGTCACATGCAAGTTTTCATCTCATTCTAATGTTCTCGTGGTCTTCCTCCGGCGAAACCCTGATCTCTGTGCGCACTCGGATCGTCTACCCCCTAGACGTTCCTCTGACAGGGGTAGCCCGGCGTAGCTCTCTCTTGTTTTGTGTTTGTTTAGGTCATAGGTTGATGTAAAACCATGTTGGTTCACAAGTTGGGGCACTATCCTACCCGGTTTCACCTCGACGGGGAGATTCCCCCCTTATACGGGTACGAAACCTTCCCCTCTAGGTTAGAGCGCATGCATGCGAGGGGGGACACATGCAAGCACCTATACCAACCTCTCACCACACTCACACACATATGCTAGGGTCACATGCAAGTTTTCATCTCATTCCAATGTTCTCGTGGTCTTCCTCCGGCGAAACCCTGATCTCTGTGCGCACTCGGATCGTCTACCCCCCTAGACGTTCCTCTGACAGGGGTAGCCCGGCATACCTCTCTCTTGTTTTGTGTTTTTTTAGGTCATAGGTTCATGTAAAACCATGTTGGTTCACAAGTTGGGGCACTATCCTACCCGGTTTCACCTCGACGGGGAGATTCCCCCCTTATACGGGTACGGAACCTTCGCCTCTAGGTTAGAGCGCATGCATGCGAGGGGGGACACATACAAGAACCTATACCAACCTCTCACCACACTCACACACATATGCTAGGGTCACATGCAAGTTTTCATCTCGTTCCAATGTTCTCGTGGTCTTCCTCCGGCGAAACCCTGATCTCTGTGCGCACTCGGATCGTCTACCCCCCTAGACGTTCCTCTGACAGGGGTAGCCCGGCGTAGCTCTCTCTTGTTTTGTGTTTGTTTAGGTCATAGGTTGATGTAAAACCATGTTGGTTCACAAGTTGGGGCACTATCCTACCCGGTTTCACCTCGACGGGGAGATTCCCCCCTTATACGGGTACGGAACCTTCGCCTCTAGGTTAGAGCGCATGCATGCGAGGGGGACACATGCAAGCACCTATACCAACCTCTCACCACACTCACACACATATGCTAGGGTCACATGCAAGTTTTCATCTCATTCTAATGTTCTCGTGGTCTTCCTCCGGCGAAACCCTGATCTCTGTGCGCACTCGGATCGTCTACCCCCTAGACGTTCCTCTGACAGGGGTAGCCCGGCGTAGCACTCTCTTGTTTTGTGTTTGTTTAGGTCATAGGTTGATGTAAAACCATGTTGGTTCACAAGTTGGGGCACTATCCTACCCGGTTTCACCTCGACGGGGAGATTCCCCCCTTATACGGGTACGAAACCTTCCCCTCTAGGTTAGAGCGCATGCATGCGAGGGGGGACACATGCAAGCACCTATACCAACCTCTCACCACACTCACACACATATGCTAGGGTCACATGCAAGTTTTCATCTCATTCCAATGTTCTCGTGGTCTTCCTCCGGCGAAACCCTGATCTCTGTGCGCACTCGGATCGTCTACCCCCCTAGACGTTCCTCTGACAGGGGTAGCCCGGCATACCTCTCTCTTGTTTTGTGTTTTTTTAGGTCATAGGTTGATGTAAAACCATGTTGGTTCACAAGTTGGGGCACTATCCTACCCGGTTTCACCTCGACGGGGAGATTCCCCCCTTATACGGGTACGGAACCTTCGCCTCTAGGTTAGAGCGCATGCATGCGAGGGGGGACACATACAAGAACCTATACCAACCTCTCACCACACTCACACACATATGCTAGGGTCACATGCAAGTTTTCATCTCGTTCCAATGTTCTCGTGGTCTTCCTCCGGCGAAACCCTGATCTCTGTGCGCACTCGGATCGTCTACCCCCCTAGACGTTCCTCTGACAGGGGTAGCCCGGCGTAGCTCTCTCTTGTTTTGTGTTTGTTTAGGTCATAGGTTGATGTAAAACCATGTTGGTTCACAAGTTGGGGCACTATCCTACCCGGTTTCACCTCGACGGGGAGATTCCCCCCTTATACGGGTACGGAACCTTCGCCTCTAGGTTAGAGCGCATGCATGCGAGGGGGGACACATGCAAGCACCTATACCAACCTCTCACCACACTCACACACATATGCTAGGGTCACATGCAAGTTTTCATCTCATTCCAATGTTCTCGTGGTCTTCCTCCGGCGAAACCCTGATCTCTGTGCGCACTCGGATCGTCTACCCCCCTAGACGTTCCTCTGACAGGGGTAGCCCGGCGTATCTCTCTCTTGTTTTGTGTTTGTTTAGGTCATAGGTTGATGTAAAACCATGTTGGTTCACAAGTTGGGGCACTATCCTACCCGGTTTCACCTCGACGGGGAGATTCCCCCCTTATACGGGTACGGAACCTTCGCCTCTAGGTTAGAGCGCATGCATGCGAGGGAGTACACATGCAAGCACCTATACCAACCTCTCACCACACTCACACACATATGCTAGGGTGACATGCAAGTTTTCATCTCATTCCAATGTTCTCGTGGTCTTCCTCCAGCGAAACCCTGATCTCTGTGCGCACTCGGATCGTCTACCCCCCTAGACGTTCCTCTGACAGGGGTAGCCCGGCGTAGCTCTCTCTTGTTTTGTGTTTGTTTAGGTCATAGGTTGATGTAAAACCATGTTGGTTCACAAGTTGGGGCACTATCCTACCCGGTTTCACCTCGACGGGGAGATTCCCCCCTTATACGGGTACGGAACCTTCGCCTCTAGGTTAGAGCGCATGCATGCGAGGGGGGACACATGCAAGCACCTATACCAACCTCTCACCACACTCACACACATATGCTAGGGTCACATGGAAGTTTTCATCTCATTCCAATGTTCTCGTGGTCTTCCTCCGGCGAAACCCTGATCTTTGTGCGCACTCGGATCGTCTACCCCCCTAGACGTTCCTCTGACAGGGGTAGCCCGGCGTAGATCTCTCTTGTTTTGTGTTTGTTTAGGTCATAGGTTGATGTAAAACCATGTTGGTTCACAAGTTGGGGCACTATCCTACCCGGTTTCAGCTCGACGGGGAGATTCCCCCCTTATACGGGTACGGAACCTTCGCCTCTAGGTTAGAGCGCATGAATGCGAGGGGGGACACATGCAAGCACCTATACCAACCTCTCACCACACTCACACACATATGCTAGGGTCACATGCAAGTTTTCATCTCATTCCAATGTTCTCGTGGTCTTCCTCCGGCGAAACCCTGATCTCTGTGCGCACTCGGATCATCTACCCCCCTAGACGTTACTCTGACAGGGGTAGCCCGGCGTAGCTCTCTCTTGTTTTGTGTTTGTTTAGGTCATAGGTTGATGTAAAACCATGTTGGTTCACAAGTTGGGGCACTATCCTACCCGGTTTCACCTCGACGGGGAGATTCCCCCCTTATACGGGTACGGAACCTTCGCCTCTAGGTTAGAGCGCATGCATGCGAGGGGGGACACATGCAAGCACCTATACCAACCTCTCACCACACTCACACACATATGCTAGGGTCACATGCAAGTTTTTATCTCATTCCAATGTTCTCGTGGTCTTCCTCCGGCGAAACCCTGATCTCTGTGCGCACTCGGATCGTCTCCCCCTAGACGTTCCTCTGACAGGGGTAGCCCGGCGTAGCTCTCTCTTGTTTTGTGTTTGTTTAGGTCATAGGTTGATGTAAAACCATGTTGGTTCACAAGTTGGGGCACTATCCTACCCGGTTTCACCTCGACGGGGAGATTCCCCCCTTATACGGGTACGGAACCTTCGCCTCTAGGTTAGAGCGCATGCATGCGAGGGGGGACACATGCAAGCACCTATACCAACCTCTCACCACACTCACACACATATGCTAGGGTCACATGCAAGTTTTCATCTCATTCCAATGTTCTCGTGGTCTTCCTCCGGCGAAACCCTGATCTCTGTGCGCACTCGGATCGTCTACCCCCTAGACGTTCCTCTGACAGGGGTAGCCCGGCGTAGCTCTCTCTTGTTTTGTGTTTGTTTAGGTCATAGGTTGATGTAAAACCATGTTGGTTCACAAGTTGGGGCACTATCCTACCCGGTTTCACCTCGACGGGGAGATTCCCCCCTTATACGGGTACGGAACCTTCGCCTCTAGGTTAGAGCGCATGCATGCGAGGGGGACACATGCAAGCACCTATACCAACCTCTCACCACACTCACACACATATGCTAGGGTCACATGCAAGTTTTCATCTCATTCCAATGTTCTCGTGGTCTTCCTCCGGCGAAACCCTGATCTCTGTGCGCACTCGGATCGTCTACCCCCCTAGACGTTCCTCTGACAGGGATAGCCCGGCGTAGCTCTCTCTTGTTTTGTGTTTGTTTAGGTCATAGGTTGATGTAAAACCATGTTGGTTCACAAGTTGGGGCACTATCCTACCCGGTTTCACCTCGACGGGGAGATTCCCCCCTTATACGGGTACGAAACCTTCGCCTCTAGGTTAGAGCGCATGCATGCGAGGGGGGACACATGCAAGCACCTATACCAACCTCTCACCACACTCACACACAAATGCTAGGGTCACATGCAAGTTTTCATCTCATTCCAATGTTCTCGTGGTCTTCCTCCGGCGAAACCCTGATCTCTATGCGCACTCGGATCGTCTACCCCCCTAGACGTTCCTCTGACAGGGGTAGCCCGGCATAGCTCTCTCTTGTTTTGTGTTTTTTTAGGTCATAGGTTGATGTAAAACCATGTTGGTTCACAAGTTGGGGCACTATCCTACCCGGTTTCAGCTCGACGGGGAGATTCCCCCCTTATACGGGTACGGAACCTTCGCCTCTAGGTTAGAGCGCATGCATGCGAGGGGGGACACATACAAGCACCTATACCAACCTCACACCACACTCACACACATATGCTAGGGTCACATGCAAGTTTTCATCTCATTCCAATGTTCTCGTGGTCTTTTTTCGGCGAAACCCTGATCTCTGTGCGCACTCGGATCGTCTACCCCCCTAGACGTTCCTCTGACAGGGGTAGCCCGGCGTAGCTCTGTCTTGTTTTGTGTTTGTTTAGGTCATAGGTTGATGTAAAACCATGTTGGTTCACAAGTTGGGGCACTATCCTACCCGGTTTCACCTCGACGGGGAGATTCCCCCCTTATACGGGTACGGAACCTTCGCCTCTAGGTTAGAGCGCATGCATGCGAAGGGGGACACATACAAGCACCTATACCAACCTCTCACCACACTCACACACATATGCTAGGGTCACATGCAAGTTTTCATCTCATTCCAATGTTCTCGTGGTCTTCCTCCGGCGAAACCCTGATCTCTGTGCGCACTCGGATCGTCTACCCCCTAGACGTTCCTCTGACAGGGGTAGCCCGGCGTAGCTCTCTCTTGTTTTGTGTTTGTTTAGGTCATAGGTTGATGTAAAACCATGTTGGTTCACAAGTTGGGGCACTATCCTACCCGGTTTCACCTCGACGGGGAGATTCCCCCCTTATACGGGTACGGAACCTTCGCCTCTAGGTTAGAGCGCATGCATGCGAGGGGGAACACATGCAAGCACCTATACCAACCTCTCACCACACTCACACACATATGCTAGGGTCACATGCAAGTTTTCATCTCATTCCAATGTTCTCGTGCTCTTCCTCCGGCGAAACCCTGATCTCTGTGCGCACTCGGATCGTCTACCCCCCTAGACGTTCCTCTGACAGGGGTAGCCCGGCGTAGCTCTCTCTTGTTTTGTGTTTGTTTAGGTCATAGGTTGATGTAAAACCATGTTGGTTCACAAGTTGGGGCAGTATCCTACCCGGTTTCACCTCGACAGGGAGATTCCCCCCTTATACGGGTACGGAACCTTCGCCTCTAGGTTAGAGCGCATGCATGCGAGGGGGCACACATGCAAGCACCTATACCAACCTCTCACCACACTCACACACATATGCTAGGGTCACATGCAAGTTTTCATCTCATTCCAATGTTCTCGTGGTCTTCCTCCGGCGAAACCCTGATCTCTGTGCGCACTCGGATCGTCTACCCCCCTAGACGTTCCTCTGACAGGGGTAGCCCGACGTATCTCTCTCTTGTTTTGTATTTGTTTAGGTCATAGGTTGATGTAAAACCATGTTGGTTCACAAGTTGGGGCACTATCCTACCCGGTTTCACCTCGACGGGGAGATTCCCCCCTTATACGGGTACGGAACCTTCGCCTCTAGGTTAGAGCGCATGCATGCGAGGGGGGACACATGCAAGCACCTATACCAACCTCTCACCACACTCACACACATATGATAGGGTCACATGCAAGTTTTCATCTCATTCCAATGTTCTCGTGGTCTTCCTCCGGCGAAACCCTGATCTCTGTGCTCACTCGGATCGTCTACCCCCCTAGACGTTCCTCTGACAGGGGTAGCCCGGCGTATCTCTCTCTTGTTTTGTGTTTGTTTAGGTCATAGGTTGATGTAAAACCATGTTGGTTCACAAGTTGGGGCACTATCCTACCCGGTTTCACCTCGACGGGGAGATTCCCCCATTATACGGGTACGGAACCTTCGCCTCTAGGTTAGAGCGCATGCATGCGAGGGGGAACACATGCAAGCACCTATACCAACCTCTCACCACACTCACACACATATTCTAGGGTCACATGCAAGTTTTCATCTCATTCCAATGTTCTCGTGGTCTTCCTCCGGCGAAACCCTGATCTCTGTGCGCACTCGGATCGTCTACCCCCCTAGACGTTCCTCTGACAGGGGTAGCCCGGCGTAGCTCTCTCTTGTTTTGTGTTTGTTTAGGTCATAGGTTGATGTAAAACCATGTTGGTTCACAAGTTGGGGCACTATCCTACCCGGTTTCACCTCGACGGGGAGATTCCCCCCTTATACGGGTACGGAACCTTCGCCTCTAGGTTAGAGCGCATGCATGCGAGGGGGGACACATGCAAGCACCTATACCAACCTCTCACCACACTCACACACATATGATAGGGTGACATGCAAGTTTTCATCTCATTCCAATGTTCTCGTGGTCTTCCTCCGGCGAAACCCTGATCTCTGTGCTCACTCGGATCGTCTACCCCCCTAGACGTTCCTCTGACAGGGGTAGCCCGGCGTATCTCTCTCTTGTTTTGTGTTTGTTTAGGTCATAGGTTGATGTAAAACCATGTTGGTTCACAAGTTGGGGCAGTATCCTACCCGGTTTCACCTCGACAGGGAGATTCCCCCCTTATACGGGTACGGAACCTTCGCCTCTAGGTTAGAGCGCATGCATGCGAGGGGGGACACATGCAAGCACCTATACCAAACTCTCACCACACTCACACACATATGCTAGGGTCACATGCAAGTTTTCATCTCATTCCAATGTTCTCGTGGTCTTCCTCCGGCGAAACCCTGATCTCTGTGCGCACTCGGATCGTCTACCCCCCTAGACGTTCCTCTGACAGGGGTAGCCCGGCGTAGCTCTCTCTTGTTTTGTGTTTGTTTAGGTCATAGGTTGATGTAAAACCATGTTGGTTCACAAGTTGGGGCACTATCCTACCCGGTTTCACCTCGATGGGGAGATTCCCCCCTTATACGGGTACGGAACCTTCGCCTCTAGGTTAGAGCGCATGCATGCGAGGGGGACACATGCAAGCACCTATACCAACCTCTCACCACACTCACACACATATGCTAGGGTCACATGCAAGTTTTCATCTCATTCCAATGTTCTCGTGGTCTTCCTCCGGCGAAACCCTGATCTCTGTGCGCACTCGGATCGTCTACCCCCCTAGACGTTCCTCTGACAGGGGTAGCCCGGCGTATCTCTCTCTTGTTTTGTGTTTGTTTAGGTCATAGGTTGATGTAAAACCATGTTGGTTCACAAGTTGGGGCACTATCCTACCCGGTTTCACCTCGACGGGGAGATTCCCCCTTATACGGGTACGGAACCTTCGCCTCTAGGTTAGAGCGCATGCATGCGAGGGGGAACACATGCAAGCACCTATACCAACCTCTCACCACACTCACACACATATGCTAGGGTCACATGCAAGTTTTCATCTCATTCCAATGTTCTCGTGGTCTTCCTCCGGCGAAACCCTGATCTCTGTGCGCACTCGGATCGTCTACCCCCCTAGACGTTCCTCTGACAGGGGTAGCCCGGCGTATCTCTCTCTTGTTTTGTGTTTGTTTAGGTCATAGGTTGATGTAAAACCATGTTGGTTCACAAGTTGGGGCACTATCCTACCCGGTTTCACCTCGACGGGGAGATTCCCCCATTATACGGGTACGGAACCTTCGCCTCTAGGTTAGAGCGCATGCATGCGAGGGGGAACACATGCAAGCACCTATACCAACCTCTCACCACACTCACACACATATTCTAGGGTCACATGCAAGTTTTCATCTCATTCCAATGTTCTCGTGGTCTTCCTCCGGCGAAACCCTGATCTCTGTGCGCACTCGGATCGTCTACCCCCCTAGACGTTCCTCTGACAGGGGTAGCCCGGCGTAGCTCTCTCTTGTTTTGTGTTTGTTTAGGTCATAGGTTGATGTAAAACCATGTTGGTTCACAAGTTGGGGCACTATCCTACCCGGTTTCACCTCGACGGGGAGATTCCCCCCTTATACGGGTACGGAACCTTCGCCTCTGGGTTAGAGCGCATGCATGCGAGGGGGGACACATGCAAGCACCTATACCAACCTCTCACCACACTCACACACATATGATAGGGTCACATGCAAGTTTTCATCTCATTCCAATGTTCTCGTGGTCTTCCTCCGGCGAAACCCTGATCTCTGTGCTCACTCGGATCGTCTACCCCCCTAGACGTTCCTCTGACAGGGGTAGCCCGGCGTATCTCTCTCTTGTTTTGTGTTTGTTTAGGTCATAGGTTGATGTAAAACCATGTTGGTTCACAAGTTGGGGCAGTATCCTACCCGGTTTCACCTCGACAGGGAGATTCCCCCCTTATACGGGTACGGAACCTTCGCCTCTAGGTTAGAGCGCATGCATGCGAGGGGGCACACATGCAAGCACCTATACCAACCTCTCACCACACTCACACACATATGGTAGGGTCACATGCAAGTTTTCATCTCATTCCAATGTTCTCGTGGTCTTCCTCCGGCGAAACCCTGATCTCTGTGCGCACTCGGATCGTCTACCCCCCTAGACGTTCCTCTGACAGGGGTAGCCCGACGTATCTCTCTCTTGTTTTGTGTTTGTTTAGGTCATAGGTTGATGTAAAACCATGTTGGTTCACAAGTTGGGGCACTATCCTACCCGGTTTCACCTCGACGGGGAGATTCCCCCCTTATACGGGTACGGAACCTTCGCCTCTAGGTTAGAGCGCATGCATGCGAGGGGGGACACATGCAAGCACCTATACCAACCTCTCACCACACTCACACACATATGCTAGGGTCACATGCAAGTTTTCATCTCATTCCAATGTTCTCGTGGTCTTCCTCCGGCGAAACCCTGATCTCTGTGCTCACTCGGATCGTCTACCCCCCTAGACGTTCCTCTGACAGGGGTAGCCCGGCGTATCTCTCTCTTGTTTTGTGTTTGTTTAGGTCATAGGTTGATGTAAAACCATGTTGGTTCACAAGTTGGGGCACTATCCTACCCGGTTTCACCTCGACGGGGAGATTCCCCCATTATACGGGTACGGAACCTTCGCCTCTAGGTTAGAGCGCATGCATGCGAGGGGGAACACATGCAAGCACCTATACCAACCTCTCACCACACTCACACACATATTCTAGGGTCACATGCAAGTTTTCATCTCATTCCAATGTTCTCGTGGTCTTCCTCCGGCGAAACCCTGATCTCTGTGCGCACTCGGATCGTCTACCCCCCTAGACGTTCCTCTGACAGGGGTAGCCCGGCGTAGCTCTCTCTTGTTTTGTGTTTTTTTAGGTCATAGGTTGATGTAAAACCATGTTGGTTCACAAGTTGGGGCACTATCCTACCCGGTTTCACCTCGACGGGGAGATTCCCCCCTTATACGGGTACGGAACCTTCGCCTCTAGGTTAGAGCGCATGCATGCGAGGGGGGACACATGCAAGCACCTATACCAACCTCTCACCACACTCACACACATATGATAGGGTCACATGCAAGTTTTCATCTCATTCCAATGTTCTCGTGGTCTTCCTCCGGCGAAACCCTGATCTCTGTGCGCACTCGGATCGTCTACCCCCCTAGACGTTCCTCTAACAGGGGTAGCCCGGCGTATCTCTCTCTTGTAGGGTCACATGCAAGTTTTCATCTCATTCCAATATTCTCGTGGTCTTCCTCCGGCGAAACCCTGATCTCTGTGCGCACTCGGATCGTCTACCCCCTAGACGTTCCTCTGACAGGGGTAGCCCGACGTATCTCTCTCTTGTTTTGTGTTTGTATAGGTTATAGGTTGATGTAAAACCATGTTGGTTCACAAGTTGGGGCACTATCCTACCCGGTTTCACCTCGACGGGGAGATTCCCCCCTTATACGGGTACGGAACCTTCGCCTCTAGGTTAGAGCGCATGCATGCGAGGGGGGACACATGCAAGCACCTATACCAACCTCTCACCACACTCACACACATATGATAGGGTCACATGCAAGTTTTCATCTCATTCCAATGTTCTCGTGGTCTTCCTCCGGCGAAACCCTGATCTCTGTGCGCACTCGGATCGTCTACCCCCCTAGACGTTCCTCTAACAGGGGTAGCCCGGCGTAGCTCTTTCTTGTTTTGTGTTTGTTTAGGTCATAGGTTGATGTAAAACCATGTTGGTTCACAAGTTGGGGCACTATCCTACCCGGTTTCACCTCGACGGGGAGATTCCCCCCTTATACGGGTACGGAACCTTCGCCTCTAGGTTAGAGCGCATGCATGCGAGGGGGAACACATGCAAGCACCTATACCAACCTCTCACCACACTCACACACATATGGTAGGGTCACATGCAAGTTTTCATCTCATTCCAATGTTCTCGTGGTCTTCCTCCGGCGAAACCCTGATCTCTGTGCGCACTCGGATCGTCTACCCCCCTAGACGTTCCTCTGACAGGGGTAGCCCAGCGTAGCTCTCTCTTGTTTTGTGTTTGTTTAGGTCATAGGTTGATGTAAAACCATGTTGGTTCACAATTTGGGGCACTATCCTACCCGGTTTCACCTCGACAGGGAGATTCCCCCCTTATACGGGTACGGAACCTTCGCCTCTAGGTTAGAGCGCATGCATGCGAGGGGGGACACATGCAAGCACCTATACCAACCTCTCACCACACTCACACACATATGCTAGGGTCACATGCAAGTTTTCATCTCATTCCAATGTTCTCGTGGTCTTCCTCCGGCGAAACCCTGATCTCTGTGCGCACTCGGATCGTCTACCCCCCTAGACGTTCCTCTGACAGGGGTAGCCCGGCGTAGCTCTCTCTTGTTTTGTGTTTGTTTAGGTCATAGGTTGATGTAAAACCATGTTGGTTCACAAGTTGGGGCACTATCCTACCCGGTTTCACCTCGACGGGGAGATTCCCCCCTTATACGGGTACGGAACCTTCGCCTCTAGGTTAGAGCGCATGCATGCGAGGGGGGACACATTCAAGCACCTATACCAACCTCTCACCACACTCACACACATATGATAGGGTCACATCCAAGTTTTCATCTCATTACAATGTTCTCGTGGTCTTCCTCCGGCGAAACCCTGATCTCTGTGCGCACTCGGATCGTCTACCCCCCTAGACGTTCCTCTGACAGGGGTAGCCCGGCGTAGCTCTCTCTTGTTTTGTGTTTGTTTAGGTCATAGGTTGATGTAAAACCATGTTGGTTCACAAGTTGGGGCACTATCCTACCCGGTTTCACCTCGACGGGGAGATTCCCCCCTTATACGGGTACGGAACCTTCGCCTCTAGGTTAGAGCGCATGCATGCGAGGGGGGACACATGCAAGCACCTATACCAACCTCTCACCACACTCACGCACATATGCTAGGGTCACATGCAAGTTTTCATCTCATTCCAATGTTCTCGTGGTCTTCCTCCGGCGAAACCCTGATCTCTGTGCGCACTCGGATCGTCTACCCCCCTAGACGTTCCTCTGACACGGGTAGCCCGGCGTAGCTCTCTCTTGTTTTGTGTTTGTTTAGGTCATAGGTTGATGTAAAACCATGTTGGTTCACAAGTGGGGGCACTATCCTAGCCGGTTTCACCTCGACGGGGAGATTCCCCCCTTATACGGGTACGGAACCTTCGCCTCTAGGTTAGAGCGCATGCATGCGAGGGGGGACACATGCAAGCACCTATACCAACCTCTCACCACACTCACACACATATGCTAGGGTCAAATGCAAGTTTTCATCTCATTCCAATGTTCTCATGGTCTTCCTCCGGCGAAACCCTGATCTCTGTGCGCACTCGGATCGTCTACCCCCCTAGACGTTCCTCTGACAGGGGTAGCCCGGCGTAGCTCTCTCTTGTTTTGTGTTTGTTTAGGTCATAGGTTGATGTAAAACCATGTTGGTTCACAAGTTGGGGCACTATCCTACCCGGTTTCACCTCGACGGGGAGATTCCCCCCTTATACGGGTACGGAACCTTCGCCTCTAGGTTAGAGCGCATGCATGCGAGGGGGGACACATGCAAGAACCTATACCAACCTCTCACCACACTCACACACATATGCTAGCGTCACATGCAAGTTTTCATCTCATTCCAATGTTCTCGTGGTCTTCCTCCGGCGAAACCCTGATCTCTGTGCGCACTCGGATCGTCTACCCCCGTAGACGTTCCTCTGACAGGGGTAGCCCGGCGTAGCTCTCTCTTGTTTTGTGTTTGTTTAGGTCATAGGTTGATGTAAAACCATGTTGGTTCACAAGTTGGGGCACTATCCTACCCGGTTTCACCTCGACGGGGAGATTCCCCCCTTATACGGGTATGGAACCTTCGCCTCTAGGTTAGAGCGCATGCATGCGAGGGGGGACACATGCAAGCACCTATACCAACCTCTCACCACACTCACGCACATATGCTAGGGTCACATGCAAGTTTTCATCTCATTCCAATGTTCTCGTGGTCTTCCTCTGGCGAAACCCTTATCTCTGTGTGCACTCGGATCGTCTACCCCCCTAGACGTTCCTCTGACAGGGGTAGTCCGGCGTAGCTCTCTCTTGTTTTGTGTTTGTTTAGGTCATAGGTTGATGTAAAACCATGTTGGTTCACTAGTTGGGGCACTATCCTACCCGGTTTCACCTCGACGGGGAGATTCCCCCCTTATACGGGTACGGAACCTTCGCCTCTAGGTTAGAGCGCATGCATGCGAGGGGGGACACATGCAAGCACCTATACCAACCTCTCACCACACTCACACACATATTCTAGGGTCACATGCAAGTTTTCATCTCATTCCAATGTTCTCCTGGTCTTCCTCCGGCGAAACCCTGATCTCTGTGCGCACTCGGATCGTCTACCCCCCTAGACGTTCCTCTGACAGGGGTAGCCCGACGTAGCTCTCTCTTGTTTTGTGTTTGTTTAGGTCATAGGTTGATGTAAAACCATGTTGGTTCACAAGTTGGGGCACTATCCTACCCGGTTTCACCTCGACGGGGAGATTCCCCCCTTATACGGGTACGGAACCTTCGCCTCTCGGTTAGAGCGCATGCATGCGAGGGGGGACACATGCAAGCACCTATACCAACCTCTCACCACACTCACACACATATGCTAGGGTCACATGCAAGTTTTCATCTCATTCCAATGTTCTCGTGGTCTTCCTCCGGCGAAACCCTGATCTCTGTGCGCACTCGGATCGTCTACCCCCCTAGACGTTCCTCTGACAGGGGTAGCCCGGCGTAGCTCTCTCTTGTTTTGTGTTTGTTTAGGTCATAGGTTGATGTAAAACCATGTTGGTTCACAAGTTGGGGCACTATCCTACCCGGTTTCACCTCGACGGGGAGATTCCCCCCTTATACGGGTACGGAACCTTCGCCTCTAGGTTAGAGCGCATGCATGCGAGGGGGAACACATGCAAGCACCTATACCAACCTCTCACCACACTCACACACATATGGTAGGGTCACATGCAAGTTTTCATCTCATTTCAATGTTCTCGTGGTCTTCCTCCGGCGAAACCCTGATCTCTGTGCGCACTCGGATCGTCTACCCCCCTAGACGTTCCTCTGACAGGGGTAGCCCGGCGTAGCTCTCTCTTGTTTTGTGTTTGTTTAGGTCATAGGTTGATGTAAAACCATGTTGGTTCACTAGTTGGGGCACTATCCTACCCGGTTTCACCTCGACGGGGAGATTCCCCCCTTATACGGGTACGGAACCTTCGCCTCTAGGTTAGAGCGCATGCATGCGAGGGGGGACACATGCAAGCACCTATACCAACCTCTCACCACACTCACACACATATTCTAGGGTCACATGCAAGTTTTCATCTCATTCCAATGTTCTCGTGGTCTTCCTCCGGCGAAACCCTGATCTCTGTGCGCACCCGGATCGTCTACCCCCCTAGACGTTCCTCTGACAGGGGTAGCCCAGCGTATCTCTCTCTTGTTTTGTGTTTGTTTAGGTCATAGGTTGATGTAAAACCATGTTGGTTCACAAGTTGGGGCACTATCCTACCCGGTTTCACCTCGACGGGGAGATTCCCCCCTTATACGGGTACGGAACCTTCGCCTCTAGGTTAGAGCGCATGCATGTGAGGGGGAACACATTCAAGCACCTATACCAACCTCTCACCACACTAACACACATATGCTAGGGTCACATGCAAGTTTTCATCTCATTCCAATGTTCTCGTGGTCTTCCTCCGGCGAAACCCTGATCTCTGTGCGCACTCGGATCGTCTACCCCCGTAGACGTTCCTCTGACAGGGGTAGCCCGGCGTAGCTCTCTCTTGTTTTGTGTTTGTTTAGGTCATAGGTTGATGTAAAACCATGTTGGTTCACAAGTTGGGGCACTATCCTACCCGGTTTCACCTCGACGGGGAGATTCCCCCCTTATACGGGTACGGAACCTTCGCCTCTAGGTTAGAGCGCATGCATGCGAGGGGGGACACATGCAAGCACCTATACCAACCTCTCACCACACTCACACACATATGCTAGGGTCACATGCAAGTTTTCATCTCATTCCAATGTTCTCGTGGTCTTCCTCCGGCGAAACCCTGATCTCTGTGCGCACTCGGATCGGCTACCCCCCTAGACGTTCCTCTGACAGGGGTAGCCCGGCGTAGCTCTCTCTTGTTTTGTGTTTGTTTAGGTCATAGGTTGATGTAAAACCATGTTGGTTCACAAGTTGGGGCACTATCCTACCCGGTTTCACCTCGACGGGGAGATTCCCCCCTTATACGGGTACGGAACCTTCGCCTCTAGGTTAGAGCGCATGCATGCGAGGGGGGACACATGCAAGCACCTATACCAACCTCTCACCACACTCACACACATATGCTAGGGTCACATGCAAGTTTTCATCTCATTCCAATGTTCTCATGGTCTTCCTCCGGCGAAACCCTGATCTCTGTGCGCACTCGGATCGTCTACCCCCCTAGACGTTCCTCTGACAGGGGTAGCCCGGCGTAGCTCTCTCTTGTTTTGTGTTTGTTTAGGTCATAGGTTGATGTAAAACCATGTTGGTTCACAAGTTGGGGCACTATCCTACCCGGTTTCACCTCGACGGGGAGATTCCCCCCTTATACGGGTACGGAACCTTCGCCTCTAGGTTAGAGCGCATGCATGCGAGGGGAGACACATGCAAGAACCTATGCCAACCTCTCACCACACTCACACACATATGCTAGCGTCACATGCAAGTTTTCATCTCATTCCAATGTTCTCGTGGTCTTCCTCCGGCGAAACCCTGATCTCTGTGCGCACTCGGATCGTCTACCCCCGTAGACGTTCCTCTGACAGGGGTAGCCCGGCGTAGCTCTCTCTTGTTTTGTGTTTGTTTAGGTCATAGGTTGATGTAAAACCATGTTGGTTCACAAGTTGGGGCACTATCCTACCCGGTTTCACCTCGACGGGGAGATTCCCCCCTTATACGGGTATGGAACCTTCGCCTCTAGGTTAGAGCGCATGCATGCGAGGGGGGACACATGCAAGCACCTATACCAACCTCTCACCACACTCACACACATATGCTAGCGTCACATGCAAGTTTTCATCTCATTCCAATGTTCTCGTGGTCTTCCTCCGGCGAAACCCTGATCTCTGTGCGCACTCGGATCGTCTACCCCCGTAGACGTTCCTCTGACAGGGGTAGCCCGGCGTAGCTCTCTCTTGTTTTGTGTTTGTTTAGGTCATAGGTTGATGTAAAACCATGTTGGTTCACAAGTTGGGGCACTATCCTACCCGGTTTCACCTCGACGGGGAGATTCCCCCCTTATACGGGTATGGAACCTTCGCCTCTAGGTTAGAGCGCATGCATGCGAGGGGGGACACATGCAAGCACCTATACCAACCTCTCACCACACTCACGCACATATGCTAGGGTCACATGCAAGTTTTCATCTCATTCCAATGTTCTCGTGGTCTTCCTCCGGCGAAACCCTTATCTCTGTGCGCACTCGGATCGTCTACCCCCCTAGACGTTCCTCTGACAGGGGTAGCCCGGCGTAGCTCTCTCTTGTTTTGTGTTTGTTTAGGTCATAGGTTGATGTAAAACCATGTTGGTTCACTAGTTGGGGCACTATCCTACCCGGTTTCACCTCGACGGGGAGATTCCCCCCTTATACGGGTACGGAACCTTCGCCTCTAGGTTAGAGCGCATGCATGCGAGGGGGGACACATGCAAGAACCTATACCAACCTCTCACCACACTCACACAGATATGCTAGCGTCACATGCAAGTTTTCATCTCATTCCAATGTTCTCGTGGTCTTCCTCCGGCGAAACCCTGATCTCTGTGCGCACTCGGATCGTCTACCCCCGTAGACGTTCCTCTGACAGGGGTAGCCCGGCGTAGCTCTCTCTTGTTTTGTGTTTGTTTAGGTCATAGGTTGATGTAAAACCATGTTGGTTCACAAGTTGGGGCACTATCCTACCCGGTTTCACCTCGACGGGGAGATTCCCCCCTTATACGGGTATGGAACCTTCGCCTCTAGGTTAGAGCGCATGCATGCGAGGGGGGACACATGCAAGCACCTATACCAACCTCTCACCACACTCACGCACATATGCTAGGGTCACATGCAAGTTTTCATCTCATTCCAATGTTCTCGTGGTCTTCCTCCGGCGAAACCCTTATCTCTGTGCGCACTCGGATCGTCTACCCCCCTAGACGTTCCTCTGACAGGGGTAGCCCGGCGTAGCTCTCTCTTGTTTTGTGTTTGTTTAGGTCATAGGTTGATGTAAAACCATGTTGGTTCACTAGTTGGGGCACTATCCTACCCGGTTTCACCTCGACGGGGAGATTCCCCCCTTATACGGGTACGGAACCTTCGCCTCTAGGTTAGAGCGCATGCATGCGAGGGGGGACACATGCAAGCACCTATACCAACCTCTCACCACACTCACACACATATTCTAGGGTCACATGCAAGTTTTCATCTCATTCCAATGTTCTCGTGGTCTTCCTCCAGCGAAACCCTGATCTCTGTGCGCACTCGGATCGTCTACCCCCCTAGACGTTCCTCTGACAGGGGTAGCCCAGCGTATCTCTCTCTTGTTTTGTGTTTGTTTAGGTCATAGGTTGATGTAAAACCATGTTGGTTCACAAGTTGGGGCACTATCCTACCCGGTTTCACCTCGACGGGGAGATTCCCCCCTTATACGGGTACGGAACCTTCGCCTCTAGGTTAGAGCGCATGCATGCGAGGGGGAACACATTCAAGCACCTATACCAACCTCTCACCACACTCACACACATATGCTAGGGTCACATGCAAGTTTTCATCTCATTCCAATGTTCTCGTGGTCTTCCTCCGGCGAAACCCTGATCTCTGTGCGCACTCGGATCGTCTACCCCCGTAGACGTTCCTCTGACAGGGGTAGCCCGGCGTAGCTCTCTCTTGTTTTGTGTTTGTTTAGGTCATAGGTTGATGTAAAACCATGTTGGTTCACAAGTTGGGGCACTATCCTACCCGGTTTCACCTCGACGGGGAGATTCCCCCCTTATACGGGTACGGAACCTTCGCCTCTAGGTTAGAGCGCATGCATGCGAGGGGGGACACATGCAAGCACCTATACCAACCTCTCACCACACTCACACACATATGCTAGGGTCACATGCAAGTTTTCATCTCATTCCAATGTTCTCGTGGTCTTCCTCCGGCGAAACCCTGATCTCTGTGCGCACTCGGATCGGCTACCCCCCTAGACGTTCCTCTGACAGGGGTAGCCCGGCGTAGCTCTCTCTTGTTTTGTGTTTGTTTAGGTCATAGGTTGATGTAAAACCATGTTGGTTCACAAGTTGGGGCACTATCCTACCCGGTTTCACCTCGACGGGGAGATTCCCCCCTTATACGGGTACGGAACCTTCGCCTCTAGGTTAGAGCGCATGCATGCGAGGGGGGACACATGCAAGCACCTATACCAACCTCTCACCACACTCACACACATATGCTAGGGTCACATGCAAGTTTTCATCTCATTCCAATGTTCTCATGGTCTTCCTCCGGCGAAACCCTGATCTCTGTGCGCACTCGGATCGTCTACCCCCCTAGACGTTCCTCTGACAGGGGTAGCCCGGCGTAGCTCTCTCTTGTTTTGTGTTTGTTTAGGTCATAGGTTGATGTAAAACCATGTTGGTTCACAAGTTGGGGCACTATCCTACCCGGTTTCACCTCGACGGGGAGATTCCCCCCTTATACGGGTACGGAACCTTCGCCTCTAGGTTAGAGCGCATGCATGCGAGGGGGGACACATGCAAGAACCTATACCAACCTCTCACCACACTCACACACATATGCTAGCGTCACATGCAAGTTTTCATCTCATTCCAATGTTCTCGTGGTCTTCCTCCGGCGAAACCCTGATCTCTGTGCGCACTCGGATCGTCTACCCCCGTAGACGTTCCTCTGACAGGGGTAGCCCGGCGTAGCTCTCTCTTGTTTTGTGTTTGTTTAGGTCATAGGTTGATGTAAAACCATGTTGGTTCACAAGTTGGGGCACTATCCTACCCGGTTTCACCTCGACGGGGAGATTCCCCCCTTATACGGGTATGGAACCTTCGCCTCTAGGTTAGAGCGCATGCATGCGAGGGGGGACACATGCAAGCACCTATACCAACCTCTCACCACACTCACGCACATATGCTAGGGTCACATGCAAGTTTTCATCTCATTCCAATGTTCTCGTGGTCTTCCTCCGGCGAAACCCTTATCTCTGTGCGCACTCGGATCGTCTACCCCCCTAGACGTTCCTCTGACAGGGGTAGCCCGGCGTAGCTCTCTCTTGTTTTGTGTTTGTTTAGGTCATAGGTTGATGTAAAACCATGTTGGTTCACTAGTTGGGGCACTATCCTACCCGGTTTCACCTCGACGGGGAGATTCCCCCCTTATACGGGTACGGAACCTTCGCCTCTAGGTTAGAGCGCATGCATGCGAGGGGGGACACATGCAAGCACCTATACCAACCTCTCACCACACTCACACACATATTCTAGGGTCACATGCAAGTTTTCATCTCATTCCAATGTTCTCGTGGTCTTCCTCCGGCGAAACCCCGATCTCTGTGCGCACCCGGATCGTCTACCCCCCTAGACGTTCCTCTGACAGGGGTAGCCCAGCGTATCTCTCTCTTGTTTTGTGTTTGTTTAGGTCATAGGTTGATGTAAAACCATGTTGGTTCACAAGTTGGGGCACTATCCTACCCGGTTTCACCTCGACGGGGAGATTCCCCCCTTATACGGGTACGGAACCTTCGCCTCTAGGTTAGAGCGCATGCATGCGAGGGGGAACACATTCAAGCACCTATACCAACCTCTCACCACACTCACACACATATGCTAGGGTCACATGCAAGTTTTCATCTCATTCCAATGTTCTCGTGGTCTTCCTCCGGCGAAACCCTGATCTCTGTGCGCACTCGGATCGTCTACCCCCGTAGACGTTCCTCTGACAGGGGTAGCCCGGCGTAGCTCTCTCTTGTTTTGTGTTTGTTTAGGTCATAGGTTGATGTAAAACCATGTTGGTTCACAAGTTGGGGCACTATCCTACCCGGTTTCACCTCGACGGGGAGATTCCCCCCTTATACGGGTACGGAACCTTCGCCTCTAGGTTAGAGCGCATGCATGCGAGGGGGGACACATGCAAGCACCTATACCAACCTCTCACCACACTCACACACATATGCTAGGGTCACATGCAAGTTTTCATCTCATTCCAATGTTCTCGTGGTCTTCCTCCGGCGAAACCCTGATCTCTGTGCGCACTCGGATCGGCTACCCCCCTAGACGTTCCTCTGACAGGGGTAGCCCGGCGTAGCTCTCTCTTGTTTTGTGTTTGTTTAGGTCATAGGTTGATGTAAAACCATGTTGGTTCACAAGTTGGGGCACTATCCTACCCGGTTTCACCTCGACGGGGAGATTCCCCCCTTATACGGGTACGGAACCTTCGCCTCTAGGTTAGAGCGCATGCATGCGAGGGGGGACACATGCAAGCACCTATACCAACCTCTCACCACACTCACACACATATGCTAGGGTCACATGCAAGTTTTCATCTCATTCCAATGTTCTCATGGTCTTCCTCCGGCGAAACCCTGATCTCTGTGCGCACTCGGATCGTCTACCCCCCTAGACGTTCCTCTGACAGGGGTAGCCCGGCGTAGCTCTCTCTTGTTTTGTGTTTGTTTAGGTCATAGGTTGATGTAAAACCATGTTGGTTCACAAGTTGGGGCACTATCCTACCCGGTTTCACCTCGACGGGGAGATTCCCCCCTTATACGGGTACGGAACCTTCGCCTCTAGGTTAGAGCGCATGCATGCGAGGGGGGACACATGCAAGAACCTATACCAACCTCTCACCACACTCACACACATATGCTAGCGTCACATGCAAGTTTTCATCTCATTCCAATGTTCTCGTGGTCTTCCTCCGGCGAAACCCTGATCTCTGTGCGCACTCGGATCGTCTACCCCCGTAGACGTTCCTCTGACAGGGGTAGCCCGGCGTAGCTCTCTCTTGTTTTGTGTTTGTTTAGGTCATAGGTTGATGTAAAACCATGTTGGTTCACAAGTTGGGGCACTATCCTACCCGGTTTCACCTCGACGGGGAGATTCCCCCCTTATACGGGTATGGAACCTTCGCCTCTAGGTTAGAGCGCATGCATGCGAGGGGGGACACATGCAAGCACCTATACCAACCTCTCACCACACTCACGCACATATGCTAGGGTCACATGCAAGTTTTCATCTCATTCCAATGTTCTCGTGGTCTTCCTCCGGCGAAACCCTTATCTCTGTGCGCACTCGGATCGTCTACCCCCCTAGACGTTCCTCTGACAGGGGTAGCCCGGCGTAGCTCTCTCTTGTTTTGTGTTTGTTTAGGTCATAGGTTGATGTAAAACCATGTTGGTTCACTAGTTGGGGCACTATCCTACCCGGTTTCACCTCGACGGGGAGATTCCCCCCTTATACGGGTACGGAACCTTCGCCTCTAGGTTAGAGCGCATGCATGCGAGGGGGGACACATGCAAGCACCTATACCAACCTCTCACCACACTCACACACATATTCTAGGGTCACATGCAAGTTTTCATCTCATTCCAATGTTCTCGTGGTCTTCCTCCGGCGAAACCCCGATCTCTGTGCGCACCCGGATCGTCTACCCCCCTAGACGTTCCTCTGACAGGGGTAGCCCAGCGTATCTCTCTCTTGTTTTGTGTTTGTTTAGGTCATAGGTTGATGTAAAACCATGTTGGTTCACAAGTTGGGGCACTATCCTACCCGGTTTCACCTCGACGGGGAGATTCCCCCCTTATACGGGTACGGAACCTTCGCCTCTAGGTTAGAGCGCATGCATGCGAGGGGGAACACATTCAAGCACCTATACCAACCTCTCACCACACTCACACACATATGCTAGGGTCACATGCAAGTTTTCATCTCATTCCAATGTTCTCGTGGTCTTCCTCCGGCGAAACCCTGATCTCTGTGCGCACTCGGATCGTCTACCCCCGTAGACGTTCCTCTGACAGGGGTAGCCCGGCGTAGCTCTCTCTTGTTTTGTGTTTGTTTAGGTCATAGGTTGATGTAAAACCATGTTGGTTCACAAGTTGGGGCACTATCCTACCCGGTTTCACCTCGACGGGGAGATTCCCCCCTTATACGGGTACGGAACCTTCGCCTCTAGGTTAGAGCGCATGCATGCGAGGGGGGACACATGCAAGCACCTATACCAACCTCTCACCACACTCACACACATATGCTAGGGTCACATGCAAGTTTTCATCTCATTCCAATGTTCTCGTGGTCTTCCTCCGGCGAAACCCTGATCTCTGTGCGCACTCGGATCGGCTACCCCCCTAGACGTTCCTCTGACAGGGGTAGCCCGGCGTAGCTCTCTCTTGTTTTGTGTTTGTTTAGGTCATAGGTTGATGTAAAACCATGTTGGTTCACAAGTTGGGGCACTATCCTACCCGGTTTCACCTCGACGGGGAGATTCCCCCCTTATACGGGTACGGAACCTTCGCCTCTAGGTTAGAGCGCATGCATGCGAGGGGGACACATGCAAGCACCTATACCAACCTCTCACCACACTCACACACATATGCTAGGGTCACATGCAAGTTTTCATCTCATTCCAATGTTCTCATGGTCTTCCTCCGGCGAAACCCTGATCTCTGTGCGCACTCGGATCGTCTACCCCCCTAGACGTTCCTCTGACAAGGGTAGCCCGGCGTAGCTCTCTCTTGTTTTGTGTTTGTTTAGGTCATAGGTTGATGTAAAACCATGTTGGTTCACAAGTTGGGGCACTATCCTACCCGGTTTCACCTCGACGGGGAGATTCCCCCCTTATACGGGTACGGAACCTTCGCCTCTAGGTTAGAGCGCATGCATGCGAGGGGGGACACATGCAAGAACCTATACCAACCTCTCACCACACTCACACACATATGCTAGCGTCACATGCAAGTTTTCATCTCATTCCAATGTTCTCGTGGTCTTCCTCCGGCGAAACCCTGATCTCTGTGCGCACTCGGATCGTCTACCCCCGTAGACGTTCCTCTGACAGGGGTAGCCCGGCGTAGCTCTCTCTTGTTTTGTGTTTGTTTAGGTCATAGGTTGATGTAAAACCATGTTGGTTCACAAGTTGGGGCACTATCCTACCCGGTTTCACCTCGACGGGGAGATTCCCCCCTTATACGGGTATGGAACCTTCGCCTCTAGGTTAGAGCGCATGCATGCGAGGGGGGACACATGCAAGCACCTATACCAACCTCTCACCACACTCACGCACATATGCTAGGGTCACATGCAAGTTTTCATCTCATTCCAATGTTCTCGTGGTCTTCCTCCGGCGAAACCCTTATCTCTGTGCGCACTCGGATCGTCTACCCCCCTAGACGTTCCTCTGACAGGGGTACCCCGGCGTAGCTCTCTCTTGTTTTGTGTTTGTTTAGGTCATAGGTTGATGTAAAACCATGTTGGTTCACTAGTTGGGGCACTATCCTACCCGGTTTCACCTCGACGGGGAGATTCCCCCCTTATACGGGTACGGAACCTTCGCCTCTAGGTTAGAGCGCATGCATGCGAGGGGGGACACATGCAAGCACCTATACCAACCTCTCACCACACTCACGCACATATGCTAGGGTCACATGCAAGTTTTCATCTCATTCCAATGTTCTCGTGGTCTTCCTCCGGCGAAACCCTGATCTCTGTGCGCACTCGGATCGTCTACCCCCCTAGACGTTCCTCTGACAGGGGTAGCCCGGCGTAGCTCTCTCTTGTTTTGTGTTTGTTTAGGTCATAGGTTGATGTAAAACCATGTTGGTTCACAAGTTGGGGCACTATCCTACCCGGTTTCACCTCGACGGGGAGATTCCCCCCTTATACGGGTACGGAACCTTCGCCTCTAGGTTACAGCGCATGCATGCGAGGGGGGACACATGCAAGCACCTATACCAACCTCTCACCACACTCACACACATATTCTAGGGTCACATGCAAGTTTTCATCTCATTCCAATGTTCTCGTGGTCTTCCTCCGGCGAAACCCTGATCTCTGTGCGCACTCGGATCGTCTACCCCCCTAGACGTTCCTCTGACAGGGGTAGCCCGGCGTATCTCTCTCTTGTTTTGTGTTTGTTTAGGTCATAGGTTGATGTAAAACCATGTTGGTTCACAAGTTGGGGCACTATCCTAACCGGTTTCACCTCGACGGGGAGATTCCCCCCTTATACGGGTACGAAACCTTCGCCTCTAGGTTAGAGCGCATGCATGCGAGGGGGAACACATTCAAGCACCTATACCAACCTCTCACCACACTCACACACATATGCTAGGGTCACATGCAAGTTTTCATCTCATTCCAATGTTCTCGTGGTCTTCCTCCGGCGAAACCCTGATCTCTGTGCGCACTCGGATCGTCTACCCCCGTAGACGTTCCTCTGACAGGGGTAGCCCGGCGTAGCTCTCTCTTGTTTTGTGTTTGTTTAGGTCATAGGTTGATGTAAAACCATGTTGGTTCACAAGTTGGGGCACTATCCTACCCGGTTTCACCTCGACGGGGAGATTCCCCCCTTATACGGGTACGGAACCTTCGCCTCTAGGTTAGAGCGCATGCATGCGAGGGGGGACACATGCAAGCACCTATACCAACCTCTCACCACACTCACACACATATGCTAGGGTCACATGCAAGTTTTCATCTCATTCCAATGTTCTCATGGTCTTCCTCCGGCGAAACCCTGATCTCTGTGCGCACTCGGATCGTCTACCCCCCTAGACGTTCCTCTGACAGGGGTAGCCCAGCGTAGCTCTCTCTTGTTTTGTGTTTGTTTAGGTCATAGGTTGATGTAAAACCATGTTGGTTCACAAGTTGGGGCACTATCCTACCCGGTTTCACCTCGACGGGGAGATTCCCCCCTTATACGGGTACGGAACCTTCGCCTCTAGGTTAGAGCGCATGCATGCGAGGGGGGACACATGCAAGAACCTATACCAACCTCTCACCACACTCACACACATATGCTAGCGTCACATGCAAGTTTTCATCTCATTCCAATGTTCTCGTGGTCTTCCTCCGGCGAAACCCTGATCTCTGTGCGCACTCGGATCGTCTACCCCCGTAGACGTTCCTCTGACAGGGGTAGCCCGGCGTAGCTCTCTCTTGTTTTGTGTTTGTTTAGGTCATAGGTTGATGTAAAACCATGTTGGTTCACAAGTTGGGGCACTATCCTACCCGGTTTCACCTCGACGGGGAGATTCCCCCCTTATACGGGTATGGAACCTTCGCCTCTAGGTTAGAGCGCATGCATGCGAGGGGGGACACATGCAAGCACCTATACCAACCTCTCACCACACTCACGCACATATGCTAGGGTCACATGCAAGTTTTCATCTCATTCCAATGTTCTCGTGGTCTTCCTCCGGCGAAACCCTTATCTCTGTGCGCACTCGGATCGTCTACCCCCCTAGACGTTCCTCTGACAGGGGTAGCCCGGCGTAGCTCTCTCTTGTTTTGTGTTTGTCTATGTCATAGGTTGATGTAAAACCATGTTGGTTCACTAGTTGGGGCACTATCCTACCCGGTTTCACCTCGACGGGGAGATTCCCCCCTTATACGGGTACGGAACCTTCGCCTCTAGGTTAGAGCGCATGCATGCGAGGGGGGACACATGCAAGCACCTATACCAACCTCTCACCACACTCACGCACATATGCTAGGGTCACATGCAAGTTTTCATCTCATTCCAATGTTCTCGTGGTCTTCCTCCGGCGAAACCCTGATCTCTGTGCGCACTCGGATCGTCTACCCCCCTAGACGTTCCTCTGACAGGGGTAGCCCGGCGTATCTCTCTCTTGTTTTGTGTTTGTTTAGGTCATAGGTTGATGTAAAACCATGTTGGTTCACAAGTTGGGGCACTATCCTACCCGGTTTCACCTCGACGGGGAGATTCCCCCCTTATACGGGTACGGAACCTTCGCCTCTAGGTTAGAGCGCATGCATGCGAGGGGGAACACATGCAAGCACCTATACCAACCTCTCACCACACTCACAAACATATGCTAGGGTCACATGCAAGTTTTCATCTCATTCCAATGTTCTCGTGGTCTTCCTCCGGCGAAACCCTGATCTCTGTGCGCACTCGGATCGTCTACCCCCGTAGACGTTCCTCTGACAGGGGTAGCCCGGCGTAGCTCTCTCTTGTTTTGTGTTTGTTTAGGTCATAGGTTGATGTAAAACCATGTTGGTTCACAAGTTGGGGCACTATCCTACCCGGTTTCACCTCCACGGGGAGATTCCCCCCTTATACGGGTATGGAACCTTCGCCTCTAGGTTAGAGCGCATGCATGCGAGGGGGGACACATGCAAGCACCTATACCAACCTCTCACCACACTCACGCACATATTCTAGGGTCACATGCAAGTTTTCATCTCATTCCAATGTTCTCGTGGTCTTCCTCCGGCGAAACCCTTATCTCTGTGCGCACTCGGATCGTCTACCCCCCTAGACGTTCCTCTGACAGGGGTAGCCCGGCGTAGCTCTCTCTTGTTTTGTGTTTGTTTAGGTCATAGGTTGATGTAAAACCATGTTGGTTCACTAGTTGGGGCACTATCCTACCCGGTTTCACCTCGACGGGGAGATTCCCCCCTTATACGGGTACGGAACCTTCGCCTCTAGGTTAGAGCGCATGCATGCGAGGGGGGACACATGCAAGCACCTATACCAACCTCTCACCACACTCACGCACATATGCTAGGGTCACATGCAAGTTTTCATCTCATTCCAATGTTCTCGTGGTCTTCCTCCGGCGAAACCCTGATCTCTGTGCGCACTCGGATCGTCTACCCCCTAGACGTTCCTCTGACAGGGGTAGCCCGGCGTATCTCTCTCTTGTTTTGTGTTTGTTTAGTTCATAGGTTGATGTAAAACCATGTTGGTTCACAAGTTGGGGCACTATCCTACCCGGTTTCACCTCGACGGGGAGATTCCCCCCTTATACGGGTACGGAACCTTCGCCTCTAGGTTAGAGCGCATGCATGCGAGGGGGAACACATGCAAGCACCTATACCAACCTCTCACCACACTCACGCACATATGCTAGGGTCACATGCAAGTTTTCATCTCATTCCAATGTTCTCGTGGTCTTCCTCCGGCGAAACCCTGATCTCTGTGCGCACTCGGATCGTCTACCCCCGTAGACGTTCCTCTGACAGGGGTAGCCCGGCGTAGCTCTCTCTTGTTTTGTGTTTGTTTAGGTCATAGGTTGATGTAAAACCATGTTGGTTCACAAGTTGGGGCACTATCCTACCCGGTTTCACCTCGACGGGGAGATTCCCCCCTTATACGGGTACGGAACCTTCGCCTCTAGGTTAGAGCGCATGCATGCGAGGGGGGACACATGCAAGCACCTATACCAACCTCTCACCACACTCACACACATATGCTAGGGTCACATGCAAGTTTTCATCTCATTCCAATGTTCTCGTGGTCTTCCTCCGGCGAAACCCTGATCTCTGTGCGCACTCGGATCGGCTACCCCCCTAGACGTTCCTCTGACAGGGGTAGCCCGGCGTAGCTCTCTCTTGTTTTGTGTTTGTTTAGGTCATAGGTTGATGTAAAACCATGTTGGTTCACAAGTTGGGGCACTATCCTACCCGGTTTCACCTCGACGGGGAGATTCCCCCCTTATACGGGTACGGAACCTTCGCCTCTAGGTTAGAGCGCATGCATGCGAGGGGGGACACATGCAAGCACCTATACCAACCTCTCACCACACTCACACACATATGCTAGGGTCACATGCAAGTTTTCATCTCATTCCAATGTTCTCATGGTCTTCCTCCGGCGAAACCCTGATCTCTGTGCGCACTCGGATCGTCTACCCCCCTAGACGTTCCTCTGACAAGGGTAGCCCGGCGTAGCTCTCTCTTGTTTTGTGTTTGTTTAGGTCATAGGTTGATGTAAAACCATGTTGGTTCACAAGTTGGGGCACTATCCTACCCGGTTTCACCTCGACGGGGAGATTCCCCCCTTATACGGGTACGGAACCTTCGCCTCTAGGTTAGAGCGCATGCATGCGAGGGGGGACACATGCAAGAACCTATACCAACCTCTCACCACACTCACACACATATGCTAGCGTCACATGCAAGTTTTCATCTCATTCCAATGTTCTCGTGGTCTTCCTCCGGCGAAACCCTGATCTCTGTGCGCACTCGGATCGTCTACCCCCGTAGACGTTCCTCTGACAGGGGTAGCCCGGCGTAGCTCTCTCTTGTTTTGTGTTTGTTTAGGTCATAGGTTGATGTAAAACCATGTTGGTTCACAAGTTGGGGCACTATCCTACCCGGTTTCACCTCGACGGGGAGATTCCCCCCTTATACGGGTATGGAACCTTCGCCTCTAGGTTAGAGCGCATGCATGCGAGGGGGGACACATGCAAGCACCTATACCAACCTCTCACCACACTCACGCACATATGCTAGGGTCACATGCAAGTTTTCATCTCATTCCAATGTTCTCGTGGTCTTCCTCCGGCGAAACCCTTATCTCTGTGCGCACTCGGATCGTCTACCCCCCTAGACGTTCCTCTGACAGGGGTACCCCGGCGTAGCTCTCTCTTGTTTTGTGTTTGTTTAGGTCATAGGTTGATGTAAAACCATGTTGGTTCACTAGTTGGGGCACTATCCTACCCGGTTTCACCTCGACGGGGAGATTCCCCCCTTATATGGGTACGGAACCTTCGCCTCTAGGTTAGAGCGCATGCATGCGAGGGGGGACACATGCAAGCACCTATACCAACCTCTCACCACACTCACGCACATATGCTAGGGTCACATGCAAGTTTTCATCTCATTCCAATGTTCTCGTGGTCTTCCTCCGGCGAAACCCTGATCTCTGTGCGCACTCGGATCGTCTACCCCCCTAGACGTTCCTCTGACAGGGGTAGCCCGGCGTAGCTCTCTCTTGTTTTGTGTTTGTTTAGGTCATAGGTTGATGTAAAACCATGTTGGTTCACAAGTTGGGGCACTATCCTACCCGGTTTCACCTCGACGGGGAGATTCCCCCCTTATACGGGTACGGAACCTTCGCCTCTAGGTTACAGCGCATGCATGCGAGGGGGGACACATGCAAGCACCTATACCAACCTCTCACCACACTCACACACATATTCTAGGGTCACATGCAAGTTTTCATCTCATTCCAATGTTCTCGTGGTCTTCCTCCGGCGAAACCCTGATCTCTGTGCGCACTCGGATCGTCTACCCCCCTAGACGTTCCTCTGACAGGGGTAGCCCGGCGTATCTCTCTCTTGTTTTGTGTTTGTTTAGGTCATAGGTTGATGTAAAACCATGTTGGTTCACAAGTTGGGGCACTATCCTAACCGGTTTCACCTCGACGGGGAGATTCCCCCCTTATACGGGTACGAAACCTTCGCCTCTAGGTTAGAGCGCATGCATGCGAGGGGGAACACATTCAAGCACCTATACCAACCTCTCACCACACTCACACACATATGCTAGGGTCACATGCAAGTTTTCATCTCATTCCAATGTTCTCGTGGTCTTCCTCCGGCGAAACCCTGATCTCTGTGCGCACTCGGATCGTCTACCCCCGTAGACGTTCCTCTGACAGGGGTAGCCCGGCGTAGCTCTCTCTTGTTTTGTGTTTGTTTAGGTCATAGGTTGATGTAAAACCATGTTGGTTCACAAGTTGGGGCACTATCCTACCCGGTTTCACCTCGACGGGGAGATTCCCCCCTTATACGGGTACGGAACCTTCGCCTCTAGGTTAGAGCGCATGCATGCGAGGGGGGACACATGCAAGCACCTATACCAACCTCTCACCACACTCACACACATATGCTAGGGTCACATGCAAGTTTTCATCTCATTCCAATGTTCTCATGGTCTTCCTCCGGCGAAACCCTGATCTCTGTGCGCACTCGGATCGTCTACCCCCCTAGACGTTCCTCTGACAGGGGTAGCCCAGCGTAGCTCTCTCTTGTTTTGTGTTTGTTTAGGTCATAGGTTGATGTAAAACCATGTTGGTTCACAAGTTGGGGCACTATCCTACCCGGTTTCACCTCGACGGGGAGATTCCCCCTTATACGGGTACGGAACCTTCGCCTCTAGGTTAGAGCGCATGCATGCAAGGGGGGACACATGCAAGAACCTATACCAACCTCTCACCACACTCACACACATATGCTAGCGTCACATGCAAGTTTTCATCTCATTCCAATGTTCTCGTGGTCTTCCTCCGGCGAAACCCTGATCTCTGTGCGCACTCGGATCGTCTACCCCCGTAGACGTTCCTCTGACAGGGGTAGCCCGGCGTAGCTCTCTCTTGTTTTGTGTTTGTTTAGGTCATAGGTTGATGTAAAACCATGTTGGTTCACAAGTTGGGGCACTATCCTACCCGGTTTCACCTCGACGGGGAGATTCCCCCCTTATACGGGTATGGAACCTTCGCCTCTAGGTTAGAGCGCATGCATGCGAGGGGGGACACATGCAAGCACCTATACCAACCTCTCACCACACTCACGCACATATGCTAGGGTCACATGCAAGTTTTCATCTCATTCCAATGTTCTCGTGGTCTTCCTCCGGCGAAACCCTTATCTCTGTGCGCACTCGGATCGTCTACCCCCCTAGACGTTCCTCTGACAGGGGTAGCCCGGCGTAGCTCTCTCTTGTTTTGTGTTTGTCTAGGTCATAGGTTGATGTAAAACCATGTTGGTTCACTAGTTGGGGCACTATCCTACCCGGTTTCACCTCGACGGGGAGATTCCCCCCTTATACGGGTACGGAACCTTCGCCTCTAGGTTAGAGCGCATGCATGCGAGGGGGGACACATGCAAGCACCTATACCAACCTCTCACCACACTCACGCACATATGCTAGGGTCACATGCAAGTTTTCATTTCATTCCAATGTTCTCGTGGTCTTCCTCCGGCGAAACCCTGATCTCTGTGCGCACTCGGATCGTCTACCCCCCTAGACGTTCCTCTGACAGGGGTAGCCCGGCGTATCTCTCTCTTGTTTTGTGTTTGTTTAGGTCATAGGTTGATGTAAAACCATGTTGGTTCACAAGTTGGGGCACTATCCTACCCGGTTTCACCTCGACGGGGAGATTCCCCCCTTATACGGGTACGGAACCTTCGCCTCTAGGTTAGAGCGCATGCATGCGAGGGGGAACACATGCAAGCACCTATACCAACCTCTCACCACACTCACAAACATATGCTAGGGTCACATGCAAGTTTTCATCTCATTCCAATGTTCTCGTGGTCTTCCTCCGGCGAAACCCTGATCTCTGTGCGCACTCGGATCGTCTACCCCCGTAGACGTTCCTCTGACAGGGGTAGCCCGGCGTAGCTCTCTCTTGTTTTGTGTTTGTTTAGGTCATAGGTTGATGTAAAACCATGTTGGTTCACAAGTTGGGGCACTATCCTACCCGGTTTCACCTCCACGGGGAGATTCCCCCCTTATACGGGTATGGAACCTTCGCCTCTAGGTTAGAGCGCATGCATGTGAGGGGGGACACATGCAAGCACCTATACCAACCTCTCACCACACTCACGCACATATGCTAGGGTCACATGCAAGTTTTCATCTCATTCCAATGTTCTCGTGGTCTTCCTCCGGCGAAACCCTTATCTCTGTGCGCACTCGGATCGTCTACCCCCCTAGACGTTCCTCTGACAGGGGTAGCCCGGCGTAGCTCTCTCTTGTTTTGTGTTTGTTTAGGTCATAGGTTGATGTAAAACCATGTTGGTTCACTAGTTGGGGCACTATCCTACCCGGTTTCACCTCGACGGGGAGATTCCCCCCTTATACGGGTACGGAACCTTCGCCTCTAGGTTAGAGCGCATGCATGCGAGGGGGGACACATGCAAGCACCTATACCAACCTCTCACCACACTCACGCACATATGCTAGGGTCACATGCAAGTTTTCATCTCATTCCAATGTTCTCGTGGTCTTCCTCCGGCGAAACCCTGATCTCTGTGCGCACTCGGATCGTCTACCCCCTAGACGTTCCTCTGACAGGGGTAGCCCGGCGTATCTCTCTCTTGTTTTGTGTTTGTTTAGTTCATAGGTTGATGTAAAACCATGTTGGTTCACAAGTTGGGGCACTATCCTACCCGGTTTCACCTCGACGGGGAGATTCCCCCCTTATACGGGTACGGAACCTTCGCCTCTAGGTTAGAGCGCATGCATGCGAGGGGGAACACATGCAAGCACCTATACCAACCTCTCACCACACTCACGCACATATGCTAGGGTCACATGCAAGTTTTCATCTCATTCCAATGTTCTCGTGGTCTTCCTCCAGCGAAACCCTGATGTCTGTGCGCACTCGGATCGTCTACCCCCGTAGACGTTCCTCTGACAGGGGTAGCCCGGCGTAGCTCTCTCTTGTTTTGTGTTTGTTTAGGTCATAGGTTGATGTAAAACCATGTTGGTTCACAAGTTGGGGCACTATCCTACCCGGTTTCACCTCGACGGGGAGATTCCCCCCTTATACGGGTACGGAACCTTCGCCTCTAGGTTAGAGCGCATGCATGCGAGGGGGGACACATGCAAGCACCTATACCAACCTCTCACCACACTCACACACATATGCTAGCGTCACATGCAAGTTTTCATCTCATTCCAATGTTCTCGTGGTCTTCCTCCGGCGAAACCCTGATCTCTGTGCGCACTCGGATCGTCTACCCCCGTAGACGTTCCTCTGACAGGGGTAGCCCGGCGTAGCTCTCTCTTGTTTTGTGTTTGTTTAGGTCATAGGTTGATGTAAAACCATGTTGGTTCACAAGTTGGGGCACTATCCTACCCGGTTTCACCTCGACGGGGAGATTCCCCCCTTATACGGGTACGGAACCTTCGCCTCTAGGTTAGAGCGCATGCATGCGAGGGGGGACACATGCAAGCACCTATACCAACCTCTCACCACACTCACACACATATGCTAGGGTCACATGCAAGTTTTCATCTCATTCCAATGTTCTCATGGTCTTCCTCCGGCGAAACCCTGATCTCTGTGCGCACTCGGATCGTCTACCCCCCTAGACGTTCCTCTGACAGGGGTAGCCCAGCGTAGCTCTCTCTTGTTTTGTGTTTGTTTAGGTCATAGGTTGATGTAAAACCATGTTGGTTCACAAGTTGGGGCACTATCCTACCCGGTTTCACCTCGACGGGGAGATTCCCCCCTTATACGGGTACGGAACCTTCGCCTCTAGGTTAGAGCGCATGCATGCGAGGGGGGACACATGCAAGAACCTATACCAACCTCTCACCACACTCACACACATATGCTAGCGTCACATGCAAGTTTTCATCTCATTCCAATGTTCTCGTGGTCTTCCTCCGGCGAAACCCTGATCTCTGTGCGCACTCGGATCGTCTACCCCCGTAGACGTTCCTCTGACAGGGGTAGCCCGGCGTAGCTCTCTCTTGTTTTGTGTTTGTTTAGGTCATAGGTTGATGTAAAACCATGTTGGTTCACAAGTTGGGGCACTATCCTACCCGGTTTCACCTCGACAGGGAGATTCCCCCCTTATACGGGTACGGAACCTTCGCCTCTAGGTTAGAGCGCATGCATGCGAGGGGGGACACATGCAAGCACCTATACCAACCTCTCACCACACTCACACACATATGCTAGCGTCACATGCAAGTTTTCATCTCATTCCAATGTTCTCGTGGTCTTCCTCCGGCGAAACCCTGATCTCTGTGCGCACTCGGATCGTCTACCCCCGTAGACGTTCCTCTGACAGGGGTAGCCCGGCGTACCTCTCTTGTTTTGTGTTTGTTTAGGTCATAGGTTGATGTAAAACCATGTTGGTTCACAAGTTGGGGCACTATCCTACCCGGTTTCACCTCGACGGGGAGATTCCCCCCTTATACGGGTATGGAACCTTCGCCTCTAGGTTAGAGCGCATGCATGCGAGGGGGGACACATGCAAGCACCTATACCAACCTCTCACCACACTCACGCACATATGCTAGGGTCACATGCAAGTTTTCATCTCATTCCAATGTTCTCGTGGTCTTCCTCCGGCGAAACCCTTATCTCTGTGCGCACTCGGATCGTCTACCCCCCTAGACGTTCCTCTGACAGGGGTAGCCCGGCGTAGCTCTCTCTTGTTTTGTGTTTGTCTAGGTCATAGGTTGATGTAAAACCATGTTGGTTCACTAGTTGGGGCACTATCCTACCCGGTTTCACCTCGACGGGGAGATTCCCCCCTTATACGGGTACGGAACCTTCGCCTCTAGGTTAGAGCGCATGAATGCGAGGGGGGACACATGCAAGCACCTATACCAACCTCTCACCACACTCACGCACATATGCTAGGGTCACATGCAAGTTTTCATTTCATTCCAATGTTCTCGTGGTCTTCCTCCGGCGAAACCCTGATCTCTGTGCGCACTCGGATCGTCTACCCCCCTAGACGTTCCTCTGACAGGGGTAGCCCGGCGTATCTCTCTCTTGTTTTGTGTTTGTTTAGGTCATAGGTTGATGTAAAACCATGTTGGTTCACAAGTTGGGGCACTATCCTACCCGGTTTCACCTCGACGGGGAGATTCCCCCCTTATACGGGTACGGAACCTTCGCCTCTAGGTTAGAGCGCATGCATGCGAGGGGGAACACATGCAAGCACCTATACCAACCTCTCACCACACTCACAAACATATGCTAGGGTCACATGCAAGTTTTCATCTCATTCCAATGTTCTCGTGGTCTTCCTCCGGCGAAACCCTGATCTCTGTGCGCACTCGGATCGTCTACCCCCGTAGACGTTCCTCTGACAGGGGTAGCCCGGCGTAGCTCTCTCTTGTTTTGTGTTTGTTTAGGTCATAGGTTGATGTAAAACCATGTTGGTTCACAAGTTGGGGCACTATCCTACCCGGTTTCACCTCCACGGGGAGATTCCCCCCTTATACGGGTATGGAACCTTCGCCTCTAGGTTAGAGCGCATGCATGCGAGGGGGGACACATGCAAGCACCTATACCAACCTCTCACCACACTCACGCACATATGCTAGGGTCACATGCAAGTTTTCATCTCATTCCAATGTTCTCGTGGTCTTCCTCCGGCGAAACCCTTATCTCTGTGCGCACTCGGATCGTCTACCCCCCTAGACGTTCCTCTGACAGGGGTAGCCCGGCGTAGCTCTCTCTTGTTTTGTGTTTGTTTAGGTCATAGGTTGATGTAAAACCATGTTGGTTCACTAGTTGGGGCACTATCCTACCCGGTTTCACCTCGACGGGGAGATTCCCCCCTTATACGGGTACGGAACCTTCGCCTCTAGGTTAGAGCGCATGCATGCGAGGGGGGACACATGCAAGCACCTATACCAACCTCTCACCACACTCACGCACATATGCTAGGGTCACATGCAAGTTTTCATCTCATTCCAATGTTCTCGTGGTCTTCCTCCGGCGAAACCCTGATCTCTGTGCGCACTCGGATCGTCTACCCCCTAGACGTTCCTCTGACAGGGGTAGCCCGGCGTATCTCTCTCTTGTTTTGTGTTTGTTTAGTTCATAGGTTGATGTAAAACCATGTTGGTTCACAAGTTGGGGCACTATCCTACCCGGTTTCACCTCGACGGGGAGATTCCCCCCTTATACGGGTACGGAACCTTCGCCTCTAGGTTAGAGCGCATGCATGCGAGGGGGAACACATGCAAGCACCTATACCAACCTCTCACCACACTCACGCACATATGCTAGGGTCACATGCAAGTTTTCATCTCATTCCAATGTTCTCGTGGTCTTCCTCCAGCGAAACCCTGATGTCTGTGCGCACTCGGATCGTCTACCCCCGTAGACGTTCCTCTGACAGGGGTAGCCCGGCGTAGCTCTCTCTTGTTTTGTGTTTGTTTAGGTCATAGGTTGATGTAAAACCATGTTGGTTCACAAGTTGGGGCACTATCCTACCCGGTTTCACCTCGACGGGGAGATTCCCCCCTTATACGGGTACGGAACCTTCGCCTCTAGGTTAGAGCGCATGCATGCGAGGGGGGACACATGCAAGCACCTATACCAACCTCTCACCACACTCACACACATATGCTAGCGTCACATGCAAGTTTTCATCTCATTCCAATGTTCTCGTGGTCTTCCTCCGGCGAAACCCTGATCTCTGTGCGCACTCGGATCGTCTACCCCCGTAGACGTTCCTCTGACAGGGGTAGCCCGGCGTAGCTCTCTCTTGTTTTGTGTTTGTTTAGGTCATAGGTTGATGTAAAACCATGTTGGTTCACAAGTTGGGGCACTATCCTACCCGGTTTCACCTCGACGGGGAGATTCCCCCCTTATACGGGTACGGAACCTTCGCCTCTAGGTTAGAGCGCATGCATGCGAGGGGGGACACATGCAAGCACCTATACCAACCTCTCACCACACTCACACACATATGCTAGGGTCACATGCAAGTTTTCATCTCATTCCAATGTTCTCATGGTCTTCCTCCGGCGAAACCCTGATCTCTGTGCGCACTCGGATCGTCTACCCCCCTAGACGTTCCTCTGACAGGGGTAGCCCGGCGTAGCTCTCTCTTGTTTTGTGTTTGTTTAGGTCATAGGTTGATGTAAAACCATGTTGGTTCACAAGTTGGGGCACTATCCTACCCGGTTTCACCTCGACGGGGAGATTCCCCCCTTATACGGGTACGGAACCTTCGCCTCTAGGTTAGCGCGCATGCATGCGAGGGGGAACACATGCAAGCACCTATACCAACCTCTCACCACACTCACACACATATGCTAGGGTCACATGCAAGTTTTCATCTCATTCCAATGTTCTCGTGGTCTTCCTCCGGCGAAACCCTGATGTCTGTGCGCACTCGGATCGTCTACCCCCGTAGACGTTCCTCTGACAGGGGTAGCCCGGCGTAGCTCTCTCTTGTTTTGTGTTTGTTTAGGTCATAGGTTGATGTAAAACCATGTTGGTTCACAAGTTGGGGCACTATCCTACCCGGTTTCACCTCGACAGGGAGATTCCCCCCTTATACGGGTACGGAACCTTCGCCTCTAGGTTAGAGCGCATGCATGCGAGGGGGGACACATGCAAGCACCTATACCAACCTCTCACCACACTCACACACATATGCTAGCGTCACATGCAAGTTTTCATCTCATTCCAATGTTCTCGTGGTCTTCCTCCGGCGAAACCCTGATCTCTGTGCGCACTCGGATCGTCTACCCCCGTAGACGTTCCTCTGACAGGGGTAGCCCGGCGTAGCTCTCTCTTGTTTTGTGTTTGTTTAGGTCATAGGTTGATGTAAAACCATGTTGGTTCACAAGTTGGGGCACTATCCTACCCGGTTTCACCTCCACGGGGAGATTCCCCCCTTATACGGGTACGGAACCTTCGCCTCTAGGTTAGAGCGCATGCATGCGAGGGGGGACACATGCAAGCACCTATACCAACCTCTCACCACACTCACACACATATGCTAGGGTCACATGCAAGTTTTCATCTCATTCCAATGTTCTCATGGTCTTCCTCCGGCGAAACCCTGATCTCTGTGCGCACTCGGATCGTCTACCCCCCTAGACGTTCCTCTGACAGGGGTAGCCCGGCGTAGCTCTCTCTTGTTTTGTGTTTGTTTAGGTCATAGGTTGATGTAAAACCATGTTGGTTCACAAGTTGGGGCACTATCCTACCCGGTTTCACCTCGACGGGGAGATTCCCCCCTTATACGGGTACGGAACCTTCGCCTCTAGGTTAGAGCGCATGCATGCGAGGGGGAACACATGCAAGCACCTATACCAACCTCTCACCACACTCACACACATATGCTAGGGTCACATGCAAGTTTTCATCTCATTCCAATGTTCTCGTGGTCTTCCTCCGGCGAAACCCTGATGTCTGTGCGCACTCGGATCGTCTACCCCCGTAGACGTTCCTCTGACAGGGGTAGCCCGGCGTAGCTCTCTCTTGTTTTGTGTTTGTTTAGGTCATAGGTTGATGTAAAACCATGTTGGTTCACAAGTTGGGGCACTATCCTACCCGGTTTCACCTCGACGGGGAGATTCCCCCCTTATACGGGTACGGAACCTTCGCCTCTAGGTTAGAGCGCATGCATGCGAGGGGGGACACATGCAAGCACCTATACCAACCTCTCACCACACTCACACACATATGCTAGCGTCACATGCAAGTTTTCATCTCATTCCAATGTTCTCGTGGTCTTCCTCCGGCGAAACCCTGATCTCTGGGCGCACTCGGATCGTCTACCCCCGTAGACGTTCCTCTAACAGGGGTAGCCCGGCGTAGCTCTCTCTTGTTTTGTGTTTGTTTAGGTCATAGGTTGATGTAAAACCATGTTGGTTCACAAGTTGGGGCACTATCCTACCCGGTTTCACCTCGACGGGGAGATTCCCCCCTTATACGGGTACGGAACCTTCGCCTCTAGGTTAGAGCGCATGCATGCGAGGGGGGACACATGCAAGCACCTATACCAACCTCTCACCACACTCACACACATATGCTAGGGTCACATGCAAGTTTTCATCTCATTCCAATGTTCTCATGGTCTTCCTCCGGCGAAACCCTGATCTCTGTGTGCACTCGGATCGTCTACCCCCCTAGACGTTCCTCTGACAGGGGTAGCCCGGCGTAGCTCTCTCTTGTTTTGTGTTTGTTTAGGTCATAGGTTGATGTAAAACCATGTTGGTTCACAAGTTGGGGCACTATCCTACCCGGTTTCACCTCGACGGGGAGATTCCCCCCTTATACGGGTATGGAACCTTCGCCTCTAGGTTAGAGCGCATGCATGCGAGGGGGGACACATGCAAGCACCTATACCAACCTCTCACCACACTCACACACATATGCTAGCGTCACATGCAAGTTTTCATCTCATTCCAATGTTCTCGTGGTCTTCCTCCGGCGAAACCCTGATCTCTGTGCGCACTCGGATCGTCTACCCCCCTAGACGTTCCTCTGACAGGGGTAGCCCGGCGTAGCTCTCTCTTGTTTTGTGTTTGTTTAGGTCATAGGTTGATGTAAAACCATGTTGGTTCACAAGTTGGGGCACTATCCTACCCGGTTTCACCTCGACGGGGAGATTCCCCCCTTATACGGGTACGGAACCTTCGCCTCTAGGTTAGAGCGCATGCATGCGAGGGGGGACACATGCAAGCACCTATACCAACCTCTCACCACACTCACACACATATGCTAGGGTCACATGCAAGTTTTCATCTCATTCCAATGTTCTCGTGTTCTTCCTCCGGCGAAACCCTGATCTCTGTGCGCACTCGGATCGTCTACCCCCCTAGACGTTCCTCTGACAGGGGTAGCCCGGCGTAGCTCTCTCTTGTTTTGTTTTTGTTTAGGTCATAGGTTGATGTAAAACCATGTTGGTTCACAAGTTGGGGCACTATCCTACCCGGTTTCACCTCGACGGGGAGATTCACCCCTTATACGGGTACGGAACCTTCGTCTCTAGGTTAGAGCACATGCATGCGAGGGGGAACACATGCAAGCACCTATACCAACCTCTCACCACACTCACACACATATGGTAGGGTCACATGCAAGTTTTCATCTCATTCCAATGTTCTCGTGGTCTTCCTCCGGCGAAACCCTGATCTCTGTGCGCACTCGGATCGTCTACCCCCCTAGACGTTCCTCTGACAGGGGTAGCCCGGCGTAGCTCTCTCTTGTTTTGTGTTTGTTTAGGTCATAGGTTGATGTAAAACCATGTTGGTTCACAAGTTGGGGCACTATCCTACCCGGTTTCACCTCGACAGGGAGATTCCCCCCTTATACGGGTATGGATCCTTCGCCTCTAGGTTAGAGCGCATGCATGCGAGGGGGGAAACATGCAAGCACCTATACCAACCTCTCACCACACTCACACACATATGCTAGGGTCACATGCAAGTTTTCATCTCATTCCAATGTTCTCGTGGTCTTCCTCCGGCGAAACCCTGATCTCTGTGCGCACTCGGATCGTCTACCCCCCTAGACGTTCCTCTGACAGGGGTAGCCCGACGTAGCTCTCTCTTGTTTTGTGTTTGTTTAGGTCATAGGTTGATGTAAAACCATGTTGGTTCACAAGTTGGGGCACTATCCTACCCGGTTTCACCTCGACGGGGAGATTCCCCCCTTATACGGGTAAGGAACCTTCGCCTCTAGGTTAGAGCGCATGCATGCGAGGGGGGACACATGCAAGCACCTATACCAACCTCTCACCACACTCACACACATATGATAGGGTCACATGCAAGTTTTCATCTCATTCCAATGTTCTCGTGGTCTTCCTCCGGCGAAACCCTGATCTCTGTGCGCACTCGGATCGTCTACCCCCCTAGACGTTCCTCTGACAGGGGTAGCCCGGCGTAGCTCTCTCTTGTTTTGTGTTTGTTTAGGTCATAGGTTGATGTAAAACCATGTTGGTTCACAAGTTGGGGCACTATCCTACCCGGTTTCACCTCGACGGGGAGATTCCCCCCTTATACGGGTACGGAACCTTCGCCTCTAGGTTAGAGCGCATGCATGCGAGGGGGAACACATGCAAGCACCTATACCAACCTCTCACCACACTCACACACATATGGTAGGGTCACATGCAAGTTTTCATCTCATTCCAATGTTCTCGTGGTCTTCCTCCGGCGAAACCCTGATCTCTGTGCGCACTCGGATCGTCTACCCCCCTAGACGTTCCTCTGACAGGGGTAGCCCGACGTAGCTCTCTCTTGTTTTGTGTTTGTTTAGGTCATAGGTTGATGTAAAACCATGTTGGTTCACAAGTTGGGGCACTATCCTACCCGGTTTCACCTCGACGGGGAGATTCCCCCCTTATACGGGTAAGGAACCTTCGCCTCTAGGTTAGAGCGCATGCATGCGAGGGGGGACACATGCAAGCACCTATACCAACCTCTCACCACACTCACACACATATGATAGGGTCACATGCAAGTTTTCATCTCATTCCAATGTTCTCGTGGTCTTCCTCCGGCGAAACCCTGATCTCTGTGCGCACTCGGATCGTCTACCCCCCTAGACGTTCCTCTGACAGGGGTAGCCCGGCGTAGCTCTCTCTTGTTTTGTGTTTGTTTAGGTCATAGGTTGATGTAAAACCATGTTGGTTCACAAGTTGGGGCACTATCCTACCCGGTTTCACCTCGACGGGGAGATTCCCCCCTTATACGGGTACGGAACCTTCGCCTCTAGGTTAGAGCGCATGCATGCGAGGGGGAACACATGCAAGCACCTATACCAACCTCTCACCACACTCACACACATATGGTAGGGTCACATGCAAGTTTTCATCTCATTTCAATGTTCTCGTGGTCTTCCTCCGGCGAAACCCTGATCTCTGTGCGCACTCGGATCGTCTACCCCCCTAGACGTTCCTCTGACAGGGGTAGCCCGGCGTAGCTCTCTCTTGTTTTGTGTTTGTTTAGGTCATAGGTTGATGTAAAACCATGTTGGTTCACAAGTTGGGGCACTATCCTACCCGGTTTCACCTCGACAGGGAGATTCCCCCCTTATACGGGTACGGAACCTTCGCCTCTAGGTTAGAGCGCATGCATGCGAGGGGGGACACATGCAAGCACCTATACCAACCTCTCACCACACTCACGCACATATGCTAGGGTCACATGCAAGTTTTCATCTCATTCCAATGTTCTCGTGGTCTTCCTCCGGCGAAACCCTGATCTCTGTGCGCACTCGGATCGTCTACCCCCCTAGACGTTCCTCTGACAGGGGTAGCCCGACGTAGCTCTCTCTTGTTTTGTGTTTGTTTAGGTCATAGGTTGATGTAAAACCATGTTGGTTCACAAGTTGGGGCACTATCCTACCCGGTTTCACCTCGACGGGGAGATTCCCCCCTTATACGGGTAAGGAACCTTCGCCTCTCGGTTAGAGCGCATGCATGCGAGGGGGGACACATGCAAGCACCTATACCAACCTCTCACCACACTCACACACATATGATAGGGTCACATGCAAGTTTTCATCTCATTCCAATGTTCTCGTGGTCTTCCTCCGGCGAAACCCTGATCTCTGTGCGCACTCGGATCGTCTACCCCCCTAGACGTTCCTCTGACAGGGGTAGCCCGGCGTAGCTCTCTCTTGTTTTGTGTTTGTTTAGGTCATAGGTTGATGTAAAACCATGTTGGTTCACAAGTTGGGGCACTATCCTACCCGGTTTCACCTCGACGGGGAGATTCCCCCCTTATACGGGTACGGAACCTTCGCCTCTAGGTTAGAGCGCATGCATGCGAGGGGGAACACATGCAAGCACCTATACCAACCTCTCACCACACTCACACACATATGGTAGGGTCACATGCAAGTTTTCATCTCATTTCAATGTTCTCGTGGTCTTCCTCCGGCGAAACCCTGATCTCTGTGCGCACTCGGATCGTCTACCCCCCTAGACGTTCCTCTGACAGGGGTAGCCCGGCGTAGCTCTCTCTTGTTTTGTGTTTGTTTAGGTCATAGGTTGATGTAAAACCATGTTGGTTCACAAGTTGGGGCACTATCCTACCCGGTTTCACCTCGACAGGGAGATTCCCCCCTTATACGGGTACGGAACCTTCGCCTCTAGGTTAGAGCGCATGCATGCGAGGGGGGACACATGCAAGCACCTATACCAACCTCTCACCACACTCACACACATATGCTAGGGTCACATGCAAGTTTTCATCTCATTCCAATGTTCTCGTGGTCTTCCTCCGGCGAAACCCTGATCTCTGTGCGCACTCGGATCGTCTACCCCCCTAGACGTTCCTCTGACAGGGGTAGCCCGGCGTATCTCTCTCTTGTTTTGTGTTTGTTTAGGTCATAGGTTGATGTAAAACCATGTTGGTTCACAAGTTGGGGCACTATCCTACCCGGTTTCACCTCGACGGGGAGATTCCCCCCTTATACGGGTACGGAACCTTCGCCTCTAGGTTAGAGCGCATGCATGCGAGGGGGGACACATGCAAGCACCTATACCAACCTCTCACCACACTCACACACATATGATAGGGTCACATCCAAGTTTTCATCTCATTACAATGTTCTCGTGGTCTTCCTCCGGCGAAACCCCGATCTCTGTGCGCACTCGGATCGTCTACCCCCCTAGACGTTCCTCTGACAGGGGTAGCCTGGCGTAGCTCTCTCTTGTTTTGTGTTTGTTTAGGTCATAGGTTGATGTAAAACCATGTTGGTTCACAAGTTGGGGCACTATCCTACCCGGTTCCACCTCGACAGGGAGATTCCCCCCTTATACGGGTACGGAACCTTCGCCTCTAGGTTAGAGCGCATGCATGCGAGGGGGGACACATTCAAGCACCTATACCAACCTCTCACCACACTCACACACATATGCTAGGGTCACATGCAAGTTTTCATCTCATTCCAATGTTCTCGTGGTCTTCCTCCGGCGAAACCCTGATCTCTGTGCGCACTCGGATTATCTACCCCCGTAGACGTTCCTCTGACAGGGGTAGCCCGGCGTAGCTCTCGCTTGTTTTGTGTTTGTTTAGGTCATTGGTTGATGTAAAACCATGTTGTTTCACAATTTGGGGCACTATCCTACCCGGTTTCACCTCGACGGGGAGATTCCCCCCTTCTACGGGTACGGAACCTTCGCCTCTAGGTTAGAGCGCATGCATGCGAGGGGGGACACATGCAAGCACCTATACCAACCTCTCACCACACTCACACACATATGCTAGGGTCACATGCAAGTTTTCATCTCATTCCAATGTTCTCGTGGTCTTCCTCCGGCGAAACCCTGATCTCTGTGCGCACTCGGATCGTCTACCCCCCTAGACGTTCCTCTGACAGGGGTAGCCCGGCATAGCTCTCTCTTGTTTTGTGTTTGTTTAGGTCATAGGTTGATGTAAAACCATGTTGGTTCACAAGTTGGGGCACTATCCTACCCGGTTTCACCTCGACAAGGAGATTCCCCCCTTATACGGGTACGGAACCTTCGCCTCTAGGTTAGAGCGCATGCATGCGAGGGGGGACACATGCAAGCACCTATACCAACCTCTCACCACACTCACGCACATATGCTAGGGTCACATGCAAGTTTTCATCTCATTCCAATGTTCTCGTGGTCTTCCTCCGGCGAAACCCTGATCTCTGTGCGCACTCGGATCGTCTACCCCCCTAGACGTTCCTCTGACAGGGGTAGCCCGGCGTAGCTCTCTCTTGTTTTGTGTTTGTTTAGGTCATAGGTTGATGTAAAACCATGTTGGTTCACAATTTGGGGCACTATCCTACCCGGTTTCACCTCGACGGGGAGATTCCCCCCTTATACGGGTATGGAACCTTCGCCTCTAGGTTAGAGCGCATGCATGCGAGGGGGGACACATGCAAGCACCAATACCAACCTCTCACCACACTCACGCACATATGCTAGGGTCACATGCAAGTTTTCAACTCATTCCAATGTTCTCGTGGTCTTCCTCCGGCGAAACCCTGATCTCTGTGCGCACTCGGATCGTCTACCCCCCTAGACGTTCCTCTGACAGGGGTAGCCCGGCGTAGCTCTCTCTTGTTTTGGGTTTGGTTAGGTCATAGGTTGATGTAAAACCATGTTGGTTCACAAGTTGGGGCACTATCCTACCCGGTTTCACCTCGACGGGGAGATTCCCCCTTATACGGATACGGAACCTTCGCCTCTAGGTTAGAGCGTATGCATGCGAGGGGGGACACATGCAAGCACCTATACCAACCTCTCACCACACTCACGCACATATGCTAGGGTCACATGAAAGTTTTCATCTCATTCCAATGTTCTCGTGGTCTTCCTCCGGCGAAACCCTGATCTCTGTGCGCACTCGGATCGTCTACCCCCCTAGACGTTCCTCTGACAGGGGTAGCCCGGCGTAGCTCTCTCTTGTTTTGTGTTTGTTTAGGTCATAGGTTGATGTAAAACCATGTTGGTTCACAAGTTGGGGCACTATCCTACCCGGTTTCACCTTGACGGGGAGATTCCCCCCTTATACGGGTATGGAACCTTCGCCTCGAGGTTAGAGCGCATGCATGCGAGGGGGGACACATGCAAGCACCTATACCAACCTCTCACCACACTCACGCACATATGCTAGTGTCACATGCAAGTTTTCATCTCATTCCAATGTTCTCGTGGTCTTCCTCCGGCGAAACCCTGATCTCTGTGCGCACTCGGATCGTCTACCCCCCTAGACGTTCCTCTGACAGGGGTAGCCCGGCGTAGCTCTCTCTTGTTTTGTGTTTGTTTAGGTCATAGGTTGATGTAAAACCATGTTGGTTCACAAGTTGGGGCACTATCCTACCCGGTTCCACCTCCATGGGGAGATTCCCCCCTTATACGGGTACGGAACCTTCGCCTCTAGGTTAGAGCGCATGCATGCGAGGGGGGACACATGCAAGCACCTATACCAACCTCTCACCACACTCACACACATATGCTAGGGTCACATGCAAGTTTTCATCTCATTCCAATGTTCTCGTGGTCTTCCTCCGGCGAAACCCTGATCTTTGTGCGCACTCGGATCGTCTACCCCCTAGACGTTCCTCTGACAGGGGTAGCCCGGCGTAGCTCTCTCTTGTTTTGTGTTTGTTTAGGTCATAGTTTGGTGTAAAACCATGTTGGTTCACAAGTTGGGGCACTATCCTACCCGGTTTCACCTCGACGGGGAGATTCCCCCCTTATACGGGTACGGAACCTTCGCCTCTAGGTTAGAGCGCATGCATGCGAGGGGGGACACATGCAAGCACCTATACCAACCTCTCACCACACTCACACACATATGCTAGGGTCACATGCAAGTTTTCATCTCATTCCAATGTTCTCGTGGTCTTCCTCCGGCGAAACCCTGATCTCTGTGCGCACTCGGATCGTCTACCCCCCTAGACGTTCCTCTGACAGGGGTAGCCCGGCGTAGCTCTCTCTTGTTTTGTGTTTGTTTAGGTCATAGGTTGATGTAAAACCATGTTGGTTCACAAGTTGGGGCACTATCCTACCCGGTTTCACCTCGACGGGGAGATTCCCCCCTTATACGGGTACGAAACCTTCGCCTCTAGGTTAGAGCGCATGCATGCGAGGGGGGACACATGCAAGCACCTATACCAACCTCTCACCACACTCACACACATATGCTAGGGTCACATGCAAGTTTTCATCTCATTCCAATGTTCTCGTGGTCTTCCTCCGGCGAAACCAAGATCTCTGTGCGCACTCGGATCGTCTACCCCCGTAGACGTTCCTCTGACAGGGGTAGCCCGGCGTAGCTCTCTCTTGTTTTGTGTTTGTTTAGGTCATAGGTTGATGTAAAACCATGTTGGTTCACAAGTTGGGGCACTATCCTACCCGGTTTCACCTCGACGGGGAGATTCCCCCCTTATACGGGTACGGAACCTTCGCCTCTAGGTTAGAGCGCATGCATGCGAGGGGGGACACATGCAAGCACCTATACCAACCTCTCACCACACTCACACACATATGCTAGGGTGACATGCAAGTTTTCATCTCATTCCAATGTTCTCGTGGTCTTCCTCCGGCGAAACCCTGATCTCTGTGCGCACTCGGATCGTCTACCCCCCTAGACGTTCCTCTGACAGGGGTAGCCCGGCGTAGCTCTCTCTTGTTTTGTGTTTGTTTAGGTCATAGGTTGATGTAAAACCATGTTGGTTCACAAGTTGGGGCACTATCCTACCCGGTTTCACCTCGACGGGGAGATTCCCCCCTTATACGGGTACGGAACCTTCGCCTCTAGGTTAGAGCGCATGCATGCGAGGGGGGACACATGCAAGCACCTATACCAACCTCTCACCACACTCACGCACATATGCTAGGGTCACATGCAAGTTTTCATCTCATTCCAATGTTGTCGTGGTCTTCCTCCGGCGAAACCCTGATCTCTGTGCGCACTCGGATCGTCTACCCCCTAGACGTTCCTCTGACAGGGGTAGCCCGGCGTAGCTCTCTCTTGTTTTGTGTTTGTTTAGGTCATAGGTTGATGTAAAACCATGTTGGTTCACAAGTTGGGGCACTATCCTACCCGGTTTCACCTCGACGGGGAGATTCCCCCCTTATACGGGTACGGAACCTTCGCCTCTAGGTTAGAGCGCATGCATGCGAGGGGGGACACATGCAAGCACCTATACCAACCTCTCACCACACTCACACACATATGCTAGGGTCACATGCAAGTTTTCATCTCATTCCAATGTTCTCGTGGTCTTCCTCCGGCGAAACCCTGATCTCTGTGCGCACTCGGATCGTCTACCCCCCTAGAAGTTCCTCTGACAGGGGTAGCCCGGCGTAGCTCTCTCTTGTTTTGTGTTTGTTTAGGTCATAGGTTGATGTAAAACCATGTTGGTTCACAAGTTGGGGCACTATCCTACCCGGTTTCACCTCGACAGGGAGATTCCCCCCTTATACGGGTACGAAACCTTCGCCTCTAGGTTAGAGCGCATGCATGCGAGGGGGGACACATGCAAGCACCTATACCAACCTCTCACCACACTCACGCACATATGCTAGGGTCACATGCAAGTTTTCATCTCATTCCAATGTTCTCGTGGTCTTCCTCCGGTGAAACCCTGATCTCTGTGCGCACTCGGATCGTCTACCCCCGTAGACGTTCCTCTGACAGGGGTAGCCCGGCGTAGCTCTCTCTTGTTTTGTGTTTGTTTAGGTCATAGGTTGATGTAAAACCATGTTGGTTCACAAGTTGGGGCACTATCCTACCCGGTTTCACCTCGACGGGGAGATTCCCCCCTTATACGGGTACGGAACCTTCGCCTCTAGGTTAGAGCGCATGCATGCGAGGGGGGACACATGCAAGCACCTATACCAACCTCTCACCACACTCACGCACATATGCTAGGGTCACATGCAAGTTTTCATCTCATTCCAATGTTGTCGTGGTCTTCCTCCGGCGAAACCCTGATCTCTGTGCGCACTCGGATCGTCTACCCCCTAGACGTTCCTCTGACAGGGGTAGCCCGGCGTAGCTCTCTCTTGTTTTGTGTTTGTTTAGGTCATAGGTTGATGTAAAACCATGTTGGTTCACAAGTTGGGGCACTATCCTACCCGGTTTCACCTCGACGGGGAGATTCCCCCCTTATACGGGTACGGAACCTTCGCCTCTAGGTTAGAGCGCATGCATGCGAGGGGGGACACATGCAAGCACCTATACCAACCTCTCACCACACTCACGCACATATGCTAGGGTCACATGCAAGTTTTCATCTCATTCCAATGTTCTCGTGGTCTTCCTCCGGTGAAACCCTGATCTCTGTGCGCACTCGGATCGTCTACCCCCGTAGACGTTCCTCTGACAGGGGTAGCCCGGCGTAGCTCTCTCTTGTTTTGTGTTTGTTTAGGTCATAGGTTGATGTAAAACCATGTTGGTTCACAAGTTGGGGCACTATCCTACCCGGTTTCACCTCGACGGGGAGATTCCCCCCTTATACGGGTACGGAACCTTCGCCTCTAGGTTAGAGCGCATGCATGCGAGGGGGGACACATGCAAGCACCTATACCAACCTCTCACCACACTCACGCACATATGCTAGGGTCACATGCAAGTTTTCATCTCATTCCAATGTTGTCGTGGTCTTCCTCCGGCGAAACCCTGATCTCTGTGCGCACTCGGATCGTCTACCCCCTAGACGTTCCTCTGACAGGGGTAGCCCGGCGTAGCTCTCTCTTGTTTTGTGTTTGTTTAGGTCATAGGTTGATGTAAAACCATGTTGGTTCACAATTTGGGGCACTATCCTACCCGGTTTCACCTCGACGGGGAGATTCCCCCCTTATACGGGTACGGAACCTTCGCCTCTAGGTTAGAGCGCATGCATGCGAGGGGGGACACATGCAAGCACCTATACCAACCTCTCACCACACTCACACACATATGCTAGGGTCACATGCAAGTTTTCATCTCATTCCAATGTTCTCGTGGTCTTCCTCCGGCGAAACCCTGATCTCTGTGCGCACTCGGATCGTCTACCCCCCTAGAAGTTCCTCTGACAGGGGTAGCCCGGCGTAGCTCTCTCTTGTTTTGTGTTTGTTTAGGTCATAGGTTGATGTAAAACCATGTTGGTTCACAAGTTGGGGCACTATCCTACCCGGTTTCACCTCGACAGGGAGATTCCCCCCTTATACGGGTACGAAACCTTCGCCTCTAGGTTAGAGCGCATGCATGCGAGGGGGGACACATGCAAGCACCTATACCAACCTCTCACCACACTCACGCACATATGCTAGGGTCACATGCAAGTTTTCATCTCATTCCAATGTTCTCGTGGTCTTCCTCCGGTGAAACCCTGATCTCTGTGCGCACTCGGATCGTCTACCCCCGTAGACGTTCCTCTGACAGGGGTAGCCCGGCGTAGCTCTCTCTTGTTTTGTGTTTGTTTAGGTCATAGGTTGATGTAAAACCATGTTGGTTCACAAGTTGGGGCACTATCCTACCCGGTTTCACCTCGACGGGGAGATTCCCCCCTTATACGGGTACGGAACCTTCGCCTCTAGGTTAGAGCGCATGCATGCGAGGGAGGACACATGCAAGCACCTATACCAACCTCTCACCACACTCACGCACATATGCTAGGGTCACATGCAAGTTTTCATCTCATTCCAATGTTGTCGTGGTCTTCCTCCGGCGAAACCCTGATCTCTGTGCGCACTCGGATCGTCTACCCCCTAGACGTTCCTCTGACAGGGGTAGCCCGGCGTAGCTCTCTCTTGTTTTGTGTTTGTTTAGGTCATAGGTTGATGTAAAACCATGTTGGTTCACAAGTTGGGGCACTATCCTACCCGGTTTCACCTCGACGGGGAGATTCCCCCCTTATACGGGTACGGAACCTTCGCCTCTAGGTTAGAGCGCATGCATGCGAGGGGGGACACATGCAAGCACCTATACCAACCTCTCACCACACTCACACACATATGCTAGGGTCACATGCAAGTTTTCATCTCATTCCAATGTTCTCGTGGTCTTCCTCCGGCGAAACCCTGATCTCTGTGCGCACTCGGATCGTCTACCCCCCTAGAAGTTCCTCTGACAGGGGTAGCCCGGCGTAGCTCTCTCTTGTTTTGTGTTTGTTTAGGTCATAGGTTGATGTAAAACCATGTTGGTTCACAAGTTGGGGCACTATCCTACCCGGTTTCACCTCGACAGGGAGATTCCCCCCTTATACGGGTACGAAACCTTCGCCTCTAGGTTAGAGCGCATGCATGCGAGGGGGGACACATGCAAGCACCTATACCAACCTCTCACCACACTCACAAACATATGCTAGGGTCACATGCAAGTTTTCATCTCATTCCAATGTTCTCGTGGTCTTCCTCCGGCGAAACCCTGATCTCTGTGCGCACTCGGATCGTCTACCCCCTAGACGTTCCTCTGACAGGGGTAGCCCGGCGTAGCTCTCTCTTGTTTTGTGTTTGTTTAGGGCACAGGTTGATGTAAAACCATGTTGGTTCACAAGTTGGGGCACTATCCTACCCGGTTTCACCTCGACGGGGAGATTCCCCCCTTATACGGGTATGGAACCTTCGCCTCTAGGTTAGAGCGCATGCATGCGAGGGGGGACACATGCAAGCACCTATACCAACCTCTCACCACACTCACGCACATATGCTAGGGTCACATGCAAGTTTTCATCTCATTCCAATTTTCTCGTGATCTTCCTCCGGCGAAACCCTTATCTCTGTGCGCACTCGGATCGTCTACCCCCCTAGACGTTCCTCTGACAGGGGTAGCCCGGCGTAGCTCTCTCTTGTTTTGTGTTTGTTTAGGTCATAGGTTGATGTAAAACCATGTTGGTTCACAAGTTGGGGCACTATCCTACCCGGTTTCACCTCGACGGGGAGATTCCCCCCTTATACGGGTACGGAACCTTCGCCTCTAGGTTAGAGCGCATGCATGCGAGGGGGGACACATGCAAGCACCTATACCAACCTCTCACCACACTCACGCACATATGCTAGGGTCACATGCAAGTTTTCATCTCATTCCAATGTTCTCGTGGTCTTCCTCCGGCGAAACCCTGATCTCTGTGCGCACTCGGATCGTCTACCCCCCTAGACGTTCCTCTGACAGGGGTAGACCGGCGTAGCTCTCTCTTGTTTTGTGTTTGTTTAGGTCATAGGTTGATGTAAAACCATGTTGGTTCACAAGTTGGGGCACTATCCTACCCGGTTTCACCTCGACGGGGAGATTCCCCCCTTATACGGGTACGGAACCTTCGCCTCTAGGTTAGAGCGCATGCATGCGAGGGGGGACACATGCAAGCACCTATACCAACCTCTCACCACACTCACACACATATGCTAGGGTCACATGCAAGTTTTCATCTCATTCCAATGTTCTCGTGGTCTTCCTCCGGCGAAAACATGATCTCTGTGCGCACTCGGATCGTCTACCCCCCTAGACGTTCCTCTGACAGGGGTAGCCCGGCGTAGCTCTCTCTTGTTTTGTGTTTGTTTAGGTCATAGGTTGATGTAAAACCATGTTGGTTCACAAGTTGGGGCACTATCCTACCCGGTTTCACCTCGACGGGGAGATTCCCCCCTTATACGGGTACGGAACCTTCGCCTCTAGGTTAGAGCGCAAGCATGCGAGGGGGGACACATGCAAGCACCTATACCAACCACTCACCACACTCACGCACATATGCTAGGGTCACATGCAAGTTTTCATCTCATTCAATTGTTCTCGTGGTCTTCCTCCGGTGAAACCCTGATCTCTGTGCGCACTCGGATCGTCTACCCCCGTAGACGTTCCTCTGACAGGGGTAGCCCGGCGTATCTCTCTCTTGTTTTGTGTTTGTTTAGGTCATAGGTTGATGTAAAACCATGTTGGTTCACAAGTTGGGGCACTATCCTACCCGGTTTCACCTCGACGGGGAGATTCCCCCCTTATACGGGTACGGAACCTTCGCCTCTAGGTTAGAGCGCATGCATGCGAGGGGGGACACATGCAAGCACCTATACCAACCTCTCACCACACTCACGCACATATTCTAGGGTCACATGCAAGTTTTCATCTCATTCCAATGTTCTCGTGGTCTTCCTCCGGTGAAACCCTGATCTCTGTGCGCACTCGGATCGTCTACCCCCTAGACGTTCCTCTGACAGGGGTAGCCCGGCGTAGCTCTCTCTTGTTTTGTGTTTGTTTAGGTCATAGGTTGATGTAAAACCATGTTGGTTCACAAGTTGGGGCACTATCCTACCCGGTTTCACCTCGACGGGGAGATTCCCCCCTTATACGGGTACGGAACCTTCGCCTCTAGGTTAGAGCGCATGCATGCGAGGGGGGACACATGCAAGCACCTATACCAACCTCTCACCACACTCACACACATATGCTAGGGTCACATGCAAGTTTTCATCTCATTCCAATGTTCTCGTGGTCTTCCTCCGGCGAAACCCTGATCTCTGTGCGCACTCGGATCGTCTACCCCCCTAGACGTTCCTCTGACAGGGGTAGCCCGGCGTAGCTCTCTCTTGTTTTGTGTTTGTTTAGGTCATAGGTTGATGTAAAACCATGTTGGTTCACAAGTTGGGGCACTATCCTACCCGGTTTCACCTCGACGGGGAGATTCCCCCCTTATACGGGTATGGAACCTTCGCCTCTAGGTTAGAGCGCATGCATGCGAGGGGGGACACATGCAAGCACCTATACCAACCTCTCACCACACTCACAAATATATGCTAGGGTCACATGCAAGTTTTCATCTCATTCCAATGTTCTCGTGGTCTTCCTCCGGCGAAACCCTGATCTCTGTGCGCACTCGGATCGTCTACCCCCTAGACGTTCCTCTGACAGGGGTAGCCCGGCGTAGCTCTCTCTTGTTTTGTGTTTGTTTAGGTCATAGGTTGATGTAAAACCATGTTGGTTCACAAGTTGGGGCACTATCCTACCCGGTATCACCTCGACGGGGAGATTCCCCCCTTATACGGGTATGGAACCTTCGCCTCTAGGTTAGAGCGCATGCATGCGAGGGGGGACACATGCAAGCACCTATACCAACCTCTCACCACACTCACGCACATATGCTAGGGTCACATGCAAGTTTTCATCTCATTCCAATGTTCTCGTGGTCTTCCTCCGGCGAAACCCTTATCTCTGTGCGCACTCGGATCGTCTACCCCCCTAGACGTTCCTCTGACAGGGGTAGCCCGGCGTAGCTCTCTCTTGTTTTGTGTTTGTTTAGGTCATAGGTTGATGTAAAACCATGTTGGTTCACTAGTTGGGGCACTATCCTACCCGGTTTCACCTCGACGGGGAGATTCCCCCCTTATACGGGTACGGAACCTTCGCCTCTAGGTTAGAGCGCATGCATGCGAGGGGGGACACATGCAAGCACCTATACCAACCTCTCACCACACTCACGCACATATGCTAGGGTCACATGCAAGTTTTCATCTCATTCCAATGTTCTCGTGGTCTTCCTCCGGCGAAACCCTGATGTCTGTGCGCACTCGGATCGTCTACCCCCGTAGACGTTCCTCTGACAGGGGTAGCCCGGCGTAGCTCTCTCTTGTTTTGTGTTTGTTTAGGTCATAGGTTGATGTAAAACCATGTTGGTTCACAAGTTGGGGCACTATCCTACCCGGTTTCACCTCGACAGGGAGATTCCCCCCTTATACGGGTACGGAACCTTCGCCTCTAGGTTAGAGCGCATGCATGCGAGGGGGGACACATGCAAGCACCTATACCAACCTCTCACCACACTCACACACATATGCTAGCGTCACATGCAAGTTTTCATCTCATTCCAATGTTCTCGTGGTCTTCCTCCGGCGAAACCCTGATCTCTGTGCGCACTCGGATCGTCTACCCCCGTAGACGTTCCTCTGACAGGGGTAGCCCGGCGTAGCTCTCTCTTGTTTTGTGTTTGTTTAGGTCATAGGTTGATGTAAAACCATGTTGGTTCACAAGTTGGGGCACTATCCTACCCGGTTTCACCTCGACGGGGAGATTCCCCCCTTATACGGGTACGGAACCTTCGCCTCTAGGTTAGAGCGCATGCATGCGAGGGGGGACACATGCAAGCACCTATACCAACCTCTCACCACACTCACACACATATGCTAGGGTCACATGCAAGTTTTCATCTCATTCCAATGTTCTCATGGTCTTCCTCCGGCGAAACCCTCATCTCTGTGCGCACTCGGATCGTCTACCCCCCTAGACGTTCCTCTGACAGGGGTAGCCCGGCGTAGCTCTCTCTTGTTTTGTGTTTGTTTAGGTCATAGGTTGATGTAAAACCATGTTGGTTCACAAGTTGGGGCACTATCCTACCCGGTTTCACCTCGACGGGGAGATTCCCCCCTTATACGGGTACGGAACCTTCGCCTCTAGGTTAGAGCGCATGCATGCGAGGGGGAACACATGCAAGCACCTATACCAACCTCTCACCACACTCACACACATATGCTAGGGTCACATGCAAGTTTTCATCTCATTCCAATGTTCTCGTGGTCTTCCTCCGGCGAAACCCTGATGTCTGTGCGCACTCGGATCGTCTACCCCCGTAGACGTTCCTCTGACAGGGGTAGCCCGGCGTAGCTCTCTCTTGTTTTGTGTTTGTTTAGGTCATAGGTTGATGTAAAACCATGTTGGTTCACAAGTTGGGGCACTATCCTACCCGGTTTCACCTCGACGGGGAGATTCCCCCCTTATACGGGTACGGAACCTTCGCCTCTAGGTTAGAGCGCATGCATGCGAGGGGGGACACATGCAAGCACCTATACCAACCTCTCACCACACTCACACACATATGCTAGCGTCACATGCAAGTTTTCATCTCATTCCAATGTTCTCGTGGTCTTCCTCCGGCGAAACCCTGATCTCTGGGCGCACTCGGATCGTCTACCCCCGTAGACGTTCCTCTGACAGGGGTAGCCCGGCGTAGCTCTCTCTTGTTTTGTGTTTGTTTAGGTCATAGGTTGATGTAAAACCATGTTGGTTCACAAGTTGGGGCACTATCCTACCCGGTTTCACCTCGACGGGGAGATTCCCCCCTTATACGGGTACGGAACCTTCGCCTCTAGGTTAGAGCGCATGCATGCGAGGGGGGACACATGCAAGCACCTATACCAACCTCTCACCACACTCACACACATATGCTAGGGTCACATGCAAGTTTTCATCTCATTCCAATGTTCTCATGGTCTTCCTCCGGCGAAACCCTGATCTCTGTGCGCACTCGGATCGTCTACCCCCCTAGACGTTCCTCTGACAGGGGTAGCCCGGCGTAGCTCTCTCTTGTTTTGTGTTTGTTTAGGTCATAGGTTGATGTAAAACCATGTTGGTTCACAAGTTGGGGCACTATCCTACCCGGTTTCACCTCGACGGGGAGATTCCCCCCTTATACGGGTATGGAACCTTCGCCTCTAGGTTAGAGCGCATGCATGCGAGGGGGGACACATGCAAGCACCTATACCAACCTCTCACCACACTCACACACATATGCTAGCGTCACATGCAAGTTTTCATCTCATTCCAATGTTCTCGTGGTCTTCCTCCGGCGAAACCCTGATCTCTGTGCGCACTCGGATCGTCTACCCCCCTAGACGTTCCTCTGACAGGGGTAGCCCGGCGTAGCTCTCTCTTGTTTTGTGTTTGTTTAGGTCATAGGTTGATGTAAAACCATGTTGGTTCACAAGTTGGGGCACTATCCTACCCGGTTTCACCTCGACGGGGAGATTCCCCCCTTATACGGGTACGGAACCTTCGCCTCTAGGTTAGAGCGCATGCATGCGAGGGGGGACACATGCAAGCACCTATACCAACCTCTCACCACACTCACACACATATGCTAGGGTCACATGCAAGTTTTCATCTCATTCCAATGTTCTCGTGTTCTTCCTCCGGCGAAACCCTGATCTCTGTGCGCACTCGGATCGTCTACCCCCCTAGACGTTCCTCTGACAGGGGTAGCCCGGCGTAGCTCTCTCTTGTTTTGTTTTTGTTTAGGTCATAGGTTGATGTAAAACCATGTTGGTTCACAAGTTGGGGCACTATCCTACCCGGTTTCACCTCGACGGGGAGATTCACCCCTTATACGGGTATGGAACCTTCGCCTCTAGGTTAGAGCACATGCATGCGAGGGGGAACACATGCAAGCACCTATACCAACCTCTCACCACACTCACACACATATGGCAGGGTCACATGCAAGTTTTCATCTCATTCCAATGTTCTCGTGGTCTTCCTCCGGCGAAACCCTGATCTCTGTGCGCACTCGGATCGTCTACCCCCCTAGACGTTCCTCTGACAGGGGTAGCCCGGCGTAGCTCTCTCTTGTTTTGTGTTTGTTTAGGTCATAGGTTGATGTAAAACCATGTTGGTTCACAAGTTGGGGCACTATCCTACCCGGTTTCACCTCGACAGGGAGATTCCCCCCTTATACGGGTATGGATCCTTCGCCTCTAGGTTAGAGCGCATGCATGCGAGGGGGGAAACATGCAAGCACCTATACCAACCTCTCACCACACTCACACACATATGCTAGGGTCACATGCAAGTTTTCATCTCATTCCAATGTTCTCGTGGTCTTCCTCCGGCGAAACCCTGATCTCTGTGCGCACTCGGATCGTCTACCCCCCTAGACGTTCCTCTGACAGGGGTAGCCCGACGTAGCTCTCTCTTGTTTTGTGTTTGTTTAGGTCATAGGTTGATGTAAAACCATGTTGGTTCACAAGTTGGGGCACTATCCTACCCGGTTTCACCTCGACGGGGAGATTCCCCCCTTATACGGGTAAGGAACCTTCGCCTCTAGGTTAGAGCGCATGCATGCGAGGGGGGACACATGCAAGCACCTATACCAACCTCTCACCACACTCACACACATATGATAGGGTCACATGCAAGTTTTCATCTCATTCCAATGTTCTCGTGGTCTTCCTCCGGCGAAACCCTGATCTCTGTGCGCACTCGGATCGTCTACCCCCCTAGACGTTCCTCTGACAGGGGTAGCCCGGCGTAGCTCTCTCTTGTTTTGTGTTTGTTTAGGTCATAGGTTGATGTAAAACCATGTTGGTTCACAAGTTGGGGCACTATCCTACCCGGTTTCACCTCGACGGGGAGATTCCCCCCTTATACGGGTACGGAACCTTCGCCTCTAGGTTAGAGCGCATGCATGCGAGGGGGAACACATGCAAGCACCTATACCAACCTCTCACCACACTCACACACATATGGTAGGGTCACATGCAAGTTTTCATCTCATTCCAATGTTCTCGTGGTCTTCCTCCGGCGAAACCCTGATCTCTGTGCGCACTCGGATCGTCTACCCCCCTAGACGTTCCTCTGACAGGGGTAGCCCGACGTAGCTCTCTCTTGTTTTGTGTTTGTTTAGGTCATAGGTTGATGTAAAACCATGTTGGTTCACAAGTTGGGGCACTATCCTACCCGGTTTCACCTCGACGGGGAGATTCCCCCCTTATACGGGTAAGGAACCTTCGCCTCTAGGTTAGAGCGCATGCATGCGAGGGGGGACACATGCAAGCACCTATACCAACCTCTCACCACACTCACACACATATGATAGGGTCACATGCAAGTTTTCATCTCATTCCAATGTTCTCGTGGTCTTCCTCCGGCGAAACCCTGATCTCTGTGCGCACTCGGATCGTCTACCCCCCTAGACGTTCCTCTGACAGGGGTAGCCCGGCGTAGCTCTCTCTTGTTTTGTGTTTGTTTAGGTCATAGGTTGATGTAAAACCATGTTGGTTCACAAGTTGGGGCACTATCCTACCCGGTTTCACCTCGACGGGGAGATTCCCCCCTTATACGGGTACGGAACCTTCGCCTCTAGGTTAGAGCGCATGCATGCGAGGGGGAACACATGCAAGCACCTATACCAACCTCTCACCACACTCACACACATATGGTAGGGTCACATGCAAGTTTTCATCTCATTTCAATGTTCTCGTGGTCTTCCTCCGGCGAAACCCTGATCTCTGTGCGCACTCGGATCGTCTACCCCCCTAGACGTTCCTCTGACAGGGGTAGCCCGGCGTAGCTCTCTCTTGTTTTGTGTTTGTTTAGGTCATAGGTTGATGTAAAACCATGTTGGTTCACAAGTTGGGGCACTATCCTACCCGGTTTCACCTCGACAGGGAGATTCCCCCCTTATACGGGTACGGAACCTTCGCCTCTAGGTTAGAGCGCATGCATGCGAGGGGGGACACATGCAAGCACCTATACCAACCTCTCACCACACTCACGCACATATGCTAGGGTCACATGCAAGTTTTCATCTCATTCCAATGTTCTCGTGGTCTTCCTCCGGCGAAACCCTGATCTCTGTGCGCACTCGGATCGTCTACCCCCCTAGACGTTCCTCTGACAGGGGTAGCCCGACGTAGCTCTCTCTTGTTTTGTGTTTGTTTAGGTCATAGGTTGATGTAAAACCATGTTGGTTCACAAGTTGGGGCACTATCCTACCCGGTTTCACCTCGACGGGGAGATTCCCCCCTTATACGGGTAAGGAACCTTCGCCTCTCGGTTAGAGCGCATGCATGCGAGGGGGGACACATGCAAGCACCTATACCAACCTCTCACCACACTCACACACATATGATAGGGTCACATGCAAGTTTTCATCTCATTCCAATGTTCTCGTGGTCTTCCTCCGGCGAAACCCTGATCTCTGTGCGCACTCGGATCGTCTACCCCCCTAGACGTTCCTCTGACAGGGGTAGCCCGGCGTAGCTCTCTCTTGTTTTGTGTTTGTTTAGGTCATAGGTTGATGTAAAACCATGTTGGTTCACAAGTTGGGGCACTATCCTACCCGGTTTCACCTCGACGGGGAGATTCCCCCCTTATACGGGTACGGAACCTTCGCCTCTAGGTTAGAGCGCATGCATGCGAGGGGGAACACATGCAAGCACCTATACCAACCTCTCACCACACTCACACACATATGGTAGGGTCACATGCAAGTTTTCATCTCATTTCAATGTTCTCGTGGTCTTCCTCCGGCGAAACCCTGATCTCTGTGCGCACTCGGATCGTCTACCCCCCTAGACGTTCCTCTGACAGGGGTAGCCCGGCGTAGCTCTCTCTTGTTTTGTGTTTGTTTAGGTCATAGGTTGATGTAAAACCATGTTGGTTCACAAGTTGGGGCACTATCCTACCCGGTTTCACCTCGACAGGGAGATTCCCCCCTTATACGGGTATGGAACCTTCGCCTCTAGGTTAGAGCGCATGCATGCGAGGGGGGACACATGCAAGCACCTATACCAACCTCTCACCACACTCACACACATATGCTAGGGTCACATGCAAGTTTTCATCTCATTCCAATGTTCTCGTGGTCTTCCTCCGGCGAAACCCTGATCTCTGTGCGCACTCGGATCGTCTACCCCCCTAGACGTTCCTCTGACAGGGGTAGCCCGGCGTATCTCTCTCTTGTTTTGTGTTTGTTTAGGTCATAGGTTGATGTAAAACCATGTTGGTTCACAAGTTGGGGCACTATCCTACCCGGTTTCACCTCGACGGGGAGATTCCCCCCTTATACGGGTACGGAACCTTCGCCTCTAGGTTAGAGCGCATGCATGCGAGGGGGGACACATGCAAGCACCTATACCAACCTCTCACCACACTCACACACATATGATAGGGTCACATCCAAGTTTTCATCTCATTACAATGTTCTCGTGGTCTTCCTCCGGCGAAACCCCGATCTCTGTGCGCACTCGGATCGTCTACCCCCCTAGACGTTCCTCTGACAGGGGTAGCCTGGCGTAGCTCTCTCTTGTTTTGTGTTTGTTTAGGTCATAGGTTGATGTAAAACCATGTTGGTTCACAAGTTGGGGCACTATCCTACCCGGTTCCACCTCGACAGGGAGATTCCCCCCTTATACGGGTACGGAACCTTCGCCTCTAGGTTAGAGCGCATGCATGCGAGGGGGGACACATTCAAGCACCTATACCAACCTCTCACCACACTCACACACATATGCTAGGGTCACATGCAAGTTTTCATCTCAATCCAATGTTCTCGTGGTCTTCCTCCGGCGAAACCCTGATCTCTGTGCGCACTCGGATTATCTACCCCCGTAGACGTTCCTCTGACAGGGGTAGCCCGGCGTAGCTCTCGCTTGTTTTGTGTTTGTTTAGGTCATTGGTTGATGTAAAACCATGTTGTTTCACAATTTGGGGCACTATCCTACCCGGTTTCACCTCGACGGGGAGATTCCCCCCTTCTACGGGTACGGAACCTTCGCCTCTAGGTTAGAGCGCATGCATGCGAGGGGGGACACATGCAAGCACCTATACCAACCTCTCACCACACTCACACACATATGCTAGGGTCACATGCAAGTTTTCATCTCATTCCAATGTTCTCGTGGTCTTCCTCCGGCGAAACCCTGATCTCTGTGCGCACTCGGATCGTCTACCCCCCTAGACGTTCCTCTGACAGGGGTAGCCCGGCATAGCTCTCTCTTGTTTTGTGTTTGTTTAGGTCATAGGTTGATGTAAAACCATGTTGGTTCACAAGTTGGGGCACTATCCTACCCGGTTTCACCTCGACAAGGAGATTCCCCCCTTATACGGGTACGGAACCTTCGCCTCTAGGTTAGAGCGCATGCATGCGAGGGGGGACACATGCAAGCACCTATACCAACCTCTCACCACACTCACGCACATATGCTAGGGTCACATGCAAGTTTTCATCTCATTCCAATGTTCTCGTGGTCTTCCTCCGGCGAAACCCTGATCTCTGTGCGCACTCGGATCGTCTACCCCCCTAGACGTTCCTCTGACAGGGGTAGCCCGGCGTAGCTCTCTCTTGTTTTGTGTTTGTTTAGGTCATAGGTTGATGTAAAACCATGTTGGTTCACAATTTGGGGCACTATCCTACCCGGTTTCACCTCGACGGGGAGATTCCCCCCTTATACGGGTACGAAACCTTCGCCTCTAGGTTAGAGCGCATGCATGCGAGGGGGGACACATGCAAGCACCAATACCAACCTCTCACCACACTCACGCACATATGCTAGGGTCACATGCAAGTTTTCAACTCATTCCAATGTTCTCGTGGTCTTCCTCCGGCGAAACCCTGATCTCTGTGCGCACTCGGATCGTCTACCCCCCTAGACGTTCCTCTGACAGGGGTAGCCCGGCGTAGCTCTCTCTTGTTTTGGGTTTGGTTAGGTCATAGGTTGATGTAAAACCATGTTGGTTCACAAGTTGGGGCACTATCCTACCCGGTTTCACCTCGACGGGGAGATTCCCCCTTATACGGGTACGGAACCTTCGCCTCTAGGTTAGAGCGCATGCATGCGAGGGGGGACACATGCAAGCACCTATACCAACCTCTCACCACACTCACGCACATATGCTAGGGTCACATGAAAGTTTTCATCTCATTCCAATGTTCTCGTGGTCTTCCTCCGGCGAAACCCTGATCTCTGTGCGCACTCGGATCGTCTACCCCCCTAGACGTTCCTCTGACAGGGGTAGCCCGGCGTAGCTCTCTCTTGTTTTGTGTTTGTTTAGGTCATAGGTTGATGTAAAACCATGTTGGTTCACAAGTTGGGGCACTATCCTACCCGGTTTCACCTTGACGGGGAGATTCCCCCCTTATACGGGTATGGAACCTTCGCCTCGAGGTTAGAGCGCATGCATGCGAGGGGGGACACATGCAAGCACCTATACCAACCTCTCACCACACTCACGCACATATGCTAGTGTCACATGCAAGTTTTCATCTCATTCCAATGTTCTCGTGGTCTTCCTCCGGCGAAACCCTGATCTCTGTGCGCACTCGGATCGTCTACCCCCCTAGACGTTCCTCTGACAGGGGTAGCCCGGCGTAGCTCTCTCTTGTTTTGTGTTTGTTTAGGTCATAGGTTGATGTAAAACCATGTTGGTTCACAAGTTGGGGCACTATCCTACCCGGTTCCACCTCCATGGGGAGATTCCCCCCTTATACGGGTACGGAATCTTCGCCTCTAGGTTAGAGCGCATGCATGCGAGGGGGGACACATGCAAGCACCTATACCAACCTCTCACCACACTCACACACATATGCTAGGGTCACATGCAAGTTTTCATCTCATTCCAATGTTCTCGTGGTCTTCCTCCGGCGAAACCCTGATCTTTGTGCGCACTCGGATCGTCTACCCCCTAGACGTTCCTCTGACAGGGGTAGCCCGGCGTAGCTCTCTCTTGTTTTGTGTTTGTTTAGGTCATAGTTTGGTGTAAAACCATGTTGGTTCACAAGTTGGGGCACTATCCTACCCGGTTTCACCTCGACGGTGAGATTCCCCCCTTATACGGGTACGGAACCTTCGCCTCTAGGTTAGAGCGCATGCATGCGAGGGGGGACACATGCAAGCACCTATACCAACCTCTCACCACACTCACACACATATGCTAGGGTCACATGCAAGTTTTCATCTCATTCCAATGTTCTCGTGGTCTTCCTCCGGCGAAACCCTGATCTCTGTGCGCACTCGGATCGTCTACCCCCCTAGACGTTCCTCTGACAGGGGTAGCCCGGCGTAGCTCTCTCTTGTTTTGTGTTTGTTTAGGTCATAGGTTGATGTAAAACCATGTTGGTTCACAAGTTGGGGCACTATCCTACCCGGTTTCACCTCGACGGGGAGATTCCCCCCTTATACGGGTACGAAACCTTCGCCTCTAGGTTAGAGCGCATGCATGCGAGGGGGGACACATGCAAGCACCTATACCAACCTCTCACCACACTCACACACATATGCTAGGGTCACATGCAAGTTTTCATCTCATTCCAATGTTCTCGTGGTCTTCCTCCGGCGAAACCAAGATCTCTGTGCGCACTCGGATCGTCTACCCCCGTAGACGTTCCTCTGACAGGGGTAGCCCGGCGTAGCTCTCTCTTGTTTTGTGTTTGTTTAGGTCATAGGTTGATGTAAAACCATGTTGGTTCACAAGTTGGGGCACTATCCTACCCGGTTTCACCTCGACGGGGAGATTCCCCCCTTATACGGGTACGGAACCTTCGCCTCTAGGTTAGAGCGCATGCATGCGAGGGGGGACACATGCAAGCACCTATACCAACCTCTCACCACACTCACACACATATGCTAGGGTCACATGCAAGTTTTCATCTCATTCCAATGTTCTCGTGGTCTTCCTCCGGTGAAACCCTGATCTCTGTGCGCACTCGGATCGTCTACCCCCGTAGACGTTCCTCTGACAGGGGTAGCCCGGCGTAGCTCTCTCTTGTTTTGTGTTTGTTTAGGTCATAGGTTGATGTAAAACCATGTTGGTTCACAAGTTGGGGCACTATCCTACCCGGTTTCACCTCGACGGGGAGATTCCCCCCTTATACGGGTACGGAACATTCGCCTCTAGGTTAGAGCGCATGCATGCGAGGGGGGACACATGCAAGCACCTATACCAACCTCTCACCACACTCACGCACATATGCTAGGGTCACATGCAAGTTTTCATCTCATTCCAATGTTGTCGTGGTCTTCCTCCGGCGAAACCCTGATCTCTGTGCGCACTCGGATCGTCTACCCCCTAGACGTTCCTCTGACAGGGGTAGCCCGGCGTAGCTCTCTCTTGTTTTGTGTTTGTTTAGGTCATAGGTTGATGTAAAACCATGTTGGTTCACAAGTTGGGGCACTATCCTACCCGGTTTCACCTCGACGGGGAGATTCCCCCCTTATACGGGTACGGAACCTTCGCCTCTAGGTTAGAGCGCATGCATGCGAGGGGGGACACATGCAAGCACCTATACCAACCTCTCACCACACTCACACACATATGCTAGGGTCACATGCAAGTTTTCATCTCATTCCAATGTTCTCGTGGTCTTCCTCCGGCGAAACCCTGATCTCTGTGCGCACTCGGATCGTCTACCCCCCTAGAAGTTCCTCTGACAGGGGTAGCCCGGCGTAGCTCTCTCTTGTTTTGTGTTTGTTTAGGTCATAGGTTGATGTAAAACCATGTTGGTTCACAAGTTGGGGCACTATCCTACCCGGTTTCACCTCGACAGGGAGATTCCCCCCTTATACGGGTACGAAACCTTCGCCTCTAGGTTAGAGCGCATGCATGCGAGGGGGGACACATGCAAGCACCTATACCAACCTCTCACCACACTCACAAACATATGCTAGGGTCACATGCAAGTTTTCATCTCATTCCAATGTTCTCGTGGTCTTCCTCCGGCGAAACCCTGATCTCTGTGCGCACTCGGATCGTCTACCCCCTAGACGTTCCTCTGACAGGGGTAGCCCGGCGTAGCTCTCTCTTGTTTTGTGTTTGTTTAGGGCACAGGTTGATGTAAAACCATGTTGGTTCACAAGTTGGGGCACTATCCTACCCGGTTTCACCTCGACGGGGAGATTCCCCCCTTATACGGGTATGGAACCTTCGCCTCTAGGTTAGAGCGCATGCATGCGAGGGGGGACACATGCAAGCACCTATACCAACCTCTCACCACACTCACGCACATATGCTAGGGTCACATGCAAGTTTTCATCTCATTCCAATTTTCTCGTGATCTTCCTCCGGCGAAACCCTTATCTCTGTGCGCACTCGGATCGTCTACCCCCCTAGACGTTCCTCTGACAGGGGTAGCCCGGCGTAGCTCTCTCTTGTTTTGTGTTTGTTTAGGTCATAGGTTGATGTAAAACCATGTTGGTTCACAAGTTGGGGCACTATCCTACCCGGTTTCACCTCGACGGGGAGATTCCCCCCTTATACGGGTACGGAACCTTCGCCTCTAGGTTAGAGCGCATGCATGCGAGGGGGGACACATGCAAGCACCTATACCAACCTCTCACCACACTCACGCACATATGCTAGGGTCACATGCAAGTTTTCATCTCATTCCAATGTTCTCGTGGTCTTCCTCCGGCGAAACCCTGATCTCTGTGCGCACTCGGATCGTCTACCCCCCTAGACGTTCCTCTGACAGGGGTAGACCGGCGTAGCTCTCTCTTGTTTTGTGTTTGTTTAGGTCATAGGTTGATGTAAAACCATGTTGGTTCACAAGTTGGGGCACTATCCTACCCGGTTTCACCTCGACGGGGAGATTCCCCCCTTATACGGGTACGGAACCTTCGCCTCTAGGTTAGAGCGCATGCATGCGAGGGGGGACACATGCAAGCACCTATACCAACCTCTCACCACACTCACACACATATGCTAGGGTCACATGCAAGTTTTCATCTCATTCCAATGTTCTCGTGGTCTTCCTCCGGCGAAAACATGATCTCTGTGCGCACTCGGATCGTCTACCCCCCTAGACGTTCCTCTGACAGGGGTAGCCCGGCGTAGCTCTCTCTTGTTTTGTGTTTGTTTAGGTCATAGGTTGATGTAAAACCATGTTGGTTCACAAGTTGGGGCACTATCCTACCCGGTTTCACCTCGACGGGGAGATTCCCCCCTTATACGGGTACGGAACCTTCGCCTCTAGGTTAGAGCGCATGCATGCGAGGGGGGACACATGCAAGCACCTATACCAACCACTCACCACACTCACGCACATATGCTAGGGTCACATGCAAGTTTTCATCTCATTCAATTGTTCTCGTGGTCTTCCTCCGGTGAAACCCTGATCTCTGTGCGCACTCGGATCGTCTACCCCCGTAGACGTTCCTCTGACAGGGGTAGCCCGGCGTATCTCTCTCTTGTTTTGTGTTTGTTTAGGTCATAGGTTGATGTAAAACCATGTTGGTTCACAAGTTGGGGCACTATCCTACCCGGTTTCACCTCGACGGGGAGATTCCCCCCTTATACGGGTACGGAACCTTCGCCTCTAGGTTAGAGCGCATGCATGCGAGGGGGGACACATGCAAGCACCTATACCAACCTCTCACCACACTCACGCACATATTCTAGGGTCACATGCAAGTTTTCATCTCATTCCAATGTTCTCGTGGTCTTCCTCCGGTGAAACCCTGATCTCTGTGCGCACTCGGATCGTCTACCCCCTAGACGTTCCTCTGACAGGGGTAGCCCGGCGTAGCTCTCTCTTGTTTTGTGTTTGTTTAGGTCATAGGTTGATGTAAAACCATGTTGGTTCACAAGTTGGGGCACTATCCTACCCGGTTTCACCTCGACGGGGAGATTCCCCCCTTATACGGGTACGGAACCTTCGCCTCTAGGTTAGAGCGCATGCATGCGAGGGGGGACACATGCAAGCACCTATACCAACCTCTCACCACACTCACACACATATGCTAGGGTCACATGCAAGTTTTCATCTCATTCCAATGTTCTCGTGGTCTTCCTCCGGCGAAACCCTGATCTCTGTGCGCACTCGGATCGTCTACCCCCCTAGACGTTCCTCTGACAGGGGTAGCCCGGCGTAGCTCTCTCTTGTTTTGTGTTTGTTTAGGTCATAGGTTGATGTAAAACCATGTTGGTTCACAAGTTGGGGCACTATCCTACCCGGTTTCACCTCGACGGGGAGATTCCCCCCTTATACGGGTATGGAACCTTCGCCTCTAGGTTAGAGCGCATGCATGCGAGGGGGGACACATGCAAGCACCTATACCAACCTCTCACCACACTCACAAATATATGCTAGGGTCACATGCAAGTTTTCATCTCATTCCAATGTTCTCGTGGTCTTCCTCCGGCGAAACCCTGATCTCTGTGCGCACTCGGATCGTCTACCCCCTAGACGTTCCTCTGACAGGGGTAGCCCGGCGTAGCTCTCTCTTGTTTTGTGTTTGTTTAGGTCATAGGTTGATGTAAAACCATGTTGGTTCACAAGTTGGGGCACTATCCTACCCGGTATCACCTCGACGGGGAGATTCCCCCCTTATACGGGTATGGAACCTTCGCCTCTAGGTTAGAGCGCATGCATGCGAGGGGGGACACATGCAAGCACCTATACCAACCTCTCACCACACTCACGCACATATGCTAGGGTCACATGCAAGTTTTCATCTCATTCCAATGTTCTCTTGGTCTTCCTCCGGCGAAACCCTTATCTCTGTGCGCACTCGGATCGTCTACCCCCCTAGACGTTCCTCTGACAGGGGTAGCCCGGCGTAGCTCTCTCTTGTTTTGTGTTTGTTTAGGTCATAGGTTGATGTAAAACCATGTTGGTTCACTAGTTGGGGCACTATCCTACCCGGTTTCACCTCGACGGGGAGATTCCCCCCTTATACGGGTACGGAACCTTCGCCTCTAGGTTAGAGCGCATGCATGCGAGGGGGGACACATGCAAGCACCTATACCAACCTCTCACCACACTCACGCACATATGCTAGGGTCACATGCAAGTTTTCATCTCATTCCAATGTTCTCGTGGTCTTCCTCCGGCGAAACCCTGATCTCTGTGCGCACTCGGATCGTCTACCCCCCTAGACGTTCCTCTGACAGGGGTAGCCCGGCGTAGCTCTCTCTTGTTTTGTGTTTGTTTAGGTCATAGGTTGATGTAAAACCATGTTGGTTCACAAGTTGGGGCACTATCCTACCCGGTTTCACCTCGACAGGGAGATTCCCCCCTTATACGGGTACGGAACCTTCGCCTCTAGGTTAGAGCGCATGCATGCGAGGGGGGACACATGCAAGCACCTATACCATCCTCTCACCACACTCACGCACATATGCTAGGGTCACATGCAAGTTTTCATCTCATTCCAATGTTCTCGTGGTCTTCCTCCGGCGAAACCCTGATCTCTGTGCGCACTCGGATCGTCTACCCCCCTAGACGTTCCTCTGACAGGGGTAGCCCGGCGTAGCTCTCTCTTGTTTTGTGTTTGTTTAGGTCATAGGTTGATGTAAAACCATGTTGGTTCACAAGTTGGGGCACTACCCTACCCGGTTTCACCTCGACGGGGAGATTCCCCCCTTATACGGGTACGGAACCTTCGCCTCTAGGTTAGAGCGCATGCATGCGAGGGGGGACACATGCAAGCACCTATACCAACCTCTCACCACACTCACGCACATATGCTAGGGTCACATGCAAGTTTTCATCTCATTCCAATGTTCTCGTGGTCTTCCTCCGGCGAATCCCTGATCTCTGTGCGCACTCGGATCGTCTACCCCCCTAGACGTTCCTCTGACAGGGGTAGCCCGGCGTAGCTCTCTCTTGTTTTTTGTTTGTTTAGGTCATAGGTTGATGTAAAACCATGTTGGTTCACAAGTTGGGGCACTATCCTACCCGGTTTCACCTCGACGGGGAGATTCCCCCTTATACGGGTACGGAACCTTCGCCTCTAGGTTAGAGCGCATGCATGCGAGGGGGGACACATGCAAACACCTATACCAACCTCTCACCACACTCACGCACATATGCTAGGGTCACATGCAAGTTTTCATCTCATTCCAATGTTCTCGTGGTCTTCCTCCGGCGAAACCCTGATCTCTATGCGTACTCGGATCGTCTACCCCCCTAGACGTTCCTCTGACAGGGGTAGCCCGGCGTAGCTCTCTCTTGTTTTGTGTTTGTTTTGGTCATAGGTTGATGTAAAACCATGTTGGTTCACAAGTTGGGGCACTATCCTACCCGGTTTCACCTCGACGGGGAGATTCCCCCCTTATACGGGTACGAAACCTTCGCCTCTAGGTTAGAGCGCATGCATGCGAGGGAGGACACATGCAAGCACCTATACCAACCTCTCACCACACTCACACACATATGCTAGGGTCACATGCAAGTTTTCATCTCATTCCAATGTTCTCGTGGTCTTCCTCCGGCGAAACCCTGATCTCTGTGCGCACTCGGATCGTCTACCCCCCTAGACGTTCCTCTGACAGGGGTAGCCCGGCGTAGCTCTCTCTTGTTTTGTGTTTGTTTAGGTCATAGGTTGATGTAAAACCATGTTGGTTCACAAGTTGGGGCACTATCCTACCCGGTTTCACCTCGACGGGGAGATTCCCCCCTTATACGGGTACGGAACCTTCGCCTCTAGGTTAGAGCGCATGAATGCGAGGGGGGACACATGCAAGCACCTATACCAACCTCTCACCACACTCACACACATATGCTAGGGTCATATGCAAGTTTTCATCTCATTCCAATGTTCTCGTGGTCTTCCTCCGGCGAAACCCTGATCTCTGTGCGCACTCGGATCGTCTACCCCCCTAGACGTTCCTCTGACAGGGGTAGCCCGGCGTAGCTCTCTCTTGTTTTGTGTTTGTTTAGGTCATAGGTTGATGTAAAACCATGTTGGTTCACAAGTTGGGGCACTATCCTACCCGGTTTCACCTCGACGGGGAGATTCCCCCCTTATACGGGTACGGAACCTTCGCCTCTAGGTTAGAGCGCATGCATGCGAGGGGGGACACATGCAAGCACCTATACCAACCTCTCACCACACTCACACACATATGTTTTGTGTTTGTTTAGGTCATAGGGTGATGTAAAACCATATTAGCTTCGCCTCGACGGGGAGATTCCCCCTTATACGGGTCCGGAACCTGCGCTTCCGCATGCATGCGAGGGGGGACACGCAAATGTGATTGAATCTTTGAACAACTTCACAAAAATTTGTGAAATATAAATTTCATGCACATGTGATAATAACACACAAACATTTAAATTTCTCAACTTGTGAGAAGATTCGACATTTTATGTGGGCGTGAAGACTATTATTCGGAGGCTACGAATCCATCCAATTGGTAAAATAGAACCTAAATAATTGATACTAATAAATAAATACAAATAATTTGGTAAGGAAAAAAAGGTGCATAGGTACGCCGAGGGTCACCGTCGGCGTAGGCAGGACGTACGCCGAGGGTCACCGTCGGCGTATCCTATGCCGACAGCGGCTCTCGGCATAATGCTGACGCCGTTAGGGCCTTCCCTGGCCTGGACTGTCTAGTGCCACACGGCCACCGCGTACGCCGAGGGAAACGTTTACGCCGACGGTCACCCTCGGCGTACCTGCCGCTACACCGACGACTGCGGTACGCCGAGGGCTCGGAAGCTGGGCTGGCCTGGCCCTGTGCTATGCCGACGGCCCTGACCTTTGGTCGTCGGCGTAGCATCCGGCCGTCAGCACACAACTCCATTCCTGTAGTGTTAGGTTTCTCTCATATTGTAGAGGGATAGTGGTATTCCCCCAATATTTGAACAGCAAGAAACAAATAGGGATGCTGAGTGGGTGAAGTATTGCGGGCAAGTTAATTGAATTGCATTGAATTGGGTAGCTAAACTTTTGGCTAAAGTGGTGATCAACCCGGTTGCATTATCAAAGGGGCGACCACTAGGGATCGGACGCCGATTGCAGCTTCTCATCGGACTAGTCCCCAGTCGTATATTAGGAATAAGATGATGATTGGGCGGATCTTTCCTCGCCGGGCTTCTGATTCTGTGTTTTATTTGCTTGCCTACCTTCAGCAGTGGTACCCCCTGTCTAGGCAGCGGGACAGGGAGAGCGTGGACGGCATCTTGCAGGCGCTCAGGGTGTCGGCGCAGTGCTTCATGGCTCCGGCTTCGGCTCCCGCGGCCTCGTAGTGGGAGTACATCGGGCTCCTCCCTTTACTCTTTTCCTTTTTTGTTGCCTTGGGCGTGTTGTGCTGTGGCCCCAGCAGACTTCTTTTCTTTTCGTTTGACGCCTGGGCGTCGGTGACTCGCTTGTGTGCTGGATGACTATTGCTTTATTTATAAAGCTGGGCGTAAAGCCTATTTCGAGAGAGAGTCCCCAGTCGTAAGATGCGTGTTGCTTCATCTGTTCGATGTGTAAGGGAACATGTGGGGTTGCTTCCATGCCGTTACTAGCGCACATCTCGTAGGTAGTTTCCATATTGACAACAATAATTGTGATTTACTCCGTCTAACTACCGGCATGAATCATGCCTTCTTTGTTTCTAGCAATACTATTTCCCAAATATCACCATGCAACCATTACAAGGCTTCATCCTTCTATAAAACATTTTTTCTTCTACGAATCTACAACCTATACAGATTTGCTTCCGTCACCACTATATAGCGCTTCGATATTTTATCTAGAATGCTTCGAACACTTACAAAGTGCTTAATTCTAACTAGTCTACCAAAATGATGGATTTTAAGGAAACTAATTAATCTACCAAAAATAGTTTTAAAATTATGATGTTTGCTTTCTTTGGAATGAATGCTTCCTTACAAACTAAATCTTGCTTCCAAGTAATGCGGTTAACTTCCTTAGGAATTATTTCGACATCCTATACATTTTTTTCTGTATGTAATGATTTGTTTTCTTTGCAGTAAATTCATGCTTTAGTCCACTGACCAATTTGCTTAGATTGTGAACTGCATTGGCTTCGATCTAATAGAAATATGTATTACGTGAGATAAACCTCTCTAAAACATTACATTGTCGTTTCCATCGATTAGTATTGTTTCTTGCCAAATACAAATTACTTCTGAGAATCATTATCATGAGTATACATGTTTAAAAAATAGAGATATGCTTCAAGGAAATGAAAATGAGCCCAGTTTGCTCCCAATATACCACAAGATAGTTTCCATCGACTAGATAATTTTTTGAAACAAAATAGGAATGTGTTGCCGTCGAAATAACAATATATATTCACTTGTAAAGATTACATATTTACTTCAAATCACACATGGTTTTGCTTCGAAACTATTGGAAATATGCTTCCAAAGAAATGGACATTTGCTTCATAATCATGCGGATGTGCCACGATGGATTGCTTCCGAAGAAATTGACGTCTGCTTTGGAATGAACGTAGTATGCTTCCACCATGTTCGAATCAACATGACACAAACGGTTTAGTAGTAAGCAATCAGATTCAACATCCTTCACAGTGGCAAAAGCGTGGACTGAAAATGGATGAATACTACTCCCTCCGTCCCAAAATGTAAGGCGCCTAAGCTTTAGCCAAAAGTCAATATCTTCTAAGTTTAACCAAGTTTATACGAAAAAATATGAATATCTACAATATCTAATGGACATTTTGAGAAACTATACTTTCTGGTGAATCTATAGATATTGATTTGGTAGTGTGAATGTTTATACTTTTATGTATAAATTTGGCCAAACTTAAAATATTTTGACCTTTGATTAAAGCTTAGGCGCCTTACATTTTGGGACGGAGGGAGTAAATAACATGTTATGTGGCATGAACTTCCGGGTTTGCATAATTTTTACCATTAAAAGTTACTTATGCAATCTGTATGTGCCATCCACAATAAAAAAAAATCATGGATGTGATAGTCGGCATTATTTGGAAAACGAATGAAACATATAGGAAGCTCTCGCTGCATTGCATCTTACTTGGGAGCATATGCAGGTTGTACAAGAAGCATCAATACAAACTCGTGAAAGCATTGATGTAGTTCCAATGAAGCTAGACGTAAGCACCACATATTGCATGTATATGAGAAGTTCGTTAGCAATTAAAAATTTGTATTGCAGCTCTTGGGAGATTGTTGGAGCCTGCCGCACTTGTTGCCGATTGCTGGAGCCTGTTGCACCTGCTGATTGTTGGAACCTATGCCTGATTGTTGGAACGCGAGCAATTTAAATACAGTAATTACGAAATCTTGGGCAAATTAGAAATCTGAACCTGGTTGTTGGAGCCTGCCGCATTTTCTGCCGCCGGTGCCGGTATGTGCTCGCGCACGATGATGCGACAACAAGTTGCTTGGTGGCTGGGAATCAGGAACATGGCGAGGCAGTAGAATCCAGTAGTTAGGCGGTGGCAGTAGCGGAACGACGAGGAGGGACGCCTCAAGGACTAGGCCGTCGGGGAGAACGGATCGGGGGAGGCGCATGCGGTCGATGCGCGCGGTGACTGCGGTGGCCGGTCAGCGATGAGGGTAATGAGGAATTAACGGCGTATGCGGGGCTGATGGTATGTTGATTCGATGGAAATAAATATTAGTCCAGCCATTGGATGGCAGAGAGATGGAGGGTCTCAGAATGGTCCGACGAAAGCTTTGCCATCAGACCACGATGTATAGTATTTACCTTATCAAAGGCTTACGTAATGTCTCTCGCTGCGTGATATCATGAAGTTGGCTTAATAAACATTGCCACATCATATATTGGCACAGAGAGATAATCTATTTGTTGCTTCAGACAGTCTAAGTTTGGACTGAATACCCACTTTATCGGCAAACTGGCTAAACTGCAAGAACAAAAAATAAGGGTGACAATGAGTCCCCTTGTCTCAGTCCACTAATGTGTTAAATGTTGTCTCCAGGCACACCATTGATAAATGTTCTTGATGAGGCAGTCCTAAAATGCATTGAAATCCAATTCCCCCAACGCGATCTTAAGGAATATAACTTGAGGAATTGCATGTCTAGGGTCGCATTTCCCTCATCCAAGTACAACCAAGCTGAGATACTCTACTCTCATCCAGAGATCTAAAAAGGTTGGGTAGAGAAAATGTGTGGATGAAGGCAGTCCCATTTTTTGGTCACACGTCTATGTTAAAGCCCAGGAAGATGAACAATTGGGCTATCATTAAAGTCACACGCAACAAAGGCTGCGCCACGAGGTGCAGAGTATGCTGCACGGACGTTTCAGTATGGTAGCTAGGATTTTTTTTTTTTTGAGATATGGTAGCTAGGATTCTAGGAACGAGAAAGGATGAGGGAGGGAACGGGAAACAACTGGTGCGAGAAACTCTCATCAAAGAGTTGTTCACGGTTTAAAAAAAGATTCAATACACGAAAAAGGCGTTTTCCTACAATTGTATTTCATCAAAAGTACTTATTTTTATTCAACTTTCTCAGCGGCATATTCTCATTGAAAGTCACATGCACTTCTCTCATAGCTTAGCACATGCATGGAAATTAAGTCTTTGGCTGCGAGGGCCCCCCATAGAAAAACTGGGCGTCATTCATGTTAGTCAAACCATACGTATTTGGGTGACTCAAATATATAGGAAGATTCTCGGTCACACGTGTGTCGTGCCCATCCTCGTCGATGAAGTTGATTTCGCTGATGGATGCCGCGGCTCCGGGTTTTGTTGGGAGGTAGCCACTGCCCATAGGTGCCAGATCCGTGGTGCGGGCCTGGACAAGCCGCCGAAATTGATCCTTGTCGCCCGATCGGCCAGTCCGCCAGTGAATAACGACTTGGGGAAACGACCTATAAGCTTCGGGTTCTGGTTAAGCCCATAGTACACCAGCCAGTCTCCTGATGCCTTGTCCTGTACAATATAGGATATTAGTTTCGAAGGAAATGCAAGCAAATGTACCATAGCGTAATACCTAAGAAAACGTCATGGATCAAAGTTTTCCATGATTGCTTGATTGGCCAAAGTTCGAAATGATCTAGTGTAACTGCATGCTAACAACTTGAGTATACTAGAGTTGCACGTACCTTGTGAACTTTGATTGTGATTTTTTGCTTGGCCCCGTTGGGCTGTGATACATGCTCAATTGTCTCCAAGAGCTATGCTCGACCCACTCTCACGTTGGTATCCAGTGCAATTCATGTTGGGGCAGCCTGTCTTGTGGAACCCGTCAGTCTGCCGTATAATCATAAAACCATGAAAACACTTGTCAATATTTATATCCAACATGGTTGGACTTCTATTTATTACTAGAAAATAACTAGTTTCAAAGGGGACTCCGTCGCACCGTCCAAATACCAGCCAAATGAGTGCGTGAATCACCGTATAAGGATGGTCTGACCTGTCAAGTAGTTAGGAAACAACGTCATTACATGTGACACTGTTATGCATATTTCTTGGTAAATAGTAACACATCGATGTCGAACTGATATCAGGTATATATGTATTCGGATGATTAGTGAAAGACTAGGCAGAAGGAACAATGCCAAATAACAACGTGAGATCAGTTTGGAAAGGTGTGCATGTCGTTTCTCCTTTTCTTGCGCACCACATGTAACTTTATGTTTGAACATGAATATAGATTTGCACAGCCATGTTGTAGTACTGCCTCCGTCTAAAAAAGATGTCTCCCGTCCAGCCATAATTTCTACCGTCCAGATCCACGTTTCTCTCTGCATGATGCGCTGCAAACTACTTATACCTGTACAACAACGACCAGTGCATGCCCCAAGAGGAAAATAAACAAAAACAATGCTCTTTTGTTGGGAAACTAAAAAGCGCCTAAAAAAGATCAAACTCAAAAAGGGGCAAGTTGAACTGTCATCAAAGGTACCATGTCACTTAAAAAGAGGAAAGCGAGGTAGACTAGACTAAGGTTAGCACATAAGCATAGTGGAAAAGCTAACTTAGAAAAGGCTACCATAAGCATTTCCTAGATCTTGAGGAATTACGGTGCAATTAAGTGGGCAACTCTAACATCCCTAATATTTATTTATTTATTTTTGCAAAAGCTAACATCCCCGATAATTGCTCAGCCATTATCTAGGCCACGTCTTGGTCTCAACATAACAAGCCTCCGTCCTAATAATCCCTAACAGAGGAAGTATTTAAGATTGCTTCCATTGAAAGGAGAAACGCGTATGTGGCATCTTTTCCAAAATAAAAAGAATAACTTTAACCTAGTCAAGTTAATTCGAAATGAAATGTACATATTAGCACATTTTATTTGCCTTAATATATAATTTATTTTCCTTTATGGTCAGAATTTGTTTTACTTTTTTTACTTAATCCTGGTTTGTTCTAAGCATTAACTGCACATATATGAAGTATGTACTTATTCATCATATAGTATACTCTTGCCTACAAATTTTCACGAATCAGTAAAAATACAACTGTAAGGAAGAAGTAATCATTAGCCGATGGATCTTGCAACATTAAATACAGTAACTAAAACTGATAATATATATAGTATGGTAGCAAATATTTTAATTACCTCCCAGCCTATCTGTATGCCGTTTATGCTGGTTGGTTTACCATCTCTGTCATTGATGATCTGAATGGCGGAAGCAGTGGTTTGCTCGCGATTTAACGAGAAACCATACACGTCCATGGTCACCATGACTCCGTAGTAGCTAACTGTCTGTCCTGACGAGGTTCCATGCCCTGCAAACTATATTTTGGTAAAGCGGCATTAGTGCATGAAAAATATCAATTTCGACAAAACATACTCCCTCCGGTCCATATTAATAGCCTCAACTTTTTTCTAGATTTCGTATATATCTAGTTAAATATTTAAACTAGATACATTCGTATCAAGACAAAATTGAGGCCATTAATATGAACCAGAAGGACTAGATAAATACGAATCATATATTCGAGGAATTAACCCAAGGGAAAGAATAAATGAACGTACATAGTTTGTTGTATCGGCTGGTGTACCTGTTGGATAATTAGGCACAATTTCCGTGATTAATTCCAGAATATTAAACATGACAATACCAGCTACTAGCACATCTAACTCGAACATACTAGATGTACTAAACAACAAGATGAACAGAAACAGGCAGCAGCTAAACATGATGAATAACCAGACAGCAGCACGTCGCACGTACCGTTCGATTGCAGTAGTCGCAGCAGTAACCTTGGGGAAGATTGATCGAAGCAGACGGCGGCGAAGACAACGATAGGCAGCACCGCCCGACTTGGATGGAAGACGAGCCGTGATGCAGAACTCGAGCAGTCAAGCAGAGCGCTTCCCAAAGACCTTATTCGCCTTCTCCCGTACAGGATCGCAAAGGCGAGTGGTTCCGGAGACCTGCTCTCCTGTTCGCCGGTGCACGCCGGCAAGCGGGATGGAGTAGACTATGTGGCGACGCAACGCAGAGAGCAGGCAAAACCCTAGATTGGTTTTCGGTATGTTTGTGGTGGAAGCCGCACTGGCGTTTATATAGAGCGGCTCGGGAATCCCGCATAGGGCACGTCGTGGACCAAGCCCACGTTGCGCACGTTCGGGTTGGTTACAGATAGCCAACGATCCGGGAGCGACGCAAATAGGCTGACTGTTGACACGTCTGTCAAAACCGCACAAGTTTTTCCAAGCAGCAAAAATAAAGCTCAGCTTGATACCCGCGAGACGAGACGAGACGAGCGGGCGGGCGGGCGGGCGTGCGAGTTGCGGCGTCGTCGGAGGAGGAGCGCGCGTGTAGTTATCCTCTTCTCACTCACTTTACTAAGTGGTGAACCACTCCACCTTATAAGGTGGTGTAACTCTCCTCCAACTTTCCATGTGGGACTAAACTTTAGCTCCCACTCCACTCATATGTGAGCTGCCACCAAATTGGGCTAAATCACACATGGACTTCCACACACATAGGCTTTGAGATTTAGGGATAAACTGAAATCACATATGGGCTTAAATAAATTAGCCCATTATTTCTAACAATCCTCCACCAGATCTCAAATGCCCATTTGAAGATTTGTCAATCCTCGTTACTTGTTTATATACCAGTGTTTCAGCAGAGACTGTTAAGTTGAACATCCACCTAGAATCTTGAACTACGTCTATCAGGTACTTGAACAATGGACGAACATTGAATTACAAGTTTGGTGCCAATAGATTTCACTCAAAATCATAACTAGTACCTGGCTGCCAGTAGCCTACCCCGCGGGTTGGAGCATATGCGTCATACTCCCTGGTCTCTTCATGAGTTTACTAGAGACCACCCAAGTCTCATAGACCGCGACGTTTACAGTCAAGCTCATATATGTGTGTTCTTTCAAGAATGCCCTGTAGGATGGCATCTTCGCTAGTTATAGCCAACACAAACACATTAAGGCATGTTGCCAACCTGCCTTACAGATTTGAGAGTCATGCATCTTCACCTAGAGAGGGTTACAAAAGTACTCTCCTCAGTCAAACCACTAGCTTGTTCTTCCCAGATCCTAATTCACGGGATCTCCGATCACATAGGTTGGGTTACCACTATGGTGTGACATCCATGGGTCTCAACCCCATCTCCCTCGATGCATTTTCTATCACAATTCGTGATAGTCCCTTTCTAAAGGGATCTGCCAGTTTTTTATTTGTTTGAATATACGTAACAGTTATTACTCCGGAGTTTCTCAATTTTCTGACAGATTTTAAACGTCTCTTGACGTGTCACTACTGCAGAATATGCTATTAGTGACAGGCTCAAAAGTCCCATTACACTGATGACTAGTCACTGGTATTAGGTTACTAGTGATGGGCATGCGTCTGTCACTAGTATGTGTACTAGTGACAGGCATTTACACGTGTTAGTCACTGGTTTTTTTATACTAGTGACGGGCCAAAAAGATCGCATGTCACTAGTTACGAGTAAAGGGGTTTATAGTGATAGGCCCATTATTCTGGGTGTCACTGGTTTGAATTTCGGTATAAAAAATAAATGCGTTTTCCATGAATATTATAGATAGCACAATAAAATGTTATAAAAGAACACATTTTGCACAAATATTTCATATAGCACAATAAAAAGTTGTACCATGGTACGCTCACATTATCCAATATGACATAATATTTACACAGATAACATATTGGGATAGGAACTTGTAATCTTTCATAGACAAATGAACAGTTCGAACACCAAAGAACAACACCACGGTACATGAATTATGGTCATATGTATAGCGGCAAGTTCCTTTTCACTGTTCTACATTTCCATCATCTTGTAGGGGTGCAAATTCTATCATTACATCTTCCTTGTATAATCCGAATCACATGGACATTTTGATGTTCTTAATCTGATACAAACAAGGAAATGAACATATAATTGTGAGCCATGGCATCAGGTGGATATGCACCTGCTTGAGAATAAAGATATTCTAAATAAAAAATCAAATAGTGACATAAAATTAAGCTATCTCTCTTATTTGTCCCTAAATTCAAAAGAGTGGACTTAGGCAGTTAGCAACTAGGAGGTAAATCGTGCAAATGTATGTTGATAGGAGCACATAAATATTTTCTAAGGGAACATAGAATAACAAAAAACATCATGAAATGGAGGTAGCCTATATTGGTTCATATCTTTAAGATGGATATTCTGAAATGTTTTACTAGTTTATTTTGATTTTCTGTGAGTGATACGTTAGGAAAAAAAAGAAATAGGTCAATATAAGGAGTCCATGTTCTTTCCTATGGAAAATTCATATTTACACAAATTTCACTATTTCAAAAAATTCTAGTTAATATATTAACATACACCATTCTTACCGTGTGCAAGAAAGCACACACCCCTATGCATGAGCATTAGCCGCTACTGTTTAGCATTTAGCTTCAGAAGGAATCATGAACATAACCAAAAAAAAAATTTGGCCATACGTACACAACTCAGTGTTGAGAAAGAGAGACAAAAATAAATAAAAATGGGACAAACATGCTTTTGTTGATTCTGATTTCCCGTGTGGCCAACTCGATTAACAATTTGCAGAGATAATGAATCGAAGAAACTAAACAAATAGAATAAAATGTCACATACCTTATTCGGTGATTCTGCATGCTTGGTCAATTGGATTGCAGCCGTCTTTGTGCATGAATCATGAACATCAGGCGAGTCATCACCACCATAGAAAATCATGAATTCCAAGGCGAACTTTGTGTTGATGCACTAGCAAATCACATCGTCAAAAACTTAATAGGAATAGTACTACAAATCTGCAATTTATTAGTACAATACCAGATGGCGTCTTGTGGAACTAACGTGAGAGGCTTAGCTAGGAATTTTCCCGTACTAAGAGAGTACCTATATTATGGAAACTACAGAATCAGTGACCTAGGTACATGCTATGAATATGAGGCCATAGAGTTGCGGAGGAAAATGGTGATAGCTAATCAAACATTTAGCTCTCAAGTTTAATTAGGCTTATTAAATTATCTTGTTGTATGATGATGTCAGATTGATGCAGAAGTAATTTCCGCTAGCATGCTGAGGTGTGATAAATTCTTAATTCAGGGACCGAAAGCATGAAAGGCTTATGATAATCCCTCCTCAATATTTATAAGGTAGCTGCTATTGGCCTTTGGGCAATATAGGATTTTTATGCTGCAGTTGCGATTCTTGTTTATGATTTGCGCAAGCTGGAAAATCCAAATCTGTTCTCAATTGACGACGAGCAAAAACCTCCTCCCGTGGTTTGTAGAAGCCTGCCAACAAATCATAGCCGACACACTGCGAGGCAATTCATCCGGCTCATACTGGCCTACATTATAGTATAACTATTAGATTGAAACAAAAGGTGTAATGAGGAAAACAAATTTGCAATGGAAATAATTCTCCCTCTCATGGGCTTACTGGTAACTACCAACCGCAGAACAAATCCGTCCTATCTGCGAATCAGGTAATAGCTTGCAGATATGTGTTGCACGTTCCGAACCAATAAATCATTTCGTAGAGCTGAGACTCCTTATCGACAAAGTACATCATCCCCTAACTTGTATGTCCTAATCATGTACTCCGGAACACACATCAATTAGTTAATTATGAATTTGATCAGAGAAGCAAAACTATGATGCTTTTGATGGGGCTACCGATCAATCAATCTCCTAGTACTGCATCCTCCAAACTTGTCAAGGATCGGAGGAACAGTGCTAGCCTGTCAAACGCCTACTAGTACTTGCTCCAAATCAGCAAAATATTCCGTACTACACCAGATTAATCAATCCATGGTACGGATGTATAGTACAACATCTATGGACCAACAAATCGAATCGGAAGATGGTACCTACTGCAACCGCTATGGCTACAAACCTGAGTACTCAATCAGATCGAGTCTATCTTAAAGCCGCAGGTTCGACAACGACCTTTGGCACCATGGTGACGCGCAACGGAAACCTCCCTTAGACCTTGTCGACGGCGACCGAAGGTAGCCAGAGCTCGACTGGTGTTCGGTGTCGGCCGCGACCGCAGGTGGCCAGGGCTCGACCTTAGTGTTTGGCGGCGACGGGCATGACTCAGATGGCGGCGGTTCAACCCTAGGTGCAGTTGATTTGTTGTCTAGGGCGTGTAGATAAGGAGAGAGAAGGGATATACTATGGGTTCTTTCTTATCAGCGTTCCTAACTTATTAATCCAGATCGGTTCTGAATTCTTTTTCCGAAATTAATCCAGCTACTCCCTGTGACGTGCATCAATAAGAGTCTGTCATTAGTAAATTTGATCATCACGCAAGGCGTCCGTAAGAACTACTAGTGATAGGCATTTGGGTGCCCATCACTAGTATTTTGTACCAGTGACAGTCATTTATTCGCCTGTCACTGAATATGGTTACTAGTGACAGACATATTTTTGTCTATCACTAAGTGCCTTGCGGCTATAAGCAATTCTACAGTAGTGTGTCTTGATGACTTCGCGTTATCCTTAGAATTGTTCACTTTGACAATAACAGTTTGGTTGTCACAATTCAAAAGGATTACCGGCACAGGTTTCTTAACCAGAGGCAAGTCCATCAAGAGTTCACGCAGCCATTCTGACTCAATAGTGGCTGTGTCTAAAGCAGCAAGTTCTGCTTCCATAGTTGACCTCGTCAATATGGTCTGTCTACGAGATCTCCATGAGACTACGCCACCTCTAAGGGTAAACACATACCCACTTGTGGCGTAGAGTTCATCAACATCAGAGATCCAGTTCGAATCACTATATCCTTCAAGCACAGCAGGGTGCCCTAAATAGTGAATCCCATAGCTCATTGTACCACATAGATAGCGCATGACCCTTTCAAGTGCATGCCAATGATCAATACCCAGGTTATACATGAACCTACTCAACTTGCTCACAGCAAAAGAGATATCGGGTCTTGTAGCGCTTGCTAAGTACATGAGAGAACCAACAATTTGTGAATATTTCAACTCGTCTGTTGGTTCCTTTTTATTATTTCGCAATGTCAAACTGGGATCATAAGGTGTTGGAGAAGTCTTGCCATCAATAAAGCCAAAACGGATCAAGACCTTCTCAACATAATGAGATTGCGTTAAAGTAATCCCATTCTCGTTCTTAATAAGCTTGATGTTCAGAATCACATCAGCCTCTCCCAGATCTTTCATATCAAAACTCTTTGACAGGAAAGACTTGACTTCATTTATCACATCCATATTTGTATCAAAGATCAGAATATCATCCACGTATAAACATAATATAACGCTATCGCCCCCACCATGACGATAGTACACACACCTATCAGCCTCATTAATGACAAAGCCAACAGAAAGTAGAGTTTTGTCAAACTTCTCAAGCCATTGCTTAGGTGCTTGTTTCAGGCCATATAAAGATTTTAACAACTTGCACACCTTTGTCTCTTCACCTTTTACTACAAACCCATCCGGCTGATCCATATAGATCTCCTCTTCCAACTCTCCATTAAGGAAAGCTGTCTTCACATCCATTTGATGAACGAGAAGACCATAAGAGGCAGCCAGGGACAGTAGTACTCGAATGGTGGTCAGTCTAGCGACAGGTGAATAGGTGTCAAAGTAATATTCGCCTTCTTTCTTTGTGTAGCCCTTTGCTACAAGCCGTGCCTTGTACTTCTCAGTAGTACCATCAGGCCTTAACTTCTTCTTGAACACCCACTTACAGCCCACAGGTTTGCAACCATAGGGTCGTTCTGATAGTTCCCAAGTTCCATTAGAAAGAATCGAGTCCATCTCATTTTGGACAGCTTCTTTCCAATCATCTGCATCAGGAGATGCATATGCCTCTGCAATGGATCTGGGAGTATCATCCACAAGGTATACGATGAAATCATTACCAAAGGATTTTGCAATCCTCTGTCTCTTACTCCTTGTGGGAGGTTCATCGTCATCCTTCTCTAGGACTTCCTCATGTGTTTGTTCAAAATTATCAATAGATGTACTAGATTCAAGAAGTATTTCAGAAGAAATTCTAGCAATGCTATGCATATCCTTCATAGGAAACATATTCTCAAAGAATGTTGCATCACGAGATTCCATTATAGTATCAACATGCATATCAAGAAACTCAGACTTAACCACTAGAAATCTATAGTCTATACTCCGCGGAGCATATCCTAGAAAGATACAATCCACTGTCTTAGGTCCAAGTTTGCGTTTCTTGGGAATCAGTATGTTGACCTTAGCCAAACACCCCCAAGTGCGCAAATATGCAAGTGATGGTTTTCTCCTAGCCCACTCCTCATAAGGGGTCTTTTCTTTATTCTTGTTAGGAACTCTATTTAGGATATGACATGAAGTCAACAAAGCCTCCCCCCACCATGCCTTTGATAAACCAACAATGGCTAGCATGGAATTCACCAAGTCAGTCAGCGTGCAGTTTTTCCTCTCGGCAACCCCGTTTGATTGGGGCGAGTAGGGAGGCGTCCTCTCATGAATAATGCCATGTTCCTCATAGAACTCATCAAAGATTTTGGGAAAATATTCACCACCACGATCCGACCTAAGACGTTTGATCTTTCTCTCTAAATGATTTTCAACTTCGGCTTTATAAACTTTAAAGTAGTCTAAAGCTTCATCTTTAGTGCGCAACAAATAAACATAGCAGTATCTAGTCGCATCTTCAATCAATGTCATGAAATATCTCTTTTCACCTTTTGTCAACACACCATTCATCTCACATAGATCAGAATGTATGAGTTCTAGAGGTGCCAAGTTTCTCTCCTCGGTAGTCTTGTGGGGCTTTCGAGGTTGCTTTGATTGCACATAACTATGGCACTTAGAACCTTTGGCAATAGTGAAATTCGGAATTAAACTCATGCTGGACATCCGAGACATCAAACCAAAATTAATGTGACATAAACGAGAGTGCCAAACACTGGTATCATCATTAACATCACCACAAATATGATTCACAGATTTATTACAAAACTCTGAAAGAGAGAAACGGAACAAGCCTCTAAACTCATAACCTTTACCAATAAATTATCCATGTTTTGAAACAACGACTTTATTAGACTCTAACACAACCTTGAACCCATCTCTGCATAGAAGGGAGACACTAACGAGATTCTTGTTCATAGTAGGGACATGTTGCACGTTCCTCAGCTGCACGATCTTTCCGGAAGTAAACTTTAGATCCACTGTGCCAACACCACGAACAGAAGCATGTGATCCATTCCCCATTAGAACGGAAGAATCACGTGCGACCTGATAAGAAGTGAACATAGAGATGTCAGCACACATATGGACATTAGCACCCGTATCAATCCACCAACATGGTGATTGAAACACTGGAAGAATAGTAAATAAATTACCATACCCATCCGTGTTGCTAGCGGTCACGACATTGACAGTCTTTCCACTTTTCCCTGTGCGATCTGCATGTTCTGGGCAGTCCTTGGAGAAGTGTCCGAGCTCTCCACAGGTAAAGCATCCTAGCTCGGCCTTGTTTGGCTTCTTCTTCTTGAAGGTTGTAGTCTTTTCAGGCTTGTTGAAGGAGGGCTTATAGTTCCCTTTGTTCTTGCCGAAGGTCCTCTTCTGCACCATGTTGGCGCTAGACTGACCCTCGCCTCCTTTCTCAGCAGTGTCCTTAGCCCGAGCCTTCTCCTCAACATCAAGAGACGCTATCAGGTTTTCAACCGATATCTCTTGTCTCTTATGCTTGAGAGTTGTGGTGAAGTTCCTCCATGAAGAAGGTAACTTTGCAATAATGCACCCAGCCACAAACTTGTCGGGTAAGTTACACTTAAGGATTTCAAGTTCCTTGGCAAAGCACTGTATCTCATGAGCTTGTTCGACTACAAAACGGTTGTTAACCATCATGTAATCATGAAAGTTCTCCATGATGTACAGTTTACTGCCAGCATCTATTACACCGAACTTAGCGTTTAGTGCCTCCTAGAGCTCTTTGCCATCTTTGAAGTGCATGTACACATCAAACAGCTTGTTGTCAAGAACACTCAGAACGCATCCCACAAAGGCAAGATTGGTTTCCTGAACTTGTTCTGATCTTGTTCAGATATAGTTCCTTCAGGTAAACCCTCAATAGCCTCGAATACTTTCAGATTTTGCAGCCACATAGTGGTCTTATACTGCCACCTCTTAAAATGAACACCGGTAAACTTTTTCGGCTTCATCGCATCGGCCAAGTGTCCCATATTTATCTTGAAAAATTGCCTATAATAAGGTTTTTGGATTATTGGATAATTAGGCACAATTTCCATGATTAATTTTAGAATATTAAACATGACAATACCAACTACTAGCACATGTAACTCGAACATACTAGATGTACTAAACAACAAGATGAATGGAAATAGGCAGCAACTAAACATGTACTCGTAGAACATGATGAATAACCAGACAGCCGCACGTCGCATGTACCGTTCGATTGCAGTAGTCGCAACAGTAACCTTGGGGAAGATTGATCGAAGCAGACGGCGGCGAAGACGACGATAGGCGGGATGGAGTAGACTATGGTGGCGGCGCAAGGCAGAGAGGAGGCAAAACCCTAGATTGGTTTTCGGTATGTTCGTGGTGGAAGCCGCACTGGCGTTTATATAGAGCGGCTCGGGAATCCCGCATAGGGCACGTCGTGGACCAAGCCCACGTTGCGCACATTCGGGTTGGTTACAGATAGCCCACGATCCGGAAGCGACCCGAATAGGCTGACTGTTGACACGGCGCGGCGGGCGGCGGGCGGGCGTGCGAGCGTCGTCGGAAGAGGAGCGTGCGTGTAGTTCTCCTCTTCTTACTCACTTTACTAAGTGGTAAACCACTCCACCTTATAAGATGGTGTAACTCTCTTCCAATTTTCCATGTGGGACTAAACTTTAGCTCCCACTCCACTCATATGTGAGCTGCCACTAAATTGGGCTAAATCACACATGGGCTTCCATACACATGGGCTTTGAGATTTAGGAATAAACTGAAATCACATATGGGCTTAAATAAATTAGCCCATTATTTCTAACAGTACCATCAAGTGGTGAAACCTGATCAAAATACCGCCAATCGACATACTTTTATCGTTCTTCACCTTGTTGATCAACAACATAGGCAAAATCAAACAAAAGTTAATCGTAATGTACAACACAAGCATGTGTAATAAACTAATGGATCGATTATATTTTGCATCAACAGTGGAGAAACTATATATAGGGAATGCATGCATATACACCTCTTGACCAGTGGGATCATGAGGCCGCGCTGCATCGGTTCCATGTGCTAGAGCGAGCACCAACAACACTGCGGAGAAGAGAAAAAAATTACCCATCTTTGTTTCGAAACACAATTTCTATATGTCGTCAGTTGGCTAGGGAGACACCACGATTTATAGAGGGCCGGGCCAAACTCATGCTCCCGACTGCCGGACATTAATTTCGTAATATACATTTGAATTCCCATTAGTGGCGCGCGGATTATCTATTATATACTAAAAGCAATAAGAGTGTTTTTCGAGGCATTAGGTTGATCCACATCACCTAAATTATTTGGACCGTTAGATGTATAATTAGTGGCTACGATTTAATCAGAGTCGTATATTAGGTAATAAATTAGACGTGACAGCCGGGTCACCGTGTAAGTCAGTCACGTTCACGTTAAGTCTTTTTTTTTCCGAATCCGTTCATGTTAAGTCTTTTTTTTTAAAGACACCGCAGCGGCACCGAAGCAATAAACCTCACGCAGAGGCATGAGTTGGTATCCATCCACGTTGTATAAGAAACTGACAAAGGCATTTAAAGAAATACCCAAAGGCTATTGCTACCAAAAAAATTGATCAACCCATAATCCATCAGCTACCTTAGTATGAGCATTACCTAGCTAGCTTGGTATACCACTTAAGCTAGCTTGGTATACCACTTAAGAGCAGAACTACGAAAGGAACAAGGCTGCTGCTACTAAAAAAATTGATCGATTAGCTAGCTAGCTTGGTCGATCAGCCAGCTTAGCACCACCTCATAATCGTACCACCTCATAATCGGTCAGCAAGCTTAGTATCACATTGAACTTCAAAAATAATTGGTACATGTTTTAAAATGTAATATATTTTGGTAGACTATTTTAGCCTACCAAAGCAAATACTCCCTCGGTTATAAAAATGATATCCAAATTTTTCTAGATTCGCATTCTATAGACGTGTTGAGAATTTATACACTAAAATATATCTTGATATATGCGAATCCATAAAAATCTTTAACATCATTTTTAGACGGAGAGAGCACTACATTTTGAAAAAGTGGTAGTATGTAAAGCTAACTCCAAAAGTGATCAGAGATAAAAATTGCCAAAAAAAGGGCAGGAGATTGAAAAGAATACTTCAAAACAGATCGATATGATTAGATATTGCCTAGGACTCACTAGGAGTTCTATTAACAAACCAGAAATAAAAAAATATTAGAGTCTCTAAGATTAAACTGATTTATACTTACATAAATACATATATCACCGTATGTAGATAAAATTCAAAATTTAATTTGTACGAGCTTAGGTAATGTCACATGTTTTGATAATGCGAGTGACTTTAGAGTGTATGACCAAAGTCGTCGGATGCATGGTGATTTCAGAGACATAGTTGTCGCAAAAAGTCAAATTGTCCAACCGCTTTATGCCAAATCATCAAACTTTGACGATACAAAAAAAGACAAGCCATAAGAACAACCGGTTTCATGAACTACCGCATGATAATCGACCCATAAGAAATACCAATAATTATTAACAAAGTCAATACATATTTATTCTAAACCATACCATATCAACCACAAAGACATTGTCAGAAAAACACACTAACAAAACATACATAAATTGTAGTCTGGCGATTTTTTAGTGCTTTCCTCACCTCCCGGAGCCTTTACCAGTTGTTGAAAATTAGTTGAAATGAATCCTAAACATAAACCATTAAGCCCGCTTTCTTCAACATTGCTTTTTTACCGTCTAGAATCCTAATCATTCCCTTCCGCGTGAGTGTTTTTTATTCTAGAGTCTTAATCAGCAATGTATGTTTTTTTCCACGTGAGGTACACACGATTGAGTTTTACCTCATATAGGTCTGCATGCATGGGAGAAAGGTGATAGATTTTGTGTGGTGCCAAATAATTACATACAAGATTTGAGGCGAAGCTAATCTCATAGTCAAAGATGTGGTGGGCTCCTTTCCATATGAATCACATGACTTGTATATTTTATTGTCATAAGAGAAGGCGTAGAACTCCCACAAAAAGATATAAAGAATAACATCCTCACAAAATCCAATGAAAATATAAACCTATTAAAACGTATATTTTGGTCCATATAGTCACGTACCCAAAGGAACCAGTATTCTTATAGGAAATTGGTACAGGTCCCTCGCATCAACTTTCATGATCAATAAATACTCGCATTTATCAATTACACAATCAAGGAAAAATACGATATAAGAAGTGAGATGTATAAACCTATATATATAATTATTAATTTATCATCAATTACACAATCAAGGAAAAATACTCGCACTTAAACATAAAATTAATAATTTATCATCATATTTTAATTATCCATATCAGAAAGTAAGACAATTTTACAATAATAATGATAGAAAAGAACAATATGGTACATGAAGACACATGCTAGAAGTTCTTGCATAAGAAAATAAAAATAAAAATATTCCTAACTATGTGTAAGAAGTATTAAACCGACATCTTATGTAGAAATTCTGAGAAAGTTTATGTAGTTTCTTATATCCTTAAAATTTATTAGGATACACCATTGGAATTTGCAATCCTGTAGAAAAATGGCGGGCGATTAAGATGCCAGAACTATGTCGTCCATACATGACAATGTAGTCATCTTACATGACAAGACAAATAAAACTGAGAGATAGCATAATGACTTAATTGAATTGTACGGTTAAAAATAGTTAAACATAATACTCATCCATTATAAAATAAAATACACGATATTACTATTGTATGAAAAATATTTAATAGAACCTTAAAAATATTTAATACACGATATTACTACCCGGTTTCACCTCGACGGGGAGATTCCCCCTTATACGGGTACGAAACCTTCGCCTCTAGGTTAGAGCGCATGCATGCGAGGGGGGACACATGCAAGCACCTATACCAACCTCTCACCACACTCACACACATATGCTAGGGTCACATGCAAGTTTTCATCTCATTCCAATGTTCTCGTGGTCTTCCTCCGGCGAAACCCTGATCTCTGTGCGCACTCGGATCGTCTACCCCCTAGACGTTCCTCTGACAGGGGTAGCCCGGCGTAGCTCTCTCTTGTTTTGTGTTTGTTTAGGTCATAGGTTGATGTAAAACCATGTTGGTTCACAAGTTGGGGCACTATCCTACTCGGTTTCACCTCGACGGGGAGATTCCCCCCTTATACGGGTACGGAACCTTCGCCTCTAGGTTAGAGCGCATGCATGCGAGGGGGGACACATGCAAGCACCTATACCAACCTCTCACCACACTCACACACATATGCTAGGGTCACATGCAAGTTTTCATCTCATTCCAATGTTCTCGTGGTCTTCCTCCGGCGAAACCCTGATCTCTGTGCGCACTCGGATCGGCTACCCCCCTAGACGTTCCTCTGACAGGGGTAGCCCGGCGTAGCTCTCTCTTGTTTTGTGTTTGTTTAGGTCATAGGTTGATGTAAAACCATGTTGGTTCACAAGTTGGGGCACTATCCTACCCGGTTTCACCTCGACGGGGAGATTCCCCCCTTATACGGGTACGGAACCTTCGCCTCCAGCTTAGAGCGCATGCATGCGAGGGGGACACATGCAAGCACCTATACCAACCTCTCACCACACTCACACACATATGCTAGGGTCACATGCAAGTTTTCATCTCATTCCAATGTTCTCGTGGTCTTCCTCCGGCGAAACCCTGATCTCTCTGCGCACTCGGATCGTCTACCCCCCTAGACGTTCCTCTGACAGGGGTAGCCCGGCGTAGCTCTCTCTTGTTTTGTGTTTTTTTAGGTCATAGGTTGATGTAAAACCATGTTGGTTCACAAGTTGGGGCACTATCCTACCCGGTTTCACCTCGACGGGGAGATTCCCCCCTTATACGGGTACGGAACCTTCGCCTCTAGGTTAGAGCGCATGCATGCGAGGGGGGACACATGCAAGCACCTATACCAACCTCTCACCACACTCACACACATATGCTAGGGTCACATGGAAGTTTTCATCTCATTCCAATGTTCTCGTGGTCTTCCTCCGGCGAAACCCTGATCTCTGTGCGCACTCGGATCGTCTACCCCCTAGACGTTCCTCTGACAGGGGTAGCCCGGCGTAGCTCTCTCTTGTTTTGTGTTTGTTTAGGTCATAGGTTGATGTAAAACCATGTTGGTTCACAAGTTGGGGCACTATCCTACCCGGTTTCACCTCGACGGGGAGATTCCCCCCTTATACGGGTACGGAACCTTCGCCTCTAGGTTAGAGCGCATGCATGCGAGGGGGGACACATGCAAGCACCTATACCAACCTCTCACCACACTCACACACATATGCTAGGGTCACATGCAAGTTTTCATCTCATTCCAATGTTCTCGTGGTCTTCCTCCGGCGAAACCCTGATCTCTGTGCGCACTCGGATTGTCTACCCCCCTAGACGTTCCTCTGACAGGGGTAGCCCGGCGTAGCTCTCTCTTGTTTTGTGTTTGTTTAGGTCATAGGTTGATGTAAAACCATGTTGGTTCACAAGTTGGGGCACTATCCTACCCGGTTTCACCTCGACGGGGAGATTCCCCCCTTATACGGGTACGGAACCTTCGCCTCTAGGTTAGAGCGCATGCATGCGAGGGGGGACACATGCAAGCACCTATACCAACCTCTCACCACACTCACACACATATGCTAGGGTCACATGCAAGTCTTCATCTCATTCCAATGTTCTCGTGGTCTTCCTCCGGTGAAACCCTGATCTCTGTGCGCACTCGGATCGTCTACCCCCCTAGACGTTCCTCTGACAGGGGTAGCCCGGCGTAGCTCTCTCTTGTTTTGTGTTTGTTTAGGTCATAGGTTGATGTAAAACCATGTTGGTTCACAAGTTGGGGCACTATCCTACCCGGTTTCACCTCGACGGGGAGATTCCCCCCTTATACGGGTACGGAACCTTCGCCTCTAGGTTAGAGCGCATGCATGCGAGGGGGGACACATGCAAGCACCTATACCAACCTCTCACCACACTCACACACATATGCTAGGGTCACATGCAAGTTTTCATCTCATTCCAATGTTCTCGTGGTCTTCCTCCGGCGAAACCCTGATCTCTCTGCGCACTCGGATCGTCTACCCCCCTAGACGTTCCTCTGACAGGGGTAGCCCGGCGTAGCTCTCTCTTGTTTTGTGTTTTTTTAGGTCATAGGTTGATGTAAAACCATGTTGGTTCACAAGTTGGGGCACTATCCTACCCGGTTTCACCTCGACGGGGAGATTCCCCCCTTATACGGGTACGGAACCTTCGCCTCTAGGTTAGAGCGCATGCATGCGAGGGGGGACACATGCAAGCACCTATACCAACCTCTCACCACACTCACACACATATGCTAGGGTCACATGGAAGTTTTCATCTCATTCCAATGTTCTCGTGGTCTTCCTCCGGCGAAACCCTGATCTCTGTGCGCACTCGGATCGTCTACCCCCTAGACGTTCCACTGACAGGGGTAGCCCGGCGTAGCTCTCTCTTGTTTTGTGTTTGTTTAGGTCATAGGTTGATGTAAAACCATGTTGGTTCACAAGTTGGGGCACTATCCTACCCGGTTTCACCTCGACGGGGAGATTCCCCCCTTATACGGGTACGGATCCTTCGCCTCTAGGTTAGAGCGCATGCATGCGAGGGGGGACACATGCAAGCACCTATACCAACATCTCACCACACTCACACACATATGATAGGGTCACATGCAAGTTTTCATCTCATTCCAATGTTCTCGTGGTCTTCCTCCGGCGAAACCCTGATCTCTGTGCGCACTCGGATCGTCTACCCCCCTAGACGTTCCTCTGACAGGGGTAGCCCGGCGTAGCTCTCTCTTGTTTTGTGTTTGTTTAGGTCATAGGTTGATGTAAAACCATGTTGGTTCACAAGTTGGGGCACTATCCTACCCGGTTTCACCTCGACGGGGAGATTCCCCCCTTATACGGGTACGGAACCTTCGCCTCTAGGTTAGAGCGCATGCATGCGAGGGGGGACACATGCAAGCACCTATACCAACCTCTCACCACACTCACACACATATGCTAGGGTCACATGCAAGTCTTCATCTCATTCCAATGTTCTCGTGGTCTTCCTCCGGTGAAACCCTGATCTCTGTGCGCACTCGGATCGTCTACCCCCCTAGACGTTCCTCTGACAGGGGTAGCCCGGCGTAGCTCTCTCTTGTTTTGTGTTTGTTTAGGTCATAGGTTGATGTAAAACCATGTTGGTTCACAAGTTGGGGCACTATCCTACCCGGTTTCACCTCGACGGGGAGATTCCCCCCTTATACGGGTACGGAACCTTCGCCTCTAGGTTAGAGCGCATGCATGCGAGGGGGGACACATGCAAGCACCTATACCAACCTCTCACCACACTCACACACATATGCTAGGGTCACATGCAAGTTTTCATCTCATTCCAATGTTCTCGTGGTCTTCCTCCGGCGAAACCCTGATCTCTCTGCGCACTCGGATCGTCTACCCCCCTAGACGTTCCTCTGACAGGGGTAGCCCGGCGTAGCTCTCTCTTGTTTTGTGTTTTTTTAGGTCATAGGTTGATGTAAAACCATGTTGGTTCACAAGTTGGGGCACTATCCTACCCGGTTTCACCTCGACGGGGAGATTCCCCCCTTATACGGGTACGGAACCTTCGCCTCTAGGTTAGAGCGCATGCATGCGAGGGGGGACACATGCAAGCACCTATACCAACCTCTCACCACACTCACACACATATGCTAGGGTCACATGGAAGTTTTCATCTCATTCCAATGTTCTCGTGGTCTTCCTCCGGCGAAACCCTGATCTCTGTGCGCACTCGGATCGTCTACCCCCTAGACGTTCCACTGACAGGGGTAGCCCGGCGTAGCTCTCTCTTGTTTTGTGTTTGTTTAGGTCATAGGTTGATGTAAAACCATGTTGGTTCACAAGTTGGGGCACTATCCTACCCGGTTTCACCTCGACGGGGAGATTCCCCCCTTATACGGGTACGGATCCTTCGCCTCTAGGTTAGAGCGCATGCATGCGAGGGGGGACACATGCAAGCACCTATACCAACCTCTCACCACACTCACACACATATGATAGGGTCACATGCAAGTTTTCATCTCATTCCAATGTTCTCGTGGTCTTCCTCCGGCGAAACCCTGATCTCTGTGCGCACTCGGATCGTCTACCCCCCTAGACGTTCCTCTGACAGGGGTAGCCCGGCGTAGCTCTCTCTTGTTTTGTGTTTGTTTAGGTCATAGGTTGATGTAAAACCATGTTGGTTCACAAGTTGGGGCACTATCCTACCCGGTTTCACCTCGACGGGGAGATTCTCCCCTTATACGGGTACGGAACCTTCGCCTCTAGGTTAGAGCGCATGCATGCGAGGGGGGACACATGCAAGCACCTATACCAACCTCTCACCACACTCACACACATATGCTAGGGTCACATGCAAGTCTTCATCTCATTCCAATGTTCTCGTGGTCTTCCTCCGGCGAAACCCTGATCTCTGTGCGCACTCGGATCGTCTACCCCCCTAGACGTTCCTCTGACAGGGGTAGCCCGGCGTAGCTCTCTCTTGTTTTGTGTTTGTTTAGGTCATAGGTTGATGTAAAACCATGTTGGTTCACAAGTTGGGGCACTATCCTACCCGGTTTCACCTCGACGGGGAGATTCCCCCCTTATACGGGTACGGAACCTTCGCCTCTAGGTTAGAGCGCATGCATGCGAGGGGGGACACATGCAAGCACCTATACCAACCTCTCACCACACTCACACACATATTCTAGGGTCACATGGAAGTTTTCATCTCATTCCAATGTTCTCGTGGTCTTCCTCCGGCGAAACCCTGATCTCTGTGCGCACTCGGATCGTCTACCCCCTAGACGTTCCTCTGACAGGGGTAGCCCGGCGTAGCTCTCTCTTGTTTTGTGTTTGTTTAGGTCATAGGTTGATGTAAAACCATGTTGGTTCACAAGTTGGGGCACTATCCTACCCGGTTTCACCTCGACGGGGAGATTCCCCCCTTATACGGGTACGGAACCTTCGCCTCTAGGTTAGAGCGCATGCATGCGAGGGGGACACATGCAAGCACCTATACCAACCTATCACCACACTCACACACATATGCTAGGGTCACATGCAAGTTTTCATCTCATTCCAATGTTCTCGTGGTCTTCCTCCGGCGAAACCCTGATCTCTGTGCGCACTCGGATCGTCTACCCCCCTAGACGTTCCTCTGACAGGGGTAGCCCGGCGTAGCTCTCTCTTGTTTTGTGTTTGTTTAGGTCATAGGTTGATGTAAAACCATGTTGGTTCACAAGTTGGGGCACTATCCTACCCGGTTTCACCTTGACGGGGAGATTCCCCCCTTATACGGGTACGGAACCTTCGCCTCTAGGTTAGAGCGCATGCATGCGAGGGGGGACACATGCAAGCACCTATACCAACCTCTCACCACACTCACACACATATGCTAGGGTCACATGCAAGTTTTCATCTCATTCCAATGTTCTCGTGGTCTTCCTCCGGCGAAACCCTGATCTCTGTGCGCACTCGGATCGTCTACCCCCCTAGACGTTCCTCTGACAGGGGTAGCCCGGCGTAGCTCTCTCTTGTTTTGTGTTTGTTTAGGTCATAGGTTGATGTAAAACCATGTTGGTTCACAAGTTGGGGCACTATCCTACCCGGTTTCACCTTGACGGGGAGATTCCCCCCTTATACGGGTACGGAACCTTCGCCTCTAGGTTAGAGCGCATGCATGCGAGGGGGACACATGCAAGCACCTATACCAACCTCTCACCACACTCACACACATATGCTAGGGTCACATGCAAGTTTTCATCTCATTCCAATGTTCTCGTGGTCTTCCTCCGGCGAAACCCTGATCTCTCTGCGCACTCGGATCGTCTACCCCCCTAGACGTTCCTCTGACAGGGGTAGCCCGGCGTAGCTCTCTCTTGTTTTGTGTTTGTTTAGGTTATAGGTTGATGTAAAACCATGTTGGTTCACAAGTTGGGGCACTATCCTACCCGGTTTCACCTCGACGGGGAGATTCCCCCCTTATACGGGTACGGAACCTTCGCCTCTAGGTTAGAGCGCATGCATGCGAGGGGGGACATATGGAAGCACCTATACCAACCTCTCACCACACTCACACACATATGCTAGGGTCACATGCAAGTTTTCATCTCATTCCAATGTTCTCGTGGTCTTCCTCCGACGAAACCCTGATCTCTGTGCGCACTCGGATCGTCTACCCCCCTAGACGTTCCTCTGACAGGGGTAGCCCGGCTTAGCTCTCTCTTGTTTTGTGTTTGTTTAGGTCATAGGTTGATGTAAAACCATGTTGTTTCACAAGTTGGGGCACTATCCTACCCGGTTTCACCTCGACGGGGAGATTCCCCCCTTATACGGGTACGGAACCTTCGCCTCTAGGTTAGAGCGCATGCATGCGAGGGGGGACACATACAAGCACCTATACCAACCTCTCACCACACTCACACACATATGCTAGGGTCACATGCAAGTTTTCATCTCATTCCATTGTTCTCGTGGTCTTCCTCCGGCGAAACCCTGATCTCTGTGCGCACTCGGATCGTCTACCCCCCTAGACGTTCCTCTGACAGGGGTAGCCCGGCGTAGCTCTCTCTTGTTTTGTGTTTGTTTAGGTCATAGGTTGATGTAAAACCATGTTGGTTCACAAGTTGGGGCACTATCCTACCCGGTTTCACCTCGACGGGGAGATTCCCCCCTTATACGGGTACGGAACCTTCGCCTCTAGGTTAGAGCGCATGCATGCGAGGGGGGACACATGCAAGCACCTATACCAACCTCTCACCACACTCACACACATAATCTAGGGTCACATGCAAGTTTTCATCTCATTCCAATGTTCTCGTGGTCTTCCTCCGGCGAAACCCCGATCTCTGTGCGCACTCGGATCGTCTACCCCCCTAGACGTTCCTCTGACAGGGGTAGCCCGGCGTAGCTCTCTCTTGTTTTGTGTTTGTTTAGGTCATAGGTTGATGTAAAACCATGTTGGTTCACAAGTTGGGGCACTATCCTACCCGGTTTCACCTCGACGGGGAGATTCCCCCCTTATACGGGTACGAAACCTTCGCCTCTAGGTTAGAGCGCATGCATGCGAGGGGGGACACATGCAAGCACCTATAACAACCTCTCACCACACTCACACACATATGATAGGGTCACATGCCAGTTTTCATCTCATTCCAATGTTCTCGTGGTCTTCCTCCGACGAAACCCTGATCTCTGTGCGCACTCGGATCGTCTACCCCCCTAGACGTTCCTCTGACAGGGGTAGCCCGGCTTAGCTCTCTCTTGTTTTGTGTTTGTTTAGGTCATAGGTTGATGTAAAACCATGTTGGTTCACAAGTTGGGGCACTATCCTACCCGGTTTCACCTCGACGGGGAGATTCCCCCCTTATACGGGTACGGAACCTTCGCCTCTAGGTTAGAGCGCATGCATGCGAGGGGGACACATGCAAGCACCTATACCAACCTATCACCACACTCACAAACATATGCTAGGGTCACATGCAAGTTTTCATCTCATTCCAATGTTCTCGTGGTCTTCCTCCGGCGAAACCCTGATCTCTGTGCGCACTCGGATCGTCTACCCCCCTAGACGTTCCTCTGACAGGGGTAGCCCGGCGTAGCTCTCTCTTGTTTTGTGTTTGTTTAGGTCATAGGTTGATGTAAAACCATGTTGGTTCACAAGTTGGGGCACTATCCTACCCGGTTTCACCTTGACGGGGAGATTCCCCCCTTATACGGGTACGGAACCTTCGCCTCTAGGTTAGAGCGCATGCATGCGAGGGGGGACACATGCAAGCACCTATACCAACCTCTCACCACACTCACACACATATGCTAGGGTCACATGCAAGTTTTCATCTCATTCCAATGTTCTCGTGGTCTTCCTCCGGCGAAACCCTGATCTCTGTGCGCACTCGGATCGTCTACCCCCCTAGACGTTCCTCTGACAGGGGTAGCCCGGCGTAGCTCTCTCTTGTTTTGTGTTTGTTTAGGTCATAGGTTGATGTAAAACCATGTTGGTTCACAAGTTGGGGCACTATCCTACCCGGTTTCACCTTGACGGGGAGATTCCCCCCTTATACGGGTACGGAACCTTCGCCTCTAGGTTAGAGCGCATGCATGCGAGGGGGACACATGCAAGCACCTATACCAACCTCTCACCACACTCACACACATATGCTAGGGTCACATGCAAGTTTTCATCTCATTCCAATGTTCTCGTGGTCTTCCTCCGGCGAAACCCTGATCTCTCTGCGCACTCGGATCGTCTACCCCCCTAGACGTTCCTCTGACAGGGGTAGCCCGGCGTAGCTCTCTCTTGTTTTGTGTTTGTTTAGGTTATAGGTTGATGTAAAACCATGTTGGTTCACAAGTTGGGGCACTATCCTACCCGGTTTCACCTCGACGGGGAGATTCCCCCCTTATACGGGTACGGAACCTTCGCCTCTAGGTTAGAGCGCATGCATGCGAGGGGGGACATATGGAAGCACCTATACCAACCTCTCACCACACTCACACACATATGCTAGGGTCACATGCAAGTTTTCATCTCATTCCAATGTTCTCGTGGTCTTCCTCCGACGAAACCCTGATCTCTGTGCGCACTCGGATCGTCTACCCCCCTAGACGTTCCTCTGACAGGGGTAGCCCGGCTTAGCTCTCTCTTGTTTTGTGTTTGTTTAGGTCATAGGTTGATGTAAAACCATGTTGGTTCACAAGTTGGGGCACTATCCTACCCGGTTTCACCTCGACGGGGAGATTCCCCCCTTATACGGGTACGGAACCTTCGCCTCTAGGTTAGAGCGCATGCATGCGAGGGGGGACACATACAAGCACCTATACCAACCTCTCACCACACTCACACACATATGCTAGGGTCACATGCAAGTTTTCATCTCATTCCAATGTTCTCGTGGTCTTCCTCCGGCGAAACCCTGATCTCTGTGCGCACTCGGATCGTCTACCCCCCTAGACGTTCCTCTGACAGGGGTAGCCCGGCGTAGCTCTCTCTTGTTTTGTGTTTGTTTAGGTCATAGGTTGATGTAAAACCATGTTGGTTCACAAGTTGGGGCACTATCCTACCCGGTTTCACCTCGACGGGGAGATTCCCCCCTTATACGGGTACGGAACCTTCGCCTCTAGGTTAGAGCGCATGCATGCGAGGGGGGACACATGCAAGCACCTATACCAACCTCTCACCACACTCACACACATAATCTAGGGTCACATGCAAGTTTTCATCTCATTCCAATGTTCTCGTGGTCTTCCTCCGGCGAAACCCCGATCTCTGTGCGCACTCGGATCGTCTACCCCCCTAGACGTTCCTCTGACAGGGGTAGCCCGGCGTAGCTCTCTCTTGTTTTGTGTTTGTTTAGGTCATAGGTTGATGTAAAACCATGTTGGTTCACAAGTTGGGGCACTATCCTACCCGGTTTCACCTCGACGGGGAGATTCCCCCCTTATACGGGTACGAAACCTTCGCCTCTAGGTTAGAGCGCATGCATGCGAGGGGGGACACATGCAAGCACCTATAACAACCTCTCACCACACTCACACACATATGATAGGGTCACATGCCAGTTTTCATCTCATTCCAATGTTCTCGTGGTCTTCCTCCGGCGAAACCCTGATCTCTGTGCGCACTCGGATCGTCTACCCCCCTAGACGTTCCTCTGACAGGGGTAGCCCGGCATAGCTCTCTCTTGTTTTGTGTTTGTTTAGGTCATAGGTTGATGTAAAACCATGTTGGTTCACAAGTTGGGGCACTATCCTACCCGGTTTCACCTCGACGGGGAGATTCCCCCTTATACGGGTACGAAACCTTCGCCTCTAGGTTAGAGCGCATGCATGCGAGGGGGGACACATGCAAGCACCTATACCAACCTCTCACCACACTCACACACATATGCTAGGGTCACATGCAAGTTTTCATCTCATTCCAATGTTCTCGTGGTCTTCCTCCGGCGAAACCCTGATCTCTGTGCGCACTCGGATCGTCTACCCCCTAGACGTTCCTCTGACAGGGGTAGCCCGGCGTAGCTCTCTCTTGTTTTGTGTTTGTTTAGGTAATAGGTTGATGTAAAACCATGTTGGTTCACAAGTTGGGGCACTATCCTACCCGGTTTCACCTCGACGGGGAGATTCCCCCCTTATACGGGTACGGAACCTTCGCCTCTAGGTTAGAGCGCATGCATGCGAGGGGGGACACATGCAAGCACCTATACCAACCTCTCACCACACTCACACATATGCTAGGGTCACATGCAAGTTTTCATCTCATTCCAATGTTCTCGTCGTCTTCCTCCGGCGAAACCCTGATCTCTGTGCGCACTCGGATCGTCTACCCCCCTAGACGTTCCTCTGACAGGGGTAGCCCGGCGTAGCTCTCTCTTGTTTTGTGTTTGTTTAGGTCATAGGTTGATGTAAAACCATGTTGGTTCACAAGTTGGGGCACTATCCTACCCGGTTTCACCTTGACGGGGAGATTCCCCCCTTATACGGGTACGGAACCTTCGCCTCTAGGTTAGAGCGCATGCATGCGAGGGGGACACATGCAAGCACCTATACCAACCTCTCACCACACTCACACACATATGCTAGGGTCACATGCAAGTTTTCATCTCATTCCAATGTTCTCGTGGTCTTCCTCCGGCGAAACCCTGATCTCTCTGCGCACTCGGATCGTCTACCCCCCTAGACGTTCCTCTGACAGGGGTAGCCCGGCGTAGCTCTCTCTTGTTTTGTGTTTGTTTAGGTTATAGGTTGATGTAAAACCATGTTGGTTCACAAGTTGGGGCACTATCCTACCCGGTTTCACCTCGACGGGGAGATTCCCCCCTTATACGGGTACGGAACCTTCGCCTCTAGGTTAGAGCGCATGCATGCGAGGGGGGACATATGGAAGCACCTATACCAACCTCTCACCACACTCACACACATATGCTAGGGTCACATGCAAGTTTTCATCTCATTCCAATGTTCTCGTGGTCTTCCTCCGACGAAACCCTGATCTCTGTGCGCACTCGGATCGTCTACCCCCCTAGACGTTCCTCTGACAGGGGTAGCCCGGCTTAGCTCTCTCTTGTTTTGTGTTTGTTTAGGTCATAGGTTGATGTAAAACCATGTTGGTTCACAAGTTGGGGCACTATCCTACCCGGTTTCACCTCGACGGGGAGATTCCCCCCTTATACGGGTACGGAACCTTCGCCTCTAGGTTAGAGCGCATGCATGCGAGGGGGGACACATACAAGCACCTATACCAACCTCTCACCACACTCACACACATATGCTAGGGTCACATGCAAGTTTTCATCTCATTCCAATGTTCTCGTGGTCTTCCTCCGGCGAAACCCTGATCTCTGTGCGCACTCGGATCGTCTACCCCCCTAGACGTTCCTCTGACAGGGGTAGCCCGGCGTAGCTCTCTCTTGTTTTGTGTTTGTTTAGGTCATAGGTTGATGTAAAACCATGTTGGTTCACAAGTTGGGGCACTATCCTACCCGGTTTCACCTCGACGGGGAGATTCCCCCCTTATACGGGTACGGAACCTTCGCCTCTAGGTTAGAGCGCATGCATGCGAGGGGGGACACATGCAAGCACCTATACCAACCTCTCACCACACTCACACACATAATCTAGGGTCACATGCAAGTTTTCATCTCATTCCAATGTTCTCGTGGTCTTCCTCCGGCGAAACCCCGATCTCTGTGCGCACTCGGATCGTCTACCCCCCTAGACGTTCCTCTGACAGGGGTAGCCCGGCGTAGCTCTCTCTTGTTTTGTGTTTGTTTAGGTCATAGGTTGATGTAAAACCATGTTGGTTCACAAGTTGGGGCACTATCCTACCCGGTTTCACCTCGACGGGGAGATTCCCCCCTTATACGGGTACGAAACCTTCGCCTCTAGGTTAGAGCGCATGCATGCGAGGGGGGACACATGCAAGCACCTATAACAACCTCTCACCACACTCACACACATATGATAGGGTCACATGCCAGTTTTCATCTCATTCCAATGTTCTCGTGGTCTTCCTCCGGCGAAACCCTGATCTCTGTGCGCACTCGGATCGTCTACCCCCCTAGACGTTCCTCTGACAGGGGTAGCCCGGCGTAGCTCTCTCTTGTTTTGTGTTTGTTTAGGTCATAGGTTGATGTAAAACCATGTTGGTTCACAAGTTGGGGCACTATCCTACCCGGTTTCACCTCGACGGGGAGATTCCCCCTTATACGGGTACGAAACCTTCGCCTCTAGGTTAGAGCGCATGCATGCGAGGGGGGACACATGCAAGCACCTATACCAACCTCTCACCACACTCACACACATATGCTAGGGTCACATGCAAGTTTTCATCTCATTCCAATGTTCTCGTGGTCTTCCTCCGGCGAAACCCTGATCTCTGTGCGCACTCGGATCGTCTACCCCCTAGACGTTCCTCTGACAGGGGTAGCCCGGCGTAGCTCTCTCTTGTTTTGTGTTTGTTTAGGTAATAGGTTGATGTAAAACCATGTTGGTTCACAAGTTGGGGCACTATCCTACCCGGTTTCACCTCGACGGGGAGATTCCCCCCTTATACGGGTACGGAACCTTCGCCTCTAGGTTAGAGCGCATGCATGCGAGGGGGGACACATGCAAGCACCTATACCAACCTCTCACCACACTCACACATATGCTAGGGTCACATGCAAGTTTTCATCTCATTCCAATGTTCTCGTCGTCTTCCTCCGGCGAAACCCTGATCTCTGTGCGCACTCGGATCGTCTACCCCCCTAGACGTTCCTCTGACAGGGGTAGCCCGGCGTAGCTCTCTCTTGTTTTGTGTTTGTTTAGGTCATAGGTTGATGTAAAACCATGTTGGTTCACAAGTTGGGGCACTATCCTACCCGGTTTCACCTCGACGGGGAGATTCCCCCCTTATACGGGTACGGAACCTTCGCCTCTAGGTTAGAGCGCATGCATACGAGGGGGGACACATGCAAGCACCTATACCAACCTCTCACCACACTCACACACATATGCTAGGGTCACATGCAAGTTTTCATCTCATTCCAATGTTCTCGTGGTCTTCCTCCGGCGAAACCCTGATCTCTGTGCGCACTCGGATCGTCTACCCCCCTAGACGTTCCTCTGACAGGGGTAGCCCGGCGTAGCTCTCTCTTGTTTTGTGTTTGTTTAGGTCATAGGTTGATGTAAAACCATGTTGGTTCACAAGTTGGGGCACTATCCTACCCGGTTTCACCTCGACAGGGAGATTCCCCCCTTATACGGGTACGGAACCTTCGCCTCTAGGTTAGAGCGCATGCATGCGAGGGGGACACATGCAAGCACCTATACCAACCTCTCACCACACTCACACACATATTCTAGGGTCACATGCAAGTTTTCATCTCATTCCAATGTTCTCGTGGTCTTCCTCCGGCGAAACCCTGATCTCTCTGCGCACTCGGATCGTCTACCCCCCTAGACGTTCCTCTGACAGGGGTAGCCCGGCGTAGCTCTCTCTTGTTTTGTGTTTTTTAGGTCATAGGTTGATGTAAAACCATGTTGGTTCACAAGTTGGGGCACTATCCTACCCGGTTTCACCTCGACGGGGAGATTCCCCCTTATACGGGTACGGAACCTTCGCCTCTAGGTTAGAGCGCATGCATGCGAGGGGGGACACATGCAAGCACCTATACCAACCTCTCACCACACTCACACACATATGCTAGGGTCACATGCAAGTTTTCATCTCATTCTAATGTTCTCGTGGTCTTCCTCCGGCGAAACCCTGATCTCTGTGCGCACTCGGATCGTCTACACCCTAGACGTTCCTCTGACAGGGGTAGCCTAGCGTATCTCTCTCTTGTTTTGTGTTTGTTTAGGTCATAGGTTGATGTAAAACCATGTTGGTTCACAAGTTGGGGCACTATCCTACCCGGTTTCACCTTGACGGGGAGATTCCCCCTTATACGGGTACGAAACCTTCGCCTCTAGGTTAGAGCGCATGCATGCGAGGGGGGACACATGCAAGCACCTATACCGACCTATCACCACACTCACACACATATGCTAGGGTCACATGCAAGTTTTCATCTCATTCCAATGTTCTCGTGGTCTTCCTCCGGCGAAACCCTGATCTCTGTGCGCACTCGGATCGTCTACCCCCCTAGACGTTCCTCTGACAGGGGTAGCCCGGCGTAGCTCTCTCTTGTTTTGTGTTTGTTTAGGTAATAGGTTGATGTAAAACCATGTTGGTTCACAAGTTGGGGCACTATCCTACCCGGTTTCACCTCGACGGGGAGATTCCCCCCTTATACGGGTACGGAACCTTCGCCTCTAGGTTAGAGCGCATGCATGCGAGGGGGGACACATGCAAGCACCTATACCAACCTCTCACCACACTCACACACATATGCTAGGGTCACATGCAAGTTTTCATCTCATTCCAATGTTCTCGTGGTCTTCCTCCGGCGAAACCCTGATCTCTGTGCGCACTCGGATCGTCTACCCCCCTAGACGTTCCTCTGACAGGGGTAGCCCGGCGTAGCTCTCTCTTGTTTTGTGTTTGTTTAGGTCATAGGTTGATGTAAAACCATGTTGGTTCACAAGTTGGGGCGCTATCCTACCCGGTTTCACCTCGACGGGGAGATTCCCCCCTTATACGGGTATGGAACCTTCGCCTCTAGGTTAGAGCGCATGCATGCGAGGGGGACACATGCAAGCACCTATACCAACCTCTCACCACACTCACACACATATTCTAGGGTCACATGCAAGTTTTCATCTCATTCCAATGTTCTCGTGGTCTTCCTCCGGCGAAACCCTGATCTCTCTGCGCACTCGGATCGTCTACCCCCCTAGACGTTCCTCTGACAGGGGTAGCCCGGCGTATCTCTCTCTTGTTTTGTGTTTTTTTAGGTCATAGGTTGATGTAAAACCATGTTGGTTCACAAGTTGGGGCACTATCCTACCCGGTTTCACCTCGACGGGGAGATTCCCCCCTTATGCGGGTACGGAACCTTCGCCTCTAGGTTAGAGCGCATGCATGCGAGGGGGGACACATGCAAGCACCTATACCAACCTCTCACCACACTCACACACATATGATAGGGTCACATGCAAGTTTTCATCTCATTCTAATGTTCTCGTGGTCTTCCTCCGGCGAAACCCTGATCTCTGTGCGCACTCGGATCGTCTACCCCCTAGACGTTCCTCTGACAGGGGTAGCCTAGCGTATCTCTCTCTTGTTTTGTGTTTGTTTAGGTCATAGGTTGATGTAAAACCATGTTGGTTCACAAGTTGGGGCACTATCCTACCCGGTTTCACCTCGACGGGGAGATTCCCCCCTTATACGGGTACGGAACCTTCGCCTCTAGGTTAGAGCGCATGCAAGCGAGGGGGGACACATGCAAGCACCTATACCAACCTCTCACCACACTCACACACATATGCTAGGGTCACATGCAAGTTTTCATCTCATTCCAATGTTCTCGTGGTCTTCCTCCGGCGAAACCCTGATCTCTGTGCGCACTCGGATCGTCTACCCCCTAGACGTTCCTCTGACAGGGGTAGCCCGGCGTAGCTCTCTCTTGTTTTGTGTTTGTTTAGGTCATAGGTTGATGTAAAACCATGTTGGTTCACAAGTTGGGGCACTATCCTACCCGGTTTCACCTCGACGGGGAGATTCCCCCCTTATACGGGTACGGAACCTTCGCCTCTAGGTTAGAGCGCATGCATGCGAGGGGGGACACATGCAAGCACCTATACCAACCTCTCACCACACTCACACACATATGCTAGGGTCACATGCAAGTTTTCATCTCATTCCAATGTTCTCGTGGTCTTCCTCCGGCGAAACCCTGATCTCTGTGCGCACTCGGATCGTCTACCCCCCTAGACGTTACTCTGACAGGGGTAGCCCGGCGTAGCTCTCTCTTGTTTTGTGTTTGTTTAGGTCATAGGTTGATGTAAAACCATGTTGGTTCACAAGTTGGGGCACTATCCTACCCGGTTTCACCTCGACGGGGAGATTCCCCCCTTATACGGGTAAGGAACCTTCGCCTCTAGGTTAGAGCGCATGCATGCGAGGGGGACACATGCAAGCACCTATACCAACCTCTCACCACACTCACACACATATGCTAGGGTCACATGCAAGTTTTCATCTCATTCCAATGTTCTCGTGTTCTTCCTCCGGCGAAACCCTGATCTCTGTGCGCACTCGGATCGTCTACCCCCCCAGACGTTCCTCTGATAGGGGTAGCCCGGCGTAGCTCTCTCTTGTTTTGTGTTTTTTTAGGTCATAGGTTGATGTAAAACCATGTTGGTTCACAAGTTGGGGCACTATCCTACCCGGTTTCACCTCGACGGGGAGATTCCCCCCTTATACGGGTACGGAACCTTCGCCTCTAGGTTAGAGCGCATGCATGCGAGGGGGGACACATGCAAGCACCTATACCAACCTCTCACCACACTCACACACATATGCTAGGGTCACATGCAAGTTTTCATCTCATTCTAATGTTCTCGTGGTCTTCCTCCGGCGAAACCCTGATCTCTGTGCGCACTCGGATCGTCTACCCCCTAGACGTTCCTCTGACAGGGGTAGCCTGGCGTAGCTCTCTCTTGTTTTGTGTTTGTTTAGGTCATAGGTTGATGTAAAACCATGTTGGTTCACAAGTTGGGGCACTATCCTACCCGGTTTCACCTCGACGGGGAGATTCCCCCCTTATACGGGTACGGAACCTTCGCCTCTAGGTTAGAGCGCATGCATGTGAGGGGGGACACATGCAAGCACCTATACCAACCTCTCACCACACTCACACACATATGCTAGGGTCACATGCAAGTTTTCATCTCATTCCAATGTTCTCGTGGTCTTCCTCCGGCGAAACCCTGATCTCTGTGCGCACTCGGATCGTCTACCCCCCTAGACGTTCCTCTGACAGGGGTAGCCCGGCGTAGCTCTCTCTTGTTTTGTGTTTTTTTAGGTCATAGGTTGATGTAAAACCATGTTGGTTCACAAGTTGGGGCACTATCCTACCCGGTTTCACCTCGACGGGGAGATTCCCCCCTTATACGGGTACGGAACCTTCGCCTCTAGGTTAGAGCGCATGCATGCGAGGGGGGACACATGCAAGCACCTATACCAACCTCTCACCACACTCACACACATATGCTAGGGTCACATGCAAGTTTTCATCTCATTCCAATGTTCTCGTGGTCTTCCTCCGGCGAAACCCTGATCTCTGTGCGCACTCGGATCGTCTACCCCCCTAGACGTTCCTCTGACAGGGGTAGCCCGGCGTAGCTCTCTCTTGTTTTGTGTTTGGTTAGGTCATAGGTTGATGTAAAACCATGTTGGTTCACAAGTTGGGGCACTATCCTACCCGGTTTCACCTCGACGGGGAGATTCCCCCCTTATACGGGTACGGAACCTTCGCCTCTAGGTTAGAGCGCATGCATGCGAGGGGGGACACATGCAAGCACCTATACCAACCTCTCACCACACTCACACACATATGCTAGGGTCACATGCATGTTTTCATCTCATTCCAATGTTCTCGTGGTCTTCCTCCGGCGAAACCCTGATCTCTGTGCGCACTCGGATCGTCTACCCCCCTAGACGTTCCTCTGACAGTGTTAGCCCGGCGTAGCTCTCTCTTGTTTTGTGTTTGTTTAGGTCATAGGTTGATGTAAAACCATGTTGGTTCACAAGTTGGGGCACTATCCTACCCGGTTTCACCTCGACGGGGAGATTCCCCCTTATACGGGTACGGAACCTTCGCCTCTAGGTTAGAGCGCATGCATGCGAGGGGGGACACATGCAAGCACCTATACCAACCTCTCACCACACTCACACACATATGCTAGGGTCACATGCCAGTTTTCATCTCATTCCAATGTTCTCGTGGTCTTCCTCCGGCGAAACCCTGATCTCTGTGCGCACTCGGATCGTCTACCCCCCTAGACGTTACTCTGACAGGGGTAGCCCGGCGTAGCTCTCTCTTGTTTTGTGTTTGTTTAGGTCATAGGTTGATGTAAAACCATGTTGGTTCACAAGTTGGGGCACTATCCTACCCGGTTTCACCTCGACGGGGAGATTCCCCCCTTATACGGGTACGGAACCTTCGCCTCTAGGTTAGAGCGCATGCATGCGAGGGGGGACACATGCAAGCACCTATACCAACCTCTCACCACACTCACACACATATGCTAGGGTCACATGCAAGTTTTCATCTCATTCCAATGTTCTCGTGGTCTTCCTCCGGCGAAACCCTGATCTCTGTGCGCACTCGGATCGTCTACCCCCCTAGACGTTACTCTGACAGGGGTAGCCCGGCGTAGCTCTCTCTTGTTTTGTGTTTGTTTAGGTCATAGGTTGATGTAAAACCATGTTGGTTCACAAGTTGGGGCACTATCCTACCCGGTTTCACCTCGACGGGGAGATTCCCCCCTTATACGGGTAAGGAACCTTCGCCTCTAGGTTAGAGCGCATGCATGCGAGGGGGACACATGCAAGCACCTATACCAACCTCTCACCACACTCACACACATATGCTAGGGTCACATGCAAGTTTTCATCTCATTCCAATGTTCTCGTGTTCTTCCTCCGGCGAAACCCTGATCTCTGTGCGCACTCGGATCGTCTACCCCCCTAGACGTTCCTCTGATAGGGGTAGCCCGGCGTAGCTCTCTCTTGTTTTGTGTTTTTTTTAGGTCATAGGTTGATGTAAAACCATGTTGGTTCACAAGTTGGGGCACTATCCTACCCGGTTTCACCTCGACGGGGAGATTCCCCCCTTATACGGGTACGGAACCTTCGCCTCTAGGTTAGAGCGCATGCATGCGAGGGGGGACACATGCAAGCACCTATACCAACCTCTCACCACACTCACACACATATGCTAGGGTCACATGCAAGTTTTCATCTCATTCTAATGTTCTCGTGGTCTTCCTCCGGCGAAACCCTGATCTCTGTGCGCACTCGGATCGTCTACCCCCTAGATGTTCCTCTGACAGGGGTAGCCTGGCGTAGCTCTCTCTTGTTTTGTGTTTGTTTAGGTCATAGGTTGATGTAAAACCATGTTGGTTCACAAGTTGGGGCACTATCCTACCCGGTTTCACCTCGACGGGGAGATTCCCCCCTTATACGGGTACGGAACCTTCGCCTCTAGGTTAGAGCGCATGCATGTGAGGGGGGACACATGCAAGCACCTATACCAACCTCTCACCACACTCACACACATATGCTAGGGTCACATGCAAGTTTTCATCTCATTCCAATGTTCTCGTGGTCTTCCTCCGGCGAAACCCTGATCTCTGTGCGCACTCGGATCGTCTACCCCCCTAGACGTTCCTCTGACAGGGGTAGCCCGGCGTAGCTCTCTCTTGTTTTGTGTTTTTTTAGGTCATAGGTTGATGTAAAACCATGTTGGTTCACAAGTTGGGGCACTATCCTACCCGGTTTCACCTCGACGGGGAGATTCCCCCCTTATACGGGTACGGAACCTTCGCCTCTAGGTTAGAGCGCATGCATGCGAGGGGGGACACATTCAAGCACCTATACCAACCTCTCACCACACTCACACACATATGCTAGGGTCACATGCAAGTTTTCATCTCATTCCAATGTTCTCGTGGTCTTCCTCCGGCGAAACCCTGATCTCTGTGCGCACTCGGATCGTCTACCCCCCTAGACGTTCCTCTGACAGGGGTAGCCCGGCGTAGCTCTCTCTTGTTTTGTGTTTGGTTAGGTCATAGGTTGATGTAAAACCATGTTGGTTCACAAGTTGGGGCACTATCCTACCCGGTTTCACCTCGACGGGGAGATTCCCCCCTTATACGGGTACGGAACCTTCGCCTCTAGGTTAGAGCGCATGCATGCGAGGGGGGACACATGCAAGCACCTATACCAACCTCTCACCACACTCACACACATATGCTAGGGTCACATGCATGTTTTCATCTCATTCCAATGTTCTCGTGGTCTTCCTCCGGCGAAACCCTGATCTCTGTGCGCACTCGGATCGTCTACCCCCCTAGACGTTCCTCTGACAGTGTTAGCCCGGCGTAGCTCTCTCTTGTTTTGTGTTTGTTTAGGTCATAGGTTGATGTAAAACCATGTTGGTTCACAAGTTGGGGCACTATCCTACCCGGTTTCACCTCGACGGGGAGATTCCCCCCTTATACGGGTACGGAACCTTCGCCTCTAGGTTAGAGCGCATGCATGCGAGGGGGGACACATGCAAGCACCTATACCAACCTCTCACCACACTCACACACATATGCTAGGGTCACATGCAAGTTTTCATCTCATTCTAATGTTCTCGTGGTCTTCCTCCGGCGAAACCCTGATCTCTGTGCGCACTCGGATCGTCTACCCCCTAGACGTTCCTCTGACAGGGGTAGCCTGGCGTAGCTCTCTCTTGTTTTGTGTTTGTTTAGGTCATAGGTTGATGTAAAACCATGTTGGTTCACAAGTTGGGGCACTATCCTACCCGGTTTCACCTCGACGGGGAGATTCCCCCCTTATACGGGTACGGAACCTTCGCCTCTAGGTTAGAGCGCATGCATGTGAGGGGGGACACATGCAAGCACCTATACCAACCTCTCACCACACTCACACACATATGCTAGGGTCACATGCAAGTTTTCATCTCATTCCAATGTTCTCGTGGTCTTCCTCCGGCGAAACCCTGATCTCTGTGCGCACTCGGATCGTCTACCCCCCTAGACGTTCCTCTGACAGGGGTAGCCCGGCGTAGCTCTCTCTTGTTTTGTGTTTTTTTAGGTCATAGGTTGATGTAAAACCATGTTGGTTCACAAGTTGGGGCACTATCCTACCCGGTTTCACCTCGACGGGGAGATTCCCCCCTTATACGGGTACGGAACCTTCGCCTCTAGGTTAGAGCGCATGCATGCGAGGGGGGACACATGCAAGCACCTATACCAACCTCTCACCACACTCACACACATATGCTAGGGTCACATGCAAGTTTTCATCTCATTCCAATGTTCTCGTGGTCTTCCTCCGGCGAAACCCTGATCTCTGTGCGCACTCGGATCGTCTACCCCCCTAGACGTTCCTCTGACAGGGGTAGCCCGGCGTAGCTCTCTCTTGTTTTGTGTTTGGTTAGGTCATAGGTTGATGTAAAACCATGTTGGTTCACAAGTTGGGGCACTATCCTACCCGGTTTCACCTCGACGGGGAGATTCCCCCCTTATACGGGTACGGAACCTTCGCCTCTAGGTTAGAGCGCATGCATGCGAGGGGGGACACATGCAAGCACCTATACCAACCTCTCACCACACTCACACACATATGCTAGGGTGACATGCATGTTTTCATCTCATTCCAATGTTCTCGTGGTCTTCCTCCGGCGAAACCCTGATCTCTGTGCGCACTCGGATCGTCTACCCCCCTAGACGTTCCTCTGACAGTGTTAGCCCGGCGTAGCTCTCTCTTGTTTTGTGTTTGTTTAGGTCATAGGTTGATGTAAAACCATGTTGGTTCACAAGTTGGGGCACTATCCTACCCGGTTTCACCTCGACGGGGAGATTCCCCCCTTATACGGGTACGGAACCTTCGCCTCTAGGTTAGAGCGCATGCATGCGAGGGGGGACACATGCAAGCACCTATACCAACCTCTCACCACACTCACACACATATGCTAGGGTCACATGCCAGTTTTCATCTCATTCCAATGTTCTCGTGGTCTTCCTCCGGCGAAACCCTGATCTCTGTGCGCACTCGGATCGTCTACCCCCCTAGACGTTACTCTGACAGGGGTAGCCCGGCGTAGCTCTCTCTTGTTTTGTGTTTGTTTAGGTCATAGGTTGATGTAAAACCATGTTGGTTCACAAGTTGGGGCACTATCCTACCCGGTTTCACCTCGACGGGGAGATTCCCCCCTTATACGGGTACGGAACCTTCGCCTCTAGGTTAGAGCGCATGCATGCGAGGGGGGACACATGCAAGCACCTATACCAACCTCTCACCACACTCACACACATATGCTAGGGTCACATGCAAGTTTTCATCTCATTCCAATGTTCTCGTGGTCTTCCTCCGGCGAAACCCTGATCTCTGTGCGCACTCGGATCGTCTACCCCCCTAGACGTTACTCTGACAGGGGTAGCCCGGCGTAGCTCTCTCTTGTTTTGTGTTTGTTTAGGTCATAGGTTGATGTAAAACCATGTTGGTTCACAAGTTGGGGCACTATCCTACCCGGTTTCACCTCGACGGGGAGATTCCCCCCTTATACGGGTAAGGAACCTTCGCCTCTAGGTTAGAGCGCATGCATGCGAGGGGGACACATGCAAGCACCTATACCAACCTCTCACCACACTCACACACATATGCTAGGGTCACATGCAAGTTTTCATCTCATTCCAATGTTCTCGTGTTCTTCCTCCGGCGAAACCCTGATCTCTGTGCGCACTCGGATCGTCTACCCCCCTAGACGTTCCTCTGATAGGGGTAGCCCGGCGTAGCTCTCTCTTGTTTTGTGTTTTTTTTAGGTCATAGGTTGATGTAAAACCATGTTGGTTCACAAGTTGGGGCACTATCCTACCCGGTTTCACCTCGACGGGGAGATTCCCCCCTTATACGGGTACGGAACCTTCGCCTCTAGGTTAGAGCGCATGCATGCGAGGGGGGACACATGCAAGCACCTATACCAACCTCTCACCACACTCACACACATATGCTAGGGTCACATGCAAGTTTTCATCTCATTCTAATGTTCTCGTGGTCTTCCTCCGGCGAAACCCTGATCTCTGTGCGCACTCGGATCGTCTACCCCCTAGATGTTCCTCTGACAGGGGTAGCCTGGCGTAGCTCTCTCTTGTTTTGTGTTTGTTTAGGTCATAGGTTGATGTAAAACCATGTTGGTTCACAAGTTGGGGCACTATCCTACCCGGTTTCACCTCGATGGGGAGATTCCCCCCTTATACGGGTACGGAACCTTCGCCTCTAGGTTAGAGCGCATGCATGTGAGGGGGGACACATGCAAGCACCTATACCAACCTCTCACCACACTCACACACATATGCTAGGGTCACATGCAAGTTTTCATCTAATTCCAATGTTCTCGTGGTCTTCCTCCGGCGAAACCCTGATCTCTGTGCGCACTCGGATCGTCTACCCCCCTAGACGTTCCTCTGACAGGGGTAGCCCGGCGTAGCTCTCTCTTGTTTTGTGTTTTTTTAGGTCATAGGTTGATGTAAAACCATGTTGGTTCACAAGTTGGGGCACTATCCTACCCGGTTTCACCTCGACGGGGAGATTCCCCCCTTATACGGGTACGGAACCTTCGCCTCTAGGTTAGAGCGCATGCATGCGAGGGGGGACACATTCAAGCACCTATACCAACCTCTCACCACACTCACACACATATGCTAGGGTCACATGCAAGTTTTCATCTCATTCCAATGTTCTCGTGGTCTTCCTCCGGCGAAACCCTGATCTCTGTGCGCACTCGGATCGTCTACCCCCCTAGACGTTCCTCTGACAGGGGTAGCCCGGCGTAGCTCTCTCTTGTTTTGTGTTTGGTTAGGTCATAGGTTGATGTAAAACCATGTTGGTTCACAAGTTGGGGCACTATCCTACCCGGTTTCACCTCGACGGGGAGATTCCCCCCTTATACGGGTACGGAACCTTCGCCTCTAGGTTAGAGCGCATGCATGCGAGGGGGGACACATGCAAGCACCTATACCAACCTCTCACCACACTCACACACATATGCTAGGGTCACATGCATGTTTTCATCTCATTCCAATGTTCTCGTGGTCTTCCTCCGGCGAAACCCTGATCTCTGTGCGCACTCGGATCGTCTACCCCCCTAGACGTTCCTCTGACAGTGTTAGCCCGGCGTAGCTCTCTCTTGTTTTGTGTTTGTTTAGGTCATAGGTTGATGTAAAACCATGTTGGTTCACAAGTTGGGGCACTATCCTACCCGGTTTCACCTCGACGGGGAGATTCCCCCCTTATACGGGTACGGAACCTTCGCCTCTAGGTTAGAGCGCATGCATGCGAGGGGGGACACATGCAAGCACCTATACCAACCTCTCACCACACTCACACACATATGCTAGGGTCACATGCCAGTTTTCATCTCATTCCAATGTTCTCGTGGTCTTCCTCCGGCGAAACCCTGATCTCTGTGCGCACTCGGATCGTCTACCCCCCTAGACGTTACTCTGACAGGGGTAGCCCGGTGTAGCTCTCTCTTGTTTTGTGTTTGTTTAGGTCATAGGTTGATGTAAAACCATGTTGGTTCACAAGTTGGGGCACTATCCTACCCGGTTTCACCTCGACGGGGAGATTCCCCCCTTATACGGGTACGGAACCTTCGCCTCTAGGTTAGAGCGCATGCATGCGAGGGGGACACATGCAAGCACCTATACCAACCTCTCACCACACTCACACACATATGCTAGGGTCACATGCAAGTTTTCATCTCATTCCAATGTTCTCGTGGTCTTCCTCCGGCGAAACCCTGATCTCTGTGCGCACTCGGATCGTCTACCCCCCTAGACGTTCCTCTGACAGGGGTAGCCCGGCGTAGCTCTCTCTTGTTTTGTGTTTTTTAGGTCATAGGTTGATGTAAAACCATGTTGGTTCACAAGTTGGGGCACTATCCTACCCGGTTTCACCTCGACGGGGAGATTCCCCCCTTATACGGGTACGGAACCTTCGCCTCTAGGTTAGAGCGCATGCATGCGAGGGGGGACACATGCAAGCACCTATACCAACCTCTCACCACACTCACACACATATGCTAGGGTCACATGCAAGTTTTCATCTCATTCTAATGTTCTCGTGGTCTTCCTCCGGCGAAACCCTGATCTCTGTGCGCACTCGGATCGTCTACCCCCTAGACGTTCCTCTGACAGGGGTAGCCTGGCGTAGCTCTCTCTTGTTTTGTGTTTGTTTAGGTCATAGGTTGATGTAAAACCATGTTGGTTCACAAGTTGGGGCACTATCCTACCCGGTTTCACCTCGACGGGGAGATTCCCCCCTTATACGGGTACGGAACCTTCGCCTCTAGGTTAGAGCGCATGCAAGCGAGGGGGGACACATGCAAGCACCTATACCAACCTCTCACCACACTCACACACATATGCTAGGGTCACATGCAAGTTTTCATCTCATTCCAATGTTCTCGTGGTCTTCCTCCGGCGAAACCCTGATCTCTGTGCGCACTCGGATCGTCTACCCCCTAGACGTTCCTCTGACAGGGGTAGCCCGGCGTAGCTCTCTCTTGTTTTGTGTTTTTTTAGGTCATAGGTTGATGTAAAACCATGTTGGTTCACAAGTTGGGGCACTATCCTACCCGGTTTCACCTCGACGGGGAGATTCCCCCCTTATACGGGTACGGAACCTTCGCCTCTAGGTTAGAGCGCATGCATGCGAGGGGGGACACATGCAAGCACCTATACCAACCTCTCACCACACTCACACACATATGCTAGGGTCACATGCAAGTTTTCATCTCATTCCAATGTTCTCGTGGTCTTCCTCCGGCGAAACCCTGATCTCTGTGCGCACTCGGATCGTCTACCCCCCTAGACGTTCCTCTGACAGGGGTAGCCCGGCGTAGCTCTCTCTTGTTTTGTGTTTTTTTAGGTCATAGGTTGATGTAAAACCATGTTGGTTCACAAGTTGGGGCACTATCCTACCCGGTTTCACCTCGACGGGGAGATTCCCCCCTTATACGGGTACGGAACCTTCGCCTCTAGGTTAGAGCGCATGCATGCGAGGGGGGACACATGCAAGCACCTATACCAACCTCTCACCACACTCACACACATATGCTAGGGTCACATGCCAGTTTTCATCTCATTCTAATGTTCTCGTGGTCTTCCTCCGGCGAAACCCTGATCTCTGTGCGCACTCGGATCGTCTACCCCCTAGACGTTCCTCTGACAGGGGTAGCCTGGCGTAGCTCTCTCTTGTTTTGTGTTTGTTTAGGTCATAGGTTGATGTAAAACCATGTTGGTTCACAAGTTGGGGCACTATCCTACCCGGTTTCACCTCGACGGGGAGATTCCCCCCTTATACGGGTACGGAACCTTCGCCTCTAGGTTAGAGCGCATGCAAGCGAGGGGGGACACATGCAAGCACCTATACCAACCTCTCACCACACTCACACACATATGCTAGGGTCACATGCAAGTTTTCATCTCATTCCAATGTTCTCGTGGTCTTCCTCCGGCGAAACCCTGATCTCTGTGCGCACTCGGATCGTCTACCCCCTAGACGTTCCTCTGACAGGGGTAGCCCGGCGTAGCTCTCTCTTGTTTTGTGTTTTTTTAGGTCATAGGTTGATGTAAAACCATGTTGGTTCACAAGTTGGGGCACTATCCTACCCGGTTTCACCTCGACGGGGAGATTCCCCCCTTATACGGGTACGGAACCTTCGCCTCTAGGTTAGAGCGCATGCATGCGAGGGGGGACACATGCAAGCACCTATACCAACCTCTCACCACACTCACACACATATGCTAGGGTCACATGCAAGTTTTCATCTCATTCCAATGTTCTCGTGGTCTTCCTCCGGCGAAACCCTGATCTCTGTGCGCACTCGGATCGTCTACCCCCCTAGACGTTCCTCTGACAGGGGTAGCCCGGCGTAGCTCTCTCTTGTTTTGTGTTTTTTTAGGTCATAGGTTGATGTAAAACCATGTTGGTTCACAAGTTGGGGCACTATCCTACCCGGTTTCACCTCGACGGGGAGATTCCCCCCTTATACGGGTACGGAACCTTCGCCTCTAGGTTAGAGCGCATGCATGCGAGGGGGGACACATGCAAGCACCTATACCAACCTCTCACCACACTCACACACATATGCTAGGGTCACATGCCAGTTTTCATCTCATTCTAATGTTCTCGTGGTCTTCCTCCGGCGAAACCCTGATCTCTGTGCGCACTCGGATCGTCTACCCCCTAGACGTTCCTCTGACAGGGGTAGCCTGGCGTAGCTCTCTCTTGTTTTGTGTTTGTTTAGGTCATAGGTTGATGTAAAACCATGTTGGTTCACAAGTTGGGGCACTATCCTACCCGGTTTCACCTCGACGGGGAGATTCCCCCCTTATACGGGTACGGAACCTTCGCCTCTAGGTTAGAGCGCATGCAAGCGAGGGGGGACACATGCAAGCACCTATACCAACCTCTCACCACACTCACACACATATGCTAGGGTCACATGCAAGTTTTCATCTCATTCCAATGTTCTCGTGGTCTTCCTCCGGCGAAACCCTGATCTCTGTGCGCACTCGGATCGTCTACCCCCTAGACGTTCCTCTGACAGGGGTAGCCCGGCGTAGCTCTCTCTTGTTTTGTGTTTTTTTAGGTCATAGGTTGATGTAAAACCATGTTGGTTCACAAGTTGGGGCACTATCCTACCCGGTTTCACCTCGACGGGGAGATTCCCCCCTTATACGGGTACGGAACCTTCGCCTCTAGGTTAGAGCGCATGCATGCGAGGGGGGACACATGCATGCACCTATACCAACCTCTCACCACACTCACACACATATGCTAGGGTCACATGCAAGTTTTCATCTCATTTCAATGTTCTCGTGGTCTTCCTCCGGCGAAACCCTGATCTCTGTGCGCACTCGGATCGTCTACCCCCCTAGACGTTCCTCTGACAGGGTTAGGCCGGCGTAGCTCTCTCTTGTTTTGTGTTTGTTTAGGTCATAGGTTGATGTAAAACCATGTTGGTTCACAAGTTGGGGCACTATCCTACCCGGTTTCACCTCGACGGGGAGATTCCCCCCTTATACGGCTACGGAACCTTCGCCTCTAGGTTAGAGCGCATGCATGCGAGGGGGGACACATGCAAGCACCTATACCAACCTCTCACCACACTCACACACATATGCTAGGGTCACATGCCAGTTTTCATCTCATTCCAATGTTCTCGTGGTCTTCCTCCGGCGAAACCCTGATCTCGGTGCGCACTCGGATCGTCTACCCCCCTAGACGTTCCTCTGACAGGGGTAGCCCAGCGTAGCTCTCTCTTGTTTTGTGTTTGTTTAGGTCATAGGTTGATGTAAAACCATGTTGGTTCACAAGTTGGGGCACTATCCTACCCGGTTTCACCTCGACGGGGAGATTCCCCCTTATACGGGTACGAAACCTTCGCCTCTAGGTTAGAGCGCATGCATGCGAGGGGGGACACATGCAAGCACCTATACCAACCTCTCACCACACTCACACACATATGCTAGGGTCACATGGAAGTTTTCATCTCATTCCAATGTTCTCGTGGTCTTCCTCCGGCGAAACCCTGATCTCTGTGCGCACTCGGATCGTCTACCCCCTAGACGTTCCTCTGACAGGGGTAACCCGGCATAGCTCTCTCTTGTTTTGTGTTTGTTTAGGTCATAGGTTGATGTAAAACCATGTTGGTTCACAAGTTGGGGCACTATCCTACCCGGTTTCACCTCGACGGGGAGATTCCCCCCTTATAGGGGTACGGAACCTTCGCCTCTAGGTTAGAGCGCATGCATGCGAGGGGGGACACATGCAAGCACCTATACCAACCTCTCACCACACTCACACACATATGCTAGGGTCAGATGCAAGTCTTCATCTCATTCCAATGTTCTCGTGGTCTTCCTCCGGCGAAACCCTGATCTCTGTGCGTACTCGGATCGTCTACCCCCCTAGACGTTCCTCTGACAGGGGTAGCCCGGCGTAGCTCTCTCTTGTTTTGTGTTTGTTTATGTCATAGGTTGATGTAAAACCATGTTGGTTCACAAGTTGGGGCACTATCCTACCCGGTTTCACCTCGACGGGGAGATTCCCCCCTTATACGGGTACGGAACCTTCGCCTCTAGGTTAGAGCGCATGCATGCGAGGGGGACACATGCAAGCACCTATACCAACCTCTCACCACACTCACACACATATGATAGGGTCACATGCAAGTTTTCATCTCATTCCAATGTTCTCGTGGTCTTCCTCCGGCGAAACCCTGATCTCTATGCGCACTCGGATCGTCTACCCCCCTAGACGTTCCTCTGACAGGGGTAGCCCGGCGTAGCTCTCTCTTGTTTTGTGTTTGTTTAGGTCATAGGTTGATGTAAAACCATGTTGGTTCACAAGTTGGGGCACTATCCTACCCGGTTTCACCTCGACGGGGAGATTCCCCCCTTATACGGGTACGGAACCTTCGCCTCTAGGTTAGAGCGCATGCAAGCGAGGGGGGACACATGCAAGCACCTATACCAACCTCTCACCACACTCACACACATATGCTAGGGTCACATGCAAGTTTTCATCTCATTCCAATGTTCTCGTGGTCTTCCTCCGGCGAAACCCTGATCTCTGTGCGCACTCGGATCGTCTACCCCCTAGACGTTCCTCTGACAGGGGTAGCCCGGCGTAGCTCTCTCTTGTTTTGTGTTTTTTTAGGTCATAGGTTGATGTAAAACCATGTTGGTTCACAAGTTGGGGCACTATCCTACCCGGTTTCACCTCGACGGGGAGATTCCCCCCTTATACGGGTACGGAACCTTCGCCTCTAGGTTAGAGCGCATGCATGCGAGGGGGGACACATGCATGCACCTATACCAACCTCTCACCACACTCACACACATATGCTAGGGTCACATGCAAGTTTTCATCTCATTTCAATGTTCTCGTGGTCTTCCTCCGGCGAAACCCTGATCTCTGTGCGCACTCGGATCGTCTACCCCCCTAGACGTTCCTCTGACAGGGTTAGGCCGGCGTAGCTCTCTCTTGTTTTGTGTTTGTTTAGGTCATAGGTTGATGTAAAACCATGTTGGTTCACAAGTTGGGGCACTATCCTACCCGGTTTCACCTCGACGGGGAGATTCCCCCCTTATACGGCTACGGAACCTTCGCCTCTAGGTTAGAGCGCATGCATGCGAGGGGGGACACATGCAAGCACCTATACCAACCTCTCACCACACTCACACACATATGCTAGGGTCACATGCCAGTTTTCATCTCATTCCAATGTTCTCGTGGTCTTCCTCCGGCGAAACCCTGATCTCGGTGCGCACTCGGATCGTCTACCCCCCTAGACGTTCCTCTGACAGGGGTAGCCCAGCGTAGCTCTCTCTTGTTTTGTGTTTGTTTAGGTCATAGGTTGATGTAAAACCATGTTGGTTCACAAGTTGGGGCACTATCCTACCCGGTTTCACCTCGACGGGGAGATTCCCCCTTATACGGGTACGAAACCTTCGCCTCTAGGTTAGAGCGCATGCATGCGAGGGGGGACACATGCAAGCACCTATACCAACCTCTCACCACACTCACACACATATGCTAGGGTCACATGGAAGTTTTCATCTCATTCCAATGTTCTCGTGGTCTTCCTCCGGCGAAACCCTGATCTCTGTGCGCACTCGGATCGTCTACCCCCTAGACGTTCCTCTGACAGGGGTAACCCGGCATAGCTCTCTCTTGTTTTGTGTTTGTTTAGGTCATAGGTTGATGTAAAACCATGTTGGTTCACAAGTTGGGGCACTATCCTACCCGGTTTCACCTCGACGGGGAGATTCCCCCCTTATAGGGGTACGGAACCTTCGCCTCTAGGTTAGAGCGCATGCATGCGAGGGGGGACACATGCAAGCACCTATACCAACCTCTCACCACACTCACACACATATGCTAGGGTCAGATGCAAGTCTTCATCTCATTCCAATGTTCTCGTGGTCTTCCTCCGGCGAAACCCTGATCTCTGTGCGTACTCGGATCGTCTACCCCCCTAGACGTTCCTCTGACAGGGGTAGCCCGGCGTAGCTCTCTCTTGTTTTGTGTTTGTTTATGTCATAGGTTGATGTAAAACCATGTTGGTTCACAAGTTGGGGCACTATCCTACCCGGTTTCACCTCGACGGGGAGATTCCCCCCTTATACGGGTACGGAACCTTCGCCTCTAGGTTAGAGCGCATGCATGCGAGGGGGACACATGCAAGCACCTATACCAACCTCTCACCACACTCACACACATATGATAGGGTCACATGCAAGTTTTCATCTCATTCCAATGTTCTCGTGGTCTTCCTCCGGCGAAACCCTGATCTCTATGCGCACTCGGATCGTCTACCCCCCTAGACGTTCCTCTGACAGGGGTAGCCCGGCGTAGCTCTCTCTTGTTTTGTGTTTGTTTAGGTCATAGGTTGATGTAAAACCATGTTGGTTCACAAGTTGGGGCACTATCCTACCCGGTTTCACCTCGACGGGGAGATTCCCCCCTTATACGAGTACGGAACCTTTGCCTCTAGGTTAGAGCGCATGCATGCGAGGGGGGACACATGCAAGCACCTATACCAACCTCTCACCACACTCACACACATATGCTAGGGTCACATGCAAGTTTTCATCTCATTCCAATGTTCTCGTGGTCTTCCTCCGGCGAAACCCTGATCTTTGTGCGCACTCGGATCGTCTACCCCCCTAGACGTTCCTCTGACAGGGGTAGCCCGGCGTAGCTCTCTCTTGTTTTGTGTTTGTTTAGGTCATAGGTTGATGTAAAACCATGCTGGTTCACAAGTTGGGGCACTATCCTACCCGGTTTCACCTCGACGGGGAGATTCCCCCCTTATACGGGTACGAAACCTTCGCCTCTAGGTTAGAGCGCATGCATGCGAGGGGGGACACATGCAAGCACCTATACCAACCTCTCACCACACTCACACACATATTCTAGGGTCACATGCAAGTTTTCATCTCATTCCAATGTTCTCGTGGTCTTCCTCCGGCGAAACCCTGATCTCTGTGCGCACTCGGATCGTCTACCCCCTAGACGTTCCTCTGACAGGGGTAGCCCGGCGTAGCTCTCTCTTGTTTTGTGTTTTTTTAGGTCATAGGTTGATGTAAAACCATGTTGGTTCACAAGTTGGGGCAATATCCTACCCGGTTTCACCTCGACGGGGAGATTCCCCCCTTATACGGGTACGGAACCTTCGCCTCTAGGTTAGAGCGCATGCATGCGAGGGGGGACACATGCAAGCACCTATACTAACCTCTCACCACACTCACACACATATGCTAGGGTCACATGCAAGTTTTCATCTCATTCCAATGTTCTCGTGGTCTTCCTCCGGCGAAACCCTGATCTCTGTGCGCACTCGGATCGTCTACCCCCTAGACGTTCCTCTGACAGGGGTAGCCCGGCGTAGCTCTCTCTTGTTTTGTGTTTGTTTAGTTCATAGGGTGATGTAAAACCATGTTGGTTCACAAGTTGGGGCACTATCCTACCCGGTTTCACCTCGACGGGGAGATTCCCCCCTTATACGGGTACGGAACCTTCGCCTCTAGGTTAGAGCGCATGCATGCGAGGGGGACACATGCAAGCACCTATACCAACCTCTCACCACACTCACACACATATGCTAGGGTCACATGCAAGTTTTCATCTCATTCCAATGTTCTCGTGGTCTTCCTCCGGCGAAACCCTGATCTCTGTGCGCACTCGGATCGTCTACCCCCTAGACGTTCCTCTGACAGGGGTAGCCTGGCGTAGCTCTCTCTTGTTTTGTGTTTTTTTAGGTCATAGGTTGATGTAAAACCATGTTGGTTCACAAGTTGGGGCACTATCCTACCCGGTTTCACCTCGACGGGGAGATTCCCCCCTTATACGGGTACAGAACCTTCGCCTCTAGGTTAGAGCGCATGCAAGCGAGGGGGGACACATGCAAGCACCTATACCAACCTCTCACCACACTCACACACATATTCTAGGGTCACATGGAAGTTTTCATCTCATTCCAATGTTCTCGTGGTCTTCCTCCGGCGAAACCCTGATCTCTGTGCGCACTCGGATCGTCTACCCCCTAGACGTTCCTCTGACAGGGGTAGCCCGGCGTAGCTCTCTCTTGTTTTGTGTTTTTTTAGGTCATAGGTTGATGTAAAACCATGTTGGTTCACAAGTTGGGGCACTATCCTACCCGGTTTCACCTCGACGGGGAGATTCCCCCCTTATACGGGTACGGAACCTTCGCCTCTAGGTTAGAGCGCATGCATGCGAGGGGGGACACATGCAAGCACCTATACCAACCTCTCACCACACTCACACACATATGCTAGGGTCACATGCAAGTTTTCATCTCATTCTAATGTTCTCGTGGTCTTCCTCCGGCGAAACCCTGATCTCTGTGCGCACTCGGATCGTCTACCCCCTAGACGTTCCTCTGACAGGGGTAGCCTGGCGTAGCTCTCTCTTGTTTTGTGTTTGTTTAGGTCATAGGTTGATGTAAAACCATGTTGGTTCACAAGTTGGGGCACTATCCTACCCGGTTTCACCTCGACGGGGAGATTCCCCCCTTATACGGGTACGGAACCTTCGCCTCTAGGTTAGAGCGCATGCAAGCGAGGGGGGACACATGCAAGCACCTATACCAACCTCTCACCACACTCACACACATATGCTAGGGTCACATGCAAGTTTTCATCTCATTCCAATGTTCTCGTGGTCTTCCTCCGGCGAAACCCTGATCTCTGTGCGCACTCGGATCGTCTACCCCCTAGACGTTCCTCTGACAGGGGTAGCCCGGCGTAGCTCTCTCTTTTTTTGTGTTTTTTTAGGTCATAGGTTGATGTAAAACCATGTTGGTTCACAAGTTGGGGCACTATCCTACCCGGTTTCACCTCGACGGGGAGATTCCCCCCTTATACGGGTACGGAACCTTCGCCTCTAGGTTAGAGCGCATGCATGCGAGGGGGGACACATGCAAGCACCTATACCAACCTCTCACCACACTCACACACATATGCTAGGGTCACATGCAAGTTTTCATCTCATTCCAATGTTCTCGTGGTCTTCCTCCGGCGAAACCCTGATCTCTGTGCGCACTCGGATCGTCTACCCCCCTAGACGTTCCTCTGACAGGGGTAGCCCGGCGTAGCTCTCTCTTGTTTTGTGTTTTTTTAGGTCATAGGTTGATGTAAAACCATGTTGGTTCACAAGTTGGGGCACTATCCTACCCGGTTTCACCTCGACGGGGAGATTCCCCCCTTATACGGGTACGGAACCTTCGCCTCTAGGTTAGAGCGCATGCATGCGAGGGGGGACACATGCAAGCACCTATACCAACCTCTCACCACACTCACACACATATGCTAGGGTCACATGCAAGTTTTCATCTCATTCTAATGTTCTCGTGGTCTTCCTCCGGCGAAACCCTGATCTCTGTGCGCACTCGGATCGTCTACCCCCTAGACGTTCCTTTGACAGGGGTAGCCTGGCGTAGCTCTCTCTTGTTTTGTGTTTGTTTAGGTCATAGGTTGATGTAAAACCATGTTGGTTCACAAGTTGGGGCACTATCCTACCCGGTTTCACCTCGACGGGGAGATTCCCCCCTTATACGGGTACGGAACCTTCGCCTCTAGGTTAGAGCGCATGCAAGCGAGGGGGGACACATGCAAGCACCTATACCAACCTCTCACCACACTCACACACATATGCTAGGGTCACATGCAAGTTTTCATCTCATTCCAATGTTCTCGTGGTCTTCCTCCGGCGAAACCCTGATCTCTGTGCGCACTCGGATCGTCTACCCCCTAGACGTTCCTCTGACAGGGGTAGCCCGGCGTAGCTCTCTCTTGTTTTGTGTTTTTTTAGGTCATAGGTTGATGTAAAACCATGTTGGTTCACAAGTTGGGGCACTATCCTACCCGGTTTCACCTCGACGGGGAGATTCCCCCCTTATACGGGTACGGAACCTTCGCCTCTAGGTTAGAGCGCATGCATGCGAGGGGGGACACATGCATGCACCTATACCAACCTCTCACCACACTCACACACATATGCTAGGGTCACATGCAAGTTTTCATCTCATTTCAATGTTCTCGTGGTCTTCCTCCGGCGAAACCCTGATCTCTGTGCGCACTCGGATCGTCTACCCCCCTAGACGTTCCTCTGACAGGGTTAGGCCGGCGTAGCTCTCTCTTGTTTTGTGTTTGTTTAGGTCATAGGTTGATGTAAAACCATGTTGGTTCACAAGTTGGGGCACTATCCTACCCGGTTTCACCTCGACGGGGAGATTCCCCCCTTATACGGGTACGGAACCTTCGCCTCTAGGTTAGAGCGCATGCATGCGAGGGGGGACACATGCAAGCACCTATACCAACCTCTCACCACACTCACACACATATGCTAGGGTCACATGCCAGTTTTCATCTCATTCCAATGTTCTCGTGGTCTTCCTCCGGCGAAACCCTGATCTCGGTGCGCACTCGGATCGTCTACCCCCCTAGACGTTCCTCTGACAGGGGTAGCCCATCGTAGCTCTCTCTTGTTTTGTGTTTGTTTAGGTCATAGGTTGATGTAAAACCATGTTGGTTCACAAGTTGGGGCACTATCCTACCCGGTTTCAGCTCGACGGGGAGATTCCCCCTTATACGGGTACGAAACCTTCGCCTCTAGGTTAGAGCGCATGCATGCGAAGGGGGACACATGCAAGCACCTATACCAACCTCTCACCACACTCACACACATATGCTAGGGTCACATGGAAGTTTTCATCTCATTCCAATGTTCTCGTGGTCTTCCTCCGGCGAAACCCTGATCTCTGTGCGCACTCGGATCGTCTACCCCCTAGACGTTCCTCTGACAGGGGTAACCCGGCATAGCTCTCTCTTGTTTTGTGTTTGTTTAGGTCATAGGTTGATGTAAAACCATGTTGGTTCACAAGTTGGGGCACTATCCTACCCGGTTTCACCTCGACGGGGAGATTCCCCCCTTATAGGGGTACGGAACCTTCGCCTCTAGGTTAGAGCGCATGCATGCGAGGGGGGACACATGCAAGCACCTATACCAACCTCTCACCACACTCACACACATATGCTAGGGTCAGATGCAAGTCTTCATCTCATTCCAATGTTCTCGTGGTCTTCCTCCGGCGAAACCCTGATCTCTGTGCGTACTCGGATCGTCTACCCCCCTAGACGTTCCTCTGACAGGGGTAGCCCGGCGTAGCTCTCTCTTGTTTTGTGTTTGTTTATGTCATAGGTTGATGTAAAACCATGTTGGTTCACAAGTTGGGGCACTATCCTACCCGGTTTCACCTCGACGGGGAGATTCCCCCCTTATACGGGTACGGAACCTTCGCCTCTAGGTTAGAGCGCATGCATGCGAGGGGGACACATGCAAGCACCTATACCAACCTCTCACCACACTCACACACATATGATAGGGTCACATGCAAGTTTTCATCTCATTCCAATGTTCTCGTGGTCTTCCTCCGGCGAAACCCTGATCTCTATGCGCACTCGGATCGTCTACCCCCCTAGACGTTCCTCTGATAGGGGTAGCCCGGCGTAGCTCTCTCTTGTTTTGTGTTTGTTTAGGTCATAGGTTGATGTAAAACCATGTTGGTTCACAAGTTGGGGCACTATCCTACCCGGTTTCACCTCGACGGGGAGATTCCCCCCTTATACGAGTACGGAACCTTTGCCTCTAGGTTAGAGCGCATGCATGCGAGGGGGGACACATGCAAGCACCTATACCAACCTCTCACCACACTCACACACATATGCTAGGGTCACATGCAAGTTTTCATCTCATTCCAATGTTCTCGTGGTCTTCCTCCGGCGAAACCCTGATCTTTGTGCGCACTCGGATCGTCTACCCCCCTAGACGTTCCTCTGACAGGGGTAGCCCGGCGTAGCTCTCTCTTGTTTTGTGTTTGTTTAGGTCATAGGTTGATGTAAAACCATGCTGGTTCACAAGTTGGGGCACTATCCTACCCGGTTTCACCTCGACGGGGAGATTCCCCCCTTATACGGGTACGAAACCTTCGCCTCTAGGTTAGAGCGCATGCATGCGAGGGGGGACACATGCAAGCACCTATACCAACCTCTCACCACACTCACACACATATTCTAGGGTCACATGCAAGTTTTCATCTCATTCCAATGTTCTCGTGGTCTTCCTCCGGCGAAACCCTGATCTCTGTGCGCACTCGGATCGTCTACCCCCTAGACGTTCCTCTGACAGGGGTAGCCCGGCGTAGCTCTCTCTTGTTTTGTGTTTTTTTAGGTCATAGGTTGATGTAAAACCATGTTGGTTCACAAGTTGGGGCACTATCCTACCCGGTTTCACCTCGACGGGGAGATTCCCCCCTTATACGGGTACGGAACCTTCGCCTCTAGGTTAGAGCGCATGCATGCGAGGGGGGACACATGCAAGCACCTATACTAACCTCTCACCACACTCACACACATATGCTAGGGTCACATGCAAGGTTTCATCTCATTCCAATGTTCTCGTGGTCTTCCTCCGGCGAAACCCTGATCTCTGTGCGCACTCGGATCGTCTACCCCCTAGACGTTCCTCTGACAGGGGTAGCCCGGCGTAGCTCTCTCTTGTTTTGTGTTTGTTTAGTTCATAGGGTGATGTAAAACCATGTTGGTTCACAAGTTGGGGCACTATCCTACCCGGTTTCACCTCGACGGGGAGATTCCCCCCTTATACGGGTACGGAACCTTCGCCTCTAGGTTAGAGCGCATGCATGCGAGGGGGACACATGCAAGCACCTATACCAACCTCTCACCACACTCACACACATATGCTAGGGTCACATGCAAGTTTTCATCTCATTCCAATGTTCTCGTGGTCTTCCTCCGGCGAAACCCTGATCTCTGTGCGCACTCGGATCGTCTACCCCCTAGACGTTCCTCTGACAGGGGTAGCCCGACGTAGCTCTCTCTTGTTTTGTGTTTTTTTAGGTCATAGGTTGATGTAAAACCATGTTGGTTCACAAGTTGGGGCACTATCCTACCCGGTTTCACCTCGACGGGGAGATTCCCCCCTTATACGGGTACAGAACCTTCGCCTCTAGGTTAGAGCGCATGCAAGCGAGGGGGGACACATGCAAGCACCTATACCAACCTCTCACCACACTCACACACATATTCTAGGGTCACATGGAAGTTTTCATCTCATTCCAATGTTCTCGTGGTCTTCCTCCGGCGAAACCCTGATCTCTGTGCGCACTCGGATCGTCTACCCCCTAGACGTTCCTCTGACAGGGGTAGCCCGGCGTAGCTCTCTCTTGTTTTGTGTTTTTTTAGGTCATAGGTTGATGTAAAACCATGTTGGTTCACAAGTTGGGGCACTATCCTACCCGGTTTCACCTCGACGGGGAGATTCCCCCCTTATACGGGTACGGAACCTTCGCCTCTAGGTTAGAGCGCATGCATGCGAGGGGGGACACATGCAAGCACCTATACTAACCTCTCACCACACTCACACACATATGCTAGGGTCACATGCAAGTTTTCATCTCATTCCAATGTTCTCGTGGTCTTCCTCCGGCGAAACCCTGATCTCTGTGCGCACTCGGATCGTCTACCCCCCTAGACGTTCCTCTGACAGGGGTAGCCCGGCGTAGCTCTCTCTTGTTTTGTGTTTGTTTAGGTCATAGGTTGATGTAAAACCATGTTGGTTCACAAGTTGGGGCCCTATCCTACCCGGTTTCACCTCGACGGGGAGATTTCCCCCTTATACGGGTACGGAACCTTCGCCTCTAGGTTAGAGCGCATGCATGCGAGGGGGACACATGCAAGCACCTATACCAACCTATCACCACACTCACACACATATGCTAGGGTCACATGCAAGTTTTCATCTCATTCCAATGTTCTCGTGGTCTTCCTCCGGCGAAACCCTGATCTCTGTGCGCACTCGGATCGTCTACCCCCCTAGACGTTCCTCTGACAGGGGTAGCCCGGCGTAGCTCTCTCTTGTTTTGTGTTTTTTTAGGTCATAGGTTGATGTAAAACCATGTTGGTTCACAAGTTGGGGCACTATCCTACCCGGTTTCACCTCGACGGGGAGATTCCCCCCTTATACGGGTACGGAACCTTCGCCTCTAGGTTAGAGCGCATGCATGCGAGGGGGACACATGCAAGCACCTATACCAACCTCTCACCACACTCACACACATATGCTAGGGTCACATGCAAGTTTTCATCTCATTCCAATGTTCTCGTGGTCTTCCTCCGGCGAAACCCTGATCTCTGTGCGCACTCGGATCGTCTACCCCCTAGACGTTCCTCTGACAGGGGTAGCCCGGCGTAGCTCTCTCTTGTTTTGTGTTTTTTTTAGGTCATAGGTTGATGTAAAACCATGTTGGTTCACAAGTTGGGGCACTATCCTACCCGGTTTCACCTCGACGGGGAGATTCCCCCCTTATACGGGTACAGAACCTTCGCCTCTAGGTTAGAGCGCATGCAAGCGAGGGGGGACACATGCAAGCACCTATACCAACCTCTCACCACACTCACACACATATTCTAGGGTCACATGGAAGTTTTCATCTCATTCCAATGTTCTCGTGGTCTTCCTCCGGCAAAACCCTGATCTCTGTGCGCACTCGGATCGTCTACCCCCTAGACGGTCCTCTGACAGGGGTAGCCCGGCGTAGCTCTCTCTTGTTTTGTGTTTTTTTAGGTCATAGGTTGATGTAAAACCATGTTGGTTCACAAGTTGGGGCACTATCCTACCCGGTTTCACCTCGACGGGGAGATTCCCCCCTTATACGGGTACGGAACCTTCGCCTCTAGGTTAGAGCGCATGCATGCGAGGGGGGACACATGCAAGCACCTATACCAACCTCTCACCACACTCACACACATATGCTAGGGTCACATGCAAGTTTTCATCTCATTCCAATGTTCTCGTGGTCTTCCTCCGGCGAAACCCTGATCTCTGTGCGCACTCGGATCGTCTACCCCCCTAGACGTTCCTCTGACAGGGGTAGCCCGGCGTAGCTCTCTCTTGTTTTGTGTTTTTTTAGGTCATAGGTTGATGTAAAACCATGTTGGTTCACAAGTTGGGGCACTATCCTACCCGGTTTCACCTCGACGGGGAGATGCCCCCCTTATACGGGTACGGAACCTTCGCCTCTAGGTTAGAGCGCATGCATGCGAGGGGGGACACATGCAAGCACATATACCAACCTCTCACCACACTCACACACATATGCTAGGGTCACATGCAAGTTTTCATCTCATTCCAATGTTCTCGTGGTCTTCCTCCGGCGAAACCCTGATCTCTGTGCGCACTCGGATCGTCTACCCCCCTAGACGTTCCTCTGACACGGGTAGCCCGGCGTAGCTCTCTCTTGTTTTGTGTTTGTTTAGGTCATAGGTTGATGTAAAACCATGTTGGTTCACAAGTTGGGGCACTATCCTACCCGGTTTCACCTCGACGGGGAGATTCCCCCCTTATACGGGTACGGAACCTTCGCCTCTAGGTTAGAGCGCATGCATGCGAGGGGGGACACATGCAAGCACCTATACCAACCTCTCACCACACTCACACACATATGATAGGGTCACATGCAAGTTTTCATCTCATTACAATGTTCTCGTGGTCTTCCTCCGGCGAAACCCTGATCTCTGTGCGCACTCGCATCGTCTACCCCCCTAGACGTTCCTCTGACAGGGGTAGCCCGGCGTAGCTCTCTCTTGTTTTGTGTTTGTTTAGGTCATAGGTTGATGTAAAACCATGTTGGTTCACAAGTTGGGGCACTATCCTACCCGGTTTCACCTCGACGGGGAGATTCCCCCCTTATACGGGTACGGAACCTTCGCCTCTAGGTTAGAGCGCATGCATGCGAGGGGGGACACATGCAAGCACCTATACCAACCTCTCACCACACTCACACACATATGCTAGGGTCACATGCAAGTTTTCATCTCATTCCAATGTTCTCGTGGTCTTCCTCCGGCGAAACCCTGATCTCTATGCGCACTCGGATCGTCTACCCCCCTAGACGTTCCTCTGACAGGGGTAGCCCGGCGTAGCTCTCTCTTGTTTTGTGTTTGTTTAGGTCATAGGTTGATGTAAAACCATGTTGGTTCACAAGTTGGGGTACTATCCTACCCTGTTTCACCTCGACGGGGAGATTCCCCCCTTATACGGGTACGGAACCTTCGCCTCTAGGTTAGAGCGCATGCATGCGAGGGGGAACACATGCAAGCACCTATACCAACCTCTCACCACACTCACACACATATGCTAGGGTCACATGCAAGTTTTCATCTCATTCCAATGTTCTCGTGGTCTTCCTCCGGCGAAACCCTGATCTCTGTGCGCACTCGGGTCGTCTACCCCCCTAGACGTTCCTCTGACAGGGGTAGCCCGGCGTAGCTCTCTCTTGTTTTGTGTTTGCTTAGGTTATAGGTTTATGTAAAACCATGTTGGTTCACAAGTTGGGGCACTATCCTACCCGGTTTCACCTCGACGGGGAGATTCCCCCCTTATACGGGTACGGAACCTTCGCCTCTAGGTTAGAGCGCATGCATGCGAGGGGGGACACATGCAAGCACCTATACCAACCTCTCACCACACTCACACACATATGCTAGGGTCACATGCAAGTTTTCATCTCATTCCAATGTTCTCGTGGTCTTCCTCCGGCGAAACCCTGATCTCTATGCGCACTCGGATCGTCTACCCCCCTAGACGTTCCTCTGACAGGGGTAGCCCGGCGTAGCTCTCTCTTGTTTTGTGTTTGTTTAGGTCATAGGTTGATGTAAAACCATGTTGGTTCACAAGTTGGGGTACTATCCTACCCTGTTTCACCTCGACGGGGAGATTCCCCCCTTATACGGGTACGGAACCTTCGCCTCTAGGTTAGAGCGCATGCATGCGAGGGGGAACACATGCAAGCACCTATACCAACCTCTCACCACACTCACACACATATGCTAGGGTCACATGCAAGTTTTCATCTCATTCCAATGTTCTCGTGGTCTTCCTCCGGCGAAACCCTGATCTCTGTGCGCACTCGGGTCGTCTACCCCCCTAGACGTTCCTCTGACAGGGGTAGCCCGGCGTAGCTCTCTCTTGTTTTGTGTTTGCTTAGGTTATAGGTTTATGTAAAACCATGTTGGTTCACAAGTTGGGGCACTATCCTACCCGGTTTCACCTCGACGGGGAGATTCCCCCCTTATACGGGTACGGAACCTTCGCCTCTAGGTTAGAGCGCATGCAAGCGAGGGGGGACACATGCAAGCACCTATACCAACCTCTCACCACACTCACACACATATGCTAGGGTCACATGCAAGTTTTCATCTCATTCCAATGTTCTCGTGGTCTTCCTCCGGCGAAACCCTGATATCTGTGCGCACTCGGATCGTCTACCCCCTAGACGTTCCTCTGACAGGGGTAGCCCGGCATAGCTCCCTCTTGTTTTGTGTTTTTTTAGGTCATAGGTTGATGTAAAACCATGTTGGTTCACAAGTTGGGGCACTATCCTACCCGGTTTCTCCTCGACGGGGAGATTCCCCCCTTATACGGGTACGGAACCTTCGCCTCTAGGTTAGAGCGCATGCATGCGAGGGGGGACACATGCAAGCACCTATACCAACCTCTCACCACACTCACGCACATATTCTAGGGTCATATGCAAGTTTTCATCTCATTCCAATGTTCTCGTGGTCTTCCTCCGGCGAAACCCTGATCTCTGTGCGCACTCGGATCGTCTACCCCCCTAGACGTTCCTCTGACAGGGGTAGCCCGGCGTAGCTCTCTCTTGTTTTGTGTTTGTTTAGGTCATAGGTTGATGTAAAACCATGTTGGTTCACAAGTTGGGGTACTATCCTACCCTGTTTCACCTCGACGGGGAGATTCCCCCCTTATACGGGTACGGAACCTTCGCCTCTAGGTTAGAGCGCATGCATGCGAGGGGGAACACATGCAAGCACCTATACCAACCTCTCACCACACTCACACACATATGCTAGGGTCACATGCAAGTTTTCATCTCATTCCAATGTTCTCGTGGTCTTCCTCCGGCGAAACCCTGATCTCTGTGCGCACTCGGATCGTCTACCCCCCTAGACGTTCCTCTGACAGGGGTAGCCCGGCGTAGCTCTCTCTTGTTTTGTGTTTGCTTAGGTTATAGGTTGATGTAAAACCATGTTGGTTCACAAGTTGGGGCACTATCCTACCCGGTTTCACCTCGACGGGGAGATTCCCCCCTTATACGGGTACGGAACCTTCGCCTCTAGGTTAGAGCGCATGCATGCGAGGGGGGACACATGCAAGCACCTATACCAACCTCTCACCACACTCACACACATATTCTAGGGTCACATGCAAGTTTTCATCTCATTCCAATGTTCTCGTGGTCTTCCTCCGGCGAAACCCTGATCTCTGTGCGCACTCGGATCGTCTACCCCCCTAGACGTTCCTCTGACACGGGTAGCCCGGCGTAGCTCTCTCTTGTTTTGTGTTTGTTTAGGTCATAGGTTGATGTAAAACCATGTTGGTTCACAAGTTGGGGCACTATCCTACCCGGTTTCACCTCGACGGGGAGATTCCCCCCTTATACGGGTACGGAACCTTTGCCTCTAGGTTAGAGCGCATGCATGCGAGGGGGGACACATGCAAGCACCTATACCAACCTCTCACCACACTCACACACATATGATAGGGTCACATGCAAGTTTTCATCTCATTCCAATGTTCTCGTGGTCTTCCTCCGGCGAAACCCTGATCTCTGTGCGCACTCGGATCGTCTACCCCCCTAGACGTTCCTCTGACAGGGGTAGCCCGGCGTAGCTCTCTCTTGTTTTGTGTTTGTTTAGGTCATAGGTTGATGTAAAACCATGTTGGTTCACAAGTTGGGGCACTATCCTACCCGGTTTCACCTCGACGGGGAGATTCCCCCCTTATACGGGTACGGAACCTTCGCCTCTAGGTTAGAGCGCATGCATGCGAGGGGGGACACATGCAAGCACCTATACCAACCTCTCACCACACTCACACACATATGATAGGGTCACATGCAAGTTTTCATCTCATTCCAACGTTCTCGTGGTCTTCCTCCGGCGAAACCCTGATCTCTGTGCGCACTTGGATCGTCTACCCCCCTAGACGTTCCTCTGACAGGGGTAGCCCGGCATAGCTCTCTCTTGTTTTGTGTTTGTTTAGGTCATAGGTTTATGTAAAACCATGTTGGTTCACAAGTTGGGGCACTATCCTACCCGGTTTCACCTTGACGGGGAGATTCCCCCCTTATACGGGTACGGAACCTTCGCCTCTAGGTTAGAGCGCATGCAAGCGAGGGGGGACACATGCAAGCACCTATACCAACCTCTCACCACACTCACACACATATGGTAGGGTCACATGCAAGTTTTCATCTCATTCCAATGTTCTCGTGGTCTTCCTCCGGCAAAACCCTGATCTCTGTGCGCACTCGGATCGTCTACCCCCCTAGACGTTCCTCTGACAGGGGTAGCCCGGCGTAGCTCTCTCTTGTTTTGTGTTTGTTTAGGTCATAGGTTGATGTAAAACCATGTTGGTTCACAAGTTGGGGCACTATCCTACCCGGTTTCACCTCGACAGGGAGATTCCCCCCTTATACGGGTACGGAACCTTCGCCTCTAGGTTAGAGCGCATGCATGCGAGGGGGGACACATGCAAGCACCTATACCAACCTCTCACCACACTCACACACATATGCTAGGGTCACATGCAAGTTTTCATCTCATTCCAATGTTCTCGTGGTCTTCCTCCGGCGAAACCCTGATCTCTGTGCGCACTCGGATCGTCTACCCCCCTAGACGTTCCTCTGACAGGGGTAGCCCGACGTATCTCTCTCTTGTTTTGTGTTTGTTTAGGTCATAGGTTGATGTAAAACCATGTTGGTTCACAAGTTGGGGCACTATCCTACCCGGTTTCACCTCGACGGGGAGATTCCCCCCTTATACGGGTACGGAACCTTCGCCTCTAGGTTAGAGCGCATGCATGCGAGGGGGGACACATGCAAGCACCTATACCAACCTCTCACCACACTCACACACATATGATAGGGTCACATGCAAGTTTTCATCTCATTCCAATGTTCTCGTGGTCTTCCTCCGGCGAAACCCTGATCTCTGTGCTCACTCGGATCGTCTACCCCCCTAGACGTTCCTCTGACAGGGGTAGCCCGGCGTATCTCTCTCTTGTTTTGTGTTTGTTTAGGTCATAGGTTGATGTAAAACCATGTTGGTTCACAAGTTGGGGCACTATCCAACCCGGTTTCACCTCGACGGGGAGATTCCCCCATTATACGGGTACGGAACCTTCGCCTCTAGGTTAGAGCGCATGCATGCGAGGGGGAACACATGCAAGCACCTATACCAACCTCTCACCACACTCACACACATATTCTAGGGTCACATGCAAGTTTTCATCTCATTCCAATGTTCTCGTGGTCTTCCTCCGGCGAAACCCTGATCTCTGTGCGCACTCGGATCGTCTACCCCCCTAGACGTTCCTCTGACAGGGGTAGCCCGGCGTAGCTCTCTCTTGTTTTGTGTTTGTTTAGGTCATAGGTTGATGTAAAACCATGTTGGTTCACAAGTTGGGGCACTATCCTACCCGGTTTCACCTCGACGGGGAGATTCCCCCCTTATACGGGTACGGAACCTTCGCCTCTGGGTTAGAGCGCATGCATGCGAGGGGGGACACATGCAAGCACCTATACACAACTCTCACCACACTCACACACATATGCTAGGGTCACATGCAAGTTTTCATCTCATTCCAATGTTCTCGTGGTCTTCCTCCGGCGAAACCCTGATCTCTGTGCGCACTCGGATCGTCTACCCCCCTAGACGTTCCTCTGACAGGGGTAGCCCGGCGTAGCTCTCTCTTGTTTTGTGTTTGTTTAGGTCATAGGTTGATGTAAAACCATGTTGGTTCACAAGTTGGGGCACTATCCTACCCGGTTTCACCTCGATGGGGAGATTCCCCCCTTATACGGGTACGGAACCTTCGCCTCTAGGTTAGAGCGCATGCATGCGAGGGGGAACACATGCAAGCACCTATACCAACCTCTCACCACACTCACACACATATGGTAGGGTCACATGCAAGTTTTCATCTCATTCCAATGTTCTCGTGGTCTTCCTCCGGCGAAACCCTGATCTCTGTGCGCACTCGCATCGTCTACCCCCCTAGACGTTCCTCTGACAGGGGTAGCCCGGCGTAGCTCTCTCTTGTTTTGTGTTTGTTTAGGTCATAGGTTGATGTAAAACCATGTTGGTTCACAAGTTGGGGCACTATCCTACCCGGTTCCACCTCGACAGGGAGATTCCCCCCTTATACGGGTACGGAACCTTCGCCTCTAGGTTAGAGCGCATGCATGCGAGGGGGGACACATGCAAGCACCTATACCAACCTCTCACCACACTCACACACATATGCTAGGGTCACATGCAAGTTTTCATATCATTCCAATGTTCTCGTGGTCTTCCTCCGGCGAAACCCTGATCTCTGTGCGCACTCGGATCGTCTACCCCCCTAGACGTTCCTCTGACAGGGGTAGCCCGGCGTAGCTCTCTCTTGTTTTGTGTTTGTTTAGGTCATAGGTTTATGTAAAACCATGTTGGTTCACAAGTTGGGGCACTATCCTACCCGGTTTCACCTCGACGGGGAGATTCCCCCCTTATACGGATACGGAACCTTCGCCTCTAGGTTAGAGCGCATGCATGCGAGGGGGGACACATGCAAGCACCTATACCAAACTCTCACCACACTCACACACATATGCTAGGGTCACATGCAAGTTTTCATCTCATTCCAATGTTCTCGTGGTCTTCCTCCGGCGAAACCCTGATCTCTGTGCGCACTCGGATCGTCTACCCCCCTAGACGTTCCTCTGACAGGGGTAGCCCGGCGTAGCTCTCTCTTGTTTTGTGTTTGTTTAGGTCATAGGTTGATGTAAAACCATGTTGGTTCACAAGTTGGGGCACTATCCTACCCGGTTTCACCTCGATGGGGAGATTCCCCCCTTATACGGGTACGGAACCTTCGCCTCTAGGTTAGAGCGCATGCATGCGAGGGGGGACACATGCAAGCACCTATACCAACCTCTCACCACACTCACACACATATTCTAGGGTCACATGCAAGTTTTCATCTCATTCCAATGTTCTCGTGGTCTTCCTCCGGCGAAACCCTGATCTCTGTGGGCACTCGGATCGTCTACCCCCCTAGACGTTCCTCTGACAGGGGTAGCCCGGCGTATCTCTCTCTTGTTTTGTGTTTGTTTAGGTCATAGGTTGATGTAAAACCATGTTGGTTCACAAGTTGGGGTACTATCCTACCCTGTTTCACCTCGACGGGGAGATTCCCCCTTATACGGGTACGGAACCTTCGCCTCTAGGTTAGAGCGCATGCATGCGAGGGGGAACACATGCAAGCACCTATACCAACCTCTCACCACACTCACACACATATGCTAGGGTCACATGCAAGTTTTCATCTCATTCCAATGTTCTCGTGGTCTTCCTCCGGCGAAACCCTGATCTCTGTGCGCACTCGGATCGTCTACCCCCCTAGACGTTCCTCTGACAGGGGTAGCCCGGCGTAGCTCTCTCTTGTTTTGTGTTTGCTTAGGTCATAGGTTGATGTAAAACCATGTTGGTTCACAAGTTGGGGCACTATCCTACCCGGTTTCACCTCGACAGGGAGATTCCCCCCTTATACGGGTACGGAACCTTCGCCTCTAGGTTAGAGCGCATGCATGCGAGGGGGGACACATGAAAGCACCTATACCAAACTATCACCACACTCACGCACATATGCTAGGGTCACATGCAAGTTTTCATCTCATTCCAATGTTCTCGTGGTCTTCCTCCGGCGAAACCCTGATCTCTGTGCGCACTCGGATCGTCTACCCCCCTAGACGTTCCTCTGACAGGGGTAGCCCGACGTAGCTCTCTCTTGTTTTGTGTTTGTTTAGGTCATAGGTTGATGTAAAACCATGTTGGTTCACAAGTTGGGGCACTATCCTACCCGGTTTCACCTCGACGGGGAGATTCCCCCCTTATACGGGTACGGAACCTTCGCCTCTAGGTTAGAGCGCATGCATGCGAGGGGGGACACATGCAAGCACCTATACCAACCTCTCACCACACTCACACACATATGATAGGGTCACATGCAAGTTTTCATCTCATTCCAACGTTCTCATGGTCTTCCTCTGGCGAAACCCTGATCTCTGTGCGCACTTGGATCGTCTACCCCCCTAGACGTTCCTCTGACAGGGGTAGCCCGGCATAGCTCTCTCTTGTTTTGTGTTTGTTTAGGTCATAGGTTGATGTAAAACCATGTTGGTTCACAAGTTGGGGCACTATCCTACCCGGTTTCACCTCGACGGGGAGATTCCCCCCTTATACGGGTACGGAACCTTCGCCTCTAGGTTAGAGCGCATGCATGCGAGGGGGAACACATGCAAGCACCTATACCAACCTCTCACCACACTCACACACATATGGTAGGGTCACATGCAAGTTTTCATCTCATTCCAATGTTCTCGTGGTCTTCCTCCGGCAAAACCCTGATCTCTGTGCGCACTCGGATCGTCTACCCCCCTAGACGTTCCTCTGACAGGGGTAGCCCTGCGTAGCTCTCTCTTGTTTTGTGTTTGTTTAGGTCATAGGTTGATGTAAAACCATGTTGGTTCACAAGTTGGGGCACTATCCTACCCGGTTTCACCTCGACGGGGAGATTCCCCCCTTATACGGGTACGGAACCTTCGCCTCTAGGTTAGAGCGCATGCATGCGAGGGGGGACACATGAAAGCACCTATACCAACCTATCACCACACTCACGCACATATGCTAGGGTCACATGCAAGTTTTCATCTCATTCCAATGTTCTCGTGGTCTTCCTCCGGCGAAACCCTGATCTCTGTGCGCACTCGGATCGTCTACCCCCCTAGACGTTCCTCTGACAGGGGTAGCCCGACGTAGCTCTCTCTTGTTTTGTGTTTGTTTAGGTCATAGGTTGATGTAAAACCATGTTGGTTCACAAGTTGGGGCACTATCCTACCCGGTTTCACCTCGACGGGGAGATTCCCCCCTTATACGGGTACGGAACCTTCGCCTCTAGGTTAGAGCGCATGCATGCGAGGGGGGACACATGCAAGCACCTATACCAACCTCTCACCACACTCACACACATATGATAGGGTCACATGCAAGTTTTCATCTCATTCCAACGTTCTCGTGGTCTTCCTCCGGCGAAACCCTGATCTCTGTGCGCACTTGGATCGTCTACCCCCCTAGACGTTCCTCTGACAGGGGTAGCCCGGCATAGCTCTCTCTTGTTTTGTGTTTGTTTAGGTCATAGGTTGATGTAAAACCATGTTGGTTCACAAGTTGGGGCACTATCCTACCCGGTTTCACCTCGACGGGGAGATTCCCCCCTTATACGGGTACGGAACCTTCGCCTCTAGGTTAGAGCGCATGCATGCGAGGGGGAACACATGCAAGCACCTATACCAACCTCTCACCACACTCACACACATATGGTAGGGTCACATGCAAGTTTTCATCTCATTCCAATGTTCTCGTGGTCTTCCTCCGGCAAAACCCTGATCTCTGTGCGCACTCGGATCGTCTACCCCCCTAGACGTTCCTCTGACAGGGGTAGCCCGGCGTAGCTCTCTCTTGTTTTGTGTTTGTTTAGGTCATAGGTTGATGTAAAACCATGTTGGTTCACAAGTTGGGGCACTATCCTACCCGGTTTCACCTCGATGGGGAGATTCCCCCCTTATACGGGTACGGAACCTTCGCCTCTAGGTTAGAGCGCATGCATGCGAGGGGGAACACATGCAAGCACCTATACCAACCTCTCACCACACTCACACACATATGGTAGGGTCACATGCAAGTTTTCATCTCATTCCAATGTTCTCGTGGTCTTCCTCCGGCGAAACCCTGATCTCTGTGCGCACTCGCATCGTCTACCCCCCTAGACGTTCCTCTGACAGGGGTAGACCGGCGTAGCTCTCTCTTGTTTTGTGTTTGTTTAGGTCATAGGTTGATGTAAAACCATGTTGGTTCACAAGTTGGGGCACTATCCTACCCGGTTCCACCTCGACAGGGAGATTCCCCCCTTATACGGGTACGGAACCTTCGCCTCTAGGTTAGAGCGCATGCATGCGAGGGGGGACACATGCAAGCACCTATACCAACCTCTCACCACACTCACACACATATGCTAGGGTCACATGCAAGTTTTCATATCATTCCAATGTTCTCGTGGTCTTCCTCCGGCGAAACCCTGATCTCTGTGCGCACTCGGATCGTCTACCCCCCTAGACGTTCCTCTGACAGGGGTAGCCCGGCGTAGCTCTCTCTTGTTTTGTGTTTGTTTAGGTCATAGGTTGATGTAAAACCATGTTGGTTCACAAGTTGGGGCACTATCCTACCCGGTTTCACCTCGACGGGGAGATTCCCCCCTTATACGGGTACGGAACCTTCGCCTCTAGGTTAGAGCGCATGCATGCGAGGGGGGACACATGCAAGCACCTATACCAAACTCTCACCACACTCACACACATATGCTAGGGTCACATGCAAGTTTTCATCTCATTCCAATGTTCTCGTGGTCTTCCTCCGGCGAAACCCTGATCTCTGTGCGCACTCGGATCGTCTACCCCCCTAGACGTTCCTCTGACAGGGGTAGCCCGGCGTAGCTCTCTCTTGTTTTGTGTTTGTTTAGGTCATAGGTTGATGTAAAACCATGTTGGTTCACAAGTTGGGGCACTATCCTACCCGGTTTCACCTCGATGGGGAGATTCCCCCCTTATACGGGTACGGAACCTTCGCCTCTAGGTTAGAGCGCATGCATGCGAGGGGGGACACATGCAAGCACCTATACCAACCTCTCACCACACTCACACACATATGCTAGGGTCACATGCAAGTTTTCATCTCATTCCAATGTTCTCGTGGTCTTCCTCCGGCGAAACCCTGATCTCTGGGGCACTCGGATCGTCTACCCCCTAGACGTTCCTCTGACAGGGGTAGCCCGGCGTATCTCTCTCTTGTTTTGTGTTTGTTTAGGTCATAGGTTGATGTAAAACCATGTTGGTTCACAAGTTGGGGTACTATCCTACCCTGTTTCACCTCGACGGGGAGATTCCCCCTTATACGGGTACGGAACCTTCGCCTCTAGGTTAGAGCGCATGCATGCGAGGGGGAACACATGCAAGCACCTATACCAACCTCTCACCACACTCACACACATATGCTAGGGTCACATGCAAGTTTTCATCTCATTCCAATGTTCTCGTGGTCTTCCTCCGGCGAAACCCTGATCTCTGTGCGCACTCGGATCGTCTACCCCCCTAGACGTTCCTCTGACAGGGGTAGCCCGGCGTAGCTCTCTCTTGTTTTGTGTTTGCTTAGGTCATAGGTTGATGTAAAACCATGTTGGTTCACAAGTTGGGGCACTATCCTACCCGGTTTCACCTCGACAGGGAGATTCCCCCCTTATACGGGTACGGAACCTTCGCCTCTAGGTTAGAGCGCATGCATGCGAGGGGGGACACATGAAAGCACCTATACCAACCTATCACCACACTCACGCACATATGCTAGGGTCACATGCAAGTTTTCATCTCATTCCAATGTTCTCGTGGTCTTCCTCCGGCGAAACCCTGATCTCTGTGCGCACTCGGATCGTCTACCCCCCTAGACGTTCCTCTGACAGGGGTAGCCCGACGTAGCTCTCTCTTGTTTTGTGTTTGTTTAGGTCATAGGTTGATGTAAAACCATGTTGGTTCACAAGTTGGGGCACTATCCTACCCGGTTTCACCTCGACGGGGAGATTCCCCCCTTATACGGGTACGGAACCTTCGCCTCTAGGTTAGAGCGCATGCATGCGAGGGGGGACACATGCAAGCACCTATACCAACCTCTCACCACACTCACACACATATGATAGGGTCACATGCAAGTTTTCATCTCATTCCAACGTTCTCGTGGTCTTCCTCCGGCGAAACCCTGATCTCTGTGCGCACTTGGATCGTCTACCCCCCTAGACGTTCCTCTGACAGGGGTAGCCCGGCATAGCTCTCTCTTGTTTTGTGTTTGTTTAGGTCATAGGTTGATGTAAAACCATGTTGGTTCACAAGTTGGGGCACTATCCTACCCGGTTTCACCTCGACGGGGAGATTCCCCCCTTATACGGGTACGGAACCTTCGCCTCTAGGTTAGAGCGCATGCATGCGAGGGGGAACACATGCAAGCACCTATACCAACCTCTCACCACACTCACACACATATGCTAGGGTCACATGCAAGTTTTCATCTCATTCCAATGTTCTCGTGGTCTTCCTCCGGCAAAACCCTGATCTCTGTGCGCACTCGGATCGTCTACCCCCCTAGACGTTCCTCTGACAGGGGTAGCCCGGCGTAGCTCTCTCTTGTTTTGTGTTTGTTTAGGTCATAGGTTGATGTAAAACCATGTTGGTTCACAAGTTGGGGCACTATCCTACCCGGTTTCACCTCGAAAGGGAGATTCCCCCCTTATACGGGTACGGAACCTTCGCCTCTAGGTTAGAGCGCATGCATGCGAGGGGGGACACATGCAAGCACCTATACCAACCTCTCACCACACTCACACACATATGCTAGGGTCACATGCAAGTTTTCATCTCATTCCAATGTTCTCGTGGTCTTCCTCCGGCGAAACCCTGATCTCTGTGCGCACTCGGATCGTCTACCCCCCTAGACGTTCCTCTGACAGGGGTAGCCCGACGTATCTCTCTCTTGTTTTGTGTTTGTTTAGGTCATAGGTTGATGTAAAACCATGTTGGTTCACAAGTTGGGGCACTATCCTACCCGGTTTCACCTCGACGGGGAGATTCCCCCCTTATACGGGTACGGAACCTTCGCCTCTAGGTTAGAGCGCATGCATGCGAGGGGGGACACATGCAAGCACCTATACCAACCTCTCACCACACTCACACACATATGATAGGGTCACATGCAAGTTTTCATCTCATTCCAATGTTCTCGCGGTCTTCCTCCGGCGAAACCCTGATCTCTGTGCTCACTCGGATCGTCTACCCCCCTAGACGTTCCTCTGACAGGGGTAGCCCGGCGTATCTCTCTCTTGTTTTGTGTTTGTTTAGGTCATAGGTTGATGTAAAACCATGTTGGTTCACAAGTTGGGGCACTATCCTACCCGGTTTCACCTCGACGGGGAGATTCCCCCATTATACGGGTACGGAACCTTCGCCTCTAGGTTAGAGCGCATGCATGCGAGGGGGAACACATGCAAGCACCTATACCAACCTCTCACCACACTCACACACATATTCTAGGGTCACATGCAAGTTTTCATCTCATTCCAATGTTCTCGTGGTCTTCCTCCGGCGAAACCCTGATCTCTGTGCGCACTCGGATCGTCTACCCCCCTAGACGTTCCTCTGACAGGGGTAGCCCGGCGTAGCTCTCTCTTGTTTTGTGTTTGTTTAGGTCATAGGTTGATGTAAAACCATGTTGGTTCACAAGTTGGGGCACTATCCTACCCGGTTTCACCTCGACGGGGAGATTCCCCCCTTATACGGGTACGGAACCTTCGCCTCTGGGTTAGAGCGCATGCATGCGAGGGGGGACACATGCAAGCACCTATACCAAACTCTCACCACACTCACACACATATGCTAGGGTCACATGCAAGTTTTCATCTCATTCCAATGTTCTCGTGGTCTTCCTCTGGCGAAACCCTGATCTCTGTGCGCACTCGGATCGTCTACCCCCCTAGACGTTCCTCTGACAGGGGTAGCCCGGCGTAGCTCTCTCTTGTTTTGTGTTTGTTTAGGTCATAGGTTGATGTAAAACCATGTTGGTTCACAAGTTGGGGCACTATCCTACCCGGTTTCACCTCGATGGGGAGATTCCCCCCTTATACGGGTACGGAACCTTTGCCTCTAGGTTAGAGCGCATGCATGCGAGGGGGAACACATGCAAGCACCTATACCAACCTCTCACCACACTCACACACATATGGTAGGGTCACATGCAAGTTTTCATCTCATTCCAATGTTCTCGTGGTCTTCCTCCGGCGAAACCCTGATCTCTGTGCGCACTCGCATCGTCTACCCCCCTAGACGTTCCTCTGACAGGGGTAGCCCGGCGTAGCTCTCTCTTGTTTTGTGTTTGTTTAGGTCATAGGTTGATGTAAAACCATGTTGGTTCACAAGTTGGGGCACTATCCTACCCGGTTCCACCTCGACAGGGAGATTCCCCCCTTATACGGGTACGGAACCTTCGCCTCTAGGTTAGAGCGCATGCATGCGAGGGGGGACACATGCAAGCACCTATACCAACCTCTCACCACACTCACACACATATGCTAGGGTCACATGCAAGTTTTCATATCATTCCAATGTTCTCGTGGTCTTCCTCCGGCGAAACCCTGATCTCTGTGTGCACTCGGATCGTCTACCCCCCTAGACGTTCCTCTGACAGGGGTAGCCCGGCGTAGCTCTCTCTTGTTTTGTGTTTGTTTAGGTCATAGGTTGATGTAAAACCATGTTGGTTCACAAGTTGGGGCACTATCCTACCCGGTTTCACCTCGACGGGGAGATTCCCCCCTTATACGGGTACGGAACCTTCGCCTCTAGGTTAGAGCGCAAGCATGCGAGGGGGGACACATGCAAGCACCTATACCAAACTCTCACCACACTCACACACATATGCTAGGGTCACATGCAAGTTTTCATCTCATTCCAATGTTCTCGTGGTCTTCCTCCGGCGAAACCCTGATCTCTGTGCGCACTCGGATCGTCTACCCCCCTAGACGTTCCTCTGACAGGGGTAGCCCGGCGTAGCTCTCTCTTGTTTTGTGTTTGTTTAGGTCATAGGTTGATGTAAAACCATGTTGGTTCACAAGTTGGGGCACTATCCTACCCGGTTTCACCTCGATGGGGAGATTCCCCCCTTATACGGGTACGGAACCTTCGCCTCTAGGTTAGAGCGCATGCATGCGAGGGGGGACACATGCAAGCACCTATACCAACCTCTCACCACACTCACACACATATGCTAGGGTCACATGCAAGTTTTCATCTCATTCCAATGTTCTCGTGGTCTTCCTCCGGCGAAACCCTGATCTCTGTGGGCACTCGGATCGTCTACCCCCCTAGACGTTCCTCTGACAGGGGTAGCCCGGCGTATCTCTCTCTTGTTTTGTGTTTGTTTAGGTCATAGGTTGATGTAAAACCATGTTGGTTCACAAGTTGGGGTACTATCCTACCCTGTTTCACCTCGACGGGGAGATTCCCCCCTTATACGGGTACGGAACCTTCGCCTCTAGGTTAGAGCGCATGCATGCGAGGGGGAACACATGCAAGCACCTATACCAACCTCTCACCACACTCACACACATATTCTAGGGTCACATGCAAGTTTTCATCTCATTCCAATGTTCTCGTGGTCTTCCTCCGGCGAAACCCTGATCTCTGTGCGCACTCGGATCGTCTACCCCCCTAGACGTTCCTCTGACAGGGGTAGCCCGGCGTAGCTCTCTCTTGTTTTGTGTTTGCTTAGGTCATAGGTTGATGTAAAACCATGTTGGTTCACAAGTTGGGGCACTATCCTACCCGGTTTCACCTCTACAGGGAGATTCCCCCCTTATACGGGTACGGAACCTTCGCCTCTAGGTTAGAGCGCATGCATGCGAGGGGGGACACATGAAAGCACCTATACCAACCTATCACCACACTCACGCACATATGCTAGGGTCACATGCAAGTTTGCATCTCATTCCAATGTTCTCGTGGTCTTCCTCCGGCGAAACCCTGATCTCTGTGCGCACTCGGATCGTCTACCCCCCTAGACGTTCCTCTGACAGGGGTAGCCCGACGTAGCTCTCTCTTGTTTTGTGTTTGTTTAAGTCATAGGTTGATGTAAAACCATGTTGGTTCACAAGTTGGGGCACTATCCTACCCGGTTTCACCTCGACGGGGAGATTCCCCCCTTATACGGGTACGGAACCTTCGCCTCTAGGTTAGAGCGCATGCATGCGAGGGGGGACACATGCAAGCACCTATACCAACCTCTCACCACACTCACACACATATGATAGGGTCACATGCAAGTTTTCATCTCATTCCAACGTTCTCGTGGTCTTCCTCCGGCGAAACCCTGATCTCTGTGCGCACTTGGATCGTCTACCCCCCTAGACGTTCCTCTGACAGGGGTAGCCCGGCATAGCTCTCTCTTGTTTTGTGTTTGTTTAGGTCATAGGTTGATGTAAAACCATGTTGGTTCACAAGTTGGGGCACTATCCTACCCGGTTCCACCTCGACAGGGAGATTCCCCCCTTATACGGGTACGGAACCTTCGCCTCTAGGTTAGAGCGCATGCATGCGAGGGGGGACACATGCAAGCACCTATACCAACCTCTCACCACACTCACACACATATGCTAGGGTCACATGCAAGTTTTCATATCATTCCAATGTTCTCGTGGTCTTCCTCCGGCGAAACCCTGATCTCTGTGTGCACTCGGATCGTCTACCCCCCTAGACGTTCCTCTGACAGGGGTAGCCCGGCGTAGCTCTCTCTTGTTTTGTGTTTGTTTAGGTCATAGGTTGATGTAAAACCATGTTGGTTCACAAGTTGGGGCACTATCCTACCCGGTTTCACCTCGACGGGGAGATTCCCCCCTTATACGGGTACGGAACCTTCGCCTCTAGGTTAGAGCGCAAGCATGCGAGGGGGGACACATGCAAGCACCTATACCAAACTCTCACCACACTCACACACATATGCTAGGGTCACATGCAAGTTTTCATCTCATTCCAATGTTCTCGTGGTCTTCCTCCGGCGAAACCCTGATCTCTGTGCGCACTCGGATCGTCTACCCCCCTAGACGTTCCTCTGACAGGGGTAGCCCGGCGTAGCTCTCTCTTGTTTTGTGTTTGTTTAGGTCATAGGTTGATGTAAAACCATGTTGGTTCACAAGTTGGGGCACTATCCTACCCGGTTTCACCTCGATGGGGAGATTCCCCCCTTATACGGGTACGGAACCTTCGCCTCTAGGTTAGAGCGCATGCATGCGAGGGGGGACACATGCAAGCACCTATACCAACCTCTCACCACACTCACACACATATGCTAGGGTCACATGCAAGTTTTCATCTCATTCCAATGTTCTCGTGGTCTTCCTCCGGCGAAACCCTGATCTCTGTGGGCACTCGGATCGTCTACCCCCCTAGACGTTCCTCTGACAGGGGTAGCCCGGCGTATCTCTCTCTTGTTTTGTGTTTGTTTAGGTCATAGGTTGATGTAAAACCATGTTGGTTCACAAGTTGGGGTACTATCCTACCCTGTTTCACCTCGACGGGGAGATTCCCCCCTTATACGGGTACGGAACCTTCGCCTCTAGGTTAGAGCGCATGCATGCGAGGGGGAACACATGCAAGCACCTATACCAACCTCTCACCACACTCACACACATATTCTAGGGTCACATGCAAGTTTTCATCTCATTCCAATGTTCTCGTGGTCTTCCTCCGGCGAAACCCTGATCTCTGTGCGCACTCGGATCGTCTACCCCCCTAGACGTTCCTCTGACAGGGGTAGCCCGGCGTAGCTCTCTCTTGTTTTGTGTTTGCTTAGGTCATAGGTTGATGTAAAACCATGTTGGTTCACAAGTTGGGGCACTATCCTACCCGGTTTCACCTCTACAGGGAGATTCCCCCCTTATACGGGTACGGAACCTTCGCCTCTAGGTTAGAGCGCATGCATGCGAGGGGGGACACATGAAAGCACCTATACCAACCTATCACCACACTCACGCACATATGCTAGGGTCACATGCAAGTTTGCATCTCATTCCAATGTTCTCGTGGTCTTCCTCCGGCGAAACCCTGATCTCTGTGCGCACTCGGATCGTCTACCCCCCTAGACGTTCCTCTGACAGGGGTAGCCCGACGTAGCTCTCTCTTGTTTTGTGTTTGTTTAAGTCATAGGTTGATGTAAAACCATGTTGGTTCACAAGTTGGGGCACTATCCTACCCGGTTTCACCTCGACGGGGAGATTCCCCCCTTATACGGGTACGGAACCTTCGCCTCTAGGTTAGAGCGCATGCATGCGAGGGGGGACACATGCAAGCACCTATACCAACCTCTCACCACACTCACACACATATGATAGGGTCACATGCAAGTTTTCATCTCATTCCAACGTTCTCGTGGTCTTCCTCCGGCGAAACCCTGATCTCTGTGCGCACTTGGATCGTCTACCCCCCTAGACGTTCCTCTGACAGGGGTAGCCCGGCATAGCTCTCTCTTGTTTTGTGTTTGTTTAGGTCATAGGTTGATGTAAAACCATGTTGGTTCACAAGTTGGGGCACTATCCTACCCGGTTTCACCTCGACGGGGAGATTCCCCCCTTATACGGGTACGGAACCTTCGCCTCTAGGTTAGAGCGCATGCATGCGAGGGGGAACACATGCAAGCACCTATACCAACCTCTCACCACACTCACACACATATGGTAGGGTCACATGCAAGTTTTCATCTCATTCCAATGTTCTCGTGGTCTTCCTCCGGCGAAACCCTGATCTCTGTGCGCACTCGGATCGTCTACCCCCCTAGACGTTCCTCTGACAGGGGTAGCCCGGCGTAGCTCTATCTTGTTTTGTGTTTGTTTAGGTCATAGGTTGATGTAAAACCATGTTGGTTCACAAGTTGGGGCACTATCCTACCCGGTTTCACCTCGACAGGGAGATTCCCCCCTTATACGGGTACGGAACCTTCGCCTCTAGGTTAGAGCGCATGCATGCGAGGGGGGACACATGCAAGCACCTATACCAACCTCTCACCACACTCACACACATATGCTAGGGTCACATGCAAGTTTTCATCTCATTCCAATGTTCTCGTGGTCTTCCTCCGGCGAAACCCTGATCTCTGTGCGCACTCGGATCGTCTACCCCCCTAGACGTTCCTCTGACAGGGGTAGCCCGACGTATCTCTCTCTTGTTTTGTGTTTGTTTAGGTCATAGGTTGATGTAAAACCATGTTGGTTCACAAGTTGGGGCACTATCCTACCCGGTTTCACCTCGACGGGGAGATTCCCCCCTTATACGGGTACGGAACCTTCGCCTCTAGGTTAGAGCGCATGCATGCGAGGGGGGCACATGCAAGCACCTATACCAACCTCTCACCACACTCACACACATATGATAGGGTCACATGCAAGTTTTCATCTCATTCCAATGTTCTCGTGGTCTTCCTCCGGCGAAACCCTGATCTCTGTGCTCACTCGGATCGTCTACCCCCCTAGACGTTCCTCTGACAGGGGTAGCCCGGCGTATCTCTCTCTTGTTTTGTGTTTGTTTAGGTCATAGGTTGATGTAAAACCATGTTGGTTCACAAGTTGGGGCACTATCCTACCCGGTTTCACCTCGACGGGGAGATTCCCCCCTTATACGGGTACGGAACCTTCGCCTCTAGGTTAGAGCGCATGCATGCGAGGGGGAACACATGCAAGCACCTATACCAACCTCTCACCACACTCACACACATATTCTAGGGTCACATGCAAGTTTTCATCTCATTCCAATGTTCTCGTGGTCTTCCTCCGGCGAAACCCTGATCTCTGTGCACACTCGGATCGTCTACCCCCCTAGACGTTCCTCTGACAGGGGTAGCCCGGCGTATCTCTCTCTTGTTTTGTGTTTGTTTAGGTCATAGGTTGATGTAAAACCATGTTGGTTCACAAGTTGGGGCACTATCCTACCCGGTTTCACCTCGACGGGGAGATTCCCCCCTTATACGGGTACGGAACCTTCGCCTCTAGGTTAGAGCGCATGCATGCGAGGGGGGCACATGCAAGCACCTATACCAACCTCTCACCACACTCACACACATATGATAGGGTCACATGCAAGTTTTCATCTCATTCCAATGTTCTCGTGGTCTTCCTCCGGCGAAACCCTGATCTCTGTGCTCACTCGGATCGTCTACCCCCCTAGACGTTCCTCTGACAGGGGTAGCCCGGCGTATCTCTCTCTTGTTTTGTGTTTGTTTAGGTCATAGGTTGATGTAAAACCATGTTGGTTCACAAGTTGGGGCACTATCCTACCCGGTTTCACCTCGACGGGGAGATTCCCCCCTTATACGGGTACGGAACCTTCGCCTCTAGGTTAGAGCGCATGCATGCGAGGGGGAACACATGCAAGCACCTATACCAACCTCTCACCACACTCACACACATATTCTAGGGTCACATGCAAGTTTTCATCTCATTCCAATGTTCTCGTGGTCTTCCTCCGGCGAAACCCTGATCTCTGTGCGCACTCGGATCGTCTACCCCCCTAGACGTTCCTCTGACAGGGGTAGCCCGGCATAGCTCTCTCTTGTTTTGTGTTTGTTTAGGTCATAGGTTGATGTAAAACCATGTTGGTTCACAAGTTGGGGCACTATCCTACCCGGTTTCACCTCGACAGGGAGATTCCCCCCTTATACGGGTACGGAACCTTCGCCTCTAGGTTAGAGCGCATGCATGCGAGGGGGGACACATGCAAGCACCAATACCAACCTATCACCACACTCACACACATATGCTTGGGTCACATGCAAGTTTTCATCTCATTCCAATGTTCTCGTGGTCTTCCTCCGGCGTAACCCTGATCTCTGTGCGCACTCGGATCGTCTACCCCCCTAGACTTTCCTCTGACAGGGGTAGCCCGACGTAGCTCTCTCTTGTTTTGTGTTTGTTTAGGTCATAGGTTGATGTAAAACCATGTTGGTTCACAAGTTGGGGCACTATCCTACCCGGTTTCACCTCGACGGGGAGATTCCCCCCTTATACGGGTACGGAACCTTCGCCTCTAGGTTAGAGCGCATGCATGCGAGGGGGGACACATGCAAGCACCTATACCAACCTCTCACCACACTCACACACATATGATAGGGTCACATGCAAGTTTTCATCTCATTCCAATGTTCTCGTGGTCTTCCTCCGGCGAAACCCTGATCTCTGTGCGCACTCGGATCGTCTACCCCCCTAGACGTTCCTCTGACAGGGGTAGCCCGGCGTAGCTCTCTCTTGTTTTGTGTTTGTTTAGGTCATAGGTTGATGTAAAACCATGTTGCTTCACATGTTGGGGCACTATCCTACCCGGTTTCACCTCGACAGGGAGATTCCCCCCTTATACGGGTACGGAACCTTCGCCTCTAGGTTAGAGCGCATGCATGCGAGGGGCGACACATGCAAGCACCTATACCAAACACTCACCACACTCACACACATATGCTAGGGTCACATGCAAGTTTTCATCTCATTCCAATGTTCTCGTGGTCTTCCTCCGGCGAAACCCTGATCTCTGTGCGCACTCAGATCGTCTACCCCCTAGACGTTCCTCTGACAGGGGTAGCCCGGCGTAGCTCTCTCTTGTTTTGTGTTTGTTTAGGTCATAGGTTGATGTAAAACCATGTTGGTTCACAAGTTGGGGCACTATCCTACCCGGTTTCACCTCGACGGGGAGATTCCCCCCATATACGGGTACGGAACCTTCGCCTCTAGGTTAGAGCGCATGCATGCGAGGGGGGACACATGCAAGCACCTATACCAACCTCTCACCACACTCACACACATATGCTAGGGTCACATGCAAGTTTTCATCTCATTCCAATATTCTCGTGGTCTTCCTCCGGCGAAACCCTGATCTCTGTGCGCACTCGGATCGTCTACCCCCTAGACGTTCCTCTGACAGGGGTAGCCCTACGTATCTCTCTCTTGTTTTGTGTTTGTTTAGGTTATAGGTTGATGTAAAACCATGTTGGTTCACAAGTGGGGGCACTATCCTAGCCGGTTTCACCTCGACGGGGAGATTCCCCCCTTATACGGGTACGGAACCTTCGCCTCTAGGTTAGAGCGCATGCATGCAAGGGGGGACACATGCAAGCACCTATACCAACCTCTCACCACACTCACACACATATGCTAGGGTCAAATGCAAGTTTTCATCTCATTCCAATGTTCTCATGGTCTTCCTCCGGCGAAACCCTGATCTCTATGCGCACTCGGATCGTCTACCCCCCTAGACGTTCCTCTGACAGGGGTAGCCCGGCGTAGCTCTCTCTTGTTTTGTGTTTTTTTAGGTCATAGGTTGATGTAAAACCATGTTGGTTCACAAGTTGGGGCACTATCCTACCCGGTTCCACCTCGACAGGGAGATTCCCCCCTTATACGGGTACGGAACCTTCGCCTCTAGGTTAGAGCGCATGCATGCGAGGGGGGACACATGCAAGCACCTATACCAACCTCTCACCACACTCACACACATATGCTAGGGTCACATGCAAGTTTTCATCTCATTCCAATGTTCTCGTGGTCTTCCTCCGGCGAAACCCTGATCTCTGTGCGCACTCGGATCGTCTACCCCCCTAGACGTTCCTCTGACAGGGGTAGCCCGGCGTAGCTCTCTCTTGTTTTGTGTTTGTTTAGGTCATAGGTTGATGTAAAACCATGTTGGTTCACAAGTTGGGGCACTATCCTACCCGGTTTCACCTCGACGGGGAGATTCCCCCCTTATACGGGTACGGAACCTTCGCCTCTAGGTTAGAGCGCATGCATGCGAGGGGGGACACATGCAAGCACCTATACCAAACTCTCACCACACTCACACACATATGCTAGGGTCACATGCAAGTTTTCATCTCATTCCAATGTTCTCGTGGTCTTCCTCCGGCGAAACCCTGATCTCTGTGCGCACTCGGATCGTCTACCCCCCTAGACGTTCCTCTGACAGGGGTAGCCCGGCGTAGCTCTCTCTTGTTTTTTGTTTGTTTAGGTCATAGGTTGATGTAAAACCATGTTGGTTCACAAGTTGGGGCACTATCCTACCCGGTTTCACCTCGACGGGGAGATTCCCCCCTTATACGGGTACGGAACCTTCGCCTCTAGGTTAGAGCGCATGCATGCGAGGGGGGACACATGCAAGCACCTATACCAACCTCTCACCACACTCACACACATATTCTAGGGTCACATGCAAGTTTTCATCTCATTCCAATGTTCTCGTGGTCTTCCTCCGGCGAAACCCTGATCTCTGTGCACACTCGGATCGTCTACCCCCCTAGACGTTCCTCTGACAGGGGTAGCCCGGCGTATCTCTCTCTTGTTTTGTGTTTGTTTAGGTCATAGGTTGATGTAAAACCATGTTGGTTCACAAGTTGGGGCACTATCCTACCCGGTTTCACCTCGACGGGGAGATTCCCCCCTTATACGGGTACGGAACCTTCGCCTCTAGGTTAGAGCGCATGCATGCGAGGGGGAACACATGGAAGCACCTATACCAACCTCTCACCACACTCACACACATATGCTAGGGTCCCATGCAAGTTTTCATCTCATTCCAATGTTCTCGTGGTCTTCCTCCGGCGAAACCCTGATCTCTGTGCGCACTCGGATCGTCTACCCCCGTAGACGTTCCTCTGACAGGGGTAGCCCGGCGTAGCTCTCTCTTGTTTTGTGTTTGTTTAGGTCATAGGTTGATGTAAAACCATGTTGGTTCACAAGTTGGGGCACTATCCTACCCGGTTTCACCTCGACGGGGAGATTCCCCCCTTATACGGGTACGGAACCTTCGCCTCTAGGTTAGAGCGCATGCATGCGAGGGGGGACACATGCAAGCACCTATACCAACCTCTCACCACACTCACACACATATGCTAGGGTCACATGCAAGTTTTCATCTCATTCCAATGTTCTCATGGTCTTCCTCCGGCGAAACCCTGATCTCTGTGCGCACTCGGATCGTCTACCCCCCTAGACGTTCCTCTGACAGGGGTAGCCCGGCGTATGTCTCTCTTGTTTTGTGTTTGTTTAGGTCATAGGTTGATGTAAAACCATGTTGGTTCACAAGTTGGGGCACTATCCTACCCGGTTTCACCTCGACGGGGAGATTCCCCCCTTATACGGGTACGGAACCTTCGCCTCTAGGTTAGAGCGCATGCATGCGAGGGGGGACACATGCAAGAACCTATACCAAACTCTCACCACACTCACACACATATGCTAGGGTCACATGCAAGTTTTCATCTCATTCCAATGTTCTCGTGGTCTTCCTCCGGCGAAACCCTGATCTCTGTGCGCACTCGGATCGTCTACCCCCCTAGACGTTCCTCTGACAGGGGTAGCCCGGCGTAGCTCTCTCTTGTTTTGTGTTTGTTTAGGTCATAGGTTGATGTAAAACCATGTTGGTTCACAAGTTGGGGCACTATCCTACCCGGTTTCACCTCGACGGGGAGATTCCCCCCTTATACGGGTACGGAACCTTCGCCTCTAGGTTAGAGCGCATGCATGCGAGGGGGGAAACATGCAAGCACCTATACCAACCTCTCACCACACTCACACACATATTCTAGGGTCACATGCAAGTTTTCATCTCATTCCAATGTTCTCGTGGTCTTCCTCCGGCGAAACCCTGATCTCTGTGCGCACTCGGATCGTCTACCCCCCTAGACGTTCCTCTGACAGGGGTAGCCCGGCGTATCTCTCTCTTGTTTTGTGTTTGTTTAGGTCATAGGTTGATGTAAAACCATGTTGGTTCACAAGTTGGGGCACTATCCTACCCGGTTTCACCTCGACGGGGAGATTCCCCCCTTATACGGGTACGGAACCTTCGCCTCTAGGTTAGAGCGCATGCATGCGAGGGGGAACACATGGAAGCACCTATACCAACCTCTCACCACACTCACACACATATGCTAGGGTCCCATGCAAGTTTTCATCTCATTCCAATGTTCTCGTGGTCTTCCTCCGGCGAAACCCTGATCTCTGTGCGCACTCGGATCGTCTACCCCCGTAGACGTTCCTCTGACAGGGGTAGCCCGGCGTAGCTCTCTCTTGTTTTGTGTTTGTTTAGGTCATAGGTTGATGTAAAACCATGTTGGTTCACAAGTTGGGGCACTATCCTACCCGGTTTCACCTCGACGGGGAGATTCCCCCCTTATACGGGTACGGAACCTTCGCCTCTAGGTTAGAGCGCATGCATGCGAGGGGGGACACATGCAAGCACCTATACCAACCTCTCACCACACTCACACACATATGCTAGGGTCACATGCAAGTTTTCATCTCATTCCAATGTTCTCATGGTCTTCCTCCGGCGAAACCCTGATCTCTGTGCGCACTCGGATCGTCTACCCCCCTAGACGTTCCTCTGACAGGGGTAGCCCGGCGTATGTCTCTCTTGTTTTGTGTTTGTTTAGGTCATAGGTTGATGTAAAACCATGTTGGTTCACAAGTTGGGGCACTATCCTACCCGGTTTCACCTCGACGGGGAGATTCCCCCCTTATACGGGTACGGAACCTTCGCCTCTAGGTTAGAGCGCATGCATGCGAGGGGGGACACATGCAAGCACCTATACCAACCTCTCACCACACTCACACACATATGATAGGGTCACATGCAAGTTTTCATCTCATTCCAATGTTCTCGTGGTCTTCCTCCGGCGAAACCCTGATCTCTGTGCGCACTCGGATCGTCTACCCCCCTAGACGTTCCTCTGACAGGGGTAGCCCGGCATAGCTCTCTCTTGTTTTGTGTTTGTTTAGGTCATTGGTTGATGTAAAACCATGTTGGTTCACATGTTGGGGCACTATCCTACCCGGTTTCACCTCGACGGGGAGATTCCCCCCTTATACGGGTACGGAACCTTCGCCTCTAGGTTAGAGCGCATGCATGCGAGGGGGAACACATGCAAGCACCTATACCAACCTCTAACCACACTCACACACATATGGTAGGGTCACATGCAAGTTTTCATCTCATTCCAATGTTCTCGTGGTCTTCCTCCGGCGAAACCCTGATCTCTGTGCGCACTCAGATAGTCTACCCCGCTAGACGTTCCTCTGACAGGGGTCGCCCGGCGTAGCTCTCTCTTGTTTTGTGTTTGTTTAGGTCATAGGTTGATGTAAAACCATGTTGGTTCACAAGTTGGGGCACTATCCTACCCGGTTTCACCTCGACGGGGAGATTCCCCCCTTATACGGGTACGGAACCTTCGCCTCTAGGTTAGAGCGCATGCATGCGAGGGGGGACACATGCAAGCACCAATACCAACCTATCACCACACTCACACACATATGCTAGGGTCACATGCAAGTTTTCATCTCATTCCAATGTTCTCGTGGTCTTCCTCCGGCGTAACCCTGATCTCTGTGCGCACTCGGATCGTCTACCCCCCTAGACTTTCCTCTGACAGGGGTAGCCCGACGTAGCTCTCTCTTGTTTTGTGTTTGTTTAGGTCATAGGTTGATGTAAAACCATGTTGGTTCACAAGTTGGGGCACTATCCTACCCGGTTTCACCTCGACGGGGAGATTCCCCCCTTATACGGGTACGGAACCTTCGCCTCTAGGTTAGAGCGCATGCATGCGAGGGGGGACACATGCAAGCACCTATACCAACCTCTCACCACACTCACACACATATGATAGGGTCACATGCAAGTTTTCATCTCATTCCAATGTTCTCGTGGTCTTCCTCCGGCGAAACCCTGATCTCTGTGCGCACTCGGATCGTCTACCCCCCTAGACGTTCCTCTGACAGGGGTAGCCCGGCGTAGCTCTCTCTTGTTTTGTGTTTGTTTAGGTCATAGGTTGATGTAAAACCATGTTGCTTCACATGTTGGGGCACTATCCTACCCGGTTTCACCTCGACAGGGAGATTCCCCCCTTATACGGGTACGGAACCTTCGCCTCTAGGTTAGAGCGCATGCATGCGAGGGGGGACACATGCAAGCACCTATACCAAACACTCACCACACTCACACACATATGCTAGGGTCACATGCAAGTTTTCATCTCATTCCAGTGTTCTCGTGGTCTTCCTCCGGCGAAACCCTGATCTCTGTGCGCACTCAGATCGTCTACCCCCTAGACGTTCCTCTGACAGGGGTAGCCCGGCGTAGCTCTCTCTTGTTTTGTGTTTGTTTAGGTCATAGGTTGATGTAAAACCATGTTGGTTCACAAGTTGGGGCACTATCCTACCCGGTTTCACCTCGACGGGGAGATTCCCCCCTTATACGGGTACGGAACCTTCGCCTCTAGGTTAGAGCGCATGCATGCGAGGGGGGACACATGCAAGCACCTATACCAACCTCTCACCACACTCACACACATATGCTAGGGTCACATGCAAGTTTTCATCTCATTCCAATATTCTCGTGGTCTTCCTCCGGCGAAACCCTGATCTCTGTGCGCACTCGGATCGTCTACCCCCTAGACGTTCCTCTGACAGGGGTAGCCCTACGTATCTCTCTCTTGGTTTGTGTTTGTTTAGGTTATAGGTTGATGTAAAACCATGTTGGTTCACAAGTGGGGGCACTATCCTAGCCGGTTTCACCTCGACAGGGAGATTCCCCCCTTATACGGGTACGGAACCTTCGCCTCTAGGTTAGAGCGCATGCATGCGAGGGGGGACACATGCAAGCACCTATACCAACCTCTCACCACACTCACACACATATGCTAGGGTCAAATGCAAGTTTTCATCTCATTCCAATGTTCTCATGGTCTTCCTCCGGCGAAACCCTGATCTCTGTGCGCACTCGGATCGTCTACCCCCCTAGACGTTCCTCTGACAGGGGTAGCCCGGCGTAGCTCTCTCTTGTTTTGTGTTTTTTTAGGTCATAGGTTGATGTAAAACCATGTTGGTTCACAAGTTGGGGCACTATCCTACCCGGTTCCACCTCGACAGGGAGATTCCCCCCTTATACGGGTACGGAACCTTCGCCTCTAGGTTAGAGCGCATGCATGCGAGGGGGGACACATGCAAGCACCTATACCAACCTCTCACCACACTCACACACATATGCTAGGGTCACATGCAAGTTTTCATCTCATTCCAATGTTCTCGTGGTCTTCCTCCGGCGAAACCCTGATCTCTGTGCGCACTCGGATCGTCTACCCCCCTAGACGTTCCTCTGACAGGGGTAGCCCGGCGTAGCTCTCTCTTGTTTTGTGTTTGTTTAGGTCATAGGTTGATGTAAAACCATGTTGGTTCACAAGTTGGGGCACTATCCTACCCGGTTTCACCTCGACGGGGAGATTCCCCCCTTATACGGGTACGGAACCTTCGCCTCTAGGTTAGAGCGCATGCATGCGAGGGGGGACACATGCAAGCACCTATACCAAACTCACACCACACTCACACACATATGCTAGGGTCACATGCAAGTTTTCATCTCATTCCAATGTTCTCGTGGTCTTCCTCCGGCGAAACCCTGATCTCTGTGCGCACTCGGATCGTCTACCCCCCTAGACGTTCCTCTGACAGGGGTAGCCCGGCGTAGCTCTCTCTTGTTTTGTGTTTGTTTAGGTCATAGGTTGATGTAAAACCATGTTGGTTCACAAGTTGGGGCACTATCCTACCCGGTTTCACCTCGACGGGGAGATTCCCCCCTTATACGGGTACGGAACCTTCGCCTCTAGGTTAGAGCGCATGCATGCGAGGGGGGACACATGCAAGCACCTATACCAACCTCTCACCACACTCACACACATATGCTAGGGTCACATGCAAGTTTTCATCTCATTCCAATGTTCTCGTGGTCTTCCTCCGGCGAAACCCTGATCTCTGTGCGCACTCGGATCGTCTACCCCCCTAGACGTTCCTCTGACAGGGGTAGCCCGGCGTAGCTCTCTCTTGTTTTGTGTTTGTTTAGGTCATAGGTTGATGTAAAAACCATGTTGGTTCACAAGTTGGGGCACTATCCTACCCGGTTTCACCTCGACGGGGAGATTCCCCCCTTATACGGGTACGGAACCTTCGCCTCTAGGTTAGAGCGCATGCATGCGATGGGGGACACATTCAAGCACCTATACCAACCTCTCACCACACTCACACACATATGATAGGGTCACATCCAAGTTTTCATCTCATTACAATGTTCTCGTGGTCTTCCTCCGGCGAAACCCTGATCTCTGTGCGCACTCGGATCGTCTACCCCCCTAGACGTTCCTCTGACAGGGGTAGCCCGGCGTAGCTCTCTCTTATTTTGTGTTTGTTTAGGTCATAGGTTGATGTAAAACCATGTTGGTTCACAAGTTGGGGCACTATCCTACCCGGTTTCACCTCGACGGGGAGATTCCCCCCTTATACGGGTACGGAACCTTCGCCTCTAGGTTAGAGCGCATGCATGCGAGGGGGGACACATGCAAGCACCTATACCAACCTCTCACCACACTCACGCACATATTCTAGGGTCACATGCAAGTTTTCATCTCATTCCAATGTTCTCGTGGTCTTCCTCCGGCGAAACCCTGATCTCTGTGCGCACTCGGATCGTCTACCCCCCTAGACGTTCCTCTGACACGGGTAGCCCGGTGTAGCTCTCTCTTGTTTTGGGTTTTTTTAGGTCATAGGTTGATGTAAAACCATGTTGGTTCACAAGTGGGGGCACTATCCTAGCAGGTTTCACCTCGACGGGGAGATTCCCCCCTTATACGGGTACGGAACCTTCGCCTCTAGGTTAGAGCGCATGCATGCGAGGGGGGACACATGCAAGCACCTATACCAACCTCTCACCACACTCACACACATATGCTAGGGTCAAATGCAAGTTTTCATCTCATTCTAATGTTCTCATGGTCTTCCTCCGGCGAAACCCTGATCTCTATGCGCACTCGGATCGTCTACCCCCCTAGACGTTCCTCTGACAGGGGTAGCCCGGCGTAGCTCTCTCTTGTTTTGTGTTTGTTTAGGTCATAGGTTGATGTAAAACCATGTTGGTTCACAAGTTGGGGCACTATCCTACCCGGTTTCACCTCGACGGGGAGATTCCCCCCTTATACGGGTACGGAACCTTCGCCTCTAGGTTAGAGCGCATGCATGCGAGGGGGGACACATGCAAGCACCTATACCAACCTCTCACCACACTCACACACATATTCTAGGGTCACATGCAAGTTTTCATCTCATTCCAATGTTCTCGTGGTCTTCCTCCGGCGAAACCCTGATCTCTGTGCGCACTCGGATCGTCTACCCCCCTAGACGTTCCTCTGACAGGGGTAGCCCGGCGTATCTCTCTCTTGTTTTGTGTTTGTTTAGGTCATAGGTTGATGTAAAACCATGTTGGTTCACAAGTTGGGGCACTATCCTACCCGGTTTCACCTCGACGGGGAGATTCCCCCCTTATACGGGTACGGAACCTTCGCCTCTAGGTTAGAGCGCATGCATGCGAGGGGGAACACATGGAAGCACCTATACCAACCTCTCACCACACTCACACACATATGCTAGGGTCCCATGCAAGTTTTCATCTCATTCCAATGTTCTCGTGGTCTTCCTCCGGCGAAACCCTGATCTCTGTGCGCACTCGGATCGTCTACCCCCGTAGACGTTCCTCTGACAGGGGTAGCCCGGCGTAGCTCTCTCTTGTTTTGTGTTTGTTTAGGTCATAGGTTGATGTAAAACCATGTTGGTTCACAAGTTGGGGCACTATCCTACCCGGTTTCACCTCGACGGGGAGATTCCCCCCTTATACGGGTACGGAACCTTCGCCTCTAGGTTAGAGCGCATGCATGCGAGGGGGGACACATGCAAGCACCTATACCAACCTCTCACCACACTCACACACATATGCTAGGGTCACATGCAAGTTTTCATCTCATTCCAATGTTCTCATGGTCTTCCTCCGGCGAAACCCTGATCTCTGTGCGCACTCGGATCGTCTACCCCCCTAGACGTTCCTCTGACAGGGGTAGCCCGGCGTATGTCTCTCTTGTTTTGTGTTTGTTTAGGTCATAGGTTGATGTAAAACCATGTTGGTTCACAAGTTGGGGCACTATCCTACCCGGTTTCACCTCGACGGGGAGATTCCCCCCTTATACGGGTACGGAACCTTCGCCTCTAGGTTAGAGCGCATGCATGCGAGGGGGGACACATGCAAGAACCTATACCAACCTCTCACCACACTCACACACATATGCTAGCGTCACATGCAAGTTTTCATCTCATTCCAATGTTCTCGTGGTCTTCCTCCGGCGAAACCCTGATCTCTGTGCGCACTCGGATCGTCCACCCCCGTAGACGTTCCTCTGACAGGGGTAGCCCGGCGTAGCTCTCTCTTGTTTTGTGTTTGTTTAGGTCATAGGTTGATGTAAAACCATGTTGGTTCACAAGTTGGGGCACTATCCTACCCGGTTTCACCTCGACGGGGAGATTCCCCCCTTATACGGGTATGGAACCTTCGCCTCTAGGTTAGAGCGCATGCATGCGAGGGGGGACACATGCAAGCACCTATACCAACCTCTCACCACACTCACGCACATATGCTAGGGTCACATGCAAGTTTTCATCTCATTCCAATGTTCTCGTGGTCTTCCTCCGGCGAAACCCTTATCTCTGTGCGCACTCGGATCGTCTACCCCCCTAGACGTTCCTCTGACAGGGGTAGCCCGGCGTAGCTCTCTCTTGTTTTGTGTTTGTTTAGGTCATAGGTTGATGTAAAACCATGTTGGTTCACAAGTTGGGGCACTATCCTACCCGGTTTCACCTCGACGGGGAGATTCCCCCCTTATACGGGTACGGAACCTTCGCCTCTGGGTTAGAGCGCATGCATGCGAGGGGGGACACATGCAAGCACCTATACCAACCTCTCACCACACTCACGCACATATGCTAGGGTCACATGCAAGTTTTCATCTCATTCCAATGTTCTCGTGGTCTTCCTCCGGCGAAACCCTGATCTCTGTGCGCACTCGGATCGTCTACCCCCCTAGACGTTCCTCTGACAGGGGTAGCCCGGCGTATCTCTCTCTTGTTTTGTGTTTGTTTAGTTCATAGGTTGATGTAAAACCATGTTGGTTCACAAGTTGGGGCACTATCCTACCCGGTTTCACCTCGACGGGAAGATTCCCCCCTTATACGGGTACGGAACCTTCGCCTCTAGGTTAGAGCGCATGCATGCGAGGGGGGACACATGCAAGCACCTATACCAACCTCTCACCACACTCACACACATATGCTAGGGTCACATGCAAGTTTTCATCTCATTCCAATGTTCTCGTGGTCTTCCTCCGGCGAAACCCTGATCTCTGTGCGCACTCGGATCGTCTACCCATCTAGACGTTCCTCTGACAGGGGTAGCCCGGCGTATCTCTCTCTTGTTTTGTGTTTGTTTAGGTCATAGGTTGATGTAAAACCATGTTGGTTCACAAGTTGGGGCACTATCCTACCCGATTTCACCTCGACGGGGAGATTCCCCCCTTATACGGGTACGGAACCTTCGCCTCTAGGTTAGAGCGCATGCATGCGAGGGGGAACACATGCAAGCACCTATACCAACCTCTCACCACACTCACACACATATGCTAGGGTCACATGCAAGTTTTCATCTCATTCCAATGTTCTCGTGGTCTTCCTCCGGCGAAACCCTGATCTCTGTGCGCACTCGGATCGTCTACCCCCCTAGACGTTCCTCTGACAGGGGTAGCCCAGCGTAGCTCTCTCTTGTTTTGTGTTTGTTTAGGTCATAAGTTGATGTAAAACCATGTTGGTTCACAAGTTGGGGCACTATCCTACCCGGTTTCACCTCGACAGGGAGATTCCCCCCTTATACGGGTACGGAACCTTCGCCTCTAGGTTAGAGCGCATGCATGCGAGGGGGGACACATGCAAGGACCTATACCAACCTATCACCACACTCACACACATATGCTAGGGTCACATGCAAGTTTTCATCTCATTCCAATGTTCTCGTGGTCTTCCTCCGGCGAAACCCTGATCTCTGTGCGCACTCGGATCGTCTACCCCCCTAGACGTTCCTCTGACAGGGGTAGCCCGACGTAGCTCTCTCTTGTTTTGTGTTTGTTTAGGTCATAGGTTGATGTAAAACCATGTTGGTTCACAAGTTGGGGCACTATCCTACCCGGTTTCACCTCGACGGGGAGATTCCCCCCTTATACGGGTACGGAACCTTCGCCTCTAGGTTAGAGCGCATGCATGCGAGGGGGGACACATGCAAGCACCTATACCAACCTCTCACCACACTCACACACATATGATAGGGTCACATGCAAGTTTTCATCTCATTCCAATGTTCTCGTGGTCTTCCTCCGGCGAAACCCTGATCTCTGTGCGCACTTGGATCGTCTACCCCCCTAGACGTTCCTCTGACAGGGGTAGCCCGGCATAGCTCTCTCTTGTTTTGTGTTTGTTTAGGTCATAGGTTGATGTAAAACCATGTTGGTTCACAAGTTGGGGCACTATCCTACCCGGTTTCACCTCGACGGGGAGATTCCCCCCTTATACGGGTACGGAACCTTCGCCTCTAGGTTAGAGCGCATGCATGCGAGGGGGAACACATGCAAGCACCTATACAAACCTCTCACCACACTCACACACATATGGTAGGGTCACATGCAAGTTTTCATCTCATTCCAATGTTCTCGTGGTCTTCCTCCGGCGAAACCCTGATCTCTGTGCGCACTCGGATCGTCTACCCCCCTAGACGTTCCTCTGACAGGGGTAGCCCGGCGTAGCTCTATCTTGTTTTGTTTTTGTTTAGGTCATAGGTTGATGTAAAACCATGTTGGTTCACAAGTTGGGGCACTATCCTACCCGGTTTCACCTCGACAGGGAGATTCCCCCCCTTATACGGGTATGGAACCTTCGCCTCTAGGTTAGAGCGCATGCATGCGAGGGGGGACACATGCAAGCACCTATACCAACCTCTCACCACACTCACACACATATGCTAGGGTCACATGCAAGTTTTCATCTCATTCCAATGTTCTCGTGGTCTTCCTCCGGCGAAACCCTGATCTCTGTGCGCACTCGGATCGTCTACCCCCCTAGACGTTCCTCTGACAGGGGTAGCCCGACGTATCTCTCTCTTGTTTTGTGTTTGTTTAGGTCATAGGTTGATGTAAAACCATGTTGGTTCACAAGTTGGGGCACTATCCTACCCGGTTTCACCTCGACGGGGAGATTCCCCCCTTATACGGGTACGGAACCTTCGCCTCTAGGTTAGAGCGCATGCATGCGAGGGGGGACACATGCAAGCACCTATACCAACCTCTCACCACACTCACACACATATGATAGGGTCACATGCAAGTTTTCATCTCATTCCAATGTTCTCGTGGTCTTCCTCCGGCGAAACCCTGATCTCTGTGCTCACTCGGATCGTCTACCCCCCTAGACGTTCCTCTGACAGGGGTAGCCCGGCGTATCTCTCTCTTGTTTTGTGTTTGTTTAGGTCATAGGTTGATGTAAAACCATGTTGGTTCACAAGTTGGGGCACTATCCTACCCGGTTTCACCTCGACGGGGAGATTCCCCCCTTATACGGGTACGGAACCTTCGCCTCTAGGTTAGAGCGCATGCATGCGAGGGGGAACACATGCAAGCACCTATACCAACCTCTCACCACACTCACACACATATTCTAGGGTCACATGCAAGTTTTCATCTCATTCCAATGTTCTCGTGGTCTTCCTCCGGCGAAACCCTGATCTCTGTGTGCACTCGGATCGTCTACCCCCCTAGACGTTCCTCTGACAGGGGTAGCCCGGCGTAGCTCTCTCTTGTTTTGTGTTTGTTTAGGTCATAGGTTGATGTAAAACCATGTTGGTTCACAAGTTGGGGCACTATCCTACCCGGTTTCACCTCGACAGGGAGATTCCCCCCTTATACGGGTACGGAACCTTCGCCTCTAGGTTAGAGCGCATGCATGCGAGGGGGGACACATGCAAGCACCAATACCAACATATCACCACACTCACACACATATGCTAGGGTCACATGCAAGTTTTCATCTCATTCCAATGTTCTCGTGGTCTTCCTCCGGCGAAACCCTGATCTCTGTGCGCACTCGGATCGTCTACCCCCTAGACTTTCCTCTGACAGGGGTAGCCCGACGTAGCTCTCTCTTGTTTTGTGTTTGTTTAGGTCATAGGTTGATGTAAAACCATGTTGGTTCACAAGTTGGGGCACTATCCTACCCGGTTTCACCTCGACGGGGAGATTCCCCCCTTATACGGGTACGGAACCTTCGCCTCTAGGTTAGAGCGCATGCATGCGAGGGGGGACACATGCAAGCACCTATACCAACCTCTCACCACACTCACACACATATGATAGGGTCACATGCAAGTTTTCATCTCATTCCAATGTTCTCGTGGTCTTCCTCCGGCGAAACCCTGATCTCTGTGCGCACTCGGATCGTCTACCCCCCTAGACGTTCCTCTGACAGGGGTAGCCCGGCATAGCTCTCTCTTGTTTTGTGTTTGTTTAGGTCATTGGTTGATGTAAAACCATGTTGGTTCACATGTTGGGGCACTATCCTACCCGGTTTCACCTCGACGGGGAGATTCCCCCCTTATACGGGTACGGAACCTTCGCCTCTAGGTTAGAGCGCATGCATGCGAGGGGGAACACATGCAAGCACCTATACCAACCTCTAACCACACTCACACACATATGGTAGGGTCACATGCAAGTTTTCATCTCATTCCAATGTTCTCGTGGTCTTCCTCCGGCGAAACCCTGATCTCTGTGCGCACTCAGATAGTCTACCCCCCTAGACGTTCCTCTGACAGGGGTAGCCCGGCGTAGCTCTCTCTTGTGTTGTGTTTGTTTAGGTCATAGGTTGATGTAAAACCATGTTGGTTCACAAGTTGGGGCACTATCCTACCCGGTTTCACCTCGACGGGGAGATTCCCCCCTTATACGGGTACGGAACCTTCGCCTCTAGGTTAGAGCGCATGCATGCGAGGGGGGACACATGCAAGCACCTATACCAACCTCTCACCACACTCACACACATATGCTAGGGTCACATGCAAGTTTTCATCTCATTCCAATATTCTCGTGGTCTTCCTCCGGCGAAACCCTGATCTCTGTGCGCACTCGGATCGTCTACCCCCTAGACGTTCCTCTGACAGGGGTAGCCCGACGTATCTCTCTCTTGTTTTGTGTTTTTTTAGGTTATAGGTTGATGTAAAACCATGTTGGTTCACAAGTTGGGGCACTATCCTACCCGGTTTCACCTCGACGGGGAGATTCCCCCCTTATACGGGTACGGAACCTTCGCCTCTAGGTTAGAGCGCATGCATGCGAGGGGGGACACATGCAAGCACCTATACCAACCTCTCACCACACTCACACACATATGATAGGGTCACATGCAAGTTTTCATCTCATTCCAATGTTCTCGTGGTCTTCCTCCGGTGAAACCCTGATCTCTGTGCGCACTCGGATCGTCTACCCCCCTAGACGTTCCTCTAACAGGGGTAGCCCGGCGTAGCTCTCTCTTGTTTTGTGTTTGTTTAGGTCATAGGTTGATGTAAAACCATGTTGGTTCACAAGTTGGGGCACTATCCTACCCGGTTTCACCTCGACGGGGAGATTCCCCCCTTATACGGGTACGGAACCTTCGCCTCTAGGTTAGAGCGCATGCATGCGAGGGGGGACACATGCAAGCACCTATACCAACCTCTCACCACACTCACACACATATGATAGGGTCACATGCAAGTTTTCATCTCATTCCAATGTTCTCGTGGTCTTCCTCCGGCGAAACCCTGATCTCTGTGCGCACTCGGATCGTCTACCCCCCTAGACGTTCCTCTGACAGGGGTAGCCCGGCATAGCTCTCTCTTGTTTTGTGTTTGTTTAGGTCATTGGTTGATGTAAAACCATGTTGGTTCACATGTTGGGGCACTATCCTACCCGGTTTCACCTCGACGGGGAGATTCCCCCCTTATACGGGTACGGAACCTTCGCCTCTAGGTTAGAGCGCATGCATGCGAGGGGGAACACATGCAAGCACCTATACCAACCTCTAACCAGACTCACACACATATGGTAGGGTCACATGCAAGTTTTCATCTCATTCCAATGTTCTCGTGGTCTTCCTCCGGCGAAACCCTGATCTCTGTGCGCACTCGGATCGTCTACCCCCTAGACGTTCCTCTGACAGGGGTAGCCCGACGTATCTCTCTCTTGTTTTGTGTTTGTTTAGGTTATAGGTTGATGTAAAACCATGTTGGTTCACAAGTTGGGGCACTATCCTACCCGGTTTCACCTCGACGGGGAGATTCCCCCCTTATACGGGTACGGAACCTTCGCCTCTAGGTTAGAGCGCATGCATGCGAGGGGGGACACATGCAAGCACCTATACCAACCTCTCACCACACTCACACACATATGATAGGGTCACATGCAAGTTTTCATCTCATTCCAATGTTCTCGTGGTCTTCCTCCGGTGAAACCCTGATCTCTGTGCGCACTCGGATCGTCTACCCCCCTAGACGTTCCTCTAACAGGGGTAGCCCGGCGTAGCTCTCTCTTGTTTTGTGTTTGTTTAGGTCATAGGTTGATGTAAAACCATGTTGGTTCACAAGTTGGGGCACTATCCTACCCGGTTTCACCTCGACGGGGAGATTCCCCCCTTATACGGGTACGGAACCTTCGCCTCTAGGTTAGAGCGCATGCATGCGAGGGGGGACACATGCAAGCACCTATACCAACCTCTCACCACACTCACACACATATTATAGGGTCACATGCAAGTTTTCATCTCATTCCAATGTTCTCGTGGTCTTCCTCCGGCGAAACCCTGATCTCTGTGCGCACTCGGATCGTCTACCCCCCTAGACGTTCCTCTGACAGGGGTAGCCCGGCATAGCTCTCTCTTGTTTTGTGTTTGTTTAGGTCATTGGTTGATGTAAAACCATGTTGGTTCACATGTTGGGGCACTATCCTACCCGGTTTCACCTCGACGGGGAGATTCCCCCCTTATACGGGTACGGAACCTTCGCCTCTAGGTTAGAGCGCATGCATGCGAGGGGGAACACATGCAAGCACCTATACCAACCTCTAACCAGACTCACACACATATGGTAGGGTCACATGCAAGTTTTCATCTCATTCCAATGTTCTCGTGGTCTTCCTCCGGCGAAACCCTGATCTCTGTGCGCACTCAGATCGTCTACCCCCCTAGACGTTCCTCTGACAGGGGTAGCCCGGCGTAGCTCTCTCTTGTTTTGTGTTTGTTTAGGTCATAGGTTGATGTAAAACCATGTTGGTTCACAAGTTGGGGCACTATCCTACCCGGTTTCACCTCGACGGGGAGATTCCCCCCTTATACGGGTACGGAACCTTCGCCTCTAGGTTAGAGCGCATGCATGCGAGGGGGGACACATGCAAGCACCTATACCAACCTCTCACCACACTCACACACATATGCTAGGGTCACATGCAAGTTTTCATCTCATTCCAATATTCTCGTGGTCTTCCTCCGGCGAAACCCTGATCTCTGTGCGCACTCGGATCGTCTACCCCCTAGACGTTCCTGTGACAGGGGTAGCCCGACGTATCTCTCTCTTGTTTTGTGTTTGTTTAGGTTATAGGTTGATGTAAAACCATGTTGGTTCACAAGTTGGGGCACTATCCTACCCGGTTTCACCTCGACGGGGAGATTCCCCCCTTATACGGGTACGGAACCTTCGCCTCTAGGTTAGAGCGCATGCATGCGAGGGGGGACACATGCAAGCACCTATACCAACCTCTCACCACACTCACACACATATGATAGGGTCACATGCAAGTTTTCATCTCATTCCAATGTTCTCGTGGTCTTCCTCCGGCGAAACCCTGATCTCTGTGCGCACTCGGATCGTCTACCCCCCTAGACGTTCCTCTAACAGGGGTAGCCCGGCGTAGCTCTCTCTTGTTTTGTGTTTGTTTAGGTCATAGGTTGATGTAAAACCATGTTGGTTCACAAGTTGGGGCACTATCCTACCCGGTTTCACCTCGATGGGGAGATTCCCCCCTTATACGGGTACGGAACCTTCGCCTCTAGGTTAGAGCGCATGCATGCGAGGGGGAACACATGCAAGCACCTATACCAACCTCTCACCACACTCACACACATATGGTAGGGTCACATGCAAGTTTTCATCTCATTCCAATGTTCTCGTGGTCTTCCTCCGGCGAAACCCTGATCTCTGTGCGCACTCGGATCGTCTACCCCCCTAGACGTTCCTCTGACAGGGGTAGCCCGGCGTAGCTCTCTCTTGTTTTGTGTTTGTTTAGGTCATAGGTTGATGTAAAACCATGTTGGTTCACAATTTGGGGCACTATCCTACCCGGTTTCACCTCGACAGGGAGATTCCCCCCTTATACGGGTACGGAACCTTCGCCTCTAGGTTAGAGCGCATGCATGCGAGGGGGGACACATGCAAGCACCTATACCAACCTCTCACCACACTCACACACATATGCTAGGGTCACATGCAAGTTTTCATCTCATTCCAATGTTCTCGTGGTCTTCCTCCGGCGAAACCCTGATCTCTGTGCGCACTCGGATCGTCTACCCCCCTAGACGTTCCTCTGACAGGGGTAGCCCGGCGTAGCTCTCTCTTGTTTTGTGTTTGTTTAGGTCATAGGTTGATGTAAAAACCATGTTGGTTCACAAGTTGGGGCACTATCCTACCCGGTTTCACCTCGACGGGGAGATTCCCCCCTTATACGGGTACGGAACCTTCGCCTCTAGGTTAGAGCGCATGCATGCGAGGGGGGACACATTCAAGCACCTATACCAACCTCTCACCACACTCACACACATATGATAGGGTCACATCCAAGTTTTCATCTCATTACAATGTTCTCGTGGTCTTCCTCCGGCGAAACCCTGATCTCTGTGCGCACTCGGATCGTCTACCCCCCTAGACGTTCCTCTGACAGGGGTAGCCCGGCGTAGCTCTCTCTTGTTTTGTGTTTGTTTAGGTCATAGGTTGATGTAAAACCATGTTGGTTCACAAGTTGGGGCACTATCCTACCCGGTTTCACCTCGACGGGGAGATTCCCCCCTTATACGGGTACGGAACCTTCGCCTCTAGGTTAGAGCGCATGCTTGCGAGGGGGGACACATGCAAGCACCTATACCAACCTCTCACCACACTCACGCACATATTCTAGGGTCACATGCAAGTTTTCATCTCATTCCAATGTTCTCGTGGTCTTCCTCCGGCGAAACCCTGATCTCTGTGCGCACTCGGATCGTCTACCCCCCTAGACGTTCCTCTGACACGGGTAGCCCGGTGTAGCTCTCTCTTGTTTTGGGTTTTTTTAGGTCATAGGTTGATGTAAAACCATGTTGGTTCACAAGTGGGGGCACTATCCTAGCCGGTTTCACCTCGACGGGGAGATTCCCCCCTTATACGGGTACGGAACCTTCGCCTCTAGGTTAGAGCGCATGCATGCGAGGGGGGACACATGCAAGCACCTATACCAACCTCTCACCACACTCACACACATATGCTAGGGTCAAATGCAAGTTTTCATCTCATTCTAATGTTCTCATGGTCTTCCTCCGGCGAAACCCTGATCTCTATGCGCACTCGGATCGTCTACCCCCCTAGACGTTCCTCTGACAGGGGTAGCCCGGCGTAGCTCTCTCTTGTTTTGTGTTTTTTTAGGTCATAGGTTGATGTAAAACCATGTTGGTTCACAAGTTGGGGCACTATCCTACCCGGTTCCACCTCGACAGGGAGATTCCCCCCTTATACGGGTACGGAACCTTCGCCTCTAGGTTAGAGCGCATGCATGCGAGGGGGGACACATGCAAGCACCTATACCAACCTCTCACCACACTCACACACATATGCTAGGGTCACATGCAAGTTTTCATCTCATTCCAATGTTCTCGTGGTCTTCCTCCGGCGAAACCCTGATCTCTATGCGAACTCGGATCGTCTACCCCCCTAGACGTTCCTCTGACAGGGGTAGCCCGGCGTAGATCTCTCTTGTTTTGTGTTTGTTTAGGTCATAGGTTGATGTAAAACCATGTTGGTTCACAAGTTGGGGCACTATCCTACCCGGTTTCACCTCGACGGGGAGATTCCCCCCTTATACGGGTACGGAACCTTCGCCTCTAGGTTAGAGCGCATGCATGCGAGGGGGGACACATGCAAGCACCTATACCAAACACTCACCACACTCACACACATATGCTAGGGTCACATGCAAGTTTTCATCTCATTCCAATGTTCTCGTGGTCTTCCTCCGGCGAAACCCTGATCTCTGTGCGCACTCGGATCGTCTACCCCCCTAGACGTTCCTCTGACAGGGGTAGCCCGGCGTAGCTCTCTCTTGTTTTGTGTTTGTTTAGGTCATAGGTTGATGTAAAACCATGTTGGTTCACAAGTTGGGGCACTATCCTACCCGGTTTCACCTCGACGGGGAGATTCCCCCCTTATACGGGTACGGAACCTTCGCCTCTAGGTTAGAGCGCATGCATGCGAGGGGGGACACATTCAAGCACCTATACCAACCTCTCACCACACTCACACACATATGATAGGGTCACATCCAAGTTTTCATCTCATTACAATGTTCTCGTGGTCTTCCTCCGGCGAAACCCTGATCTCTGTGCGCACTCGGATCGTCTACCCCCCTAGACGTTCCTCTGACAGGGGTAGCCCGGCGTAGCTCTCTCTTGTTTTGTGTTTGTTTAGGTCATAGGTTGATGTAAAACCATGTTGGTTCACAAGTTGGGGCACTATCCTACCCGGTTTCACCTCGACGGGGAGATTCCCCCCTTATACGGGTACGGAACCTTCGCCTCTAGGTTAGAGCGCATGCATGCGAGGGGGGACACATGCAAGCACCTATACCAACCTCTCACCACACTCACGCACATATGCTAGGGTCACATGCAAGTTTTCATCTCATTCCAATGTTCTCGTGGTCTTCCTCCGGCGAAACCCTGATCTCTGTGCGCACTCGGATCGTCTACCCCCCTAGACGTTCCTCTGACACGGGTAGCCCGGCGTAGCTCTCTCTTGTTTTGGGTTTTTTTAGGTCATAGGTTGATGTAAAACCATGTTGGTTCACAAGTGGGGGCACTATCCTAGCCGGTTTCACCTCGACGGGGAGATTCCCCCCTTCTACGGGTACGGAACCTTCGCCTCTAGGTTAGAGCGCATGCATGCGAGGGGGGACACATGCAAGCACCTATACCAACCTCTCACCACACTCACACACATATGCTAGGGTCAAATGCAAGTTTTCATCTCATTCTAATGTTCTCATGGTCTTCCTCCGGCGAAACCCTGATCTCTATGCGCACTCGGATCGTCTACCCCCCTAGACGTTCCTCTGACAGGGGTAGCCCGGCGTAGCTCTCTCTTGTTTTGTGTTTTTTTAGGTCATAGGTTGATGTAAAACCATGTTGGTTCACAAGTTGGGGCACTATCCTACCCGGTTCCACCTCGACAGGGAGATTCCCCCCTTATACAGGTACGGAACCTTCGCCTCTAGGTTAGAGCGCATGCATGCGAGGGGGGACACATGCAAGCACCTATACCAACCTCTCACCACACTCACACACATATGCTAGGGTCACATGCAAGTTTTCATCTCATTCCAATGTTCTCGTGGTCTTCCTCCGGCGAAACCCTGATCTCTATGCGCACTCGGATCGTCTACCCCCCTAGACGTTCCTCTGACAGGGGTAGCCCGGCGTAGATCTCTCTTGTTTTGTGTTTGTTTAGGTCATAGGTTGATGTAAAACCATGTTGGTTCACAAGTTGGGGCACTATCCTACCCGGTTTCACCTCGACGGGGAGATTCCCCCCTTATACGGGTACGGAACCTTCGCCTCTAGGTTAGAGCGCATGCATGCGAGGGGGGACACATGCAAGCACCTATACCAACCTCTCACCACACTCACACACATATGCTAGGGTCACATGCAAGTTTTCATCTCATTCCAATGTTCTCGTGGTCTTCCTCCGGCGAAACCCTGATCTCTGTGCGCACTCGGATCGTCTACCCCCCTAGACGTTCCTCTGACAGGGGTAGCCCGACGTATCTCTCTCTTGTTTTGTGTTTGTTTAGGTCATAGGTTGATGTAAAACCATGTTGGTTCACAAGTTGGGGCACTATCCTACCCGGTTTCACCTCGACGGGGAGATTCCCCCCTTATACGGGTACGGAACCTTCGCCTCTAGGTTAGAGCGCATGCATGCGAGGGGGGACACATGCAAGCACCTATACCAACCTCTCACCACACTCACACACATATGATAGGGTCACATGCAAGTTTTCATCTCATTCCAATGTTCTCGTGGTCTTCCTCCGGCGAAACCCTGATCTCTGTGCTCACTCGGATCGTCTACCCCCCTAGACGTTCCTCTGACAGGGGTAGCCCAGCGTATCTCTCTCTTGTTTTGTGTTTGTTTAGGTCATAGGTTGATGTAAAACCATGTTGGTTCACAAGTTGGGGCACTATCCTACCCGGTTTCACCTCGACGGGGAGATTCCCCCATTATACGGGTACGGAACCTTCGCCTCTAGGTTAGAGCGCATGCATGCGAGGGGGAACACATGCAAGCACCTATAACAACCTCTCACCACACTCACACACATATTCTAGGGTCACATGCAAGTTTTCATCTCATTCCAATGTTCTCGTGGTCTTCCTCCGGCGAAACCCTGATCTCTGTGCGCACTCGGATCGTCTACCCCCCTAGACGTTCCTCTGACAGGGGTAGCCCGGCGTAGCTCTCTCTTGTTTTGTGTTTGTTTAGGTCATAGGTTGATGTAAAACCATGTTGGTTCACTAGTTGGGGCACTATCCTACCCGGTTTCACCTCGACGGGGAGATTCCCCCCTTATACGGGTACGGAACCTTCGCCTCTGGGTTAGAGCGCATGCATGCGAGGGGGGACACATGCAAGCACCTATACCAAACTCTCACCACACTCACACACATATGCTAGGGTCACATGCAAGTTTTCATCTCATTCCAATGTTCTCGTGGTCTTCCTCCGGCGAAACCCTGATCTCTGTGCGCACTCGGATCATCTACCCCCCTAGACGTTCCTCTGACAGGGGTAGCCCGGTGTAGCTCTCTCTTGTTTTGTGTTTGTTTAGGTCATAGGTTGATGTAAAACCATGTTGGTTCACAAGTTGGGGCACTATCCTACCCGGTTTCACCTCGACGGGGAGATTCCCCCCTTATACGGGTACGGAACCTTCGCCTCTAGGTTAGAGCGCATGCATGCGAGGGGGGACACATGCAAGCACCTATACCAACCTCTCACCACACTCACACACATATGATAGGGTCACATGCAAGTTTTCATCTCATTCCAACGTTCTCGTGGTCTTCCTCCGGCGAAACCCTGATCTCTGTGCGCACTTGGATCGTCTACCCCCCTAGACGTTCCTCTGACAGGGGTAGCCCGGCGTATCTCTCTCTTGTTTTGTGTTTGTTTAGGTCATAGGTTGATGTAAAACCATGTTGGTTCACAAGTTGGGGCACTATCCTACCCGGTTTCACCTCGACGGGGAGATTCCCCCCTTATACGGGTACGGAACCTTCGCCTCTAGGTTAGAGCGCATGCATGCGAGGGGGAACACATGCAAGCACCTATACCAACCTCTCACCACACTCACACACATATGGTAGGGTCACATGCAAGTTTTCATCTCATTCCAATGTTCTCGTGGTCTTCCTCCGGCGAAACCCTGATCTCTGTGCGCACTCGGATCGTCTACCCCCCTAGACGTTCCTCTGACAGGGGTAGCCCGGCGTAGCTCTCTCTTGTTTTGTGTTTGTTTAGGTCATAGGTTGATGTAAAACCATGTTGGTTCACAAGTTGGGGCACTATCCTACCCGGTTTCACCTCGACGGGGAGATTCCCCCCTTATACGGGTACGGAACCTTCGCCTCTAGGTTAGAGCGCATGCATGCGAGGGGGGACACATGCAAGAACCTATACCAACATCTCACCACACTCACACACATATGCTAGGGTCACATGCAAGTTTTCATCTCATTCCAATGTTCTCGTGGTCTTCCTCCGGCGAAACCCTGATCTCTGTGCGCACTCGGATCGTCTACCCCCCTAGACGTTCCTCTGACAGGGGTAGCCCGACGTATCTCTCTCTTGTTTTGTGTTTGTTTAGGTCATAGGTTGATGTAAAACCATGTTGGTTCACAAGTTGGGGCACTATCCTACCCGGTTTCACCTCGACGGGGAGATTCCCCCCTTATACGGGTATGGAACCTTCGCCTCTAGGTTAGAGCGCATGCATGCGAGGGGGGACACATGCAAGCACCTATACCAAACACTCACCACACTCACACACATATGCTAGGGTCACATGCAAGTTTTCATCTCATTCCAATGTTCTCGTGGTCTTCCTCCGGCGAAACCCTGATCTCTGTGCGCACTCGGATCGTCTACCCCCCTAGACGTTCCTCTGACAGGGGTAGCCCGGCGTAGCTCTCTCTTGTTTTGTGTTTGTTTAGGTCATAGTTTGATGTAAAACCATGTTGGTTCACAAGTTGGGGCACTATCCTACCCGGTTTCACCTCGACGGGGAGATTCCCCCCTTATACGGGTACGGAACCTTCGCCTCTAGGTTAGAGCGCATGCATGCGAGGGGGGACACATGCAAGCACCTATACCAACCTCTCACCACACTCACACACATATGCTAGGGTCACATGCAAGTTTTCATCTCATTCCAATGTTCTCGTGGTCTTCCTCCGGCGAAACCCTGATCTCTGTGCGCACTCGGATCGTCTACCCCCCTAGACGTTCCTCTGACAGGGGTAGCCCGACGTATCTCTCTCTTGTTTTGTGTTTGTTTAGGTCATAGGTTGATGTAAAACCATGTTGGTTCACAAGTTGGGGCACTATCCTACCCGGTTTCACCTCGACGGGGAGATTCCCCCCTTATACGGGTACGGAACCTTCGCCTCTAGGTTAGAGCGCATGCATGCGAGGGGGGACACATGCAAGCACCTATACCAAACACTCACCACACTCACACACATATGCTAGGGTCACATGCAAGTTTTCATCTCATTCCAATGTTCTCGTGGTCTTCCTCCGGCGAAACCCTGATCTCTGTGCGCACTCGGATCGTCTACCCCCCTAGACGTTCCTCTGACAGGGGTAGCCCGGCGTAGCTCTCTCTTGTTTTGTGTTTGTTTAGGTCATAGGTTGATGTAAAACCATGTTGGTTCACAAGTTGGGGCACTATCCTACCCGGTTTCACCTCGACGGGGAGATTCCCCCCTTATACGGGTACGGAACCTTCGCCTCTAGGTTAGAGCGCATGCATGCGAGGGGGGACACATGCAAGCACCTATACCAACCTCTCACCACACTCACACACATATGATAGGGTCACATGCAAGTTTTCATCTCATTCCAACGTTCTCGTGGTCTTCCTCCGGCAAAACCCTGATCTCTGTGCGCACTTGGATCGTCTACCCCCCTAGACGTTCCTCTGACAGGGGTAGCCCGGCGTATCTCTCTCTTGTTTTGTGTTTGTTTAGGTCATAGGTTGATGTAAAACCATGTTGGTTCACAAGTTGGGGCACTATCCTACCCGGTTTCACCTCGACGGGGAGATTCCCCCCTTATACGGGTACGGAACCTTCGCCTCTAGGTTAGAGCGCATGCATGCGAGGGGGAACACATGCAAGCACCTATACCAACCTCTCACCACACTCACACACATATGGTAGGGTCACATGCAAGTTTTCATCTCATTCCAATGTTCTCGTGGTCTTCCTCCGGCGAAACCCTGATCTCTGTGCGCACTCGGATCGTCTACCCCCCTAGACGTTCCTCTGACAGGGGTAGCCCGGCGTAGCTCTCTCTTGTTTTGTGTTTGTTTAGGTCATAGGTTGATGTAAAACCATGTTGGTTCACAAGTTGGGGCACTATCCTACCCGGTTTCACCTCGACGGGGAGATTCCCCCCTTATACGGGTACGGAACCTTCGCCTCTAGGTTAGAGCGCATGCATGCGAGGGGGGACACATGCAAGCACCTATACCAACCTCTCACCACACTCACACACATATGCTAGGGTCACATGCAAGTTTTCATCTCATTCCAATGTTCTCGTGGTCTTCCTCCGGCGAAACCCTGATCTCTGTGCGCACTCGGATCGTCTACCCCCCTAGACGTTCCTCTGACAGGGGTAGCCCGACGTATCTCTCTCTTGTTTTGTGTTTGTTTAGGTCATAGGTTGATGTAAAACCATGTTGGTTCACAAGTTGGGGCACTATCCTACCCGGTTTCACCTCGACGGGGAGATTCCCCCCTTATACGGGTACGGAACCTTCGCCTCTAGGTTAGAGCGCATGCATGCGAGGGGGGACACATGCAAGCACCTATACCAACCTCTCACCACACTCACACACATATGATAGGGTCACATGCAAGTTTTCATCTCATTCCAATGTTCTCGTGGTCTTCCTCCGGCGAAACCCTGATCTCTGTGCTCACTCGGATCGTCTACCCCCCTAGACGTTCCTCTGACAGGGGTAGCCCAGCGTATCTCTCTCTTGTTTTGTGTTTGTTTAGGTCATAGGTTGATGTAAAACCATGTTGGTTCACAAGTTGGGGCACTATCCTACCCGGTTTCACCTCAACGGGGAGATTCCCCCATTATACGGGTACGGAACCTTCGCCTCTAGGTTAGAGCGCATGCATGCGAGGGGGAACACATGCAAGCACCTATAACAACCTCTCACCACACTCACACACATATTCTAGGGTCACATGCAAGTTTTCATCTCATTCCAATGTTCTCGTGGTCTTCCTCCGGCGAAACCCTGATCTCTGTGCGCACTCGGATCGTCTACCCCCCTAGACGTTCCTCTGACAGGGGTAGCCCGGCGTAGCTCTCTCTTGTTTTGTGTTTGTTTAGGTCATAGGTTGATGTAAAACCATGTTGGTTCACTAGTTGGGGCACTATCCTACCCGGTTTCACCTCGACGGGGAGATTCCCCCCTTATACGGGTACGGAACCTTCGCCTCTGGGTTAGAGCGCATGCATGCGAGGGGGGACACATGCAAGCACCTATACCAAACTCTCACCACACTCACACACATATGCTAGGGTCACATGCAAGTTTTCATCTCATTCCAATGTTCTCGTGGTCTTCCTCCGGCGAAACCCTGATCTCTGTGCGCACTCGGATCGTCTACCCCCCTAGACGTTCCTCTGACAGGGGTAGCCCGGCGTAGCTCTCTCTTGTTTTGTGTTTGTTTAGGTCATAGGTTGATGTAAAACCATGTTGGTTCACAAGTTGGGGCACTATCCTACCCGGTTTCACCTCGATGGGGAGATTCCCCCCTTATACGGGTACGGAACCTTCGCCTCTAGGTTAGAGCGCATGCATGCGAGGGGGGACACATGCAAGCACCTATACCAACCTCTCACCACACTCACACACATATGCTAGGGTCACATGCAAGTTTTCATCTCATTCCAATGTTCTCGTGGTCTTCCTCCGGCGAAACCCTGATCTCTGTGCGCACTCGGATCGTCTACCCCCGTAGACGTTCCTCTGACAGGGGTAGCCCGGCGTAGCTCTCTCTTGTTTTGTGTTTGTTTAGGTCATAGGTTGATGTAAAACCATGTTGGTTCACAAGTTGGGGCACTATCCTACCCGGTTTCACCTCGACGGGGAGATTCCCCCCTTATACGGGTACGGAACCTTCGCCTCTAGGTTAGAGCGCATGCATGCGAGGGGGGACACATGCAAGCACCTATACCAACCTCTCACCACACTCACACACATATGCTAGCGTCACATGCAAGTTTTCATCTCATTCCAATGTTCTCGTGGTCTTCCTCCGGCGAAACCCTGATCTCTGTGCGCACTCGGATCGTCTACCCCCGTAGACGTTCCTCTGACAGGGGTAGCCCGGCGTAGCTCTCTCTTCTTTTGTGTTTGTTTAGGTCATAGGTTGATGTAAAACCATGTTGGTTCACAAGTTGGGGCACTATCCTACCCGGTTTCACCTCGACGGGGAGATTCCCCCCTTATACGGGTATGGAACCTTCGCCTCTAGGTTAGAGCGCATGCATGCGAGGGGGACACATGCAAGCACCTATACCAACCTCTCACCACACTCACGCACATATGCTAGGGTCACATGCAAGTTTTCATCTCATTCCAATGTTCTCGTGGTCTTCCTCCGGCGAAACCCTTATCTCTGTGCGCACTCGGATCGTCTACCCCCCTAGACGTTCCTCTGACAGGGGTAGCCCGGCGTAGCTCTCTCTTGTTTTGTGTTTGTTTAGGTCATAGGTTGATGTAGTTGGTTCATTAGTTGGGGCACTATCCTACCCGGTTTCACCTCGACGGGGAGATTCCCCCCTTATACGGGTACGGAACCTTCGCCTCTAGGTTAGAGCGCATGCATGCGAGGGGGGACACATGCAAGCACCTATACCAACCTCTCACCACACTCACGCACATATGCTAGGGTCACATGCAAGTTTTCATCTCATTCCAATGTTCTCGTGGTCTTCCTCCGGCGAAACCCTGATCTCTGTGCGCACTCGGATCGTCTACCCCCCTAGACGTTCCTCTGACAGGGGTAGCCCGGCGTATCTCTCTCCTGTTTTGTGTTTGTTTAGGTCATAGGTTGATGTAAAACCATGTTGGTTCACAAGTTGGGGCACTATCCTACCCGGTTTCACCTCGACGGGGAGATTCCCCCCTTATACGGGTACGGAACCTTCGCCTCTAGGTTAGAGCGCATGCATGCGAGGGGTAACACATGCAAGCACCTATACCAACCTCTCACCACACTCACAAACATATGCTAGGGTCACATGCAAGTTTTCATCTCATTCCAATGTTCTCGTGGTCTTCCTCCGGCGAAACCCTGATCTCTATGCGCACTCGGATCGTCTACCCCCGTAGACGTTCCTCTGACAGGGGTAGCCCGGCGTAGCTCTCTCTTGTTTTGTGTTTGTTTAGGTCATAGGTTGATGTAAAACCATGTTGGTTCACAAGTTGGGGCACTATCCTACCCGGTTTCACCTCGACGGGGAGATTCCCCCCTTATACGGGTATGGAACCTTCGCCTCTAGGTTAGAGCGCATGCATGCGAGGGGGGACACATGCAAGCACCTATACCAACCTCTCACCACACTCACGCACATATGCTAGGGTCACATGCAAGTTTTCATCTCATTCCAATGTTCTCGTGGTCTTCCTCCGGCGAAACCCTTATCTCTGTGCGCACTCGGATCGTCTACCCCCCTAGACGTTCCTCTGACAGGGGTAGCCCGGCGTAGCTCTCTCTTGTTTTGTGTTTGTTTAGGTCATAGGTTGATGTAAAACCATGTTGGTTCACTAGTTGGGGCACTATCCTACCCGGTTTCACCTCGACGGGGAGATTCCCCCCTTATACGGGTACGGAACCTTCGCCTCTAGGTTAGAGCGCATGCATGCGAGGGGGGACACATGCAAGCACCTATACCAACCTCTCACCACACTCACGCACATATGCTAGGGTCACATGCAAGTTTTCATCTCATTCCAATGTTCTCGTGGTCTTCCTCCGGCGAAACCCTGATCTCTGTGCGCACTCGGATCGTCTACCCCCCTAGACGTTCCTCTGACAGGGGTAGCCCGGCGTATCTCTCTCTTGTTTTGTGTTTGTTTAGTTCATAGGTTGATGTAAAACCATGTTGGTTCACAAGTTGGGGCACTATCCTACCCGGTTTCACCTCGACGGGGAGATTCCCCCCTTATACGGGTACGGAACCTTCGCCTCTAGGTTAGAGCGCATGCATGCGAGGGGGAACACATGCAAGCACCTATACCAACCTCTCAACACACTCACACACATATGCTAGGGTCACATGCAAGTTTTCATCTCATTCCAATGTTCTCGTGGTCTTCCTCCGGCGAAACCCTGATATCTGTGCGCACTCGGATCGTCTACCCCCGTAGACGTTCCTCTGACAGGGGTAGCCCGGCGTAGCTCTCTCTTGTTTTGTGTTTGTTTAGGTCATAGGTTGATGTAAAACCATGTTGGTTCACAAGTTGGGGCACTATCCTACCCGGTTTCACCTCGACGGGGAGATTCCCCCCTTATACGGGAACGGAACCTTCGCCTCTAGGTTAGAGCGCATGCATGCGAGGGGGGACACATGCAAGCACCTATACCAACCTCTCACCACACTCACACACATATGCTAGCGTCACATGCAAGTTTTCATCTCATTCCAATGTTCTCGTGGTCTTCCTCCGGCGAAACCCTGATCTCTGTGCGCACTCGGATCGTCTACCCCCGTAGACGTTCCTCTGACAGGGGTAGCCCGGCGTAGCTCTCTCTTGTTTTGTGTTTGTTTAGGTCATAGGTTGATGTAAAACCATGTTGGTTCACAAGTTGGGGCACTATCCTACCCGGTTTCACCTCGCTGGGGAGATTCCCCCCTTATACGGGTACGGAACCTTCGCCTCTAGGTTAGAGCGCATGCATGCGAGGGGGGACACATGCAAGCACCTATACCAACCTCTCACCACACTCACACACATATGCTAGGGTCACATGCAAGTTTTCATCTCATTCCAATGTTCTCATGGTCTTCCTCCGGCGAAACCCTGATCTCTGTGCGCACTCGGATCGTCTACCCCCCTAGACGTTCCTCTGACAGGGGTAGCCCGGCGTAGCTCTCTCTTGTTTTGTGTTTGTTTAGGTCATAGGTTGATGTAAAACCATGTTGGTTCACAAGTTGGGGCACTATCCTACCCGGTTTCACCTCGACGGGGAGATTCCCCCCTTATACGGGTATGGAACCTTCGCCTCTAGGTTAGAGCGCATGCATGCGAGGGGGGACACATGCAAGCACCTATACCAACCTCTCACCACACTCACACACATATGCTAGCGTCACATTCAAGTTTTCATCTCATTCCAATGTTCTCGTGGTCTTCCTCCGGCGAAACCCTGATCTCTGTGCGCACTCGGATCGTCTACCCCCCTAGACGTTCCTCTGACAGGGGTAGCCCGGCGTAGCTCTCTCTTGTTTTGTGTTTGTTTAGGTCATAGGTTGATGTAAAACCATGTTGGTTCACAAGTTGGGGCACTATCCTACCCGGTTTCACCTCGACGGGGAGATTCCCCCCTTATACGGGTACGGAACCTTCGCCTCTAGGTTAGAGCGCATGCATGCGAGGGGGGACACATGCAAGCACCTATACCAACCTCTCACCACACTCACACAGATATGCTAGGGTCACATGCAAGTTTTCATCTCATTCCAATGTTCTCGTGTTCTTCCTCCGGCGAAACCCTGATCTCTGTGCGCACTCGGATCGTCTACCCCCCTAGACGTTCCTCTGACAGGGGTAGCCCGGCGTAGCTCTCTCTTGTTTTGTTTTTGTTTAGGTCATAGGTTGATGTAAAACCATGTTGGTTCACAAGTTGGGGCACTATCCTACCCGGTTTCACCTCGACGGGGAGATTCACCCCTTATACGGGTACGGAACCTTCGCCTCTAGGTTAGAGCACATGCATGCGAGGGGGAACACATGCAAGCACCTATACCAACCTCTCACCACACTCACACACATATGGTAGGGTCACATGCAAGTTTTCATCTCATTCCAATGTTCTCGTGGTCTTCCTCCGGCGAAACCCTGATCTCTGTGCGCACTCGGATCGTCTACCCCCTAGACGTTCCTCTGACAGGGGTAGCCCGGCGTAGCTCTCTCTTGTTTTGTGTTTGTTTAGGTCATAGGTTGATGTAAAACCATGTTGGTTCACAAGTTGGGGCACTATCCTACCCGGTTTCACCTCGACAGGGAGATTCCCCCCTTATACGGGTATGGATCCTTCGCCTCTAGGTTAGAGCGCATGCATGCGAGGGGGGAAACATGCAAGCACCTATACCAACCTCTCACCACACTCACACACATATGCGAGGGTCACATGCAAGTTTTCATCTCATTCCAATGTTCTCGTGGTCTTCCTCCGGCGAAACCCTGATCTCTGTGCGCACTCGGATCGTCTACCCCCCTAGACGTTCCTCTGACAGGGGTAGCCCGACGTAGCTCTCTCTTGTTTTGTGTTTGTTTAGGTCATAGGTTGATGTAAAACCATGTTGGTTCACAAGTTGGGGCACTATCCTACCCGGTTTCACCTCGACGGGGAGATTCCCCCCTTATACGGGTACGGAACCTTCGCCTCTAGGTTAGAGCGCATGCATGCGAGGGGGGACACATGCAAGCACCTATACCAACCTCTCACCACACTCACACACATATGCTAGGGTCACATGCAAGTTTTCATCTCATTCCAATGTTCTCGTGGTCTTCCTCCGGCGAAACCCTGATCTCTGTGCGCACTCGGATCGTCTACCCCCCTAGACGTTCCTCTGACAGGGGTAGCCCGACGTATCTCTCTCTTGTTTTGTGTTTGTTTAGGTCATAGGTTGATGTAAACCCATGTTGGTTCACAAGTTGGGGCACTATCCTACCCGGTTTCACCTCGACGGGGAGATTCCCCCCTTATACGGGTACGGAACCTTCGCCTCTAGGTTAGAGCGCATGCATGCGAGGGGGGACACATGCAAGCACCTATACCAACCTCTCACCACACTCACACACATATGATAGGGTCACATGCAAGTTTTCATCTCATTCCAATGTTCTCGTGGTCTTCCTCCGGCGAAACCCTGATCTCTGTGCTCACTCGGATCGTCTACCCCCCTAGACGTTCCTCTGACAGGGGTAGCCCAGCGTATCTCTCTCTTGTTTTGTGTTTGTTTAGGTCATAGGTTGATGTAAAACCATGTTGGTTCACAATTTGGGGCACTATCCTACCCGGTTTCACCTCGACGGGGAGATTCCCCCCTTATACGGGTACGGAACCTTCGCCTCTAGGTTAGAGCGCATGCATGCGAGGGGGGACACATGCAAGCACCTATACCAACCTCTCACCACACTCACGCACATATGCTAGGGTCACATGCAAGTTTTCATCTCATTCCAATGTTCTCGTGGTCTTCCTCCGGCGAAACCCTGATCTCTGTGCGCACTCGGATCGTCTACCCCCCTAGACGTTCCTCTGACAGGGGTAGCCCGGCGTATCTCTCTCTTGTTTTGGGTTTGGTTAGGTCATAGGTTGATGTAAAACCATGTTGGTTCACAAGTTGGGGCACTATCCTACCCGGTTTCACCTCGACGGGGAGATTCCCCCTTATACGGGTACGGAACCTTCGCCTCTAGGTTAGAGCGCATGAATGCGAGGGGGGACACATGCAAGCACCTATACCAACCTCTCACCACACTCACGCACATATGCTAGGGTCACATGCAAGTTTTCATCTCATTCCAATGTTCTCGTGGTCTTCCTCCGGCGAAACCCTGATCTCTGTGCGCACTCGGATCGTCTACCCCCCTAGACGTTCCTCTGACAGGGGTAGCCCGGCGTAGCTCTCTCTTGTTTTGTGTTTGTTTAGGTCATAGGTTGATGTAAAACCATGTTGGTTCACAAGTTGGGGCACTATCCTACCCGGTTTCACCTCGACGGGGAGATTCCCCCCTTATACGGGTACGGAACCTTCGCCTCGAGGTTAGAGCGCATGCATGCGAGGGGGAACACATGCAAGCACCTATACCAACCTCTCACCACACTCACGCACATATGGTAGGGTCACATGCAAGTTTTCATCTCATTCCAATGTTCTCGTGGTCTTCCTCCGGCGAAACCCTGATCTCTGTGCGCACTCGGATCGTCTACCCCCCTAGACGTTCCTCTGACAGGGGTAGCCCGGCGTAGCTCTCTCTTGTTTTGTGTTTGTTTAGGTCATAGGTTGATGTAAAACCATGTTGGTTCACAAGTTGGGGCACTATCCTACCCGGTTTCACCTCGACGGGGAGATTCCCCCCTTATACGGGTACGGAACCTTCGCCTCTAGGTTAGAGCGCATGCATGTGAGGGGGGACACATGCAAGCACCTATACCAACCTCTCACCACACTCACACACATATGCTAGGGTCACATGCAAGTTTTCATCTCATTCCAATATTCTCGTGGTCTTCCTCCGGCGAAACCCTGATCTCTGTGCGCACTCGGATCGTCTACCCCCTAGACGTTCCTCTGACAGGGGTAGCCCGACGTATCTCTCTCTTGTTTTGTGTTTGTTTAGGTTATAGGTTGATGTAAAACCATGTTGGTTCACAAGTTGGGGCACTATCCTACCCGGTTTCACCTCGACGGGGAGATTCCCCCCTTATACGGGTACGGAACCTTCGCCTCTAGGTTAGAGCGCATGCATGCGAGGGGGGACACATGCAAGCACCTATACCAACCTCTCACCACACTCACACACATATGATAGGGTCACATGCAAGTTTTCATCTCATTCCAATGTTCTCGTGGTCTTCCTCCGGCGAAACCCTGATCTCTGTGCGCACTCGGATCGTCTACCCCCCTAGACGTTCCTCTAACAGGGGTAGCCCGGCGTAGCTCTCTCTTGTTTTGTGTTTGTTTAGGTCATAGGTTGATGTAAAACCATGTTGGTTCACAAGTTGGGGCACTATCCTACCCGGTTTCACCTCGACGGGGAGATTCCCCCCTTATACGGGTACGGAACCTTCGCCTCTAGGTTAGAGCGCATGCATGCGAGGGGGAACACATGCAAGCACCTATACCAACCTCTCACCACACTCACACACATATGGTAGGGTCACATGCAAGTTTTCATCTCATTCCAATGTTCTCGTGGTCTTCCTCCGGCGAAACCCTGATCTCTGTGCGCACTCGGATCGTCTACCCCCCTAGACGTTCCTCTGAGAGGGGTAGCCCGGCGTAGCTCTCTCTTGTTTTGTGTTTGTTTAGGTCATAGGTTGATGTAAAACCATGTTGGTTCACAATTTGGGGCACTATCCTACCCGGTTTCACCTCGACAGGGAGATTCCCCCCTTATACGGGTACGGAACCTTCGCCTCTAGGTTAGAGCGCATGCATGCGAGGGGGGACACATGCAAGCACCTATACCAACCTCTCACCACACTCACACACATATGCTAGGGTCACATGCAAGTTTTCATCTCATTCCAATGTTCTCGTGGTCTTCCTCCGGCGAAACCCTGATCTCTGTGCGCACTCGGATCGTCTACCCCCCTAGACGTTCCTCTGACAGGGGTAGCCCGGCGTAGCTCTCTCTTGTTTTGTGTTTGTTTAGGTCATAGGTTGATGTAAAACCATGTTGGTTCACAAGTTGGGGCACTATCCTACCCGGTTTCACCTCGACGGGGAGATTCCCCCCTTATAGGGGTACGGAACCTTCGCCTCTAGGTTAGAGCGCATGCATGCGAGGGGGGACACATTCAAGCACCTATACCAACCTCTCACCACACTCACACACATATGATAGGGTCACATCCAAGTTTTCATCTCATTACAATGTTCTCGTGGTCTTCCTCCGGCGAAACCCTGATCTCTGTGCGCACTCGGATCGTCTACCCCCCTAGACGTTCCTCTGACAGGGGTAGCCCGGCGTAGCTCTCTCTTGTTTTGTGTTTGTTTAGGTCATAGGTTGATGTAAAACCATGTTGGTTCACAAGTTGGGGCACTATCCTACCCGGTTTCACCTCGACAGGGAGATTCCCCCCTTATACGGGTATGGATCCTTCGCCTCTAGGTTAGAGCGCATGCATGCGAGGGGGGAAACATGCAAGCACCTATACCAACCTCTCACCACACTCACACACATATGATAGGGTCACATGCAAGTTTTCATCTCATTCCAATGTTCTCGTGGTCTTCCTCCGGCGAAACCCTGATCTCTGTGCTCACTCGGATCGTCTACCCCCCTAGACGTTCCTCTGACAGGGGTAGCCCAGCGTATCTCTCTCTTGTTTTGTGTTTGTTTAGGTCATAGGTTGATGTAAAACCATGTTGGTTCACAAGTTGGGGCACTATCCTACCCGGTTTCACCTCGACGGGGAGATTCACCCCTTATACGGGTACGGAACCTTCGCCTCTAGGTTAGAGCACATGCATGCGAGGGGGAACACATGCAAGCACCTATACCAACCTCTCACCACACTCACACACATATGGTAGGGTCACATGCAAGTTTTCATCTCATTCCAATGTTCTCGTGGTCTTCCTCCGGCGAAACCCTGATCTCTGTGCGCACTCGGATCGTCTACCCCCTAGACGTTCCTCTGACAGGGGTAGCCCGGCGTAGCTCTCTCTTGTTTTGTGTTTGTTTAGGTCATAGGTTGATGTAAAACCATGTTGGTTCACAAGTTGGGGCACTATCCTACCCGGTTTCACCTCGACAGGGAGATTCCCCCCTTATACGGGTATGGATCCTTCGCCTCTAGGTTAGAGCGCATGCATGCGAGGGGGGAAACATGCAAGCACCTATACCAACCTCTCACCACACTCACACACATATGCGAGGGTCACATGCAAGTTTTCATCTCATTCCAATGTTCTCGTGGTCTTCCTCCGGCGAAACCCTGATCTCTGTGCGCACTCGGATCGTCTACCCCCCTAGACGTTCCTCTGACAGGGGTAGCCCGACGTAGCTCTCTCTTGTTTTGTGTTTGTTTAGGTCATAGGTTGATGTAAAACCATGTTGGTTCACAAGTTGGGGCACTATCCTACCCGGTTTCACCTCGACGGGGAGATTCCCCCCTTATACGGGTACGGAACCTTCGCCTCTAGGTTAGAGCGCATGCATGCGAGGGGGGACACATGCAAGCACCTATACCAACCTCTCACCACACTCACACACATATGCTAGGGTCACATGCAAGTTTTCATCTCATTCCAATGTTCTCGTGGTCTTCCTCCGGCGAAACCCTGATCTCTGTGCGCACTCGGATCGTCTACCCCCCTAGACGTTCCTCTGACAGGGGTAGCCCGACGTATCTCTCTCTTGTTTTGTGTTTGTTTAGGTCATAGGTTGATGTAAACCCATGTTGGTTCACAAGTTGGGGCACTATCCTACCCGGTTTCACCTCGACGGGGAGATTCCCCCCTTATACGGGTACGGAACCTTCGCCTCTAGGTTAGAGCGCATGCATGCGAGGGGGGACACATGCAAGCACCTATACCAACCTCTCACCACACTCACACACATATGATAGGGTCACATGCAAGTTTTCATCTCATTCCAATGTTCTCGTGGTCTTCCTCCGGCGAAACCCTGATCTCTGTGCTCACTCGGATCGTCTACCCCCCTAGACGTTCCTCTGACACGGGTAGCCCAGCGTATCTCTCTCTTGTTTTGTGTTTGTTTAGGTCATAGGTTGATGTAAAACCATGTTGGTTCACAATTTGGGGCACTATCCTACCCGGTTTCACCTCGACGGGGAGATTCCCCCCTTATACGGGTACGGAACCTTCGCCTCTAGGTTAGAGCGCATGCATGCGAGGGGGGACACATGCAAGCACCTATACCAACCTCTCACCACACTCACGCACATATGCTAGGGTCACATGCAAGTTTTCATCTCATTCCAATGTTCTCGTGGTCTTCCTCCGGCGAAACCCTGATCTCTGTGCGCACTCGGATCGTCTACCCCCCTAGACGTTCCTCTGACAGGGGTAGCCCGGCGTATCTCTCTCTTGTTTTGGGTTTGGTTAGGTCATAGGTTGATGTAAAACCATGTTGGTTCACAAGTTGGGGCACTATCCTACCCGGTTTCACCTCGACGGGGAGATTCCCCCTTATACGGGTACGGAACCTTCGCCTCTAGGTTAGAGCGCATGAATGCGAGGGGGGACACATGCAAGCACCTATACCAACCTCTCACCACACTCACGCACATATGCTAGGGTCACATGCAAGTTTTCATCTCATTCCAATGTTCTCGTGGTCTTCCTCCGACGAAACCCTGATCTCTGTGCGCACTCGGATCGTCTACCCCCCTAGACGTTCCTCTGACAGGGGTAGCCCGGCGTAGCTCTCTCTTGTTTTGTGTTTGTTTAGGTCATAGGTTGATGTAAAACCATGTTGGTTCACAAGTTGGGGCACTATCCTACCCGGTTTCACCTCGACGGGGAGATTCCCCCCTTATACGGGTACGGAACCTTCGCCTCGAGGTTAGAGCGCATGCATGCGAGGGGGAACACATGCAAGCACCTATACCAACCTCTCACCACACTCACGCACATATGGTAGGGTCACATGCAAGTTTTCATCTCATTCCAATGTTCTCGTGGTCTTCCTCCGGCGAAACCCTGATCTCTGTGCGCACTCGGATCGTCTACCCCCCTAGACGTTCCTCTGACAGGGGTAGCCCGGCGTAGCTCTCTCTTGTTTTGTGTTTGTTTAGGTCATAGGTTGATGTAAAACCATGTTGGTTCACAAGTTGGGGCACTATCCTACCCGGTTTCACCTCGACGGGGAGATTCCCCCCTTATACGGGTACGGAACCTTCGCCTCTAGGTTAGAGCGCATGCATGCGAGGGGGGACACATGCAAGCACCTATACCAACCTCTCACCACACTCACACACATATGCTAGGGTCACATGCAAGTTTTCATCTCATTCCAATATTCTCGTGGTCTTCCTCCGGCGAAACCCTGATCTCTGTGCGCACTCGGATCGTCTACCCCCTAGACGTTCCTCTGACAGGGGTAGCCCGACGTATCTCTCTCTTGTTTTGTGTTTGTTTAGGTTATAGGTTGATGTAAAACCATGTTGGTTCACAAGTTGGGGCACTATCCTACCCGGTTTCACCTCGACGGGGAGATTCCCCCCTTATACGGGTACGGAACCTTCGCCTCTAGGTTAGAGCGCATGCATGCGAGGGGGGACACATGCAAGCACCTATACCAACCTCTCACCACACTCACACACATATGATAGGGTCACATGCAAGTTTTCATCTCATTCCAATGTTCTCGTGGTCTTCCTCCGGCGAAACCCTGATCTCTGTGCGCACTCGGATCGTCTACCCCCCTAGACGTTCCTCTAACAGGGGTAGCCCGGCGTAGCTCTCTCTTGTTTTGTGTTTGTTTAGGTCATAGGTTGATGTAAAACCATGTTGGTTCACAAGTTGGGGCACTATCCTACCCGGTTTCACCTCGACGGGGAGATTCCCCCCTTATACGGGTACGGAACCTTCGCCTCTAGGTTAGAGCGCATGCATGCGAGGGGGAACACATGCAAGCACCTATACCAACCTCTCACCACACTCACACACATATGGTAGGGTCACATGCAAGTTTTCATCTCATTCCAATGTTCTCGTGGTCTTCCTCCGGCGAAACCCTGATCTCTGTGCGCACTCGGATCGTCTACCCCCCTAGACGTTCCTCTGAGAGGGGTAGCCCGGCGTAGCTCTCTCTTGTTTTGTGTTTGTTTAGGTCATAGGTTGATGTAAAACCATGTTGGTTCACAATTTGGGGCACTATCCTACCCGGTTTCACCTCGACAGGGAGATTCCCCCCTTATACGGGTACGGAACCTTCGCCTCTAGGTTAGAGCGCATGCATGCGAGGGGGGACACATGCAAGCACCTATACCAACCTCTCACCACACTCACACACATATGCTAGGGTCACATGCAAGTTTTCATCTCATTCCAATGTTCTCGTGGTCTTCCTCCGGCGAAACCCTGATCTCTGTGCGCACTCGGATCGTCTACCCCCCTAGACGTTCCTCTGACAGGGGTAGCCCGGCGTAGCTCTCTCTTGTTTTGTGTTTGTTTAGGTCATAGGTTGATGTAAAACCATGTTGGTTCACAAGTTGGGGCACTATCCTACCCGGTTTCACCTCGACGGGGAGATTCCCCCCTTATAGGGGTACGGAACCTTCGCCTCTAGGTTAGAGCGCATGCATGCGAGGGGGGACACATTCAAGCACCTATACCAACCTCTCACCACACTCACACACATATGATAGGGTCACATCCAAGTTTTCATCTCATTACAATGTTCTCGTGGTCTTCCTCCGGCGAAACCCTGATCTCTGTGCGCACTCGGATCGTCTACCCCCCTAGACGTTCCTCTGACAGGGGTAGCCCGGCGTAGCTCTCTCTTGTTTTGTGTTTGTTTAGGTCATAGGTTGATGTAAAACCATGTTGGTTCACAAGTTGGGGCACTATCCTACCCGGTTTCACCTCGACAGGGAGATTCCCCCCTTATACGGGTATGGATCCTTCGCCTCTAGGTTAGAGCGCATGCATGCGAGGGGGGAAACATGCAAGCACCTATACCAACCTCTCACCACACTCACACACATATGCTAGGGTCACATGCAAGTTTTCATCTCATTCCAATGTTCTCGTGGTCTTCCTCCGGCGAAACCCTGATCTCTGTGCGCACTCGGATCGTCTACCCCCCTAGACGTTCCTCTGACAGGGGTAGCCCGACGTAGCTCTCTCTTGTTTTGTGTTTGTTTAGGTCATAGGTTGATGTAAAACCATGTTGGTTCACAAGTTGGGGCACTATCCTACCCGGTTTCACCTCGACGGGGAGATTCCCCCTTATACGGGTACGGAACCTTCGCCTCTAGGTTAGAGCGCATGCATGCGAGGGGGGACACATTCAAGCACCTATACCAACCTCTCACCACACTCACACACATATGATAGGGTCACATCCAAGTTTTCATCTCATTACAATGTTCTCGTGGTCTTCCTCCGGCGAAACCCTGATCTCTGTGCGCACTCGGATCGTCTACCCCCCTAGACGTTCCTCTGACAGGGGTAGCCCGGCGTAGCTCTCTCTTGTTTTGTGTTTGTTTAGGTCATAGGTTGATGTAAAACCATGTTGGTTCACAAGTTGGGGCACTATCCTACCCGGTTTCACCTTGACGGGGAGATTCCCCCCTTATACGGGTACGGAACCTTCGCCTCTAGGTTAGAGCGCATGCATGCGAGGGGGGACACATGCAAGCACCTATACCAACCTCTCACCACACTCACGCACATATGCTAGGGTCACATGCAAGTTTTCATCTCATTCCAATGTTCTCGTGGTCTTCCTCCGGCGAAACCCTGATCTCTGTGCGCACTCGGATCGTCTACCCCCCTAGACGTTCCTCTGACACGGGTAGCCCGGCGTAGCTCTCTCTTGTTTTGTGTTTGTTTAGGTCATAGGTTGATGTAAAACCATGTTGGTTCACAAGTGGGGGCACTATCCTAGCCGGTTTCACCTCGACGGGGAGATTCCCCCCTTATACGGGTACGGAACCTTCGCCTCTAGGTTAGAGCGCATGCATGCGAGGGGGGACACATGCAAGCACCTATACCAACCTCTCACCACACTCACACACATATGCTAGGGTCAAATACAAGTTTTCATCTCATTCCAATGTTCTCATGGTCTTCCTCCGGCGAAACCCTGATCTCTGTGCGCACTCGGATCGTCTACCCCCCTAGACGTTCCTCTGACAGGGGTAGCCCGGCGTAGCTCTCTCTTGTTTTGTGTTTTTTTAGGTCATAGGTTGATGTAAAACCATGTTGGTTCACAAGTTGGGGCACTATCCTACCCGGTTCCACCTCGACAGGGAGATTCCCCCCTTATACGGGTATGGAACCTTCGCCTCTAGCTTAGAGCGCATGCATGCGAGGGGGGACACATGCAAGCACCTATACCAACCTCTCACCACACTCACGCACATATGCTAGGGTCACATGCAAGTTTTCATCTCATTCCAATGTTCTCGTGATCTTCCTCCGGCGAAACCCTTATCTCTATGCGCACTCGGATCGTCTACCCCCCTAGACGTTCCTCTGACAGGGGTAGCCCGGCGTAGCTCTCTCTTGTTTTGTGTTTGTTTAGGTCATAGGTTGATGTAAAACCATGTTGGTTCACAAGTTGGGGCACTATCCTACCCGGTTTCACCTCGACGGGGAGATTCCCCCCTTATACGGGTACGGAACCTTCGCCTCTAGGTTAGAGCGCATGCATGCGAGGGGGGACACATGCAAGCACCTATACCAACCTCTCACCACACTCACGCACATATGCTAGGGTCACATGCAAGTTTTCATCTCATTCCAATGTTCTCGTGGTCTTCCTCCGGCGAAACCCTGATCTCTGTGCGCACTCGGATCGTCTACCCCCCTAGACGTTCCTCTGACAGGGGTAGACCGGCGTAGCTCTCTCTTGTTTTGTGTTTGTTTAGGTCATAGGTTGATGTAAAACCATGTTGGTTCACAAGTTGGGGCACTATCCTACCCGGTTTCACCTCGACGGGGAGATTCCCCCCTTATACGGGTACGGAACCTTCGCCTCTAGGTTAGAGCGCATGCATGCGAGGGGGGACACATGCAAGCACCTATACCAACCTCTCACCACACTCACACACATATGCTAGGGTCACATGCAAGTTTTCATCTCATTCCAATGTTCTCGTGGTCTTCCTCCGGCGAAACCATGATCTCTGTGCGCACTCGGATCGTCTACCCCCCTAGACGTTCCTCTGACAGGGGTAGCCCGGCGTAGCTCTCTCTTGTTTTGTGTTTGTTTAGGTCATAGGTTGATGTAAAACCATGTTGGTTCACAAGTTGGGGCACTATCCTACCCGGTTTCACCTCGACGGGGAGATTCCCCCCTTATACGGGTACGGAACCTTCGCCTCTAGGTTAGAGCGCATGCATGCGAGGGGGCACACATGCAAGCACCTATACCAACCACTCACCACACTCACGCACATATGCTAGGGTCACATGCAAGTTTTCATCTCATTCCAATGTTCTCGTGGTCTTCCTCCGGTGAAACCCTGATCTCTGTGCGCACTCGGATCGTCTACCCCCGTAGACGTTCCTCTGACAGGGGTAGCCAGGCGTATCTCTCTCTTGTTTTGTGTTTGTTTAGGTCATAGGTTGATGTAAAACCATGTTGGTTCACAAGTTGGGGCACTATCCTACCCGGTTTCACCTCGACGGGGAGATTCCCCCCTTATACGGGTACGGAACCTTCGCCTCTAGGTTAGAGCGCATGCATGCGAGGGGGGACACATGCAAGCACCTATACCAACCTATCACCACACTCACGCACATATGCTAGGGTCACATGCAAGTTTTCATCTCATTCCAATGTTCTCGTGGTCTTCCTCCGGCGAAACCCTGATCTCTGTGCGCACTCGGATCGTCTACCCCCTAGACGTTCCTCTGACAGGGGTAGCCCGGCGTAGCTCTCTCTTGTTTTGTGTTTGTTTAGGTCATAGGTTGATGTAAAACCATGTTGGTTCACAAGTTGGGGCACTATCCTACCCGGTTTCACCTCGACGGGGAGATTCCCCCCTTATACGGGTACGGAACCTTCGCCTCTAGGTTAGAGCGCATGCATGCGAGGGGGGACACATGCAAGCACCTATACCAACCTCTCACCACACTCACACACATATGCTAGCGTCACATGCAAGTTTTCATCTCATTCCAATGTTCTCGTGGTCTTCCTCCGGCGAAACCCTGATCTCTGTGCGCACTCGGATCGTCTACCCCCCTAGACGTTCCTCTGACAGGGGTAGCCCGGCGTAGCTCTCTCTTGTTTTGTGTTTGTTTAGGTCATAGGTTGATGTAAAACCATGTTGGTTCACAAGTTGGGGCACTATCCTACCCGGTTTCACCTCGACGGGGAGATTCCCCCCTTATACGGGTATGGAACCTTCGCCTCTAGGTTAGAGCGCATGCATGCGAGGGGGAACACATGCAAGCACCTATACCAACCTCTCACCACACTCACAAACAAATGCTAGGGTCACATGCAAGTTTTCATCTCATTCCAATGTTCTCGTGGTCTTCCTCCGGCGAAACCCTGATCTCTGTGCACTCGGATCGTCTACCCCCTAGACGTTCCTCTGACAGGGGTAGCCCGGCGTAGCTATCTCTTGTTTTGTGTTTGTTTAGGTCATAGGTTGATGTAAAACCATGTTGGTTCACTAGTTGGGGCACTATCCTACCCGGTATCACCTCGACGGGGAGATTCCCCCCTTATACGGGTATGGAACCTTCGCCTCTAGGTTAGAGCGCATGCATGCGAGGGGGGACACATGCAAGCACCTATACCAACCTCTCACCACACTCACGCACATATGCTAGGGTCACATGCAAGTTTTCATCTCATTCCAATGTTCTCGTGGTCTTCCTCCGGCGAAACCCTGATCTCTATGCGCACTCGGATCGTCTACCCCCCTAGACGTTCCTCTGACAGGGGTAGCCCGGCGTAGCTCTCTCTTGTTTTGTGTTTGTTTAGGTCATAGGTTGATGTAAAACCATGTTGGTTCACTAGTTGGGGCACTATCCTACCCGGTTTCACCTCGACGGGGAGATTCCCCCCTTATACGGGTACGGAACCTTCGCCTCTAGGTTAGAGCGCATGCATGCGAGGGGGAACACATGCAAGCACCTATACCAACCTCTCACCACACTCACGCACATATGCTAGGGTCACATGCAAGTTTTCATCTCATTCCAATGTTCTCGTGGTCTTCCTCCGGCGAAACCCTGATCTCTGTGCGCACTCGGATCGTCTACCCCCGTAGACGTTCCTCTGACAGGGGTAGCCCGGCGTAGCTCTCTCTTGTTTTGTGTTTGTTTAGGTCATAGGTTGATGTAAAACCATGTTGGTTCACAAGTTGGGGCACTATCCTACCCGGTTTCACCTCGACAGGGAGATTCCCCCCTTATACGGGTACGGAACCTTCGCCTCTAGGTTAGAGCGCATGCATGCGAGGGGGGACACATGCAAGCACCTATACCATCCTCTCACCACACTCACGCACATATGCTAGGGTCACATGCAAGTTTTCATCTCATTCCAATGTTCTCGTGGTCTTCCTCCGGCGAAACCTTGATCTCTGTGCGCACTCGGATCGTCTACCCCCCTAGACGTTCCTCTGACAGGGGTAGCCCGGCGTAGCTCTCTCTTGTTTTGTGTTTGTTTAGGTCATAGGTTGATGTAAAACCATGTTGGTTCACAAGTTGGGGCACTACCCTACCCGGTTTCACCTCGACGGGGAGATTCCCCCCTTATACGGGTACGGAACCTTCGCCTCTAGGTTAGAGCGCATGCATGCGAGGGGGGACACATGCAAGCACCTATACCAACCTCTCACCACACTCACGCACATATCCTAGGGTCACATGCAAGTTTTCATCTCATTCCAATGTTCTCGTGGTCTTCCTCCGGCGAAACCCTGATCTCTGTGCGCACTCGGATCGTCTACCCCCCTAGACATTCCTCTGACAGGGGTAGCCCGGCGTAGCTCTCTCTTGTTTTTTGTTTGTTTAGGTCATAGGTTGATGTAAAACCATGTTGGTTCACAAGTTGGGGCACTATCCTACCCGGTTTCACCTCGACGGGGAGATTCCCCCTTATACGGGTACGGAACCTTCGCCTCTAGGTTAGAGCGCATGCATGCGAGGGGGAACACATGCAAACACCTATACCAACCTCTCACCACACTCACGCACATATGCTAGGGTCACATGCAAGTTTTCATCTCATTCCAATGTTCTCGTGGTCTTCCTCCGGCGAAACCCTGATCTCTGTGCGTACTCGGATCGTCTACCCCCCTAGACGTTCCTCTGACAGGGGTAGCCCGGCGTAGCTCTCTCTTGTTTTGTGTTTGTTTAGGTCATAGGTTGATGTAAAACCATGTTGGTTCACAAGTTGGGGCACTATCCTACCCGGTTTCACCTCGACGGGGAGATTCCCCCCTTATACGGGTACGACACCTTCGCCTCTAGGTTAGAGCGCATGCATGCGAGGGGGGACACATGCAAGCACCTATACCAACCTCTCACCACACTCACACACATATGCTAGCGTCACATGCAAGTTTTCATCTCATTCCAATGTTCTCGTGGTCTTCCTCCGGCGAAACCCTGATCTCTGTGCGCACACGGATCGTCTACCCCCGTAGACGTTCCTCTGACAGGGGTAGCCCGGCGTAGCTCTCTCTTGTTTTGTGTTTGTTTAGGTCATAGGTTGATGTAAAACCATGTTGGTTCACAAGTTGGGGCACTATCCTACCCGGTTTCACCTCGACGGGGAGATTCCCCCCTTATACGGGTACGGAACCTTCGCCTCTAGGTTAGAGCGCATGCATGCGAGGGGGGACACATGCAAGCACCTATACCAACCTCTCACCACACTCACACACATATGCTAGGGTCACATGCAAGTTTTCATCTCATTCCAATGTTCTCATGGTCTTCCTCCGGCGAAACCCTGATCTCTGTGCGCACTCGGATCGTCTACCCCCCTAGACGTTCCTCTGACAGGGGTAGCCCGGCGTAGCTCTCTCTTGTTTTGTGTTTGTTTAGGTCATAGGTTGATGTAAAACCATGTTGGTTCACAAGTTGGGGCACTATCCTACCCGGTTTCACCTCGACGGGGAGATTCCCCCCTTATACGGGTATGGAACCTTCGCCTCTAGGTTAGAGCGCATGCATGCGAGGGGGGACACATGCAAGCACCTATACCAACCTCTCACCACACTCACACACATATGCTAGCGTCACATGCAAGTTTTCATCTCATTCCAATGTTCTCGTGGTCTTCCTCCGGCGAAACCCTGATCTCTGTGCGCACTCGGATCGTCTACCCCCCTAGACGTTCCTCTGACAGGGGTAGCCCGGCGTAGCTCTCTCTTGTTTTGTGTTTGTTTAGGTCATAGGTTGATGTAAAACCATGTTGGTTCACAAGTTGGGGCACTACCCTACCCGGTTTCACCTCGACGGGGAGATTCCCCCCTTATACGGGTACGGAACCTTCGCCTCTAGGTTAGAGCGCATGCATGCGAGGGGGGACACATGCAAGCACCTATACCAACCTCTCACCACACTCACGCACATATCCTAGGGTCACATGCAAGTTTTCATCTCATTCCAATGTTCTCGTGGTCTTCCTCCGGCGAAACCCTGATCTCTGTGCGCACTCGGATCGTCTACCCCCCTAGACATTCCTCTGACAGGGGTAGCCCGGCGTAGCTCTCTCTTGTTTTTTGTTTGTTTAGGTCATAGGTTGATGTAAAACCATGTTGGTTCACAAGTTGGGGCACTATCCTACCCGGTTTCACCTCGACGGGGAGATTCCCCCTTATACGGGTACGGAACCTTCGCCTCTAGGTTAGAGCGCATGCATGCGAGGGGGAACACATGCAAACACCTATACCAACCTCTCACCACACTCACGCACATATGCTAGGGTCACATGCAAGTTTTCATCTCATTCCAATGTTCTCGTGGTCTTCCTCCGGCGAAACCCTGATCTCTGTGCGTACTCGGATCGTCTACCCCCCTAGACGTTCCTCTGACAGGGGTAGCCCGGCGTAGCTCTCTCTTGTTTTGTGTTTGTTTAGGTCATAGGTTGATGTAAAACCATGTTGGTTCACCAGTTGGGGCACTATCCTACCCGGTTTCACCTCGACGGGGAGATTCCCCCCTTATACGGGTACGACACCTTCGCCTCTAGGTTAGAGCGCATGCATGCGAGGGGGGACACATGCAAGCACCTATACCAACCTCTCACCACACTCACACACATATGCTAGCGTCACATGCAAGTTTTCATCTCATTCCAATGTTCTCGTGGTCTTCCTCCGGCGAAACCCTGATCTCTGTGCGCACACGGATCGTCTACCCCCGTAGACGTTCCTCTGACAGGGGTAGCCCGGCGTAGCTCTCTCTTGTTTTGTGTTTGTTTAGGTCATAGGTTGATGTAAAACCATGTTGGTTCACAAGTTGGGGCACTATCCTACCCGGTTTCACCTCGACGGGGAGATTCCCCCCTTATACGGGTACGGAACCTTCGCCTCTAGGTTAGAGCGCATGCATGCGAGGGGGGACACATGCAAGCACCTATACCAACCTCTCACCACACTCACACACATATGCTAGGGTCACATGCAAGTTTTCATCTCATTCCAATGTTCTCATGGTCTTCCTCCGGCGAAACCCTGATCTCTGTGCGCACTCGGATCGTCTACCCCCCTAGACGTTCCTCTGACAGGGGTAGCCCGGCGTAGCTCTCTCTTGTTTTGTGTTTGTTTAGGTCATAGGTTGATGTAAAACCATGTTGGTTCACAAGTTGGGGCACTATCCTACCCGGTTTCACCTCGACGGGGAGATTCCCCCCTTATACGGGTATGGAACCTTCGCCTCTAGGTTAGAGCGCATGCATGCGAGGGGGGACACATGCAAGCACCTATACCAACCTCTCACCACACTCACACACATATGCTAGCGTCACATGCAAGTTTTCATCTCATTCCAATGTTCTCGTGGTCTTCCTCCGGCGAAACCCTGATCTCTGTGCGCACTCGGATCGTCTACCCCCCTAGACGTTCCTCTGACAGGGGTAGCCCGGCGTAGCTCTCTCTTGTTTTGTGTTTGTTTAGGTCATAGGTTGATGTAAAACCATGTTGGTTCACAAGTTGGGGCACTATCCTACCCGGTTTCACCTCGACGGGGAGATTCCCCCCTTATACGGGTACGACACCTTCGCCTCTAGGTTAGAGCGCATGCATGCGAGGGGGGACACATGCAAGCACCTATACCAACCTCTCACCACACTCACACACATATGCTAGCGTCACATGCAAGTTTTCATCTCATTCCAATGTTCTCGTGGTCTTCCTCCGGCGAAACCCTGATCTCTGTGCGCACACGGATCGTCTACCCCCGTAGACGTTCCTCTGACAGGGGTAGCCCGGCGTAGCTCTCTCTTGTTTTGTGTTTGTTTAGGTCATAGGTTGATGTAAAACCATGTTGGTTCACAAGTTGGGGCACTATCCTACCCGGTTTCACCTCGACGGGGAGATTCCCCCCTTATACGGGTACGGAACCTTCGCCTCTAGGTTAGAGCGCATGCATGCGAGGGGGGACACATGCAAGCACCTATACCAACCTCTCACCACACTCACACACATATGCTAGGGTCACATGCAAGTTTTCATCTCATTCCAATGTTCTCATGGTCTTCCTCCGGCGAAACCCTGATCTCTGTGCGCACTCGGATCGTCTACCCCCCTAGACGTTCCTCTGACAGGGGTAGCCCGGCGTAGCTCTCTCTTGTTTTGTGTTTGTTTAGGTCATAGGTTGATGTAAAACCATGTTGGTTCACAAGTTGGGGCACTATCCTACCCGGTTTCACCTCGACGGGGAGATTCCCCCCTTATACGGGTATGGAACCTTCGCCTCTAGGTTAGAGCGCATGCATGCAAGGGGGGACACATGCAAGCACCTATACCAACCTCTCACCACACTCACACACATATGCTAGCGTCACATGCAAGTTTTCATCTCATTCCAATGTTCTCGTGGTCTTCCTCCGGCGAAACCCTGATCTCTGTGCGCACTCGGATCGTCTACCCCCCTAGACGTTCCTCTGACAGGGGTAGCCCGGCGTAGCTCTCTCTTGTTTTGTGTTTGTTTAGGTCATAGGTTGATGTAAAACCATGTTGGTTCACAAGTTGGGGCACTATCCTACCCGGTTTCACCTCGACGGGGAGATTCCCCCCTTATACGGGTACGGAACCTTCGCCTCTAGGTTAGAGCGCATGCATGCGAGGGGGGACACATGCAAGCACCTATACCAACCTCTCACCACACTCACACACATATGCTAGGGTCACATGCAAGTTTTCATCTCATTCCAATGTTCTCGTGTTCTTCCTCCGGCGAAACCCTGATCTCTGTGCCCACTCGGATCGTCTACCCCCCTAGACGTTCCTCTGACAGGGGTAGCCCGACGTAGCTCTCTATTGTTTTGTGTTTGTTTAGGTCATAGGTTGATGTAAAACCATGTTGGTTCACAAGTTGGGGCACTATCCTACCCGGTTTCACCTCGACGGGGAGATTCCCCCCTTATACGGGTACGGAACCTTCGCCTCTAGGTTAGAGCGCATGCATGCGAGGGGGGACACATGCAAGCACCTATACCAACCACTCACCACACTCACGCACATATGCTAGGGTCACATGCAAGTTTTCATCTCATTCCAATGTTCTCGTGGTCTTCCTCCGGTGAAACCCTGATCTCTCTGCGCACTCGGATCGTCTACCCCCGTAGACGTTCCTCTGACAGGGGTAGCCAGGCGTATCTCTCTCTTGTTTTGTGTTTGTTTAGGTCATAGGTTGATGTAAAACCATGTTGGTTCACAAGTTGGGGCACTATCCTACCCGGTTTCACCTCGACGGGGAGATTCCCCCCTTATACGGGTACGGAACCTTCGCCTCTAGGTTAGAGCGCATGCATGCGAGGGGGGACACATGCAAGCACCTATACCAACCTCTCACCACACTCACGCACATATGCTAGGGTCACATGCAAGTTTTCATCTCATTCCAATGTTCTCGTGGTCTTCCTCCGGCGAAACCCTGATCTCTGTGCGCACTCGGATCGTCTACCCCCTAGACGTTCCTCTGACAGGGGTAGCCCGGCGTAGCTCTCTCTTGTTTTGTGTTTGTTTAGGTCATAGGTTGATGTAAAACCATGTTGGTTCACAAGTTGGGGCACTATCCTACCCGGTTTCACCTCGACGGGGAGATTCCCCCCTTATACGGGTACGGAACCTTCGCCTCTAGGTTAGAGCGCATGCATGCGAGGGGGGACACATGCAAGCACCTATACCAACCTCTCACCACACTCACACACATATGCTAGCGTCACATGCAAGTTTTCATCTCATTCCAATGTTCTCGTGGTCTTCCTCCGGCGAAACCCTGATCTCTGTGCGCACTCGGATCGTCTACCCCCCTAGACGTTCCTCTGACAGGGGTAGCCCGGCGTAGCTCTCTCTTGTTTTGTGTTTGTTTAGGTCATAGGTTGATGTAAAACCATGTTGGTTCACTAGTTGGGGCACTATCCTACCCGGTATCACCTCGACGGGGAGATTCCCCCCTTATACGGGTATGGAACCTTCGCCTCTAGGTTAGAGCGCATGCATGCGAGGGGGGACACATGCAAGCACCTATACCAACCTCTCACCACACTCACGCACATATGCTAGGGTCACATGCAAGTTTTCATCTCATTCCAATGTTCTCGTGGTCTTCCTCCGGCGAAACCCTGATCTCTGTGCGCACTCGGATCGTCTACCCCCATAGACGTTCCTCTGACAGGGGTAGCCCGGCGTAGCTCTCTCTTGTTTTGTGTTTGTTTAGGTCATAGGTTGATGTAAAACCATGTTGGTTCACTAGTTGGGGCACTATCCTACCCGGTTTCACCTCGACGGGGAGATTCCCCCCTTATACGGGTACGGAACCTTCGCCTCTAGGTTAGAGCGCATGCATGCGAGGGGGAACACATGCAAGCACCTATACCAACCTCTCACCACACTCACGCACATATGCTAGGGTCACATGCAAGTTTTCATCTCATTCCAATGTTCTCGTGGTCTTCCTCCGGCGAAACCCTGATCTCTGTGCGCACTCGGATCGTCTACCCCCGTAGACGTTCCTCTGACAGGGGTAGCCCGGCGTAGCTCTCTCTTGTTTTGTGTTTGTTTAGGTCATAGGTTGATGTAAAACCATGTTGGTTCACAAGTTGGGGCACTATCCTACCCGGTTTCACCTCGACAGGGAGATTCCCCCCTTATACGGGTACGGAACCTTCGCCTCTAGGTTAGAGCGCATGCATGCGAGGGGGGACACATGCAAGCACCTATACCATCCTCTCACCACACTCACGCACATATGCTAGGGTCACATGCAAGTTTTCATCTCATTCCAATGTTCTCGTGGTCTTCCTCCGGCGAAACCCTGATCTCTGTGCGCACTCGGATCGTCTACCCCCCTAGACGTTCCTCTGACAGGGGTAGCCCGGCGTAGCTCTCTCTTGTTTTGTGTTTGTTTAGGTCATAGGTTGATGTAAAACCATGTTGGTTCACAAGTTGGGGCACTACCCTACCCGGTTTCACCTCGACGGGGAGATTCCCCCCTTATACGGGTACGGAACCTTCGCCTCTAGGTTAGAGCGCATGCATGCGAGGGGGGACACATGCAAGCACCTATACCAACCTCTCACCACACTCACGCACATATGCTAGGGTCACATGCAAGTTTTCATCTCATTCCAATGTTCTCGTGGTCTTCCTCCGGCGAAACCCTGATCTCTGTGCGCACTCGGATCGTCTACCCCCCTAGACGTTCCTCTGACAGGGGTAGCCCGACGTAGCTCTCTCTTGTTTTTTGTTTGTTTAGGTCATAGGTTGATGTAAAACCATGTTTGTTCACAAGTTGGGGCACTATCCTACCCGGTTTCACCTCGACGGGGAGATTCCCCCTTATACGGGTACGGAACCTTCGCCTCTAGGTTAGAGCGCATGCATGCGAGGGGGAACACATGCAAACACCTATACCAACCTCTCACCACACTCACGCACATATGCTAGGGTCACATGCAAGTTTTCATCTCATTCCAATGTTCTCGTGGTCTTCCTCCGGCGAAACCCTGATCTCTGTGCGTACTCGGATCGTCTACCCCCCTAGACGTTCCTCTGACAGGGGTAGCCCGGCGTAGCTCTCTCTTGTTTTGTGTTTGTTTAGGTCATAGGTTGATGTAAAACCATGTTGGTTCACAAGTTGGGGCACTATCCTACCCGGTTTCACCTCGACGGGGAGATTCCCCCCTTATACGGGTACGACACCTTCGCCTCTAGGTTAGAGCGCATGCATGCGAGGGGGGACACATGCAAGCACCTATACCAACCTCTCACCACACTCACACACATATGCTAGCGTCACATGCAAGTTTTCATCTCATTCCAATGTTCTCGTGGTCTTCCTCCGGCGAAACCCTGATCTCTGTGCGCACACGGATCGTCTACCCCCGTAGACGTTCCTCTGACAGGGGTAGCCCGGCGTAGCTCTCTCTTGTTTTGTGTTTGTTTAGGTCATAGGTTGATGTAAAACCATGTTGGTTCACAAGTTGGGGCACTATCCTACCCGGTTTCACCTCGACGGGGAGATTCCCCCCTTATACGGGTACGGAACCTTCGCCTCTAGGTTAGAGCGCATGCATGCGAGGGGGGACACATGCAAGCACCTATACCAACCTCTCACCACACTCACACACATATGCTAGGGTCACAGGCAAGTTTTCATCTCATTCCAATGTTCTCATGGTCTTCCTCCGGCGAAACCCTGATCTCTGTGCGCACTCGGATCGTCTACCCCCCTAGACGTTCCTCTGACAGGGGTAGCCCGGCGTAGCTCTCTCTTGTTTTGTGTTTGTTTAGGTCATAGGTTGATGTAAAACCATGTTGGTTCACAAGTTGGGGCACTATCCTACCCGGTTTCACCTCGACGGGGAGATTCCCCCCTTATACGGGTATGGAACCTTCGCCTCTAGGTTAGAGCGCATGCATGCGAGGGGGGACACATGCAAGCACCTATACCAACCTCTCACCACACTCACACACATATGCTAGCGTCACATGCAAGTTTTCATCTCATTCCAATGTTCTCGTGGTCTTCCTCCGGCGAAACCCTGATCTCTGTGCGCACTCGGATCGTCTACCCCCCTAGACGTTCCTCTGACAGGGGTAGCCCGGCGTAGCTCTCTCTTGTTTTGTGTTTGTTTAGGTCATAGGTTGATGTAAAACCATGTTGGTTCACAAGTTGGGGCACTATCCTACCCGGTTTCACCTCGACAGGGAGATTCCCCCCTTATACGGGTACGGAACCTTCGCCTCTAGGTTAGAGCGCATGCATGCGAGGGGGGACACATGCAAGCACCTATACCAACCTCTCACCACACTCACACACATATGCTAGGGTCACATGCAAGTTTTCATCTCATTCCAATGTTCTCGTGTTCTTCCTCCGGCGAAACCCTGATCTCTGTGCGCACTCGGATCGTCTACCCCCCTAGACGTTCCTCTGACAGGGGTAGCCCGGCGTAGCTCTCTCTTGTTTTGTGTTTGTTTAGGTCATAGGTTGATGTAAAACCATGTTGGTTCACAAGTTGGGGCACTATCCTACCCGGTTTCACCTCGACAGGGAGATGCCCCCCTTATACGGGTATGGATCCTTCGCCTCTAGGTTAGAGCGCATGCATGCGAGGGGGGAAACATGCAAGCACCTATACCAACCTCTCACCACACTCACACACATATTCTATTGTCACATGCAAGTTTTCATCTCATTCCAATGTTCTCGTGGTCTTCCTCCGGCGAAACCCTGATCTCTGTGCGCACTCGGATCGTCTACCCCCTAGACGTTCCTCTGACAGGGGTAGCCCGACGTAGCTCTCTCTTGTTTTGTGTTTGTTTAGGTCATAGGTTGATGTAAAACCATGTTGGTTCACAAGTTGGGGCACTATCCTACCCGGTTTCACCTCGACGGGGAGATTCCCCCCTTATACGGGTACGGAACCTTCGCCTCTAGGTTAGAGCGCATGCATGCGAGGGTGGACACATGCAAGCACCTATACCAACCTCTCACCACACTCACACACATATGATAGGGTCACATGCAAGTTTTCATCTCATTCCAATGTTCTCGTGGTCTTCCTCCGGCGAAACCCTAATCTCTGTGCGCACTCGGATCGTCTACCCCCCTAGACGTTCCTCTGACAGGGGTAGCCCGGCGTAGCTCTCTCTTGTTTTGTGTTTGTTTAGGTCATAGGTTGATGTAAAACCATGTTGGTTCACAAGTTGGGGCACTATCCTACCCGGTTTCACCTCGACGGGGAGATTCCCCCCTTATACGGGTACGGAACCTTCGCCTCTAGGTTAGAGCGCATGCATGCGAGGGGGAACACATGCAAGCACCTATACCAACCTCTCACCACACTCACACACATATGGTAGGGTCACATGCAAGTTTTCATCTCATTTCAATGTTCTCGTGGTCTTCCTCCGGCGAAACCCTGATCTCTGTGCGCACTCGGATCGTCTACCCCCCTAGACGTTCCTCTGACAGGGGTAGCCCGGCGTAGCTCTCTCTTGTTTTGTGTTTGTTTAGGTCATAGGTTGATGTAAAACCATGTTGGTTCACAAGTTGGGGCACTATCCTACCCGGTTTCACCTCGACAGGGAGATTCCCCCCTTATACGGGTATGGATCCTTCGCCTCTAGGTTAGAGCGCATGCATGCGAGGGGGAAACATGCAAGCACCTATACCAACCTCTCACCACACTCACACACATATGCTAGGGTCACATGCAAGTTTTCATCTCATTTCAATGTTCTCGTGGTCTTCCTCCGGCGAAACCCTGATCTCTGTGCGCACTCGGATCGTCTACCCCCCTAGACGTTCCTCTGACAGGGGTAGCCCGGCGTAGCTCTCTCTTGTTTTGTGTTTGTTTAGGTCATAGGTTGATGTAAAACCATGTTGGTTCACAAGTTGGGGCACTATCCTACCCGGTTTCACCTCGACAGGGAGATTCCCCCCTTATACGGGTATGGATCCTTCGCCTCTAGGTTAGAGCGCATGCATGCGAGGGGGAAACATGCAAGCACCTATACCAACCTCTCACCACACTCACACACATATGGTAGGGTCACATGCAAGTTTTCATCTCATTTCAATGTTCTCGTGGTCTTCCTCCGGCGAAACCCTGATCTCTGTGCGCACTCGGATCGTCTACCCCCCTAGACGTTCCTCTGACAGGGGTAGCCCGGCGTAGCTCTCTCTTGTTTTGTGTTTGTTTAGGTCATAGGTTGATGTAAAACCATGTTGGTTCACAAGTTGGGGCACTATCCTACCCGGTTTCACCTCGACGGGGAGATTCCCCCCTTATACGGGTACGGAACCTTCGCCTCTAGGTTAGAGCGCATGCATGCGAGGGGGAACACATGCAAGCACCTATACCAACCTCTCACCACACTCACACACATATGGTAGGGTCACATGCAAGTTTTCATCTCATTTCAATGTTCTCGTGGTCTTCCTCCGGCGAAACCCTGATCTCTGTGCGCACTCGGATCGTCTAACCCCCTAGACGTTCCTCTGACAGGGGTAGCCCGGCGTAGCTCTCTCTTGTTTTGTGTTTGTTTAGGTCATAGGTTGATGTAAAACCATGTTGGTTCACAAGTTGGGGCACTATCCTACCCGGTTTCACCTCGACAGGGAGATTCCCCCCTTATACGGGTACGGAACCTTCGCCTCTAGGTTAGAGCGCATGCATGCGAGGGGGGACACATGCAAGCACCTATACCAACCTCTCACCACACTCACACACATATGCTAGGGTCACATCCAAGTTTTCATCTCATTACAATGTTCTCGTGGTCTTCCTCCGGCGAAACCCTGATCTCTGTGCGCACTCGGATCGTCTACCCCCCTAGACGTTCCTCTGACAGGGGTAGCCCGGCGTAGCTCTCTCTTGTTTTGTTTTTGTTTAGGTCATAGGTTGATGTAAAACCATGTTGGTTCACAAGTTGGGGCACTATCCTACCCGGTTTCACCTCGACGGGGAGATTCCCCCCTTATACGGGTACGGAACCTTCGCCTCTAGGTTAGAGCGCATGCATGCGATAGTGGACACATGCAAGCACCTATACCAACCTCTCACCACACTCACACACATATGATAGGGTCACATGCAAGTTTTCATCTCATTCCAATGTTCTCGTGGTCTTCCTCCGGCGAAACCCTGATCTCTGTGCGCACTCGGATCGTCTACCCCCCTAGACGTTCCTCTGACAGGGGTAGCCCAGCGTAGCTCTCTCTTGTTTTGTGTTTGTTTAGGTCATAGGTTGATGTAAAACCATGTTGGTTCACAAGTTGGGGCACTATCCTACCCGGTTTCACCTTGACGGGGAGATTCCCCCCTTATACGGGTACGGAACCTTCGCCTCTAGGTTAGAGCGCATGCATGCGAGGGGGAACACATGCAAGCACCTATACCAACCTCTCACCACACTCACACACATATGGTAGGGTCACATGCAAGTTTTCATCTCATTTCAATGTTCTCGTGGTCTTCCTCCGGCGAAACCCTGATCTCTGTGCGCACTCGGATCGTCTACCCCCCTAGACGTTCCTCTGACAGGGGTAGCCCGGCGTAGCTCTCTCTTGTTTTGTGTTTGTTTAGGTCATAGGTTGATGTAAAACCATGTTGGTTCACAAGTTGGGGCACTATCCTACCCGGTTTCACCTCGACAGGGAGATTCCCCCCTTATACGGGTACGGAACCTTCGCCTCTAGGTTAGAGCGCATGCATGCGAGGGGGGACACATGCAAGCACCTATACCAACCTCTCACCACACTCACACACATATTCTAGGGTCACATGCAAGTTTTCATCTCATTCCAATGTTCTCGTGGTCTTCCTCCGGCGAAACCCTGATCTCTGTGCGCACTCGGATCGTCTACCCCCCTAGACGTTCCTCTGACAGGGGTAGCCCGGCGTAGCTCTCTCTTGTTTTGTTTTTGTTTAGGTCATAGGTTGATGTAAAACCATGTTGGTTCAAAATTTGGGGCACTATCCTACCCGGTTTCACCTCGACGGGGAGATTCCCCCCTTATACGGGTACGGAACCTTCGCCTCTAGGTTAGAGCGCATGCATGCGAGGGGGGACACATGCAAGCACCTATACCAACCTCCCACCACACTCACACACATATGATAGGGTCACATCCAAGTTTTCATCTCATTACAATGTTCTCGTGGTCTTCCTCCGGCGAAACCCCGATCTCTGTGCGCACTCGGATCGTCTACCCCCCTAGACGTTCCTCTGACAGGGGTAGCCTGGCGTAGCTCTCTCTTGTTTTGTGTTTGTTTAGGTCATAGGTTGATGTAAAACCATGTTGGTTCACAAGTTGGGGCACTATCCTACCCGGTTCCACCTCGACAGGGAGATTCCCCCCTTATACGGGTACGGAACCTTCGCCTCTAGGTTAGAGCGCATGCATGCGAGGGGGGACACATTCAAGCACCTATACCAACCTCTCACCACACTCACACACATATGCTAGGGTCACATGCAAGTTTTCATCTCATTCCAATGTTCTCGTGGTCTTCCTCCGGCGAAACCCTGATCTCTGTGCGCACTCGGATTGTCTACCCCCGTAGACGTTCCTCTGACAGGGGTAGCCCGGCGTAGCTCTCGCTTGTTTTGTGTTTGTTTAGGTCATAGGTTGATGTAAAACCATGTTGTTTCACAATTTGGGGCACTATCCTACCCGGTTTCACCTCGACGGGGAGATTCCCCCCTTTTACGGGTACGGAACCTTCGCCTCTAGGTTAGAGCGCATGCATGCGAGGGGGGACACATGCAAGCACCTATACCAACCTCTCACCACACTCACACACATATGCTAGGGTCACATGCAAGTTTTCATCTCATTCCAATGTTCTCGTGGTCTTCCTCCGGCGAAACCCTGATCTCTGTGCGCACTCGGATCGTCTACCCCCCTAGACGTTCCTCTGACAGGGGTAGCCCGGCATAGCTCTCTCTTGTTTTGTGTTTGTTTAGGTCATAGTTTGATGTAAAACCATGTTGGTTCACAAGTTGGGGCACTATCCTACCCGGTTTCACCTCGACAAGGAGATTCCCCCCTTATACGGGTACGGAACCTTCGCCTCTAGGTTAGAGCGCATGCATGCGAGGGGGGACACATGCAAGCACCTATACCAACCTCTCACCACACTCACGCACATATGCTAGGGTCACATGCAAGTTTTCATCTCATTCCAATGTTCTCGTGGTCTTCCTCCGGCGAAACCCTGATCTCTGTGCGCACTCGGATCGTCTACCCCCCTAGACGTTCCTCTGACAGGGGTAGCCCGGCGTAGCTCTCTCTTGTTTTGTGTTTGTTTAGGTCATAGGTTGATGTAAAACCATGTTGGTTCACAATTTGGGGCACTATCCTACCCGGTTTCACCTCGACGGGGAGATTCCCCCCTTATACGGGTACGGAACCTTCGCCTCTAGGTTAGAGCGCATGCATGCGAGGGGGGACACATGCAAGCACCTATACCAACCTCTCACCACACTCACGCACATATGCTAGGGTCACATGCAAGTTTTCATCTCATTCCAATGTTCTCGTGGTCTTCCTCCGGCGAAACCCTGATCTCTGTGCGCACTCGGATCGTCTACCCCCCTAGACGTTCCTCTGACAGGGGTAGCCCGGCGTAGCTCTCTCTTGTTTTGGGTTTGGTTAGGTCATAGGTTGATGTAAAACCATGTTGGTTCACAAGTTGGGGCACTATCCTACCCGGTTTCACCTCGACGGGGAGATTCCCCCTTATACGGGTACGGAACCTTCGCCTCTAGGTTAGAGCGCATGCATGCGAGGGGGGACACATGCAAGCACCTATACCAACCTCTCACCACACTCACGCACATATGCTAGGGTCACATGAAAGTTTTCATCTCATTCCAATGTTCTCGTGGTCTTCCTCCGGCGAAACCCTGATCTCTGTGCGCACTCGGATCGTCTACCCCCCTAGACGTTCCTCTGACAGGGGTAGCCCGGCGTAGCTCTCTCTTGTTTTGTGTTTGTTTAGGTCATAGGTTGATGTAAAACCATGTTGGTTCACAAGTTGGGGCACTATCCTACCCGGTTTCACCTCGACAGGGAGATTCCCCCCTTATACGGGTACGGAACCTTCGCCTCTAGGTTAGAGCGCATGCATGCGAGGGGGGACACATGCAAGCACCTGTACCAACCTCTCACCACACTCACACACATATGCTAGGGTCACATGCAAGTTTTCATCTCATTCCAATGTTCTCGTGGTCTTCCTCCGGCGAAACCCTGATCTCTGTGCGCACTCGGATCGTCTACCCCCCTAGACGTTCCTCTGACAGGGGTAGCCCGGCGTAGCTCTCTCTTGTTTTGTTTTTTTTAGGTCATAGGTTGATGTAAAACCATGTTGGTTCACAAGTTGGGGCACTATCCTACCCGGTTTCACCTCGACGGGGAGATTCCCCCCTTATACGGGTACGGAACCTTCGCCTCTAGGTTAGAGCGCATGCATGCGATAGTGGACACATGCAAGCACCTATACCAACCTCTCACCACACTCACACACATATGATAGGGTCACATTCAAGTTTTCATCTCATTCCAATGTTCTCGTGGTCTTCCTCCGGCGAAACCCTGATCTCTGTGCGCACTCGGATCGTCTACCCCCCTAGACGTTCCTCTGACAGGGGTAGCCCGGCGTAGCTCTCTCTTGTTTTGTTTTTGTTTAGGTCATAGGTTGATGTAAAACCATGTTGGTTCACAAGTTGGGGCACTATCCTACCCGGTTTCACCTCGACGGGGAGATTCCCCCCTTATACGGGTACGGAACCTTCGCCTCTAGGTTAGAGCGCATGCATGCGATAGTGGACACATGCAAGCACCTATACCAACCTCTCACCACACTCACACACATATGATAGGGTCACATGCAAGTTTTCATCTCATTCCAATGTTCTCGTGGTCTTCCTCCGGCGAAACCCTGATCTCTGTGCGCACTCGGATCGTCTACCCCCCTAGACGTTCCTCTGACAGGGGTAGCCCGGCGTAGCTCTCTCTTGTTTTGTGTATGTTTAGGTCATAGGTTGATGTAAAACCATGTTGGTTCACAAGTTGGGGCACTATCCTACCCGGTTTCACCTCGACGGGGAGATTCCCCCCTTATACGGGTACGGAACCTTCGCCTCTAGGTTAGAGCGCATGCATGCGAGGGGGAACACATGCAAGCACCTATACCAACCTCTCACCACACTCACACACATATGGTAGGGTCACATGCAAGTTTTCATCTCATTTCAATGTTCTCGTGGTCTTCCTCCGGCGAAACCCTGATCTCTGTGCGCACTCGGATCGTCTACCCCCCTAGACGTTCCTCTGACAGGGGTAGCCCGGCGTAGCTCTCTCTTGTTTTGTGTTTGTTTAGGTCATAGGTTGATGTAAAACCATGTTGGTTCACAAGTTGGGGCACTATCCTACCCGGTTTCACCTCGACAGGGAGATTCCCCCCTTATACGGGTACGGAACCTTCGCCTCTAGGTTAGAGCGCATGCATGCGAGGGGGGACACATGCAAGCACCTATACCAACCTCTCACCACACTCACACACATATGCTAGGGTCACATGCAAGTTTTCATCTCATTCCAATGTTCTCGTGGTCTTCCTCCGGCGAAACCCTGATCTCTGTGCGCACTCGGGTCGTCTACCCCCCTAGACGTTCCTCTGACAGGGGTAGCCCGGCGTAGCTCTCTCTTGTTTTGTTTTTGTTTAGGTCATAGGTTGATGTAAAACCATGTTGGTTCACAAGTTGGGGCACTATCCTACCCGGTTTCACCTCGACGGGGAGATTCCCCCCTTATACGGGTACGGAACCTTCGCCTCTAGGTTAGAGCGCATGCATGCGAGGGGGGACACATGCAAGCACCTATACCAACCTCCCACCACACTCACACACATATGATAGGGTCACATCCAAGTTTTCATCTCATTACAATGTTCTCGTGGTCTTCCTCCGGCGAAACCCCGATCTCTGTGCGCACTCGGATCGTCTACCCCCCTAGACGTTCCTCTGACAGGGGTAGCCTGGCGTAGCTCTCTCTTGTTTTGTGTTTGTTTAGGTCATAGGTTGATGTAAAACCATGTTGGTTCACAAGTTGGGGCACTATCCTACCCGGTTTCACCTCGACGGGGAGATTCCCCCCTTATACGGGTACGGAACCTTCGCCTCTAGGTTAGAGCGCATGCATGCGATAGTGGACACATGCAAGCACCTATACCAACCTCTCACCACACTCACACACATATGATAGGGTCACATGCAAGTTTTCATCTCATTCCAATGTTCTCGTGGTCTTCCTCCGGCGAAACCCTGATCTCTGTGCGCACTCGGATCGTCTACCCCCCTAGACGTTCCTCTGACAGGGGTAGCCCAGCGTAGCTCTCTCTTGTTTTGTGTTTGTTTAGGTCATAGGTTGATGTAAAACCATGTTGGTTCACAAGTTGGGGCACTATCCTACCCGGTTTCACCTTGACGGGGAGATTCCCCCCTTATACGGGTACGGAACCTTCGCCTCTAGGTTAGAGCGCATGCATGCGAGGGGGAACACATGCAAGCACCTATACCAACCTCTCACCACACTCACACACATATGGTAGGGTCACATGCAAGTTTTCATCTCATTTCAATGTTCTCGTGGTCTTCCTCCGGCGAAACCCTGATCTCTGTGCGCACTCGGATCGTCTACCCCCCTAGACGTTCCTCTGACAGGGGTAGCCCGGCGTAGCTCTCTCTTGTTTTGTGTTTGTTTAGGTCATAGGTTGATGTAAAACCATGTTGGTTCACAAGTTGGGGCACTATCCTACCCGGTTTCACCTCGACAGGGAGATTCCCCCCTTATACGGGTACGGAACCTTCGCCTCTAGGTTAGAGCGCATGCATGCGAGGGGGGACACATGCAAGCACCTATACCAACCTCTCACCACACTCACACACATATTCTAGGGTCACATGCAAGTTTTCATCTCATTCCAATGTTCTCGTGGTCTTCCTCCGGCGAAACCCTGATCTCTGTGCGCACTCGGATCGTCTACCCCCCTAGACGTTCCTCTGACAGGGGTAGCCCGGCGTAGCTCTCTCTTGTTTTGTTTTTGTTTAGGTCATAGGTTGATGTAAAACCATGTTGGTTCAAAATTTGGGGCACTATCCTACCCGGTTTCACCTCGACGGGGAGATTCCCCCCTTATACGGGTACGGAACCTTCGCCTCTAGGTTAGAGCGCATGCATGCGAGGGGGGACACATGCAAGCACCTATACCAACCTCCCACCACACTCACACACATATGATAGGGTCACATCCAAGTTTTCATCTCATTACAATGTTCTCGTGGTCTTCCTCCGGCGAAACCCCGATCTCTGTGCGCACTCGGATCGTCTACCCCCCTAGACGTTCCTCTGACAGGGGTAGCCTGGCGTAGCTCTCTCTTGTTTTGTGTTTGTTTAGGTCATAGGTTGATGTAAAACCATGTTGGTTCACAAGTTGGGGCACTATCCTACCCGGTTCCACCTCGACAGGGAGATTCCCCCCTTATACGGGTACGGAACCTTCGCCTCTAGGTTAGAGCGCATGCATGCGAGGGGGGACACATTCAAGCACCTATACCAACCTCTCACCACACTCACACACATATGCTAGGGTCACATGCAAGTTTTCATCTCATTCCAATGTTCTCGTGGTCTTCCTCCGGCGAAACCCTGATCTCTGTGCGCACTCGGATTGTCTACCCCCGTAGACGTTCCTCTGACAGGGGTAGCCCGGCGTAGCTCTCGCTTGTTTTGTGTTTGTTTAGGTCATAGGTTGATGTAAAACCATGTTGTTTCACAATTTGGGGCACTATCCTACCCGGTTTCACCTCGACGGGGAGATTCCCCCCTTTTACGGGTACGGAACCTTCGCCTCTAGGTTAGAGCGCATGCATGCGAGGGGGGACACATGCAAGCACCTATACCAACCTCTCACCACACTCACACACATATGCTAGGGTCACATGCAAGTTTTCATCTCATTCCAATGTTCTCGTGGTCTTCCTCCGGCGAAACCCTGATCTCTGTGCGCACTCGGATCGTCTACCCCCCTAGACGTTCCTCTGACAGGGGTAGCCCGGCATAGCTCTCTCTTGTTTTGTGTTTGTTTAGGTCATAGTTTGATGTAAAACCATGTTGGTTCACAAGTTGGGGCACTATCCTACCCGGTTTCACCTCGACAAGGAGATTCCCCCCTTATACGGGTACGGAACCTTCGCCTCTAGGTTAGAGCGCATGCATGCGAGGGGGGACACATGCAAGCACCTATACCAACCTCTCACCACACTCACGCACATATGCTAGGGTCACATGCAAGTTTTCATCTCATTCCAATGTTCTCGTGGTCTTCCTCCGGCGAAACCCTGATCTCTGTGCGCACTCGGATCGTCTACCCCCCTAGACGTTCCTCTGACAGGGGTAGCCCGGCGTAGCTCTCTCTTGTTTTGTGTTTGTTTAGGTCATAGGTTGATGTAAAACCATGTTGGTTCACAATTTGGGGCACTATCCTACCCGGTTTCACCTCGACGGGGAGATTCCCCCCTTATACGGGTACGGAACCTTCGCCTCTAGGTTAGAGCGCATGCATGCGAGGGGGGACACATGCAAGCACCTATACCAACCTCTCACCACACTCACGCACATATGCTAGGGTCACATGCAAGTTTTCATCTCATTCCAATGTTCTCGTGGTCTTCCTCCGGCGAAACCCTGATCTCTGTGCGCACTCGGATCGTCTACCCCCCTAGACGTTCCTCTGACAGGGGTAGCCCGGCGTAGCTCTCTCTTGTTTTGGGTTTGGTTAGGTCATAGGTTGATGTAAAACCATGTTGGTTCACAAGTTGGGGCACTATCCTACCCGGTTTCACCTCGACGGGGAGATTCCCCCTTATACGGGTACGGAACCTTCGCCTCTAGGTTAGAGCGCATGCATGCGAGGGGGGACACATGCAAGCACCTATACCAACCTCTCACCACACTCACGCACATATGCTAGGGTCACATGAAAGTTTTCATCTCATTCCAATGTTCTCGTGGTCTTCCTCCGGCGAAACCCTGATCTCTGTGCGCACTCGGATCGTCTACCCCCCTAGACGTTCCTCTGACAGGGGTAGCCCGGCGTAGCTCTCTCTTGTTTTGTGTTTGTTTAGGTCATAGGTTGATGTAAAACCATGTTGGTTCACAAGTTGGGGCACTATCCTACCCGGTTTCACCTCGACGGGGAGATTCCCCCCTTATACGGGTATGGAACCTTCGCCTCGAGGTTAGAGCGCATGCATGCGAGGGGGGACACATGCAAGCACCTATACCAACCTCTCACCACACTCACGCACATATGCTAGTGTCACATGCAAGTTTTCATCTCATTCCAATGTTCTCGTGGTCTTCCTCCGGCGAAACCCTGATCTCTGTGCGCACTCGGATCGTCTACCCCCCTAGACGTTCCTCTGACAGGGGTAGCCCGGCGTAGCTCTCTCTTGTTTTGTGTTTGTTTAGGTCATAGGTTGATGTAAAACCATGTTGGTTCACAAGTTGGGGCACTATCCTACCCGGTTTCACCTCCATGGGGAGATTCCCCCCTTATACGGGTACGAAACCTTCGCCTCTAGGTTAGAGCGCATGCATGCGAGTGGGGACACATGCAAGCACCTATACCAACCTCTCACCACACTCACACACATATGCTAGGGTCACATGCAAGTTTTCATCTCATTCCAATGTTCTCGTGGTCTTCCTCCGGCGAAACCCTGATCTTTGTGCGCACTCGGATCGTCTACCCCCCTAGACGTTCCTCTGACAGGGGTAGCCCGGCGTAGCTCTCTCTTGTTTTGTGTTTTTTTAGGTCATAGTTTGGTGTAAAACCATGTTGGTTCACAAGTTGGGGCACTATCCTACCCGGTTTCACCTCGACGGGGAGATTCCCCCCTTATACGGGTACGGAACCTTCGCCTCTAGGTTAGAGCGCATGCATGCGAGGGGGGACACATGCAAGCACCTATACCAACCTCTCACCACACTCACACACATATGCTAGGGTCACATGCAAGTTTTCATCTCATTCCAATGTTCTCGTGGTCTTCCTCCGGCGAAACCCTGATCTCTGTGCGCACTCGGATCGTCTACCCCCCTAAACGTTCCTCTGACAGGGGTAGCCCGGCGTAGCTCTCTCTTGTTTTGTGTTTGTTTAGGTCATAGGTTGATGTAAAACCATGTTGGTTCACAAGTTGGGGCACTATCCTACCCGGTTTCACCTCGACGGGGAGATTCCCCCCTTATACGGGTACGAAACCTTCGCCTCTAGGTTAGAGCGCATGCATGCGAGGGGGGACACATGCAAGCACCTATACCAACCTCTCACCACACTCACACACATATGCTAGGGTCACATGCAAGTTTTCATCTCATTCCAATGTTCTCGTGGTCTTCCTCCGGCGAAACCAAGATCTCTGTGCGCACTCGGATCGTCTACCCCCGTAGACGTTCCTCTGACAGGGGTAGCCCGGCGTAGCTCTCTCTTGTTTTGTGTTTGTTTAGGTCATAGGTTGATGTAAAACCATGTTGGTTCACAAGTTGGGGCACTATCCTACCCGGTTTCACCTCGACGGGGAGATTCCCCCCTTATACGGGTACGGAACCTTCGCCTCTAGGTTAGAGCGCATGCATGCGAGGGGGGACACATGCAAGCACCTATACCAACCTCTCACCACACTCACGCACATATGCTAGGGTCACATGCAAGTTTTCATCTCATTCCAATGTTCTCGTGGTCTTCCTCCGGCGAAACCCTGATCTCTGTGCGCACTCGGATCGTCTACCCCCTAGACGTTCCTCTGACAGGGGTAGCCCGGCGTAGCTCTCTCTTGTTTTGTGTTTGTTTAGGTCATAGGTTGATGTAAAACCATGTTGGTTCACAAGTTGGGGCACTATCCTACCCGGTTTCACCTCGACGGGGAGATTCCCCCCTTATACGGGTACGGAACCTTCGCCTCTAGGTTAGAGCGCATGCATGCGAGGGGGGACACATGCAAGCACCTATACCAACCTCTCACCACACTCACACACATATGCTAGGGTCACATGCAAGTTTTCATCTCATTCCAATGTTCTCGTGGTCTTCCTCCGGCGAAACCCTGATCTCTATGCGCACTCGGATCGTCTACCCCCCTAGAAGTTCCTCTGACAGGGGTAGCCCGACGTAGCTCTCTCTTGTTTTGTGTTTGTTTAGGTCATAGGTTGATGTAAAACCATGTTGGTTCACAAGTTGGGGCACTATCCTACCCGGTTTCACCTCGACAGGGAGATTCCCCCCTTATACGGGTACGGAACCTTCGCCTCTAGGTTAGAGCGCATGCATGCGAGGGGGGACACATGCAAGCACCTATACCAACCTCTCACCACACTCACGCACATATGCTAGGGTCACATGCAAGTTTTCATCTCATTCCAATGTTCTCGTGGTCTTCCTCCGGCGAAACCCTGATCTCTGTGCGCACTCGGATCGTCTACCCCCTAGACGTTCCTCTGACAGGGGTAGCCCGGCGTAGCTCTCTCTTGTTTTGTGTTTGTTTAGGTCATAGGTTGATGTAAAACCATGTTGGTTCACAAGTTGGGGCACTATCCTACCCGGTTTCACCTCGACGGGGAGATTCCCCCCTTATACGGGTACGGAACCTTCGCCTCTAGGTTAGAGCGCATGCATGCGAGGGGGGACACATGCAAGCACCTATACCAACCTCTCACCACACTCACGCACATATGCTAGGGTCACATGCAAGTTTTCATCTCATTCCAATGTTCTCGTGGTCTTCCTCCGGCGAAACCCTGATCTCTGTGCGCACTCGGATCGTCTACCCCCTAGACGTTCCTCTGACAGGGGTAGCCCGGCGTAGCTCTCTCTTGTTTTGTGTTTGTTTAGGTCATAGGTTGATGTAAAACCATGTTGGTTCACAAGTTGGGGCACTATCCTACCCGGTTTCACCTCGACGGGGAGATTCCCCCCTTATACGGGTACGGAACCTTCGCCTCTAGGTTAGAGCGCATGCATGCGAGGGGGGACACATGCAAGCACCTATACCAACCTCTCACCACACTCACACACATATGCTAGGGTCACATGCAAGTTTTCATCTCATTCCAATGTTCTCGTGGTCTTCCTCCGGCGAAACCCTGATCTCTGTGCGCACTCGGATCGTCTACCCCCCTAGAAGTTCCTCTGACAGGGGTAGCCCGGCGTAGCTCTCTCTTGTTTTGTGTTTGTTTAGGTCATAGGTTGATGTAAAACCATGTTGGTTCACAAGTTGGGGCACTATCCTACCCGGTTTCACCTCGACAGGGAGATTCCCCCCTTATACGGGTACGAAACCTTCGCCTCTAGGTTAGAGCGCATGCATGCGAGGGGGGACACATGCAAGCACCTATACCAACCTCTCACCACACTCACACACATATGCTAGGGTCACATGCAAGTTTTCATCTCATTCCAATGTTCTCGTGGTCTTCCTCCGGCGAAACCAAGATCTCTGTGCGCACTCGGATCGTCTACCCCCGTAGACGTTCCTCTGACAGGGGTAGCCCGGCGTAGCTCTCTCTTGTTTTGTGTTTGTTTAGGTCATAGGTTGATGTAAAACCATGTTGGTTCACAAGTTGGGGCACTATCCTACCCGGTTTCACCTCGACGGGGAGATTCCCCCCTTATACGGGTACGGAACCTTCGCCTCTAGGTTAGAGCGCATGCATGCGAGGGGGGACACATGCAAGCACCTATACCAACCTCTCACCACACTCACGCACATATGCTAGGGTCACATGCAAGTTTTCATCTCATTCCAATGTTCTCGTGGTCTTCCTCCGGCGAAACCCTGATCTCTGTGCGCACTCGGATCGTCTACCCCCTAGACGTTCCTCTGACAGGGGTAGCCCGGCGTAGCTCTCTCTTGTTTTGTGTTTGTTTAGGTCATAGGTTGATGTAAAACCATGTTGGTTCACAAGTTGGGGCACTATCCTACCCGGTTTCACCTCGACGGGGAGATTCCCCCCTTATACGGGTACGGAACCTTCGCCTCTAGGTTAGAGCGCATGCATGCGAGGGGGGACACATGCAAGCACCTATACCAACCTCTCACCACACTCACACACATATGCTAGGGTCACATGCAAGTTTTCATCTCATTCCAATGTTCTCGTGGTCTTCCTCCGGCGAAACCCTGATCTCTGTGCGCACTCGGATCGTCTACCCCCCTAGAAGTTCCTCTGACAGGGGTAGCCCGGCGTAGCTCTCTCTTGTTTTGTGTTTGTTTAGGTCATAGGTTGATGTAAAACCATGTTGGTTCACAAGTTGGGGCACTATCCTACCCGGTTTCACCTCGACAGGGAGATTCCCCCCTTATACGGGTACGAAACCTTCGCCTCTAGGTTAGAGCGCATGCATGCGAGGGGGGACACATGCAAGCACCTATACCAACCTCTCACCACACTCACACACATATGCTAGGGTCACATGCAAGTTTTCATCTCATTCCAATGTTCTCGTGGTCTTCCTCCGGCGAAACCAAGATCTCTGTGCGCACTCGGATCGTCTACCCCCGTAGACGTTCCTCTGACAGGGGTAGCCCGGCGTAGCTCTCTCTTGTTTTGTGTTTGTTTAGGTCATAGGTTGATGTAAAACCATGTTGGTTCACAAGTTGGGGCACTATCCTACCCGGTTTCACCTCGACGGGGAGATTCCCCCCTTATACGGGTACGGAACCTTCGCCTCTAGGTTAGAGCGCATGCATGCGAGGGGGGACACATGCAAGCACCTATACCAACCTCTCACCACACTCACGCACATATGCTAGGGTCACATGCAAGTTTTCATCTCATTCCAATGTTCTCGTGGTCTTCCTCCGGCGAAACCCTGATCTCTGTGCGCACTCGGATCGTCTACCCCCTAGACGTTCCTCTGACAGGGGTAGCCCGGCGTAGCTCTCTCTTGTTTTGTGTTTGTTTAGGTCATAGGTTGATGTAAAACCATGTTGGTTCACAAGTTGGGGCACTATCCTACCCGGTTTCACCTCGACGGGGAGATTCCCCCCTTATACGGGTACGGAACCTTCGCCTCTAGGTTAGAGCGCATGCATGCGAGGGGGGACACATGCAAGCACCTATACCAACCTCTCACCACACTCACACACATATGCTAGGGTCACATGCAAGTTTTCATCTCATTCCAATGTTCTCGTGGTCTTCCTCCGGCGAAACCCTGATCTCTGTGCGCACTCGGATCGTCTACCCCCCTAGAAGTTCCTCTGACAGGGGTAGCCCGGCGTAGCTATCTCTTGTTTTGTGTTTGTTTAGGTCATAGGTTGATGTAAAACCATGTTGGTTCACAAGTTGGGGCACTATCCTACCCGGTTTCACCTCGACAGGGAGATTCCCCCCTTATACGGGTACGAAACCTTCGCCTCTAGGTTAGAGCGCATGCATGCGAGGGGGGACACATGCAAGCACCTATACCAACCTCTCACCACACTCACAAACATATGCTAGGGTCACATGCAAGTTTTCATCTCATTCCAATGTTCTCGTGGTCTTCCTCCGGCGAAACCCTGATCTCTGTGCGCACGCCGGATCGTCTACCCCCTAGACGTTCCTCTGACAGGGGTAGCCCGGCGTAGCTCTCTCTTGTTTTGTGTTTGTTTAGGGCATAGGTTGATGTAAAACCATGTTGGTTCACAAGTTGGGGCACTATCCTACCCGGTTTCACCTCGACGGGGAGATTCCCCCCTTATACGGGTATGGAACCTTCGCCTCTAGGTTAGAGCGCATGCATGCGAGGGGGGACACATGCAAGCACCTATACCAACCTCTCACCACACTCACGCACATATGCTAGGGTCACATGCAAGTTTTCATCTCATTCCAATGTTCTCGTGATCTTCCTCCGGCGAAACCCTTATCTCTGTGCGCACTCGGATCGTCTACCCCCCTAGACATTCCTCTGACAGGGGTAGCCCGGCGTAGCTCTCTCTTGTTTTGTGTTTGTTTAGGTCATAGGTTGATGTAAAACCATGTTGGTTCACAAGTTGGGGCACTATCCTACCCGGTTTCACCTCGACGGGGAGATTCCCCCCTTATACGGGTACGGAACCTTCGCCTCTAGGTTAGAGCGCATGCATGCGAGGGGGGACACATGCAAGCACCTATACCAACCTCTCACCACACTCACAAACATATGCTAGGGTCACATGCAAGTTTTCATCTCATTCCAATGTTCTCGTGGTCTTCCTCCGGCGAAACCCTGATCTCTGTGCGCACTCGGATCGTCTACCCCCTAGACGTTCCTCTGACAGGGGTAGCCCGGCGTAGCTCTCTCTTGTTTTGTGTTTGTTTAGGGCATAGGTTGATGTAAAACCATGTTGGTTCACAAGTTGGGGCACTATCCTACCCGGTTTCACCTCGACGGGGAGATTCCCCCCTTATACGGGTATGGAACCTTCGCCTCTAGGTTAGAGCGCATGCATGCGAGGGGGGACACATGCAAGCACCTATACCAACCTCTCACCACACTCACGCACATATGCTAGGGTCACATGCAAGTTTTCATCTCATTCCAATGTTCTCGTGATCTTCCTCCGGCGAAACCCTTATCTCTGTGCGCACTCGGATCGTCTACCCCCCTAGACGTTCCTCTGACAGGGGTAGCCCGGCGTAGCTCTCTCTTGTTTTGTGTTTGTTTAGGTCATAGGTTGATGTAAAACCATGTTGGTTCACAAGTTGGGGCACTATCCTACCCGGTTTCACCTCGACGGGGAGATTCCCCCCTTATACGGGTACGGAACCTTCGCCTCTAGGTTAGAGCGCATGCATGCGAGGGGGGACACATGCAAGCACCTATACCAACCTCTCACCACACTCACGCACATATGCTAGGGTCACATGCAAGTTTTCATCTCATTCCAATGTTCTCGTGGTCTTCCTCCGGCGAAACCCTGATCTCTGTGCGCACTCGGATCGTCTACCCCCCTAGACGTTCCTCTGACAGGGGTAGACCGGCGTAGCTCTCTCTTGTTTTGTGTTTGTTTAGGTCATAGGTTGATGTAAAACCATGTTGGTTCACAAGTTGGGGCACTATCCTACCCGGTTTCACCTCGACGGGGAGATTCCCCCCTTATACGGGTACGGAACCTTCGCCTCTAGGTTAGAGCGCATGCATGCGAGGGGGGACACATGCAAGCACCTATACCAACCTCTCACCACACTCACGCACATATGCTAGGGTCACATGCAAGTTTTCATCTCATTCCAATGTTCTCGTGGTCTTCCTCCGGCGAAACCATGATCTCTGTGCGCACTCGGATCGTCTACCCCCCTAGACGTTCCTCTAACAGGGGTAGCCCGGCGTAGCTCTCTCTTGTTTTGTGTTTGTTTAGGTCATAGGTTGATGTAAAACCATGTTGGTTCACAAGTTGGGGCACTATCCTACCCGGTTTCACCTCGACGGGGAGATTCCCCCCTTATACGGGTACGGAACCTTCGCCTCTAGGTTAGAGCGCATGCATGCGAGGGGGGACACATGCAAGCACCTATACCAACCTCTCACCACACTCACGCACATATGCTAGGGTCACATGCAAGTTTTCATCTCATTCCAATGTTCTCGTGGTCTTCCTCCGGCGAAACCCTGATCTCTGTGCGCACTCGGATCGTCTACCCCCCTAGACGTTCCTCTGACAAGGGTAGCCCGTTGTAGCTCTCTCTTGTTTTGGGTTTGGTTAGGTCATAGGTTGATGTAAAACCATGTTGGTTCACAAGTTGGGGCACTATCCTACCCGGTTTCACCTCGACGGGGAGATTCCCCCTTATACGGGTACGGAACCTTCGCCTCTAGGTTAGAGCGCATGCATGCGAGGGGGGACACATGCAAGCACCTATACCAACCTCTCACCACACTCACGCACATATGCTAGGGTCACATGAAAGTTTTCATCTCATTCCAATGTTCTCGTGGTCTTCCTCCGGCGAAACCCTGATCTCTGTGCGCACTCGGATCGTCTACCCCCCTAGACGTTCCTCTGACAGGGGTAGCCCGGCGTAGCTCTCTCTTGTTTTGTGTTTGTTTAGGTCATAGGTTGATGTAAAACCATGTTGGTTCACAAGTTGGGGCACTATCCTACCCGGTTTCACCTCGACGGGGAGATTCCCCCCTTATACGGGTATGGAACCTTCGCCTCGAGGTTAGAGCGCATGCATGCGAGGGGGGACACATGCAAGCACCTATACCAACCTCTCACCACACTCACGCACATATGCTAGTGTCACATGCAAGTTTTCATCTCATTCCAATGTTCTCGTGTTCTTCCTCCGGCGAAACCCTGATCTCTGTGCGCACTCGGATCGTCTACCCCCCTAGACGTTCCTCTGACAGGGGTAGCCCGGCGTAGCTCTCTCTTGTTTTGTGTTTGTTTAGGTCATAGGTTGATGTAAAACCATGTTGGTTCACAAGTTGGGGCACTATCCTACCCGGTTTCACCTCCATGGGGAGATTCCCCCCTTATACGGGTACGGAACCTTCGCCTCTAGGTTAGAGCGCATGCATGCGAGTGGGGACACATGCAAGCACCTATACCAACCTCTCACCACACTCACACACATATGCTAGGGTCACATGCAAGTTTTCATCTCATTCCAATGTTCTCGTGGTCTTCCTCCGGCGAAACCCTGATCTTTGTGCGCACTCGGATCGTCTACCCCCCTAGACGTTCCTCTGACAGGGGTAGCCCGGCGTAGCTCTCTCTTGTTTTGTGTTTTTTTAGGTCATAGTTTGGTGTAAAACCATGTTGGTTCACAAGTTGGGGCACTATCCTACCCGGTTTCACCTCGACGGGGAGATTCCAACCTTATACGGGTACGGAACCTTCGCCTCTAGGTTAGAGCGCATGCATGCGAGGGGGGACACATGCAAGCACCTATACCAACCTCTCACCACACTCACAAACATATGCTAGGGTCACATGCAAGTTTTCATCTCATTCCAATGTTCTCGTGGTCTTCCTCCGGCGAAACCCTGATCTCTGTGCGCACTCGGATCGTCTACCCCCCTAAACGTTCCTCTGACAGGGGTAGCCCGGCGTAGCTCTCTCTTGTTTTGTGTTTGTTTAGGTCATAGGTTGATGTAAAACCATGTTGGTTCACAAGTTGGGGCACTATCCTACCCGGTTTCACCTCGACGGGGAGATTCCCCCCTTATACGGGTACGAAACCTTCGCCTCTAGGTTAGAGCGCATGCATGCGAGGGGGGACACATGCAAGCACCTATACCAACCTCTCACCACACTCACACACATATGCTAGGGTCACATGCAAGTTTTCATCTCATTCCAATGTTCTCGTGGTCTTCCTCCTGCGAAACCAAGATCTCTGTGCGCACTCGGATCGTCTACCCCCGTAGACGTTCCTCTGACAGGGGTAGCCCGGCGTAGCTCTCTCTTGTTTTGTGTTTGTTTAGGTCATAGGTTGATGTAAAACCATGTTGGTTCACAAGTTGGGGCACTATCCTACCCGGTTTCACCTCGACGGGGAGATTCCCCCCTTATACGGGTACGGAACCTTCGCCTCTAGGTTAGAGCGCATGCATGCGAGGGGGGACACATGCAAGCACCTATACCAACCTCTCACCACACTCACGCACATATGCTAGGGTCACATGCAAGTTTTCATCTCATTCCAATGTTCTCGTGGTCTTCCTCCGGCGAAACCCTGATCTCTGTGCGCACTCGGATCGTCTACCCCCTAGACGTTCCTCTGACAGGGGTAGCCCGGCGTAGCTCTCTCTTGTTTTGTGTTTGTTTAGGTCATAGGTTGATGTAAAACCATGTTGGTTCACAAGTTGGGGCACTATCCTACCCGGTTTCACCTCGACGGGGAGATTCCCCCCTTATACGGGTACGGAACCTTCGCCTCTAGGTTAGAGCGCATGCATGCGAGGGGGGACACATGCAAGCACCTATACCAACCTCTCACCACACTCACACACATATGCTAGGGTCACATGCAAGTTTTCATCTCATTCCAATGTTCTCGTGGTCTTCCTCCGGCGAAACCCTGATCTCTGTGCGCACTCGGATCGTCTACCCCCCTAGAAGTTCCTCTGACAGGGGTAGCCCGGCGTAGCTCTCTCTTGTTTTGTGTTTGTTTAGGTCATAGGTTGATGTAAAACCATGTTGGTTCACAAGTTGGGGCACTATCCTACCCGGTTTCACCTCGACAGGGAGATTCCCCCCTTATACGGGTACGAAACCTTCGCCTCTAGGTTAGAGCGCATGCATGCGAGGGGGGACACATGCAAGCACCTATACCAACCTCTCACCACACTCACACACATATGCTAGGGTCACATGCAAGTTTTCATCTCATTCCAATGTTCTCGTGGTCTTCCTCCGGCGAAACCAAGATCTCTGTGCGCACTCGGATCGTCTACCCCCGTAGACGTTCCTCTGACAGGGGTAGCCCGGCGTAGCTCTCTCTTGTTTTGTGTTTGTTTAGGTCATAGGTTGATGTAAAACCATGTTGGTTCACAAGTTGGGGCACTATCCTACCCGGTTTCACCTCGACGGGGAGATTCCCCCCTTATACGGGTACGGAACCTTCGCCTCTAGGTTAGAGCGCATGCATGCGAGGGGGGACACATGCAAGCACCTATACCAACCTCTCACCACACTCACGCACATATGCTAGGGTCACATGCAAGTTTTCATCTCATTCCAATGTTCTCGTGGTCTTCCTCCGGCGAAACCCTGATCTCTGTGCGCACTCGGATCGTCTACCCCCTAGACGTTCCTCTGACAGGGGTAGCCCGGCGTAGCTCTCTCTTGTTTTGTGTTTGTTTAGGTCATAGGTTGATGTAAAACCATGTTGGTTCACAAGTTGGGGCACTATCCTACCCGGTTTCACCTCGACGGGGAGATTCCCCCCTTATACGGGTACGGAACCTTCGCCTCTAGGTTAGAGCGCATGCATGCGAGGGGGGACACATGCAAGCACCTATACCAACCTCTCACCACACTCACGCACATATGCTAGGGTCACATGCAAGTTTTCATCTCATTCCAATGTTCTCGTGGTCTTCCTCCGGCGAAACCCTGATCTCTGTGCGCACTCGGATCGTCTACCCCCTAGACGTTCCTCTGACAGGGGTAGCCCGGCGTAGCTCTCTCTTGTTTTGTGTTTGTTTAGGTCATAGGTTGATGTAAAACCATGTTGGTTCACAAGTTGGGGCACTATCCTACCCGGTTTCACCTCGACGGGGAGATTCCCCCCTTATACGGGTACGGAACCTTCGCCTCTAGGTTAGAGCGCATGCATGCGAGGGGGGACACATGCAAGCACCTATACCAACCTCTCACCACACTCACACACATATGCTAGGGTCACATGCAAGTTTTCATCTCATTCCAATGTTCTCGTGGTCTTCCTCCGGCGAAACCCTGATCTCTGTGCGCACTCGGATCGTCTACCCCCCTAGAAGTTCCTCTGACAGGGGTAGCCCGGCGTAGCTCTCTCTTGTTTTGTGTTTGTTTAGGTCATAGGTTGATGTAAAACCATGTTGGTTCACAAGTTGGGGCACTATCCTACCCGGTTTCACCTCGACAGGGAGATTCCCCCCTTATACGGGTACGAAACCTTCGCCTCTAGGTTAGAGCGCATGCATGCGAGGGGGGACACATGCAAGCACCTATACCAACCTCTCACCACACTCACACACATATGCTAGGGTCACATGCAAGTTTTCATCTCATTCCAATGTTCTCGTGGTCTTCCTCCGGCGAAACCAAGATCTCTGTGCGCACTCGGATCGTCTACCCCCGTAGATGTTCCTCTGACAGGGGTAGCCCGGCGTAGCTCTCTCTTGTTTTGTGTTTGTTTAGGTCATAGGTTGATGTAAAACCATGTTGGTTCACAAGTTGGGGCACTATCCTACCCGGTTTCACCTCGACGGGGAGATTCCCCCCTTATACGGGTACGAAACCTTCGCCTCTAGGTTAGAGCGCATGCATGCGAGGGGGGACACATGCAAGCACCTATACCAACCTCTCACCACACTCACGCACATATGCTAGGGTCACATGCAAGTTTTCATCTCATTCCAATGTTCTCGTGGTCTTCCTCCGGCGAAACCCTGATCTCTGTGCGCACTCGGATCGTCTACCCCCTAGACGTTCCTCTGACAGGGGTAGCCCGGCGTAGCTCTCTCTTGTTTTGTGTTTGTTTAGGTCATAGGTTGATGTAAAACCATGTTGGTTCACAAGTTGGGGCACTATCCTACCCGGTTTCACCTCGACGGGGAGATTCCCCCCTTATACGGGTACGGAACCTTCGCCTCTAGGTTAGAGCGCATGCATGCGAGGGGGGACACATGCAAGCACCTATACCAACCTCTCACCACACTCACACACATATGCTAGGGTCACATGCAAGTTTTCATCTCATTCCAATGTTCTCGTGGTCTTCCTCCGGCGAAACCCTGATCTCTGTGCGCACTCGGATCGTCTACCCCCCTAGAAGTTCCTCTGACAGGGGTAGCCCGGCGTAGCTCTCTCTTGTTTTGTGTTTGTTTAGGTCATAGGTTGATGTAAAACCATGTTGGTTCACAAGTTGGGGCACTATCCTACCCGGTTTCACCTCGACAGGGAGATTCCCCCCTTATACGGGTACGAAACCTTCGCCTCTAGGTTAGAGCGCATGCATGCGAGGGGGGACACATGCAAGCACCTATACCAACCTCTCACCACACTCACAAACATATGCTAGGGTCACATGCAAGTTTTCATCTCATTCCAATGTTCTCGTGGTCTTCCTCCGGCGAAACCCTGATCTCTGTGCGCACTCGGATCGTCTACCCCCTAGACGTTCCTCTGACAGGGGTAGCCCGGCGTAGCTCTCTATTGTTTTGTGTTTGTTTAGGGCATAGGTTGATGTAAAACCATGTTGGTTCACAAGTTGGGGCACTATCCTACCCGGTTTCACCTCGACGGGGAGATTCCCCCCTTATACGGGTATGGAACCTTCGCCTCTAGGTTAGAGCGCATGCATGCGAGGGGGGACACATGCAAGCACCTATACCAACCTCTCACCACACTCACGCACATATGCTAGGGTCACATGCAAGTTTTCATCTCATTCCAATGTTCTCGTGATCTTCCTCCGGCGAAACCCTTATCTCTGTGCGCACTCGGATCGTCTACCCCCCTAGACGTTCCTCTGACAGGGGTAGCCCGGCGTAGCTCTCTCTTGTTTTGTGTTTGTTTAGGTCATAGGTTGATGTAAAACCATGTTGGTTCACAAGTTGGGGCACTATCCTACCCGGTTTCACCTCGACGGGGAGATTCCCCCCTTATACGGGTACGGAACCTTCGCCTCTAGGTTAGAGCGCATGCATGCGAGGGGGGACACATGCAAGCACCTATACCAACCTCTCACCACACTCACACACATATGCTAGGGTCACATGCAAGTTTTCATCTCATTCCAATGTTCTCGTGGTCTTCCTCCGGCGAAACCCTGATCTCTGTGCGCACTCGGATCGTCTACCCCCCTAGAAGTTCCTCTGACAGGGGTAGCCCGGCGTAGCTCTCTCTTGTTTTGTGTTTGTTTAGGTCATAGGTTGATGTAAAACCATGTTGGTTCACAAGTTGGGGCACTATCCTACCCGGTTTCACCTCGACAGGGAGATTCCCCCCTTATACGGGTACGAAACCTTCGCCTCTAGGTTAGAGCGCATGCATGCGAGGGGGGACACATGCAAGCACCTATACCAACCTCTCACCACACTCACACACATATGCTAGGGTCACATGCAAGTTTTCATCTCATTCCAATGTTCTCGTGGTCTTCCTCCGGCGAAACCAAGATCTCTGTGCGCACTCGGATCGTCTACCCCCGTAGATGTTCCTCTGACAGGGGTAGCCCGGCGTAGCTCTCTCTTGTTTTGTGTTTGTTTAGGTCATAGGTTGATGTAAAACCATGTTGGTTCACAAGTTGGGGCACTATCCTACCCGGTTTCACCTCGACGGGGAGATTCCCCCCTTATACGGGTACGAAACCTTCGCCTCTAGGTTAGAGCGCATGCATGCGAGGGGGGACACATGCAAGCACCTATACCAACCTCTCACCACACTCACGCACATATGCTAGGGTCACATGCAAGTTTTCATCTCATTCCAATGTTCTCGTGGTCTTCCTCCGGCGAAACCCTGATCTCTGTGCGCACTCGGATCGTCTACCCCCTAGACGTTCCTCTGACAGGGGTAGCCCGGCGTAGCTCTCTCTTGTTTTGTGTTTGTTTAGGTCATAGGTTGATGTAAAACCATGTTGGTTCACAAGTTGGGGCACTATCCTACCCGGTTTCACCTCGACGGGGAGATTCCCCCCTTATACGGGTACGGAACCTTCGCCTCTAGGTTAGAGCGCATGCATGCGAGGGGGGACACATGCAAGCACCTATACCAACCTCTCACCACACTCACACACATATGCTAGGGTCACATGCAAGTTTTCATCTCATTCCAATGTTCTCGTGGTCTTCCTCCGGCGAAACCCTGATCTCTGTGCGCACTCGGATCGTCTACCCCCCTAGAAGTTCCTCTGACAGGGGTAGCCCGGCGTAGCTCTCTCTTGTTTTGTGTTTGTTTAGGTCATAGGTTGATGTAAAACCATGTTGGTTCACAAGTTGGGGCACTATCCTACCCGGTTTCACCTCGACAGGGAGATTCCCCCCTTATACGGGTACGAAACCTTCGCCTCTAGGTTAGAGCGCATGCATGCGAGGGGGGACACATGCAAGCACCTATACCAACCTCTCACCACACTCACAAACATATGCTAGGGTCACATGCAAGTTTTCATCTCATTCCAATGTTCTCGTGGTCTTCCTCCGGCGAAACCCTGATCTCTGTGCGCACTCGGATCGTCTACCCCCTAGACGTTCCTCTGACAGGGGTAGCCCGGCGTAGCTCTCTATTGTTTTGTGTTTGTTTAGGGCATAGGTTGATGTAAAACCATGTTGGTTCACAAGTTGGGGCACTATCCTACCCGGTTTCACCTCGACGGGGAGATTCCCCCCTTATACGGGTATGGAACCTTCGCCTCTAGGTTAGAGCGCATGCATGCGAGGGGGGACACATGCAAGCACCTATACCAACCTCTCACCACACTCACGCACATATGCTAGGGTCACATGCAAGTTTTCATCTCATTCCAATGTTCTCGTGATCTTCCTCCGGCGAAACCCTTATCTCTGTGCGCACTCGGATCGTCTACCCCCCTAGACGTTCCTCTGACAGGGGTAGCCCGGCGTAGCTCTCTCTTGTTTTGTGTTTGTTTAGGTCATAGGTTGATGTAAAACCATGTTGGTTCACAAGTTGGGGCACTATCCTACCCGGTTTCACCTCGACGGGGAGATTCCCCCCTTATACGGGTACGGAACCTTCGCCTCTAGGTTAGAGCGCATGCATGCGAGGGGGGACACATGCAAGCACCTATACCAACCTCTCACCACACTCACAAACATATGCTAGGGTCACATGCAAGTTTTCATCTCATTCCAATGTTCTCGTGGTCTTCCTCCGGCGAAACCCTGATCTCTGTGCGCACTCGGATCGTCTACCCCCTAGACGTTCCTCTGACAGGGGTAGCCCGGCGTAGCTCTCTCTTGTTTTGTGTTTGTTTAGGGCATAGGTTGATGTAAAACCATGTTGGTTCACAAGTTGGGGCACTATCCTACCCGGTTTCACCTCGACGGGGAGATTCCCCCCTTATACGGGTATGGAACCTTCGCCTCTAGGTTAGAGCGCATGCATGCGAGGGGGGACACATGCAAGCACCTATACCAACCTCTCACCACACTCACGCACATATGCTAGGGTCACATGCAAGTTTTCATCTCATTCCAATGTTCTCGTGATCTTCCTCCGGCGAAACCCTTATCTCTGTGCGCACTCGGATCGTCTACCCCCCTAGACGTTCCTCTGACAGGGGTAGCCCGGCGTAGCTCTCTCTTGTTTTGTGTTTGTTTAGGTCATAGGTTGATGTAAAACCATGTTGGTTCACAAGTTGGGGCACTATCCTACCCGGTTTCACCTCGACGGGGAGATTCCCCCCTTATACGGGTACGGAACCTTCGCCTCTAGGTTAGAGCGCATGCATGCGAGGGGGGACACATGCAAGCACCTATACCAACCTCTCACCACACTCACGCACATATGCTAGGGTCACATGCAAGTTTTCATCTCATTCCAATGTTCTCGTGGTCTTCCTCCGGCGAAACCCTGATCTCTGTGCGCACTCGGATCGTCTACCCCCCTAGACGTTCCTCTGACAGGGGTAGACCGGCGTAGCTCTCTCTTGTTTTGTGTTTGTTTAGGTCATAGGTTGATGTAAAACCATGTTGGTTCACAAGTTGGGGCACTATCCTACCCGGTTTCACCTCGACGGGGAGATTCCCCCCTTATACGGGTACGGAACCTTCGCCTCTAGGTTAGAGCGCATGCATGCGAGGGGGGACACATGCAAGCACCTATACCAACCTCTCACCACACTCACGCACATATGCTAGGGTCACATGCAAGTTTTCATCTCATTCCAATGTTCTCGTGGTCTTCCTCCGGCGAAACCATGATCTCTGTGCGCACTCGGATCGTCTACCCCCCTAGACGTTCCTCTGACAGGGGTAGCCCGGCGTAGCTCTCTCTTGTTTTGTGTTTGTTTAGGTCATAGGTTGATGTAAAACCATGTTGGTTCACAAGTTGGGGCACTATCCTACCCGGTTTCACCTCGACGGGGAGATTCCCCCCTTATACGGGTACGGAACCTTCGCCTCTAGGTTAGAGCGCATGCATGCGAGGGGGGACACATGCAAGCACCTATACCAACCACTCACCACACTCACGCACATATGCTAGGGTCACATGCAAGTTTTCATCTCATTCCAATGTTCTCGTGGTCTTCCTCCGGTGAAACCCTGATCTCTGTGCGCACTCGGATCGTCTACCCCCGTAGACGTTCCTCTGACAGGGGTAGCCCGGCGTATCTCTCTCTTGTTTTGTGTTTGTTTAGGTCATAGGTTGATGTAAAACCATGTTGGTTCACAAGTTGGGGCACTATCCTACCCGGTTTCACCTCGACGGGGAGATTCCCCCCTTATACGGGTACGGAACCTTCGCCTCTAGGTTAGAGCGCATGCATGCGAGGGGGGACACATGCAAGCACCTATACCAACCTCTCACCACACTCACAAACATATGCTAGGGTCACATGCAAGTTTTCATCTCATTCCAATGTTCTCGTGGTCTTCCTCCGGCGAAACCCTGATCTCTGTGCGCACTCGGATCGTCTACCCCCTAGACGTTCCTCTGACAGGGGTAGCCCGGCGTAGCTCTCTCTTGTTTTGTGTTTGTTTAGGTCATAGGTTGATGTAAAACCATGTTGGTTCACAAGTTGGGGCACTATCCTACCCGGTATCACCTCGACGGGGAGATTCCCCCCTTATACGGGTATGGAACCTTCGCCTCTAGGTTAGAGCGCATGCATGCGAGGGGGGACACATGCAAGCACCTATACCAACCTCTCACCACACTCACGCACATATGCTAGGGTCACATGCAAGTTTTCATCTCATTCCAATGTTCTCGTGGTCTTCCTCCGGCGAAACCCTTATCTCTGTGCGCACTCGGATCGTCTACCCCCTAGACGTTCCTCTGACAGGGGTAGCCCGGCGTAGCTCTCTCTTGTTTTGTGTTTGGTTAGGTCATAGGTTGATGTAAAACCATGTTGGTTCACTAGTTGGGGCACTATCCTACCCGGTTTCACCTCGACGGGGAGATTCCCCCCTTATACGGGTACGGAACCTTCGCCTCTAGGTTAGAGCGCATGCATGCGAGGGGGGACACATGCAAGCACCTATACCAACCTCTCACCACACTCACGCACATATGCTAGGGTCACATGCAAGTTTTCATCTCATTCCAATGGTCTCGTGGTCTTCCTCCGGCGAAACCCTGATCTCTGTGCGCACTCGGATCGTCTACCCCCCTAGACGTTCCTCTGACAGGGGTAGCCCGGCGTAGCTCTCTCTTGTTTTGTGTTTGTTTAGGTCATAGGTTGATGTAAAACCATGTTGGTTCACAAGTTGGGGCACTATCCTACCCGGTTTCACCTCGACAGGGAGATTCCCCCCTTATACGGGTACGGAACCTTCGCCTCTAGGTTAGAGCGCATGCATGCGAGGGGGGACACATGCAAGCACCTATACCATCCTCTCACCACACTCACGCACATATGCTAGGGTCACATGCAAGTTTTCATCTCATTCCAATGTTCTCGTGGTCTTCCTCCGGCGAAACCCTGATCTCTGTGCGCACTCGGATCGTCTACCCCCCTAGACGTTCCTCTGACAGGGGTAGCCCGGCGTAGCTCTCTCTTGTTTTGTGTTTGTTTAGGTCATAGGTTGATGTAAAACCATGTTGGTTCACAAGTTGGGGCACTACCCTACCCGGTTTCACCTCGACGGGGAGATTCCCCCCTTATACGGGTACGGAACCTTCGCCTCTAGGTTAGAGCGCATGCATGCGAGGGGGGACACATGCAAGCACCTATACCAACCTCTCACCACACTCACGCACATATGCTAGGGTCACATGCAAGTTTTCATCTCATTCCAATGTTCTCGTGGTCTTCCTCCGGCGAAACCCTGATCTCTGTGCGCACTCGGATCGTCTACCCCCCTAGACGTTCCTCTGACAGGGGTAGCCCGGCGTAGCTCTCTCTTGTTTTGTGTTTGTTTAGGTCATAGGTTGATGTAAAACCATGTTGGTTCACAAGTTGGGGCACTACCCTACCCGGTTTCACCTTGACGGGGAGATTCCCCCCTTATACGGGTACGGAACCTTCGCCTCTAGGTTAGAGCGCATGCATGCGAGGGGGACACATGCAAGCACCTATACCAACCTCTCACCACACTCACACACATATGCTAGGGTCACATGCAAGTTTTCATCTCATTCCAATGTTCTCGTGGTCTTCCTCCGGCGAAACCCTGATCTCTCTGCGCACTCGGATCGTCTACCCCCCTAGACGTTCCTCTGACAGGGGTAGCCCGGCGTAGCTCTCTCTTGTTTTGTGTTTGTTTAGGTCATAGGTTGATGTAAAACCATGTTGGTTCACAAGTTGGGGCACTATCCTACCCGGTTTCACCTCGACAGGGAGATTCCCCCCTTATACGGGTACGAAACCTTCGCCTCTAGGTTAGAGCGCATGCATGCGAGGGGGGACACATGCAAGCACCTATACCAACCTCTCACCACACTCACGCACATATGCTAGGGTCACATGCAAGTTTTCATCTCATTCCAATGTTCTCGTGGTCTTCCTCCAGCGAATCCCTGATCTCTGTGCGCACTCGGATCGTCTACCCCCCTAGACGTTCCTCTGACAGGGGTAGCCCGGCGTAGCACTCTCTTGTTTTTTGTTTGTTTAGGTCATAGGTTGATGTAAAACCATGTTGGTTCACAAGTTGGGGCACTATCCTACCCGGTTTCACCTCGACGGGGAGATTCCCCCTTATACGGGTACGGAACCTTCGCCTCTAGGTTAGAGCGCATGCATGCGAGGGGGGACACATGAAAACACCTATACCAACCTCTCACCACACTCACGCACATATGCTAGGGTCACATGCAAGTTTTCATCTCATTCCAATGTTCTCGTGGTCTTCCTCCGGTGAAACCCTGATCTCTGTGCGTACTCGGATCGTCTACCCCCCTAGACGTTCCTCTGACAGGGGTACCCCGGCGTAGCTCTCTCTTGTTTTGTGTTTGTTTAGGTCATAGGTTGATGTAAAACCATGTTGGTTCACAAGTTGGGGCACTATCCTACCCGGTTTCACCTCGACGGGGAGATTCCCCCCTTATACGGGTACGAAACCTTTGCCTCTAGGTTAGAGCGCATGCATGCGAGGGGGGACACATGCAAGCACCTATACCAACCTCTCACCACACTCACACACATATGCTAGGGTGACATGCAAGTTTTCATCTCATTCCAATGTTCTCGTGGTCTTCCTCCGGCGAAACCCTGATCTCTGTGCGCACTCGGATCGTCTACCCCCCTAGACGTTCCTCTGACAGGGGTAGCCCGGCGTAGCTCTCTCTTGTTTTGTGTTTGTTTAGGTCATAGGTTGATGTAAAACCATGTTGGTTCACAAGTTGGGGCACTATCCTACCCGGTTTCACCTCGACGGGGAGATTCCCCCCTTATACGGGTACGGAACCTTCGCCTCTAGGTTAGAGCGCATGCATGCGAGGGGGGACACATGCAAGCACCTATACCAACCTCTCACCACACTCACACACATATGCTAGGGTCATATGCAAGTTTTCATCTCATTCCAATGTTCTCGTGGTCTTCCTCCGGCGAAACCCTGATCTCTGTGCGCACTCGGATCGTCTACCCCCCTAGACGTTCCTCTGACAGGGGTAGCCCGGCGTAGCTCTCTCTTGTTTTGTGTTTGTTTAGGTCATAGGTTGATGTAAAACCATGTTGGTTCACAAGTTGGGGCACTATCCTACCCGGTTTCACCTCGACGGGGAGATTCCCCCCTTATACGGGTACGGAACCTTCGCCTCTAGGTTAGAGCGCATGCATGCGAGGGGGGACACATGCAAGCACCTATACCAACCTCTCACCACACTCACACACATATGTTTTGTGTTTGTTTAGGTCATAGGGTGATGTAAAACCATATTAGCTTCGCCTCGACGGGGAGATTCCCCCTTATACGGGTCCGGAACCTGCGCTTCCGCATGCATGCGAGGGGGGACACGCAAATGTGATTGAATCTTTGAACAACTTCACAAAAATTTGTGAAATATAAATTTCATGCACATGTGATAATAACACACAAACATGCAAATTTCTCAACTTGTGAGAAGATTCGACATTTTATGTGGGCGTGAAGACTATTATTCGGAGGCTACGAATCCATCCAATTGGTAAAATAGAACCTAAATAATTGATACTAATAAATAAATACAAATAATTTGGTAAGGAAAAAAAGGTGCATAGGTACGCCGAGGGTCACCGTCGGCGTAGGCAGGACGTACGCCGAGGGTCACCGTCGGCGTATCCTATGCCGACAGCGGCTCTCGGCATAATGCTGACGCCGTTAGGGCCTTCCCTGGCCTGGACTGTCTAGTGCCACGCGGCCACCGCGTACGCCGAGGGAAACGTTTACGCCGACGGTCACCCTCGGCGTACCTGCCGCTACACCGACGACTGCGGTACGCCGAGGGCTCGGAAGCTGGGCTGGCCTGGCCCTGTGCTATGCCGACGGCCCTGACCTTTGGCCGTCGGCGTAGCATCCGGCCGTCAGCACACAACTCCATTCCTGTAGTGTTAGGTTTCTCTCATATTGTAGAGGGATAGTGGTATTCCCCCAATATTTAAACAGCAAGAAACAAATAGGGATGCTGAGTGGGTGAAGTATTGCGGGCAAGTTAATTGAATTGCATTGAATTGGGTAGCTAAACTTTTGGCTAAAGTGGTGATCAACCCGGTTGCATTATCAAAGGGGCGACCACTAGGGATCGGACGCCGATTGCAGCTTCTCATCGGACTAGTCCCCAGTCGTATATTAGGAATAAGATGGTGATTGGGCGGATCTTTCCTCGCCGGGCTTCTGACTCTGTGTTTTATTTGCTTGCCTACCTTCAGCAGTGGTACCCCCTGTCTAGGCAGCGGGACAGGGAGAGCGTGGACGGCATCTTGCAGGCGCTCAGGGTGTCGGCGCAGTGCTTCATGGCTCCGGCTTCGGCTCCCGCGGCCTCGTAGTGGGAGTACATCGGGCTCCTCCCTTTACTCTTTTCCTTTTTTGTTGCCTTGGGCGTGTTGTGCTGTGGCCCCAGCAGACTTCTTTTCTTTTCGTTTGACGCCTGGGCGTCGGTGACTCGCTTGTGTGCTGGATGACTATTGCTTTATTTATAAAGCTGGGCGTAAAGCCTGTTTCGAGAGAGAGTCCCCAGTCGTAAGATGCGTGTTGCTTCATCTGTTCGATGTGTAAGGGAACATGTGGGGTTGCTTCCATGCCGTTACTAGCGCACATCTCGTAGGTAGTTTCCATATTGACAACAATAATTGTGATTTACTCCGTCTAACTACCGGCATGAATCATGCCTTCTTTGTTTCTAGCAATACTATTTCCCAAATATCACCATGCAACCATTACAAGGCTTCATCCTTCTATAAAACATTTTTTCTTCTACGAATCTACAACCTATACAGATTTGCTTCCGTCACCACTATATAGCGCTTCGATATTTTATCTAGAATGCTTCGAACACTTACAAAGTGCTTAATTCTAACTAGTCTACCAAAATGATGGATTTTAAGGAAACTAATTAATCTACCAAAAATAGTTTTAAAATTATGATGTTTGCTTTCTTTGGAATGAATGCTTCCTTACAAACTAAATCTTGCTTCCAAGTAATGCGGTTAACTTCCTTAGGAATTATTTCGACATCCTATACATTTTTTTCTGTATGTAATGATTTGTTTTCTTTGCAGTAAATTCATGCTTTAGTCCACTGACCAATTTGCTTAGATTGTGAACTGCATTGGCTTCGATCTAATAGAAATATGTATTACGTGAGATAAACCTCTCTAAAACATTACATTGTCGTTTCCATCGATTAGTATTGTTTCTTGCCAAATACAAATTACTTCTGAGAATCATTATCATGAGTATACATGTTTAAAAAATAGAGATATGCTTCAAGGAAATGAAAATGAGCCCAGTTTGCTCCCAATATACCACAAGATAGTTTCCATCGACTAGATAATTTTTTGAAACAAAATAGGAATGTGTTGCCGTCGAAATAACAATATATATTCACTTGTAAAGATTACATATTTACTTCAAATCACACATGGTTTTGCTTCGAAACTATTGGAAATATGCTTCCAAAGAAATGGACATTTGCTTCATAATCATGCGGATGTGCCACGATGGATTGCTTCCGAAGAAATTGACGTCTGCTTTGGAATGAACGTAGTATGCTTCCACCATGTTCGAATCAACATGACACAAACGGTTTAGTAGTAAGCAATCAGATTCAACATCCTTCACAGTGGCAAAAGCGTGGACTGAAAATGGATGAATACTACTCCCTCCGTCCCAAAATGTAAGGCGCCTAAGCTTTAGCCAAAAGTCAATATCTTCTAAGTTTAACCAAGTTTATACGAAAAAATATGAATATCTACAATATCTAATGGACATTTTGAGAAACTATACTTTCTGGTGAATCTATAGATATTGATTTGGTAGTGTGAATGTTTATACTTTTATGTATAAATTTGGCCAAACTTAAAATATTTTGACCTTTGATTAAAGCTTAGGCGCCTTACATTTTGGGACGGAGGGAGTAAATAACATGTTATGTGGCATGAACTTCCGGGTTTGCATAATTTTTACCATTAAAAGTTACTTATGCAATCTGTATGTGCCATCCACAATAAAAAAAATCATGGATGTGATAGTCGGCATCATTTGGAAAACGAATGAAACATATAGGAAGCTCTCGCTGCATTGCATCTTACTTGGGAGCATATGCAGGTTGTACAAGAAGCATCAATACAAACTCGTGAAAGCATTGATGTAGTTCCAATGAAGCTAGACGTAAGCACCACATATTGCATGTATATGAGAAGTTCGTTAGCAATTAAAAATTTGTATTGCAGCTCTTGGGAGATTGTTGGAGCCTGCCGCACTTGTTGCCGATTGCTGGAGCCTGTTGCACCTGCTGATTGTTGGAACCTATGCCTGATTGTTGGAACGCGAGCAATTTAAATACAGTAATTACGAAATCTTGGGCAAATTAGAAATCTGAACCTGGTTGTTGGAGCCTGCCGCATTTTCTGCCGCCGGTGCCGGTATGTGCTCGCGCACGATGATGCGACAACAAGTTGCTTGGTGGCTGGGAATCAGGAACATGGCGAGGCAGTAGAATCCAGTAGTTAGGCGGTGGCAGTAGCGGAACGACGAGGAGGGACGCCTCAAGGACTAGGCCGTCGGGGAGAACGGATCGGGGGAGGCGCATGCGGTCGATGCGCGCGGTGACTGCGGTGGCCGGTCAGCGATGAGGGTAATGAGGAATTAACGGCGTATGCGGGGCTGATGGTATGTTGATTCGATGGAAATAAATATTAGTCCAGCCATTGGATGGCAGAGAGATGGAGGGTCTTAGAATGGTCCGACGAAAGCTTTGCCATCAGACCACGATGTATAGTATTTACCTTATCAAAGGCTTACGTAATGTCTCTCGCTGCGTGATATCATGAAGTTGGCTTAATAAACATTGCCACATCATATATTGGCACAGAGAGATAATCTATTTGTTGCTTCAGACAGTCTAAGTTTGGACTGAATACCCACTTTATCGGCAAACTGGCTAAACTGCAAGAACAAAACATAAGGGTGACAATGAGTCCCCTTGTCTCAGTCCACTAATGTGTTAAATGTTGTCTCCAGGCACACCATTGATAAACGTTCTTGATGAGGCAGTCCTAAAATGCATTGAAATCCAATTCCCCCAACGCGATCTTAAGGAATATAACTTGAGGAATTGCATGTCTAGGGTCGCATTTCCCTCATCCAAGTACAACCAAGCTGAGATACTCTACTCTCATCCAGAGATCTAAAAAGGTTGGGTAGAGAAAATGTGTGGATGAAGGCAGTCCCATTTTTTGGTCACACGTCTATGTTAAAGCCCAGGAAGATGAACAATTGGGCTATCATTAAAGTCACACGCAACAAAGGCTGCGCCACGAGGTGCAGAGTATGCTGCACGGACGTTTCAGTATGGTAGCTAGGATTATTTTTTTTTTGAGATATGGTAGCTAGGATTCTAGGAACGAGAAAGGATGAGGGAGGGAACGGGAAACAACTGGTGCGAGAAACTCTCATCAAAGAGTTGTTCACGGTTTAAAAAAAGATTCAATACATGAAAAAGGCGTTTTCCTACAATTGTATTTCATCAAAAGTACTTATTTTTATTCAACTTTCTCAGCGGCATATTCTCATTGAAAGTCACATGCACTTCTCTCATAGCTTAGCACATGCATGGAAATTAAGTCTTTGGCTGCGAGGGCCCCCCATAGAAAAACTGGGCGTCATTCATGTTAGTCAAACCATACGTATTTGGGTGACTCAAATATATAGGAAGATTCTCGGTCACACGTGTGTCGTGCCCATCCTCGTCGATGAAGTTGATTTCGCTGATGGATGCCGCGGCTCCGGGTTTTGTTGGGAGGTAGCCACTGCCCATAGGTGCCAGATCCGTGGTGCGGGCCTGGACAAGCCGCCGAAATTGATCCTTGTCGCCCGATCGGCCAGTCCGCCAGTGAATAACGACTTGGGGAAACGACCTATAAGCTTCGGGTTCTGGTTAAGCCCATAGTACACCAGCCAGTCTCCTGATGCCTTGTCCTGTACAATATAGGATATTAGTTTCGAAGGAAATGCAAGCAAATGTACCATAGCGTAATACCTAAGAAAACGTCATGGATCAAAGTTTTCCATGATTGCTTGATTGGCCAAAGTTCGAAATGATCTAGTGTAACTGCATGCTAACAACTTGAGTATACTAGAGTTGCACGTACCTTGTGAACTTTGATTGTGATTTTTTGCTTGGCCCCGTTGGGCTGTGATACATGCTCAATTATGTCTCCAAGAGCTATGCTCGACCCACTCTCACGTTGGTATCCAGTGCAATTCATGTTGGGGCAGCCTGTCTTGTGGAACCCGTCAGTCTGCCGTATAATCATAAAACCATGAAAACACTTGTCAATATTTATATCCAACATGGTTGGACTTCTATTTATTACTAGAAAATAACTAGTTTCAAAGGGGACTCCGTCGCACCGTCCAAATACCAGCCAAATGAGTGCGTGAATCACCGTATAAGGATGGTCTGACCTGTCAAGTAGTTAGGAAACAACGTCATTACATGTGACACTGTTATGCATATTTCTTGGTAAATAGTAACACATCGATGTCGAACTGATATCAGGTATATATGTATTCGGATGATTAGTGAAAGACTAGGCAGAAGGAACAATGCCAAATAACAACGTGAGATCAGTTTGGAAAGGTGTGCATGTCGTTTCTCCTTTTCTTGCGCACCACATGTAACTTTATGTTTGAACATGAATATAGATTTGCACAGCCATGTTGTAGTACTGCCTCCGTCTAAAAAAGATGTCTCCCGTCCAGCCATAATTTCTACCGTCCAGATCCACGTTTCTCTCTGCATGATGCGCTGCAAACTACTTATACCTGTACAACAACGACCAGTGCATGCCCCAAGAGGAAAATAAACAAAAACAATGCTCTTTTGTTGGGAAACTAAAAAGCGCCTAAAAAAGATCAAACTCAAAAAGGGGCAAGTTGAACTGTCATCAAAGGTACCATGTCACTTAAAAAGAGGAAAGCGAGGTAGACTAGACTAAGGTTAGCACATAAGCATAGTGGAAAAGCTAACTTAGAAAAGGCTACCATAAGCATTTCCTAGATCTTGAGGAATTACGGTGCAATTAAGTGGGCAACTCTAACATCCCTAATATTTATTTATTTATTTTTGCAAAAGCTAACATCCCCGATAATTGCTCAGCCATTATCTAGGCCACGTCTTGGTCTCAACATAACAAGCCTCCGTCCTAATAATCCCTAACAGAGGAAGTATTTAAGATTGCTTCCATTGAAAGGAGAAACGCGTATGTGGCATCTTTTCCAAAATAAAAAGAATAACTTTAACCTAGTCAAGTTAATTCGAAATGAAATGTACATATTAGCACATTTTATTTGCCTTAATATATAATTTATTTTCCTTTATGGTCAGAATTTGTTTTACTTTTTTTACTTAATCCTGGTTTGTTCTAAGCATTAACTGCACATATATGAAGTATGTACTTATTCATCATATAGTATACTCTTGCCTACAAATTTTCACGAATCAGTAAAAATACAACTGTAAGGAAGAAGTAATCATTAGCCGATGGATCTTGCAACATTAAATACAGTAACTAAAACTGATAATATATATAGTATGGTAGCAAATATTTTAATTACCTCCCAGCCTATCTGTATGCCGTTTATGCTGGTTGGTTTACCATCTCTGTCATTGATGATCTGAATGGCGGAAGCAGTGGTTTGCTCGCGATTTAACGAGAAACCATACACGTCCATGGTCACCATGACTCCGTAGTAGCTAACTGTCTGTCCTGACGAGGTTCCATGCCCTGCAAACTATATTTTGGTAAAGCGGCATTAGTGCATGAAAAATATCAATTTCGACAAAACATACTCCCTCCGGTCCATATTAATAGCCTCAACTTTTTTCTAGATTTCGTATATATCTAGTTAAATATTTAAACTAGATACATTCGTATCAAGACAAAATTGAGGCCATTAATATGAACCAGAAGGACTAGATAAATACGAATCATATATTCGAGGAATTAACCCAAGGGAAAGAATAAATGAACGTACATAGTTTGTTGTATCGGCTGGTGTACCTGTTGGATAATTAGGCACAATTTCCGTGATTAATTCCAGAATATTAAACATGACAATACCAGCTACTAGCACATCTAACTCGAACATACTAGATGTACTAAACAACAAGATGAACAGAAACAGGCAGCAGCTAAACATGATGAATAACCAGACAGCAGCACGTCGCACGTACCGTTCGATTGCAGTAGTCGCAGCAGTAACCTTGGGGAAGATTGATCGAAGCAGACGGCGGCGAAGACAACGATAGGCAGCACCGCCCGACTTGGATGGAAGACGAGCCGTGATGCAGAACTCGAGCAGTCAAGCAGAGCGCTTCCCAAAGACCTTATTCGCCTTCTCCCGTACAGGATCGCAAAGGCGAGTGGTTCCGGAGACCTGCTCTCCTGTTCGCCGGTGCACGCCGGCAAGCGGGATGGAGTAGACTATGTGGCGACGCAACGCAGAGAGCAGGCAAAACCCTAGATTGGTTTTCGGTATGTTTGTGGTGGAAGCCGCACTGGCGTTTATATAGAGCGGCTCGGGAATCCCGCATAGGGCACGTCGTGGACCAAGCCCACGTTGCGCACGTTCGGGTTGGTTACAGATAGCCAACAATCCGGGAGCGACGCAAATAGGCTGACTGTTGACACGTCTGTCAAAACCGCACAAGTTTTTCCAAGCAGCAAAAATAAAGCTCAGCTTGATACCCGCGAGACGAGACGAGACGAGCGGGCGGGCGGGCGGGCGTGCGAGTTGCGGCGTCGTCGGAGGAGGAGCGCGCGTGTAGTTATCCTCTTCTCACTCACTTTACTAAGTGGTGAACCACTCCACCTTATAAGGTGGTGTAACTCTCCTCCAACTTTCCATGTGGGACTAAACTTTAGCTCCCACTCCACTCATATGTGAGCTGCCACCAAATTGGGCTAAATCACACATGGACTTCCACACACATAGGCTTTGAGATTTAGGGATAAACTGAAATCACATATGGGCTTAAATAAATTAGCCCATTATTTCTAACAATCCTCCACCAGATCTCAAATGCCCATTTGAAGATTTGTCAATCCTCGTTACTTGTTTATATACCAGTGTTTCAGCAGAGACTGTTAAGTTGAACATCCACCTAGAATCTTGAACTACGTCTATCAGGTACTTGAACAATGGACGAACATTGAATTACAAGTTTGGTGCCAATAGATTTCACTCAAAATCATAACTAGTACCTGGCTGCCAGTAGCCTACCCCGCGGGTTGGAGCATATGCGTCATACTCCCTGGTCTCTTCATGAGTTTACTAGAGACCACCCAAGTCTCATAGACCGCGACGTTTACAGTCAAGCTCATATATGTGTGTTCTTTCAAGAATGCCCTGTAGGATGGCATCTTCGCTAGTTATAGCCAACACAAACACATTAAGGCATGTTGCCAACCTGCCTTACAGATTTGAGAGTCATGCATCTTCACCTAGAGAGGGTTACAAAAGTACTCTCCTCAGTCAAACCACTAGCTTGTTCTTCCCAGATCCTAATTCACGGGATCTCCGATCACATAGGTTGGGTTACCACTATGGTGTGACATCCATGGGTCTCAACCCCATCTCCCTCGATGCATTTTCTATCACAATTCGTGATAGTCCCTTTCTAAAGGGATCTGCCAGTTTTTTATTTGTTTGAATATACGTAACAGTTATTACTCCGGAGTTTCTCAATTTTCTGACAGATTTTAAACGTCTCTTGACGTGTCACTACTGCAGAATATGCTATTAGTGACAGGCTCAAAAGTCCCATTACACTGATGACTAGTCACTGGTATTAGGTTACTAGTGATGGGCATGCGTCTGTCACTAGTATGTGTACTAGTGACAGGCATTTACACGTGTTAGTCACTGGTTTTTTTATACTAGTGACGGGCCAAAAAGATCGCATGTCACTAGTTACGAGTAAAGGGGTTTATAGTGATAGGCCCATTATTCTGGGTGTCACTGGTTTGAATTTCGGTATAAAAAATAAATGCGTTTTCCATGAATATTATAGATAGCACAATAAAATGTTATAAAAGAACACATTTTGCACAAATATTTCATATAGCACAATAAAAAGTTGTACCATGGTACGCTCACATTACCCAATATGACATAATATTTACACAGATAACATATTGGGATAGGAACTTGTAATCTTTCATAGACAAATGAACAGTTCGAACACCAAAGAACAACACCACGGTACATGAATTATGGTCATATGTATAGCGGCAAGTTCCTTTTCACTGTTCTACATTTCCATCATCTTGTAGGGGTGCAAATTCTATCATTACATCTTCCTTGTATAATCCGAATCACATGGACATTTTGATGTTCTTAATCTGATACAAACAAGGAAATGAACATATAATTGTGAGCCATGGCATCAGGTGGATATGCACCTGCTTGAGAATAAAGATATTCTAAATAAAAAATCAAATAGTGACATAAAATTAAGCTATCTCTCTTATTTGTCCCTAAATTCAAAAGAGTGGACTTAGGCAGTTAGCAACTAGGAGGTAAATCGTGCAAATGTATGTTGATAGGAGCACATAAATATTTTCTAAGGGAACATAGAATAACAAAAAACATCATGAAATGGAGGTAGCCTATATTGATTCATATCTTTAAGATGGATATTCTGAAATGTTTTACTAGTTTATTTTGATTTTCTGTGAGTGATACGTTAGGAAAAAAAAGAAATAGGTCAATATAAGGAGTCCATGTTCTTTCCTATGGAAAATTCATATTTACACAAATTTCACTATTTCAAAAAATTCTAGTTAATATATTAACATACACCATTCTTACCGTGTGCAAGAAAGCACACACCCCTATGCATGAGCATTAGCCGCTACTGTTTAGCATTTAGCTTCAGAAGGAATCATGAACATAACCAAAAAAAAATTTGGCCATACGTACACAACTCAGTGTTGAGAAAGAGAGACAAAAATAAATAAAAATGGGACAAACATGCTTTTGTTGATTCTGATTTCCCGTGTGGCCAACTCGATTAACAATTTGCAGAGATAATGAATCGAAGAAACTAAACAAATAGAATAAAATGTCACATACCTTATTCGGTGATTCTGCATGCTTGGTCAATTGGATTGCAGCCGTCTTTGTGCATGAATCATGAACATCAGGCGAGTCATCACCACCATAGAAAATCATGAATTCCAAGGCGAACTTTGTGTTGATGCACTAGCAAATCACATCGTCAAAAACTTAATAGGAATAGTACTACAAATCTGCAATTTATTAGTACAATACCAGATGGCGTCTTGTGGAACTAACGTGAGAGGCTTAGCTAGGAATTTTCCCGTACTAAGAGAGTACCTATATTATGGAAACTACAGAATCAGTGACCTAGGTACATGCTATGAATATGAGGCCATAGAGTTGCGGAGGAAAATGGTGATAGCTAATCAAACATTTAGCTCTCAAGTTTAATTAGGCTTATTAAATTATCTTGTTGTATGATGATGTCAGATTGATGCAGAAGTAATTTCCGCTAGCATGCTGAGGTGTGATAAATTCTTAATTCAGGGACCGAAAGCATGAAAGGCTTATGATAATCCCTCCTCAATATTTATAAGGTAGCTGCTATTGGCCTTTGGGCAATATAGGATTTTTATGCTGCAGTTGCGATTCTTGTCTATGATTTGCGCAAGCTGGAAAATCCAAATCTGTTCTCAATTGACGACGAGCAAAAACCTCCTCCCGTGGTTTGTAGAAGCCTGCCAACAAATCATAGCCGACACACTGCGAGGCAATTCATCCGGCTCATACTGGCCTACATTATAGTATAACTATTAGATTGAAACAAAAGGTGTAATGAGGAAAACAAATTTGCAATGGAAATAATTCTCCCTCTCATGGGCTTACTGGTAACTACCAACCGCAGAACAAATCCGTCCTATCTGCGAATCAGGTAATAGCTTGCAGATATGTGTTGCACGTTCCGAACCAATAAATCATTTCGTAGAGCTGAGACTCCTTATCGACAAAGTACATCATCCCCTAACCTGTATGTCCTAATCATGTACTCCGGAACACACATCAATTAGTTAATTATGAATTTGATCAGAGAAGCAAAACTATGATGCTTTTGATGGGGCTACCGATCAATCAATCTCCTAGTACTGCATCCTCCAAACTTGTCAAGGATCGGAGGAACAGTGCTAGCCTGTCAAACGCCTACTAGTACTTGCTCCAAATCAGCAAAATATTCCGTACTACACCAGATTAATCAATCCATGGTACGGATGTATAGTACAACATCTATGGACCAACAAATCGAATCGGAAGATGGTACCTACTGCAACCGCTATGGCTACAAACCTGAGTACTCAATCAGATCGAGTCTATCTTAAAGCCGCAGGTTCGACAACGACCTTTGGCACCATGGTGACGCGCAACGGAAACCTCCCTTAGACCTTGTCGACGGCGACCGAAGGTAGCCAGAGCTCGACTGGTGTTCGGTGTCGGCCGCGACCGCAGGTGGCCAGGGCTCGACCTTAGTGTTTGGCGGCGACGGGCATGACTCAGATGGCGGCGGTTCAACCCTAGGTGCGGTTGATTTGTTGTCTAGGGCGTGTAGATAAGGAGAGAGAAGGGCTATACTATGGGTTCTTTCTTATCAGCGTTCCTAACTTATTAATCCAGATCGGTTCTGAATTCTTTTTCCGAAATTAATCCAGCTACTCCCTGTGACGTGCATCAATAAGAGTCTGTCATTAGTAAATTTGATCATCACGCAAGGCGTCCGTAAGAACTACTAGTGATAGGCATTTGGGTGCCCATCACTAGTATTTTGTACCAGTGACAGTCATTTATTCGCCTGTCACTGAATATGGTTACTAGTGACAGACATATTTTTGTCTATCACTAAGTGCCTTGCGGCTATAAGCAATTCTACAGTAGTGTGTCTTGATGACTTCGCGTTATCCTTAGAATTGTTCACTTTGACAATAACAGTTTGGTTGTCACAATTCAAAAGGATTACCGGCACAGGTTTCTTAACCAGAGGCAAGTCCATCAAGAGTTCACGCAGCCATTCTGACTCAATAGTGGCTGTGTCTAAAGCAGCAAGTTCTGCTTCCATAGTTGACCTCGTCAATATGGTCTGTCTACGAGATCTCCATGAGACTACGCCACCTCTAAGGGTAAACACATACCCACTTGTGGCGTAGAGTTCATCAACATCAGAGATCCAGTTCGAATCACTATATCCTTCAAGCACAGCAGGGTGCCCTAAATAGTGAATCCCATAGCTCATTGTACCACATAGATAGCGCATGACCCTTTCAAGTGCATGCCAATGATCAATACCCAGGTTATACATGAACCTACTCAACTTGCTCACAGCAAAAGAGATATCGGGTCTTGTAGCGCTTGCTAAGTACATGAGAGAACCAACAATTTGTGAATATTTCAACTCGTCTGTTGGTTCCTTTTTATTATTTCGCAATGTCAAACTGGGATCATAAGGTGTTGGAGAAGTCTTGCCATCAATAAAGCCAAAACGGATCAAGACCTTCTCAACATAATGAGATTGCGTTAAAGTAATCCCATTCTCGTTCTTAATAAGCTTGATGTTCAGAATCACATCAGCCTCTCCCAGATCTTTCATATCAAAACTCTTTGACAGGAAAGACTTGACTTCATTTATCACATCCATATTTGTATCAAAGATCAGAATATCATCCACGTATAAACATAATATAACGCTATCGCCCCCACCATGACGATAGTACACACACCTATCAGCCTCATTAATGACAAAGCCAACAGAAAGTAGAGTTTTGTCAAACTTCTCAAGCCATTGCTTAGGTGCTTGTTTCAGGCCATATAAAGATTTTAACAACTTGCACACCTTTGTCTCTTCACCTTTTACTACAAACCCATCTGGCTGATCCATATAGATCTCCTCTTCCAACTCTCCATTAAGGAAAGTTGTCTTCACATCCATTTGATGAACGAGAAGACCATAAGAGGCAGCCAGGGACAGTAGTACTCGAATGGTGGTCAGTCTAGCGACAGGTGAATAGGTGTCAAAGTAATATTCGCCTTCTTTCTTTGTGTAGCCCTTTGCTACAAGCCGTGCCTTGTACTTCTCAGTAGTACCATCAGGCCTTAACTTCTTCTTGAACACCCACTTACAGCCCACAGGTTTGCAACCATAGGGTCGTTCTGATAGTTCCCAAGTTCCATTAGAAAGAATCGAGTCCATCTCATTTTGGACAGCTTCTTTCCAATCATCTGCATCAGGAGATGCATATGCCTCTGCAATGGATCTGGGAGTATCATCCACAAGGTATACGATGAAATCATTACCAAAGGATTTTGCAATCCTCTGTCTCTTACTCCTTGTGGGAGGTTCATCGTCATCCTTCTCTAGGACTTCCTCATGTGTTTGTTCAAAATTATCAATAGATGTACTAGATTCAAGAAGTATTTCAGAAGAAATTCTAGCAATGCTATGCATATCCTTCATAGGAAACATATTCTCAAAGAATGTTGCATCACGAGATTCCATTATAGTATCAACATGCATATCAAGAAACTCAGACTTAACCACTAGAAATCTATAGTCTATACTCCGCGGAGCATATCCTAGAAAGATACAATCCACTGTCTTAGGTCCAAGTTTGCGTTTCTTGGGAATCAGTATGTTGACCTTAGCCAAACACCCCCAAGTGCGCAAATATGCAAGTGATGGTTTTCTCCTAGCCCACTCCTCATAAGGGGTCTTTTCTTTATTCTTGTTAGGAACTCTATTTAGGATATGACATGAAGTCAACAAAGCCTCCCCCCACCATGCCTTTGATAAACCAGCAATGGCTAGCATGGAATTCACCAAGTCAGTCAGCGTGCAGTTTTTCCTCTCGGCAACCCCGTTTGATTGGGGCGAGTAGGGAGGCGTCCTCTCATGAATAATGCCATGTTCCTCATAGAACTCATCAAAGATTTTGGGAAAATATTCACCACCACGATCCGACCTAAGACGTTTGATCTTTCTCTCTAAATGATTTTCAACTTCGGCTTTATAAACTTTAAAGTAGTCTAAAGCTTCATCTTTAGTGCGCAACAAATAAACATAGCAGTATCTAGTCGCATCTTCAATCAATGTCATGAAATATCTCTTTTCACCTTTTGTCAACACACCATTCATCTCACATAGATCAGAATGTATGAGTTCTAGAGGTGCCAAGTTTCTCTCCTCGGCAGTCTTGTGGGGCTTTCGAGGTTGCTTTGATTGCACATAACTATGGCACTTAGAACCTTTGGCAATAGTGAAATTCGGAATTAAACTCATGCTGGACATCCGAGACATCAAACCAAAATTAATGTGACATAAACGAGAGTGCCAAACACTGGTATCATCATTAACATCACCACAAATATGATTCACAGATTTATTACAAAACTCTGAAAGAGAGAAACGGAACAAGCCTCTAAACTCATAACCTTTACCAATAAATTATCCATGTTTTGAAACAACGACTTTATTAGACTCTAACACAACCTTGAACCCATCTCTGCATAGAAGGGAGACACTAACGAGATTCTTGTTCATAGTAGGGACATGTTGCACGTTCCTCAGCTGCACGATCTTTCCGGAAGTAAACTTTAGATCCACTGTGCCAACACCACGAACAGAAGCATGTGATCCATTCCCCATTAGAACGGAAGAATCACGTGCGACCTGATAAGAAGTGAACATAGAGATGTCAGCACACATATGGACATTAGCACCCGTATCAATCCACCAACATGGTGATTGAAACACTGAAAGAATAGTAAATAAATTACCATACCCATCCGTGTTGCTAGCGGTCACGACATTGACAGTCTTTCCACTTTTCCCTGTGCGATCTGCATGTTCTGGGCAGTCCTTGGAGAAGTGTCCGAGCTCTCCATAGGTAAAGCATCCTAGCTCGGCCTTGTTTGGCTTCTTCTTCTTGAAGGTTGTAGTCTTTTCAGGCTTGTTGAAGGAGGGCTTATAGTTCCCTTTGTTCTTGCCGAAGGTCCTCTTCTGCACCATGTTGGCGCTAGACTGACCCTCGCCTCCTTTCTCAGCAGTGTCCTTAGCCCGAGCCTTCTCCTCAACATCAAGAGACGCTATCAGGTTTTCAACCGATATCTCTTGTCTCTTATGCTTGAGAGTTGTGGTGAAGTTCCTCCATGAAGAAGGTAACTTTGCAATAATGCACCCAGCCACAAACTTGTCGGGTAAGTTACACTTAAGGATTTCAAGTTCCTTGGCAAAGCACTGTATCTCATGAGCTTGTTCGACTACAAAACGGTTGTTAACCATCATGTAATCATGAAAGTTCTCCATGATGTACAGTTCACTGCCAACATCTATTACACCGAACTTAGCGTTTAGTGCCTCCTAGAGCTCTTTGCCATCTTTGAAGTGCATGTACACATCAAACAGCTTGTTGTCAAGAACACTCAGAACGCATCCCACAAAGGCAAGATTGGTTTCCTGAACTTGTTCTGATCTTGTTCAGATATAGTTCCTTCAGGTAAACCCTCAATAGCCTCGAATACTTTCAGATTTTGCAGCCACATAGTGGTCTTATACTGCCACCTCTTAAAATGAACACCGGTAAACTTTTTCGGCTTCATCGCATCGGCCAAGTGTCCCATATTTATCTTGAAAAATTGCCTATAATAAGGTTTTTGGATTATTGGATAATTAGGCACAATTTCCATGATTAATTTTAGAATATTAAACATGACAATACCAACTACTAGCACATGTAACTCGAACATACTAGATGTACTAAACAACAAGATGAATGGAAATAGGCAGCAACTAAACATGTACTCGTAGAACATGATGAATAACCAGACAGCCGCACGTCGCATGTACCGTTCGATTGCAGTAGTCGCAACAGTAACCTTGGGGAAGATTGATCGAAGCAGACGGCGGCGAAGACGACGATAGGCGGGATGGAGTAGACTATGGTGGCGGCGCAAGGCAGAGAGGAGGCAAAACCCTAGATTGGTTTTCGGTATGTTCGTGGTGGAAGCCGCACTGGCGTTTATATAGAGCGGCTCGGGAATCCCGCATAGGGCACGTCGTGGACCAAGCCCACGTTGCGCACATTCGGGTTGGTTACAGATAGCCCACGATCCGGAAGCGACCCGAATAGGCTGACTGTTGACACGGCGCGGCGGGCGGCGGGCGGGCGTGCGAGCGTCGTCGGAAGAGGAGCGCGTGTGTAGTTCTCCTCTTCTTACTCACTTTACTAAGTGGTAAACCACTCCACCTTATAAGATGGTGTAACTCTCTTCCAACTTTCCATGTGGGACTAAACTTTAGCTCCCACTCCACTCATATGTGAGCTGCCACTAAATTGGGCTAAATCACACATGGGCTTCCATACACATGGGCTTTGAGATTTGGGAATAAACTGAAATCACATATGGGCTTAAATAAATTAGCCCATTATTTCTAACAGTACCATCAAGTGGTGAAACCTGATCAAAATACCGCCAATCGACATACTTTTATCGTTCTTCACCTTGTTGATCAACAGCATAGGCAAAATCAAACAAAAGTTAATCGTAATGTACAACACAAGCATGTGTAATAAACTAATGGATCGATTATATTTTGCATCAACAGTGGAGAAACTATATATAGGGAATGCATGCATATACACCTCTTGACCAGTGGGATCATGAGGCCGCGCTGCATCGGTTCCATGTGCTAGAGCGAGCACCAACAACACTGCGGAGAAGAGAAAAAAATTACCCATCTTTGTTTCGAAACACAATTTCTATATGTCGTCAGTTGGCTAGGGAGACACCACGATTTATAGAGGGCCGGGCCAAACTCATGCTCCCGACTGCCGGACATTAATTTCGTAATATACATTTGAATTCCCATTAGTGGCGCGCGGATTATCTATTATATACTAAAAGCAATAAGAGTGTTTTTCGAGGCATTAGGTTGATCCACATCACCTAAATTATTTGGACCGTTAGATGTATAATTAGTGGCTACGATTTAATCAGAGTCGTATATTAGGTAATAAATTAGACGTGACAGCCGGGTCACCGTGTAAGTCAGTCACGTTCACGTTAGGTCTTTTTTTTTCCGAATCCGTTCATGTTAAGTCTTTTTTTTTAAAGACACCGCAGCGGCACCGAAGCAATAAACCTCACGCAGAGGCATGAGTTGGTATCCATCCACGTTGTATAAGAAACTGACAAAGGCATTTAAAGAAATACCCAAAGGCTATTGCTACCAAAAAAATTGATCAACCCATAATCCATCAGCTACCTTAGTATGAGCATTACCTAGATAGCTTGGTATACCACTTAAGCTAGCTTGGTATACCACTTAAGAGCAGAACTACGAAAGGAACAAGGCTGCTGCTACTAAAAAAAATGATCGATTAGCTAGCTAGCTTGGTCGATCAGCCAGCTTAGCACCACCTCATAATCGTACCACCTCATAATCGGTCAGCAAGCTTAGTATCACATTGAACTTCAAAAATAATTGGTACATGTTTTAAAATGTAATATATTTTGGTAGACTATTTTAGCCTACCAAAGCAAATACTCCCTCGGTTATAAAAATGATATCCAAATTTTTCTAGATTCGCATTCTATAGACGTGTTGAGAATTTATACACTAAAATATATCTTGATATATGCGAATCCATAAAAATCTTTAACATCATTTTTAGACGGAGAGAGCACTACATTTTGAAAAAGTGGTAGTATGTAAAGCTAACTCCAAAAGTGATCAGAGATAAAAATTGCCAAGAAAAGGGCAGGAGATTGAAAAGAATACTTCAAAACAGATCGATATGATTAGATATTGCCTAGGACTCACTAGGAGTTCTATTAACAAACCAGAAATAAAAAAATATTAGAGTCTCTAAGATTAAACTGATTTATACTTACATAAATACATATATCACCGTATGTAGATAAAATTCAAAATTTAATTTGTACGAGCTTAGGTAATGTCACATGTTTTGATAATGCGAGTGACTTTAGAGTGTATGACCAAAGTCGTCGGATGCATGGTGATTTCAGAGACATAGTTGTCGCAAAAAGTCAAATTGTCCAACCGCTTTATGCCAAATCATCAAACTTTGACGATACAAAAAAAGACAAGCCATAAGAACAACCGGTTTCATGAACTACCGCATGATAATCGACCCATAAGAAATACCAATAATTATTAACAAAGTCAATACATATTTATTCTAAACCATACCATATCAACCACAAAGACATTGTCAGAAAAACACACTAACAAAACATACATAAATTGTAGTCTGGCGATTTTTTAGTGCTTTCCTCACCTCCCGGAGCCTTTACCAGTTGTTGAAAATTAGTTGAAATGAATCCTAAACATAAACCATTAAGCCCGCTTTCTTCAACATTGCTTTTTTACCGTCTAGAATCCTAATCATTCCCTTCCGCGTGAGTGTTTTTTATTCTAGAGTCTTAATCAGCAATGTATGTTTTTTTCCACGTGAGGTACACACGATTGAGTTTTACCTCATATAGGTCTGCATGCATGGGAGAAAAGTGATAGATTTTGTGTGGTGCCAAATAATTACATACAAGATTTGAGGCGAAGCTAATCTCATAGTCAAAGATGTGGTGGGCTCCTTTCCATATGAATCACATGACTTGTATATTTTATTGTCATAAGAGAAGGCGTAGAACTCCCACAAAAAGATATAAAGAATAACATCCTCACAAAATCCAATGAAAATATAAACCTATTAAAACGTATATTTTGGTCCATATAGTCACGTACCCAAAGGAACCAGTATTCTTATAGGAAATTGGTACAGGTCCCTCGCATCAACTTTCATGATCAATAAATACTCGCATTTATCAATTACACAATCAAGGAAAAATACGATATAAGAAGTGAGATGTATAAACCTATATATATAATTATTAATTTATCATCAATTACACAATCAAGGAAAAATACTCGCACTTAAACATAAAATTAATAATTTATCATCATATTTTAATTATCCATATCAGAAAGTAAGACAATTTTACAATAATAATGATAGAAAAGAACAATATGGTACATGAAGACACATGCTAGAAGTTCTTGCATAAGAAAATAAAAATAAAAATATTCCTAACTATGTGTAAGAAGTATTAAACCGACATCTTATGTAGAAATTCTGAGAAAGTTTATGTAGTTTCTTATATCCTTAAAATTTATTAGGATACACCATTGGAATTTGCAATCCTGTAGAAAAATGGCGGGCGATTAAGATGCCAGAACTATGTCGTCCATACATGACAATGTAGTCATCTTACATGACAAGACAAATAAAACTGAGAGATAGCATAATGACTTAATTGAATTGTACGGTTAAAAATAGTTAAACATAATACTCATCCATTATAAAATAAAATACACGATATTACTATTGTATGAAAAATATTTAATAGAACCTTAAAAATATTTAATACACGATATTACTACCCGGTTTCACCTCGACAGGGAGATTCCCCCTTATACGGGTACGAAACCTTCGCCTCTAGGTTAGAGCGCATGCATGCGAGGGGGGACACATGCAAGCACGTATAGCAACCTCTCACCACACTCACACACATATGCTAGGGTCACATGCAAGTTTTCATCTCATTCCAATGTTCTCGTGGTCTTCCTCCGGCGAAACCCTGATCTCTGTGCGCACTCGGATCGTCTACCCCCTAGACGTTCCTCTGACAGGGGTAGCCCGGCGTAGCTCTCTCTTGTTTTGTGTTTGTTTAGGTCATAGGTTAATGTAAAACCATGTTGGTTCACAAGTTGGGGCACTATCCTACTCGGTTTCACCTCGACGGGGAGATTCCCCCCTTATACGGGTACGGAACCTTCGCCTCTAGGTTAGAGCGCATGCATGCGAGGGGGGACACATGCAAGCACCTATACCAACCTCTCACCACACTCACACACATATGCTAGGGTCACATGCAAGTTTTCATCTCATTCCAATGTTCTCGTGGTCTTCCTCCGGCGAAACCCTGATCTCTGTGCGCACTCGGATCGGCTACCCCCCTAGACGTTCCTCTGACAGGGGTAGCCCGGCGTAGCTCTCTCTTGTTTTGTGTTTGTTTAGGTCATAGGTTGATGTAAAACCATGTTGGTTCACAAGTTGGGGCACTATCCTACCCGGTTTCACCTCGACGGGGAGATTCCCCCCTTATACGGGTACGGAACCTTCGCCTCTAGCTTAGAGCGCATGCATGCGAGGGGGACACATGCAAGCACCTATACCAACCTCTCACCACACTCACACACATATGCTAGGGTCACATGCAAGTTTTCATCTCATTCCAATGTTCTCGTGGTCTTCCTCCGGCGAAACCCTGATCTCTCTGCGCACTCGGATCGTCTACCCCCCTAGACGTTCCTCTGACAGGGGTAGCCCGGCGTAGCTCTCTCTTGTTTTGTGTTTTTTTAGGTCATAGGTTGATGTAAAACCATGTTGGTTCACAAGTTGGGGCACTATCCTACCCGGTTTCACCTCGACGGGGAGATTCCCCCCTTATACGGGTACGGAACCTTCGCCTCTAGGTTAGAGCGCATGCATGCGAGGGGGGACACATGCAAGCACCTATACCAACCTCTCACCACACTCACACACATATGCTAGGGTCACATGGAAGTTTTCATCTCATTCCAATGTTCTCGTGGTCTTCCTCCGGCGAAACCCTGATCTCTGTGCGCACTCGGATCGTCTACCCCCTAGACGTTCCTCTGACAGGGGTAGCCCGGCGTAGCTCTCTCTTGTTTTGTGTTTGTTTAGGTCATAGGTTGATGTAAAACCATGTTGGTTCACAAGTTGGGGCACTATCCTACCCGGTTTCACCTCGACGGGGAGATTCCCCCCTTATACGGGTACGGAACCTTCGCCTCTAGGTTAGAGCGCATGCATGCGAGGGGGGACACATGCAAGCATCTATACCAACCTCTCACCACACTCACACACATATGCTAGGGTCACATGCAAGTTTTCATCTCATTCCAATGTTCTCGTGGTCTTCCTCCGGCGAAACCCTGATCTCTGTGCGCACTCGGATCGTCTACCCCCCTAGACGTTCCTCTGACAGGGGTAGCCCGGCGTAGCTCTCTCTTGTTTTGTGTTTGTTTAGGTCATAGGTTGATGTAAAACCATGTTGGTTCACAAGTTGGGGCACTATCCTACCCGGTTTCACCTCGACGGGGAGATTCCTCCCTTATACGGGTACGGAACCTTCGCCTCTAGGTTAGAGCGCATGCATGCGAGGGGGGACACATGCAAGCACCTATACCAACCTCTCACCACACTCACACACATATGCTAGGGTCACATGCAAGTCTTCATCTCATTCCAATGTTCTCGTGGTCTTCCTCCGGCGAAACCCTGATCTCTGTGCGCACTCGGATCGTCTACCCCCCTAGACGTTCCTCTGACAGGGGTAGCCCGGCGTAGCTCTCTCTTGTTTTGTGTTTGTTTAGGTCATAGGTTGATGTAAAACCATGTTGGTTCAGAAGTTGGGGCACTATCCTACCCGGTTTCACCTCGACGGGGAGATTCCCCCTTATACGGGTACGGAACCTTCGCCTCTAGGTTAGAGCGCATGCATGCGAGGGGGGACACATGCAAGCACCTATACCAACCTCTCACCACACTCACACACATATGCTAGGGTCACATGCAAGTCTTCATCTCATTCCAATGTTCTCGTGGTCTTCCTCCGGCGAAACCCTGATCTCTGTGCGCACTCGGATCGTCTACCCCCCTAGACGTTCCTCTGACAGGGGTAGCCCGGCGTAGCTCTCTCTTGTTTTGTGTTTGTGTAGGTCATAGGTTGATGTAAAACCATGTTGGTTCAGAAGTTGGGGCACTATCCTACCCGGTTTCACCTCGACGGGGAGATTCCCCCCTTATACGGGTACCGAACCTTCGCCTCTAGGTTAGAGCGCATGCATGCGAGGGGGGACACATGCAAGCACCTATACCAACCTCTCACCACACTCACACACATATGCTAGGGTCACATGCAAGTTTTCATCTCATTCCAATGTTCTCGTGGTCTTCCTCCGGCGAAACCCTGATCTCTGTGCGCACTCGGATCGTCTACCCCCCTAGACGTTCCTCTGACAGGGGTAGCCCGGCGTAGCTCTCTCTTGTTTTGTGTTTGTTTAGGTCATAGGTTGATGTAAAACCATGTTGGTTCACAAGTTGGGGCACTATCCTACCCGGTTTCACCTCGACGGGGAGATTCCCCCCTTATACGGGTACGGAACCTTCGCCTCTAGGTTAGAGCGCATGCATGCGAGGGGGGACACATGCAAGCACCTATACCAACCTCTCACCACACTCACACACATATGCTAGTGTCACATGGAAGTTTTCATCTCATTCCAATGTTCTCGTGGTCTTCCTCCGGCGAAACCCTGATCTCTGTGCGCACTCGGATCGTCTACCCCCCTAGACGTTCCTCTGACAGGGGTAGCCCGGCGTAGCTCTCTCTTGTTTTGTGTTTGTTTAGGTCATAGGTTGATGTAAAACCATGTTGGTTCAGAAGTTGGGGCACTATCCTACCCGGTTTCACCTCGACGGGGAGATTCCCCCCTTATACGGGTACGGAACCTTCGCCTCTAGGTTAGAGCGCATGCATGCGAGGGGGGACACATGCAAGCACCTATACCAACCTCTCACCACACTCACACACATATGCTAGGGTCACATGCAAGTTTTCATCTCATTCCAATGTTCTCGTGGTCTTCCTCCGGCGAAACCCTGATCTCTCTGCGCACTCGGATCGTCTACCCCCCTAGACGTTCCTCTGACAGGGGTAGCCCGGCGTAGCTCTCTCTTGTTTTGTGTTTTTTTAGGTCATAGGTTGATGTAAAACCATGTTGGTTCACAAGTTGGGGCACTATCCTACCCGGTTTCACCTCGACGGGGAGATTCCCCCCTTATACGGGTACGGAACCTTCGCCTCTAGGTTAGAGCGCATGCATGCGAGGGGGGACACATGCAAGCACCTATACCAACCTCTCACCACACTCACACACATATGCTAGGGTCACATGGAAGTTTTCATCTCATTCCAATGTTCTCGTGGTCTTCCTCCGGCGAAACCCTGATCTCTGTGCGCACTCGGATCGTCTACCCCCTAGACGTTCCACTGACAGGGGTAGCCCGGCGTAGCTCTCTCTTGTTTTGTGTTTGTTTAGGTCATAGGTTGATGTAAAACCATGTTGGTTCACAAGTTGGGGCACTATCCTACCCGGTTTCACCTCGACGGGGAGATTCCCCCCTTATACGGGTACGGAACCTTCGCCTCTAGGTTAGAGCGCATGCATGCGAGGGGGGACACATGCAAGCACCTATACCAACATTTCACCACACTCACACACATATGCTAGGGTCACATGCAAGTTTTCATCTCATTCCAATGTTCTCGTGGTCTTCCTTCGGCGAAACCCTGATCTCTGTGCGCACTCGGATCGTCTACCCCCCTAGACGTTCCTCTGACAGGGGTAGCCCGGCGTAGCTCTCTCTTGTTTTGTGTTTGTTTAGGTCATAGGTTGATGTAAAACCATGTTGGTTCACAAGTTGGGGCACTATCCTACCCGGTTTCACCTCGACGGGGAGATTCCCCCCTTATACGGGTACGGAACCTTCGCCTCTAGGTTAGAGCGCATGCATGCGAGGGGGGACACATGCAAGCACCTATACCAACCTCTCACCACACTCACACACATATGCTAGGGTCACATTCAAGTCTTCATCTCATTCCAATGTTCTCGTGGTCTTCCTCCGGCGAAACCCTGATCTCTGTGCGCACTCGGATCGTCTACCCCCCTAGACGTTCCTCTGACAGGGGTAGCCCGGCGTAGCTCTCTCTTGTTTTGTGTTTGTTTAGGTCATAGGTTGATGTAAAACCATGTTGGTTCACAAGTTGGGGCACTATCCTACCCGGTTTCACCTCGACGGGGAGATTCCCCCTTATACGGGTACGGAACCTTCGCCTCTAGGTTAGAGCGCATGCATGCGAGGGGGGACACATGCAAGCACCTATACCAACCTCTCACCACACTCACACACATATGCTAGGGTCACATGCAAGTTTTCATCTCATTCCAATGTTCTCGTGGTCTTCCTCCGGCGAAACCCTGATCTCTGTGCGCACTCGGATCGTCTACCCCCCTAGACGTTCCTCTGACAGGGGTAGCCCGGCGTAGCTCTCTCTTGTTTTGTGTTTGTTTAGGTCATAGGTTGATGTAAAACCATGTTGGTTCACAAGTTGGGGCACTATCCTACCCGGTTTCACCTTGACGGGGAGATTCCCCCCTTATACGGGTACGGAACCTTCGCCTCTAGGTTAGAGCGCATGCATGCGAGGGGGACACATGCAAGCACCTATACCAACCTCTCACCACACTCACACACATATGCTAGGGTCACATGCAAGTTTTCATCTCATTCCAATGTTCTCGTGGTCTTCCTCCGGCGAAACCCTGATCTCTCTGCGCACTCGGATCGTCTACCCCCCTAGACGTTCCTCTGACAGGGGTAGCCCGGCGTAGCTCTCTCTTGTTTTGTGTTTGTTTAGGTTATAGGTTGATGTAAAACCATGTTGGTTCACAAGTTGGGGCACTATCCTACCCGGTTTCACCTCGACGGGGAGATTCCCCCCTTATACGGGTACGGAACCTTCGCCTCTAGGTTAGAGCGCATGCATGCGAGGGGGGACATATGGAAGCACCTATACCAACCTCTCACCACACTCACACACATATGCTAGGGTCACATGCAAGTTTTCATCTCATTCCAATGTTCTCGTGGTCTTCCTCCGGCGAAACCCTGATCTCTGTGCGCACTCGGATCGTCTACCCCCCTAGACGTTCCTCTGACAGGGGTAGCCCGGCGTAGCTCTCTCTTGTTTTGTGTTTGTTTAGGTCATAGGTTGATGTAAAACCATGTTGGTTCACAAGTTGGGGCACTATCCTACCCGGTTTCACCTCGACGGGGAGATTCCTCCCTTATACGGGTACGGAACCTTCGCCTCTAGGTTAGAGCGCATGCATGCGAGGGGGGACACATGCAAGCACCTATACCAACCTCTCACCACACTCACACACATATGCTAGGGTCACATGCAAGTCTTCATCTCATTCCAATGTTCTCGTGGTCTTCCTCCGGCGAAACCCTGATCTCTGTGCGCACTCGGATCGTCTACCCCCCTAGACGTTCCTCTGACAGGGGTAGCCCGGCGTAGCTCTCTCTTGTTTTGTGTTTGTTTAGGTCATAGGTTGATGTAAAACCATGTTGGTTCACAAGTTGGGGCACTATCCTACCCGGTTTCACCTCGACGGGGAGATTCCTCCCTTATACGGGTACGGAACCTTCGCCTCTAGGTTAGAGCGCATGCATGCGAGGGGGGACACATGCAAGCACCTATACCAACCTCTCACCACACTCACACACATATGCTAGGGTCACATGCAAGTCTTCATCTCATTCCAATGTTCTCGTGGTCTTCCTCCGGCGAAACCCTGATCTCTGTGCGCACTCGGATCGTCTACCCCCCTAGACGTTCCTCTGACAGGGGTAGCCCGGCGTAGCTCTCTCTTGTTTTGTGTTTGTTTAGGTCATAGGTTGATGTAAAACCATGTTGGTTCACAAGTTGGGGCACTATCCTACCCGGTTTCACCTCGACGGGGAGATTCCCCCCTTATACGGGTACGGAACCTTCGCCTCTAGGTTAGAGCGCATGCATGCGAGGGGGGACACATGCAAGCACCTATACCAACCTCTGACCACACTCACACACATATGCTAGGGTCACATGCAAGTTTTCATCTCATTCCAATGTTCTCGTGGTCTTCCTCCGGCGAAACCCTGATCTCTGTGCGCACTCGGATCGTCTACCCCCCTAGACGTTCCTCTGACAGGGGTAGCCCGGCGTAGCTCTCTCTTGTTTTGTGTTTGTTTAGGTCATAGGTTGATGTAAAACCATGTTGGTTCACAAGTTGGGGCACTATCCTACCCGGTTTCACCTTGACGGGGAGATTCCCCCCTTATACGGGTACGGAACCTTCGCCTCTAGGTTAGAGCGCATGCATGCGAGGGGGACACATGCAAGCACCTATACCAACCTCTCACCACACTCACACACATATGCTAGGGTCACATGCAAGTTTTCATCTCATTCCAATGTTCTCGTGGTCTTCCTCCGGCGAAACCCTGATCTCTCTGCGCACTCGGATCGTCTACCCCCCTAGACGTTCCTCTGACAGGGGTAGCCCGGCGTAGCTCTCTCTTGTTTTGTGTTTGTTTAGGTTATAGGTTGATGTAAAACCATGTTGGTTCACAAGTTGGGGCACTATCCTACCCGGTTTCACCTCGACGGGGAGATTCCCCCCTTATACGGGTACGGAACCTTCGCCTCTAGGTTAGAGCGCATGCATGCGAGGGGGGACACATGCAAGCACCTATACCAACCTCTCACCACACTCACACACATATGCTAGGGTCACATCCAAGTTTTCATCTCATTCCAATGTTCTCGTGGTCTTCCTCCGGCGAAACCCTGATCTCTGTGCGCACTCGGATCGTCTACCCCCCTAGACGTTCCTCTGACAGGGGTAGCCCGGCGTAGCTCTCTCTTGTTTTGTGTTTGTTTAGGTCATAGGTTGATGTAAAACCATGTTGGTTCACAAGTTGGGGCGCTATCCTACCCGGTTTCACCTCGACGGGGAGATTCCCCCCTTATACGGGTATGGAACCTTCGCCTCTAGGTTAGAGCGCATGCATGCGAGGGGGACACATGCAAGCACCTATACCAACCTCTCACCACACTCACACACATATGCTAGGGTCACATGCAAGTTTTCATCTCATTCCAATGTTCTCGTGGTCTTCCTCCGGCGAAACCCTGATCTCTGTGCGCACTCGGATCGTCTACCCCCCTAGACGTTCCTCTGACAGGGGTAGCCCGGCGTAGCTCTCTCTTGTTTTGTGTTTGTTTAGGTCATAGGTTGATGTAAAACCATGTTGGTTCACAAGTTGGGGCACTATCGTACCCGGTTTCACCTCGACGGGGAGATTCCCCCCTTATACGGGTACGGAACCTTCGCCTCTAGGTTAGAGCGCATGCATGCGAGGGGGACACATGCAAGCACCTATACCAACCTCTCACCACACTCACACACATATTCTAGGGTCACATGCAAGTTTTCATCTCATTCCAATGTTCTCGTGGTCTTCCTCCGGCGAAACCCTGATCTCTGTGCGCACTCGGATCGTCTACCCCCCTAGACGTTCCTCTGACAGGGGTAGCCCGGCGTAGCTCTCTCTTGTTTTGTGTTTTTTTAGGTCATAGGTTGATGTAAAACCATGTTGGTTCACAAGTTGGGGCACTATCCTACCCGGTTTCACCTCGACGGGGAGATTCCCCCCTTATACGGGTACGGAACCTTCGCCTCTAGGTTAGAGCGCATGCATGCGAGGGGGGACACATGCAAGCACCTATACCAACCTCTCACCACACTCACACACATATGCTAGGGTCACATCCAAGTTTTCATCTCATTCCAATGTTCTCGTGGTCTTCCTCCGGCGAAACCCTGATCTCTGTGCGCACTCGGATCGTCTACCCCCCTAGACGTTCCTCTGACAGGGGTAGCCCGGCGTAGCTCTCTCTTGTTTTGTGTTTGTTTAGGTCATAGGTTGATGTAAAACCATGTTGGTTCACAAGTTGGGGCGCTATCCTACCCGGTTTCACCTCGACGGGGAGATTCCCCCCTTATACGGGTATGGAACCTTCGCCTCTAGGTTAGAGCGCATGCATGCGAGGGGGACACATGCAAGCACCTATACCAACCTCTCACCACACTCACACACATATTCTAGGGTCACATGCAAGTTTTCATCTCATTCCAATGTTCTCGTGGTCTTCCTCCGGCGAAACCCTGATCTCTGTGCGCACTCGGATCGTCTACCCCCCTAGACGTTCCTCTGACAGGGGTAGCCCGGCGTAGCTCTCTCTTGTTTTGTGTTTTTTTAGGTCATAGGTTGATGTAAAACCATGTTGGTTCACAAGTTGGGGCACTATCCTACCCGGTTTCACCTCGACGGGGAGATTCCCCCCTTATGCGGGTACGGAACCTTCGCCTCTAGGTTAGAGCGCATGCATGCGAGGGGGGACACATGCAAGCACCTATACCAACCTCTCACCACACTCACACACATATGATAGGGTCACATGCAAGTTTTCATCTCATTCTAATGTTCTCGTGGTCTTCCTCCGGCGAAACCCTGATCTCTGTGCGCACTCGGATCGTCTACCCCCTAGACGTTCCTCTGACAGGGGTAGCCCGGCGTATCTCTCTCTTGTTTTGTGTTTGTTTAGGTCATAGGTTGATGTAAAACCATGTTGGTTCACAAGTTGGGGCACTATCCTACCCGGTTTCACCTCGACGGGGAGATTCCCCCCTTATACGGGTACGGAACCTTCGCCTCTAGGTTAGAGCGCATGCATGCGAGGGGGACACATGCAAGCACCTATACCAACCTCTCACCACACTCACACACATATTCTAGGGTCACATGGAAGTTTTCATCTCATTCCAATGTTCTCGTGGTCTTCCTCCGGCGAAACCCTGATCTCTATGCGCACTCGGATCGTCTACCCCCCTAGACGTTCCTCTGACAGGGGTAGCCCGGCGTATCTCTCTCTTGTTTTGTGTTTGTTTAGGTCATAGGTTGATGTAAAACCATGTTGGTTCACAAGTTGGGGCACTATCCTACCCGGTTTCACCTCGACGGGGAGATTCCCCCCTTATACGGGTACGGAACCTTCGCCTCTAGGTTAGAGCGCATGCATGCGAGGGGGACACATGCAAGCACCTATACCAACCTCTCACCACACTCACACACATATTCTAGGGTCACATGCAAGTTTTCATCTCATTCCAATGTTCTTGTGGTCTTCCTCCGGCGAAACCCTAATCTCTGTGCGCACTCGGATCGTCTACCCCCCTAGACGTTACTCTGACAGGGGTAGCCCGGCGTAGCTCTCTCTTGTTTTGTGTTTGTTTAGGTCATAGGTTGATTTAAAACCATGTTGGTTCACAAGTTGGGGCACTATCCTACCCGGTTTCACCTCGACGGGGAGATTCCCCCCTTATACGGGTAAGGAACCTTCGCCTCTAGGTTAGAGCGCATGCATGCGAGGGGGACACATGCAAGCACCTATACCAACCTCTCACCACACTCACACACATATGCTAGGGTCACATGCAAGTTTTCATCTCATTCTAATGTTCTCGTGGTCTTCCTCCGGCGAAACCCTGATCTCTGTGCGCACTCGGATCGTCTACCCCCTAGACGTTCCTCTGACAGGGGTAGCCTAGCGTATCTCTCTCTTGTTTTGTGTTTGTTTAGGTCATAGGTTGATGTAAAACCATGTTGGTTCACAAGTTGGGGCACTATCCTACCCGGTTTCACCTCGACGGGGAGATTCCCCCTTATACGGGTACGAAACCTTCGCCTCTAGGTTAGAGCGCATGCATGCGAGGGGGGACACATGCAAGCACCTATACCAACCTCTCACCACACTCACACACATATGCTAGGGTCACATGCAAGTTTTCATCTCATTCCAATGTTCTCGTGGTCTTCCTCCGGCGAAACCCTGATCTCTGTGCGCACTCGGATCGTCTACCCCCTAGACGTTCCTCTGACAGGGGTAGCCCGGCGTAGCTCTCTCTTGTTTTGTGTTTGTTTAGGTAATATGTTGATGTAAAACCATGTTGGTTCACAAGTTGGGGCACTATCCTACCCGGTTTCACCTCGACGGGGAGATTCCCCCCTTATACGGGTACGGAACCTTCGCCTCTAGGTTAGAGCGCATGCATGCGAGGGGGGACACATGCAAGCACCTATACCAACCTCTCACCACACTCACACACATATGCTAGGGTCACATGCAAGTTTTCATCTCATTCCAATGTTCTCGTGGTCTTCCTCCGGCGAAACCCTGATCTCTGTGCGCACTCGGATCGTCTACCCCCTAGACGTTCCTCTGACAGGGGTAGCCCGGCGTAGCTCTCTCTTGTTTTGTTTTTTTTAGGTCATAGGTTGATGTAAAACCATGTTGGTTCACAAGTTGGGGCACTATCCTACCTGGTTTCACCTCGACGGGGAGATTCCCCCCTTATACGGGTACGGAACCTTCGCCTCTAGGTTAGAGCGCATGCATGCGAGGGGGGACACATGCAAGCACCTATACCAACCTCTCACCACACTCACACACATATGCTAGGTCACAAGCAAGTTTTCATCTCATTCCAATGTTCTCGTGGTCTTCCTCCGGCGAAACCCTGATCTCTGTGCGCACTCGGATCGTCTACCCCCCTAGACGTTCCTCTGACAGGGGTAGCCCGGCGTAGCTCTCTCTTGTTTTGTGTTTGTTTAGGTCATAGGTTGATGTAAAACCATGTTGGTTCACAAGTTGGGGCACTATCCTACCCGGTTTCACCTCGACGGGGAGATTCCCCCCTTATACGGGTACGGAACCTTCGCCTCTAGGTTAGAGCGCATGCATGCGAGGGGGGACACATGCAAGCACCTATACCAACCTCTCACCACACTCACACACATATGCTAGGGTCACATGCAAGTTTTCATCTCATTCTAATGTTCTCGTGGTCTTCCTCCGGCGAAACCCTGATCTCTGTGCGCACTCGGATCGTCTACCCCCTAGACGTTCCTCTGACAGGGGTAGCCTGGCGTAGCTCTCTCTTGTTTTGTGTTTGTTTAGGTCATAGGTTGATGTAAATCCATGTTGGTTCACAAGTTGGGGCACTGTCCTACCCGGTTTCACCTCGACGGGGAGATTCCCCCCTTATACGGGTACGGAACCTTCGCCTCTAGGTTAGAGCGCATGCAAGCGAGGGGGGACACATGCAAGCACCTATACCAACCTCTCACCACACTCACACACATATGCTAGGGTCACATGCAAGTTTTCATCTCATTCCAATGTTCTCGTGGTCTTCCTCCGGCGAAACCCTGATCTCTGTGCGCACTCGGATCGTCTACCCCCTAGACGTTCCTCTGACAGGGGTAGCCCGGCGTAGCTCTCTCTTGTTTTGTGTTTTTTTAGGTCATAGGTTGATGTAAAACCATGTTGGTTCACAAGTTGGGGCACTATCCTACCCGGTTTCACCTCGACGGGGAGATTCCCCCCTTATACGGGTACGGAAACTTCGCCTCTAGGTTAGAGCGCATGCATGCGAGGGTGGACACATGCAAGCACCTATACCAACCTCTCACCACACTCACACACATATGCTAGGGTCACATGCAAGTTTTCATCTCATTCCAATGTTCTCGTGGTCTTCCTCCGGCGAAACCCTGATCTCTGTGCGCACTCGGATCATCTACCCCCCTAGACGTTCCACTGACAGGGTTAGCCCGGCGTAGCTCTCTCTTGTTTTGTGTTTGTTTAGGTCATAGGTTGATGTAAAACCATGTTGGTTCACAAGTTGGGGCACTATCCTACCCGGTTTCACCTCGACGGGGAGATTCCCCCCTTATACGGGTACGGAACCTTCGCCTCTAGGTTAGAGCGCATGCATGCGAGGGGGGACACATGCAAGCACCTATACCAACCTCTCACCACACTCACACACATATGCTAGGGTCACATGCCAGTTTTCATCTCATTCCAATGTTCTCGTGGTCTTCCTCCGGCGAAACCCTGATCTCGGTGCGCACTCGGATCGTCTATCCCCCTAGACGTTCCTCTGACAGGGGTAGCCCAGCGTAGCTCTCTCTTGTTTTGTGTTTGTTTAGCTCATAGGTTGATGTAAAACCATGTTGGTTCACAAGTTGGGGCACTATCCTACCCGGTTTCACCTCGACGGGGAGATTCCCCCTTATACGGGTACGAAACCTTCGCCTCTAGGTTAGAGCGCATGCATGCGAGGGGGGACACATGCAAGCACCTATACCAACCTCTCACCACACTCACACACATATGCTAGGGTCACATGCAAGTTTTCATCTCATTCTAATGTTCTCGTGGTCTTCCTCCGGCGAAACCCTGATCTCTGTGCGCACTCGGATCGTCTACCCCCTAGACGTTCCTCTGACAGGGGTAGCCTGGCGTAGCTCTCTCTTGTTTTGTGTTTGTTTAGGTCATAGGTTGATGTAAAACCATGTTGGTTCACAAGTTGGGGCACTATCCTACCCGGTTTCACCTCGACGGGGAGATTCCCCCCTTATACGGGTACGGAACCTTCGCCTCTAGGTTAGAGCGCATGCAAGCGAGGGGGGACACATGCAAGCACCTATACCAACCTCTCACCACACTCACACACATATGCTAGGGTCACATGCAAGTTTTCATCTCATTCCAATGTTCTCGTGGTCTTCCTCCGGCGAAACCCTGATCTCTGTGCGCACTCGGATCGTCTACCCCCTAGACGTTCCTCTGACAGGGGTAGCCCGGCGTAGCTCTCTCTTGTTTTGTGTTTTTTTAGGTCATAGGTTGATGTAAAACCATGTTGGTTCACAAGTTGGGGCACTATCCTACCCGGTTTCACCTCGACGGGGAGATTCCCCCCTTATACGGGTACGGAAACTTCGCCTCTAGGTTAGAGCGCATGCATGCGAGGGTGGACACATGCAAGCACCTATACCAACCTCTCACCACACTCACACACATATGCTAGGGTCACATGCAAGTTTTCATCTCATTCCAATGTTCTCGTGGTCTTCCTCCGGCGAAACCCTGATCTCTGTGCGCACTCGGATCATCTACCCCCCTAGACGTTCCTCTGACAGGGTTAGCCCGGCGTAGATCTCTCTTGTTTTGTGTTTGTTTAGGTCATAGGTTGATGTAAAACCATGTTGGTTCACAAGTTGGGGCACTATCCTACCCGGTTTCACCTCGACGGGGAGATTCCCCCCTTATACGGGTACGGAACCTTCGCCTCTAGGTTAGAGCGCATGCATGCGAGGGGGGACACATGCAAGCACCTATACCAACCTCTCACCACACTCACACACATATGCTAGGGTCACATGCCAGTTTTCATCTCATTCCAATGTTCTCGTGGTCTTCCTCCGGCGAAACCCTGATCTCGGTGCGCACTCGGATCGTCTATCCCCCTAGACGTTCCTCTGACAGGGGTAGCCCAGCGTAGCTCTCTCTTGTTTTGTGTTTGTTTAGCTCATAGGTTGATGTAAAACCATGTTGGTTCACAAGTTGGGGCACTATCCTACCCGGTTTCACCTCGACGGGGAGATTCCCCCTTATACGGGTACGAAACCTTCGCCTCTAGGTTAGAGCGCATGCATGCGAGGGGGGACACATGCAAGCACCTATACCAACCTCTCACCACACTCACACACATATGCTAGGGTCACATGGAAGTTTTCATCTCATTCCAATGTTCTCGTGGTCTTCCTCCGGCGAAACCCTGATCTCTGTGCGCACTCGGATCGTCTACCCCCTAGACGTTCCTCTGACAGGGGTAACCCGGCATAGCTCTCTCTTGTTTTGTGTTTGTTTAGGTCATAGGTTGATGTAAAACCATGTTGGTTCACAAGTTGGGGCACTATCCTACCCGGTTTCACCTCGACGGGGAGATTCCCCCCTTATAGGGGTACGGAACCTTCGCCTCTAGGTTAGAGCGCATGCATGCGAGGGGGGACACATGCAAGCACCTATACCAACCTCTCACCACACTCACACACATATGCTAGGGTCAGATGCAAGTCTTCATCTCATTCCAATGTTCTCGTGGTCTTCCTCCGGCGAAACCCTGATCTCTGTGCGTACTCGGATCGTCTACCCCCCTAGACGTTCCTCTGACAGGGGTAGCCCGGCGTAGCTCTCTCTTGTTTTGTGTTTGTTTATGTCATAGGTTGATGTAAAACCATGTTGGTTCACAAGTTGGGGCACTATCCTACCCGGTTTCACCTCGACGGGGAGATTCCCCCCTTATACGGGTACGGAACCTTCGCCTCTAGGTTAGAGCGCATGCATGCGAGGGGGACACATGCAAGCACCTATACCAACCTCTCACCACACTCACACACATATGATAGGGTCACATGCAAGTTTTCATCTCATTCCAATGTTCTCGTGGTCTTCCTCCGGCGAAACCCTGATCTCTATGCGCACTCGGATCGTCTACCCCCCTAGACGTTCCTCTGACAGGGGTAGCCCGGCGTAGCTCTCTCTTGTTTTGTGTTTGTTTAGGTCATAGGTTGATGTAAAACCATGTTGGTTCACAAGTTGGGGCACTATCCTACCCGGTTTCACCTCGACGGTGAGATTCCCCGCTTATACGAGTACGGAACCTTCGCCTCTAGGTTAGAGCGCATGCATGCGAGGGGGGACACATGCAAGCACCTATACAAACCTCTCACCACACTCACACACATATGCTAGGGTCACATGCAAGTTTTCATCTCATTCCAATGTTCTCGTGGTCTTCCTCTGGCGAAACCCTGATCTTTGTGCGCACTCGGATCGTCTACCCCCCTAGACGTTCCTCTGACAGGGGTAGCCCGGCGTAGCTCTCTCTTGTTTTGTGTTTGTTTAGGTCATAGGTTGATGTAAAACCATGTTGGTTCACAAGTTGGGGCACTATCCTACCCGGTTTCACCTCGACGGGGAGATTCCCCCCTTATACGGGTACGAAACCTTCGCCTCTAGGTTAGAGCGCATGCATGCGAGGGGGGACACATGCAAGCACCTATACCAACCTCTCACCACACTCACACACATATGCTAGGGTCACATGCAAGTTTTCATCTCATTCCAATGTTCTCGTGGTCTTCCTCCGGCGAAACCCTGATCTCTGTGCGCACTCGGATCGTCTACCCCCTAGACGTTCCTCTGACAGGGGTAGCCCGGCGTAGCTCTCTCTTGTTTTGTGTTTTTTTAGGTCATAGGTTGATGTAAAACCATGTTGGTTCACAAGTTGGGGCACTATCCTACCCGGTTTCACCTCGACGGGGAGATTCCCCCCTTATACGGGTACGGAACCTTCGCCTCTAGGTTAGAGCGCATGCATGCGAGGGGGGACACATGCAAGCACCTATACTAACCTCTCACCACACTCACACACATATGCTAGGGTCACATGCAAGTTTTCATCTCATTCCAATGTTCTCGTGGTCTTCCTCCGGCGAAACCCTGATCTCTGTGCGCACTCGGATCGTCTACCCCCCTAGACGTTCCTCTGACAGGGGTAGCCCGGCGTAGCTCTCTCTTGTTTTGTGTTTGTTTAGTTCATAGGGTGATGTAAAACCATGTTGGTTCACAAGTTGGGGCACTATCCTACCCGGTTTCACCTCGACGGGGAGATTCCCCCCTTATACGGGTACGGAACCTTCGCCTCTAGGTTAGAGCGCATGCATGCGAGGGGGACACATGCAAGCACCTATACCAACCTCTCACCACACTCACACACATATGCTAGGGTCACATGCAAGTTTTCATCTCATTCCAATGTTCTCGTGGTCTTCCTCCGGCGAAACCCTGATCTCTGTGCGCACTCGGATCGCCTACCCCCTAGACGTTCCTCTGACAGGGGTAGCCCGGCGTAGCTCTCTCTTGTTTTGTGTTTTTTTAGGTCATAGGTTGATGTAAAACCATGTTGGTTCACAAGTTGGGGCACTATCCTACCCGGTTTCACCTCGACGGGGAGATTCCCCCCTTATACGGGTACAGAACCTTCGCCTCTAGGTTAGAGCGCATGCAAGCGAGGGGGGACACATGCAAGCACCTATACCAACCTCTAACCACACTCACACACATATGCTAGGGTCACATGGAAGTTTTCATCTCATTCCAATGTTCTCGTGGTCTTCCTCCGGCGAAACCCTGATCTCTGTGCGCACTCGGATCGTCTACCCCCTAGACGTTCCTCTGACAGGGGTAGCCCGGCGTAGCTCTCTCTTGTTTTGTGTTTTTTTAGGTCATAGGTTGATGTAAAACCATGTTGGTTCACAAGTTGGGTCACTATCCTACCCGGTTTCACCTCGACGGGGAGATTCCCCCCTTATACGGGTACGGAACCTTCGCCTCTAGGTTAGAGCGCATGCATGCGAGGGGGGACACATGCAAGCACCTATACTAACCTCTCACCACACTCACACACATATGCTAGGGTCACATGCAAGTTTTCATCTCATTCCAATGTTCTCGTGGTCTTCCTCCGGCGAAACCCTGATCTCTGTGCGCACTCGGATCGTCTACCCCCCTAGACGTTCCTCTGACAGGGGTAGCCCTGCGTAGCTCTCTCTTGTTTTGTGTTTGTTTAGGTCATAGGTTGATGTAAAACCATGTTGGTTCACAAGTTGGGGCCCTATCCTACCCGGTTTCACCTCGACGGGGAGATTTCCCCCTTATACGGGTACGGAACCTTCGCCTCTAGGTTAGAGCGCATGCATGCGAGGGGGACACATGCAAGCACCTATACCAACCTCTCACCACACTCACACACATATGCTAGGGTCACATGCAAGTTTTCATCTCATTCCAATGTTCTCGTGGTCTTCCTCCGGCGAAACCCTGATCTCTGTGCGCACTCGGATCGTCTACCCCCCTAGACGTTCCTCTGACAGGGGTAGCCCGGCGTAGCTCTCTCTTGTTTTGTGTTTGTTTAGGTCATAGGTTGATGTAAAACCATTTTGGTTCACAAGTTGGGGCACTATCCTACCCGGTTTCACCTCGACGGGGAGATTCCCCCCTTATACGGGTACGGAACCTTCGCCTCTAGGTTAGAGCGCATGCATGCGAGGGGGAACACATGCAAGCACCTATACCAACCTCTCACCACACTCACACACATATGCTAGGGTCACATGCAAGTTTTCATCTCATTCCAATGTTCTCATGGTCTTCCTCCAGCGAAACCCTGATATCTGTGCGCACTCGGATCGTCTACCCCCTAGACGTTCCTCTGACAGGGGTAGCCCGGCATAGCTCCCTCTTGTTTTGTGTTTTTTTAGGTCATAGGTTGATGTAAAACCATGTTGGTTCACAAGTTGGGGCACTATCCTACCCGGTTTCACCTCGACGGGGAGATTCCCCCCTTATACGGGTACGGAACCTTCGCCTCTAGGTTAGAGCGCATGCATGCGAGGGGGGACACATGCAAGCACCTATACCAACCTCTCACCACACTCACACACATATGCTAGGGTCACATGCAAGTTTTCATCTCATTCCAATGTTCTCGTGGTCTTCCTCCGGCGAAACCCTGATCTCTGTGCGCACTCGGATCGTCTACCCCCCTAGACGTTCCTCTGACAGGGGTAGCCCGGCGTAGCTCTCTCTTGTTTTGTGTTTTTTTAGGTCATAGGTTGATGTAAAACCATGTTGGTTCACAAGTTGGGGCACTATCCTACCCGGTTTCACCTCGACGGGGAGATTCCCCCCTTATACGGGTACGGAACCTTCGCCTCTAGGTTAGAGCGCATGCATGCGAGGGGGACACATGCAAGAACCTATACCAACCTCTCACCACACTCACACACATATGCTAGGGTCACATGCAAGTTTTCATCTCATTCCAATGTTCTCGTGGTCTTCCTCCGGCGAAACCCTGATCTCTGTGCGCACTCGGATCGTCTACCCCCCTAGACGTTCCTCTGACAGGGGTAGCCCGGCGTAGCTCTCTCTTGTTTTGTGTTTTTTAGGTCATAGGTTGATGTAAAACCATGTTGGTTCACAAGTTGGGGCACTATCCTACCCGGTTTCACCTCGACGGGGAGATTCCCCCCTTATACGGGTACGGAACCTTCGCCTCTAGGTTAGAGCGCATGCATGCGAGGGGGGACACATGCAAGCACCTATACCAACCTCTCACCACACTCACACACATATGCTAGGGTCACATGCAAGTTTTCATCTCATTCCAATGTTCTCGTGGTCTTCCTCCGGCGAAACCCTGATCTTTGTGCGCACTCGGATCGTCTACCCCCCTAGACGTTCCTCTGACAGGGGTAGCCCGGCGTAGCTCTCTTGTTTTGTGTTTGTTTAGTTCATAGGGTGATGTAAAACCATGTTGGTTCACAAGTTGGGGCACTATCCTACCCGGTTTCACCTCGACGGGGAGATTCCCCCCTTATACGGGTACGGAACCTTCGCCTCTAGGTTAGAGCGCATGCAAGCGAGGGGGGACACATGCAAGCACCTATACCAACCTCTAACCACACTCACACACATATGCTAGGGTCACATGCAAGTTTTCATCTCATTCCAATGTTCTCGTGGTCTTCCTCCGGCGAAACCCTGATCTCTGTGCGCACTCGGATCGTCTACCCCCTAGACGTTCCTCTGACAGGGGTAGCCCGGCGTAGCTCTCTCTTGTTTTGTGTTTGTTTAGGTCATAGGTTGATGTAAAACGATGTTGGTTCACAAGTTGGGGCACTATCCTACCCGGTTTCACCTCGACGGGGAGATTCCCCCCTTATACGGGTACGGAACCTTCGCCTCCAGGTTAGAGCGCATGCATGCGAGGGGGGACACATGCAAGCACCTATACCATCCTCTCACCACACTCACACACATATCCTAGGGTCACATGCAAGTTTTCATCTCATTCCAATGTTCTCGTGGTCTTCCTCCAGCGAAACCCTGATCTCGGTGCGCACTCGGATCGTCTACCCCCTAGACGTTCCTCTGACAGGGGTAGCCCGGCGTAGCTCTCTCTTGTTTTGTGTTTGTTTAGGTCATAGGTTGATGTAAAACCATGTTGGTTCACAAGTTGGGGCACTATCCTACCCGGTTTCACCTCGACGGGTAGATTCCCCCCTTATACGGGTACGGAACCTTCGCCTCTAGGTTAGAGCGCATGCATGCGAGGGGGGGACACATGCAAGCACCTATACCAACCTCTCACCACACTCACACACATATGCTAGGGTCACATGCAAGTTTTCATCTCATTCCAATGTTCTCGTGGTCTTCCTCCGGCGAAACCCTGATCTTTGTGCGCACTCGGATCGTCTACCCCCCTAGACGTTCCTCTGACAGGGGTAGCCCGGCGTAGCTCTCTCTTGTTTTGTGTTTGTTTAGGTCATAGGTTGATGTAAAACCATGTTGGTTCACAAGTTGGGGCACTATCCTACCCGGTTTCACCTCGACGGGGAGATTCCCCCCTTATACGGGTACGGAACCTTCGCCTCTAGGTTAGAGCGCATGCATGCGAGGGGGGACACATGCAAGCACCTATACCAACCTCTCACCACACTCACACACATATTCTAGGGTCACATGCCAGTTTTCATCTCATTCCAATGTTCTCGTGGTCTTCCTCCGGCGAAACCCTGATCTCTGTGCGCACTCGGATCGTCTACCCCCCTAGACGTTCTCTGACAGGGGTAGCCCAGCGTAGCTCTCTCTTGTTTTGTGTTTTTTTAGGTCATAGGTTGATGTAAAACCATGTTGGTTCACAAGTTGGGGCACTATCCTACCCGGTTTCACCTCGACGGGGAGATTCCCCCTTATACGGGTACGAAACCTTCGCCTCTAGGTTAGAGCGCATGCATGCGAGGGGGGACACATGCAAGCACCTATACCAACCTCTCACCACACTCACACACATATGCTAGGGTCACATGGAAGTTTTCATCTCATTCCAATGTGCTCGTGGTCTTCCTCCGGCGAAACCCTGATCTCTGTGCGCACTCGGATCGTCTACCCCCTAGACGTTCCTCTGACAGGGGTAGCCCGGCGTAGCTCTCTCTTGTTTTGTGTTTGTTTAGGTCATAGGTTGATGTAAAACCATGTTGGTTCACAAGTTGGGGCACTATCCTACCCGGTTTCACCTCGACGGGGAGATTCCCCCCTTATACGGGTACGGAACCTTCGCCTCTAGGTTAGAGCGCATGCATGCGAGGGGGGACACATGCAAGCACCTATACCAACCTCTCACCACACTCACACACATATGCTAGGAACACATGCAAGTCTTCATCTCATTCCAATGTTCTCGTGGTCTTCCTCCGGCGAAACCCTGATCTCTGTGCGCACTCGGATCGTCTACCCCCCTAGACGTTCCTCTGACAGGGGTAGCCCGGCGTAGCTCTCTCTTGTTTTGTGTTTCTTTAGGTCATAGGTTGATGTAAAACCATGTTGGTTCACAAGTTGGGGCACTATCCTACCCGGTTTCACCTCGACGGGGAGATTCCCCCCGTTATACGGGTACGGAACCTTCGCCTCTAGGTTAGAGCGCATGCATGCGAGGGGGACACATGCAAGCACCTATACCAACCTCTCACCACACTCACACACATATGCTAGGGTCACATGCAAGTTTTCATCTCATTCTAATGTTCTCGTGGTCTTCCTCCGGCGAAACCCTGATCTCTGTGCGCACTCGGATCGTCTACCCCCTAGACGTTCCTCTGACAGGGGTAGCCCGGCGTAGCTCTCTCTTGTTTTGTGTTTGTTTAGGTCATAGGTTGATGTAAAACCATGTTGGTTCACAAGTTGGGGCACTATCCTACCCGGTTTCACCTCGACGGGGAGATTCCCCCCTTATACGGGTACGGAACCTTCGCCTCTAGGTTAGAGCGCATGCATGCGAGGGGGGACACATGCAAGCACCTATACCAACCTCTCACCACACTCACACACATATGCTAGGGTCACATGCAAGTTTTCATCTCATTCCAATGTTCTCGTGGTCTTCCTCCGGCGAAACCCTGATCTCTGTGCGCACTCGGATCGTCTACCCCCCTAGACGTTCCTCTGACAGGGGTAGCCCGGCATACCTCTCTCTTGTTTTGTGTTTTTTTAGGTCATAGGTTGATGTAAAACCATGTTGGTTCACAAGTTGGGGCACTATCCTACCCGGTTTCACCTCGACGGGGAGATTCCCCCCTTATACGGGTACGGAACCTTCGCCTCTAGGTTAGAGCGCATGCAAGCGAGGGGGAACACATGCAAGCACCTATACCAACCTCTAACCACACTCACACACATATGCTAGGGTCACATGCAAGTTTTCATCTCATTCCAATGTTCTCGTGGTCTTCCTCCGGCGAAACCCTGATCTCTGTGCGCACTCGGATCGTCTACCCCCTAGACGTTCCTCTGACAGGGGTAGCCCGGCGTAGCTCTCTCTTGTTTTGTGTTTGTTTAGGTCATAGGTTGATGTAAAACGATGTTGGTTCACAAGTTGGGGCACTATCCTACCCGGTTTCACCTCGACGGGGAGATTCCCCCCTTATACGGGTACGGAACCTTCGCCTCCAGGTTAGAGCGCATGCATGCGAGGGGGGACACATGCAAGCACCTATACCATCCTCTCACCACACTCACACACATATCCTAGGGTCACATGCAAGTTTTCATCTCATTCCAATGTTCTCGTGGTCTTCCTCCAGCGAAACCCTGATCTCGGTGCGCACTCGGATCGTCTACCCCCTAGACGTTCCTCTGACAGGGGTAGCCCGGCGTAGCTCTCTCTTGTTTTGTGTTTGTTTAGGTCATAGGTTGATGTAAAACCATGTTGGTTCACAAGTTGGGGCACTATCCTACCCGGTTTCACCTCGACGGGTAGATTCCCCCCTTATACGGGTACGGAACCTTCGCCTCTAGGTTAGAGCGCATGCATGCGAGGGGGGGACACATGCAAGCACCTATACCAACCTCTCACCACACTCACACACATATGCTAGGGTCACATGCAAGTTTTCATCTCATTCCAATGTTCTCGTGGTCTTCCTCCGGCGAAACCCTGATCTTTGTGCGCACTCGGATCGTCTACCCCCCTAGACGTTCCTCTGACAGGGGTAGCCCGGCGTAGCTCTCTCTTGTTTTGTGTTTGTTTAGGTCATAGGTTGATGTAAAACCATGTTGGTTCACAAGTTGGGGCACTATCCTACCCGGTTTCACCTCGACGGGGAGATTCCCCCCTTATACGGGTACGGAACCTTCGCCTCTAGGTTAGAGCGCATGCATGCGAGGGGGGACACATGCAAGCACCTATACCAACCTCTCACCACACTCACACACATATTCTAGGGTCACATGCCAGTTTTCATCTCATTCCAATGTTCTCGTGGTCTTCCTCCGGCGAAACCCTGATCTCTGTGCGCACTCGGATCGTCTACCCCCCTAGACGTTCTCTGACAGGGGTAGCCCAGCGTAGCTCTCTCTTGTTTTGTGTTTTTTTAGGTCATAGGTTGATGTAAAACCATGTTGGTTCACAAGTTGGGGCACTATCCTACCCGGTTTCACCTCGACGGGGAGATTCCCCCTTATACGGGTACGAAACCTTCGCCTCTAGGTTAGAGCGCATGCATGCGAGGGGGGACACATGCAAGCACCTATACCAACCTCTCACCACACTCACACACATATGCTAGGGTCACATGGAAGTTTTCATCTCATTCCAATGTTCTCGTGGTCTTCCTCCGGCGAAACCCTGATCTCTATGCGCACTCGGATCGTCTACCCCCTAGACGTTCCTCTGACAGGGGTAGCCCGGCATAGCTCTCTCTTGTTTTGTGTTTGTTTAGGTCATAGGTTGATGTAAAACCATGTTGGTTCACAAGTTGGGGCACTATCCTACCCGGTTTCACCTCGACGGGGAGATTCCCCCCTTATACGGGTACGGAACCTTCGCCTCTAGGTTAGAGCGCATGCATGCGAGGGGGGACACATGCAAGCACCTATACCAACCTCTAACCACACTCACACACATATGCTAGGGTCACATGCAAGTCTTCATCTCATTCCAATGTTCTCGTGGTCTTCCTCCGGCGAAACCCTGATCTCTGTGCGCACTCGGATCGTCTACCCCCTAGACGTTCCTCTGACAGGGGTAGCCCGGCGTAGCTCTCTCTTGTTTTGTGTTTGTTTAGGTCATAGGTTGATGTAAAACGATGTTGGTTCACAAGTTGGGGCACTATCCTACCCGGTTTCACCTCGACGGGGAGATTCCCCCCTTATACGGGTACGGAACCTTCGCCTCTAGGTTAGAGCGCATGCATGCGAGGGGGACACATGCAAGAACCTATACCAACCTCTCACCACACTCACACACATATGCTAGGGTCACATGCAAGTTTTCATCTCATTCCAATGTTCTCGTGGTCTTCCTCCGGCGAAACCCTGATCTCTGTGCGCACTCGGATCGTCTACCCCCCTAGACGTTCCTCTGACAGGGGTAGCCCGGCGTAGCTCTCTCTTGTTTTGTGTTTTTTTAGGTCATAGGTTGATGTAAAACCATGTTGGTTCACAAGTTGGGGCACTATCCTACCCGGTTTCACCTCGACGGGGAGATTCCCCCCTTATACGGGTACGGAACCTTCGCCTCTAGGTTAGAGCGCATGCATGCGAGGGGGACACATGCAAGAACCTATACCAACCTCTCACCACACTCACACACATATGCTAGGGTCACATGCAAGTTTTCATCTCATTCCAATGTTCTCGTGGTCTTCCTCCGGCGAAACCCTGATCTCTGTGCGCACTCGGATCGTCTACCCCCCTAGACGTTCCTCTGACAGGGGTAGCCCGGCGTAGCTCTCTCTTGTTTTGTGTTTTTTTAGGTCATAGGTTGATGTAAAACCATGTTGGTTCACAAGTTGGGGCACTATCCTACCCGGTTTCACCTCGACGGGGAGATTCCCCCCTTATACGGGTACGGAACCTTCGCCTCTAGGTTAGAGCGCATGCATGCGAGGGGGGACACATGCAAGCACCTATACCAACCTCTCACCACACTCACACACATATGCTAGGGTCACATGCAAGTTTTCATCTCATTCCAATGTTCTCGTGGTCTTCCTCCGGCGAAACCCTGATCTCTGTGCGCACTCGGATCGTCTACCCCCCTAGACGTTCCTCTGACAGGGGTAGCCCGGCGTAGCTCTCTTGTTTTGTGTTTGTTTAGTTCATAGGGTGATGTAAAACCATGTTGGTTCACAAGTTGGGGCACTATCCTACCCGGTTTCACCTCGACGGGGAGATTCCCCCCTTATACGGGTACGGAACCTTCGCCTCTAGGTTAGAGCGCATGCAAGCGAGGGGGGACACATGCAAGCACCTATACCAACCTCTAACCACACTCACACACATATGCTAGGGTCACATGCAAGTTTTCATCTCATTCCAATGTTCTCGTGGTCTTCCTCCGGCGAAACCCTGATCTCTGTGCGCACTCGGATCGTCTACCCCCTAGACGTTCCTCTGACAGGGGTAGCCCGGCGTAGCTCTCTCTTGTTTTGTGTTTGTTTAGGTCATAGGTTGATGTAAAACGATGTTGGTTCACAAGTTGGGGCACTATCCTACCCGGTTTCACCTCGACGGGGAGATTCCCCCCTTATACGGGTACGGAACCTTCGCCTCCAGGTTAGAGCGCATGCATGCGAGGGGGGACACATGCAAGCACCTATACCATCCTCTCACCACACTCACACACATATCCTAGGGTCACATGCAAGTTTTCATCTCATTCCAATGTTCTCGTGGTCTTCCTCCAGCGAAACCCTGATCTCGGTGCGCACTCGGATCGTCTACCCCCTAGACGTTCCTCTGACAGGGGTAGCCCGGCGTAGCTCTCTCTTGTTTTGTGTTTGTTTAGGTCATAGGTTGATGTAAAACCATGTTGGTTCACAAGTTGGGGCACTATCCTACCCGGTTTCACCTCGACGGGTAGATTCCCCCCTTATACGGGTACGGAACCTTCGCCTCTAGGTTAGAGCGCATGCATGCGAGGGGGGGACACATGCAAGCACCTATACCAACCTCTCACCACACTCACACACATATGCTAGGGTCACATGCAAGTTTTCATCTCATTCCAATGTTCTCGTGGTCTTCCTCCGGCGAAACCCTGATCTTTGTGCGCACTCGGATCGTCTACCCCCCTAGACGTTCCTCTGACAGGGGTAGCCCGGCGTAGCTCTCTCTTGTTTTGTGTTTGTTTAGGTCATAGGTTGATGTAAAACCATGTTGGTTCACAAGTTGGGGCACTATCCTACCCGGTTTCACCTCGACGGGGAGATTCCCCCCTTATACGGGTACGGAACCTTCGCCTCTAGGTTAGAGCGCATGCATGCGAGGGGGGACACATGCAAGCACCTATACCAACCTCTCACCACACTCACACACATATTCTAGGGTCACATGCCAGTTTTCATCTCATTCCAATGTTCTCGTGGTCTTCCTCCGGCGAAACCCTGATCTCTGTGCGCACTCGGATCGTCTACCCCCCTAGACGTTCTCTGACAGGGGTAGCCCAGCGTAGCTCTCTCTTGTTTTGTGTTTTTTTAGGTCATAGGTTGATGTAAAACCATGTTGGTTCACAAGTTGGGGCACTATCCTACCCGGTTTCACCTCGACGGGGAGATTCCCCCTTATACGGGTACGAAACCTTCGCCTCTAGGTTAGAGCGCATGCATGCGAGGGGGGACACATGCAAGCACCTATACCAACCTCTCACCACACTCACACACATATGCTAGGGTCACATGGAAGTTTTCATCTCATTCCAATGTGCTCGTGGTCTTCCTCCGGCGAAACCCTGATCTCTGTGCGCACTCGGATCGTCTACCCCCTAGACGTTCCTCTGACAGGGGTAGCCCGGCGTAGCTCTCTCTTGTTTTGTGTTTGTTTAGGTCATAGGTTGATGTAAAACCATGTTGGTTCACAAGTTGGGGCACTATCCTACCCGGTTTCACCTCGACGGGGAGATTCCCCCCTTATACGGGTACGGAACCTTCGCCTCTAGGTTAGAGCGCATGCATGCGAGGGGGGACACATGCAAGCACCTATACCAACCTCTCACCACACTCACACACATATGCTAGGAACACATGCAAGTCTTCATCTCATTCCAATGTTCTCGTGGTCTTCCTCCGGCGAAACCCTGATCTCTGTGCGCACTCGGATCGTCTACCCCCCTAGACGTTCCTCTGACAGGGGTAGCCCGGCGTAGCTCTCTCTTGTTTTGTGTTTCTTTAGGTCATAGGTTGATGTAAAACCATGTTGGTTCACAAGTTGGGGCACTATCCTACCCGGTTTCACCTCGACGGGGAGATTCCCCCCGTTATACGGGTACGGAACCTTCGCCTCTAGGTTAGAGCGCATGCATGCGAGGGGGACACATGCAAGCACCTATACCAACCTCTCACCACACTCACACACATATGCTAGGGTCACATGCAAGTTTTCATCTCATTCTAATGTTCTCGTGGTCTTCCTCCGGCGAAACCCTGATCTCTGTGCGCACTCGGATCGTCTACCCCCTAGACGTTCCTCTGACAGGGGTAGCCCGGCGTAGCTCTCTCTTGTTTTGTGTTTGTTTAGGTCATAGGTTGATGTAAAACCATGTTGGTTCACAAGTTGGGGCACTATCCTACCCGGTTTCACCTCGACGGGGAGATTCCCCCCTTATACGGGTACGGAACCTTCGCCTCTAGGTTAGAGCGCATGCATGCGAGGGGGGACACATGCAAGCACCTATACCAACCTCTCACCACACTCACACACATATGCTAGGGTCACATGCAAGTTTTCATCTCATTCCAATGTTCTCGTGGTCTTCCTCCGGCGAAACCCTGATCTCTGTGCGCACTCGGATCGTCTACCCCCCTAGACGTTCCTCTGACAGGGGTAGCCCGGCATACCTCTCTCTTGTTTTGTGTTTTTTTAGGTCATAGGTTGATGTAAAACCATGTTGGTTCACAAGTTGGGGCACTATCCTACCCGGTTTCACCTCGACGGGGAGATTCCCCCCTTATACGGGTACGGAACCTTCGCCTCTAGGTTAGAGCGCATGCAAGCGAGGGGGAACACATGCAAGCACCTATACCAACCTCTAACCACACTCACACACATATGCTAGGGTCACATGCAAGTTTTCATCTCATTCCAATGTTCTCGTGGTCTTCCTCCGGCGAAACCCTGATCTCTGTGCGCACTCGGATCGTCTACCCCCTAGACGTTCCTCTGACAGGGGTAGCCCGGCGTAGCTCTCTCTTGTTTTGTGTTTGTTTAGGTCATAGGTTGATGTAAAACGATGTTGGTTCACAAGTTGGGGCACTATCCTACCCGGTTTCACCTCGACGGGGAGATTCCCCCCTTATACGGGTACGGAACCTTCGCCTCCAGGTTAGAGCGCATGCATGCGAGGGGGGACACATGCAAGCACCTATACCATCCTCTCACCACACTCACACACATATCCTAGGGTCACATGCAAGTTTTCATCTCATTCCAATGTTCTCGTGGTCTTCCTCCAGCGAAACCCTGATCTCGGTGCGCACTCGGATCGTCTACCCCCTAGACGTTCCTCTGACAGGGGTAGCCCGGCGTAGCTCTCTCTTGTTTTGTGTTTGTTTAGGTCATAGGTTGATGTAAAACCATGTTGGTTCACAAGTTGGGGCACTATCCTACCCGGTTTCACCTCGACGGGTAGATTCCCCCCTTATACGGGTACGGAACCTTCGCCTCTAGGTTAGAGCGCATGCATGCGAGGGGGGGACACATGCAAGCACCTATACCAACCTCTCACCACACTCACACACATATGCTAGGGTCACATGCAAGTTTTCATCTCATTCCAATGTTCTCGTGGTCTTCCTCCGGCGAAACCCTGATCTTTGTGCGCACTCGGATCGTCTACCCCCCTAGACGTTCCTCTGACAGGGGTAGCCCGGCGTAGCTCTCTCTTGTTTTGTGTTTGTTTAGGTCATAGGTTGATGTAAAACCATGTTGGTTCACAAGTTGGGGCACTATCCTACCCGGTTTCACCTCGACGGGGAGATTCCCCCCTTATACGGGTACGGAACCTTCGCCTCTAGGTTAGAGCGCATGCATGCGAGGGGGGACACATGCAAGCACCTATACCAACCTCTCACCACACTCACACACATATTCTAGGGTCACATGCCAGTTTTCATCTCATTCCAATGTTCTCGTGGTCTTCCTCCGGCGAAACCCTGATCTCTGTGCGCACTCGGATCGTCTACCCCCCTAGACGTTCTCTGACAGGGGTAGCCCAGCGTAGCTCTCTCTTGTTTTGTGTTTTTTTAGGTCATAGGTTGATGTAAAACCATGTTGGTTCACAAGTTGGGGCACTATCCTACCCGGTTTCACCTCGACGGGGAGATTCCCCCTTATACGGGTACGAAACCTTCGCCTCTAGGTTAGAGCGCATGCATGCGAGGGGGGACACATGCAAGCACCTATACCAACCTCTCACCACACTCACACACATATGCTAGGGTCACATGGAAGTTTTCATCTCATTCCAATGTTCTCGTGGTCTTCCTCCGGCGAAACCCTGATCTCTGTGCGCACTCGGATCGTCTACCCCCTAGACGTTCCTCTGACAGGGGTAGCCCGGCGTAGCTCTCTCTTGTTTTGTGTTTGTTTAGGTCATAGGTTGATGTAAAACCATGTTGGTTCACAAGTTGGGGCACTATCCTACCCGGTTTCACCTCGACGGGGAGATTCCCCCCTTATACGGGTACGGAACCTTCGCCTCTAGGTTAGAGCGCATGCATGCGAGGGGGGACACATGCAAGCACCTATACCAACCTCTAACCACACTCACACACATATGCTAGGGTCACATGCAAGTCTTCATCTCATTCCAATGTTCTCGTGGTCTTCCTCCGGCGAAACCCTGATCTCTGTGCGCACTCGGATCGTCTACCCCCTAGACGTTCCTCTGACAGGGGTAGCCCGGCGTAGCTCTCTCTTGTTTTGTGTTTGTTTAGGTCATAGGTTGATGTAAAACGATGTTGGTTCACAAGTTGGGGCACTATCCTACCCGGTTTCACCTCGACGGGGAGATTCCCCCCTTATACGGGTACGGAACCTTCGCCTCCAGGTTAGAGCGCATGCATGCGAGGGGGGACACATGCAAGCACCTATACCATCCTCTCACCACACTCACACACATATCCTAGGGTCACATGCAAGTTTTCATCTCATTCCAATGTTCTCGTGGTCTTCCTCCAGCGAAACCCTGATCTCGGTGCGCACTCGGATCGTCTACCCCCTAGACGTTCCTCTGACAGGGGTAGCCCGGCGTAGCTCTCTCTTGTTTTGTGTTTGTTTAGGTCATAGGTTGATGTAAAACCATGTTGGTTCACAAGTTGGGGCACTATCCTACCCGGTTTCACCTCGACGGGTAGATTCCCCCCTTATACGGGTACGGAACCTTCGCCTCTAGGTTAGAGCGCATGCATGCGAGGGGGGGACACATGCAAGCACCTATACCAACCTCTCACCACACTCACACACATATGCTAGGGTCACATGCAAGTTTTCATCTCATTCCAATGTTCTCGTGGTCTTCCTCCGGCGAAACCCTGATCTTTGTGCGCACTCGGATCGTCTACCCCCCTAGACGTTCCTCTGACAGGGGTAGCCCGGCGTAGCTCTCTCTTGTTTTGTGTTTGTTTAGGTCATAGGTTGATGTAAAACCATGTTGGTTCACAAGTTGGGGCACTATCCTACCCGGTTTCACCTCGACGGGGAGATTCCCCCCTTATACGGGTACGGAACCTTCGCCTCTAGGTTAGAGCGCATGCATGCGAGGGGGGACACATGCAAGCACCTATACCAACCTCTCACCACACTCACACACATATTCTAGGGTCACATGCCAGTTTTCATCTCATTCCAATGTTCTCGTGGTCTTCCTCCGGCGAAACCCTGATCTCTGTGCGCACTCGGATCGTCTACCCCCCTAGACGTTCTCTGACAGGGGTAGCCCAGCGTAGCTCTCTCTTGTTTTGTGTTTTTTAGGTCATAGGTTGATGTAAAACCATGTTGGTTCACAAGTTGGGGCACTATCCTACCCGGTTTCACCTCGACGGGGAGATTCCCCCTTATACGGGTACGAAACCTTCGCCTCTAGGTTAGAGCGCATGCATGCGAGGGGGGACACATGCAAGCACCTATACCAACCTCTCACCACACTCACACACATATGCTAGGGTCACATGGAAGTTTTCATCTCATTCCAATGTTCTCGTGGTCTTCCTCCGGCGAAACCCTGATCTCTGTGCGCACTCGGATCGTCTACCCCCTAGACGTTCCTCTGACAGGGGTAGCCCGGCGTAGCTCTCTCTTGTTTTGTGTTTGTTTAGGTCATAGGTTGATGTAAAACCATGTTGGTTCACAAGTTGGGGCACTATCCTACCCGGTTTCACCTCGACGGGGAGATTCCCCCCTTATACGGGTACGGAACCTTCGCCTCTAGGTTAGAGCGCATGCATGCGAGGGGGGACACATGCAAGCACCTATACCAACCTCTCACCACACTCACACACATATGCTAGGAACACATGCAAGTCTTCATCTCATTCCAATGTTCTCGTGGTCTTCCTCCGGCGAAACCCTGATCTCTGTGCGCACTCGGATCGTCTACCCCCCTAGACGTTCCTCTGACAGGGGTAGCCCGGCGTAGCTCTCTCTTGTTTTGTGTTTCTTTAGGTCATAGGTTGATGTAAAACCATGTTGGTTCACAAGTTGGGGCACTATCCTACCCGGTTTCACCTCGACGGGGAGATTCCCCCCGTTATACGGGTACGGAACCTTCGCCTCTAGGTTAGAGCGCATGCATGCGAGGGGGACACATGCAAGCACCTATACCAACCTCTCACCACACTCACACACATATGCTAGGGTCACATGCAAGTTTTCATCTCATTCTAATGTTCTCGTGGTCTTCCTCCGGCGAAACCCTGATCTCTGTGCGCACTCGGATCGTCTACCCCCTAGACGTTCCTCTGACAGGGGTAGCCCGGCGTAGCTCTCTCTTGTTTTGTGTTTGTTTAGGTCATAGGTTGATGTAAAACCATGTTGGTTCACAAGTTGGGGCACTATCCTACCCGGTTTCACCTCGACGGGGAGATTCCCCCCTTATACGGGTACGGAACCTTCGCCTCTAGGTTAGAGCGCATGCATGCGAGGGGGGACACATGCAAGCACCTATACCAACCTCTCACCACACTCACACACATATGCTAGGGTCACATGCAAGTTTTCATCTCATTCCAATGTTCTCGTGGTCTTCCTCCGGCGAAACCCTGATCTCTGTGCGCACTCGGATCGTCTACCCCCCTAGACGTTCCTCTGACAGGGGTAGCCCGGCATACCTCTCTCTTGTTTTGTGTTTTTTTAGGTCATAGGTTGATGTAAAACCATGTTGGTTCACAAGTTGGGGCACTATCCTACCCGGTTTCACCTCGACGGGGAGATTCCCCCCTTATACGGGTACGGAACCTTCGCCTCTAGGTTAGAGCGCATGCAAGCGAGGGGGAACACATGCAAGCACCTATACCAACCTCTAACCACACTCACACACATATGCTAGGGTCACATGCAAGTTTTCATCTCATTCCAATGTTCTCGTGGTCTTCCTCCGGCGAAACCCTGATCTCTGTGCGCACTCGGATCGTCTACCCCCTAGACGTTCCTCTGACAGGGGTAGCCCGGCGTAGCTCTCTCTTGTTTTGTGTTTGTTTAGGTCATAGGTTGATGTAAAACGATGTTGGTTCACAAGTTGGGGCACTATCCTACCCGGTTTCACCTCGACGGGGAGATTCCCCCCTTATACGGGTACGGAACCTTCGCCTCCAGGTTAGAGCGCATGCATGCGAGGGGGGACACATGCAAGCACCTATACCATCCTCTCACCACACTCACACACATATCCTAGGGTCACATGCAAGTTTTCATCTCATTCCAATGTTCTCGTGGTCTTCCTCCGGCGAAACCCTGATCTCGGTGCGCACTCGGATCGTCTACCCCCTAGACGTTCCTCTGACAGGGGTAGCCCGGCGTAGCTCTCTCTTGTTTTGTGTTTGTTTAGGTCATAGGTTGATGTAAAACCATGTTGGTTCACAAGTTGGGGCACTATCCTACCCGGTTTCACCTCGACGGGTAGATTTCCCCCTTATACGGGTACGGAACCTTCGCCTCTAGGTTAGAGCGCATGCATGCGAGGGGGGGACACATGCAAGCACCTATACCAACCTCTCACCACACTCACACACATATGCTAGGGTCACATGCAAGTTTTCATCTCATTCCAATGTTCTCGTGGTCTTCCTCCGGCGAAACCCTGATCTCTGTGCGCACTCGGATTGTCTACCCCCCTAGACGTTCCTCTGACAGGGGTAGCCCGGCGTAGCTCTCTCTTGTTTTGTGTTTGTTTAGGTCATAGGTTGATGTAAAACCATGTTGGTTCACAAGTTGGGGCACTATCCTACCCGGTTTCACCTCGACGGGGAGATTCCCCCCTTATACGGGTACGGAACCTTCGCCTCTAGGTTAGAGCGCATGCATGCGAGGGGGGACACATGCAAGCACCTATACCAACCTCTCACCACACTCACACACATATGCTAGGGTCACATGCCAGTTTTCATCTCATTCCAATGTTCTCGTGGTCTTCCTCCGGCGAAACCCTGATCTCTGTGCGCACTCGGATCGTCTACCCCCCTAGACGTTCCTCTGACAGGGGTAGCCCGGCATAGCTCTCTCTTGTTTTGTGTTTGTTTAGGTCATAGGTTGATGTAAAACCATGTTGGTTCACAAGTTGGGGCACTATCCTACCCGGTTTCACCTCGACGGGGAGATTCCCCCTTATACGGGTACGAAACCTTCGCCTCTAGGTTAGAGCGCATGCATGCGAGGGGGGACACATGCAAGCACCTATACCAACCTCTAACCACACTCACACACATATGCTAGGGTCACATGGAAGTTTTCATCTCATTCCAATGTTCTCGCGGTCTTCCTCCGGCGAAACCCTGATCTCTGTGCGCACTCGGATCGTCTACCCCCTAGACGTTCCTCTGACAGGGGTAGCCCGGCATAGCTCTCTCTTGTTTTGTGTTTGTTTAGGTCATAGGTTGATGTATAACCATGTTGGTTCACAAGTTGGGGCACTATCCTACCCGGTTTCACCTCGACGGGGAGATTCCCCCCTTATACGGGTACGGAACCTTCGCCTCTAGGTTAGAGCGCATGGATGCGAGGGGGGACACATGCAAGCACCTATACCAACCTCTCACCACACTCACACACATATGCTAGGAACACATGCAAGTCTTCATCTCATTCCAATGTTCTCGTGGTCTTCCTCCGGCGAAACCCTGATCTCTGTGCGCACTCGGATCGTCTACCCCCCTAGACGTTCCTCTGACAGGGGTAGCCCGGCGTAGCTCTCTCTTGTTTTGTGTTTCTTTAGGTCATAGGTTGATGTAAAACCATGTTGGTTCACAAGTTGGGGCACTATCCTACCCGGTTTCACCTCGACGGGGAGATTCCCCCCGTTATACGGGTACGGAACCTTCGCCTCTAGGTTAGAGCGCATGCATGCGAGGGGGACACATGCAAGCACCTATACCAACCTCTCACCACACTCACACACATATGCTAGGGTCACATGCAAGTTTTCATCTCATTCTAATGTTCTCGTGGTCTTCCTCCGGCGAAACCCTGATCTCTGTGCGCACTCGGATCGTCTACCCCCTAGACGTTCCTCTGACAGGGGTAGCCCGGCGTAGCTCTCTCTTGTTTTGTGTTTGTTTAGGTCATAGGTTGATGTAAAACCATGTTGGTTCACAAGTTGGGGCACTATCCTACCCGGTTTCACCTCGACGGGGAGATTCCCCCCTTATACGGGTACGAAACCTTCGCCTCTAGGTTAGAGCGCATGCATGCGAGGGGGGACACATGCAAGCACCTATACCAACCTCTCACCACACTCACACACATATGCTAGCGTCACATGCAAGTTTTCATCTCATTCCAATGTTCTCGTGGTCTTCCTCTGGCGAAACCCTGATCTCTGTGCGCACTCGGATCGTCTACCCCCCTAGACGTTCCTCTGACAGGGGTAGCCCGGCATAACTCTCTCTTGTTTTGTGTTTTTTTAGGTCATAGGTTGATGTAAAACCATGTTGGTTCACAAGTTGGGGCACTATCCTACCCGGTTTCACCTCGACGGGGAGATTCCCCCCTTATACGGGTACGGAACCTTCGCCTCTAGGTTAGAGCGCATGCATGCGAGGGGGGACACATACAAGAACCTATACCAACCTCTCACCACACTCACACACATATGCTAGGGTCACATGCAAGTTTTCATCTCGTTCCAATGTTCTCGTGGTCTTCCTCCGGCGAAACCCTGATCTCTGTGCGCACTCGGATCGTCTACCCCCCTAGACGTTCCTCTGACAGGGGTAGCCCGGCGTAGATCTCTCTTGTTTTGTGTTTGTTTAGGTCATAGGTTGATGTAAAACCATGTTGGTTCACAAGTTGGGGCACTATCCTACCCGGTTTCACCTCGACGGGGAGATTCCCCCCTTATACGGGTACGGAACCTTCGCCTCTAGGTTAGAGCGCATGCATGCGAGGGGGGACACATGCAAGCACCTATACCAACCTCTCACCACACTCACACACATATGCTAGGGTCACATGCAAGTTTTCATCTCATTCCAATGTTCTCGTGGTCTTACTCCGGCGAAACCCTGATCTCTGTGCGCACTCGGATCGTCTACCCCCCTAGACGTTCCTCTGACAGGGGTAGCCCGGCGTAGCTCTCTCTTGTTTTGTGTTTGTTTAGGTCATAGGTTGATGTAAAACCATGTTGGTTCACAAGTTGGGGCACTATCCTACCCGGTTTCACCTCGACGGGGAGATTCCCCCCTTATACGGGTACGGAACCTTCGCCTCTAGGTTAGAGCGCATGCATGCGAGGGAGTACACATGCAAGCACCTATACCAACCTCTCACCACACTCACACACATATTCTAGGGTCACATGCAAGTTTTCATCTCATTCCAATGTTCTCGTGGTCTTCCTCCGGCGAAACCCTGATCTCTGTGCGCACTCGGATCGTCTACCCCCCTAGACGTTCCTCTGACAGGGGTAGCCCGGCGTAGCTCTCTCTTGTTTTGTGTTTGTTTAGGTCATAGGTTGATGTAAAACCATGTTGGTTCACAAGTTGGGGCACTATCCTACCCGGTTTCACCTCGACGGGGAGATTCCCCCCTTATACGGGTACGGAACCTTCGCCTCTAGGTTAGAGCGCATGCATGCGAGGGGGGACACATGCAAGCACCTATACCAACCTCTAACCACACTCACACACATATGCTAGGGTAACATGGAAGTTTTCATCTCATTCCAATGTTCTCGTGGTCTTCCTCCGGCGAAACCCTGATCTTTGTGCGCACTCGTATCGTCTACCCCCCTAGACGTTCCTCTGACAGGGGTAGCCCGGCGTAGATCTCTCTTGTTTTGTGTTTTTCTTAGGTCATAGGTTGATGTAAAACCATGTTGGTTCACAAGTTGGGGCACTATCCTACCCGGTTTCACCTCGACGGGGAGATTCCCCCCTTATACGGGTACGGAACCTTCACCTCTAGGTTAGAGCGCATGAATGCGAGGGGGGACACATGCAAGCACCTATACCAACCTCTCACCACACTCACACACATATGCTAGGGTCACATGCAAGTTTTCATCTCATTCCAATGTTCTCGTGGTCTTCCTCCGGCGAAACCCTGATCTCTGTGCGCACTCGGATCATCTACCCCCCTAGACGTTACTCTGACAGGGGTAGCCCGGCGTAGCTCTCTCTTGTTTTGTGTTTGTTTAGGTCATAGGTTGATGAAAAACCATGTTGGTTCACAAGTTGGGGCACTATCCTACCCGGTTTCACCTCGACGAGGAGATTCCCCCCTTATACGGGTACGGAACCTTCGCCTCTAGGTTAGAGCGCATGCATGCGAGGGGGGACACATGCAAGCACCTATACCAACCTCTCACCACACTCACACACATATGCTAGGGTCACATGCAAGTTTTCATCTCATTCCAATGTTCTCGTGGTCTTCCTCCGGCGAAACCCTGATCTCTGTGCGCACTCGGATCGTCTCCCCCTAGACGTTCCTCTGACAGGGGTAGCCCGGCGTAGCTCTCTCTTGTTTTTTGTTTGTTTAGGTCATAGGTTGATGTAAAACCATGTTGGTTCACAAGTTGGGGCACTATCCTACCCGGTTTCACCTCGACGGGGAGATTCCCCCCTTATACGGGTACGGAACCTTCGCCTCTAGGTTAGAGCGCATGCATGCGAGGGGGGACACATGCAAGCACCTATACCAACCTCTCACAACACTCACACACATATGCTAGGGTCACATGCAAGTTTTCATCTCATTCCAATGTTCTCGTGGTCTTCCTCCGGCGAAACCCTGATCTCTGTGCGCACTCGGATCGTCTACCCCCTAGACGTTCCTCTGACAGGGGTAGCCCGGCGTAGCTCTCTCTTGTTTTGTGTTTGTTTAGGTCATAGGTTGATGTAAAACCATGTTGGTTCACAAGTTGGGGCACTATCCTACCCGGTTTCACCTCGACGGGGAGATTCCCCCCTTATACGGGTACGGAACCTTCGCCTCTAGGTTAGAGCGCATGCATGCGAGGGGGACACATGCAAGCACCTATACCAACCTCTCACCACACTCACACACATATGATAGGGTCACATGCAAGTTTTCATCTCATTCCAATGTTCTCGTGGTCTTCCTCCGGCGAAACCCTGATCTCTGTGCGCACTCGGATCGTCTACCCCCCTAGACGTTCGTCGGACAGGGATAGCCCGGCGTAGCTCTCTCTTGTTTTGTGTTTGTTTAGGTCATAGGTTGATGTAAAACCATGTTGGTTCACAAGTTGGGGCACTATCCTACCCGGTTTCACCTCGACGGGGAGATTCCCCCCTTATACGGGTACGAAACCTTCGCCTCTAGGTTAGAGCGCATGCATGCGAGGGGGGACACATGCAAGCACCTATACCAACCTCTCACCACACTCACACACAAATGCTAGGGTCACATGCAAGTTTTCATCTCATTCCAATGTTCTCGTGGTCTTCCTCCGGCGAAACCCTGATCTCTGTGCGCACTCGGATCGTCTACCCCCCTAGACGTTCCTCTGACAGGGGTAGCCCGGCATAGCTCTCTCTTGTTTTGTGTTTTTTTAGGTCATAGGTTGATGTAAAACCATGTTGGTTCACAAGTTGGGGCACTATCCTACCCGGTTTCAGCTCGACGCGGAGATTCCCCCCTTATACGGGTACGGAACCGTCGCCTCTAGGTTAGAGCGCATGCATGCGAGGGGGGACACATGCAAGCACCTATACCAACCTCTCACCACACTCACACACATATTCTAGGGTCACATGCCAGTTTTCATCTCATTCCAATGTTCTCGTGGTCTTCCTCCGGCGAAACCCTGATCTCTGTGCGCACTCGGATCGTCTACCCCCCTAGACGTTCTCTGACAGGGGTAGCCCAGCGTAGCTCTCTCTTGTTTTGTGTTTTTTTAGGTCATAGGTTGATGTAAAACCATGTTGGTTCACAAGTTGGGGCACTATCCTACCCGGTTTCACCTCGACGGGGAGATTCCCCCTTATACGGGTACGAAACCTTCGCCTCTAGGTTAGAGCGCATGCATGCGAGGGGGGACACATGCAAGCACCTATACCAACCTCTCACCACACTCACACACATATGCTAGGGTCACATGGAAGTTTTCATCTCATTCCAATGTTCTCGTGGTCTTCCTCCGGCGAAACCCTGATCTCTGTGCGCACTCGGATCGTCTACCCCCTAGACGTTCCTCTGACAGGGGTAGCCCGGCGTAGCTCTCTCTTGTTTTGTGTTTGTTTAGGTCATAGGTTGATGTAAAACCATGTTGGTTCACAAGTTGGGGCACTATCCTACCCGGTTTCACCTCGACGGGGAGATTCCCCCCTTATACGGGTACGGAACCTTCGCCTCTAGGTTAGAGCGCATGCATGCGAGGGGGGACACATGCAAGCACCTATACCAACCTCTCACCACACTCACACACATATGCTAGGAACACATGCAAGTCTTCATCTCATTCCAATGTTCTCGTGGTCTTCCTCCGGCGAAACCCTGATCTCTGTGCGCACTCGGATCGTCTACCCCCCTAGACGTTCCTCTGACAGGGGTAGCCCGGCGTAGCTCTCTCTTGTTTTGTGTTTCTTTAGGTCATAGGTTGATGTAAAACCATGTTGGTTCACAAGTTGGGGCACTATCCTACCCGGTTTCACCTCGACGGGGAGATTCCCCCCGTTATACGGGTACGGAACCTTCGCCTCTAGGTTAGAGCGCATGCATGCGAGGGGGACACATGCAAGCACCTATACCAACCTCTCACCACACTCACACACATATGCTAGGGTCACATGCAAGTTTTCATCTCATTCTAATGTTCTCGTGGTCTTCCTCCGGCGAAACCCTGATCTCTGTGCGCACTCGGATCGTCTACCCCCTAGACGTTCCTCTGACAGGGGTAGCCCGGCGTAGCTCTCTCTTGTTTTGTGTTTGTTTAGGTCATAGGTTGATGTAAAACCATGTTGGTTCACAAGTTGGGGCACTATCCTACCCGGTTTCACCTCGACGGGGAGATTCCCCCCTTATACGGGTACGGAACCTTCGCCTCTAGGTTAGAGCGCATGCATGCGAGGGGGGACACATGCAAGCACCTATACCAACCTCTCACCACACTCACACACATATGCTAGGGTCACATGCAAGTTTTCATCTCATTCCAATGTTCTCGTGGTCTTCCTCCGGCGAAACCCTGATCTCTGTGCGCACTCGGATCGTCTACCCCCCTAGACGTTCCTCTGACAGGGGTAGCCCGGCATACCTCTCTCTTGTTTTGTGTTTTTTTAGGTCATAGGTTGATGTAAAACCATGTTGGTTCACAAGTTGGGGCACTATCCTACCCGGTTTCACCTCGACGGGGAGATTCCCCCCTTATACGGGTACGGAACCTTCGCCTCTAGGTTAGAGCGCATGCAAGCGAGGGGGAACACATGCAAGCACCTATACCAACCTCTAACCACACTCACACACATATGCTAGGGTCACATGCAAGTTTTCATCTCATTCCAATGTTCTCGTGGTCTTCCTCCGGCGAAACCCTGATCTCTGTGCGCACTCGGATCGTCTACCCCCTAGACGTTCCTCTGACAGGGGTAGCCCGGCGTAGCTCTCTCTTGTTTTGTGTTTGTTTAGGTCATAGGTTGATGTAAAACGATGTTGGTTCACAAGTTGGGGCACTATCCTACCCGGTTTCACCTCGACGGGGAGATTCCCCCCTTATACGGGTACGGAACCTTCGCCTCCAGGTTAGAGCGCATGCATGCGAGGGGGGACACATGCAAGCACCTATACCATCCTCTCACCACACTCACACACATATCCTAGGGTCACATGCAAGTTTTCATCTCATTCCAATGTTCTCGTGGTCTTCCTCCGGCGAAACCCTGATCTCGGTGCGCACTCGGATCGTCTACCCCCTAGACGTTCCTCTGACAGGGGTAGCCCGGCGTAGCTCTCTCTTGTTTTGTGTTTGTTTAGGTCATAGGTTGATGTAAAACCATGTTGGTTCACAAGTTGGGGCACTATCCTACCCGGTTTCACCTCGACGGGTAAATTTCCCCCTTATACGGGTACGGAACCTTCGCCTCTAGGTTAGAGCGCATGCATGCGAGGGGGGGACACATGCAAGCACCTATACCAACCTCTCACCACACTCACACACATATGCTAGGGTCACATGCAAGTTTTCATCTCATTCCAATGTTCTCGTGGTCTTCCTCCGGCGAAACCCTGATCTCTGTGCGCACTCGGATTGTCTACCCCCCTAGACGTTCCTCTGACAGGGGTAGCCCGGCGTAGCTCTCTCTTGTTTTGTGTTTGTTTAGGTCATAGGTTGATGTAAAACCATGTTGGTTCACAAGTTGGGGCACTATCCTACCCGGTTTCACCTCGACGGGGAGATTCCCCCCTTATACGGGTACGGAACCTTCGCCTCTAGGTTAGAGCGCATGCATGCGAGGGGGGACACATGCAAGCACCTATACCAACCTCTCACCACACTCACACACATATGCTAGGGTCACATGCCAGTTTTCATCTCATTCCAATGTTCTCGTGGTCTTCCTCCGGCGAAACCCTGATCTCTGTGCGCACTCGGATCGTCTACCCCCCTAGACGTTCCTCTGACAGGGGTAGCCCGGCATAGCTCTCTCTTGTTTTGTGTTTGTTTAGGTCATAGGTTGATGTAAAACCATGTTGGTTCACAAGTTGGGGCACTATCCTACCCGGTTTCACCTCGACGGGGAGATTCCCCCTTATACGGGTACGAAACCTTCGCCTCTAGGTTAGAGCGCATGCATGCGAGGGGGGACACATGCAAGCACCTATACCAACCTCTAACCACACTCACACACATATGCTAGGGTCACATGGAAGTTTTCATCTCATTCCAATGTTCTCGTGGTCTTCCTCCGGCGAAACCCTGATCTCTGTGCGCACTCGGATCGTCTACCCCCTAGACGTTCCTCTGACAGGGGTAGCCCGGCATAGCTCTCTCTTGTTTTGTGTTTGTTTAGGTCATAGGTTGATGTATAACCATGTTGGTTCACAAGTTGGGGCACTATCCTACCCGGTTTCACCTCGACGGGGAGATTCCCCCCTTATACGGGTACGGAACCTTCGCCTCTAGGTTAGAGCGCATGCATGCGAGGGGGGACACATGCAAGCACCTATACCAACCTCTCACCACACTCACACACATATGCTAGGAACACATGCAAGTCTTCATCTCATTCCAATGTTCTCGTGGTCTTCCTCCGGCGAAACCCTGATCTCTGTGCGCACTCGGATCGTCTACCCCCCTAGACGTTCCTCTGACAGGGGTAGCCCGGCGTAGCTCTCTCTTGTTTTGTGTTTCTTTAGGTCATAGGTTGATGTAAAACCATGTTGGTTCACAAGTTGGGGCACTATCCTACCCGGTTTCACCTCGACGGGGAGATTCCCCCCGTTATACGGGTACGGAACCTTCGCCTCTAGGTTAGAGCGCATGCATGCGAGGGGGACACATGCAAGCACCTATACCAACCTCTCACCACACTCACACACATATGCTAGGGTCACATGCAAGTTTTCATCTCATTCTAATGTTCTCGTGGTCTTCCTCCGGCGAAACCCTGATCTCTGTGCGCACTCGGATCGTCTACCCCCTAGACGTTCCTCTGACAGGGGTAGCCCGGCGTAGCTCTCTCTTGTTTTGTGTTTGTTTAGGTCATAGGTTGATGTAAAACCATGTTGGTTCACAAGTTGGGGCACTATCCTACCCGGTTTCACCTCGACGGGGAGATTCCCCCCTTATACGGGTACGAAACCTTCGCCTCTAGGTTAGAGCGCATGCATGCGAGGGGGGACACATGCAAGCACCTATACCAACCTCTCACCACACTCACACACATATGCTAGCGTCACATGCAAGTTTTCATCTCATTCCAATGTTCTCGTGGTCTTCCTCTGGCGAAACCCTGATCTCTGTGCGCACTCGGATCGTCTACCCCCCTAGACGTTCCTCTGACAGGGGTAGCCCGGCATACCTCTCTCTTGTTTTGTGTTTTTTTAGGTCATAGGTTGATGTAAAACCATGTTGGTTCACAAGTTGGGGCACTATCCTACCCGGTTTCACCTCGACGGGGAGATTCCCCCCTTATACGGGTACGGAACCTTCGCCTCTAGGTTAGAGCGCATGCATGCGAGGGGGGACACATACAAGAACCTATACCAACCTCTCACCACACTCACACACATATGCTAGGGTCACATGCAAGTTTTCATCTCGTTCCAATGTTCTCGTGGTCTTCCTCCGGCGAAACCCTGATCTCTGTGCGCACTCGGATCGTCTACCCCCCTAGACGTTCCTCTGACAGGGGTAGCCCGGCGTAGATCTCTCTTGTTTTGTGTTTGTTTAGGTCATAGGTTGATGTAAAACCATGTTGGTTCACAAGTTGGGGCACTATCCTACCCGGTTTCACCTCGACGGGGAGATTCCCCCCTTATACGGGTACGGAACCTTCGCCTCTAGGTTAGAGCGCATGCATGCGAGGGGGGACACATGCAAGCACCTATACCAACCTCTCACCACACTCACACACATATGCTAGGGTCACATGCAAGTTTTCATCTCATTCCAATGTTCTCGTGGTCTTACTCCGGCGAAACCCTGATCTCTGTGCGCACTCGGATCGTCTACCCCCCTAGACGTTCCTCTGACAGGGGTAGCCCGGCGTAGCTCTCTCTTGTTTTGTGTTTGTTTAGGTCATAGGTTGATGTAAAACCATGTTGGTTCACAAGTTGGGGCACTATCCTACCCGGTTTCACCTCGACGGGGAGATTCCCCCCTTATACGGGTACGGAACCTTCGCCTCTAGGTTAGAGCGCATGCATGCGAGGGAGTACACATGCAAGCACCTATACCAACCTCTCACCACACTCACACACATATTCTAGGGTCACATGCAAGTTTTCATCTCATTCCAATGTTCTCGTGGTCTTCCTCCGGCGAAACCCTGATCTCTGTGCGCACTCGGATCGTCTACCCCCCTAGACGTTCCTCTGACAGGGGTAGCCCGGCGTAGCTCTCTCTTGTTTTGTGTTTGTTTAGGTCATAGGTTGATGTAAAACCATGTTGGTTCACAAGTTGGGGCACTATCCTACCCGGTTTCACCTCGACGGGGAGATTCCCCCCTTATACGGGTACGGAACCTTCGCCTCTAGGTTAGAGCGCATGCATGCGAGGGGGGACACATGCAAGCACCTATACCAACCTCTAACCACACTCACACACATATGCTAGGGTCACATGGAAGTTTTCATCTCATTCCAATGTTCTCGTGGTCTTCCTCCGGCGAAACCCTGATCTTTGTGCGCACTCGTATCGTCTACCCCCCTAGACGTTCCTCTGACAGGGGTAGCCCGGCGTAGATCTCTCTTGTTTTGTGTTTGTTTAGGTCATAGGTTGATGTAAAACCATGTTGGTTCACAAGTTGGGGCACTATCCTACCCGGTTTCACCTCGACGGGGAGATTCCCCCCTTATACGGGTACGGAACCTTCACCTCTAGGTTAGAGCGCATGAATGCGAGGGGGGACACATGCAAGCACCTATACCAACCTCTCACCACACTCACACACATATGCTAGGGTCACATCCAAGTTTTCATCTCATTCCAATGTTCTCGTGGTCTTCCTCCGGCGAAACCCTGATCTCTGTGCGCACTCGGATCATCTACCCCCCTAGACGTTACTCTGACAGGGGTAGCCCGGCGTAGCTCTCTCTTGTTTTGTGTTTGTTTAGGTCATAGGTTGATGTAAAACCATGTTGGTTCACAAGTTGGGGCACTATCCTACCCGGTTTCACCTCGACGAGGAGATTCCCCCCTTATACGGGTACGGAACCTTCGCCTCTAGGTTAGAGCGCATGCATGCGAGGGGGGACACATGCAAGCACCTATACCAACCTCTCACCACACTCACACACATATGCTAGGGTCACATGCAAGTTTTCATCTCATTCCAATGTTCTCGTGGTCTTCCTCCGGCGAAACCCTGATCTCTGTGCGCACTCGGATCGTCTCCCCCTAGACGTTCCTCTGACAGGGGTAGCCCGGCGTAGCTCTCTCTTGTTTTTTGTTTGTTTAGGTCATAGGTTGATGTAAAACCATGTTGGTTCACAAGTTGGGGCACTATCCTACCCGGTTTCACCTCGACGGGGAGATTCCCCCCTTATACGGGTACGGAACCTTCGCCTCTAGGTTAGAGCGCATGCATGCGAGGGGGGACACATGCAAGCACCTATACCAACCTCTCACAACACTCACACACATATGCTAGGGTCACATGCAAGTTTTCATCTCATTCCAATGTTCTCGTGGTCTTCCTCCGGCGAAACCCTGATCTCTGTGCGCACTCGGATCGTCTACCCCCTAGACGTTCCTCTGACAGGGGTAGCCCGGCGTAGCTCTCTCTTGTTTTGTGTTTGTTTAGGTCATAGGTTGATGTAAAACCATGTTGGTTCACAAGTTGGGGCACTATCCTACCCGGTTTCACCTCGACGGGGAGATTCCCCCCTTATACGGGTACGGAACCTTCGCCTCTAGGTTAGAGCGCATGCATGCGAGGGGGACACATGCAAGCACCTATACCAACCTCTCACCACACTCACACACATATGATAGGGTCACATGCAAGTTTTCATCTCATTCCAATGTTCTCGTGGTCTTCCTCCGGCGAAACCCTGATCTCTGTGCGCACTCGGATCGTCTACCCCCCTAGACGTTCGTCGGACAGGGATAGCCCGGCGTAGCTCTCTCTTGTTTTGTGTTTGTTTAGGTCATAGGTTGATGTAAAACCATGTTGGTTCACAAGTTGGGGCACTATCCTACCCGGTTTCACCTCGACGGGGAGATTCCCCCCTTATACGGGTACGAAACCTTCGCCTCTAGGTTAGAGCGCATGCATGCGAGGGGGGACACATGCAAGCACCTATACCAACCTCTCACCACACTCACACACAAATGCTAGGGTCACATGCAAGTTTTCATCTCATTCCAATGTTCTCGTGGTCTTCCTCCGGCGAAACCCTGATCTCTGTGCGCACTCGGATCGTCTACCCCCCTAGACGTTCCTCTGACAGGGGTAGCCCGGCATAGCTCTCTCTTGTTTTGTGTTTTTTTAGGTCATAGGTTGATGTAAAACCATGTTGGTTCACAAGTTGGGGCACTATCCTACCCGGTTTCAGCTCGACGCGGAGATTCCCCCCTTATACGGGTACGGAACCGTCGCCTCTAGGTTAGAGCGCATGCATGCGAGGGGGGACACATACAAGCACCTATACCAACCTCACACCACACTCACACACATATGCTAGGGTCACATGCAAGTTTTCATCTCATTCCAATGTTCTCGTGGTCTTCCTTCGGTGAAACCCTGATCTCTGTGCGCACTCGGATCGTCTACCCCCCTAGACGTTCCTCTGACAGGGGTAGCCCGGCGTAGCTCTCTCTTGTTTTGTGTTTGTTTAGGTCATAGGTTGATGTAAAACCATGTTGGTTCACAAGTTGGGGCACTATCCTACCCGGTTTCACCTCGACGGGGAGATTCCCCCCTTATACGGGTACGGAACCTTCGCCTCTAGGTTAGAGCGCATGCATGCGAAGGGGGACACATACAAGCACCTATACCAACCTCTCACCACACTCACACACATATGCTAGGGTCACATGCAAGTTTTCATCTCATTCCAATGTTCTCGTGGTCTTCCTCCGGCGAAACCCTGATCTCTGTGCGCACCCGGATCGTCTACCCCCCTAGACGTTCCTCTGACAGGGGTAGCCCGGCGTAGCTCTCTCTTGTTTTGTGTTTGTTTAGGTCATAGGTTGATGTAAAACCATGTTGGTTCACAAGTTGGGGCACTATCCTACCCGGTTTCACCTCGACGGGGAGATTCCCCCCTTATACGGGTACGGAACCTTCGCCTCTAGGTTAGAGCGCATGCATGGGAGGGGGAACACATGCAAGAACCTATACCAACCTCTCACCACACTCACACACATATTCTAGGGTCACATGCAAGTTTTCATCTCATTCCAATGTTCTCGTGGTCTTCCTCCGGCGAAACCCTGATCTCTGTGCGCACTCGAATCGTCTACCCCCCTAGACGTTCCTCTGACAGGGGTAGCCCGGCGTAGATCTCTCTTGTTTTGTGTTTGTTTAGGTCATAGGTTGATGTAAAACCATGTTGGTTCACAAGTTGGGGCACTATCCTACCCGGTTTCACCTCGACGGGGAGATTCCCCCCTTATACGGGTACGGAACCTTCGCCTCTAGGTTAGAGCGCATGCATGCGAGGGGGGACACATGCAAGCACCTATACCAACCTCTCACCACACTCACACACATATTCTAGGGTCACATGCAAGTTTTCATCTCATTCCAATGTTCTCGTGGTCTTCCTCCGGCGAAACCCTGATCTCTGTGCGCACTCGGATCGTCTACCCCCCTAGACGTTCGTCTGACACGGGTAGCCCGGCGTAGCTCTCTCTTGTTTTGTGTTTGTTTAGGTCATAGGTTGATGTAAAACCATGTTGGTTCACAAGTTGGGGCACTATCCTACCCGGTTTCACCTCGACGGGGAGATTCCCCCCTTATACGGGTACGGAACCTTCGCCTCTAGGTTAGAGCGCATGCATGCGAGGGGGGACACATGCAAGCACCTATACCAACCTCTCACCACACTCACACACATATGATAGGGTCACATGCAAGTTTTCATCTCATTACAATGTTCTCGTGGTCTTCCTCCGGCGAAACCCTGATCTCTGTGCGCACTCGCATCGTCTACCCCCCTAGACGTTCCTCTGACAGGGGTAGCCCGGCGTAGCTCTCTCTTGTTTTGTGTTTGTTTAGGTCATAGGTTGATGTAAAACCATGTTGGTTCACAAGTTGGGGCACTATCCTACCCGGTTCCACCTCGACAGGGAGATTCCCCCCTTATACGGGTACGGAACCTTCGCCTCTAGGTTAGAGCGCATGCATGCGAGGGGGGACACATGCAAGCACCTATACCAACCTCTCACCACACTCACACACATATGCTAGGGTCACATGCAAGTTTTCATATCATTCCAATGTTCTCGTGGTCTTCCTCCGGCGAAACCCTGATCTCTGTGCGCACTCGGATCGTCTACCCCCCTAGACGTTCCTCTGACAGGGGTAGCCCGGCGTAGCTCTCTCTTGTTTTGTGTTTGTTTAGGTCATAGGTTGATGTAAAACCATGTTGGTTCACAAGTTGGGGCACTATCCTACCCGGTTTCACCTCGACGGGGAGATTCCCCCCTTATACGGGTACGGAACCTTCGCCTCTAGGTTAGAGCGCATGCATGCGAGGGGGGACACATGCAAGCACCTATACCAAACTCTCACCACACTCACACACATATGCTAGGGTCACATGCAAGTTTTCATCTCATTCCAATGTTCTCGTGGTCTTCCTCCGGCGAAACCCTGATCTCTGTGCGCACTCGGATCGTCTACCCCCCTAGACGTTCCTCTGACAGGGGTAGCCCGGCGTAGCTCTCTCTTGTTTTGTGTTTGTTTAGGTCATAGGTTGATGTAAAACCATGTTGGTTCACAAGTTGGGGCACTATCCTACCCGGTTTCACCTCGATGGGGAGATTCCCCCGTTATACGGGTACGGAACCTTCGCCTCTAGGTTAGAGCGCATGCATGCGAGGGGGGACACATGCAAGCACCTATACCAACCTCTCACCACACTCACACACATATGCTAGGGTCACATGCAAGTTTTCATCTCATTCCAATGTTCTCGTGGTCTTCCTCCGGCGAAACCCTGATCTCTGTGCGCACTCGGATCGTCTACCCCCCTAGACGTTCCTCTGACAGGGGTAGCCCGGCGTATCTCTCTCTTGTTTTGTGTTTGTTTAGGTCATAGGTTGATGTAAAACCATGTTGGTTCACAAGTTGGGGTACTATCCTACCCTGTTTCACCTCGACGGGGAGATTCCCCCCTTATACGGGTACGGAACCTTCGCCTGTAGGTTAGAGCGCATGCATGCGAGGGGGAACACAAGCAAGCACCTATACCAACCTCTCACCACACTCACACACATATGCTAGGGTCACATGCAAGTTTTCATCTCATTCCAATGTTCTCGTGGTCTTCCTCCGGCGAAACCCTGATCTCTGTGCGCACTCGGATCGTCTACCCCCCTAGACGTTCCTCTGACAGGGGTAGCCCGGCGTAGCTCTCTCTTGTTTTGTGTTTGCTTAGGTCATAGGTTGATGTAAAACCATGTCGGTTCACAAGTTGGGGCACTATCCTACCCGGTTTCACCTCGACAGGGAGATTCCCCCCTTATACGGGTACGGAACCTTCGCCTCTAGGTTAGAGCGCATGCATGCGAGGGGGGACACATGAAAGCACCTATACCAACCTATCACCACACTCACGCACATATGCTAGGGTCACATGCAAGTTTTCATCTCATTCCAATGTTCTCGTGGTCTTCCTCCGGCGAAACCCTGATCTCTGTGCGCACTCGGATCGTCTACCCCCCTAGACGTTCCTCTGACAGGGGTAGCCCGACGTAGCTCTCTCTTGTTTTGTGTTTGTTTAGGTCATAGGTTGATGTAAAACCATGTTGGTTCACAAGTTGGGGCACTATCCTACCCGGTTTCACCTCGACGGGGAGATTCCCCCCTTATACGGGTACGGAACCTTTGCCTCTAGGTTAGAGCGCATGCATGCGAGGGGGGACACATGCAAGCACCTATACCAACCTCTCACCACACTCACACACATATGATAGGGTCAGATGCAAGTTTTCATCTCATTCCAATGTTCTCGTGGTCTTCCTCCGGCGAAACCCTGATCTCTGTGCGCACTTGGATCGTCTACCCCCCTAGATGTTCCTCTGACAGGGGTAGCCCGGCATAGCTCTCTCTTGTTTTGTGTTTGTTTAGGTCATAGGTTGATGTAAAACCATGTTGGTTCACAAGTTGGGGCACTATCCTACCCGGTTTCACCTCGACGGGGAGATTCCCCCCTTATACGGGTACGGAACCTTCGCCTCTAGGTTAGAGCGCATGCATGCTAGGGGGAACACATGCAAGCACCTATACCAACCTCTCACCACACTCACACACATATGGTAGGGTCACATGCAAGTTTTCATCTCATTCCAATGTTCTCGTGGTCTTCCTCCGGCGAAACCCTGATCTCTGTGCGCACTCGGATCGTCTACCCCCCTAGACGTTCCTCTGACAGGGGTAGCCCGGCGTAGCTCTCTCTGGTTTTGTGTTTGTTTAGGTCATAGGTTGATGTAAAACCATGTTGGTTCACAAGTTGGGGCACTATCCTACCCGGTTTCACCTCGACAGGGAGATTCCCCCCTTATACGGGTACGGAACCTTCGCCTCTAGGTTAGAGCGCATGCATGCGAGGGGGGACACATGCAAGCACCTATACCAACCTCTCACCACACTCACACACATATGCTAGGGTCACATGCAAGTTTTCATCTCATTCCAATGTTCTCGTGGTCTTCCTCCGGCGAAACCCTGATCTCTGTGCGCACTCGGATCGTCTACCCCCCTAGACGTTCCTCTGGCAGGGGTAGCCCGACGTATCTCTCTCTTGTTTTGTGTTTGTTTAGGTCATAGGTTGATGTAAAACCATGTTGGTTCACAAGTTGGGGCACTATCCTACCCGGTTTCACCTCGACGGGGAGATTCCCCCCTTATACGGGTACGGAACCTTCGCCTCTAGGTTAGAGCGCATGCATGCGAGGGGGGACACATGCAAGCACCTATACCAACCTCTCACCACACTCACACACATATTCTAGGGTCACATGCAAGTTTTCATCTCATTCCAATGTTCTCGTGGTCTTCCTCCGGCGAAACCCTGATCTCTGTGCGCACTCGGATCGTCTACCCCCCTAGACGTTCCTCTGACAGGGGTAGCCCGGCGTATCTCTCTCTTGTTTTGTGTTTGTTTAGGTCATAGGTTGATGTAAAACCATGTTGGTTCACAAGTTGGGGCACTATCCTACCCGGTTTCACCTCGACGGGGAGATTCCCCCCTTATACGGGTACGGAACCTTCGCCTCTAGGTTAGAGCGCATGCATGCGAGGGGGAACACATGCAAGCACCTATACCAACCTCTCACCACACTCACACACATATTCTAGGGTCACATGCAAGTTTTCATCTCATTCCAATGTTCTCGTGGTCTTCCTCCGGCGAAACCCTGATCTCTGTGCGCACTCGGATCGTCTACCCCCCTAGACGTTCCTCTGACAGGGGTAGCCCGGCGTAGCTCTCTCTTGTTTTGTGTTTGTTTAGGTCATAGGTTGATGTAAAACCATGTTGGTTCACAAGTTGGGGCACTATCCTACCCGGTTTCACCTCGACAGGGAGATTCCCCCCTTATACGGGTACGGAACCTTCGCCTCTAGGTTAGAGCGCATGCATGCGAGGGGGGACACATGCAAGCACCAATACCAACCTATCACCACACTCACACACATATGCTAGGGTCACATGCAAGTTTTCATCTCATTCCAATGTTCTCGTGGTCTTCCTCCGGCGAAACCCTGATCTCTGTGCGCACTCGGATCGTCTACCCCCCTAGACTTTCCTCTGACAGGGCTAGCCCGACGTAGCTCTCTCTTGTTTTGTGTTTGTTTAGGTCATAGGTTGATGTAAAACCATGTTGGTTCACAAGTTGGGGCACTATCCTACCCGGTTTCACCTCGACGGGGAGATTCCCCCCTTATACGGGTACGGAACCTTCGCCTCTAGGTTAGAGCGCATGCATGCGAGGGGGGACACATGCAAGCACCTATACCAACCTCTCACCACACTCACACACATATGATAGGGTCACATGCAAGTTTTCATCTCATTCCAATGTTCTGGTGGTCTTCCTCCGGCGAAACCCTGATCTCTGTGCGCACTCGGATCGTCTACCCCCTAGACGTACCTCTGACAGGGGTAGCCCGGCATAGCTCTCTCTTGTTTTGTGTTTGTTTAGGTCATTGGTTGATGTAAAACCATGTTGGTTCACATGTTGGGGCACTATCCTACCCGGTTTCACCTCGACGGGGAGATTCCCCCCTTATACGGGTACGGAACCTTCGCCTCTAGGTTAGAGCGCATGCATGCGAGGGGGAACACATGCAAGCACCTATACCAACCTCTAACCACACTCACACACATATGGTAGGGTCACATGCAAGTTTTCATCTCATTCCAATGTTCTCGTGGTCTTCCTCCGGCGAAACCCTGATCTCTGTGCGCACTCAGATCGTCTACCCCCCTAGACGTTCCTCTGACAGGGGTAGCCCGGCGTAGCTCTCTCTTGTTTTGTGTTTGTTTAGGTCATAGGTTGATGTAAAACCATGTTGGTTCACAAGTTGGGGCACTATCCTACCCGGTTTCACCTCGACGGGGAGATTCCCCCCTTATACGGGTACGGAACCTTCGCCTCTAGGTTAGAGCGCATGCATGCGAGGGGGGACACATGCAAGCACCTATACCAACCTATCACCACACTCACACACATATGCTAGGGTCACATGCAAGTTTTCATCTCATTCCAATATTCTCGTGGTCTTCCTCCGGCGAAACCCTGATCTCTGTGCGCACTCGGATCGTCTACCCCCTAGACGTTCCTCTGACAGGGGTAGCCCGACGTATCTCTCTCTTGTTTTGTGTTTGTTTAGGTTATAGGTTGATGTAAAACCATGTTGGTTCACAAGTTGGGGAACTATCCTACCCGGTTTCACCTCGACGGGGAGATTCCCCCCTTATACGGGTACGGAACCTTCGCCTCTAGGTTAGAGCGCATGCATGCGAGGGGGGACACATGCAAGCACCTATACCAACCTCTCACCACACTCACACACATATGATAGGGTCACATGCAAGTTTTCATCTCATTCCAATGTTCTCGTGGTCTTCCTCCGGCGAAACCCTGATCTCTGTGCGCACTCGGATCGTCTACCCCCCTAGACGTTCCTCTAACAGGGGTAGCCCGGCGTAGCTCTCTCTTGTTTTGTGTTTGTTTAGGTCATAGGTTGATGTAAAACCATGTTGGTTCACAAGTTGGGGCACTATCCTACCCGGTTTCACCTCGACGGGGAGATTCCCCCCTTATACGGGTACGGAACCTTCGCCTCTAGGTTAGAGCGCATGCATGCGAGGGGGGACACATGCAAGCACCTATACCAACCTCTCACCACACTCACACACATATGATAGGGTCACATGCAAGTTTTCATCTCATTCCAATGTTCTCGTGGTCTTCCTCCGGCGAAACCCTGATCTCTGTGCGCACTCGGATCGTCTACCCCCCTAGACGTTCCTCTGACAGGGGTAGCCCGGCATAGCTCTCTCTTGTTTTGTGTTTGTTTAGGTCATTGGTTGATGTAAAACCATGTTGGTTCACATGTTGGGGCACTATCCTACCCGGTTTCACCTCGACGGGGAGATTCCCCCCTTATACGGGTACGGAACCTTCGCCTCTAGGTTAGAGCGCATGCATGCGAGGGGGAACACATGCAAGCACCTATACCAACCTCTAACCACACTCACACACATATGGTAGGGTCACATGCAAGTTTTCATCTCATTCCAATGTTCTCGTGGTCTTCCTCCGGCGAAACCCTGATCTCTGTGCGCACTCAGATCGTCTACCCCCCTAGACGTTCCTCTGACAGGGGTAGCCCGGCGTAGCTCTCTCTTGTTTTGTGTTTGTTTAGGTCATAGGTTGATGTAAAACCATGTTGGTTCACAAGTTGGGGCACTATCCTACCCGGTTTCACCTCGACGGGGAGATTCCCCCCTTATACGGGTACGGAACCTTCGCCTCTAGGTTAGAGCGCATGCATGCGAGGGGGGACACATGCAAGCACCTATACCAACCTCTCACCACACTCACACACATATGCTAGGGTCACATGCAAGTTTTCATCTCATTCCAATATTCTCGTGGTCTTCCTCCGGCGAAACCCTGATCTCTGTGCGCACTCGGATCGTCTACCCCCTAGACGTTCCTCTGACAGGGGTAGCCCGACGTATCTCTCTCTTGTTTTGTGTTTGTTTAGGTTATAGGTTGATGTAAAACCATGTTGGTTCACAAGTTGGGGCACTATCCTACCCGGTTTCACCTCGACGGGGAGATTCCCCCCTTATACGGGTACGGAACCTTCGCCTCTAGGTTAGAGCGCATGCATGCGAGGGGGGACACATGCAAGCACCTATACCAACCTCTCACCACACTCACAAACATATGATAGGGTCACATGCAAGTTTTCATCTCATTCCAATGTTCTCGTGGTCTTCCTCCGGCGAAACCCTGATCTCTGTGCGCACTCGGATCGTCTACCCCCCTAGACGTTCCTCTGACAGGGGTAGCCCGGCGTAGCTCTCTCTTGTTTTGTGTTTGTTTAGGTCATAGGTTTATGTAAAACCATGTTGGTTCACAATTTGGGGCACTATCCTACCCGGTTTCACCTCGACAGGGAGATTCCCCCTTATACGGGTACGGAACCTTCGCCTCTAGGTTAGAGCGCATGCATGCGAGGGGGGACACATGCAAGCACCTATACCAACCTCTCACCACACTCACACACATATGCTAGGGTCACATGCAAGTTTTCATCTAATTTCAATGTTCTCGTGGTCTTCCTCCGGCGAAACCCTAATCTCTGTGCGCACTCGGATCGTCTACCCCCCTAGACGTTCCTCTGACAGGGGTAGCCCGGCGTAGCTCTGTCTTGTTTTGTGTTTGTTTAGGTCATAGGTTGATGTAAAACCATGTTGGTTCACAAGTTGGGGCACTATCCTACCCGGTTTCACCTCGACGGGGAGATTCCCCCCTTATACGGGTACGGAACCTTCGCCTCTAGGTTAGAGCGCATGCATGCGAAGGGGGACACATACAAGCACCTATACCAACCTCTCACCACACTCACACACATATGCTAGGGTCACATGCAAGTTTTCATCTCATTCCAATGTTCTCGTGGACTTCCTCCGGCGAAACCCTGATCTCTGTGCGCACTCGGATCGTCTACCCCCTTAGACGTTCCTCTGACAGGGGTAGCCCGGCGTAGCTCTCTCTTGTTTTGTGTTTGTTTAGGTCATAGGTTGATGTAAAACCATGTTGGTTCACAAGTTGGGGCACTATCCTACCCGGTTTCACCTCGACGGGGAGATTCCCCCCTTATACGGGTACGGAACCTTCGCCTCTAGGTTAGAGCGCATGCATGGGAGGGGGAACACATGCAAGAACCTATACCAACCTCTCACCACACTCACACACATATGCTAGGGTCACATGCAAGTTTTCATCTCATTCCAATGTTCTCGTGGTCTTCCTCCGGCGAAACCCTGATCTCTGTGCGCACTCGAATCGTCTACCCCCCTAGACGTTCCTCTGACAGGGGTAGCCCGGCGTAGATCTCTCTTGTTTTGTGTTTGTTTAGGTCATAGGTTGATGTAAAACCATGTTGGTTCACAAGTTGGGGCACTATCCTACCCGGTTTCACCTTGACGGGGAGATTCCCCCCTTATACGGGTACGGAACCTTCGCCTCTAGGTTAGAGCGCATGCATGCGAGGGGGGACACATGCAAGCACCCATACCAACCTCTCACCACACTCACACACATATTCTAGGGTCACATGCAAGTTTTCATCTCATTCCAATGTTCTCGTGGTCTTCCTCCGGCGAAACCCTGATCTCTGTGCGCACTCGGATCGTCTACCCCCCTAGACGTTCGTCTGACACGGGTAGCCCGGCGTAGCTCTCTCTTGTTTTGTGTTTGTTTAGGTCATAGGTTGATGTAAAACCATGTTGGTTCACAAGTTGGGGCACTATCCTACCCGGTTTCACCTCGACGGGGAGATTCCCCCCTTATACGGGTACGGAACCTTCGCCTCTAGGTTAGAGCACATGCATGCGAGGGGGGACACATGCAAGCACCTATACCAACCTCTCACCACACTCACACACATATGATAGGGTCACATGCAAGTTTTCATCTCATTACAATGTTCTCGTGGTCTTCCTCCGGCGAAACCCTGATCTCTGTGCGCACTCGCATCGTCTACCCCCCTAGACGTTCCTCTGACAGGGGTAGCCCGGCGTAGCTCTCTCTTGTTTTGTGTTTGTTTAGGTCATAGGTTGATGTAAAACCATGTTGGTTCACAAGTTGGGGCACTATCCTACCCGGTTCCACCTCGACAGGGAGATTCCCCCCTTATACGGGTACGGAACCTTCGCCTCTAGGTTAGAGCGCATGCATGCGAGGGGGGACACATGCAAGCACCTATACCAACCTCTCACCACACTCACACACATATGCTAGGGTCACATGCAAGTTTTCATATCATTCCAATGTTCTCGTGATCTTCCTCCGGCGAAACCCTGATCTCTGTGCGCACTCGGATCGTCTACCCCCCTAGACGTTCCTCTGACAGGGGTAGCCCGGCGTAGCTCTCTCTTGTTTTGTGTTTGTTTAGGTCATAGGTTGATGTAAAACCATGTTGGTTCACAAGTTGGGGCACTATCCTACCCGGTTTCACCTCGACGGGGAGATTCCCCCCTTATACGGGTACGGAACCTTCGCCTCTAGGTTAGAGCGCATGCATGCGAGGGGGGACACATGCAAGCACCTATACCAAACTCTCACCACACTCACACACATATGCTAGGGTCACATGCAAGTTTTCATCTCATTCCAATGTTCTCGTGGTCTTCCTCCGGCGAAACCCTGATCTCTGTGCGCACTCGGATCGTCTACCCCCCTAGACGTTCCTCTGACAGGGGTAGCCCGGCGTAGCTCTCTCTTGTTTTGTGTTTGTTTAGGTCATAGGTTGATGTAAAACCATGTTGGTTCACAAGTTGGGGCACTATCCTACCCGGTTTCACCTCGATGGGGAGATTCCCCCCTTATACGGGTACGGAACCTTCGCCTCTAGGTTAGAGCGCATGCATGCGAGGGGGGACACATGCAAGCACCTATACCAACCTCTCACCACACTCACACACATATGCTAGGGTCACATGCAAGTTTTCATCTCATTCCAATGTTCTCGTGGTCTTCCTCCGGCGAAACCCTGATCTCTGTGCGCACTCGGATCGTCTACCCCCCTAGACGTTCCTCTAACAGGGGTAGCCCGGCGTATCTATCTCTTGTTTTGTGTTTGTTTAGGTCATAGGTTGATGTAAAACCATGTTGGTTCACAAGTTGGGGTACTATCCTACCCTGTTTCACCTCGACGGGGAGATTCCCCGCTTATACGGGTACGGAACCTTCGCCTCTAGGTTAGAGCGCATGCATGCGAGGGGGAACACAAGCAAGCACCTATACCAACCTCTCACCACACTCACACACATATGCTAGGGTCACATGCAAGTTTTCATCTCATTCCAATGTTCTCGTGGTCTTCCTCCGGCGAAACCCTGATCTCTGTGCGCACTCGGATCGTCTACCCCCCTAGACGTTCCTCTGACAGGGGTAGCCCGGCGTAGCTCTCTCTTGTTTTGTGTTTGCTTAGGTCATAGGTTGATGTAAAACCATGTCGGTTCACAAGTTGGGGCACTATCCTACCCGGTTTCACCTCGACAGGGAGATTCCCCCCTTATACGGGTACGGAACCTTCGCCTCTAGGTTAGAGCGCATGCATGCGAGGGGGGACACATGAAAGCACCTATACCAACCTATCACCACACTCACGCACATATGCTAGGGTCACATGCAAGTTTTCATCTCATTCCAATGTTCTCGTGGTCTTCCTCCGGCGAAACCCTGATCTCTGTGCGCACTCGGATCGTCTACCCCCCTAGACGTTCCTCTGACAGGGGTAGCCCGACGTAGCTCTCTCTTGTTTTGTGTTTGTTTAGGTCATAGGTTGATGTAAAACCATGTTGGTTCACAAGTTGGGGCACTATCCTACCCGGTTTCACCTCGACGGGGAGATTCCCCCCTTATACGGGTACGGAACCTTCGCCTCTAGGTTAGAGCGCATGCATGCGAGGGGGGACACATGCAAGCACCTATACCAACCTCTCACCACACTCACACACATATGATAGGGTCACATGCAAGTTTTCATCTCATTCCAATGTTCTCGTGGTCTTCCTCCGGCGAAACCCTGATCTCTGTGCGCACTTGGATCGTCTACCCCCCTAGATGTTCCTCTGACAGGGGTAGCCCGGCATAGCTCTCTCTTGTTTTGTGTTTGTTTAGGTCATAGGTTGATGTAAAACCATGTTGGTTCACAAGTTGGGGCACTATCCTACCCGGTTTCACCTCGACGGGGAGATTCCCCCCTTATACGGGTACGGAACCTTCGCCTCTAGGTTAGAGCGCATGCATGCGAGGGGGAACACATGCAAGCACCTATACCAACCTCTCACCACACTCACACACATATGGTAGGGTCACATGCAAGTTTTCATCTCATTCCAATGTTCTCGTGGTCTTCCTCCGGCGAAACCCTGATCTCTGTGCGCACTCGGATCGTCTACCCCCCTAGACGTTCCTCTGACAGGGGTAGCCCGGCGTAGCTCTCTCTGGTTTTGTGTTTGTTTAGGTCATAGGTTGATGTAAAACCATGTTGGTTCACAAGTTGGGGCACTATCCTACCCGGTTTCACCTCGACAGGGAGATTCCCCCCTTATACGGGTACGGAACCTTCGCCTCTAGGTTAGAGCGCATGCATGCGAGGGGGGACACATGCAAGCACCTATACCAACCTCTCACCACACTCACACACATATGCTAGGGTCACATGCAAGTTTTCATCTCATTCCAATGTTCTCGTGGTCTTCCTCCGGCGAAACCCTGATCTCTGTGCGCACTCGGATCGTCTACCCCCCTAGACGTTCCTCTGGCAGGGGTAGCCCGACGTATCTCTCTCTTGTTTTGTGTTTGTTTAGGTCATAGGTTGATGTAAAACCATGTTGGTTCACAAGTTGGGGCACTATCCTACCCGGTTTCACCTCGACGGGGAGATTCCCCCCTTATACGGGTACGGAACCTTCGCCTCTAGGTTAGAGCGCATGCATGCGAGGGGGGACACATGCAAGCACCTATACCAACCTCTCACCACACTCACACACATATTCTAGGGTCACATGCAAGTTTTCATCTCATTCCAATGTTCTCGTGGTCTTCCTCCGGCGAAACCCTGATCTCTGTGCGCACTCGGATCGTCTACCCCCCTAGACGTTCCTCTGACAGGGGTAGCCCGGCGTATCTCTCTCTTGTTTTGTGTTTGTTTAGGTCATAGGTTGATGTAAAACCATGTTGGTTCACAAGTTGGGGCACTATCCTACCCGGTTTCACCTCGACGGGGAGATTCCCCCCTTATACGGGTACGGAACCTTCGCCTCTAGGTTAGAGCGCATGCATGCGAGGGGGAACACATGCAAGCACCTATACCAACCTCTCACCACACTCACACACATATTCTAGGGTCACATGCAAGTTTTCATCTCATTCCAATGTTCTCGTGGTCTTCCTCCGGCGAAACCCTGATCTCTGTGCGCACTCGGATCGTCTACCCCCCTAGACGTTCCTCTGACAGGGGTAGCCCGGCGTAGCTCTCTCTTGTTTTGTGTTTGTTTAGGTCATAGGTTGATGTAAAACCATGTTGGTTCACAAGTTGGGGCACTATCCTACCCGGTTTCACCTCGACAGGGAGATTCCCCCCTTATACGGGTACGGAACCTTCGCCTCTAGGTTAGAGCGCATGCATGCGAGGGGGGACACATGCAAGCACCAATACCAACCTATCACCACACTCACACACATATGCTAGGGTCACATGCAAGTTTTCATCTCATTCCAATGTTCTCGTGGTCTTCCTCCGGCGAAACCCTGATCTCTGTGCGCACTCGGATCGTCTACCCCCTAGACTTTCCTCTGACAGGGCTAGCCCGACGTAGCTCTCTCTTGTTTTGTGTTTGTTTAGGTCATAGGTTGATGTAAAACCATGTTGGTTCACAAGTTGGGGCACTATCCTACCCGGTTTCACCTCGACGGGGAGATTCCCCCCTTATACGGGTACGGAACCTTCGCCTCTAGGTTAGAGCGCATGCATGCGAGGGGGGACACATGCAAGCACCTATACCAACCTCTCACCACACTCACACACATATGATAGGGTCACATGCAAGTTTTCATCTCATTCCAATGTTCTGGTGGTCTTCCTCCGGCGAAACCCTGATCTCTGTGCGCACTCGGATCGTCTACCCCCCTAGACGTTCCTCTGACAGGGGTAGCCCGGCATAGATCTCTCTTGTTTTGTGTTTGTTTAGGTCATTGGTTGATGTAAAACCATGTTGGTTCACATGTTGGGGCACTATCCTACCCGGTTTCACCTCGACGGGGAGATTCCCCCCTTATACGGGTACGGAACCTTCGCCTCTAGGTTAGAGCGCATGCATGCGAGGGGGAACACATGCAAGCACCTATACCAACCTCTAACCACACTCACACACATATGGTAGGGTCACATGCAAGTTTTCATCTCATTCCAATGTTCTCGTGGTCTTCCTCCGGCGAAACCCTGATCTCTGTGCGCACTCAGATCGTCTACCCCCCTAGACGTTCCTCTGACAGGGGTAGCCCGGCGTAGCTCTCTCTTGTTTTGTGTTTGTTTAGGTCATAGGTTGATGTAAAACCATGTTGGTTCACAAGTTGGGGCACTATCCTACCCGGTTTCACCTCGACGGGGAGATTCCCCCCTTATACGGGTACGGAACCTTCGCCTCTAGGTTAGAGCGCATGCATGCGAGGGGGGACACATGCAAGCACCTATACCAACCTATCACCACACTCACACACATATGCTAGGGTCACATGCAAGTTTTCATCTCATTCCAATATTCTCGTGGTCTTCCTCCGGCGAAACCCTGATCTCTGTGCGCACTCGGATCGTCTACCCCCTAGACGTTCCTCTGGCAGGGGTAGCCCGACGTATCTCTCTCTTGTTTTGTGTTTGTTTAGGTTATAGGTTGATGTAAAACCATGTTGGTTCACAAGTTGGGGAACTATCCTACCCGGTTTCACCTCGACGGGGAGATTCCCCCCTTATACGGGTACGGAACCTTCGCCTCTAGGTTAGAGCGCATGCATGCGAGGGGGGACACATGCAAGCACCTATACCAACCTCTCACCACACTCACACACATATGATAGGGTCACATGCAAGTTTTCATCTCATTCCAATGTTCTCGTGGTCTTCCTCCGGCGAAACCCTGATCTCTGTGCGCACTCGGATCGTCTACCCCCCTAGACGTTCCTCTAACAGGGGTAGCCCGGCGTAGCTCTCTCTTGTTTTGTGTTTGTTTAGGTCATAGGTTGATGTAAAACCATGTTGGTTCACAAGTTGGGGCACTATCCTACCCGGTTTCACCTCGACGGGGAGATTCCCCCCTTATACGGGTACGGAACCTTCGCCTCTAGGTTAGAGCGCATGCATGCGAGGGGGGACACATGCAAGCACCTATACCAAGCTCTCACCACACTCACACACATATGATAGGGTCACATGCAAGTTTTCATCTCATTCCAATGTTCTCGTGGTCTTCCTCCGGCGAAACCCTGATCTCTGTGCGCACTCGGATCGTCTACCCCCCTAGACGTTCCTCTGACAGGGGTAGCCCGGCATAGCTCTCTCTTGTTTTGTGTTTGTTTAGGTCATTGGTTGATGTAAAACCATGTTGGTTCACATGTTGGGGCACTATCCTACCCGGTTTCCCCTCGACGGGGAGATTCCCCCCTTATACGGGTACGGAACCTTCGCCTCTAGGTTAGAGCGCATGCATGCGAGGGGGAACACATGCAAGCACCTATACCAACCTCTAACCACACTCACACACATATGGTAGGGTCACATGCAAGTTTTCATCTCATTCCAATGTTCTCGTGGTCTTCCTCCGGCGAAACCCTGATCTCTGTGCGCACTCAGGTCGTCTACCCCCCTAGACGTTCCTCTGACAGGGGTAGCCCGGCGTAGCTCTCTCTTGTTTTGTGTTTGTTTAGGTCATAGGTTGATGTAAAACCATGTTGGTTCACAAGTTGGGGCACTATCCTACCCGGTTTCACCTCGACGGGGAGATTCCCCCCTTATACGGGTACGGAACCTTCGCCTCTAGGTTAGAGCGCATGCATGCGAGGGGGGACACATGCAAGCACCTATACCAACCTCTCACCACACTCACACACATATGCTAGGGTCACATGCAAGTTTTCATCTCATTCCAATATTCTCGTGGTCTTCCTCCGGCGAAACCCTGATCTCTGTGCGCACTCGGATCGTCTACCCCCTAGACGTTCCTCTGACAGGGGTAGCCCGACGTATCTCTCTCTTGTTTTGTGTTTGTTTAGGTTATAGGTTGATGTAAAACCATGTTGGTTCACAAGTTGGGGCACTATCCTACCCGGTTTCACCTCGACGGGGAGATTCCCCCCTTATACGGGTACGGAACCTTCGCCTCTAGGTTAGAGCGCATGCATGCGAGGGGGGACACATGCAAGCACCTATACCAACCTCTCACCACACTCACACACATATGATAGGGTCACATGCAAGTTTTCATCTCATTCCAATGTTCTCGTGGTCTTCCTCCGGCGAAACCCTGATCTCTGTGCGCACTCGGATCGTCTACCCCCCTAGACGTTCCTCTAACAGGGGTAGCCCGGCGTAGCTCTCTCTTGTTTTGTGTTTGTTTAGGTCATAGGTTGATGTAAAACCATGTTGGTTCACAAGTTGGGGCACTATCCTACCCGGTTTCACCTCGACGGGGAGATTCCCCCCTTATACGGGTACGGAACCTTCGCCTCTAGGTTAGAGCGCATGCATGCGAGGGGGAACACATGCAACCACCTATACCAACCTCTCACCACAGTCACACACATATGGTAGGGTCACATGCAAGTTTTCATCTCATTCCAATGTTCTCGTGGTCTTCCTCCGGCGAAACCCTGATCTCTGTGCGCACTCGGATCGTCTACCCCCCTAGACGTTCCTCTGACAGGGGTAGCCCGGCGTAGCTCTCTCTTGTTTTGTGTTTGTTTAGGTCATAGGTTTATGTAAAACCATGTTGGTTCACAATTTGGGGCACTATCCTACCCGGTTTCACCTCGACAGGGAGATTCCCCCTTATACGGGTACGGAACCTTCGCCTCTAGGTTAGAGCGCATGCATGCGAGGGGGGACACATGCAAGCACCTATACCAACCTCTCACCACACTCACACACATATGCTAGGGTCACATGCAAGTTTTCATCTAATTCCAATGTTCTCGTGGTCTTCCTCCGGGAAACCCTAATCTCTGTGCGCACTCGGATCGTCTACCCCCCTAGACGTTCCTCTGACAGGGGTAGCCCGGCGTAGCTCTGTCTTGTTTTGTGTTTGTTTAGGTCATAGGTTGATGTAAAACCATGTTGGTTCACAAGTTGGGGCACTATCCTACCCGGTTTCACCTCGACGGGGAGATTCCCCCCTTATACGGGTACGGAACCTTCGCCTCTAGGTTAGAGCGCATGCATGCGAGGGGGGACACATTCAAGCACCTATACCAACCTCTCACCACACTCACACACATATGATAGGGTCACATCCAAGTTTTCATCTCATTACAATGTTCTCGTGGTCTTCCTCCGGCGAAACCCTGATCTCTGTGTGCACTCGGATCGTCTACCCCCCTAGACGTTCCTCTGACAGGGGTAGCCCGACGTAGCTCTCTCTTGTTTTGTGTTTGTTTAGGTCATAGGTTGATGTAAAACCATGTTGGTTCACAAGTTGGGGCACTATCCTACCCGGTTTCACCTCGACGGGGAGATTCCCCCCTTATACGGGTACGGAACCTTCGCCTCTAGGTTAGAGCGCATGCATGCGAGGGGGGACACATGCAAGCACCTATACCAACCTCTCACCACACTCACGCACATATGCTAGGGTCACATGCAAGTTTTCATCTCATTCCAATGTTCTCGTGGTCTTCCTCCGGCGAAACCCTGATCTCTGTGCGCACTCGGATCGTCTACCCCCCTAGACGTTCCTCTGACACGGGTAGACCGGCGTAGCTCTCTCTTGTTTTGTGTTTGTTTAGGTCATAGGTTGATGTAAAACCATGTTGGTTCACAAGTGGGGGCACTATCCTAGCCGGTTTCACCTCGACGGGGAGATTCCCCCCTTATACGGGTACGGAACCTTCGCCTCTAGGTTAGAGCGCATGCATGCGAGGGGGGACACATGCAAGCACCTATACCAACCTCTCACCACACTCACACACATATGCTAGGGTCAAATGCAAGTTTTCATCTCATTCCAATGTTCTCATGGTCTTCCTCCGGCGAAACCCTGATCTCTGTGCGCACTCGGATCGTCTACCCCCCTAGACGTTCCTCTGACAGGGGTAGCCCGGCGTAGCTCTCTCTTGTTTTGTGTTTTTTTAGGTCATAGGTTGATGTAAAACCATGTTGGTTCACAAGTTGGGGCACTATCCTACCCGGTTCCACCTCGACAGGGAGATTCCCCCTTATACGGGTACGGAACCTTCGCCTCTAGGTTAGAGCGCATGCATGCGAGGGGGGACACATGCAAGCACCTATACCAACCTCTCACCACACTCACACACATATGCTAGGGTCACATGCAAGTTTTCATCTCATTCCAATGTTCTCGTGGTCTTCCTCCGGCGAAACCCTGATCTCTGTGCGCACTCGGATCGTCTACCCCCCTAGACGTTCCTCTGACAGGGGTAGCCCGGCGTAGCTCTCTCTTGTTTTGTGTTTTTTTAGGTCATAGGTTGATGTAAAACCATGTTGGTTCACAAGTTGGGGCACTATCCTACCCGGTTTCACCTCGACGGGGAGATTCCCCCCTTATACGGGTACGGAACCTTCGCCTCTAGGTTAGAGCGCATGCATGCGAGGGGGGACACATGCAAGCACCTATACCAAACTCTCACCACACTCACACACATATGCTAGGGTCACATGCAAGTTTTCATCTCATTCCAATGTTCTCGTGGTCTTCCTCCGGCGAAACCCTGATCTCTGTGCGCACTCGGATCGTCTACCCCCCTAGACGTTCCTCTGACAGGGGTAGCCCGGCGTAGCTCTCTCTTGTTTTGTGTTTGTTTAGGTCATAGGTTGATGTAAAACCATGTTGGTTCACAAGTTGGGGCACTATCCTACCCGGTTTCACCTCGACGGGGAGATTCCCCCCTTATACGGGTACGGAACCTTCGCCTCTAGGTTAGAGCGCATGCATGCGAGGGGGGACACATGCAAGCACCTATACCAACCTCTCACCACACTCACACACATATTCTAGGGTCACATGCAAGTTTTCATCTCATTCCAATGTGCTCGTGGTCTTCCTCCGGCGAAACCCTGATCTCTGTGCGCACTCGGATCGTCTACCCCCCTAGACGTTCCTCTGACAGGGGTAGCCCGGCGTATCTCTCTCTTGTTTTGTGTTTGTTTAGGTCATAGGTTGATGTAAAACCATGTTGGTTCACAAGTTGGGGCACTATCCTACCCGGTTTCACCTCGACGGGGAGATTCCCCCCTTATACGGGTACGGAACCTTCGCCTCTAGGTTAGAGCGCATGCATGCGAGGGGGAACACATTCAAGCACCTATACCAACCTCTCACCACACTCACACACATATGCTAGGGTCACATGCAAGTTTTCATCTCATTCCAATGTTCTCGTGGTCTTCCTCCGGCGAAACCCTGATCTCTGTGCGCACTCGGATCGTCTACCCCCGTAGACGTTCCTCTGACAGGGGTAGCCCGGCGTAGCTCTCTCTTGTTTTGTGTTTGTTTAGGTCATAGGTTGATGTAAAACCATGTTGGTTCACAAGTTGGGGCACTATCCTACCCGGTTTCACCTCGACGGGGAGATTCCCCCCTTATACGGGTACGGAACCTTCGCCTCTAGGTTAGAGCGCATGCATGCGAGGGGGGACACATGCAAGCACCTATACCAACCTCTCACCACACTCACACACATATGCTAGGGTCACATGCAAGTTTTCATCTCATTCCAATGTTCTCATGGTCTTCCTCCGGCGAAACCCTGATCTCTGTGCGCACTCGGATCGTCTACCCCCCTAGACGTTCCTCTGACAGGGGTAGCCCGGCGTAGCTCTCTCTTGTTTTGTGTTTGTTTAGGTCATAGGTTGATGTAAAACCATGTTGGTTCACAAATTGGGGCACTATCCTACCCGGTTTCACCTCGACGGGGAGATTCCCCCCTTATACGGGTACGGAACCTTCGCCTCTAGGTTAGAGCGCATGCATGCGAGGGGGGACACATGCAAGAACCTATACCAACCTCTCACCACACTCACACACATATGCTAGCGTCACATGCAAGTTTTCATCTCATTCCAATGTTCTCGTGGTCTTCCTCCGGCGAAACCCTGATCTCTGTGCGCACTCGGATCGTCTACCCCCGTAGACGTTCCTCTGACAGGGGTAGCCCGGCGTAGCTCTCTCTTGTTTTGTGTTTGTTTAGGTCATAGGTTGATGTAAAACCATGTTGGTTCACAAGTTGGGGCACTATCCTACCCGGTTTCACCTCGACAGGGAGATTCCCCCCTTATACGGGTATGGAACCTTCGCCTCTAGGTTAGAGCGCATGCATGCGAGGGGGGACACATGCAAGCACCTATACCAACCTCTCACCACACTCACGCACATATGCTAGGGTCACATGCAAGTTTTCATCTCATTCCAATGTTCTCGTGGTCTTCCTCCGGCGAAACCCTTATCTCTGTGCGCACTCGGATCGTCTACCCCCCTAGACGTTCCTCTGACAGGGGTAGCCCGGCGTAGCTCTCTCTTGTTTTGTGTTTGTTTAGGTCATAGGTTGATGTAAAACCATGTTGGTTCACTAGTTGGGGCACTATCCTACCCGGTTTCACCTCGACGGGGAGATTCCCCCCTTATACGGGTACGGAACCTTCGCCTCTAGGTTAGAGCGCATGCATGCGAGGGGGGACACATGCAAGCACCTATACCAACCTCTCACCACACTCACGCACATATTCTAGGGTCACATGCAAGTTTTCATCTCATTCCAATGTTCTCGTGGTCTTCCTCCGGCGAAACCCTGATCTCTGTGCGCATTCGGATCGTCTACCCCCCTAGACGTTCCTCTGACAGGGGTAGCCCGGCGTATCTCTCTCTTGTTTTGTGTTTGTTTAGGTCATAGGTTGATGTAAAACCATGTTGGTTCACAAGTTGGGGCACTATCCTACCCGGTTTCACCTCGACGGGGAGATTCCCCCCTTATACGGGTACGGAACCTTCGCCTCTAGGTTAGAGCGCATGCATGCGAGGGGGAACACATGCAAGCACCTATACCAACCTCTCACCACACTCACAAACATATGCTAGGGTCACATGCAAGTTTTCATCTCATTCCAATGTTCTCGTGGTCTTCCTCCGGCGAAACCCTGATCTCTGTGCGCACTCGGATCGTCTACCCCCGTAGACGTTCCTCTGACAGGGGTAGCCCGGCGTAGCTCTCTCTTGTTTTGTGTTTGTTTAGGTCATAGGTTGATGTAAAACCATGTTGGTTCACAAGTTGGGGCACTATCCTACCCGGTTTCACCTCGACGGGGAGATTCCCCCCTTATACGGGTATGGAACCTTCGCCTCTAGGTTAGAGCGCATGCATGCGAGGGGGGACACATGCAAGCACCTATACCAACCTCTCACCACACTCACGCACATATGCTAGGGTCACATGCAAGTTTTCATCTCATTCCAATGTTCTCGTGGTCTTCCTCCGCCGAAACCCTGATCTCTGTGCGCACTCGGATCGTCTACCCCCCTAGACGTTCCTCTGACAGGGGTAGCCCGGCGTATCTCTCTCTTGTTTTGTGTTTGTTTAGTTCATAGGTTGATGTAAAACCATGTTGGTTCACAAGTTGGGGCACTATCCTACCCGGTTTCACCTCGACAGGGAGATTCCCCCCTTATACGGGTACGGAACCTTCGCCTCTAGGTTAGAGCGCATGCATGCGAGGGGGAACACATGCAAGCACCTATACCAACCTCTCACCACACTCACACACATATGCTAGGGTCACATGCAAGTTTTCATCTCATTCCAATGTTCTCGTGGTCTTCCTCCGGCGAAACCCTGATCTCTGTGCGCACTCGGATCGTCTACCCCCGTAGACGTTCCTCTGACAGGGGTAGCCCGGCGTATCTCTCTCTTGTTTTGTGTTTGTTTAGGTCATAAGTTGATGTAAAACCATGTTGGTTCACAAGTTGGGGCACTATCCTACCCGGTTTCACCTCGACGGGGAGATTCCCCCCTTATACGGGTACGGAACCTTCGCCTCTAGGTTAGAGCGCATGCATGCCAGGGGGGACACATGCAAGCACCTATACCAACCTCTCACCACACTCACACACATATGCTAGCGTCACATGCAAGTTTTCATCTCATTCCAATGTTCTCGTGGTCTTCCTCCGGCGAAACCCTGATCTCTGTGCGCACTCGGATCGTCTACCCCCGTAGACGTTCCTCTGACAGGGGTAGCCCAGCGTAGCTCTCTCTTGTTTTGTGTTTGTTTAGGTCATAGGTTGATGTAAAACCATGTTGGTTCACAAGTTGGGGCACTATCCTACCCGGTTTCACCTCGACGGGGAGATTCCCCCCTTATACGGGTACGGAACCTTCGCCTCTAGGTTAGAGCGCATGCATGCGAGGGGGGACACATGCAAGCACCTATACCAACCTCTCACCACACTCACACACATATGCTAGGGTCACATGCAAGTTTTCATCTCATTCCAATGTTCTCATGGTCTTCCTCCGGCGAAACCCTGATCTCTGTGCGCACTCGGATCGTCTACCCCCCTAGACGTTCCTCTGATAGGGGTAGCCCGGCGTAGCTCTCTCTTGTTTTGTGTTTGTTTAGGTCATAGGTTGATGTAAAACCATGTTGGTTCACAAGTTGGGGAACTATCCTACCCGGTTTCACCTCGACGGGGAGATTCCCCCCTTATACGGGTATGGAACCTTCGCCTCTAGGTTAGAGCGCATGCATGCGAGGGGGGACACATGCAAGCACCTATACCAACCTCTCACCACACTCACACACATATGCTAGCGTCACATGCAAGTTTTCATCTCATTCCAATGTTCTCGTGGTCTTCCTCCGGCGAAACCCTGATCTCTGTGCGCACTCGGATCGTCTACCCCCCTAGACGTTCCTCTGACAGGGGTAGCCCGGCGTAGCTCTCTCTTGTTTTGTGTTTGTTTAGGTCATAGGTTGATGTAAAACCATGTTGGTTCACAAGTTGGGGCACTATCCTACCCGGTTTCACCTCGACGGGGAGATTCCCCCCTTATACGGGTACGGAACCTTCGCCTCTAGGTTAGAGCGCATGCATGCGAGGGGGGACACATGCAAGCACCTATACCAACCTCTCACCACACTCACACACATATGCTAGGGTCACATGCAAGTTTAAATCTCATTCCAATGTTCTCGTGTTCTTCCTCCGGCGAAACCCTGATCTCTGTGCGCACTCGGATCGTCTACCCCCCTAGACGTTCCTCTGACAGGGGTAGCCCGGCGTAGCTCTCTCTTGTTTTGTTTTTGTTTAGGTCATAGGTTGATGTAAAACCATGTTGGTTCACAAGTTGGGGCACTATCCTACCCGGTTTCACCTCGACGGGGAGATTCACCCCTTATACGGGTACGGAACCTTCGCCTCTAGGTTAGAGCACATGCATGCGAGGGGGAACACATGCAAGCACCTATACACACCTCTCACCACACTCACACACATATGGTAGGGTCACATGCAAGTTTTCATCTCATTCCAATGTTCTCGTGGTCTTCCTCCGGCGAAACCCTGATCTCTGTGCGCACTCGGATCGTCTACCCCCCTAGACGTTCCTCTGACAGGGGTAGCCCGGCGTAGCTCTCTCTTGTTTTGTGTTTGTTTAGGTCATAGGTTGATGTAAAACCATGTTGGTTCACAAGTTGGGGCACTATCCTACCCGGTTTCACCTCGACAGGGAGATTCCCCCCTTATACGGGTATGGATCCTTCGCCTCTAGGTTAGAGCGCATGCATGCGAGGGCGGAAACATGCAAGCACCTATACCAACCTCTCACCACACTCACACACATATGCTAGGGTCACATGCAAGTTTTCATCTCATTCCAATGTTCTCGTGGTCTTCCTCCGGCGAAACCCTGATCTCTGTGCGCACTCGGATCGTCTACCCCCCTAGACGTTCCTCTGACAGGGGTAGCCCGACGTAGCTCTCTCTTGTTTTGTGTTTGTTTAGGTCATAGGTTGATGTAAAACCATGTTGGTTCACAAGTTGGGGCACTATCGTACCCGGTTTCACCTCGACGGGGAGATTCCCCCCTTATACGGGTACGGAACCTTCGCCTCTAGGTTAGAGCGCATGCATGCGAGGGGGGACACATGCAAGCACCTATACCAACCTCTCACCACACTCACACACATATGATAGGGTCACATGCAAGTTTTCATCTCATTCCAATGTTCTCGTGGTCTTCCTCCGGCGAAACCCTGATCTCTGTGCGCACTCGGATCGTCTACCCCCCTAGACGTTCCTCTGACAGGGGTAGCCCGGCGTAGCTCTATCTTGTTTTGTGTTTGTTTAGGTCATAGGTTGATGTAAAACCATGTTGGTTCACAAGTTGGGGCACTATCCTACCCGGTTTCACCTCGACGGGGAGATTCCCCCCTTATACGGGTACGGAACCTTCGCCTCTAGGTTAGAGCGCATGCATGCGAGGGGGAACACATGCAAGCACCTATACCAACCTCTCACCACACTCACACACATATGGTAGGGTCACATGCAAGTTTTCATCTCATTTCAATGTTCTCGTGGTCTTCCTCCGGCGAAACCCTGATCTCTGTGCGCACTCGGATCGTCTACCCCCCTAGACGTTCCTCTGACAGGGGTAGCCCGGCGTAGCTCTCTCTTGTTTTGTGTTTGTTTAGGTCATAGGTTGATGTAAAACCATGTTGGTTCACAAGTTGGGGCACTATCCTACCCGGTTTCACCTCGACAGGGAGATTCCCCCCTTATACGGGTACGGAACCTTCGCCTCTAGGTTAGAGCGCATGCATGCGAGGGGGGACACATGCAAGCACCTATACCAACCTCTCACCACACTCACACACATATGCTAGGGTCACATGCAAGTTTTCATCTCATTCCAATGTTCTCGTGGTCTTCCTCCGGCGAAACCCTGATCTCTGTGCGCACTCGGATCGTCTACCCCCCTAGACGTTCCTCTGACAGGGGTAGCCCGGCGTAGCTCTCTCTTGTTTTGTGTTTGTTTAGGTCATAGGTTGATGTAAAACCATGTTGGTTCACAAGTTGGGGCACTATCCTACCCGGTTTCACCTCGACGGGGAGATTCCCCCCTTATACGGGTACGGAACCTTCGCCTCTAGGTTAGAGCGCATGCATGCGAGGGGGGACACATGCAAGCACCTATACCAACCTCTCACCACACTCACACACATATGCTAGGGTCACATGCAAGTTTTCATCTCATTCCAATGTTCTCGTGTTCTTCCTCCGGCGAAACCCTGATCTCTGTGCGCACTCGGATCGTCTACCCCCCTAGACGTTCCTCTGACAGGGGTAGCCCGGCGTAGCTCTCTCTTGTTTTGTTTTTGTTTAGGTCATAGGTTGATGTAAAACCATGTTGGTTCACAAGTTGGGGCACTATCCTACCCGGTTTCACCTCGACGGGGAGATTCACCCCTTATACGGGTACGGAACCTTCGCCTCTAGGTTAGAGCACATGCATGCGAGGGGGAACACATGCAAGCACATATACCAACCTCTCACCACACTCACACACATATGGTAGGGTCACATGCAAGTTTTCATCTCATTCCAATGTTCTCGTGGTCTTCCTCCGGCGAAACCCTGATCTCTGTGCGCACTCGGATCGTCTACCCCCCTAGACGTTCCTCTGACAGGGGTAGCCCGGCGTAGCTCTCTCTTGTTTTGTGTTTGTTTAGGTCATAGGTTGATGTAAAACCATGTTGGTTCACAAGTTGGGGCACTATCCTACCCGGTTTCACCTCGACAGGGAGATTCCCCCCTTATACGGGTATGGATCCTTCGCCTCTAGGTTAGAGCGCATGCATGCGAGGAGGGACACATGCAAGCACCTATACCAACCTCTCACCACACTCACACACATATGCTAGGGTCACATGCAAGTTTTCATCTCATTCCAATGTTCTCGTGGTTTTCCTCCGGCGAAACCCTGATCTCTGTGCGCACTCGGATCGTCTACCCCCCTAGACGTTCCTCTGACAGGGGTAGCCCGGCATAGCTCTCTCTTGTTTTGTGTTTGTTTAGGTCATAGGTTGATGTAAAACCATGTTGGTTCACAAGTTGGGGCACTATCCTACCCGGTTTCACCTCGACGGGGAGATTCCCCCCTTATACGGGTACGGAACCTTCGCCTCTAGGGTAGAGCGCATGCATGCGAGGGGGGACACATGCAAGCACCTGTACCAACCTCTCACCACACTCACGCACATATGCTAGGGTCACATGCAAGTTATCATCTCATTCCCATGTTCTCGTGGTCTTCCTCCGGCGAAACCCTAATCTCTGTGCGCACTCGGATCGTCTACCCCCCTAGACGTTCCTCTGACAGGGGTAGCCCGGCGTAGCTCTCTCTTGTTTTGTGTTTGTTTAGGTCATAGGTTGATGTAAAACCATGTTGGTTCACAATTTGGGGCACTATCCTACCCGGTTTCACCTCGACGGGGAGATTCCCCCCTTATACGGGTACGGAACCTTCGCCTCTAGGTTAGAGCGCATGCATGCGAGGGGGGACACATGCAAGCACCTATACCAACCTCTCACCACACTCACACACATATGCTAGGGTCACATGCAAGTTTTCATCTCATTCCAATGTTCTCGTGGTCTTCCTCCGGCGAAACCCTGATCTCTGTGCGCACTCGGATTGTCTACCCCCGTAGACGTTCCTCTCACAGGGGTAGCCCGGCGTAGCTCTCGCTTGTTTTGTGTTTGTTTAGGTCATAGGTTGATGTAAAACCATGTTGTTTCACAATTTGGGGCACTATCCTACCCGGTTTCACCTCGACGGGGAGATTCCCCCCTTCTACGGGTACGGAACCTTCGCCTCTAGGTTAGAGCGCATGCATGCGAGGAGGGACACATGCAAGCACCTATACCAACCTCTCACCACACTCACACACATATGCTAGGGTCACATGCAAGTTTTCATCTCATTCCAATGTTCTCGTGGTTTTCCTCCGGCGAAACCCTGATCTCTGTGCGCACTCGGATCGTCTACCCCCCTAGACGTTCCTCTGACAGGGGTAGCCCGGCATAGCTCTCTCTTGTTTTGTGTTTGTTTAGGTCATAGGTTGATGTAAAACCATGTTGGTTCACAAGTTGGGGCACTATCCTACCCGGTTTCACCTCGACGGGGAGATTCCCCCCTTATACGGGTACGGAACCTTCGCCTCTAGGGTAGAGCGCATGCATGCGAGGGGGGACACATGCAAGCACCTGTACCAACCTCTCACCACACTCACGCACATATGCTAGGGTCACATGCAAGTTATCATCTCATTCCCATGTTCTCGTGGTCTTCCTCCGGTGAAACCCTAATCTCTGTGCGCACTCGGATCGTCTACCCCCCTAGACGTTCCTCTGACAGGGGTAGCCCGGCGTAGCTCTCTCTTGTTTTGTGTTTGTTTAGGTCATAGGTTGATGTAAAACCATGTTGGTTCACAATTTGGGGCACTATCCTACCCGGTTTCACCTCGACGGGGAGATTCCCCCCTTATACGGGTACGGAACCTTCGCCTCTAGGTTAGAGCGCATGCATGCGAGGGGGGACACATGCAAGCACCTATACCAACCTCTCACCACACTCACGCACATATACTAGGGTCACATGCAAGTTTTCATCTCATTCCAATGTTCTCGTGGTCTTCCTCCGGCGAAACCCTGATCTCTGTGCGCACTCGGATCGTCTACCCCCCTAGACGTTCCTCTGACAGGGGTAGCCCGGCGTAGCTCTCTCTTGTTTTGGGTTTGGTTAGGTCATAGGTTGATGTAAAACCATGTTGGTTCACAAGTTGGGGCACTATCCTACCCGGTTTCACCTCGACGGGGAGATTCCCCCTTATACGGGTACGGAACCTTCGCCTCTAGGTTAGAGCGCATGCATGCGAGGGGGGACACATGCAAGCCCCTATACCAACCTCTCACCACACTCACGCACATATGCTAGGGTCACATGAAAGTTTTCATCTCATTCCAATGTTCTCGTGGTCTTCCTCCGGCGAAACCCTGATCTCTGTGCGCACTCGGATCGTCTACCCCCCTAGACGTTCCTCTGACAGGGGTAGCCCGGCGTAGCTCTCTCTTGTTTTGTGTTTGTTTAGGTCATAGGTTGATGTAAAACCATGTTGGTTCACAAGTTGGGGCACTATCCTACCCGGTTTCACCTCGACGGGGAGATTCCCCCCTTATACGGGTATGGAACCTTCGCCTCGAGGTTAGAGCGCATGCATGCGAGGGGGGACACATGCAAGCACCTATACCAACCTCTCACCACACTCACGCACATATGCTAGTGTCACATGCAAGTTTTCATCTCATTCCAATGTTCTCGTGGTCTTCCTCCGGCGAAACCCTGATCTCTGTGCGCACTCGGATCGTCTACCCCCCTAGACGTTCCTCTGACAGGGGTAGCCCGGCGTAGCTCTCTCTTGTTTTGTGTTTGTTTAGGTCATAGGTTGATGTAAAACCATGTTGGTTCACAAGTTGGGGCACTATCCTACCCGGTTTCACCTCGACGGGGAGATTCCCCCCTTATACGGGTACGGAACCTTCGCCTCTAGGTTAGAGCGCATGCATGCGAGGGGGGACACATGCAAGCACCTATACCAACCTCTCACCACACTCACACACATATGCTAGGGTTACATGCAAGTTTTCATCTCATTCCAATGTTCTCGTGGTCTTCCTCCGGCGAAACCCTGATCTTTGTGCGCACTCGGATCGTCTACCCCCCTAGACGTTCCTCTGACAGGGGTAGCCCGGCGTAGCTCTCTCTTGTTTTGTGTTTGTTTAGGTCATAGTTTGGTGTAAAACCATGTTGGTTCACAAGTTGGGGCACTATCCTACCTGGTTTCACCTCGACGGGGAGATTCCCCCCTTATACGGGTACGGAACCTTCGCCTCTAGGTTAGAGCGCATGCATGCGAGGGGGGACACATGCAAGCACCTATACCAACCTCTCACCACACTCACACACATATGCTAGGGTCACATGCAAGTTTTCATCTCATTCCAATGTTCTCGTGGTCTTCCTCCGGCGAAACCCTGATCTCTGTGCGCACTCGGATCGTCTACCCCCCTAGACGTTCCTCTGACAGGGGTAGCCCGGCGTATCTCTCTCTTGTTTTGTGTTTGTTTAGGTCATAGGTTGATGTAAAACCATGTTGGTTCACAAGTTGGGGCACTATCCTACCCGGTTTCACCTCGACGGGGAGATTCCCCCCTTATACGGGTACGGAACCTTCGCCTCTAGGTTAGAGCGCATGCATGCGAGGGGGAACACATGCAAGCACCTATACCAACCTATCACCACACTCACACACATATGCTAGGGTCACATGCAAGTTTTCATCTCATTCCAATGTTCTCGTGGTCTTCCTCCGGCGAAACCAAGATCTCTGTGCGCACTCGGATCGTCTACCCCCGTAGACGTTCCTCTGACAGGGGTAGCCCGGCGTAGCTCTCTCTTGTTGTGTGTTTGTTTAGGTCATAGGTTGATGTAAAACCATGTTGGTTCACAAGTTGGGGCACTATCCTACCCGGTTTCACCTCGACGGGGAGATTCCCCCCTTATACGGGTACGGAACCTTCGCCTCTAGGTTAGAGCGCATGCATGCGAGGGGGACACATGCAAGCACCTATACCAACCTCTCACCACACTCACGCACATATGCTAGGGTCACATGCAAGTTTTCATCTCATTCCAATGTTCTCGTGGTCTTCCTCCGGCAAAACCCTGATCTCTGTGCGCACTCGGATCGTCTACCCCCCTAGACGTTCCTCTGACAGGGGTAGCCCGGCGTAGCTCTCTCTTGTTTTGTGTTTGTTTAGGTCATAGGTTGATGTAAAACCATGTTGGTTCACAATTTGGGGCACTATCCTACCCGGTTTCACCTCGACGGGGAGATTCCCCCCTTATACGGGTACGGAACCTTCGCCTCTAGGTTAGAGCGCATGCATGCGAGGGGGGACACATGCAAGCACCTATACCAACCTCTCACCACACTCACACACATATGCTAGGGTCACATGCAAGTTTTCATCTCATTCCAATGTTCTCGTGGTCTTCCTCCGGCGAAACCCTGATCTCTGTGCGCACTCGGATTGTCTACCCCCGTAGACGTTCCTCTGACAGGGGTAGCCCGGCGTAGCTCTCACTTGTTTTGTGTTTGTTTAGGTCATAGGTTGATGTAAAACCATGTTGTTTCACAATTTGGGGCACTATCCTACCCGGTTTCACCTTGACGGGGAGATTCCCCCCTTCTACGGGTACGGAACCTTCGCCTCTAGGTTAGAGCGCATGCATGCGAGGAGGGACACATGCAAGCACCTATACCAACCTCTCACCACACTCACACACATATGCTAGGGTCACATGCAAGTTTTCATCTCATTCCAATGTTCTCGTGGTTTTCCTCCGGCGAAACCCTGATCTCTGTGCGCACTCGGATCGTCTACCCCCCTAGACGTTCCTCTGACAGGGGTAGCCCGGCATAGCTCTCTCTTGTTTTGTGTTTGTTTAGGTCATAGGTTGATGTAAAACCATGTTGGTTCACAAGTTGGGGCACTATCCTACCCGGTTTCACCTCGACGGGGAGATTCCCCCCTTATACGGGTACGGAACCTTCGCCTCTAGGGTAGAGCGCATGCATGCGAGGGGGGACACATGCAAGCACCTGTACCAACCTCTCACCACACTCACGCACATATGCTAGGGTCACATGCAAGTTATCATCTCATTCCCATGTTCTCGTGGTCTTCCTCCGGCGAAACCCTAATCTCTGTGCGCACTCGGATCGTCTACCCCCCTAGACGTTCCTCTGACAGGGGTAGCCCGGCGTAGCTCTCTCTTGTTTTGTGTTTGTTTAGGTCATAGGTTGATGTAAAACCATGTTGGTTCACAATTTGGGGCACTATCCTACCCGGTTTCACCTCGACGGGGAGATTCCCCCCTTATACGGGTACGGAACCTTCGCCTCTAGGTTAGAGCGCATGCATGCGAGGGGGGACACATGCAAGCACCTATACCAACCTCTCACCACACTCACGCACATATACTAGGGTCACATGCAAGTTTTCATCTCATTCCAATGTTCTCGTGGTCTTCCTCCGGCGAAACCCTGATCTCTGTGCGCACTCGGATCGTCTACCCCCCTAGACGTTCCTCTGACAGGGGTAGCCCGGCGTAGCTCTCTCTTGTTTTGGGTTTGGTTAGGTCATAGGTTGATGTAAAACCATGTTGGTTCACAAGTTGGGGCACTATCCTACCCGGTTTCACCTCGACGGGGAGATTCCCCCTTATACGGGTACGAAACCTTCGCCTCTAGGTTAGAGCGCATGCATGCGAGGGGGGACACATGCAAGCACCTATACCAACCTCTCACCACACTCACGCACATATGCTAGGGTCACATGTAAGTTTTCATCTCATTCCAATGTTCTCGTGGTCTTCCTCCGGCGAAACCCTGATCTCTGTGCGCACTCGGATCGTCTACCCCCCTAGACGTTCCTCTGACAGGGGTAGCCCGGCGTAGCTCTCTCTTGTTTTGTGTTTGTTTAGGTCATAGGTTGATGTAAAACCATGTTGGTTCACAAGTTGGGGCACTATCCTACCCGGTTTCACCTCGACGGGGAGATTCCCCCCTTATACGGGTATGGAACCTTCGCCTCGAGGTTAGAGCGCATGCATGCGAGGGGGGACACATGCAAGCACCTATACCAACCTCTCACCACACTCACGCACATATGCTAGTGTCACATGCAAGTTTTCATCTCATTCCAATGTTCTCGTGGTCTTCCTCCGGCGAAACCCTGATCTCTGTGCGCACTCGGATCGTCTACCCCCCTAGACGTTCCTCTGACAGGGGTAGCCCGGCGTAGCTCTCTCTTGTTTTGTGTTTGTTTAGGTCATAGGTTGATGTAAAACCATGTTGGTTCACAAGTTGGGGCACTATCCTACCCGGTTTCACCTCGACGGGGAGATTCCCCCCTTATACGGGTACGGAACCTTCGCCTCTAGGTTAGAGCGCATGCATGCGAGGGGGGACACATGCAAGCACCTATACCAACCTCTCACCACACTCACACACATATGCTAGGGTTACATGCAAGTTTTCATCTCATTCCAATGTTCTCGTGGTCTTCCTCCGGCGAAACCCTGATCTTTGTGCGCACTCGGATCGTCTACCCCCCTAGACGTTCCTCTGACAGGGGTAGCCCGGCGTAGCTCTCTCTTGTTTTGTGTTTGTTTAGGTCATAGTTTGGTGTAAAACCATGTTGGTTCACAAGTTGGGGCACTATCCTACCCGGTTTCACCTCGACGGGGAGATTCCCCCCTTATACGGGTACGGAACCTTCGCCTCTAGGTTAGAGCGCATGCATGCGAGGGGGGACACATGCAAGCACCTATACCAACCTCTCACCACACTCACACACATATGCTAGGGTCACATGCAAGTTTTCATCTCATTCCAATGTTCTCGTGGTCTTCCTCCGGCGAAACCCTGATCTCTGTGCGCACTCGGATCGTCTACCCCCCTAGACGTTCCTCTGACAGGGGTAGCCCGGCGTATCTCTCTCTTGTTTTGTGTTTGTTTAGGTCATAGGTTGATGTAAAACCATGTTGGTTCACAAGTTGGGGCACTATCCTACCCGGTTTCACCTCGACGGGGAGATTCCCCCCTTATACGGGTACGGAACCTTCGCCTCTAGGTTAGAGCGCATGCATGCGAGGGGGAACACATGCAAGCACCTATACCAACCTCTCACCACACTCACACACATATGCTAGGGTCACATGCAAGTTTTCATCTCATTCCAATGTTCTCGTGGTCTTCCTCCGGCGAAACCAAGATCTCTGTGCGCACTCGGATCGTCTACCCCCGTAGACGTTCCTCTGACAGGGGTAGCCCGGCGTAGCTCTCTCTTGTTGTGTGTTTGTTTAGGTCATAGGTTGATGTAAAACCATGTTGGTTCACAAGTTGGGGCACTATCCTACCCGGTTTCACCTCGACGGGGAGATTCCCCCCTTATACAGGTACGGAACCTTCGCCTCTAGGTTAGAGCGCATGCATGCGAGGGGGGACACATGCAAGCACCTATACCAACCTCTCACCACACTCACGCACATATGCTAGGGTCACATGCAAGTTTTCATCTCATTCCAATGTTCTCGTGGTCTTCCTCCGGCGAAACCCTGATCTCTGTGCGCACTCGGATCGTCTACCCCCGTAGACGTTCCTCTGACAGGGGTAGCCCGGCGTAGCTCTCTCTTGTTTTGTGTTTGTTTAGGTCATAGGTTGATGTAAAACCATGTTGGTTCACAAGTTGGGGCACTATCCTACCCGGTTTCACCTCGACGGGGAGATTCCCCCCTTATACGGGTACGGAACCTTCGCCTCTAGGTTAGAGCGCATGCATGCGAGGGGGGACACATGCAAGCACCTATACCAACCTCTCACCACACTCACGCACATATGCTAGGGTCACATGCAAGTTTTCATCTCATTCCAATGTTCTCGTGGTCTTCCTCCGGCGAAACCCTGATCTCTGTGCGCACTCGGATCGTCTACCCCCTAGACGTTCCTCTGACAGGGGTAGCCCGGCGTAGCTCTCTCTTGTTTTGTGTTTGTTTAGGTCATAGGTTGATGTAAAACCATGTTGGTTCACAAGTTGGGGCACTATCCTACCCGGTTTCACCTCGACGGGGAGATTCCCCCCTTATACGGGTACGGAACCTTCGCCTCTAGGTTAGAGCGCATGCATGCGAGGGGGAACACATGCAAGCACCTATACCAACCTCTCACCACACTCACACACATATGCTAGGGTCACATGCAAGTTTTCATCTCATTCCAATGTTCTCGTGGTCTTCCTCCGGCGAAACCCTGATCTCTGTGCGCACTCGGATCGTCTACCCCCCTAGAAGTTCCTCTGACAGGGGTAGCCCGGCGTAGCTCTATCTTGTTTTGTGTTTGTTTAGGTCATAGGTTGATGTAAAACCATGTTGGTTCACAAGTTGGGGCACTATCCTACCCGGTTTCACCTCGACAGGGAGATTCCCCCCTTATACGGGTACGAAACCTTCGCCTCTAGGTTAGAGCGCATGCATGCGAGGGGGGACACATGCAAGCACCTATACCAACCTCTCACCACACTCACAAACATATGCTAGGGTCACATGCAAGTTTTCATCTCATTCCAATGTTCTCGTGGTCTTCCTCCGGCCAAACCCTGATCTCTGTGCGCACTCGGATCGTCTACCCCCTAGACGTTCCTCTGACAGGGGTAGCCCGGCGTAGCTCTCTCTTGTTTTGTGTTTGTTTAGGGCATAGGTTGATGTAAAACCATGTTGGTTCACAAGTTGGGGCACTATCCTACCCGGTTTCACCTCGACGGGGAGATTCCCCCCTTATACGGGTACGGAACCTTCGCCTCTAGGTTAGAGCGCATGCATGCGAGGGGGGACACATGCAAGCACCTATACCAACCTCTCACCACACTCACAAACATATGCTAGGGTCACATGCAAGTTTTCATCTCATTCCAATGTTCTCGTGGTCTTCCTCCGGCGAAACCCTGATCTCTGTGCGCACTCGGATCGTCTACCCCCCTAGACGTTCCTCTGACAGGGGTAGCCCGGCGTAGCTCTCTCTTGTTTTGTGTTTGTTTAGGTCATAGGTTGATGTAAAACCATGTTGGTTCACAAGTTGGGGCACTATCCTACCCGGTTTCACCTCGACGGGGAGATTCCCCCCTTATACGGGTACGGAACCTTCGCCTCTAGGTTAGAGCGCATGCATGCGAGGGGGGACACATGCAAGCACCTATACCAACCTCTCACCACACTCACACACATATGCTAGGTTCATATGCAAGTTTTCATCTCATTCCAATGTTCTCGTGGTCTTCCTCCGGCGAAACCCTGATCTCTGTGCGCACTCGGATCGTCTACCCCCCTAGACGTTCCTCTGACAGGGGTAGCCCGGCGTAGCTCTCTCTTGTTTTGTGTTTGTTTAGGTCATAGGTTGATGTAAAACCATGTTGGTTCACAAGTTGGGGCACTATCCTACCCGGTTTCACCTCGACAGGGAGATTCCCCCCTTATACGGGTACGGAACCTTCGCCTCTAGGTTAGAGCGCATGCATGCGAGGGGGGACACATGCAAGCACCTATACCAACCTCTCACCACACTCACGCACATATGCTAGGGTCACATGCAAGTTTTCATCTCATTCCAATGTTCTCGTGGTCTTCCTCCGGCGAAACCCTGATCTCTGTGCGCACTCGGATCGTCTACCCCCCTAGACGTTCCTCTGACAGGGGTAGCCCGGCGTAGCTCTCTCTTGTTTTGTGTTTGTTTAGGTCATAGGTTGATGTAAAACCATGTTGGTTCACAATTTGGGGCACTATCCTACCCGGTTTCACCTCGACGGGGAGATTCCCCCCTTATACGGGTACGGAACCTTCGCCTCTAGGTTAGAGCGCATGCATGCGAGGGGGGACACATGCAAGCACCTATACCAACCTCTCACCACACTCACGCAGATATGCTAGGGTCACATGCAAGTTTTCATCACATTCCAATGTTCTCGTGGTCTTCCTCCGGCGAAACCCTGATCTCTGTGCGCACTCGGATCGTCTACCCCCCTAGACGTTCCTCTGACAGGGGTAGCCCGGCGTAGCTCTCTCTTGTTTTGGGTTTGGTTAGGTCATAGGTTGATGTAAAACCATGTTGGTTCACAAGTTGGGGCACTATCCTACCCGGTTTCACCTCGACGGGGAGATTCCCCCTTATACGGGTACGGAACCTTCGCCTCTAGGTAAGAGCGCATGCATGCGAGGGGGGACACATGCAAGCACCTATACCAACCTCTCACCACACTCACGCACATATGCTAGGGTCACATGAAAGTTTTCATCTCATTCCAATGTTCTCGTGGTCTTCCTCCGGCGAAACCCTGATCTCTGTGCGCACTCGGATCGTCTACCCCCCTAGACGTTCCTCTGACAGGGGTAGCCCGGCGTAGCTCTCTCTTGTTTTATGTTTGTTTAGGTCATAGGTTGATGTAAAACCATGTTGGTTCACAAGTTGGGGCACTATCCTACCCGGTTTCACCTCGACGGGGAGATTCCCCCCTTATACGGGTATGGAACCTTCGCCTCGAGGTTAGAGCGCATGCATGCGAGGGGGGACACATGCAAGCACCTATACCAACCTCTCACCACACTCACGCACATATGCTAGTGTCACATGCAAGTTTTCATCTCATTCCAATGTTCTCGTGGTCTTCCTCCGGCGAAACCCTGATCTCTGTGCGCACTCGGATCGTCTACCCCCCTAGACGTTCCTCTGACAGGGGTAGCCCGGCGTAGCTCTCTCTTGTTTTGTGTTTGTTTAGGTCATAGGTTGATGTAAAACCATGTTGGTTCACAAGTTGGGGCACTATCCTACCCGGTTTCACCTCCATGGGGAGATTCCCCCCTTATACGGGTACGGAACCTTCGCCTCTAGGTTAGAGCGCAGGCATGCGAGGGGGGACACATGCAAGCACCTATACCAACCTCTCACCACACTCACACACATATGCTAGGGTCACATGCAAGTTTTCATCTCATTCCAATGTTCTCGTGGTCTTCCTCCGGCGAAACCCTGATCTCTGTGCGCACTCAGATCGTCTACCCCCCTAGACGTTCCTCTGACAGGGGTAGCCCGGCGTAGCTCTCTCTTGTTTTGTGTTTGTTTAGGTCATAGGTTGATGTAAAACCATGTTGGTTCACAAGTTGGGGCACTATCCTACCCGGTTTCACCTCCATGGGGAGATTCCCCCCTTATACGGGTACGGAACCTTCGCCTCTAGGTTAGAGCGCAGGCATGCGAGGGGGGACACATGCAAGCACCTATACCAACCTCTCACCACACTCACACACATATGCTAGGGTCACATGCAAGTTTTCATCTCATTCCAATGTTCTCGTGGTCTTCCTCCGGCGAAACCCTGATCTTTGTGCGCACTCAGATCGTCTACCCCCCTAGACGTTCCTCTGACAGGGGTAGCCCGGCGTAGCTCTCTCTTGTTTTGTGTTTGTTTAGGTCATAGTTTGGTGTAAAACCATGTTGGTTCACAAGTTGGGGCACTATCCTACCCGGTTTCACCTCGACGGGGAGATTCCCCCCTTATACGGGTACGGAACCTTCGCCTCTAGGTTAGAGCGCATGCATGCGAGGGGGGACACATGCAAGCACCTATACCAACCTCTCACCACACTCACACACATATGCTAGGGTCACATGCAAGTTTTCATCTCATTCCAATGTTCTCGTGGTCTTCCTCCGGCGAAACCCTGATCTCTGTGCGCACTCGGATCGTCTACCCCCCTAGACGTTCCTCTGACAGGGGTAGCCCGGCGTAGCTCTCTCTTGTTTTGTGTTTGTTTAGGTCATAGGTTGATGTAAAACCATGTTGGTTCACAAGTTGGGGCACTATCCTACCCGGTTTCACCTCGACGGGGAGATTCCCCCCTTATACGGGTACGAAACCTTCGCCTCTAGGTTAGAGCGCATGCATGCGAGGGGGGACACATGCAAGCACCTATACCAACCTCTCACCACACTCACACACATATGCTAGGGTCACATGCAAGTTTTCATCTCATTCCAATGTTCTCGTGGTCTTCCTCCGGCGAAACCAAGATCTCTGTGCGCACTCGGATCGTCTACCCCCGTAGACGTTCCTCTGACAGGGGTAGCCCGGCGTAGCTCTCTCTTGTTTTGTGTTTGTTTAGGTCATAGGTTGATGTAAAACCATGTTGGTTCACAAGTTGGGGCACTATCCTACCCGGTTTCACCTCGACGGGGAGATTCCCCCCTTATACGGGTACGGAACCTTCGCCTCTAGGTTAGAGCGCATGCATGCGAGGGGGGACACATGCAAGCACCTATACCAACCTCTCACCACACTCACGCACATATGCTAGGGTCACATGCAAGTTTTCATCTCATTCCAATGTTCTCGTGGTCTTCCTCCGGCGAAACCCTGATCTCTGTGCGCACTCGGATCGTCTACCCCCCTAGACGTTCCTCTGACAGGGGTAGCCCGGCGTAGCTCTCTCTTGTTTTGGGTTTGGTTAGGTCATAGGTTGATGTAAAACCATGTTGGTTCACAATTTGGGGCACTATCCTACCCGGTTTCACCTCGACGGGGAGATTCCCCCCTTATACGGGTACGGAACCTTCGCCTCTAGGTTAGAGCGCATGCATGCGAGGGGGGACACATGCAAGCACCTATACCAACCTCTCACCACACTCACGCACATATGCTAGGGTCACATGCAAGTTTTCATCTCATTCCAATGTTCTCGTGGTCTTCCTCCGGCGAAACCCTGATCTCTGTGCGCACTCGGATCGTCTACCCCCCTAGACGTTCCTCTGACAGGGGTAGCCCGGCGTAGCTCTCTCTTGTTTTGGGTTTGGTTAGGTCATAGGTTTATGTAAAACCATGTTGGTTCACAAGTTGGGGCACTATCCTACCCGGTTTCACCTCGACGGGGAGATTCCCCCTTATACGGGTACGGAACCTTCGCCTCTAGGTAAGAGCGCATGCATGCGAGGGGGGACACATGCAAGCACCTATACCAACCTCTCACCACACTCACGCACATATGCTAGGGTCACATGAAAGTTTTCATCTCATTCCAATGTTCTCGTGGTCTTCCTCCGGCGAAACCCTGATCTCTGTGCGCACTCGGATCGTCTACCCCCCTAGACGTTCCTCTGACAGGGGTAGCCCGGCGTAGCTCTCTCTTGTTTTATGTTTGTTTAGGTCATAGGTTGATGTAAAACCATGTTGGTTCACAAGTTGGGGCACTATCCTACCTGGTTTCACCTCGACGGGGAGATTCCCCCCTTATACGGGTATGGAACCTTCGCCTCGAGGTTAGAGCGCATGCATGCGAGGGGGGACACATGCAAGCACCTATACCAACCTCTCACCACACTCACGCACATATGCTAGTGTCACATGCAAGTTTTCATCTCATTCCAATGTTCTCGTGGTCTTCCTCCGGCGAAACCCTGATCTCTGTGCGCACTCGGATCGTCTACCCCCCTAGACGTTCCTCTGACAGGGGTAGCCCGGCGTAGCTCTCTCTTGTTTTGTGTTTGTTTAGGTCATAGGTTGATGTAAAACCATGTTGGTTCACAAGTTGGGGCACTATCCTACCCGGTTTCACCTCCATGGGGAGATTCCCCCCTTATACGGGTACGGAACCTTCGCCTCTAGGTTAGAGCGCAGGCATGCGAGGGGGGACACATGCAAGCACCTATACCAACCTCTCACCACACTCACACACATATGCTAGGGTCACATGCAAGTTTTCATCTCATTCCAATGTTCTCGTGGTCTTCCTCCGGCGAAACCCTGATCTCTGTGCGCACTCAGATCGTCTACCCCCCTAGACGTTCCTCTGACAGGGGTAGCCCGGCGTAGCTCTCTCTTGTTTTGTGTTTGTTTAGGTCATAGGTTGATGTAAAACCATGTTGGTTCACAAGTTGGGGCACTATCCTACCCGGTTTCACCTCCATGGGGAGATTCCCCCCTTATACGGGTACGGAACCTTCGCCTCTAGGTTAGAGCGCAGGCATGCGAGGGGGGACACATGCAAGCACCTATACCAACCTCTCACCACACTCACACACATATGCTAGGGTCACATGCAAGTTTTCATCTCATTCCAATGTTCTCGTGGTCTTCCTCCGGCGAAACCCTGATCTTTGTGCGCACTCAGATCGTCTACCCCCCTAGACGTTCCTCTGACAGGGGTAGCCCGACGTAGCTCTCTCTTGTTTTGTGTTTGTTTAGGTCATAGTTTGGTGTAAAACCATGTTGGTTCACAAGTTGGGGCACTATCCTACCCGGTTTCACCTCGACGGGGAGATTCCCCCCTTATACGGGTACGGAACCTTCGCCTCTAGGTTAGAGCGCATGCATGCGAGGGGGGACACATGCAAGCACCTATACCAACCTCTCACCACACTCACACACATATGCTAGGGTCACATGCAAGTTTTCATCTCATTCCAATGTTCTCGTGGTCTTCCTCCGGCGAAACCCTGATCTCTGTGCGCACTCGGATCGTCTACCCCCCTAGACGTTCCTCTGACAGGGGTAGCCCGGCGTAGCTCTCTCTTGTTTTGTGTTTGTTTAGGTCATAGGTTGATGTAAAACCATGTTGGTTCACAAGTTGGGGCACTATCCTACCCGGTTTCACCTCGACGGGGAGATTCCCCCCTTATACGGGTACGAAACCTTCGCCTCTAGGTTAGAGCGCATGCATGCGAGGGGGGACACATGCAAGCACCTATACCAACCTCTCACCACACTCACACACATATGCTAGGGTCACATGCAAGTTTTCATCTCATTCCAATGTTCTCGTGGTCTTCCTCCGGCGAAACCAAGATCTCTGTGCGCACTCGGATCGTCTACCCCCGTAGACGTTCCTCTGACAGGGGTAGCCCGGCGTAGCTCTCTCTTGTTTTGTGTTTGTTTAGGTCATAGGTTGATGTAAAACCATGTTGGTTCACAAGTTGGGGCACTATCCTACCCGGTTTCACCTCGACGGGGAGATTCCCCCCTTATACGGGTACGGAACCTTCGCCTCTAGGTTAGAGCGCATGCATGCGAGGGGGGACACATGCAAGCACCTATACCAACCTCTCACCACACTCACGCACATATGCTAGGGTCACATGCAAGTTTTCATCTCATTCCAATGTTCTCGTGGTCTTCCTCCGGCGAAACCCTGATCTCTGTGCGCACTCGGATCGTCTACCCCCCTAGACGTTCCTCTGACAGGGGTAGCCCGGCGTAGCTCTCTCTTGTTTTGGGTTTGGTTAGGTCATAGGTTGATGTAAAACCATGTTGGTTCACAATTTGGGGCACTATCCTACCCGGTTTCACCTCGACGGGGAGATTCCCCCCTTATACGGGTACGGAACCTTCGCCTCTAGGTTAGAGCGCATGCATGCGAGGGGGGACACATGCAAGCACCTATACCAACCTCTCACCACACTCACGCACATATGCTAGGGTCACATGCAAGTTTTCATCTCATTCCAATGTTCTCGTGGTCTTCCTCCGGCGAAACCCTGATCTCTGTGCGCACTCGGATCGTCTACCCCCCTAGACGTTCCTCTGACAGGGGTAGCCCGGCGTAGCTCTCTCTTGTTTTGGGTTTGGTTAGGTCATAGGTTTATGTAAAACCATGTTGGTTCACAAGTTGGGGCACTATCCTACCCGGTTTCACCTCGACGGGGAGATTCCCCCTTATACGGGTACGGAACCTTCGCCTCTAGGTAAGAGCGCATGCATGCGAGGGGGGACACATGCAAGCACCTATACCAACCTCTCACCACACTCACGCACATATGCTAGGGTCACATGAAAGTTTTCATCTCATTCCAATGTTCTCGTGGTCTTCCTCCGGCGAAACCCTGATCTCTGTGCGCACTCGGATCGTCTACCCCCCTAGACGTTCCTCTGACAGGGGTAGCCCGGCGTAGCTCTCTCTTGTTTTATGTTTGTTTAGGTCATAGGTTGATGTAAAACCATGTTGGTTCACAAGTTGGGGCACTATCCTACCCGGTTTCACCTCGACGGGGAGATTCCCCCCTTATACGGGTATGGAACCTTCGCCTCGAGGTTAGAGCGCATGCATGCGAGGGGGGACACATGCAAGCACCTATACCAACCTCTCACCACACTCACGCACATATGCTAGTGTCACATGCAAGTTTTCATCTCATTCCAATGTTCTCGTGGTCTTCCTCCGGCGAAACCCTGATCTCTGTGCGCACTCGGATCGTCTACCCCCCTAGACGTTCCTCTGACAGGGGTAGCCCGGCGTAGATCTCTCTTGTTTTGTGTTTGTTTAGGTCATAGGTTGATGTAAAACCATGTTGGTTCACAAGTTGGGGCACTATCCTACCCGGTTTCACCTCCATGGGGAGATTCCCCCCTTATACGGGTACGGAACCTTCGCCTCTAGGTTAGAGCGCAGGCATGCGAGGGGGGACACATGCAAGCACCTATACCAACCTCTCACCACACTCACACACATATGCTAGGGTCACATGCAAGTTTTCATCTCATTCCAATGTTCTCGTGGTCTTCCTCCGGCGAAACCCTGATCTCTGTGCGCACTCGGATCGTCTACCCCCCTAGACGTTCCTCTGACAGGGGTAGCCCGGCGTAGCTCTCTCTTGTTTTGTGTTTGTTTAGGTCATAGGTTGATGTAAAACCATGTTGGTTCACAAGTTGGGGCACTATCCTACCCGGTTTCACCTCGACGGGGAGATTCCCCCCTTATACGGGTACGAAACCTTCGCCTCTAGGTTAGAGCGCATGCATGCGAGGGGGGACACATGCAAGCACCTATACCAACCTCTCACCACACTCACACACATATGCTAGGGTCACATGCAAGTTTTCATCTCATTCCAATGTTCTCGTGGTCTTCCTCCGGCGAAACCAAGATCTCTGTGCGCACTCGGATCGTGTACCCCCGTAGACGTTTCTCTGACAGGGGTAGCCCGGCGTAGCTCTCTCTTGTTTTGTGTTTGTTTAGGTCATAGGTTGATGTAAAACCATGTTGGTTCACAAGTTGGGGCACTATCCTACCCGGTTTCACCTTGACGGGGAGATTCCCCCCTTATACGGGTACGGAACCTTCGCCTCTAGGTTAGAGCGCATGCATGCGAGGGGGGACACATGCAAGCACCTATACCAACCTCTCACCACACTCACGCACATATGCTAGGGTCACATGCAAGTTTTCATCTCATTCCAATGTTCTCGTGGTCTTCCTCCGGCGAAACCCTTATCTCTGTGCGCACTCGGATCGTCTACCCCCCTAGACGTTCCTCTGACAGGGGTAGCCCGGCGTAGCTCTCTCTTGTTTTGTGTTTGTTTAGGTCATAGGTTGATGTAAAACCATGTTGGTTCACAAGTTGGGGCACTATCCTACCCGGTTTCACCTCGACGGGGAGATTCCCCCCTTATACGGGTACGGAACCTTCGCCTCTAGGTTAGAGCGCATGCATGCGAGGGGGGACACATGCAAGCACCTATACCAACCTCTCACCACACTCACGCACATATGGTAGGGTCACATGCAAGTTTTCATCTCATTCCAATGTTCTCGTGGTCTTCCTCCGGCGAAACCCTGATCTCTGTGCGCACTCGGATCGTCTACCCCCTAGACGTTCCTCTGACAGGGGTAGCCCGGCGTAGCTCTCTCTTGTTTTGTGTTTGTTTAGGTCATAGGTTGATGTAAAACCATGTTGGTTCACAAGTTGGGGCACTATCCTACCCGGTTTCACCTCGACGGGGAGATTCCCCCCTTATACGGGTACGGAACCTTCGCCTCTAGGTTAGAGCGCATGCATGCGAGGGGGGACACATGCAAGCACCTATACCAACCTCTCACCACACTCACACACATATGCTAGGGTCACATGCAAGTTTTCATCTCATTCCAATGTTCTCGTGGTCTTCCTCCGGCGAAACCCTGATCTCTGTGCGCACTCGGATCGTCTACCCCCCTAGAAGTTCCTCTGACAGGGGTAGCCCGGCGTAGCTCTCTCTTGTTTTGTGTTTGTTTAGGTCATAGGTTGATGTAAAACCATGTTGGTTCACAAGTTGGGGCACTATCCTACCCGGTTTCACCTCGACAGGGAGATTCCCCCCTTATACGGGTACGAAACCTTCGCCTCTAGGTTAGAGCGCATGCATGCGAGGGGGGACACATGCAAGCACCTATACCAACCTCTCACCACACTCACAAACATATGCTAGGGTCACATGCAAGTTTTCATCTCATTCCAATGTTCTCGTGGTCTTCCTCCGGCGAAACCCTGATCTCTGTGCGCACTCGGATCGTCTACCCCCTAGACGTTCCTCTGACAGGGGTAGCCCGGCGTAGCTCTCTCTTGTTTTGTGTTTGTTTAGGGCATAGGTTGATGTAAAACCATGTTGGTTCACAAGTTGGGGCACTATCCTACCCGGTTTCACCTCGACGGGGAGATTCCCCCCTTATACGGGTATGGAACCTTCGCCTCTAGGTTAGAGCGCATGCATGCGAGGGGGGACACATGCAAGCACCTATACCAACCTCTCACCACACTCACAAACATATGCTAGGGTCACATGCAAGTTTTCATCTCATTCCAATGTTCTCGTGGTCTTCCTCCGGCGAAACCCTTATCTCTGTGCGCACTCGGATCGTCTACCCCCCTAGACGTTCCTCTGACAGGGGTAGCCCGGCGTAGCTCTCTCTTGTTTTGTGTTTGTTTAGGTCATAGGTTGATGTAAAACCATGTTGGTTCACAAGTTGGGGCACTATCCTACCCGGTTTCACCTCGACGGGGAGATTCCCCCCTTATACGGGTACGGAACCTTCGCCTCTAGGTTAGAGCGCATGCATGCGAGGGGGGACACATGCAAGCACCTATACCAACCTCTCACCACACTCACGCACATATGCTAGGGTCACATGCAAGTTTTCATCTCATTCCAATGTTCTCGTGGTCTTCCTCCGGCGAAACCCTGATCTCTGTGCGCACTCGGATCGTCTACCCCCCTAGACGTTCCTCTGACAGGGGTAGACCGGCGTAGCTCTCTCTTGTTTTGTGTTTGTTTAGGTCATAGGTTGATGTAAAATCATGTTGGTTCACAAGTTGGGGCACTATCCTACCCGGTTTCACCTCGACGGGGAGATTCCCCCCTTATACGGGTACGGAACCTTCGCCTCTAGGTTAGAGCGCATGCATGCGAGGGGGGACACATGCAAGCACCTATACCAACCTCTCACCACACTCACACACATATGCTAGGGTCACATGCAAGTTTTCATCTCATTCCAATGTTCTCGTGGTCTTCCTCCGGCGAAACCCTGATCTCTGTGCGCACTCGGATCGTCTACCCCCCTAGACGTTCCTCTGACAGGGGTAGCCCGGCGTAGCTCTCTCTTGTTTTGGGTTTGGTTAGGTCATAGGTTGATGTAAAACCATGTTGGTTCACAAGTTGGGGCACTATCCTACCCGGTTTCACCTCGACGGGGAGATTCCCCCTTATACGGGTACGAAACCTTCGCCTCTAGGTTAGAGCGCATGCATGCGAGGGGGGACACATGCAAGCACCTATACCAACCTCTCACCACACTCACGCACATATGCTAGGGTCACATGTAAGTTTTCATCTCATTCCAATGTTCTCGTGGTCTTCCTCCGGCGAAACCCTGATCTCTGTGCGCACTCGGATCGTCTACCCCCCTAGACGTTCCTCTGACAGGGGTAGCCCGGCGTAGCTCTCTCTTGTTTTGTGTTTGTTTAGGTCATAGGTTGATGTAAAACCATGTTGGTTCACAAGTTGGGGCACTATCCTACCCGGTTTCACCTCGACGGGGAGATTCCCCCCTTATACGGGTATGGAACCTTCGCCTCGAGGTTAGAGCGCATGCATGCGAGGGGGGACACATGCAAGCACCTATACCAACCTCTCACCACACTCACGCACATATGCTAGTGTCACATGCAAGTTTTCATCTCATTCCAATGTTCTCGTGGTCTTCCTCCGGCGAAACCCTGATCTCTGTGCGCACTCGGATCGTCTACCCCCCTAGACGTTCCTCTGACAGGGGTAGCCCGGCGTAGCTCTCTCTTGTTTTGTGTTTGTTTAGGTCATAGGTTGATGTAAAACCATGTTGGTTCACAAGTTGGGGCACTATCCTACCCGGTTTCACCTCGACGGGGAGATTCCCCCCTTATACGGGTACGGAACCTTCGCCTCTAGGTTAGAGCGCATGCATGCGAGGGGGGACACATGCAAGCACCTATACCAACCTCTCACCACACTCACACACATATGCTAGGGTTACATGCAAGTTTTCATCTCATTCCAATGTTCTCGTGGTCTTCCTCCGGCGAAACCCTGATCTTTGTGCGCACTCGGATCGTCTACCCCCCTAGACGTTCCTCTGACAGGGGTAGCCCGGCGTAGCTCTCTCTTGTTTTGTGTTTGTTTAGGTCATAGTTTGGTGTAAAACCATGTTGGTTCACAAGTTGGGGCACTATCCTACCCGGTTTCACCTCGACGGGGAGATTCCCCCCTTATACGGGTACGGAACCTTCGCCTCTAGGTTAGAGCGCATGCATGCGAGGGGGGACACATGCAAGCACCTATACCAACCTCTCACCACACTCACACACATATGCTAGGGTCACATGCAAGTTTTCATCTCATTCCAATGTTCTCGTGGTCTTCCTCCGGCGAAACCCTGATCTCTGTGCGCACTCGGATCGTCTACCCCCCTAGACGTTCCTCTGACAGGGGTAGCCCGGCGTATCTCTCTCTTGTTTTGTGTTTGTTTAGGTCATAGGTTGATGTAAAACCATGTTGGTTCACAAGTTGGGGCACTATCCTACCCGGTTTCACCTCGACGGGGAGATTCCCCCCTTATACGGGTACGGAACCTTCGCCTCTAGGTTAGAGCGCATGCATGCGAGGGGGAACACATGCAAGCACCTATACCAACCTCTCACCACACTCACACACATATGCTAGGGTCACATGCAAGTTTTCATCTCATTCCAATGTTCTCGTGGTCTTCCTCCGGCGAAACCAAGATCTCTGTGCGCACTCGGATCGTCTACCCCCGTAGACGTTCCTCTGACAGGGGTAGCCCGGCGTAGCTCTCTCTTGTTGTGTGTTTGTTTAGGTCATAGGTTGATGTAAAACCATGTTGGTTCACAAGTTGGGGCACTATCCTACCCGGTTTCACCTCGACGGGGAGATTCCCCCCTTATACAGGTACGGAACCTTCGCCTCTAGGTTAGAGCGCATGCATGCGAGGGGGGACACATGCAAGCACCTATACCAACCTCTCACCACACTCACGCACATATGCTAGGGTCACATGCAAGTTTTCATCTCATTCCAATGTTCTCGTGGTCTTCCTCCGGCGAAACCCTGATCTCTGTGCGCACTCGGATCGTCTACCCCCGTAGACGTTCCTCTGACAGGGGTAGCCCGGCGTAGCTCTCTCTTGTTTTGTGTTTGTTTAGGTCATAGGTTGATGTAAAACCATGTTGGTTCACAAGTTGGGGCACTATCCTACCCGGTTTCACCTCGACGGGGAGATTCCCCCCTTATACGGGTACGGAACCTTCGCCTCTAGGTTAGAGCGCATGCATGCGAGGGGGGACACATGCAAGCACCTATACCAACCTCTCACCACACTCACGCACATATGCTAGGGTCACATGCAAGTTTTCATCTCATTCCAATGTTCTCGTGGTCTTCCTCCGGCGAAACCCTGATCTCTGTGCGCACTCGGATCGTCTACCCCCTAGACGTTCCTCTGACAGGGGTAGCCCGGCGTAGCTCTCTCTTGTTTTGTGTTTGTTTAAGTCATAGGTTGATGTAAAACCATGTTGGTTCACAAGTTGGGGCACTATCCTACCCGGTTTCACCTCGACGGGGAGATTCCCCCCTTATACGGGTACGGAACCTTCGCCTCTAGGTTAGAGCGCATGCATGCGAGGGGGAACACATGCAAGCACCTATACCAACCTCTCACCACACTCACACACATATGCTAGGGTCACATGCAAGTTTTCATCTCATTCCAATGTTCTCGTGGTCTTCCTCCGGCGAAACCCTGATCTCTGTGCGCACTCGGATCGTCTACCCCCCTAGAAGTTCCTCTGACAGGGGTAGCCCGGCGTAGCTCTATCTTGTTTTGTGTTTGTTTAGGTCATAGGTTGATGTAAAACCATGTTGGTTCACAAGTTGGGGCACTATCCTACCCGGTTTCACCTCGACAGGGAGATTCCCCCCTTATACGGGTACGAAACCTTCGCCTCTAGGTTAGAGCGCATGCATGCGAGGGGGGACACATGCAAGCACCTATACCAACCTCTCACCACACTCACAAACATATGCTAGGGTCACATGCAAGTTTTCATCTCATTCCAATGTTCTCGTGGTCTTCCTCCGGCCAAACCCTGATCTCTGTGCGCACTCGGATCGTCTACCCCCTAGACGTTCCTCTGACAGGGGTAGCCCGGCGTAGCTCTCTCTTGTTTTGTGTTTGTTTAGGGCATAGGTTGATGTAAAACCATGTTGGTTCACAAGTTGGGGCACTATCCTACCCGGTTTCACCTCGACGGGGAGATTCCCCCCTTATACGGGTACGGAACCTTCGCCTCTAGGTTAGAGCGCATGCATGCGAGGGGGGACACATGCAAGCACCTATACCAACCTCTCACCACACTCACAAACATATGCTAGGGTCACATGCAAGTTTTCATCTCATTCCAATGTTCTCGTGGTCTTCCTCCGGCGAAACCCTGATCTCTGTGCGCACTCGGATCGTCTACCCCCCTAGACGTTCCTCTGACAGGGGTAGCCCGGCGTAGCTCTCTCTTGTTTTGTGTTTGTTTAGGTCATAGGTTGATGTAAAACCATGTTGGTTCACAAGTTGGGGCACTATCCTACCCGGTTTCACCTCGACGGGGAGATTCCCCCCTTATACGGGTACGGAACCTTCGCCTCTAGGTTAGAGCGCATGCATGCGAGGGGGGACACATGCAAGCACCTATACCAACCTCTCACCACACTCACACACATATGCTAGGTTCATATGCAAGTTTTCATCTCATTCCAATGTTCTCGTGGTCTTCCTCCGGCGAAACCCTGATCTCTGTGCGCACTCGGATCGTCTACCCCCCTAGACGTTCCTCTGACAGGGGTAGCCCGGCGTAGCTCTCTCTTGTTTTGTGTTTGTTTAGGTCATAGGTTGATGTAAAACCATGTTGGTTCACAAGTTGGGGCACTATCCTACCCGGTTTCACCTCGACAGGGAGATTCCCCCCTTATACGGGTACGGAACCTTCGCCTCTAGGTTAGAGCGCATGCATGCGAGGGGGGACACATGCAAGCACCTATACCAACCTCTCACCACACTCACGCACATATGCTAGGGTCACATGCAAGTTTTCATCTCATTCCAATGTTCTCGTGGTCTTCCTCCGGCGAAACCCTGATCTCTGTGCGCACTCGGATCGTCTACCCCCCTAGACGTTCCTCTGACAGGGGTAGCCCGGCGTAGCTCTCTCTTGTTTTGTGTTTGTTTAGGTCATAGGTTGATGTAAAACCATGTTGGTTCACAATTTGGGGCACTATCCTACCCGGTTTCACCTCGACGGGGAGATTCCCCCCTTATACGGGTACGGAACCTTCGCCTCTAGGTTAGAGCGCATGCATGCGAGGGGGGACACATGCAAGCACCTATACCAACCTCTCACCACACTCACGCAGATATGCTAGGGTCACATGCAAGTTTTCATCTCATTCCAATGTTCTCGTGGTCTTCCTCCGGCGAAACCCTGATCTCTGTGCGCACTCGGATCGTCTACCCCCCTAGATGTTCCTCTGACAGGGGTAGCCCGGCGTAGCTCTCTCTTGTTTTGGGTTTGGTTAGGTCATAGGTTGATGTAAAACCATGTTGGTTCACAAGTTGGGGCACTATCCTACCCGGTTTCACCTCGACGGGGAGATTCCCCCTTATACGGGTACGGAACCTTCGCCTCTAGGTAAGAGCGCATGCATGCGAGGGGGGACACATGCAAGCACCTATACCAACCTCTCACCACACTCACGCACATATGCTAGGGTCACATGAAAGTTTTCATCTCATTCCAATGTTCTCGTGGTCTTCCTCCGGCGAAACCCTGATCTCTGTGCGCACTCGGATCGTCTACCCCCCTAGACGTTCCTCTGACAGGGGTAGCCCGGCGTAGCTCTCTCTTGTTTTATGTTTGTTTAGGTCATAGGTTGATGTAAAACCATGTTGGTTCACAAGTTGGGGCACTATCCTACCCGGTTTCACCTCGACGGGGAGATTCCCCCCTTATACGGGTATGGAACCTTCGCCTCGAGGTTAGAGCGCATGCATGCGAGGGGGGACACATGCAAGCACCTATACCAACCTCTCACCACACTCACGCACATATGCTAGTGTCACATGCAAGTTTTCATCTCATTCCAATGTTCTCGTGGTCTTCCTCCGGCGAAACCCTGATCTCTGTGCGCACTCGGATCGTCTACCCCCCTAGACGTTCCTCTGACAGGGGTAGCCCGGCGTAGCTCTCTCTTGTTTTGTGTTTGTTTAGGTCATAGGTTGATGTAAAACCATGTTGGTTCACAAGTTGGGGCACTATCCTACCCGGTTTCACCTCCATGGGGAGATTCCCCCCTTATACGGGTACGGAACCTTCGCCTCTAGGTTAGAGCGCAGGCATGCGAGGGGGGACACATGCAAGCACCTATACCAACCTCTCACCACACTCACACACATATGCTAGGGTCACATGCAAGTTTTCATCTCATTCCAATGTTCTCGTGGTCTTCCTCCGGCGAAACCCTGATCTCTGTGCGCACTCAGATCGTCTACCCCCCTAGACGTTCCTCTGACAGGGGTAGCCCGGCGTAGCTCTCTCTTGTTTTGTGTTTGTTTAGGTCATAGGTTGATGTAAAACCATGTTGGTTCACAAGTTGGGGCACTATCCTACCCGGTTTCACCTCCATGGGGAGATTCCCCCCTTATACGGGTACGGAACCTTCGCCTCTAGGTTAGAGCGCAGGCATGCGAGGGGGGACACATGCAAGCACCTATACCAACCTCTCACCACACTCACACACATATGCTAGGGTCACATGCAAGTTTTCATCTCATTCCAATGTTCTCGTGGTCTTCCTCCGGCGAAACCCTGATCTTTGTGCGCACTCAGATCGTCTACCCCCCTAGACGTTCCTCTGACAGGGGTAGCCCGGCGTAGCTCTCTCTTGTTTTGTGTTTGTTTAGGTCATAGTTTGGTGTAAAACCATGTTGGTTCACAAGTTGGGGCACTATCCTACCCGGTTTCACCTCGACGGGGAGATTCCCCCCTTATACGGGTACGGAACCTTCGCCTCTAGGTTAGAGCGCATGCATGCGAGGGGGGACACATGCAAGCACCTATACCAACCTCTCACCACACTCACACACATATGCTAGGGTCACATGCAAGTTTTCATCTCATTCCAATGTTCTCGTGGTCTTCCTCCGGCGAAACCCTGATCTCTGTGCGCACTCGGATCGTCTACCCCCCTAGACGTTCCTCTGACAGGGGTAGCCCGGCGTAGCTCTCTCTTGTTTTGTGTTTGTTTAGGTCATAGGTTGATGTAAAACCATGTTGGTTCACAAGTTGGGGCACTATCCTACCCGGTTTCACCTCGACGGGGAGATTCCCCCCTTATACGGGTACGAAACCTTCGCCTCTAGGTTAGAGCGCATGCATGCGAGGGGGGACACATGCAAGCACCTATACCAACCTCTCACCACACTCACACACATATGCTAGGGTCACATGCAAGTTTTCATCTCATTCCAATGTTCTCGTGGTCTTCCTCCGGCGAAACCAAGATCTCTGTGCGCACTCGGATCGTCTACCCCCGTAGACGTTCCTCTGACAGGGGTAGCCCGGCGTAGCTCTCTCTTGTTTTGTGTTTGTTTAGGTCATAGGTTGATGTAAAACCATGTTGGTTCACAAGTTGGGGCACTATCCTACCCGGTTTCACCTCGACGGGGAGATTCCCCCCTTATACGGGTACGGAACCTTCGCCTCTAGGTTAGAGCGCATGCATGCGAGGGGGGACACATGCAAGCACCTATACCAACCTCTCACCACACTCACGCACATATGCTAGGGTCACATGCAAGTTTTCATCTCATTCCAATGTTCTCGTGGTCTTCCTCCGGCGAAACCCTGATCTCTGTGCGCACTCGGATCGTCTACCCCCCTAGACGTTCCTCTGACAGGGGTAGCCCGGCGTAGCTCTCTCTTGTTTTGGGTTTGGTTAGGTCATAGGTTGATGTAAAACCATGTTGGTTCACAATTTGGGGCACTATCCTACCCGGTTTCACCTCGACGGGGAGATTCCCCCCTTATACGGGTACGGAACCTTCGCCTCTAGGTTAGAGCGCATGCATGCGAGGGGGGACACATGCAAGCACCTATACCAACCTCTCACCACACTCACGCACATATGCTAGGGTCACATGCAAGTTTTCATCTCATTCCAATGTTCTCGTGGTCTTCCTCCGGCGAAACCCTGATCTCTGTGCGCACTCGGATCGTCTACCCCCCTAGACGTTCCTCTGACAGGGGTAGCCCGGCGTAGCTCTCTCTTGTTTTGGGTTTGGTTAGGTCATAGGTTTATGTAAAACCATGTTGGTTCACAAGTTGGGGCACTATCCTACCCGGTTTCACCTCGACGGGGAGATTCCCCCTTATACGGGTACGGAACCTTCGCCTCTAGGTAAGAGCGCATGCATGCGAGGGGGGACACATGCAAGCACCTATACCAACCTCTCACCACACTCACGCACATATGCTAGGGTCACATGAAAGTTTTCATCTCATTCCAATGTTCTCGTGGTCTTCCTCCGGCGAAACCCTGATCTCTGTGCGCACTCGGATCGTCTACCCCCCTAGACGTTCCTCTGACAGGGGTAGCCCGGCGTAGCTCTCTCTTGTTTTATGTTTGTTTAGGTCATAGGTTGATGTAAAACCATGTTGGTTCACAAGTTGGGGCACTATCCTACCTGGTTTCACCTCGACGGGGAGATTCCCCCCTTATACGGGTATGGAACCTTCGCCTCGAGGTTAGAGCGCATGCATGCGAGGGGGGACACATGCAAGCACCTATACCAACCTCTCACCACACTCACGCACATATGCTAGTGTCACATGCAAGTTTTCATCTCATTCCAATGTTCTCGTGGTCTTCCTCCGGCGAAACCCTGATCTCTGTGCGCACTCGGATCGTCTACCCCCCTAGACGTTCCTCTGACAGGGGTAGCCCGGCGTAGCTCTCTCTTGTTTTGTGTTTGTTTAGGTCATAGGTTGATGTAAAACCATGTTGGTTCACAAGTTGGGGCACTATCCTACCCGGTTTCACCTCCATGGGGAGATTCCCCCCTTATACGGGTACGGAACCTTCGCCTCTAGGTTAGAGCGCAGGCATGCGAGGGGGGACACATGCAAGCACCTATACCAACCTCTCACCACACTCACACACATATGCTAGGGTCACATGCAAGTTTTCATCTCATTCCAATGTTCTCGTGGTCTTCCTCCGGCGAAACCCTGATCTCTGTGCGCACTCAGATCGTCTACCCCCCTAGACGTTCCTCTGACAGGGGTAGCCCGGCGTAGCTCTCTCTTGTTTTGTGTTTGTTTAGGTCATAGGTTGATGTAAAACCATGTTGGTTCACAAGTTGGGGCACTATCCTACCCGGTTTCACCTCCATGGGGAGATTCCCCCCTTATACGGGTACGGAACCTTCGCCTCTAGGTTAGAGCGCAGGCATGCGAGGGGGGACACATGCAAGCACCTATACCAACCTCTCACCACACTCACACACATATGCTAGGGTCACATGCAAGTTTTCATCTCATTCCAATGTTCTCGTGGTCTTCCTCCGGCGAAACCCTGATCTTTGTGCGCACTCAGATCGTCTACCCCCCTAGACGTTCCTCTGACAGGGGTAGCCCGACGTAGCTCTCTCTTGTTTTGTGTTTGTTTAGGTCATAGTTTGGTGTAAAACCATGTTGGTTCACAAGTTGGGGCACTATCCTACCCGGTTTCACCTCGACGGGGAGATTCCCCCCTTATACGGGTACGGAACCTTCGCCTCTAGGTTAGAGCGCATGCATGCGAGGGGGGACACATGCAAGCACCTATACCAACCTCTCACCACACTCACACACATATGCTAGGGTCACATGCAAGTTTTCATCTCATTCCAATGTTCTCGTGGTCTTCCTCCGGCGAAACCCTGATCTCTGTGCGCACTCGGATCGTCTACCCCCCTAGACGTTCCTCTGACAGGGGTAGCCCGGCGTAGCTCTCTCTTGTTTTGTGTTTGTTTAGGTCATAGGTTGATGTAAAACCATGTTGGTTCACAAGTTGGGGCACTATCCTACCCGGTTTCACCTCGACGGGGAGATTCCCCCCTTATACGGGTACGAAACCTTCGCCTCTAGGTTAGAGCGCATGCATGCGAGGGGGGACACATGCAAGCACCTATACCAACCTCTCACCACACTCACACACATATGCTAGGGTCACATGCAAGTTTTCATCTCATTCCAATGTTCTCGTGGTCTTCCTCCGGCGAAACCAAGATCTCTGTGCGCACTCGGATCGTCTACCCCCGTAGACGTTCCTCTGACAGGGGTAGCCCGGCGTAGCTCTCTCTTGTTTTGTGTTTGTTTAGGTCATAGGTTGATGTAAAACCATGTTGGTTCACAAGTTGGGGCACTATCCTACCCGGTTTCACCTCGACGGGGAGATTCCCCCCTTATACGGGTACGGAACCTTCGCCTCTAGGTTAGAGCGCATGCATGCGAGGGGGGACACATGCAAGCACCTATACCAACCTCTCACCACACTCACGCACATATGCTAGGGTCACATGCAAGTTTTCATCTCATTCCAATGTTCTCGTGGTCTTCCTCCGGCGAAACCCTGATCTCTGTGCGCACTCGGATCGTCTACCCCCCTAGACGTTCCTCTGACAGGGGTAGCCCGGCGTAGCTCTCTCTTGTTTTGGGTTTGGTTAGGTCATAGGTTGATGTAAAACCATGTTGGTTCACAATTTGGGGCACTATCCTACCCGGTTTCACCTCGACGGGGAGATTCCCCCCTTATACGGGTACGGAACCTTCGCCTCTAGGTTAGAGCGCATGCATGCGAGGGGGGACACATGCAAGCACCTATACCAACCTCTCACCACACTCACGCACATATGCTAGGGTCACATGCAAGTTTTCATCTCATTCCAATGTTCTCGTGGTCTTCCTCCGGCGAAACCCTGATCTCTGTGCGCACTCGGATCGTCTACCCCCCTAGACGTTCCTCTGACAGGGGTAGCCCGGCGTAGCTCTCTCTTGTTTTGGGTTTGGTTAGGTCATAGGTTTATGTAAAACCATGTTGGTTCACAAGTTGGGGCACTATCCTACCCGGTTTCACCTCGACGGGGAGATTCCCCCTTATACGGGTACGGAACCTTCGCCTCTAGGTAAGAGCGCATGCATGCGAGGGGGGACACATGCAAGCACCTATACCAACCTCTCACCACACTCACGCACATATGCTAGGGTCACATGAAAGTTTTCATCTCATTCCAATGTTCTCGTGGTCTTCCTCCGGCGAAACCCTGATCTCTGTGCGCACTCGGATCGTCTACCCCCCTAGACGTTCCTCTGACAGGGGTAGCCCGGCGTAGCTCTCTCTTGTTTTATGTTTGTTTAGGTCATAGGTTGATGTAAAACCATGTTGGTTCACAAGTTGGGGCACTATCCTACCCGGTTTCACCTCGACGGGGAGATTCCCCCCTTATACGGGTATGGAACCTTCGCCTCGAGGTTAGAGCGCATGCATGCGAGGGGGGACACATGCAAGCACCTATACCAACCTCTCACCACACTCACGCACATATGCTAGTGTCACATGCAAGTTTTCATCTCATTCCAATGTTCTCGTGGTCTTCCTCCGGCGAAACCCTGATCTCTGTGCGCACTCGGATCGTCTACCCCCCTAGACGTTCCTCTGACAGGGGTAGCCCGGCGTAGATCTCTCTTGTTTTGTGTTTGTTTAGGTCATAGGTTGATGTAAAACCATGTTGGTTCACAAGTTGGGGCACTATCCTACCCGGTTTCACCTCCATGGGGAGATTCCCCCCTTATACGGGTACGGAACCTTCGCCTCTAGGTTAGAGCGCAGGCATGCGAGGGGGGACACATGCAAGCACCTATACCAACCTCTCACCACACTCACACACATATGCTAGGGTCACATGCAAGTTTTCATCTCATTCCAATGTTCTCGTGGTCTTCCTCCGGCGAAACCCTGATCTCTGTGCGCACTCGGATCGTCTACCCCCCTAGACGTTCCTCTGACAGGGGTAGCCCGGCGTAGCTCTCTCTTGTTTTGTGTTTGTTTAGGTCATAGGTTGATGTAAAACCATGTTGGTTCACAAGTTGGGGCACTATCCTACCCGGTTTCACCTCGACGGGGAGATTCCCCCCTTATACGGGTACGAAACCTTCGCCTCTAGGTTAGAGCGCATGCATGCGAGGGGGGACACATGCAAGCACCTATACCAACCTCTCACCACACTCACACACATATGCTAGGGTCACATGCAAGTTTTCATCTCATTCCAATGTTCTCGTGGTCTTCCTCCGGCGAAACCAAGATCTCTGTGCGCACTCGGATCGTGTACCCCCGTAGACGTTTCTCTGACAGGGGTAGCCCGGCGTAGCTCTCTCTTGTTTTGTGTTTGTTTAGGTCATAGGTTGATGTAAAACCATGTTGGTTCACAAGTTGGGGCACTATCCTACCCGGTTTCACCTTGACGGGGAGATTCCCCCCTTATACGGGTACGGAACCTTCGCCTCTAGGTTAGAGCGCATGCATGCGAGGGGGGACACATGCAAGCACCTATACCAACCTCTCACCACACTCACGCACATATGCTAGGGTCACATGCAAGTTTTCATCTCATTCCAATGTTCTCGTGGTCTTCCTCCGGCGAAACCCTTATCTCTGTGCGCACTCGGATCGTCTACCCCCCTAGACGTTCCTCTGACAGGGGTAGCCCGGCGTAGCTCTCTCTTGTTTTGTGTTTGTTTAGGTCATAGGTTGATGTAAAACCATGTTGGTTCACAAGTTGGGGCACTATCCTACCCGGTTTCACCTCGACGGGGAGATTCCCCCCTTATACGGGTACGGAACCTTCGCCTCTAGGTTAGAGCGCATGCATGCGAGGGGGGACACATGCAAGCACCTATACCAACCTCTCACCACACTCACGCACATATGGTAGGGTCACATGCAAGTTTTCATCTCATTCCAATGTTCTCGTGGTCTTCCTCCGGCGAAACCCTGATCTCTGTGCGCACTCGGATCGTCTACCCCCTAGACGTTCCTCTGACAGGGGTAGCCCGGCGTAGCTCTCTCTTGTTTTGTGTTTGTTTAGGTCATAGGTTGATGTAAAACCATGTTGGTTCACAAGTTGGGGCACTATCCTACCCGGTTTCACCTCGACGGGGAGATTCCCCCCTTATACGGGTACGGAACCTTCGCCTCTAGGTTAGAGCGCATGCATGCGAGGGGGGACACATGCAAGCACCTATACCAACCTCTCACCACACTCACACACATATGCTAGGGTCACATGCAAGTTTTCATCTCATTCCAATGTTCTCGTGGTCTTCCTCCGGCGAAACCCTGATCTCTGTGCGCACTCGGATCGTCTACCCCCCTAGAAGTTCCTCTGACAGGGGTAGCCCGGCGTAGCTCTCTCTTGTTTTGTGTTTGTTTAGGTCATAGGTTGATGTAAAACCATGTTGGTTCACAAGTTGGGGCACTATCCTACCCGGTTTCACCTCGACAGGGAGATTCCCCCCTTATACGGGTACGAAACCTTCGCCTCTAGGTTAGAGCGCATGCATGCGAGGGGGGACACATGCAAGCACCTATACCAACCTCTCACCACACTCACAAACATATGCTAGGGTCACATGCAAGTTTTCATCTCATTCCAATGTTCTCGTGGTCTTCCTCCGGCGAAACCCTGATCTCTGTGCGCACTCGGATCGTCTACCCCCTAGACGTTCCTCTGACAGGGGTAGCCCGGCGTAGCTCTCTCTTGTTTTGTGTTTGTTTAGGGCATAGGTTGATGTAAAACCATGTTGGTTCACAAGTTGGGGCACTATCCTACCCGGTTTCACCTCGACGGGGAGATTCCCCCCTTATACGGGTATGGAACCTTCGCCTCTAGGTTAGAGCGCATGCATGCGAGGGGGGACACATGCAAGCACCTATACCAACCTCTCACCACACTCACAAACATATGCTAGGGTCACATGCAAGTTTTCATCTCATTCCAATGTTCTCGTGGTCTTCCTCCGGCGAAACCCTTATCTCTGTGCGCACTCGGATCGTCTACCCCCCTAGACGTTCCTCTGACAGGGGTAGCCCGGCGTAGCTCTCTCTTGTTTTGTGTTTGTTTAGGTCATAGGTTGATGTAAAACCATGTTGGTTCACAAGTTGGGGCACTATCCTACCCGGTTTCACCTCGACGGGGAGATTCCCCCCTTATACGGGTACGGAACCTTCGCCTCTAGGTTAGAGCGCATGCATGCGAGGGGGGACACATGCAAGCACCTATACCAACCTCTCACCACACTCACGCACATATGCTAGGGTCACATGCAAGTTTTCATCTCATTCCAATGTTCTCGTGGTCTTCCTCCGGCGAAACCCTGATCTCTGTGCGCACTCGGATCGTCTACCCCCCTAGACGTTCCTCTGACAGGGGTAGACCGGCGTAGCTCTCTCTTGTTTTGTGTTTGTTTAGGTCATAGGTTGATGTAAAATCATGTTGGTTCACAAGTTGGGGCACTATCCTACCCGGTTTCACCTCGACGGGGAGATTCCCCCCTTATACGGGTACGGAACCTTCGCCTCTAGGTTAGAGCGCATGCATGCGAGGGGGGACACATGCAAGCACCTATACCAACCTCTCACCACACTCACACACATATGCTAGGGTCACATGCAAGTTTTCATCTCATTCCAATGTTCTCGTGGTCTTCCTCCGGCGAAACCATGATCTCTGTGCGCACTCGGATCGTCTACCCCCCTAGACGTTCCTCTGACAGGGGTAGCCCGGCGTAGCTCTCTCTTGTTTTGTGTTTGTTTAGGTCATAGGTTGATGTAAAACCATGTTGGTTCACAAGTTGGGGCACTATCCTACCCGGTTTCACCTCGACAGGGAGATTCCCCCCTTATACGGGTACGAAACCTTCGCCTCTAGGTTAGAGCGCATGCATGCGAGGGGGGACACATGCAAGCACCTATACCAACCTCTCACCACACTCACAAACATATGCTAGGGTCACATGCAAGTTTTCATCTCATTCCAATGTTCTCGTGGTCTTCCTCCGGCGAAACCCTGATCTCTGTGCGCACTCGGATCGTCTACCCCCCTAGACGTTCCTCTGACAGGGGTAGCCCGGCGTAGCTCTCTCTTGTTTTGTGTTTGTTTAGGTCATAGGTTGATGTAAAACCATGTTGGTTCACAAGTTGGGGCACTATCCTACCCGGTTTCACCTCGACAGGGAGATTCCCCCCTTATACGGGTACGGAACCTTCGCCTCTAGGTTAGAGCGCATGCATGCGAGGGGGGACACATGCAAGCACCTATACCATCCTCTCACCACACTCACAAACATATGCTAGGGTCACATGCAAGTTTTCATCTCATTCCAATGTTCTCGTGGTCTTCCTCCGGCGAAACCCTGATCTCTGTGCGCACTCGGATCGTCTGCCCCCCTAGACGTTCCTCTGACAGGGGTAGCCCGGCGTAGCTCTCTCTTGTTTTGTGTTTGTTTAGGTCATAGGTTGATGTAAAACCATGTTGGTTCACAAGTTGGGGCACTACCCTACCCGGTTTCACCTCGACGGGGAGATTCCCCCCTTATACGGGTACGGAACCTTCGCCTCTAGGTTAGAGCGCATGCATGCGAGGGGGGACACATGCAAGCACCTATACCAACCTCTCACCACACTCACGCACATATGCTAGGGTCACATGCAAGTTTTCATCTCATTCCAATGTTCTCGTGGTCTTCCTCCGGCGAAACCCTGATCTCTGTGCGCACTCGGATCGTCTACCCCCCTAGACGTTCCTCTGACAGGGGTAGACCGGCGTAGCTCTCTCTTGTTTTGTGTTTGTTTAGGTCATAGGTTGATGTAAAATCATGTTGGTTCACAAGTTGGGGCACTATCCTACCCGGTTTCACCTCGACGGGGAGATTCCCCCCTTATACGGGTACGGAACCTTCGCCTCTAGGTTAGAGCGCATGCATGCGAGGGGGGACACATGCAAGCACCTATACCAACCTCTCACCACACTCACACACATATGCTAGGGTCACATGCAAGTTTTCATCTCATTCCAATGTTCTCGTGGTCTTCCTCCGGCGAAACCATGATCTCTGTGCGCACTCGGATCGTCTACCCCCCTAGACGTTCCTCTGACAGGGGTAGCCCGGCGTAGCTCTCTCTTGTTTTGTGTTTGTTTAGGTCATAGGTTGATGTAAAACCATGTTGGTTCACAAGTTGGGGCACTATCCTACCCGGTTTCACCTCGACGGGGAGATTCCCCCCTTATACGGGTACGGAACCTTCGCCTCTAGGTTAGAGCGCATGCATGCGAGGGGGGACACATGCAAGCACCTATACCAACCTCTCACCACACTCACGCACATATGCTAGGGTCACATGCAAGTTTTCATCTCATTCCAATGTTCTCGTGGTCTTCCTCCGGCGAAACCCTGATCTCTGTGCGCACTCGGATCGTCTACCCCCCTAGACGTTCCTCTGACAGGGGTAGCCCGGCGTAGCTCTCTCTTGTTTTGTGTTTGTTTAGGTCATAGGTTGATGTAAAACCATGTTGGTTCACAAGTTGGGGCACTATCCTACCCGGTTTCACCTCGACAGGGAGATTCCCCCCTTATACGGGTACGGAACCTTCGCCTCTAGGTTAGAGCGCATGCATGCGAGGGGGGACACATGCAAGCACCTATACCATCCTCTCACCACACTCACGCACATATGCTAGGGTCACATGCAAGTTTTCATCTCATTCCAATGTTCTCGTGGTCTTCCTCCGGCGAAACCCTGATCTCTGTGCGCACTCGGATCGTCTGCCCCCCTAGACGTTCCTCTGACAGGGGTAGCCCGGCGTAGCTCTCTCTTGTTTTGTGTTTGTTTAGGTCATAGGTTGATGTAAAACCATGTTGGTTCACAAGTTGGGGCACTACCCTACCCGGTTTCACCTCGACGGGGAGATTCCCCCCTTATACGGGTACGGAACCTTCGCCTCTAGGTTAGAGCGCATGCATGCGAGGGGGGACACATGCAAGCACCTATACCAACCTCTCACCACACTCACGCACATATGCTAGGGTCACATGCAAGTTTTCATCTCATTCCAATGTTCTCGTGGTCTTCCTCCGGCGAAACCCTGATCTCTGTGCGCACTCGGATCGTCTACCCCCCTAGACGTTCCTCTGACAGGGGTAGCCCGGCGTAGCTCTCTCTTGTTTTGTGTTTGTTTAGGTCATAGGTTGATGTAAAACCATGTTGGTTCACAAGTTGGGGCACTATCCTACCCGGTTTCATCTCGACGGGGAGATTCCCCCCTTATACGGGTACGGAACCTTCGCCTCTAGGTTAGAGCGCATGCATGCGAGGGGGGACACATGCAAGCACCTATACCAACCTCTCACCACACTCACACACATATGCTAGGGTCACATGCAAGTTTTCATCTCATTCCAATGTTCTCGTGTTCTTCCTCCGGCGAAACCCTGATCTCTGTGCGCACTCGGATCGTCTACCCCCCTAGACGTTCCTCTGACAGGGGTAGCCCGGCGTAGCTCTCTCTTGTTTTGTTTTTGTTTAGGTCATAGGTTGATGTAAAACCATGTTGGTTCACAAGTTGGGGCACTACCCTACCCGGTTTCACCTCGACGGGGAGATTCCCCCCTTATACGGGTACGGAACCTTCGCCTCTAGGTTAGAGCGCATGCATGCGAGGGGGGACACATGCAAGCACCTATACCAACCTCTCACCACACTCACGCACATATGCTAGGGTCACATGCAAGTTTTCATCTCATTCCAATGTTCTCGTGGTCTTCCTCCGGCGAAACCCTGATCTCTGTGCGCACTCGGATCGTCTACCCCCCTAGACGTTCCTCTGACAGGGGTAGACCGGCGTAGCTCTCTCTTGTTTTGTGTTTGTTTAGGTCATAGGTTGATGTAAAATCATGTTGGTTCACAAGTTGGGGCACTATCCTACCCGGTTTCACCTCGACGGGGAGATTCCCCCCTTATACGGGTACGGAACCTTCGCCTCTAGGTTAGAGCGCATGCATGCGAGGGGGGACACATGCAAGCACCTATACCAACCTCTCACCACACTCACACACATATGCTAGGGTCACATGCAAGTTTTCATCTCATTCCAATGTTCTCGTGGTCTTCCTCCGGCGAAACCATGATCTCTGTGCGCACTCGGATCGTCTACCCCCCTAGACGTTCCTCTGACAGGGGTAGCCCGGCGTAGCTCTCTCTTGTTTTGTGTTTGTTTAGGTCATAGGTTGATGTAAAACCATGTTGGTTCACAAGTTGGGGCACTATCCTACCCGGTTTCACCTCGACGGGGAGATTCCCCCCTTATACGGGTACGGAACCTTCGCCTCTAGGTTAGAGCGCATGCATGCGAGGGGGGACACATGCAAGCACCTATACCAACCTCTCACCACACTCACGCACATATGCTAGGGTCACATGCAAGTTTTCATCTCATTCCAATGTTCTCGTGGTCTTCCTCCGGCGAAACCCTGATCTCTGTGCGCACTCGGATCGTCTACCCCCCTAGACGTTCCTCTGACAGGGGTAGCCCGGCGTAGCTCTCTCTTGTTTTGTGTTTGTTTAGGTCATAGGTTGATGTAAAACCATGTTGGTTCACAAGTTGGGGCACTATCCTACCCGGTTTCACCTCGACAGGGAGATTCCCCCCTTATACGGGTACGGAACCTTCGCCTCTAGGTTAGAGCGCATGCATGCGAGGGGGGACACATGCAAGCACCTATACCATCCTCTCACCACACTCACGCACATATGCTAGGGTCACATGCAAGTTTTCATCTCATTCCAATGTTCTCGTGGTCTTCCTCCGGCGAAACCCTGATCTCTGTGCGCACTCGGATCGTCTGCCCCCCTAGACGTTCCTCTGACAGGGGTAGCCCGGCGTAGCTCTCTCTTGTTTTGTGTTTGTTTAGGTCATAGGTTGATGTAAAACCATGTTGGTTCACAAGTTGGGGCACTACCCTACCCGGTTTCACCTCGACGGGGAGATTCCCCCCTTATACGGGTACGGAACCTTCGCCTCTAGGTTAGAGCGCATGCATGCGAGGGGGGACACATGCAAGCACCTATACCAACCTCTCACCACACTCACGCACATATGCTAGGGTCACATGCAAGTTTTCATCTCATTCCAATGTTCTCGTGGTCTTCCTCCGGCGAAACCCTGATCTCTGTGCGCACTCGGATCGTCTACCCCCCTAGACGTTCCTCTGACAGGGGTAGCCCGGCGTAGCTCTCTCTTGTTTTGTGTTTGTTTAGGTCATAGGTTGATGTAAAACCATGTTGGTTCACAAGTTGGGGCACTATCCTACCCGGTTTCATCTCGACGGGGAGATTCCCCCCTTATACGGGTACGGAACCTTCGCCTCTAGGTTAGAGCGCATGCATGCGAGGGGGGACACATGCAAGCACCTATACCAACCTCTCACCACACTCACACACATATGCTAGGGTCACATGCAAGTTTTCATCTCATTCCAATGTTCTCGTGTTCTTCCTCCGGCGAAACCCTGATCTCTGTGCGCACTCGGATCGTCTACCCCCCTAGACGTTCCTCTGACAGGGGTAGCCCGGCGTAGCTCTCTCTTGTTTTGTTTTTGTTTAGGTCATAGGTTGATGTAAAACCATGTTGGTTCACAAGTTGGGGCACTATCCTACCCGGTTCCACCTCGACAGGGAGATTCCCCCCTTATACGGGTACGGAACCTTCGCCTCTAGGTTAGAGCGCATGCATGCGAGGGGGGACACATTCAAGCACCTATACCAACCTCTCACCACACTCACACACATATGCTAGGGTCACATGCAAGTTTTCATCTCATTCCAATGTTCTCGTGGTCTTCCTCCGGCGAAACCCTGATCTCTGTGCGCACTCGGATTGTCTACCCCCGTAGACGTTCCTCTGACAGGGGTAGCCCGGCGTAGCTCTCGCTTGTTTTGTGTTTGTTTAGGTCATAGGTTGATGTAAAACCATGTTGTTTCACAATTTGGGGCACTATCCTACCCGGTTTCACCTCGACGGGGAGATTCCCCCCTTCTACGGGTACGGAACCTTCGCCTCTAGGTTAGAGCGCATGCATGCGAGGGGGGACACATGCAAGCACCTATACCAACCTCTCACCACACTCACACACATATGCTAGGGTCACATGCAAGTTTTCATCTCATTCCAATGTTCTCGTGGTCTTCCTCCGGCGAAACCCTGATCTCTGTGCGCACTCGGATCGTCTACCCCCCTAGACGTTCCTCTGACAGGGGTAGCCCGGCATAGCTCTCTCTTGTTTTGTGTTTGTTTAGGTCATAGGTTGATGTAAAACCATGTTGGTTCACAAGTTGGGGCACTATCCTACCCGGTTTCACCTCGACAAGGAGATTCCCCCCTTATACGGGTACGGAACCTTCGCCTCTAGGTTAGAGCGCATGCATGCGAGGGGGGACACATTCAAGCACCTATACCAACCTCTCACCACACTCACGCACATATGCTAGGGTCACATGCAAGTTTTCATCTCATTCCAATGTTCTCGTGGTCTTCCTCCGGCGAAACCCTGATCTCTGTGCGCACTCGGATCGTCTACCCCCCTAGACGTTCCTCTGACAGGGGTAGCCCGGCGTAGCTCTCTCTTGTTTTGTGTTTGTTTAGGTCATAGGTTGATGTAAAACCATGTTGGTTCACAATTTGGGGCACTATCCTACCCGGTTTCACCTCGACGGGGAGATTCCCCCCTTATACGGGTACGGAACCTTCGCCTCTAGGTTAGAGCGCATGCATGCGAGGGGGGACACATGCAAGCACCTATACCAACCTCTCACCACACTCACGCACATATGCTAGGGTCACATGCAAGTTTTCATCTCATTCCAATGTTCTCGTGGTCTTCCTCCGGCGAAACCCTGATCTCTGTGCGCACTCGGATCGTCTACCCCCCTAGACGTTCCTCTGACAGGGGTAGCCCGGCGTAGCTCTCTCTTGTTTTGGGTTTGGTTAGGTCATAGGTTGATGTAAAACCATGTTGGTTCACAAGTTGGGGCACTATCCTACCCGGTTTCACCTCGACGGGGAGATTCCCCCTTATACGGGTACGGAACCTTCGCCTCTAGGTTAGAGCGCATGCATGCGAGGGGGGACACATGCAAGCACCTATACCAACCTCTCACCACACTCACGCACATATGCTAGGGTCACATGCAAGTTTTCATCTCATTCCAATGTTCTCGTGGTCTTCCTCCGGCGAAACCCTGATCTCTGTGCGCACTCGGATCGTCTACCCCCCTAGACGTTCCTCTGACAGGGGTAGCCCGGCGTAGCTCTCTCTTGTTTTGTGTTTGTTTAGGTCATAGGTTGATGTAAAACCATGTTGGTTCACAAGTTGGGGCACTATCCTACCCGGTTTCACCTCGACGGGGAGATTCCCCCCTTATACGGGTACGGAACCTTCGCCTCGAGGTTAGAGCGCATGCATGCGAGGGGGAACACATGCAAGCACCTATACCAACCTCTCACCACACTCACGCACATATGGTAGGGTCACATGCAAGTTTTCATCTCATTCCAATGTTCTCGTGGTCTTCCTCCGGCGAAACCCTGATCTCTGTGCGCACTCGGATCGTCTACCCCCCTAGACGTTCCTCTGACAGGGGTAGCCCGGCGTAGCTCTCTCTTGTTTTGTGTTTGTTTAGGTCATAGGTTGATGTAAAACCATGTTGGTTCACAAGTTGGGGCACTATCCTACCCGGTTTCACCTCGACGGGGAGATTCCCCCCTTATACGGGTACGGAACCTTCGCCTCTAGGTTAGAGCGCATGCATGCGAGGGGGGACACATGCAAGCACCTATACCAACCTCTCACCACACTCACACACATATGCTAGGGTCACATGCAAGTTTTCATCTCATTCCAATATTCTCGTGGTCTTCCTCCGGCGAAACCCTGATCTCTGTGCGCACTCGGATCGTCTACCCCCTAGACGTTCCTCTGACAGGGGTAGCCCGACGTATCTCTCTCTTGTTTTGTGTTTGTTTAGGTTATAGGTTGATGTAAAACCATGTTGGTTCACAAGTTGGGGCACTATCCTACCCGGTTTCACCTCGACGGGGAGATTCCCCCCTTATACGGGTACGGAACCTTCGCCTCTAGGTTAGAGCGCATGCATGCGAGGGGGGACACATGCAAGCACCTATACCAACCTCTCACCACACTCACACACATATGATAGGGTCACATGCAAGTTTTCATCTCATTCCAATGTTCTCGTGGTCTTCCTCCGGCGAAACCCTGATCTCTGTGCGCACTCGGATCGTCTACCCCCCTAGACGTTCCTCTAACAGGGGTAGCCCGGCGTAGCTCTCTCTTGTTTTGTGTTTGTTTAGGTCATAGGTTGATGTAAAACCATGTTGGTTCACAAGTTGGGGCACTATCCTACCCGGTTTCACCTCGACGGGGAGATTCCCCCCTTATACGGGTACGGAACCTTCGCCTCTAGGTTAGAGCGCATGCATGCGAGGGGGAACACATGCAAGCACCTATACCAACCTCTCACCACACTCACACACATATGGTAGGGTCACATGCAAGTTTTCATCTCATTCCAATGTTCTCGTGGTCTTCCTCCGGCGAAACCCTGATCTCTGTGCGCACTCGGATCGTCAACCCCCGTAGACGTTCCTCTGACAGGGGTAGCCCGGCGTAGCTCTCTCTTGTTTTGTGTTTGTTTAGGTCATAGGTTGATGTAAAACCATGTTGGTTCACAATTTGGGGCACTATCCTACCCGGTTTCACCTCGACAGGGAGATTCCCCCTTATACGGGTACGGAACCTTCGCCTCTAGGTGAGAGCGCATGCATGCGAGGGGGGACACATGCAAGCACCTATACCAACCTCTCACCACACTCACACACATATGCTAGGGTCACATGCAAGTTTTCATCTCATTCCAATGTTCTCGTGGTCTTCCTCCGGCGAAACCCTGATCTCTGTGCGCACTCGGATCGTCTACCCCCCTAGACGTTCCTCTGACAGGGGTAGCCCGGCGTAGCTCTCTCTTGTTTTGTGTTTGTTTAGGTCATAGGTTGATGTAAAACCATGTTGGTTCACAAGTTGGGGCACTATCCTACCCGGTTTCACCTCGACGGGGAGATTCCCCCCTTATACGGGTACGGAACCTTCGCCTCTAGGTTAGAGCGCATGCATGCGAGGGGGGACACATTCAAGCACCTATACCAACCTCTCACCACACTCACACACATATGATAGGGTCACATCCAAGTTTTCATCTCATTACAATGTTCTCGTGGTCTTCCTCCGGCGAAACCCTGATCTCTGTGCGCACTCGGATCGTCTACCCCCATAGACGTTCCTCTGACAGGGGTAGCCCGGCGTAGCTCTCTCTTGTTTTGTGTTTGTTTAGGTCATAGGTTGATGTAAAACCATGTTGGTTCACAAGTTGGGGCACTATCCTACCCGGTTTCACCTTGACGGGGAGATTCCCCCCTTATACGGGTACGGAACCTTCGCCTCTAGGTTAGAGCGCATGCATGCGAGGGGGGACACATGCAAGCACCTATACCAACCTCTCACCACACTCACGCACATATGCTAGGGTCACATGCAAGTTTTCATCTCATTCCAATGTTCTCGTGGTCTTCCTCCGGCGAAACCCTGATCTCTGTGCGCACTCGGATCGTCTACCCCCCTAGACGTTCCTCTGACACGGGTAGCCCGGCGTAGCTCTCTCTTGTTTTGTGTTTGTTTAGGTCATAGGTTGATGTAAAACCATGTTGGTTCACAAGTGGGGGCACTATCCTAGCCGGTTTCACCTCGACGGGGAGATTCCCCCCTTATACGGGTACGGAACCTTCGCCTCTATGTTAGAGCGCATGCATGCGAGGGGGGACACATGCAAGCACCTATACCAACCTCTCACCACACTCACACACATATGCTAGGGTCAAATACAAGTTTTCATCTCATTCCAATGTTCTCATGGTCTTCCTCCGGCGAAACCCTGATCTCTGTGCGCACTCGGATCGTCTACCCCCCTAGACGTTCCTCTGACAGGGGTAGCCCGGCGTAGCTCTCTCTTGTTTTGTGTTTTTTTAGGTCATAGGTTGATGTAAAACCATGTTGGTTCACAAGTTGGGGCACTATCCTACCCGGTTCCACCTCGACAGGGAGATTCCCCCCTTATACGGGTATGGAACCTTCGCCTCTAGGTTAGAGCGCATGCATGCGAGGGGGGACACATGCAAGCACCTATACCAACCTCTCACCACACTCACGCACATATGCTAGGGTCACATGCAAGTTTTCATCTCATTCCAATGTTCTCGTGATCTTCCTCCGGCGAAACCCTTATCTCTATGCGCACTCGGATCGTCTACCCCCCTAGACGTTCCTCTGACAGGGGTAGCCCGGCGTAGCTCTCTCTTGTTTTGTGTTTGTTTAGGTCATAGGTTGATGCAAAACCATGTTGGTTCACAAGTTGGGGCACTATCCTACCCGGTTTCACCTCGACGGGGAGATTCCCCCCTTATACGGGTACGGAACCTTCGCCTCTAGGTTAGAGCGCATGCATGCGAGGGGGGACACATGCAAGCACCTATAACAACCTCTCACCACACTCACGCACATATGCTAGGGTCACATGCAAGTTTTCATCTCATTCCAATGTTCTCGTGGTCTTCCTCCGGCGAAACCCTGATCTCTGTGCGTACTCGGATCGTCTACCCCCCTAGACGTTCCTCTGACAGGGGTAGACCGGCGTAGCTCTCTCTTGTTTTGTGTTTGTTTAGGTCATAGGTTGATGTAAAACCATGTTGGTTCACAAGTTGGGGCACTATCCTACCCGGTTTCACCTCGACGGGGAGATTCCCCCCTTATACGGGTACGGAACCTTCGCCTCTAGGTTAGAGCGCATGCATGCGAGGGGGGACACATGCAAGCACCTATACCAACCTCTCACCACACTCACACACATATGCTAGGGTCACATGCAAGTTTTCATCTCATTCCAATGTTCTCGTGGTCTTCCTCCGGCGAAACCATGATCTCTGTGCGCACTCGGATCGTCTACCCCCCTAGACGTTCCTCTGACAGGGGTAGCCCGGCGTAGCTCTCTCTTGTTTTGTGTTTGTTTAGGTCATAGGTTGATGTAAAACCATGTTGGTTCACAAGTTGGGGCACTATCCTACCCGGTTTCACCTCGACGGGGAGATTCCCCCCTTATACGGGTACGGAACCTTCGCCTCTAGGTTAGAGCGCATGCATGCGAGGGGGGACACATGCAAGCACCTATACCAACCACTCACCACACTCACGCACATATGCTAGGGTCACATGCAAGTTTTCATCTCATTCCAATGTTCTCGTGGTCTTCCTCCGGTGAAACCCTGATCTCTGTGCGCACTCGGATCGTCTACCCCCGTAGACGTTCCTCTGACAGGGGTAGCCAGGCGTATCTCTCTCTTGTTTTGTGTTTGTTTAGGTCATAGGTTGATGTAAAACCATGTTGGTTCACAAGTTGGGGCACTATCCTACCCGGTTTCACCTCGATGGGGAGATTCCCCCCTTATACGGGTACGGAACCTTCGCCTCTAGGTTAGAGCGCATGCATGCGAGGGGGGACACATGCAAGCACCTATACCAACCTCTCACCACACTCACGCACATATGCTAGGGTCACATGCAAGTTTTCATCTCATTCCAATGTTCTCGTGGTCTTCCTCCGGCGAAACCCTGATCTCTGTGCGCACTCGGATCGTCTACCCCCTAGACGTTCCTCTGACAGGGGTAGCCCGGCGTAGCTCTCTCTTGTTTTGTGTTTGTTTAGGTCATAGGTTGATGTAAAACCATGTTGGTTCACAAGTTGGGGCACTATCCTACCCGGTTTCACCTCGACGGGGAGATTCCCCCCTTATACGGGTACGGAACCTTCGCCTCTAGGTTAGAGCGCATGCATGCGAGGGGGGACACATGCAAGCACCTATACCAACCTCTCACCACACTCACACACATATGCTAGCGTCACATGCAAGTTTTCATCTCATTCCAATGTTCTCGTGGTCTTCCTCCGGCGAAACCCTGATCTCTGTGCGCACTCGGATCGTCTACCCCCCCTAGACGTTCCTCTGACAGGGGTAGCCCGGCGTAGCTCTCTCTTGTTTTGTGTTTGTTTAGGTCATAGGTTGATGTAAAACCATGTTGGTTCACAAGTTGGGGCACTATCCTACCCGGTTTCACCTCGACGGGGAGATTCCCCCCTTATACGGGTATGGAACCTTCGCCTCTAGGTTAGAGCGCATGCATGCGAGGGGGGACACATGCAAGCACCTATACCAACCTCTCACCACACTCACAAACATATGCTAGGGTCACATGCAAGTTTTCATCTCATTCCAATGTTCTCGTGGTCTTCCTCCGGCGAAACCCTGATCTCTGTGCACTCGGATCGTCTACCCCCTAGACGTTCCTCTGACAGGGGTAGCCCGGCGTAGCTCTCTCTTGTTTTGTGTTTGTTTAGGTCATAGGTTGATGTAAAACCATGTTGGTTCACTAGTTGGGGCACTATCCTACCCGGTATCACCTCGACGGGGAGATTCCCCACTTATACGGGTATGGAACCTTCGCCTCTAGGTTAGAGCGCATGCATGCGAGGGGGGACACATGCAAGCACCTATACCAACCTCTCACCACACTCACGCACATATGCTAGGGTCACATGCAAGTTTTCATCTCATTCCAATGTTCTCGTGGTCTTCCTCCGGCGAAACCCTGATCTCTGTGCGCACTCGGATCGTCTACCCCCCTAGACGTTCCTCTGACAGGGGTAGCCCGGCGTAGCTCTCTCTTGTTTTGTGTTTGTTTAGGTCATAGGTTGATGTAAAACCATGTTGGTTCACTAGTTGGGGCACTATCCTACCCGGTTTCACCTCGACGGGGAGATTCCCCCCTTATACGGGTACGGAACCTTCGCCTCTAGGTTAGAGCGCATGCATGCGAGGGGGAACACATGCAAGCACCTATACCAACCTCTCACCACACTCACGCACATATGCTAGGGTCACATGCAAGTTTTCATCTCATTCCAATGTTCTCGTGGTCTTCCTCCGGCGAAACCCTGATCTCTGTGCGCACTCGGATCGTCTACCCCCGTAGACGTTCCTCTGACAGGGGTAGCCCGGCGTAGCTCTCTCTTGTTTTGTGTTTGTTTAGGTCATAGGTTGATGTAAAACCATGTTGGTTCACAAGTTGGGGCACTATCCTACCCGGTTTCACCTCGACAGGGAGATTCCCCCCTTATACGGGTACGGAACCTTCGCCTCTAGGTTAGAGCGCATGCATGCGAGGGGGGACACATGCAAGCACCTATACCATCCTCTCACCACACTCACGCACATATGCTAGGGTCACATGCAAGTTTTCATCTCATTCCAATGTTCTCGTGGTCTTCCTCCGGCGAAACCCTGATCTCTGTGCGCACTCGGATCGTCTACCCCCCTAGACGTTCCTCTGACAGGGGTAGCCCGGCGTAGCTCTCTCTTGTTTTGTGTTTGTTTAGGTCATAGGTTGATGTAAAACCATGTTGGTTCACAAGTTGGGGCACTACCCTACCCGGTTTCACCTCGACGGGGAGATTCCCCCCTTATACGGGTACGGAACCTTCGCCTCTAGGTTAGAGCGCATGCATGCGAGGGGGGACACATGCAAGCACCTATACCAACCTCTCACCACACTCACGCACATATGCTAGGGTCACATGCAAGTTTTCATCTCATTCCAATGTTCTCGTGGTCTTCCTCCGGCGAAACCCTGATCTCTGTGCGCACTCGGATCGTCTACCCCCCTAGACGTTCCTCTGACAGGGGTAGCCCGGCGTAGCTCTCTCTTGTTTTTTGTTTGTTTAGGTCATAGGTTGATGTAAAACCATGTTGGTTCACAAGTTGGGGCACTATCCTACCCGGTTTCACCTCGACGGGGAGATTCCCCTTATACGGGTACGGAACCTTCGCCTCTAGGTTAGAGCGCATGCATGCGAGGGGGAACACATGCAAACACCTATACCAACCTCTCACCACACTCACGCACATATGCTAGGGTCACATGCAAGTTTTCATCTCATTCCAATGTTCTCGTGGTCTTCCTCCGGCGAAACCCTGATCTCTGTGCGTACTCGGATCGTCTACCCCCCTAGACGTTCCTCTGACAGGGGAAGCCCGGCGTAGCTCTCTCTTGTTTTGTGTTTGTTTAGGTCATAGGTTGATGTAAAACCATGTTGGTTCACAAGTTGGGGCACTATCCTACCCGGTTTCACCTCGACGGGGAGATTCCCCCCTTATACGGGTACGACACCTTCGCCTCTAGGTTAGAGCGCATGCATGCGAGGGGGGACACATGCAAGCACCTATACCAACCTCTCACCACACTCACACACATATGCTAGCGTCACATGCAAGTTTTCATCTCATTCCAATGTTCTCGTGGTCTTTCTCCGGCGAAACCCTGATCTCTGTGCGCACACGGATCGTCTACCCCCGTAGACGTTCCTCTGACAGGGGTAGCCCGGCGTAGCTCTCTCTTGTTTTGTGTTTGTTTAGGTCATAGGTTGATGTAAAACCATGTTGGTTCACAAGTTGGGGCACTATCCTACCCGGTTTCACCTCGACGGGGAGATTCCCCCCTTATACGGGTACGGAACCTTCGCCTCTAGGTTAGAGCGCATGCATGCGAGGGGGGACACATGCAAGCACCTATACCAACCTCTCACCACACTCACACACATATGCTAGGGTCACATGCAAGTTTTCATCTCATTCCAATGTTCTCATGGTCTTCCTCCGGCGAAACCCTGATCTCTGTGCGCACTCGGATCGTCTACCCCCCTAGACGTTCCTCTGACAGGGGTAGCCCGGCGTAGCTCTCTCTTGTTTTGTGTTTGTTTAGGTCATAGGTTGATGTAAAACCATGTTGGTTCACAAGTTGGGGCACTATCCTACCCGGTTTCACCTCGACGGGGAGATTCCCCCCTTATACGGGTATGGAACCTTCGCCTCTAGGTTAGAGCGCATGCATGCGAGGGGGGACACATGCAAGCACCTATACCAACCTCTCACCACACTCACACACATATGCTAGCGTCACATGCAAGTTTTCATCTCATTCCAATGTTCTCGTGGTCTTCCTCCGGCGAAACCCTGATCTCTGTGCGCACTCGGATCGTCTACCCCCCTAGACGTTCCTCTGACAGGGGTAGCCCGGCGTAGCTCTCTCTTGTTTTGTGTTTGTTTAGGTCATAGGTTGATGTAAAACCATGTTGGTTCACAAGTTGGGGCACTATCCTACCCGGTTTCACCTCGACGGGGAGATTCCCCCCTTATACGGGTACGGAACCTTCGCCTCTAGGTTAGAGCGCATGCATGCGAGGGGGGACACATGCAAGCACCTATACCAACCTCTCACCACACTCACGCACATATGCTAGGGTCACATGCAAGTTTTCATCTCATTCCAATGTTCTCGTGGTCTTCCTCCGGCGAAACCCTGATCTCTGTGCGCACTCGGATCGTCTACCCCCCTAGACGTTCCTCTGACAGGGGTAGCCCGGCGTAGCTCTCTCTTGTTTTTTGTTTGTTTAGGTCATAGGTTGATGTAAAACCATGTTGGTTCACAAGTTGGGGCACTATCCTACCCGGTTTCACCTCGACGGGGAGATTCCCCTTATACGGGTACGGAACCTTCGCCTCTAGGTTAGAGCGCATGCATGCGAGGGGGAACACATGCAAACACCTATACCAACCTCTCACCACACTCACGCACATATGCTAGGGTCACATGCAAGTTTTCATCTCATTCCAATGTTCTCGTGGTCTTCCTCCGGCGAAACCCTGATCTCTGTGCGTACTCGGATCGTCTACCCCCCTAGACGTTCCTCTGACAGGGGAAGCCCGGCGTAGCTCTCTCTTGTTTTGTGTTTGTTTAGGTCATAGGTTGATGTAAAACCATGTTGGTTCACAAGTTGGGGCACTATCCTACCCGGTTTCACCTCGACGGGGAGATTCCCCCCTTATACGGGTACGACACCTTCGCCTCTAGGTTAGAGCGCATGCATGCGAGGGGGGACACATGCAAGCACCTATACCAACCTCTCACCACACTCACACACATATGCTAGCGTCACATGCAAGTTTTCATCTCATTCCAATGTTCTCGTGGTCTTTCTCCGGCGAAACCCTGATCTCTGTGCGCACACGGATCGTCTACCCCCGTAGACGTTCCTCTGACAGGGGTAGCCCGGCGTAGCTCTCTCTTGTTTTGTGTTTGTTTAGGTCATAGGTTGATGTAAAACCATGTTGGTTCACAAGTTGGGGCACTATCCTACCCGGTTTCACCTCGACGGGGAGATTCCCCCCTTATACGGGTACGGAACCTTCGCCTCTAGGTTAGAGCGCATGCATGCGAGGGGGGACACATGCAAGCACCTATACCAACCTCTCACCACACTCACACACATATGCTAGGGTCACATGCAAGTTTTCATCTCATTCCAATGTTCTCATGGTCTTCCTCCGGCGAAACCCTGATCTCTGTGCGCACTCGGATCGTCTACCCCCCTAGACGTTCCTCTGACAGGGGTAGCCCGGCGTAGCTCTCTCTTGTTTTGTGTTTGTTTAGGTCATAGGTTGATGTAAAACCATGTTGGTTCACAAGTTGGGGCACTATCCTACCCGGTTTCACCTCGACGGGGAGATTCCCCCCTTATACGGGTATGGAACCTTCGCCTCTAGGTTAGAGCGCATGCATGCGAGGGGGGACACATGCAAGCACCTATACCAACCTCTCACCACACTCACACACATATGCTAGCGTCACATGCAAGTTTTCATCTCATTCCAATGTTCTCGTGGTCTTCCTCCGGCGAAACCCTGATCTCTGTGCGCACTCGGATCGTCTACCCCCCTAGACGTTCCTCTGACAGGGGTAGCCCGGCGTAGCTCTCTCTTGTTTTGTGTTTGTTTAGGTCATAGGTTGATGTAAAACCATGTTGGTTCACAAGTTGGGGCACTATCCTACCCGGTTTCACCTCGACGGGGAGATTCCCCCCTTATACGGGTACGGAACCTTCGCCTCTAGGTTAGAGCGCATGCATGCGAGGGGGGACACATGCAAGCACCTATACCAACCTCTCACCACACTCACACACATATGCTAGGGTCACATGCAAGTTTTCATCTCATTCCAATGTTCTCGTGTTCTTCCTCCGGCGAAACCCTGATCTCTGTGCGCACTCGGATCGTCTACCCCCCTAGACGTTCCTCTGACAGGGGTAGCCCGGCGTAGCTCTCTCTTGTTTTGTGTTTGTTTAGGTCATAGGTTGATGTAAAACCATGTTGGTTCACAAGTTGGGGCACTATCCTACCCGGTTTCACCTCGACAGGGAGATTCCCCCCTTATACGGGTATGGATCCTTCGCCTCTAGGTTAGAGCGCATGCATGCGAGGGGGGAAACATGCAAGCACCTATACCAACCTCTCACCACACTCACACACATATGCTAGGGTCACATGCAAGTTTTCATCTCATTCCAATGTTCTCGTGGTCTTCCTCCGGCGAAACCCTGATCTCTGTGCGCACTCGGATCGTCTACCCCCCTAGACGTTCCTCTGACAGGGGTAGCCCGACGTAGCTCTCTCTTGTTTTGTGTTTGTTTAGGTCATATGTTGATGTAAAACCATGTTGGTTCACAAGTTGGGGCACTATCCTACCCGGTTTCACCTCGACGGGGAGATTCCCCCCTTATACGGGTACGGAACCTTCGCCTCTAGGTTAGAGCGCATGCATGCGAGGGTGGACACATGCAAGCACCTATACCAACCTCTCACCACACTCACACACATATGATAGGGTCACATGCAAGTTTTCATCTCATTCCAATGTTCTCGTGGTCTTCCTCCGGCGAAACCCTAATCTCTGTGCGCACTCGGATCGTCTACCCCCCTAGACGTTCCTCTGACAGGGGTAGCCCGGCGTAGCTCTCTCTTGTTTTGTGTTTGTTTAGGTCATAGGTTGATGTAAAACCATGTTGGTTCACAAGTTGGGGCACTATCCTACCCGGTTTCACCTCGACGGGGAGATTCCCCCCTTATACGGGTACGGAACCTTCGCCTCTAGGTTAGAGCGCATGCATGCGAGGGGGAACACATGCAAGCACCTATACCAACCTCTCACCACACTCACACACATATGGTAGGGTCACATGCAAGTTTTCATCTCATTTCAATGTTCTCGTGGTCTTCCTCCGGCGAAACCCTGATCTCTGTGCGCACTCGGATCGTCTACCCCCCTAGACGTTCCTCTGACAGGGGTAGCCCGGCGTAGCTCTCTCTTGTTTTGTGTTTGTTTAGGTCATAGGTTGATGTAAAACCATGTTGGTTCACAAGTTGGGGCACTATCCTACCCGGTTTCACCTCGACAGGGAGATTCCCCCCTTATACGGGTATGGATCCTTCGCCTCTAGGTTAGAGCGCATGCATGCGAGGGGGGAAACATGCAAGCACCTATACCAACCTCTCACCACACTCACACACATATGCTAGGGTCACATGCAAGTTTTCATCTCATTCCAATGTTCTCGTGGTCTTCCTCGGGCGAAACCCTGATCTCTGTGCGCACTCGGATCGTCTACCCCCCTAGACGTTCCTCTGACAGGGGTAGCCCGACGTAGCTCTCTCTTGTTTTGTGTTTGTTTAGGTCATAGGTTGATGTAAAACCATGTTGGTTCACAAGTTGGGGCACTATCCTACCCGGTTTCACCTCGACGGGGAGATTCCCCCCTTATACGGGTACGGAACCTTCGCCTCTAGGTTAGAGCGCATGCATGCGAGGGTGGACACATGCAAGCACCTATACCAACCTCTCACCACACTCACACACATATGATAGGGTCACATGCAAGTTTTCATCTCATTCCAATGTTCTCGTGGTCTTCCTCCGGCGAAACCCTGATCTCTGTGCGCACTCGGATCGTCTACCCCCCTAGACGTTCCTCTGACAGGGGTAGCCCGGCGTAGCTCTCTCTTGTTTTGTGTTTGTTTAGGTCATAGGTTGATGTAAAACCATGTTGGTTCACAAGTTGGGGCACTATCCTACCCGGTTTCACCTCGACGGGGAGATTCCCCCCTTATACGGGTACGGAACCTTCGCCTCTAGGTTAGAGCGCATGCATGCGAGGGGGAACACATGCAAGCACCTATACCAACCTCTCACCACACTCACACACATATGGTAGGGTCACATGCAAGTTTTCATCTCATTTCAATGTTCTCGTGGTCTTCCTCCGGCGAAACCCTGATCTCTGTGCGCACTCGGATCGTCTACCCCCCTAGACGTTCCTCTGACAGGGGTAGCCCGGCGTAGCTCTCTCTTGTTTTGTGTTTGTTTAGGTCATAGGTTGATGTAAAACCATGTTGGTTCACAAGTTGGGGCACTATCCTACCCGGTTTCACCTCGACAGGGAGATTCCCCCCTTATACGGGTATGGATCCTTCGCCTCTAGGTTAGAGCGCATGCATGCGAGGGGGGAAACATGCAAGCACCTATACCAACCTCTCACCACACTCACACACATATGCTAGGGTCACATGCAAGTTTTCATCTCATTCCAATGTTCTCGTGGTTTTCCTCCGGCGAAACCCTTATCTCTGTGCGCACTCGGATCGTCTACCCCCCTAGACGTTCCTCTGACAGGGGTAGCCCGACGTAGCTCTCTCTTGTTTTGTGTTTGTTTAGGTCATAGGTTGATGTAAAACCATGTTGGTTCACAAGTTGGGGCACTATCCTACCCGGTTTCACCTCGACGGGGAGATTCCCCCCTTATACGGGTACGGAACCTTCGACTCTAGGTTAGAGCGCATGCATGCGAGGGTGGACACATGCAAGCACCTATACCAACCTCTCACCACACTCACACACATATGATAGGGTCACATGCAAGTTTTCATCTCATTCCAATGTTCTCGTGGTCTTCCTCCGGCGAAACCCTGATCTCTGTGCGCACTCGGATCGTCTACCCCCCTAGACGTTCCTCTGACAGGGGTAGCCCGGCGTAGCTCTCTCTTGTTTTGTGTTTGTTTAGGTCATAGGTTGATGTAAAACCATGTTGGTTCACAAGTTGGGGCACTATCCTACCCGGTTTCACCTCGACGGGGAGATTCCCCCCTTATACGGGTACGGAACCTTCGCCTCTAGGTTAGAGCGCATGCATGCGAGGGGGAACACATGCAAGCACCTATACCAACCTCTCACCACACTCACACACATATGGTAGGGTCACATGCAAGTTTTCATCTCATTTCAATGTTCTCGTGGTCTTCCTCCGGCGAAACCCTGATCTCTGTGCGCACTCGGATCGTCTACCCCCCTAGACGTTCCTCTGACAGGGGTAGCCCGGCGTAGCTCTCTCTTGTTTTGTGTTTGTTTAGGTCATAGGTTGATGTAAAACCATGTTGGTTCACAAGTTGGGGCACTATCCTACCCGGTTTCACCTCGACAGGGAGATTCCCCCCTTATACGGGTACGGAACCTTCGCCTCTAGGTTAGAGCGCATGCATGCGAGGGGGGACACATGCAAGCACCTATACCAACCTCTCACCACACTCACACACATATGCTAGGGTCACATGCAAGTTTTCATCTCATTCCAATGTTCTCGTGGTCTTCCTCCGGCGAAACCCTGATCTCTGTGCGCACTCGGATCGTCTACCCCCCTAGACGTTCCTCTGACAGGGGTAGCCCGGCGTAGCTCTCTCTTGTTTTGTTTTTGTTTAGGTCATAGGTTGATGTAAAACCATGTTGGTTCACAAGTTGGGGCACTATCCTACCCGGTTTCACCTCGACGGGGAGATTCCCCCCTTATACGGGTACGGAACCTTCGCCTCTAGGTTAGAGCGCATGCATGCGAGGGGGGACACATGCAAGCACCTATACCAACCTCTCACCACACTCACACACATATGATAGGGTCACATCCAAGTTTTCATCTCATTACAATGTTCTCGTGGTCTTCCTCCGGCGAAACCCCGATCTCTGTGCGCACTCGGATCGTCTACCCCCCTAGACGTTCCTTTGACAGGGGTAGCCTGGCGTAGCTCTCTCTTGTTTTGCGTTTGTTTAGGTCAGAGGTTGATGTAAAACCATGTTGGTTCACAAGTTGGGGCACTATCCTACCCGGTTCCACCTCGACAGGGAGATTCCCCCCTTATACGGGTACGGAACCTTCGCCTCTAGGTTAGAGCGCATGCATGCGAGGGGGGACACATTCAAGCACCTATACCAACCTCTCACCACACTCACACACATATGCTAGGGTCACATGCAAGTTTTCATCTCATTCCAATGTTCTCGTGGTCTTCCTCCGGCGAAACCCTGATCTCTGTGCGCACTCGGATTGTCTACCCCCGTAGACGTTCCTCTGACAGGGGTAGCCCGGCGTAGCTCTCGCTTGTTTTGTGTTTGTTTAGGTCATAGGTTGATGTAAAACCATGTTGTTTCACAATTTGGGGCACTATCCTACCCGGTTTCACCTCGACGGGGAGATTCCCCCCTTCTACGGGTACGGAACCTTCGCCTCTAGGTTAGAGCGCATGCATGCGAGGGGGGACACATGAAAGCACCTATACCAACCTCTCACCGCACTCACACACATATGCTAGGGTCACATGCAAGTTTTCATCTCATTCCAATGTTCTCGTGGTCTTCCTCCGGCGAAACCCTGATCTCTGTGCGCACTCGGATCGTCTACCCCCCTAGACGTTCCTCTGACAGGGGTAGCCCGGCATAGCTCTCTCTTGTTTTGTGTTTGTTTAGGTCATAGGTTGATGTAAAACCATGTTGGTTCACAAGTTGGGGCACTATCCTACCCGGTTTCACCTCGACAAGGAGATTCCCCCCTTATACGGGTACGGAACCTTCGCCTCTAGGTTAGAGCGCATGCATGCGAGGGGGGACACATGCAAGCACCTATACCAACCTCTCACCACACTCACGCACATATGCTAGGGTCACATGCAAGTTTTCATCTCATTCCAATGTTCTCGTGGTCTTCCTCCGGCAAAACCCTGATCTCTGTGCGCACTCGGATCGTCTACCCCCCTAGACGTTCCTCTGACAGGGGTAGCCCGGCATAGCTCTCTCTTGTTTTGTGTTTGTTTAGGTCATAGGTTGATGTAAAACCATGTTGGTTCACAAGTTGGGGCACTATCCTACCCGGTTTCACCTCGACAAGGAGATTCCCCCCTTATACGGGTACGGAACCTTCGCCTCTAGGTTAGAGCGCATGCATGCGAGGGGGGACACATGCAAGCACCTATACCAACCTCTCACCACACTCACGCACATATGCTAGGGTCACATGCAAGTTTTCATCTCATTCCAATGTTCTCGTGGTCTTCCTCCGGCAAAACCCTGATCTCTGTGCGCACTCGGATCGTCTACCCCCCTAGACGTTCCTCTGACAGGGGTAGCCCGGCGTAGCTCTCTCTTGTTTTGTGTTTGTTTAGGTCATAGGTTGATGTAAAACCATGTTGGTTCACAATTTGGGGCACTATCCTACCCGGTTTCACCTCGACGGGGAGATTCCCCCCTTATACGGGTACGGAACCTTCGCCTCTAGGTTAGAGCGCATGCATGCGAGGGGGGACACATGCAAGCACCTATACCAACCTCTCACCACACTCACGCACATATGCTAGGGTCACATGCAAGTTTTCATCTCATTCCAATGTTCTCGTGGTCTTCCTCCGGCGAAACCCTGATCTCTGTGCGCACTCGGATCGTCTACCCCCCTAGACGTTCCTCTGACAGGGGTAGCCCGGCATAGCTCTCTCTTGTTTTGGGTTTGGTTAGGTCATAGGTTGATGTAAAACCATGTTGGTTCACAAGTTGGGGCACTATCCTACCCGGTTTCACCTCGACGGGGAGATTCCCCCTTATACGGGTACGGAACCTTCGCCTCTAGGTTAGAGCGCATGCATGCGAGGGGGGACACATGCAAGCACCTATACCAACCTCTCACCACACTCACGCACATATGCTAGGGTCACACGAAAGTTTTCATCTCATTCCAATGTTCTCGTGGTCTTCCTCCGGCGAAACCCTGATCTCTGTGCGCACTCGGATCGTCTACCCCCCTAGACGTTCCTCTGACAGGGGTAGCCCGGCGTAGCTCTCTCTTGTTTTGTGTTTGTTTAGGTCATAGGTTGATGTAAAACCATGTTGGTTCACAAGTTGGGGCACTATCCTACCCGGTTTCACCTCGACGGGGAGATTCCCCACTTATACGGGTATGGAACCTTCGCCTCGAGGTTAGAGCGCATGCATGCGAGGGGGGACACATGCAAGCACCTATACCAACCTCTCACCACACTCACGCACATATGCTAGTGTCACATGCAAGTTTTCATCTCATTCCAATGTTCTCGTGGTCTTCCTCCGGCGAAACCCTGATCTCTGTGCGCACTCGGATCGTCTACCCCCCTAGACGTTCCTCTGACAGGGGTAGCCCGGCGTAGCTCTCTCTTGTTTTGTGTTTGTTTAGGTCATAGGTTGATGTAAAACCATGTTGGTTCACAAGTTGGGGCACTATCCTACCCGGTTTCACCTCCATGGGGAGATTCCCCCCTTATACGGGTACGGAACCTTCGCCTCTAGGTTAGAGCGCATGCATGCGAGGGGGGACACATGCAAGCACCTATACCAACCTCTCACCACACTCACACACATATGCTAGGGTCACATGCAAGTTTTCATCTCATTCCAATGTTCTCGTGGTCTTCCTCCGGCGAAACCCTGATCTTTGTGCGCACTCGGATCGTCTACCCCCCTAGACGTTCCTCTGACAGGGGTAGCCCGGCGTAGCTCTCTCTTGTTTTGTGTTTGTTTAGGTCATAGTTTGGTGTAAAACCATGTTGGTTCACAAGTTGGGGCACTATCCTACCCGGTTTCACCTCGACGGGGAGATTCCCCCCTTATACGGGTACGGAACCTTCGCCTCTAGGTTAGAGCGCATGCATGCGAGGGGGGACACATGCAAGCACCTATACCAACCTCTCACCACACTCACACACATATGCTAGGGTCACATGCAAGTTTTCATCTCATTCCAATGTTCTCGTGGTCTTCCTCCGGCGAAACCCTGATCTCTGTGCGCACTCGGATCGTCTACCCCCCTAGACGTTCCTCTGACAGAGGTAGCCCGGCGTAGCTCTCTCTTGTTTTGTGTTTGTTTAGGTCATAGGTTTATGTAAAACCATGTTGGTTCACAAGTTGGGGCAGTATCCTACCCGGTTTCACCTCGACGGGGAGATTCCCCCCTTATACGGGTACGAAACCTTCGCCTCTAGGTTAGAGCGCATGCATGCGAGGGGGGACACATGCAAGCACCTATACCAACCTCTCACCACACTCACACACATATGCTAGGGTCACATGCAAGTTTTCATCTCATTCCAATGTTCTCGTGGTCTTCCTCCGGCGAAACCAAGATCTCTGTGCGCACTCGGATCGTCTACCCCCGTAGACGTTCCTCTGACAGGGGTAGCCCGGCGTAGCTCTCTCTTGTTTTGTGTTTGTTTAGGTCATAGGTTGATGTAAAACCATGTTGGTTCACAAGTTGGGGCACTATCCTACCCGGTTTCACCTCGACGGGGAGATTCCCCCCTTATACGGGTACGGAACCTTCGCCTCTAGGTTAGAGCGCATGCATGCGAGGGGGGACACATGCAAGCACCTATACCAACCTCTCACCACACTCACACACATATGCTAGGGTCACATGCAAGTTTTCATCTCATTCCAATGTTCTCGTGGTCTTCCTCCGGCGAAACCAAGATCTCTGTGCGCACTCGGATCGTCTACCCCCGTAGACGTTCCTCTGACAGGGGTAGCCCGGCGTAGCTCTCTCTTGTTTTGTGTTTGTTTAGGTCATAGGTTGATGTAAAACCATGTTGGTTCACAAGTTGGGGCACTATCCTACCCGGTTTCACCTCGACGGGGAGATTCCCCCCTTATACGGGTACGGAACCTTCGCCTCTAGGTTAGAGCGCATGCATGCGAGGGGGGACACATGCAAGCACCTATACCAACCTCTCACCACACTCACGCACATATGCTAGGGTCACATGCAAGTTTTCATCTCATTCCAATGTTCTCGTGGTCTTCCTCCGGTGAAACCCTGATCTCTGTGCGCACTCGGATCGTCTACCCCCGTAGACGTTCCTCTGACAGGGGTATCCCGGCGTAGCTCTCTCTTGTTTTGTGTTTGTTTAGGTCATATGTTGATGTAAAACCATGTTGGTTCACAAGTTGGGGCACTATCCTACCCGGTTTCACCTCGACGGGGAGATTCCCCCCTTATACGGGTACGGAACCTTCGCCTCTAGGTTAGAGCGCATGCATGCGAGGGGGGACACATGCAAGCACCTATACCAACCTCTCACCACACTCACGCACATATGCTAGGGTCACATGCAAGTTTTCATCTCATTCCAATGTTCTCGTGGTCTTCCTCCGGCGAAACCCTGATCTCTGTGCGCACTCGGATCGTCTACCCCCTAGACGTTCCTCTGACAGGGGTAGCCCGGCGTAGCTCTCTCTTGTTTTGTGTTTGTTTAGGTCATAGGTTGATGTAAAACCATGTTGGTTCACAAGTTGGGGCACTATCCTACCCGGTTTCACCTCGACGGGGAGATTCCCCCCTTATACGGGTACGGAACCTTCGCCTCTAGGTTAGAGCGCATGCATGCGAGGGGGGACACATGCAAGCACCTATACCAACCTCTCACCACACTCACACACATATGCTAGGGTCACATGCAAGTTTTCATCTCATTCCAATGTTCTCGTGGTCTTCCTCCGGCGAAACCCTGATCTCTGTGCGCACTCGGATCGTCTACCCCCCTAGAAGTTCCTCTGACAGGGGTAGCCCGGCGTAGCTCTCTCTTGTTTTGTGTTTGTTTAGGTCATAGGTTGATGTAAAACCATGTTGGTTCACAAGTTGGGGCACTATCCTACCCGGTTTCACCTCGACAGGGAGATTCCCCCCTTATACGGGTACGAAACCTTCGCCTCTAGGTTAGAGCGCATGCATGCGAGGGGGGACACATGCAAGCACCTATACCAACCTCTCACCACACTCACAAACATATGCTAGGGTCACATGCAAGTTTTCATCTCATTCCAATGTTCTCGTGGTCTTCCTCCGGCGAAACCCTGATCTCTGTGCGCACTCGGATCGTCTACCCCCTAGACGTTCCTCTGACAGGGGTAGCCCGGCGTAGCTCTCTCTTGTTTTGTGTTTGTTTAGGGCATAGGTTGATGTAAAACCATGTTGGTTCACAAGTTGGGGCACTATCCTACCCGGTTTCACCTCGACGGGGAGATTCCCCCCTTATACGGGTACGGAACCTTCGCCTCTAGGTTAGAGCGCATGCATGCGAGGGGGGACACATGCAAGCACCTATACCAACCTCTCACCACACTCACGCACATATGCTAGGGTCACATGCAAGTTTTCATCTCATTCCAATGTTCTCGTGATCTTCCTCCGGCGAAACCCTTATCTCTGTGCGCACTCGGATCGTCTACCGCCCTAGACGTTACTCTGACAGGGGTAGCCCGGCGTAGCTCTCTCTTGTTTTGTGTTTGTTTAGGTCATAGGTTGATGTAAAACCATGTTTGTTCACAAGTTGGGGCACTATCCTACCCGGTTTCACCTCGACGGGGAGATTCCCCCCTTATACGGGTACGGAACCTTCGCCTCTAGGTTAGAGCGCATGCATGCGAGGGGGGACACATGCAAGCACCTATACCAACCTCTCACCACACTCACGCACATATGCTAGGGTCACATGCAAGTTTTCATCTCATTCCAATGTTCTCGTGGTCTTCCTCCGGCGAAACCCTGATCTCTGTGCGCACTCGGATCGTCTACCCCCCTAGACGTTCCTCTGACAGGGGTAGACCGGCGTAGCTCTCTCTTGTTTTGTGTTTGTTTAGGTCATAGGTTGATGTAAAACCATGTTGGTTCACAAGTTGGGGCACTATCCTACCCGGTTTCACCTCGACGGGGAGATTCCCCCCTTATACGGGTACGGAACCTTCGCCTCTAGGTTAGAGCGCATGCATGCGAGGGGGGACACATGCAAGCACCTATACCAACCTCTCACCACACTCACACACATATGCTAGGGTCACATGCAAGTTTTCATCTCATTCCAATGTTCTCGTGGTCTTCCTCCGGCGAAACCATGATCTCTGTGCGCACTCGGATCGTCTACCCCCCTAGACGTTCCTCTGACAGGGGTAGCCCGGCGTAGCTCTCTCTTGTTTTGTGTTTGTTTAGGTCATAGGTTGATGTAAAACCATGTTGGTTCACAAGTTGGGGCACTATCCTACCCGGTTTCACCTCGACGGGGAGATTCCCCCCTTATACGGGTACGGAACCTTCGCCTCTAGGTTAGAGCGCATGCATGCGAGGGGGGACACATGCAAGCACCTATACCAACCACTCACCACACTCACGCACATATGCTAGGGTCACATGCAAGTTTTCATCTCATTCCAATGTTCTCGTGGTCTTCCTCCGGTGAAACCCTGATCTCTGTGCGCACTCGGATCGTCTACCCCCGTAGACGTTCCTCTGACAGGGGTAGCCCGGCGTATCTCTCTCTTGTTTTGTGTTTGTTTAGGTCATAGGTTGATGTAAAACCATGTTGGTTCACAAGTTGGGGCACTATCCTACCCGGTTTCACCTCGACGGGGAGATTCCCCCCTTATACGGGTACGGAACCTTCGCCTCTAGGTTAGAGCGCATGCATGCGAGGGGGGACACATGCAAGCACCTATACCAACCTCTCACCACACTCACGCACATATGCTAGGGTCACATGCAAGTTTTCATCTCATTCCAATGTTCTCGTGGTCTTCCTCCGGCGAAACCCTGATCTCTGTGCGCACTCGGATCGTCTACCCCCTAGACGTTCCTCTGACAGGGGTAGCCCGGCGTAGCTCTCTCTTGTTTTGTGTTTGTTTAGGTCATAGGTTGATGTAAAACCATGTTGGTTTACAAGTTGGGGCACTATCCTACCCGGTTTCACCTCGACGGGGAGATTCCCCCCTTATACGGGTACGGAACCTTCGCCTCTAGGTTAGAGCGCATGCATGCGAGGGGGGACACATGCAAGCACCTATACCAACCTCTCACCACACTCACACACATATGCTAGGGTGACATGCAAGTTTTCATCTCATTCCAATGTTCTCGTGGTCTTCCTCCGGCGAAACCCTGATCTCTGTGCGCACTCGGATCGTCTACCCCCCTAGACGTTCCTCTGACAGGGGTAGCCCGGCGTAGCTCTCTCTTGTTTTGTGTTTGTTTAGGTCATAGGTTGATGTAAAACCATGTTGGTTCACAAGTTGGGGCACTATCCTACCCGGTTTCACCTCGACGGGGAGATTCCCCCCTTATACGGGTACGGAACCTTCGCCTCTAGGTTAGAGCGCATGCATGCGAGGGGGGACACATGCAAGCACCTATACCAACCTCTCACCACACTCACAAACATATGCTAGGGTCACATGCAAGTTTTCATCTCATTCCAATGTTCTCGTGGTCTTCCTCCGGCGAAACCCTGATCTCTGTGCGCACTCGGATCGTCTACCCCCTAGACGTTCCTCTGACAGGGGTAGCCCGGCGTAGCTCTCTCTTGTTTTGTGTTTGTTTAGGTCATAGGTTGATGTAAAACCATGTTGGTTCACAAGTTGGGGCACTATCCTACCCGGTATCACCTCGACGGGGAGATTCCCCCCTTATACGGGTATGGAACCTTCGCCTCTAGGTTAGAGCGCATGCATGCGAGGGGGGACACATGCAAGCACCTATACCAACCTCTCACCACACTCACGCACATATGCTAGGGTCACATGCAAGTTTTCATCTCATTCCAATGTTCTCGTGGTCTTCCTCCGGCGAAACCCTTATCTCTATGCGCACTCGGATCGTCTACCCCCCTAGACGTTCCTCTGACAGGGGTAGCCCGGCGTAGCTCTCTCTTGTTTTGTGTTTGGTTAGGTCATAGGTTGATGTAAAACCATGTTGGTTCACTAGTTGGGGCACTATCCTACCCGGTTTCACCTCGACGGGGAGATTCCCCCCTTATACGGGTACGGAACCTTCGCCTCTAGGTTAGAGCGCATGCATGCGAGGGGGGACACATGCAAGCACCTATACCAACCTCTCACCACACTCACGCACATATGATAGGGTCACATGCAAGTTTTCATCTCATTCCAATGTTCTCGTGGTCTTCCTCCGGCGAAACCCTGATCTCTGTGCGCACTCGGATCGTCTACCCCCCTAGACGTTCCTCTGACAGGGGTAGCCCGGCGTAGCTCTCTCTTGTTTTGTGTTTGTTTAGGTCATAGGTTGATGTAAAACCATGTTGGTTCACAAGTTGGGGCACTATCCTACCCGGTTTCACCTCGACAGGGAGATTCCCCCCTTATACGGGTACGGAACCTTCGCCTCTAGGTTAGAGCGCATGCATGCGAGGGGGGACACATGCAAGCACCTATACCATCCTCTCACCACACTCACGCACATATGCTAGGGTCACATGCAAGTTTTCATCTCATTCCAATGTTCTCGTGGTCTTCCTCCGGCGAAACCCTGATCTCTGTGCGCACTCGGATCGTCTACCCCCCTAGACGTTCCTCTGACAGGGGTAGCCCGGCGTAGCTCTCTCTTGTTTTGTGTTTGTTTAGGTCATAGGTTGATGTAAAACCATGTTGGTTCACAAGTTGGGGCACTACCCTACCCGGTTTCACCTCGACGGGGAGATTCCCCCCTTATACGGGTACGGAACCTTCGCCTCTAGGTTAGAGCGCATGCATGCGAGGGGGGACACATGCAAGCACCTATACCAACCTCTCACCACACTCACGCACATTTGCTAGGGTCACATGCAAGTTTTCATCTCATTCCAATGTTCTCGTGGTCTTCCTCCGGCGAATCCCTGATCTCTGTGCGCACTCGGATCGTCTACCCCCCTAGACGTTCCTCTGACAGGGGTAGCCCGGCGTAGCTCTCTCTTGTTTTTTGTTTGTTTAGGTCATAGGTTGATGTAAAACCATGTTGGTTCACAAGTTGGGGCACTATCCTACCCGGTTTCACCTCGACGGGGAGATTCCCCCTTATACGGGTACGGAACCTTCGCCTCTAGGTTAGAGCGCATGCATGCGAGGGGGGACACATGAAAACACCTATACCAACCTCTCACCACACTCACGCACATATGCTAGGGTCACATGCAAGTTTTCATCTCATTCCAATGTTCTCGTGGTCTTCCTCCGGTGAAACCCTGATCTCTGTGCGTACTCGGATCGTCTACCCCCCTAGACGTTCCTCTGACAGGGGTACCCCGGCGTAGCTCTCTCTTGTTTTGTGTTTGTTTAGGTCATAGGTTGATGTAAAACCATGTTGGTTCACAAGTTGGGGCACTATCCTACCCGGTTTCACCTCGACGGGAAGATTCCCCCCTTATACGGGTACGAAACCTTCGCCTCTAGGTTAGAGCGCATGCATGCGAGGGGGGACACATGCAAGCACCTATACCAACCTCTCACCACACTCACACACATATGCTAGGGTGACATGCAAGTTTTCATCTCATTCCAATGTTCTCGTGGTCTTCCTCCGGCGAAACCCTGATCTCTGTGCGCACTCGGATCGTCTACCCCCCTAGACGTTCCTCTGACAGGGGTAGCCCGGCGTAGCTCTCTCTTGTTTTGTGTTTGTTTAGGTCATAGGTTGATGTAAAACCATGTTGGTTCACAAGTTGGGGCACTATCCTTCCCGGTTTCACCTCGACGGGGAGATTCCCCCCTTATACGGGTACGGAACCTTCGCCTCTAGGTTAGAGCGCATGCATGCGAGGGGGGACACATGCAAGCACCTATACCAACCTCTCACCACACTCACACACATATGCTAGGGTCATATGCAAGTTTTCATCTCATTCCAATGTTCTCGTGGTCTTCCTCCGGCGAAACCCTGATCTCTGTGCGCACTCGGATCGTCTACCCCCCTAGACGTTCCTCTGACAGGGGTAGCCCGGCGTAGCTCTCTCTTGTTTTGTGTTTGTTTAGGTCATAGGTTGATGTAAAACCATGTTGGTTCACAAGTTGGGGCACTATCCTACCCGGTTTCACCTCGACGGGGAGATTCCCCCCTTATACGGGTACGGAACCTTCGCCTCTAGGTTAGAGCGCATGCATGCGAGGGGGGACACATGCAAGCACCTATACCAACCTCTCACCACACTCACACACATATGTTTTGTGTTTGTTTAGGTCATAGGGTGATGTAAAACCATATTAGCTTCGCCTCGACGGGGAGATTCCCCCTTATACGGGTCCGGAACCTGCGCTTCCGCATGCATGCGAGGGGGGACACGCAAATGTGATTGAATCTTTGAACAACTTCACAAAAATTTGTGAAATATAAATTTCATGCACATGTGATAATAACACACAAACATGCAAATTTCTCAACTTGTGAGAAGATTCGACATTTTATGTGGGCGTGAAGACTATTATTCGGAGGCTACGAATCCATCCAATTGGTAAAATAGAACCTAAATAATTGATACTAATAAATAAATACAAATAATTTGGTAAGGAAAAAAAGGTGCATAGGTACGCCGAGGGTCACCGTCGGCGTAGGCAGGACGTACGCCGAGGGTCACCGTCGGCGTATCCTATGCCGACAGCGGCTCTCGGCATAATGCTGACGCCGTTAGGGCCTTTCCTGGCCTGGACTGTCTAGTGCCACGCGGCCACCGCGTACGCCGAGGGAAACGTTTACGCCGACGTTCACCCTCGGCGTACCTGCCGCTACACCGACGACTGCGGTACGCCGAGGGCTCGGAAGCTGGGCTGGCCTGGCCCTGTGCTATGCCGACGGCCCTGACCTTTGGCCGTCGGCGTAGCATCCGGCCGTCAGCACACAACTCCATTCCTGTAGTGTTAGGTTTCTCTCATATTGTAGAGGGATAGTGGTATTCCCCCAATATTTGAACAGCAAGAAACAAATAGGGATGCTGAGTGGGTGAAGTATTGCGGGCAAGTTAATTGAATTGCATTGAATTGGGTAGCTAAACTTTTGGCTAAAGTGGTGATCAACCCGGTTGCATTATCAAAGGGGCGACCACTAGGGATCGGACGCCGATTGCAGCTTCTCATCGGACTAGTCCCCAGTCGTATATTAGGAATAAGATGGTGATTGGGCGGATCTTTCCTCGCCGGACTTCTGACTCTGTGTTTTATTTGCTTGCCTACCTTCAGCAGTGGTACCCCCTGTCTAGGCAGCGGGACAGGGAGAGCGTGGACGGCATCTTGCAGGCGCTCAGGGTGTCGGCGCAGTGCTTCATGGCTCCGGCTTCGGCTCCCGCGGCCTCGTAGTGGGAGTACATCGGGCTCCTCCCTTTACTCTTTTCCTTTTTTGTTGCCTTGGGCGTGTTGTGCTGTGGCCCCAGCAGACTTCTTTTCTTTTCGTTTGACGCCTGGGCGTCGGTGACTCGCTTGTGTGCTGGATGACTATTGCTTTATTTATAAAGCTGGGCGTAAAGCCTGTTTCGAGAGAGAGTCCCCAGTCGTAAGATGCGTGTTGCTTCATCTGTTCGATGTGTAAGGGAACATGTGGGGTTGCTTCCATGCCGTTACTAGCGCACATCTCGTAGGTAGTTTCCATATTGACAACAATAATTGTGATTTACTCCGTCTAACTACCGGCATGAATCATGCCTTCTTTGTTTCTAGCAATACTATTTCCCAAATATCACCATGCAACCATTACAAGGCTTCATCCTTCTATAAAACATTTTTTCTTCTACGAATCTACAACCTATACAGATTTGCTTCCGTCACCACTATATAGCGCTTCGATATTTTATCTAGAATGCTTCGAACACTTACAAAGTGCTTAATTCTAACTAGTCTACCAAAATGATGGATTTTAAGGAAACTAATTAATCTACCAAAAATAGTTTTAAAATTATGATGTTTGCTTTCTTTGGAATGAATGCTTCCTTACAAACTAAATCTTGCTTCCAAGTAATGCGGTTAACTTCCTTAGGAATTATTTCGACATCCTATACATTTTTTTCTGTATGTAATGATTTGTTTTCTTTGCAGTAAATTCATGCTTTAGTCCACTGACCAATTTGCTTAGATTGTGAACTGCATTGGCTTCGATCTAATAGAAATATGTATTACGTGAGATAAACCTCTCTAAAACATTACATTGTCGTTTCCATCGATTAGTATTGTTTCTTGCCAAATACAAATTACTTCTGAGAATCATTATCATGAGTATACATGTTTAAAAAATAGAGATATGCTTCAAGGAAATGAAAATGAGCCCAGTTTGCTCCCAATATACCACAAGATAGTTTCCATCGACTAGATAATTTTTTGAAACAAAATAGGAATGTGTTGCCGTCGAAATAACAATATATATTCACTTGTAAAGATTACATATTTACTTCAAATCACACATGGTTTTGCTTCGAAACTATTGGAAATATGCTTCCAAAGAAATGGACATTTGCTTCATAATCATGCGGATGTGCCACGATGGATTGCTTCCGAAGAAATTGACGTCTGCTTTGGAATGAACGTAGTATGCTTCCACCATGTTCGAATCAACATGACACAAACGGTTTAGTAGTAAGCAATCAGATTCAACATCCTTCACAGTGGCAAAAGCGTGGACTGAAAATGGATGAATACTACTCCCTCCGTCCCAAAATGTAAGGCGCCTAAGCTTTAGCCAAAAGTCAATATCTTCTAAGTTTAACCAAGTTTATACGAAAAAATATGAATATCTACAATATCTAATGGACATTTTGAGAAACTATACTTTCTGGTGAATCTATAGATATTGATTTGGTAGTGTGAATGTTTATACTTTTATGTATAAATTTGGCCAAACTTAAAATATTTTGACCTTTGATTAAAGCTTAGGCGCCTTACATTTTGGGACGGAGGGAGTAAATAACATGTTATGTGGCATGAACTTCCGGGTTTGCATAATTTTTACCATTAAAAGTTACTTATGCAATCTGTATGTGCCATCCACAATAAAAAAAAATCATGGATGTGATAGTCGGCATCATTTGGAAAACGAATGAAACATATAGGAAGCTCTCGCTGCATTGCATCTTACTTGGGAGCATATGCAGGTTGTACAAGAAGCATCAATACAAACTCGTGAAAGCATTGATGTAGTTCCAATGAAGCTAGACGTAAGCACCACATATTGCATGTATATGAGAAGTTCGTTAGCAATTAAAAATTTGTATTGCAGCTCTTGGGAGATTGTTGGAGCCTGCCGCACTTGTTGCCGATTGCTGGAGCCTGTTGCACCTGCTGATTGTTGGAACCTATGCCTGATTGTTGGAACGCGAGCAATTTAAATACAGTAATTACGAAATCTTGGGCAAATTAGAAATCTGAACCTGGTTGTTGGAGCCTGCCGCATTTTCTGCCGCCGGTGCCGGTATGTGCTCGCGCACGATGATGCGACAACAAGTTGCTTGGTGGCTGGGAATCAGGAACATGGCGAGGCAGTAGAATCCAGTAGTTAGGCGGTGGCAGTAGCGGAACGACGAGGAGGGACGCCTCAAGGACTAGGCCGTCGGGGAGAACGGATCGGGGGAGGCGCATGCGGTCGATGCGCGCGGTGACTGCGGTGGCCGGTCAGCGATGAGGGTAATGAGGAATTAACGGCGTATGCGGGGCTGATGGTATGTTGATTCGATGGAAATAAATATTAGTCCAGCCATTGGATGGCAGAGAGATGGAGGGTCTCAGAATGGTCCGACGAAAGCTTTGCCATCAGACCACGATGTATAGTATTTACCTTATCAAAGGCTTACGTAATGTCTCTCGCTGCGTGATATCATGAAGTTGGCTTAATAAACATTGCCACATCATATATTGGCACAGAGAGATAATCTATTTGTTGCTTCAGACAGTCTAAGTTTGGACTGAATACCCACTTTATCGGCAAACTGGCTAAACTGCAAGAACAAAAAATAAGGGTGACAATGAGTCCCCTTGTCTCAGTCCACTAATGTGTTAAATGTTGTCTCCAGGCACACCATTGATAAACGTTCTTGATGAGGCAGTCCTAAAATGCATTGAAATCCAATTCCCCCAACGCCATCTTAAGGAATATAACTTGAGGAATTGCATGTCTAGGGTCGCATTTCCCTCATCCAAGTACAACCAAGCTGAGATACTCTACTCTCATCCAGAGATCTAAAAAGGTTGGGTAGAGAAAATGTGTGGATGAAGGCAGTCCCATTTTTTGGTCACACGTCTATGTTAAAGCCCAGGAAGATGAACAATTGGGCTATCATTAAAGTCACACGCAACAAAGGCTGCGCCACGAGGTGCAGAGTATGCTGCACGGACGTTTCAGTATGGTAGCTAGGATTTTTTTTTTTTTTGAGATATGGTAGCTAGGATTCTAGGAACGAGAAAGGATGAGGGAGGGAACGGGAAACAACTGGTGCGAGAAACTCTCATCAAAGAGTTGTTCACGGTTTAAAAAAAGATTCAATACACGAAAAAGGCGTTTTCCTACAATTGTATTTCATCAAAAGTACTTATTTTTATTCAACTTTCTCAGCGGCATATTCTCATTGAAAGTCACATGCACTTCTCTCATAGCTTAGCACATGCATGGAAATTAAGTCTTTGGCTGCGAGGGCCCCCCATAGAAAAACTGGGCGTCATTCATGTTAGTCAAACCATACGTATTTGGGTGACTCAAATATATAGGAAGATTCTCGGTCACACGTGTGTCGTGCCCATCCTCGTCGATGAAGTTGATTTCGCTGATGGATGCCGCGGCTCCGGGTTTTGTTGGGAGGTAGCCACTGCCCATAGGTGCCAGATCCGTGGTGCGGGCCTGGACAAGCCGCCGAAATTGATCCTTGTCGCCCGATCGGCCAGTCCGCCAGTGAATAACGACTTGGGGAAACGACCTATAAGCTTCGGGTTCTGGTTAAGCCCATAGTACACCAGCCAGTCTCCTGATGCCTTGTCCTGTACAATATAGGATATTAGTTTCGAAGGAAATGCAAGCAAATGTACCATAGCGTAATACCTAAGAAAACGTCATGGATCAAAGTTTTCCATGATTGCTTGATTGGCCAAAGTTCGAAATGATCTAGTGTAACTGCATGCTAACAACTTGAGTATACTAGAGTTGCACGTACCTTGTGAACTTTGATTGTGATTTTTTGCTTGGCCCCGTTGGGCTGTGATACATGCTCAATTATGTCTCCAAGAGCTATGCTCGACCCACTCTCACGTTGGTATCCAGTGCAATTCATGTTGGGGCAGCCTGTCTTGTGGAACCCGTCAGTCTGCCGTATAATCATAAAACCATGAAAACACTTGTCAATATTTATATCCAACATGGTTGGACTTCTATTTATTACTAGAAAATAACTAGTTTCAAAGGGGACTCCGTCGCACCGTCCAAATACCAGCCAAATGAGTGCGTGAATCACCGTATAAGGATGGTCTGACCTGTCAAGTAGTTAGGAAACAACGTCATTACATGTGACACTGTTATGCATATTTCTTGGTAAATAGTAACACATCGATGTCGAACTGATATCAGGTATATATGTATTCGGATGATTAGTGAAAGACTAGGCAGAAGGAACAATGCCAAATAACAACGTGAGATCAGTTTGGAAAGGTGTGCATGTCGTTTCTCCTTTTCTTGCGCACCACATGTAACTTTATGTTTGAACATGAATATAGATTTGCACAGCCATGTTGTAGTACTGCCTCCGTCTAAAAAAGATGTCTCCCGTCCAGCCATAATTTCTACCGTCCAGATCCACGTTTCTCTCTGCATGATGCGCTGCAAACTACTTATACCTGTACAACAACGACCAGTGCATGCCCCAAGAGGAAAATAAACAAAAACAATGCTCTTTTGTTGGGAAACTAAAAAGCGCCTAAAAAAGATCAAACTCAAAAAGGGGCAAGTTGAACTGTCATCAAAGGTACCATGTCACTTAAAAAGAGGAAAGCGAGGTAGACTAGACTAAGGTTAGCACATAAGCATAGTGGAAAAGCTAACTTAGAAAAGGCTACCATAAGCATTTCCTAGATCTTGAGGAATTACGGTGCAATTAAGTGGGCAACTCTAACATCCCTAATATTTATTTATTTATTTTTGCAAAAGCTAACATCCCCGATAATTGCTCAGCCATTATCTAGGCCACGTCTTGGTCTCAACATAACAAGCCTCCGTCCTAATAATCCCTAACAGAGGAAGTATTTAAGATTGCTTCCATTGAAAGGAGAAACGCGTATGTGGCATCTTTTCCAAAATAAAAAGAATAACTTTAACCTAGTCAAGTTAATTCGAAATGAAATGTACATATTAGCACATTTTATTTGCCTTAATATATAATTTATTTTCCTTTATGGTCAGAATTTGTTTTACTTTTTTTACTTAATCCTGGTTTGTTCTAAGCATTAACTGCACATATATGAAGTATGTACTTATTCATCATATAGTATACTCTTGCCTACAAATTTTCACGAATCAGTAAAAATACAACTGTAAGGAAGAAGTAATCATTAGCCGATGGATCTTGCAACATTAAATACAGTAACTAAAACTGATAATATATATAGTATGGTAGCAAATATTTTAATTACCTCCCAGCCTATCTGTATGCCGTTTATGCTGGTTGGTTTACCATCTCTGTCATTGATGATCTGAATGGCGGAAGCAGTGGTTTGCTCGCGATTTAACGAGAAACCATACACGTCCATGGTCACCATGACTCCGTAGTAGCTAACTGTCTGTCCTGACGAGGTTCCATGCCCTGCAAACTATATTTTGGTAAAGCGGCATTAGTGCATGAAAAATATCAATTTCGACAAAACATACTCCCTCCGGTCCATATTAATAGCCTCAACTTTTTTCTAGATTTCGTATATATCTAGTTAAATATTTAAACTAGATACATTCGTATCAAGACAAAATTGAGGCCATTAATATGAACCAGAAGGACTAGATAAATACGAATCATATATTCGAGGAATTAACCCAAGGGAAAGAATAAATGAACGTACATAGTTTGTTGTATCGGCTGGTGTACCTGTTGGATAATTAGGCACAATTTCCGTGATTAATTCCAGAATATTAAACATGACAATACCAGCTACTAGCACATCTAACTCGAACATACTAGATGTACTAAACAACAAGATGAACAGAAACAGGCAGCAGCTAAACATGATGAATAACCAGACAGCAGCACGTCGCACGTACCGTTCGATTGCAGTAGTCGCAGCAGTAACCTTGGGGAAGATTGATCGAAGCAGACGGCGGCGAAGACAACGATAGGCAGCACCGCCCGACTTGGATGGAAGACGAGCCGTGATGCAGAACTCGAGCAGTCAAGCAGAGCGCTTCCCAAAGACCTTATTCGCCTTCTCCCGTACAGGATCGCAAAGGCGAGTGGTTCCGGAGACCTGCTCTCCTGTTCGCCGGTGCATGCCGGCAAGCGGGATGGAGTAGACTATGTGGCGACGCAACGCAGAGAGCAGGCAAAACCCTAGATTGGTTTTCGGTATGTTTGTGGTGGAAGCCGCACTGGCGTTTATATAGAGCGGCTCGGGAATCCCGCATAGGGCACGTCGTGGACCAAGCCCACGTTGCGCACGTTCGGGTTGGTTACAGATAGCCAACGATCCGGGAGCGACGCAAATAGGCTGACTGTTGACACGTCTGTCAAAACCGCACAAGTTTTTCCAAGCAGCAAAAATAAAGCTCAGCTTGATACCCGCGAGACGAGACGAGACGAGCGGGCGGGCGGGCGGGCGTGCGAGTTGCGGCGTCGTCGGAGGAGGAGCGCGCGTGTAGTTATCCTCTTCTCACTCACTTTACTAAGTGGTGAACCACTCCACCTTATAAGGTGGTGTAACTCTCCTCCAACTTTCCATGTGGGACTAAACTTTAGCTCCCACTCCACTCATATGTGAGCTGCCACCAAATTGGGCTAAATCACACATGGACTTCCACACACATAGGCTTTGAGATTTAGGGATAAACTGAAATCACATATGGGCTTAAATAAATTAGCCCATTATTTCTAACAATCCTCCACCAGATCTCAAATGCCCATTTGAAGATTTGTCAATCCTCGTTACTTGTTTATATACCAGTGTTTCAGCAGAGACTGTTAAGTTGAACATCCACCTAGAATCTTGAACTACGTCTATCAGGTACTTGAACAATGGACGAACATTGAATTACAAGTTTGGTGCCAATAGATTTCACTCAAAATCATAACTAGTACCTGGCTGCCAGTAGCCTACCCCGCGGGTTGGAGCATATGCGTCATACTCCCTGGTCTCTTCATGAGTTTACTAGAGACCACCCAAGTCTCATAGACCGCGACGTTTACAGTCAGGCTCATATATGTGTGTTCTTTCAAGAATGCCCTGTAGGATGGCATCTTCGCTAGTTATAGCCAACACAAACACATTAAGGCATGTTGCCAACCTGCCTTACAGATTTGAGAGTCATGCATCTTCACCTAGAGAGGGTTACAAAAGTACTCTCCTCAGTCAAACCACTAGCTTGTTCTTTCCAGATCCTAATTCACGGGATCTCCGATCACATAGGTTGGGTTACCACTATGGTGTGACATCCATGGGTCTCAACCCCATCTCCCTCGATGCATTTTCTATCACAATTCGTGATAGTCCCTTTCTAAAGGGATCTGCCAGTTTTTTATTTGTTTGAATATACGTAACAGTTATTACTCCGGAGTTTCTCAATTTTCTGACAGATTTTAAACGTCTCTTGACGTGTCACTACTGCAGAATATGCTATTAGTGACAGGCTCAAAAGTCCCATTACACTGATGACTAGTCACTGGTATTAGGTTACTAGTGATGGGCATGCGTCTGTCACTAGTATGTGTACTAGTGACAGGCATTTACACGTGTTAGTCACTGGTTTTTTTATACTAGTGACGGGCCAAAAAGATCGCATGTCACTAGTTACGAGTAAAGGGGTTTATAGTGATAGGCCCATTATTCTGGGTGTCACTGGTTTGAATTTCGGTATAAAAAATAAATGCGTTTTCCATGAATATTATAGATAGCACAATAAAATGTTATAAAAGAACACATTTTGCACAAATATTTCATATAGCACAATAAAAAGTTGTACCATGGTACGCTCACATTACCCAATATGACATAATATTTACACAGATAACATATTGGGATAGGAACTTGTAATCTTTCATAGACAAATGAACAGTTCGAACACCAAAGAACAACACCACGGTACATGAATTATGGTCATATGTATAGCGGCAAGTTCCTTTTCACTGTTCTACATTTCCATCATCTTGTAGGGGTGCAAATTCTATCATTACATCTTCCTTGTATAATCCGAATCACATGGACATTTTGATGTTCTTAATCTGATACAAACAAGGAAATGAACATATAATTGTGAGCCATGGCATCAGGTGGATATGCACCTGCTTGAGAATAAAGATATTCTAAATAAAAAATCAAATAGTGACATAAAATTAAGCTATCTCTCTTATTTGTCCCTAAATTCAAAAGAGTGGACTTAGGCAGTTAGCAACTAGGAGGTAAATCGTGCAAATGTATGTTGATAGGAGCACATAAATATTTTCTAAGGGAACATAGAATAACAAAAAACATCATGAAATGGAGGTAGCCTATATTGGTTCATATCTTTAAGATGGATATTCTGAAATGTTTTACTAGTTTATTTTGATTTTCTGTGAGTGATACGTTAGGAAAAAAAAGAAATAGGTCAATATAAGGAGTCCATGTTCTTTCCTATGGAAAATTCATATTTACACAAATTTCACTATTTCAAAAAATTCTAGTTAATATATTAACATACACCATTCTTACCGTGTGCAAGAAAGCACACACCCCTATGCATGAGCATTAGCCGCTACTGTTTAGCATTTAGCTTCAGAAGGAATCATGAACATAACCAAAAAAAAATTTGGCCATACGTACACAACTCAGTGTTGAGAAAGAGAGACAAAAATAAATAAAAATGGGACAAACATGCTTTTGTTGATTCTGATTTCCCGTGTGGCCAACTCGATTAACAATTTGCAGAGATAATGAATCGAAGAAACTAAACAAATAGAATAAAATGTCACATACCTTATTCGGTGATTCTGCATGCTTGGTCAATTGGATTGCAGCCGTCTTTGTGCATGAATCATGAACATCAGGCGAGTCATCACCACCATAGAAAATCATGAATTCCAAGGCGAACTTTGTGTTGATGCACTAGCAAATCACATCGTCAAAAACTTAATAGGAATAGTACTACAAATCTGCAATTTATTAGTACAATACCAGATGGCGTCTTGTGGAACTAACGTGAGAGGCTTAGCTAGGAATTTTCCCGTACTAAGAGAGTACCTATATTATGGAAACTACAGAATCAGTGACCTAGGTACATGCTATGAATATGAGGCCATAGAGTTGCGGAGGAAAATGGTGATAGCTAATCAAACATTTAGCTCTCAAGTTTAATTAGGCTTATTAAATTATCTTGTTGTATGATGATTTCAGATTGATGCAGAAGTAATTTCCGCTAGCATGCTGAGGTGTGATAAATTCTTAATTCAGGGACCGAAAGCATGAAAGGCTTATGATAATCCCTCCTCAATATTTATAAGGTAGCTGCTATTGGCCTTTGGGCAATATAGGATTTTTATGCTGCAGTTGCGATTCTTGTCTATGATTTGCGCAAGCTGGAAAATCCAAATCTGTTCTCAATTGACGACGAGCAAAAACCTCCTCCCGTGGTTTGTAGAAGCCTGCCAACAAATCATAGCCGACACACTGCGAGGCAATTCATCCGGCTCATACTGGCCTACATTATAGTATAACTATTAGATTGAAACAAAAGGTGTAATGAGGAAAACAAATTTGCAATGGAAATAATTCTCCCTCTCATGGGCTTACTGGTAACTACCAACCGCAGAACAAATCCGTCCTATCTGCGAATCAGGTAATAGCTTGCAGATATGTGTTGCACGTTCCGAACCAATAAATCATTTCGTAGAGCTGAGACTCCTTATCGACAAAGTACATCATCCCCTAACCTGTATGTCCTAATCATGTACTCCGGAACACACATCAATTAGTTAATTATGAATTTGATCAGAGAAGCAAAACTATGATGCTTTTGATGGGGCTACCGATCAATCAATCTCCTAGTACTGCATCCTCCAAACTTGTCAAGGATCGGAGGAACAGTGCTAGCCTGTCAAACGCCTACTAGTACTTGCTCCAAATCAGCAAAATATTCCGTACTACACCAGATTAATCAATCCATGGTACGGATGTATAGTACAACATCTATGGACCAACAAATCGAATCGGAAGATGGTACCTACTGCAACCGCTATGGCTACAAACCTGAGTACTCAATCAGATCGAGTCTATCTTAAAGCCGCAGGTTCGACAACGACCTTTGGCACCATGGTGACGCGCAACGGAAACCTCCCTTAGACCTTGTCGACGGCGACCGAAGGTAGCCAGAGCTCGACTGGTGTTCGGTGTCGGCCGCGACCGCAGGTGGCCAGGGCTCGACCTTAGTGTTTGGCGGCGACGGGCATGACTCAGATGGCGGCGGTTCAACCCTAGGTGCGGTTGATTTGTTGTCTAGGGCGTGTAGATAAGGAGAGAGAAGGGCTATACTATGGGTTCTTTCTTATCAGCGTTCCTAACTTATTAATCCAGATCGGTTCTGAATTCTTTTTCCGAAATTAATCCAGCTACTCCCTGTGATGTGCATCAATAAGAGTCTGTCATTAGTAAATTTGATCATCACGCAAGGCGTCCGTAAGAACTACTAGTGATAGGCATTTGGGTGCCCATCACTAGTATTTTGTACCAGTGACAGTCATTTATTCGCCTGTCACTGAATATGGTTACTAGTGACAGACATATTTTTGTCTATCACTAAGTGCCTTGCGGCTATAAGCAATTCTACAGTAGTGTGTCTTCATGACTTCGCGTTATCCTTAGAATTGTTCACTTTGACAATAACAGTTTGGTTGTCACAATTCAAAAGGATTACCGGCACAGGTTTCTTAACCAGAGGCAAGTCCATCAAGAGTTCACGCAGCCATTCTGACTCAATAGTGGCTGTGTCTAAAGCAGCAAGTTCTGCTTCCATAGTTGACCTCGTCAATATGGTCTGTCTACGAGATCTCCATGAGACTACGCCACCTCTAAGGGTAAACACATACCCACTTGTGGCGTAGAGTTCATCAACATCAGAGATCCAGTTCGAATCACTATATCCTTCAAGCACAGCAGGGTGCCCTAAATAGTGAATCCCATAGCTCATTGTACCACATAGATAGCGCATGACCCTTTCAAGTGCATGCCAATGATCAATACCCAGGTTATACATGAACCTAGTCAACTTGCTCACAGCAAAAGAGATATCGGGTCTTGTAGCGCTTGCTAAGTACATGAGAGAACCAACAATTTGTGAATATTTCAACTCGTCTGTTGGTTCCTTTTTATTATTTCGCAATGTCAAACTGGGATCATAAGGTGTTGGAGAAGTCTTGCCATCAATAAAGCCAAAACGGATCAAGACCTTCTCAACATAATGAGATTGCGTTAAAGTAATCCCATTCTCGTTCTTAATAAGCTTGATGTTCAGAATCACATCAGCCTCTCCCAGATCTTTCATATCAAAACTCTTTGACAGGAAAGACTTGACTTCATTTATCACATCCATATTTGTATCAAAGATCAGAATATCATCCACGTATAAACATAATATAACGCTATCGCCCCCACCATGACGATAGTACACACACCTATCAGCCTCATTAATGACAAAGCCAACAGAAAGTAGAGTTTTGTCAAACTTCTCAAGCCATTGCTTAGGTGCTTGTTTCAGGCCATATAAAGATTTTAACAACTTGCACACCTTTGTCTCTTCACCTTTTACTACAAACCCATCCGGCTGATCCATATAGATCTCCTCTTCCAACTCTCCATTAAGGAAAGCTGTCTTCACATCCATTTGATGAACGAGAAGACCATAAGAGGCAGCCAGGGACAGTAGTACTCGAATGGTGGTCAGTCTAGCGACATGTGAATAGGTGTCAAAGTAATATTCGCCTTCTTTCTTTGTGTAGCCCTTTGCTACAAGCCGTGCCTTGTACTTCTCAGTAGTACCATCAGGCCTTAACTTCTTCTTGAACACCCACTTACAGCCCACAGGTTTGCAACCATAGGGTCGTTCTGATAGTTCCCAAGTTCCATTAGAAAGAATCGAGTCCATCTCATTTTGGACAGCTTCTTTCCAATCATCTGCATCAGGAGATGCATATGCCTCTGCAATGGATCTGGGAGTATCATCCACAAGGTATACGATGAAATCATTACCAAAGGATTTTGCAATCCTCTGTCTCTTACTCCTTGTGGGAGGTTCATCGTCATCCTTCTCTAGGACTTCCTCATGTGTTTGTTCAAAATTATCAATAGATGTACTAGATTCAAGAAGTATTTCAGAAGAAATTCTAGCAATGCTATGCATATCCTTCATAGGAAACATATTCTCAAAGAATGTTGCATCACGAGATTCCATTATAGTATCAACATGCATATCAAGAAACTCAGACTTAACCACTAGAAATCTATAGTCTATACTCCGCGGAGCATATCCTAGAAAGATACAATCCACTGTCTTAGGTCCAAGTTTGCGTTTCTTGGGAATCAGTATGTTGACCTTAGCCAAACACCCCCAAGTGCGCAAATATGCAAGTGATGGTTTTCTCCTAGCCCACTCCTCATAAGGGGTCTTTTCTTTATTCTTGTTAGGAACTCTATTTAGGATATGACATGAAGTCAACAAAGCCTCCCCCCACCATGCCTTTGATAAACCAGCAATGGCTAGCATGGAATTCACCAAGTCAGTCAGCGTGCAGTTTTTCCTCTCGGCAACCCCGTTTGATTGGGGCGAGTAGGGAGGCGTCCTCTCATGAATAATGCCATGTTCCTCATAGAACTCATCAAAGATTTTGGGAAAATATTCACCACCACGATCCGACCTAAGACGTTTGATCTTTCTCTCTAAATGATTTTCAACTTCGGCTTTATAAACTTTAAAGTAGTCTAAAGCTTCATCTTTAGTGCGCAACAAATAAACATAGCAGTATCTAGTCGCATCTTCAATCAATGTCATGAAATATCTCTTTTCACCTTTTGTCAACACACCATTCATCTCACATAGATCAGAATGTATGAGTTCTAGAGGTGCCAAGTTTCTCTCCTCGGCAGTCTTGTGGGGCTTTCGAGGTTGCTTTGATTGCACATAACTATGGCACTTAGAACCTTTGGCAATAGTGAAATTCGGAATTAAACTCATGCTGGACATCCGAGACATCAAACCAAAATTAATGTGACATAAACGAGAGTGCCAAACACTGGTATCATCATTAACATCACCACAAATATGATTCACAGATTTATTACAAAACTCTGAAAGAGAGAAACGGAACAAGCCTCTAAACTCATAACCTTTACCAATAAATTATCCATGTTTTGAAACAACGACTTTATTAGACTCTAACACAACCTTGAACCCATCTCTGCATAGAAGGGAGACACTAACGAGATTCTTGTTCATAGTAGGGACATGTTGCACGTTCCTCAGCTGCACGATCTTTCCGGAAGTAAACTTTAGATCCACTGTGCCAACACCACGAACAGAAGCATGTGATCCATTCCCCATTAGAACGGAAGAATCACGTGCGACCTGATAAGAAGTGAACATAGAGATGTCAGCACACATATGGACATTAGCACCCGTATCAATCCACCAACATGGTGATTGAAACACTGAAAGAATAGTAAATAAATTACCATACCCATCCGTGTTGCTAGCGGTCACGACATTGACAGTCTTTCCACTTTTCCCTGTGCGATCTGCATGTTCTGGGCAGTCCTTGGAGAAGTGTCCGAGCTCTCCACAGGTAAAGCATCCTAGCTCGGCCTTGTTTGGCTTCTTCTTCTTGAAGGTTGTAGTCTTTTCAGGCTTGTTGAAGGAGGGCTTATAGTTCCCTTTGTTCTTGCCGAAGGTCCTCTTCTGCACCATGTTGGCGCTAGACTGACCCTCGCCTCCTTTCTCAGCAGTGTCCTTAGCCCGAGCCTTCTCCTCAACATCAAGAGACGCTATCAGGTTTTCAACCGATATCTCTTGTCTCTTATGCTTGAGAGTTGTGGTGAAGTTCCTCCATGAAGAAGGTAACTTTGCAATAATGCACCCAGCCACAAACTTGTCGGGTAAGTTACACTTAAGGATTTCAAGTTCCTTGGCAAAGCACTGTATCTCATGAGCTTGTTCGACTACAAAACGGTTGTTAACCATCATGTAATCATGAAAGTTCTCCATGATGTATAGTTCACTGCCAGCATCTATTACACCGAACTTAGCGTTTAGTGCCTCCTAGAGCTCTTTGCCATCTTTGAAGTGCATGTACACATCAAACAGCTTGTTGTCAAGAACACTCAGAACGCATCCCACAAAGGCAAGATTGGTTTCCTGAACTTGTTCTGATCTTGTTCAGATATAGTTCCTTCAGGTAAACCCTCAATAGCCTCGAATACTTTCAGATTTTGCAGCCACATAGTGGTCTTATACTGCCACCTCTTAAAATGAACACCGGTAAACTTTTTCGGCTTCATCGCATCGGCCAAGTGTCCCATATTTATCTTGAAAAATTGCCTATAATAAGGTTTTTGGATTATTGGATAATTAGGCACAATTTCCATGATTAATTTTAGAATATTAAACATGACAATACCAACTACTAGCACATGTAACTCGAACATACTAGATGTACTAAACAACAAGATGAATGGAAATAGGCAGCAACTAAACATGTACTCGTAGAACATGATGAATAACCAGACAGCCGCACGTCGCATGTACCGTTCGATTGCAGTAGTCGCAACAGTAACCTTGGGGAAGATTGATCGAAGCAGACGGCGGCGAAGACGACGATAGGCGGGATGGAGTAGACTATGGTGGCGGCGCAAGGCAGAGAGGAGGCAAAACCCTAGATTGGTTTTCGGTATGTTCGTGGTGGAAGCCGCACTGGCGTTTATATAGAGCGGCTCGGGAATCCCGCATAGGGCACGTCGTGGACCAAGCCCACGTTGCGCACATTCGGGTTGGTTACAGATAGCCCACGATCCGGAAGCGACCCGAATAGGCTGACTGTTGACACGGCGCGGCGGGCGGCGGGCGGGCGTGCGAGCGTCGTCGGAAGAGGAGCGCGTGTGTAGTTCTCCTCTTCTTACTCACTTTACTAAGTGGTAAACCACTCCACCTTATAAGATGGTGTAACTCTCTTCCAACTTTCCATGTGGGACTAAACTTTAGCTCCCACTCCACTCATATGTGAGCTGCCACTAAATTGGGCTAAATCACACATGGGCTTCCATACACATGGGCTTTGAGATTTGGGAATAAACTGAAATCACATATGGGCTTAAATAAATTAGCCCATTATTTCTAACAGTACCATCAAGTGGTGAAACCTGATCAAAATACCGCCAATCGACATACTTTTATCGTTCTTCACCTTGTTGATCAACAGCATAGGCAAAATCAAACAAAAGTTAATCGTAATGTACAACACAAGCATGTGTAATAAACTAATGGATCGATTATATTTTGCATCAACAGTGGAGAAACTATATATAGGGAATGCATGCATATACACCTCTTGACCAGTGGGATCATGAGGCCGCGCTGCATCGGTTCCATGTGCTAGAGCGAGCACCAACAACACTGCGGAGAAGAGAAAAAAATTACCCATCTTTGTTTCGAAACACAATTTCTATATGTCGTCAGTTGGCTAGGGAGACACCACGATTTATAGAGGGCCGGGCCAAACTCATGCTCCCGACTGCCGGACATTAATTTCGTAATATACATTTGAATTCCCATTAGTGGCGCGCGGATTATCTATTATATACTAAAAGCAATAAGAGTGTTTTTCGAGGCATTAGGTTGATCCACATCACCTAAATTATTTGGACCGTTAGATGTATAATTAGTGGCTACGATTTAATCAGAGTCGTATATTAGGTAATAAATTAGACGTGACAGCCGGGTCACCGTGTAAGTCAGTCACGTTCACGTTAGGTCTTTTTTTTTCCGAATCCGTTCATGTTAAGTCTTTTTTTTTAAAGACACCGCAGCGGCACCGAAGCAATAAACCTCACGCAGAGGCATGAGTTGGTATCCATCCACGTTGTATAAGAAACTGACAAAGGCATTTAAAGAAATACCCAAAGGCTATTGCTACCAAAAAAATTGATCAACCCATAATCCATCAGCTACCTTAGTATGAGCATTACCTAGCTAGCTTGGTATACCACTTAAGCTAGCTTGGTATACCACTTAAGAGCAGAACTACGAAAGGAACAAGGCTGCTGCTACTAAAAAAATTGATCGATTAGCTAGCTAGCTTGGTCGATCAGCCAGCTTAGCACCACCTCATAATCGTACCACCTCATAATCGGTCAGCAAGCTTAGTATCACATTGAACTTCAAAAATAATTGGTACATGTTTTAAAATGTAATATATTTTGGTAGACTATTTTAGCCTACCAAAGCAAATACTCCCTCGGTTATAAAAATGATATCCAAATTTTTCTAGATTCGCATTCTATAGACGTGTTGAGAATTTATACACTAAAATATATCTTGATATATGCGAATCCATAAAAATCTTTAACATCATTTTTAGACGGAGAGAGCACTACATTTTGAAAAAGTGGTAGTATGTAAAGCTAACTCCAAAAGTGATCAGAGATAAAAATTGCAAAAAAAAGGGCAGGAGATTGAAAAGAATACTTCAAAACAGATCGATATGATTAGATATTGCCTAGGACTCACTAGGAGTTCTATTAACAAACCAGAAATAAAAAAATATTAGAGTCTCTAAGATTAAACTGATTTATACTTACATAAATACATATATCACCGTATGTAGATAAAATTCAAAATTTAATTTGTACGAGCTTAGGTAATGTCACATGTTTTGATAATGCGAGTGACTTTAGAGTGTATGACCAAAGTCGTCGGATGCATGGTGATTTCAGAGACATAGTTGTCGCAAAAAGTCAAATTGTCCAACCGCTTTATGCCAAATCATCAAACTTTGACGATACAAAAAAAGACAAGCCATAAGAACAACCAGTTTCATGAACTACCGCATGATAATCGACCCATAAGAAATACCAATAATTATTAACAAAGTCAATACATATTTATTCTAAACCATACCATATCAACCACAAAGACATTGTCAGAAAAACACACTAACAAAACATACATAAATTGTAGTCTGGCGATTTTTTAGTGCTTTCCTCACCTCCCGGAGCCTTTACCAGTTGTTGAAAATTAGTTGAAATGAATCCTAAACATAAACCATTAAGCCCGCTTTCTTCAACATTGCTTTTTTACCGTCTAGAATCCTAATCATTCCCTTCCGCGTGAGTGTTTTTTATTCTAGAGTCTTAATCAGCAATGTATGTTTTTTTCCACGTGAGGTACACACGATTGAGTTTTACCTCATATAGGTCTGCATGCATGGGAGAAAGGTGATAGATTTTGTGTGGTGCCAAATAATTACATACAAGATTTGAGGCGAAGCTAATCTCATAGTCAAAGATGTGGTGGGCTCCTTTCCATATGAATCACATGACTTGTATATTTTATTGTCATAAGAGAAGGCGTAGAACTCCCACAAAAAGATATAAAGAATAACATCCTCACAAAATCCAATGAAAATATAAACCTATTAAAACGTATATTTTGGTCCATATAGTCACGTACCCAAAGGAACCAGTATTCTTATAGGAAATTGGTACAGGTCCCTCGCATCAACTTTCATGATCAATAAATACTCGCATTTATCAATTACACAATCAAGGAAAAATACGATATAAGAAGTGAGATGTATAAACCTATATATATAATTATTAATTTATCATCAATTACACAATCAAGGAAAAATACTCGCACTTAAACATAAAATTAATAATTTATCATCATATTTTAATTATCCATATCAGAAAGTAAGACAATTTTACAATAATAATGATAGAAAAGAACAATATGGTACATGAAGACACATGCTAGAAGTTCTTGCATAAGAAAATAAAAATAAAAATATTCCTAACTATGTGTAAGAAGTATTAAACCGACATCTTATGTAGAAATTCTGAGAAAGTTTATGTAGTTTCTTATATCCTTAAAATTTATTAGGATACACCATTGGAATTTGCAATCCTGTAGAAAAATGGCGGGCGATTAAGATGCCAGAACTATGTCGTCCATACATGACAATGTAGTCATCTTACATGACAAGACAAATAAAACTGAGAGATAGCATAATGACTTAATTGAATTGTACGGTTAAAAATAGTTAAACATAATACTCATCCATTATAAAATAAAATACACGATATTACTATTGTATGAAAAATATTTAATAGAACCTTAAAAATAAATTCATGTCAATTAATTTGAGATAAAAAAATATTTATGTAATAACATAACTGTTGGTCCGGTCATATATTTTTGGACAGGCTATTACTAAGACGTCATTCAAATCAATATGAGAATGTGGTGTATTTTTATAGCAAATAAAGGGAAGAGATGTAAAAAAATTGATAAAATTAAATTAAATTTTTCAATATTCAGTTGACCTATATATTAACGAGGATAAACTCCTACGAAAAAAGAAGGGTCGACAAAGAAGGGTCTAAACATCGTGGAATCATTGCTCAAGTAAACCCTAATCATTTAAGAATGTGAATATTAGCCCTGCATACTAATCTAAGGTGACATAAAACTACAAGCAATCTCATGATTTGAACTCAAATTGTATATACATGTTTAATATCATGCAGAAATTTCAAATATGTTCATTAATGTAGTGTGTTGAAATATCGTAATAGTCTTTCACCTAGAAACTAAATACAATTGAAAATCTCTTCTACGGATGTGATATATATTTACTTTATATATACATAACGGTGGATGCATACTACTTTCAATCATAAAATGTTAAGAATTTATGAAGGTATTTTCATAAATTTTGAGACACAAAATATGGTGCTCTTCAATAAAACATAAATAAAGGTAGTGCCCTCGCATTTGCGAGGGCCACCATGCTAGTTATTCTAAAAAAAAGATACGCGTATCATTTTGCGCTATAACTTTGGCATTAATTCAATTCTATTAACAAAAAAAGATTTTATTTTCATATTAATTTAGATCCACCAACCTGTTATGCCAGCTCTATGTTTTTGTCGCGCTTCCTTCTTCTACAATGCTCTCTATTTAGAGCATCTTCCGGGGGCGCCCTTGCCGGTCCAATAGGGGTTCGCTCAGAAAAATGGCCTAACGCGGAGCTCCCCATCTGCCCCAGCGCTCCTCCCACACTCCACAGCGGCTTCCACCGCCAAACATTGCCATTCTCGATTCATCACAGTACACCACAGATGTTGAGCCTGACATGAGAGAAACAGACACATCTTCAAACCCCTACCAGATTTATCTGACAGAGGAATGCGCTGGTGCCCAGCTAAATGGGTCTAGAACAGGGCCATACACCCCAAACACCTTATATTCTTCTGGCTAGCACTACGAGGACGCCTCAATACCAAGGATAACATGACGCTAAAACAGGGTGTTCTGATGCTGGCTGTGAGATCTGCCCTGCTCTAGAGGCAATAGATCCGCCCTGCTCTAGAGGCAAATTCATCACATTGGTCTTCGCTGCAAGCTAGCGCAAGAATTATGGCAATTCTTGAGTCTGTGGGATACTACGATACAGTGCAACACAATTGAGGAATTTATCTCCCAAATCTACAACACTATGCAAACGTAAGGTTGGCTAGTGTGTTTCACGGCCTGTCTGCGCTCACTCTAGAAGGCCAGGAACACCCGAGTTTTCAACAACCAGTCCAGCTCGCCGATGATCATCCAGTGTCAAACAATTTTGGAACTAAATCTGTGTTCCGTCAGGTCATCAAAACAGAGTGAAGCAATTCTTCAATGGATTAACAAGTTGGAATAATTCTAATCTCGTCACACCTTTTTTTAGTCGTTCTGTTCTTTTGTTTTCTTCTTCGTCTTTCTTCTTTAGGATATGCCTGCTGCACAGTCGGTTGTAAAAACCTTGAGATATAAGGTAAAGTATCCTCTGCCTTTTCAAAAAAAAGCCATGGAGTGCAGAAGATATTTTCCAAATATTCAGCAACTCGACCACTTCCTCTCTGTATATTCTTGCAGGTGACAAGTGTATGCCACAAGTACTGCAGCTAGAACATGCTTAATGAAATGCATCCAGTCTGGTTCAACCCTAGGAATTACAAAAATATCTTGATGTTTCAATATATTTTGTTAGTAATCTGCAAGCATATTTATATGGTTTTGAGCATGAGAATGCATCTGGAATTGCTATAAAAAATACGAGTGCATTTAAACAGTGAGTTTTAGAACGGTGAAAGCATCCGTAAGTTCACACTATGTGTAGTATGTCATTAGTTATGTTTTAGAAATATCAGCGGATTTTTCTAATTACCTACATACAATTTGCATAGATTTTAGGGCCTCTAAAAACTGAAATATAATTATCCAACTCTACTGCTCCGACTTTTTGTGACTACTCATGTTTATTATTTCCAGTGATATATATAGCTACAACAACATGATAAAATAGGATTCTTGATTTCTCCTTATGAGCCAACTGGGATTAGAACCAATATTTGTTCAGATTAGCAGCATTTAAGCGATACGATGCCCCCTGCAGTGGCACCTCCTAAATACTAATTTTTAAACTGTGAACAAGTAGGACATCTAAGTACAAACTAATTTGAAAGAAGGAAGGGTGGATTATATAGTCGTGCACTGTTCCTTTAAAATGATAATTCAAACACTTGCAATTTTCAAACATATAAAATACATAATTTTTTCCTAATTTTTTTAAGAAACAATTATAATATTTCATCTTTCTTCCATATTAAATGGAAATTAAATAAATTAACCTTGCTGGCGTTTATTCACCATGCTTGTGCTTTATAATACTCAACATGTGAGCTCAAATCTCCTTAGTTTTCACTACTTAGCATGTGTTCTCATTTTATCTCTCTTTGTTTTTACTATTGCCAAGAGTACATATTAAGCGATATGTCGAGGTGCCCTGGAAAGATACAAATAATATCCACAAGAAGGATGGTAGCTTGCTTAGATATATAAACATTTTCAGGTATATCAACAGAAAGAGTTGTTCCCTTTTGATTTGGGCAAAAAATGTGGCTTTCCGTTTGTAGTATTATGTGGTTATATGCCTAGGCCAAATATTTCCATTTACAATATTGTCATTCTAGGAGGAAATTTAAGTTACAGTGACAACAAAATGGTCCTACGACCTAATATTGTTTCACTCATTTGGATTTGATAATTGAAAATCAGATGGTAGGCTAGTAGTTCTCTAGGCCTTTATACAACTACTCTAGAGCCATTTAGGTCAATATGTAATTGCTATGATCTACGTCCAGCTGCTTTGCCGTGCTACCCGCGTAGTGAACCGAAGTCATGACTATAGACCACTCTGTTCTGGAGAAAAATTAGATGTGCAGTGCAGTGATCTGAAGTTATGTCTAGATGAGGAGTTATTATTCCTTCCATTATGTAGTTTTTGGAAAAATACAAGCACGTCAGGAAATGTTGGCCTGGACACCTTGATGGGCATGCTTAGTGGGCTTGGTGCTCTGAAGATTGGTCTGCGGAAGAAGGCGGGAGCTAGGACTTTCTAGAGCATGTATGCTGGTACGCGCTGAGGGTCTGTCGGACCGGTTGTGCCACTTGCTCGCCATTGGGCGACTTTTTGAGGCCTTCAGTTTTAGATGATGCGCATTGGTGTGATGTCATGGATATTGGCCATGTTCATGGCCACCCCTTCATCAGTGTTGTAGGATTATCGAGTTGTTGCTTGTTTGGTGGGTTTCGTTTTGATCTTTGCAATCTTTCTTGTAAGGTATTGAGAATAATCTAATAAAATAGGTCATGTGCACCTCTTGGATGCAGAGGCCGGGGTGATCTCTCCCGTTTTGGAAAAAAGTGGGCTTGGTGCTGGAGGTGGATTTTAGATGTACCCACATTCATGTTCACTTTCCACTGCCAATTAGATCTCCAGCCTGTAACTAAAACCAGATCTGAGATTACTGATAAACTTTGAGCACGCCCAGTCAAACTTCCAATATCTTCCACGGTCCAGTCTTTTGACCTTATTGTGTCGCGATAAAGGGGCACTTCTTTTGGGCTTGTGCTTATAGAGAATCCTGCTTATGGGTTTTGGTGGGAAGAAACTCCAGTGGGGAGAAGCTCTCAGAAACCGTTCTTCCCCTTCATCTGAGCTTCTGAAATTTGGGCTTATTTGTTATGTTGAATTGTGTAATGTCTTTAGTACCCCTTAATTTGCTATGTTGTGAATCATCGATAAACTTGGGAAGGAAATATATGTTATCTATGTGGCTAAAGCTAGAAGTTTGTACACAAACAATGATCATTAAATGCTAAAACATATAGATACTACTCTAATACCATAGCACGACAACATCTGAACAATCAGAGCACCAGAAGCGTTGGGTGATCCATCACATGCATGTACATGAAGCATTAATGTGACATGGAGAGCAACACCACTGAGCGTGTCGTTTCCATGTATCGCGTTCTAGCAGCCGACCCACCGCTGGTCCTCGTCGTACACGTCATCAGCATGAAGCCATGGGCATCTGGTGGAGTGGCATTCTGTTGTAAATAGAGCTGAAAATGGGGGCAAATCATTTTAATGCTTCGGTTCTGTAAACCAAAAGCTCAGGCAACGGGTGCGAGGGAGTTTCTCGAATTGCACTGGGATTCGCTTCACGCTGAAAATAAGCGGGGCTGGTGCCGATGACTTTTTTTGGATTTCAGCTGCCCACGGCCTCGAAGCATGCCCAGAAGCTGAAAAGAAGTCACCCAAAGTTCCTTCACCAATATTGAAGTGCCCTATAAAAGAACCATAAAAAATCACTATGTTTTATATTTCTTGCACACGTAAAATTCCATTGAACACATATTGAAATTGCTACTAGCACGGTAGAGGAGAAAAAGCCAAGAGCAAGGGAAGACAGGCGAATAAATAAATCCCATTGTGCCTATACGAGTGGAAAACGCCAAACAACAAAAAAGGCGCGGCAAAGTGTGCGGGGTCCTTCTAGTCCACTCTAAATCTGCCATTTTCCCTTGTTGCAGCTTATCACACATGAAGTGTTCAACTGTGGTATATAAATACACAATTAATACACAATTACACATCAGGTTAATCTCACAGTCAATTACTCATCCTCGGTAGACTACACACCATACACCTTGTGATTGTCATTATTTGTTCTTAACTTTCATCTGTTGGTGCGGAAATATCTTTTGGTTCACGGGTGCATTTGCACTCATTGTCATAAAACATATTTCGAAATATCAAAAAATTGAAACAAATGTATACATGTACATTAAAACATTTTATGTTCGTTCACAAGTTCTAGAGATGAAAGAATATTTTATGTCTCATATATAAAAAAGACAAAAAATATCATGTTCTTTCAAACCGAAAACTTGTGAAAGAAAATAAAATATGCGAATGTATATGTAGATATTTATTTTGATTTTTTAAAACTTTTAAAATATATTTTTTCACAATAGGTGTAAAGTCACCCGTGAGCCGAATAGCCTGGTTGGTGTCCATATATACCTTCCACCGTGGTAGTACCAGCTATCCAGGATAGTTCCCATCCACATTGGTTTATTGCAGTGATAAGCTAGCCTGAGAAGCATACCAAAGAAAGATAGGAGCATATTATGTCGGATTGGGAGGCATCAGGGAATAATCAGTTCGTTGGTGCGAGGGGTCACGTGGAGACTTTTCTTTGCACTGATTGTTGATGATGCGGATATGCACAGCAAGAATAGTGTCGTTGTACTGGTAAATTGTCCTGATGTAAAATGTTGGCTTACCGTTGTTGGGAAGCACGAAATATTAGTAACAAATTGGCTGGATACTTGCTATTATTTCCACAAGTACTTAATTTTCTTGGCAAGTTTTGGTTTTGACAAAGTCTAGTCAATTCTTGGGTGCAAATCAAGCACGCTATATGACTATGATCTCCCTGTGCCTAAGCATTTGTCATACTCCGTTCTCAAAAGATAATACTACCTCCGTTCTAGAAAAAAAGGACATTTTTTAGAAGTCAAATGATGTCAAGTTTGATCTAATCTATACAAAAAAGACTGTCAATTGTTATAATAATATGAACATATAATGGGATAATATGTTTCAGAATGTATTGAATGATATAGATTTGACATCATAAATATTAATACTTTATTAATAATCTTGGTCAAACTTAACATTATTTGACTGCTTGGAAAACTCATATGTTTTGTTTTTAGAAACGGAGGAAGTATCTAATTCTCGTAGCATGAACCAGGGAGAGCTTTGAATAAACAATACTTTCATCATAACAATTAAGCAATTGGTCAAGGTTTACTTTTTTTAGTAGATGGTCAAGGTTTACTTTGCGAAGCGGCACATGCAAAACTCTCCGCCAAGGCCCATCACTCTCAAGTGGTGTTTTCCCGGGAGCTCTATACATCCACCTAGGCGGTGCACCCCCGTGTGGCTTTTGGGCAAAGGCCCATGTATTGCGGTTCTGACTTTCTGCCTGGTTTTTCGATTGTTAGAGCAAGGTTAATAGTATAGCCAGCTGCTGGCTATAAGCCAAATGTCATGTCAAAGTTAACTTAGAGCTAACATGTACAATAATGAGTTACAAAAATATACTACTTTAGCACTACATGGCCCACCTTTCATTCTCTCAAAGTGTCTAGGAGCACTCTTCTTCTCTCTCCTCTTCTCTCTCTTACAACTTGGCAAGGAAATAGTATTTTAATCCTTATAGCCAGCTGACTACGATTTATTGTACTTGCTCTTAGCTCATTTTTTGGTTTCGTGTCTAGATTTTTTTGGTTTTTGCTAGGTTTTTCGGTTTTTGAAAAATATCTAAATATGAATAATTTAAAATTTGAAAAAAAAATCTAGAATTCGAAATTTTTGAGCTATTTTTTTCAAAGTATAATCATTTTTCAAATACTGGACTATTTTGAAATTTGAACTTTTTAAAAATCTAAACAACTTTCATATTTGAACTTCTTGAAAATAATAATTTTAAATCATAAATAATTAAAAGAAAAATAAAAAAACAAAGAAAAAGTCTCACAGACTCCTCTAACTAACGTATATAGTGCCATTGATATGCCCTTTTTCAATCTCAAACGACCCCGCATTGTGGCCTAGCAGAATGATCAATCCCGAAATAAGAGGAGAAGCTTGTGCACGATCGTTTGGTTTAGCTACCAGATGTCCTACAAAGGTGTTGAAGGTTCTTTTTATTCCTTAGAACTATCGAAGGTTTCTCTAGTATGAGATAGTGATGTGGCCAAGGAAGGGGAGTAAATAACATGAAATCACTATAATTGGTGCCTACATTACAGAAAACCAACACTTAAATTTGTGTGAAGAAAACACCAATTTTCTAATAACGTACCAGTTAGTGTAGCTTTTTTGAACGGGAACGACCTTCAAAGTCCTCGAAGTTGCACTAAATCAACTGCGGGTACAAAATTACAAGGAGGTCCCTGGCATTACTTGCACTACAAAACCAAATATTTGAAGATAAGGTCTCCAGATTTATAAAAAAAACCTAGAACAGAAAATAAAAAGAAATCCGGTCCATCGTCTTCACCGCCGCATGTTGTTGACCTCAAGGCCCGGGCACCTGCGGCACCACCGGGGACGAAACCACTTGGGGCACCGACGACGCTTCCCACGCGGAGATAGAAGATCCTTCTGCCAGGAGGAAGATGAAGCTCAGAAGATTCTGAGTGTGGAGTGGCCCCTCTAGCCATAAGTAGTGTTGATAGCTGGCATCGCTTGCGTTCGCCACCACATGCAGCTTCAGAGGAGTATGACAGAGTGCGCCTCCCATATTCCCGTGGTACTCTAGGAAGAAGATACATCTACTCGACTTCCTTCCTTGCACCACTGAAGCTCCACCTAAATAGACCCCATCGTAGAGGGGCAATACTACCCCAAGAAATCCGAGAATGTTGCGTTGATTCTACACTCCCTCTCGCATCCATGGACGGTCAGGAACAGGCCAATCGTGCAGCATGGCAAACCACCTTGCCTCTTCCCTTGACTCCACGACCGGATAGAAAAGGCAGAGCTTGGCGACATTGATGCAACAAGAGGTGTCCAGCGACACTTGATTTTATTGGACGGACTAGAGGCCTCTCCCTCCAGTTGCAGCTCCATCCATAGAAGCAACAAGAGGAAGAAACAAGAACCCTAGAACTCACCAGATCTGGTGATAGAAATTGGTAGTTCCTCTCCAACTACTACTGGGCAAGAATCCCTCTACCGTCATAGCGTCACTACCCCTACAATAGGTAGCTACTCTGGTACCTTCCCTCCGCCATCTTCGGCAGTGCCGGCGGACAGAGCTCGGGGGAGGCCTAGTCTCACTCCTAGGACTCTCAACGGGAGGGGGAGATGAGCATGGGCGGAGTATGGGTCCAGAAAGTATTCCGTGCAGTTAGTGCAGTTCAACGAACTAACGAGTGAGCCCCGTTTATCAGGGGTCTCAGACTTCGGATGGCAATGGGTATCTGTAAGGGTACATTGTTCATATGTGTGTTTTGGTAATTAATGATAATTCCTATGTACTAATGTTTTTATTAAGCTTTGTATGAAGGAATATTCCATAGGTATTGCGTGTAGTCCATGTGTTAGATTCAAGTATGGATGCCATGAAGATATAGATATATCTTGACTATTGGCATCAAGAACATCGAGATTTGACGAGAAGAATATAATATGATCAAGAAGAAGAAATGAAGATGGAGCACTTGTGTGGAACTCAAATGATCCATGCTCTAGCTTATGTGTCAAGCAATGAATGTCTATGATCTTCAGAGTTTGATCTCAAGAGAAGAATTCAAGATTTGGCTCTAAGTTAGCGTCATGATAGTCTCACTGAGCTATGGGTGACTAAGATTTAGAGGACGCAATGTTAAACGTGGAGATTGACTTGGCCTAAATGTGGAGCCACCTAAGTGGGCTCGTACAAGCCCATGTTTCCCAACAATCCTCGTCCACTTTCATCCGCTCAACCAAACATAGGGCAACCACCAAAAACGTGGATATCCCTTTCCATCCACTGGATATCCACTAAACCAAATGCCCCTGAGTGGATAGCTGCCCATCGGACTGTGTTTTTCCTGTCTGAGTTGACGTGCCTATCTCCAACCCTGATCAAAGAATATTGTTGAGCGGGAGAACGATGCATCTTGAATTCGAAAGAGGAGCTCGTGCGGTATTTCCGGTCTGGTCACTACTGCACATGTCTAAATATCTGCAGGTGTCATGCGCGTGTGACAGTGCATACACTGTAGATAGAGGAAGGCGGCACAGATGGCATCAAGATCGCCGTAGGGGATCATCGAGATCGCAGGTCCATGCGTTCTAATTTCCGTTACATCCTCGGTCATTCCCTTTCCGGAGGATATGGCAGAGAAACCGTTCCAGCCAACTGAACCAACCATTGGATCTTGCGGTACCGGCAAGCAGATTTATATTGGGGGGGGGGAGGGGGGGATCTTTAGATCGGTGTCACACTGTCACTTACTCAGCTAGGAGCTCACTTGTTTGTTATAATGCTGTTCGTAAAACCTCACCAACAAAACCCCTACAATTTATTGTAGCTCACACCCACCATGGTTGGTGGTCATTATTAGCTAGCCCAAATAGCTCTCTGTTCACCTTCGCCTCTAGGTTAGAGCGCATGCATGCGAGGGGGGACACATGCAAGCACCTATACCAACCTCTCACCACACTCACACACATATGATAGGGTCACATGCCAGTTTTCATCTCATTCCAATGTTCTCGTGGTCTTCCTCCGGCGAAACCCTGATCTCTGTGCGCACTCGGATCGTCTACCCCCCTAGACGTTCCTCTGACAGGGGTAGCCCGGCGTAGCTCTCTCTTGTTTTGTGTTTGTTTAGGTCATAGGTTGATGTAAAACCATGTTGGTTCACAAGTTGGGGCACTATCCTACCCGGTTTCACCTCGACGGGGAGATTCCTCCCTTATACGGGTACGGAACCTTCGCCTCTAGGTTAGAGCGCATGCATGCGAGGGGGGACACATGCAAGCACCTATACCAACCTCTCACCACACTCACACACATATGCTAGGGTCACATGCAAGTCTTCATCTCATTCCAATGTTCTCGTGGTCTTCCTCCGGCGAAACCCTGATCTCTGTGCGCACTCGGATCGTCTACCCCCCTAGACGTTCCTCTGACAGGGGTAGCCCGGCGTAGCTCTCTCTTGTTTTGTGTTTGTTTAGGTCATAGGTTGATGTAAAACCATGTTGGTTCAGAAGTTGGGGCACTATCCTACCCGGTTTCACCTCGACGGGGAGATTCCCCCCTTATACGGGTACGGAACCTTCGCCTCTAGGTTAGAGCGCATGCATGCGAGGGGGGACACATGCAAGCACCTATACCAACCTCTCACCACACTCACACACATATGCTAGGGTCACATGCAAGTTTTCATCTCATTCCAATGTTCTCGTGGTCTTCCTCCGGCGAAACCCTGATCTCTCTGCGCACTCGGATCGTCTACCCCCCTAGACGTTCCTCTGACAGGGGTAGCCCGGCGTAGCTCTCTCTTGTTTTGTGTTTTTTTAGGTCATAGGTTGATGTAAAACCATGTTGGTTCACAAGTTGGGGCACTATCCTACCCGGTTTCACCTCGACGGGGAGATTCCCCCCTTATACGGGTACGGAACCTTCGCCTCTAGGTTAGAGCGCATGCATGCGAGGGGGGACACATGCAAGCACCTATACCAACCTCTCACCACACTCACACACATATGCTAGGGTCACATGGAAGTTTTCATCTCATTCCAATGTTCTCGTGGTCTTCCTCCGGCGAAACCCTGATCTCTGTGCGCACTCGGATCGTCTACCCCCTAGACGTTCCTCTGACAGGGGTAGCCCGGCGTAGCTCTCTCTTGTTTTGTGTTTGTTTAGGTAATAGGTTGATGTAAAACCATGTTGGTTCACAAGTTGGGGCACTATCCTACCCGGTTTCACCTCGACGGGGAGATTCCCCCCTTATACGGGTACGGAACCTTCGCCTCTAGGTTAGAGCGCATGCATGCGAGGGGGGACACATGCAAGCACCTATACCAACCTCTCACCACACTCACACACATATGCTAGGGTCACATGCAAGTTTTCATCTCATTCCAATGTTCTCGTGGTCTTCCTCCGGCGAAACCCTGATCTCTGTGCGCACTCGGATCGTCTACCCCCCTAGACGTTCCTCTGACAGGGGTAGCCCGGCGTAGCTCTCTCTTGTTTTGTGTTTGTTTAGGTCATAGGTTGATGTAAAACCATGTTGGTTCACAAGTTGGGGCACTATCCTACCCGGTTTCACCTCGACGGGGAGATTCCCCCCTTATACGGGTACGGAACCTTCGCCTCTAGGTTAGAGCGCATGCATGCGAGGGGGGACACATGCAAGCACCTATACCAACCTCTCACCACACTCACACACATATGCTAGGGTCACATTCAAGTCTTCATCTCATTCCAATGTTCTCGTGGTCTTCCTCCGGCGAAACCCTGATCTCTGTGCGCACTCGGATCGTCTACCCCCCTAGACGTTCCTCTGACAGGGGTAGCCCGGCGTAGCTCTCTCTTGTTTTGTGTTTGTTTAGGTCATAGGTTGATGTAAAACCATGTTGGTTCACAAGTTGGGGCACTATCCTACCCGGTTTCACCTCGACGGGGAGATTCCCCCCTTATACGGGTACGGAACCTTCGCCTCTAGGTTAGAGCGCATGCATGCGAGGGGGACACATGCAAGCACCTATACCAACCTCTCACCACACTCACACACATATGCTAGGGTCACATTCAAGTCTTCATCTCATTCCAATGTTCTCGTGGTCTTCCTCCGGCGAAACCCTGATCTCTGTGCGCACTCGGATCGTCTACCCCCCTAGACGTTCCTCTGACAGGGGTAGCCCGGCGTAGCTCTCTCTTGTTTTGTGTTTGTTTAGGTCATAGGTTGATGTAAAACCATGTTGGTTCACAAGTTGGGGCACTATCCTACCCGGTTTCACCTCGACGGGGAGATTCCCCCCTTATACGGGTACGGAACCTTCGCCTCTAGGTTAGAGCGCATGCATGCGAGGGGGGACACATGCAAGCACCTATACCAACCTCTCACCACACTCACACACATATGCTAGGGTCACATTCAAGTCTTCATCTCATTCCAATGTTCTCGTGGTCTTCCTCCGGCGAAACCCTGATCTCTGTGCGCACTCGGATCGTCTACCCCCCTAGACGTTCCTCTGACAGGGGTAGCCCGGCGTAGCTCTCTCTTGTTTTGTGTTTGTTTAGGTCATAGGTTGATGTAAAACCATGTTGGTTCACAAGTTGGGGCACTATCCTACCCGGTTTCACCTCGACGGGGAGATTCCCCCCTTATACGGGTACGGAACCTTCGCCTCTAGGTTAGAGCGCATGCATGCGAGGGGGGACACATGCAAGCACCTATACCAACCTCTCACCACACTCACACACATATGCTAGGGTCACATTCAAGTCTTCATCTCATTCCAATGTTCTCGTGGTCTTCCTGCGGCGAAACCCTGATCTCTGTGCGCACTCGGATCGTCTACCCCCCTAGACGTTCCTCTGACAGGGGTAGCCCGGCGTAGCTCTCTCTTGTTTTGTGTTTGTTTAGGTCATAGGTTGATGTAAAACCATGTTGGTTCACAAGTTGGGGCACTATCCTACCCGGTTTCACCTCGACGGGGAGATTCCCCCCTTATACGGGTACGGAACCTTCGCCTCTAGGTTAGAGCGCATGCATGCGAGGGGGGACACATGCAAGCACCTATACCAACCTCTCACCACACTCACACACATATTCTAGGGTCACATGGAAGTTTTCATCTCATTCCAATGTTCTCGTGGTCTTCCTCCGGCGAAACCCTGATCTCTGTGCGCACTCGGATCGTCTACCCCCTAGACGTTCCTCTGACAGGGGTAGCCCGGCGTAGCTCTCTCTTGTTTTGTGTTTGTTTAGGTCATAGGTTGATGTAAAACCATGTTGGTTCACAAGTTGGGGCACTATCCTACCCGGTTTCACCTCGACGGGGAGATTCCCCCCTTATACGGGTACGGAACCTTCGCCTCTAGGTTAGAGCGCATGCATGCGAGGGGGGACACATGCAAGCACCTATACCAACCTCTCACCACACTCACACACATATGCTAGGGTCACATGCAAGTTTTCATCTCATTCCAATGTTCTCGTGGTCTTCCTCCGGCGAAACCCTGATCTCTGTGCGCACTCGGATCGTCTACCCCCCTAGACGTTCCTCTGACAGGGGTAGCCCGGCGTAGCTCTCTCTTGTTTTGTGTTTGTTTAGGTCATAGGTTGATGTAAAACCATGTTGGTTCACAAGTTGGGGCACTATCCTACCCGGTTTCACCTTGACGGGGAGATTCCCCCCTTATACGGGTACGGAACCTTCGCCTCTTGGTTAGAGCGCATGCATGCGAGGGGGACACATGCAAGCACCTATACCAACCTCTCACCACACTCACACACATATGCTAGGGTCACATGCAAGTTTTCATCTCATTCCAATGTTCTCGTGGTCTTCCTCCGGCGAAACCCTGATCTCTCTGCGCACTCGGATCGTCTACCCCCCTAGACGTTCCTCTGACAGGGGTAGCCCGGCGTAGCTCTCTCTTTTTTTGTGTTTGTTTAGGTTATAGGTTGATGTAAAACCATGTTGGTTCACAAGTTGGGGCACTATCCTACCCGGTTTCACCTCGACGGGGAGATTCCCCCCTTATACGGGTACGGAACCTTCGCCTCTAGGTTAGAGCGCATGCATGCGAGGGGGGACATATGGAAGCACCTATACCAACCTCTCACCACACTCACACACATATGCTAGGGTCACATGCAAGTTTTCATCTCATTCCAATGTTCTCGTGGTCTTCCTCCGGCGAAACCCTGATCTCTGTGCGCACTCGGATCGTCTACCCCCCTAGACGTTCCTCTGACAGGGGTAGCCCGGCGTAGCTCTCTCTTGTTTTGTGTTTGTTTAGGTCATAGGTTGATGTAAAACCATGTTGGTTCACAAGTTGGGGCACTATCCTACCCGGTTTCACCTCGACGGGGAGATTCCCCCCTTATACGGGTACGGAACCTTCGCCTCTAGGTTAGAGCGCATGCATGCGAGGGGGGACACATGCAAGCACCTATACCAACCTCTCACCACACTCACACACATATGCTAGGGTCACATCCAAGTTTTCATCTCATTCCAATGTTCTCGTGGTCTTCCTCCGGCGAAACCCTGATCTCTGTGCGCACTCGGATCGTCTACCCCCCTAGACGTTCCTCTGACAGGGGTAGCCCGGCGTAGCTCTCTCTTGTTTTGTGTTTGTTTAGGTCATAGGTTGATGTAAAACCATGTTGGTTCACAAGTTGGGGCGCTATCCTACCCGGTTTCACCTCGACGGGGAGATTCCCCCCTTATACGGGTATGGAACCTTCGCCTCTAGGTTAGAGCGCATGCATGCGAGGGGGACACATGCAAGCACCTATACCAACCTCTCACCACACTCACACACATATTCTAGGGTCACATGCAAGTTTTCATCTCATTCCAATGTTCTCGTGGTCTTCCTCCGGCGAAACCCTGATCTCTGTGCGCACTCGGATCGTCTACCCCCCTAGACGTTCCTCTGACAGGGGTAGCCCGGCGTAGCTCTCTCTTGTTTTGTGTTTTTTTAGGTCATAGGTTGATGTAAAACCATGTTGGTTCACAAGTTGGGGCACTATCCTACCCGGTTTCACCTCGACGGGGAGATTCCCCCCTTATACGGGTACGGAACCTTCGCCTCTAGGTTAGAGCGCATGCATGCGAGGGGGACACATGCAAGCACCTATACCAACCTCTCACCACACTCACACACATATTCTAGGGTCACATGCAAGTTTTCATCTCATTCCAATGTTCTCGTGGTCTTCCTCCGGCGAAACCCTGATCTCTGTGCGCACTCGGATCGTCTACCCCCCTAGACGTTCCTCTGACAGGGGTAGCCCGGCGTAGCTCTCTCTTGTTTTGTGTTTTTTTAGGTCATAGGTTGATGTAAAACCATGTTGGTTCACAAGTTGGGGCACTATCCTACCCGGTTTCACCTCGACGGGGAGATTCCCCCCTTATACGGGTACGGAACCTTCGCCTCTAGGTTAGAGCGCATGCATGCGAGGGGGGACACATGCAAGCACCTATACCAACCTCTCACCACACTCTCACACATATGCTAGGGTCACATCCAAGTTTTCATCTCATTCCAATGTTCTCGTGGTCTTCCTCCGGCGAAACCCTGATCTCTGTGCGCACTCGGATCGTCTACCCCCCTAGACGTTCCTCTGACAGGGGTAGCCCGGCGTAGCTCTCTCTTGTTTTGTGTTTGTTTAGGTCATAGGTTGATGTAAAACCATGTTGGTTCACAAGTTGGGGCGCTATCCTACCCGGTTTCACCTCGACGGGGAGATTCCCCCCTTATACGGGTATGGAACCTTCGCCTCTAGGTTAGAGCGCATGCATGCGAGGGGGACACATGCAAGCACCTATACCAACCTCTCACCACACTCACACACATATTCTAGGGTCACATGCAAGTTTTCATCTCATTCCAATGTTCTCGTGGTCTTCCTCCGGCGAAACCCTGATCTCTGTGCGCACTCGGATCGTCTACCCCCCTAGACGTTCCTCTGACAGGGGTAGCCCGGCGTAGCTCTCTCTTGTTTTGTGTTTTTTTAGGTCATAGGTTGATGTAAAACCATGTTGGTTCACAAGTTGGGGCACTATCCTACCCGGTTTCACCTCGACGGGGAGATTCCCCCCTTATGCGGGTACGGAACCTTCGCCTCTAGGTTAGAGCGCATGCATGCGAGGGGGGACACATGCAAGCACCTATACCAACCTCTCACCACACTCACACACATATGATAGGGTCACATGCAAGTTTTCATCTCATTCTAATGTTCTCGTGGTCTTCCTCCGGCGAAACCCTGATCTCTGTGCGCACTCGGATCGTCTACCCCCTAGACGTTCCTCTGACAGGGGTAGCCCGGCGTATCTCTCTCTTGTTTTGTGTTTGTTTAGGTCATAGGTTGATGTAAAACCATGTTGGTTCACAAGTTGGGGCACTATCCTACCCGGTTTCACCTCGACGGGGAGATTCCCCCCTTATACGGGTACGGAACCTTCGCCTCTAGGTTAGAGCGCATGCATGCGAGGGGGGACACATGCAAGCACCTATACCAACCTCTCACCACACTCACACACATATTCTAGGGTCACATGCAAGTTTTCATCTCATTCCAATGTTCTCGTGGTCTTCCTCCGGCGAAGCCCTGATCTCTGTGCGCACTCGGATCGTCTACCCCCCTAGACGTTCCTCTGACAGGGGTAGCCCGGCGTAGCTCTCTCTTGTTTTGTGTTTGTTTAGGTCATAGGTTGATGTAAAACCATGTTGGTTCACAAGTTGGGGCACTATCCTACCCGGTTTCACCTCGACGGGGAGATTCCCCCCTTATACGGGTACGGAACCTTCGCCTCTAGGTTAGAGCGCATGCATGCGAGGGGGACACATGCAAGCACCTATACCAACCTCTCACCACACTCACACACATATTCTAGGGTCACATGCAAGTTTTCATCTCATTCCAATGTTCTCGTGGTCTTCCTCCGGCGAAACCCTGATCTCTGTGCGCACTCGGATCGTCTACCCCCCTAGACGTTACTCTGACAGGGGTAGCCCGGCGTAGCTCTCTCTTGTTTTGTGTTTGTTTAGGTCATAGGTTGATTTAAAACCATGTTGGTTCACAAGTTGGGGCACTATCCTACCCGGTTTCACCTCGACGGGGAGATTCCCCCCTTATACGGGTAAGGAACCTTCGCCTCTAGGTTAGAGCGCATGCATGCGAGGGGGACACATGCAAGCACCTATACCAACCTCTCACCACACTCACACACATATGCTAGGGTCACATGCAAGTTTTCATCTCATTCTAATGTTCTCGTGGTCTTCCTCCGGCGAAACCCTGATCTCTGTGCGCACTCGGATCGTCTACCCCCTAGACGTTCCTCTGACAGGGGTAGCCTAGCGTATCTCTCTCTTGTTTTGTGTTTGTTTAGGTCATAGGTTGATGTAAAACCATGTTGGTTCACAAGTTGGGGCACTATCCTACCCGGTTTCACCTCGACGGGGAGATTCCCCCTTATACGGGTACGAAACCTTCGCCTCTAGGTTAGAGCGCATGCATGCGAGGGGGGACACATGCAAGCACCTATACCAACCTCTCACCACACTCACACACATATGCTAGGGTCACATGCAAGTTTTCATCTCATTCCAATGTTCTCGTGGTCTTCCTCCGGCGAAACCCTGATCTCTGTGCGCACTCGGATCGTCTACCCCCTAGACGTTCCTCTGACAGGGGTAGCCCGGCGTAGCTCTCTCTTGTTTTGTGTTTTTTAGGTAATAGGTTGATGTAAAACCATGTTGGTTCACAAGTTGGGGCACTATCCTACCCGGTTTCACCTCGACGGGGAGATTCCCCCCTTATACGGGTACGGAACCTTCGCCTCTAGGTTAGAGCGCATGCATGCGAGGGGGGACACATGCAAGCACCTATACCAACCTCTCACCACACTCACACACATATGCTAGGGTCACATGCAAGTTTTCATCTCATTCCAATGTTCTCGTGGTCTTCCTCCGGCGAAACCCTGATCTCTGTGCGCACTCGGATCGTCTACCCCCTAGACGTTCCTCTGACAGGGGTAGCCCGGCGTAGCTCTCTCTTGTTTTGTTTTTTTTAGGTCATAGGTTGATGTAAAACCATGTTGGTTCACAAGTTGGGGCACTATCCTACCCAGTTTCACCTCGACGGGGAGATTCCCCCCTTATACGGGTACGGAACCTTCGCCTCTAGGTTAGAGCGCATGCATGCGAGGGGGGACACATGCAAGCACCTATACCAACCTCTCACCACACTCACACACATATGCTAGGGTCACATGCAAGTTTTCATCTCATTCCAATGTTCTCGTGGTCTTCCTCCGGCGAAACCCTGATCTCTGTGCGCACTCGGATCGTCTACCCCCCTAGACGTTCCTCTGACAGGGGTAGCCCGGCGTAGCTCTCTCTTGTTTTGTGTTTGTTTAGGTCATAGGTTGATGTAAAACCATGTTGGTTCACAAGTTGGGGCACTATCCTACCCGGTTTCACCTCGACGGGGAGATTCCCCCCTTATACGGGTACGGAACCTTCGCCTCTAGGTTAGAGCGCATGCATGCGAGGGGGGACACATGCAAGCACCTATACCAACCTCTCACCACACTCACACACATATGCTAGGGTCACATGCAAGTTTTCATCTCATTCTAATGTTCTCGTGGTCTTCCTCCGGCGAAACCCTGATCTCTGTGCGCACTCGGATCGTCTACCCCCTAGACGTTCCTCTGACAGGGGTAGCCTGGCGTAGCTCTCTCTTGTTTTGTGTTTGTTTAGGTCATAGGTTGATGTAAAACCATGTTGGTTCACAAGTTGGGGCACTATCCTACCCGGTTTCACCTCGACGGGGAGATTCCCCCCTTATACGGGTACGGAACCTTCGCCTCTAGGTTAGAGCGCATGCAAGCGAGGGGGGACACATGCAAGCACCTATACCAACCTCTCACCACACTCACACACATATGCTAGGGTCACATGCAAGTTTTCATCTCATTCCAATGTTCTCGTGGTCTTCCTCCGGCGAAACCCTGATCTCTGTGCGCACTCGGATCGTCTACCCCCTAGACGTTCCTCTGACAGGGGTAGCCCGGCGTAGCTCTCTCTTGTTTTGTGTTTTTTTAGGTCATAGGTTGATGTAAAACCATGTTGGTTCACAAGTTGGGGCACTATCCTACCCGGTTTCACCTCGACGGGGAGATTCCCCCCTTATACGGGTACGGAAACTTCGCCTCTAGGTTAGAGCGCATGCATGCGAGGGGGGACACATGCAAGCACCTATACCAACCTCTCACCACACTCACACACATATGCTAGGGTCACATGCAAGTTTTCATCTCATTCCAATGTTCTCGTGGTCTTCCTCCGGCGAAACCCTGATCTCTGTGCGCACTCGGATCATCTACCCCCCTAGACGTTCCTCTGACAGGGTTAGCCCGGCGTAGCTCTCTCTTGTTTTGTGTTTGTTTAGGTCATAGGTTGATGTAAAACCATGTTGGTTCACAAGTTGGGGCACTATCCTACCCGGTTTCACCTCGACGGGGAGATTCCCCCCTTATACGGGTACGGAACCTTCGCCTCTAGGTTAGAGCGCATGCATGCGAGGGGGGACACATGCAAGCACCTATACCAACCTCTCACCACACTCACACACATATGCTAGGGTCACATGCCAGTTTTCATCTCATTCCAATGTTCTCGTGGTCTTCCTCCGGCGAAACCCTGATCTCGGTGCGCACTCGGATCGTCTATCCCCCTAGACGTTCCTCTGACAGGGGTAGCCCAGCGTAGCTCTCTCTTGTTTTGTGTTTGTTTAGGTCATAGGTTGATGTAAAACCATGTTGGTTCACAAGTTGGGGCACTATCCTACCCGGTTTCACCTCGACGGGGAGATTCCCCCTTATACGGGTACGAAACCTTCGCCTCTAGGTTAGAGCGCATGCATGCGAGGGGGGACACATGCAAGCACCTATACCAACCTCTCACCACACTCACACACATATGCTAGGGTCACATGGAAGTTTTCATCTCATTCCAATGTTCTCGTGGTCTTCCTCCGGCGAAACCCTGATCTCTGTGCGCACTCGGATCGTCTACCCCCTAGACGTTCCTCTGACAGGGGTAACCCGGCATAGCTCTCTCTTGTTTTGTGTTTGTTTAGGTCATAGGTTGATGTAAAACCATGTTGGTTCACAAGTTGGGGCACTATCCTACCCGGTTTCACCTCGACGGGGAGATTCCCCCCTTATAGGGGTACGGAACCTTCGCCTCTAGGTTAGAGCGCATGCATGCGAGGGGGGACACATGCAAGCACCTATACCAACCTCTCACCACACTCACACACATATGCTAGGGTCAGATGCAAGTCTTCATCTCATTCCAATGTTCTCGTGGTCTTCCTCCGGCGAAACCCTGATCTCTGTGCGTACTCGGATCGTCTACCCCCCTAGACGTTCCTCTGACAGGGGTAGCCCGGCGTAGCTCTCTCTTGTTTTGTGTTTGTTTATGTCATAGGTTGATGTAAAACCATGTTGGTTCACAAGTTGGGGCACTATCCTACCCGGTTTCACCTCGACGGGGAGATTCCCCCCTTATACGGGTACGGAACCTTCGCCTCTAGGTTAGAGCGCATGCATGCGAGGGGGACACATGCAAGCACCTATACCAACCTCTCACCACACTCACACACATATGATAGGGTCACATGCAAGTTTTCATCTCATTCCAATGTTCTCGTGGTCTTCCTCCGGCGAAACCCTGATCTCTATGCGCACTCGGATCGTCTACCCCCTAGACGTTCCTCTGACAGGGGTAGCCCGGCGTAGCTCTCTCTTGTTTTGTGTTTGTTTAGGTCATAGGTTGATGTAAAACCATGTTGGTTCACAAGTTGGGGCACTATCCTACCCGGTTTCACCTCGACGGGGAGATTCCCCGCTTATACGAGTACGGAACCTTCGCCTCTAGGTTAGAGCGCATGCATGCGAGGGGGGACACATGCAAGCACCTATACAAACCTCTCACCACACTCACACACATATGCTAGGGTCACATGCAAGTTTTCATCTCATTCCAATGTTCTCGTGGTCTTCCTCTGGCGAAACCCTGATCTTTGTGCGCACTCGGATCGTCTACCCCCCTAGACGTTCCTCTGACAGGGGTAGCCCGGCGTAGCTCTCTCTTGTTTTGTGTTTGTTTAGGTCATAGGTTGATGTAAAACCATGTTGGTTCACAAGTTGGGGCACTATCCTACCCGGTTTCACCTCGACGGGGAGATTCCCCCCTTATACGGGTACGAAACCTTCGCCTCTAGGTTAGAGCGCATGCATGCGAGGGGGGACACATGCAAGCACCTATACCAACCTCTCACCACACTCACACACATATGCTAGGGTCACATGCAAGTTTTCATCTCATTCCAATGTTCTCGTGGTCTTCCTCCGGCGAAACCCTGATCTCTGTGCGCACTCGGATCGTCTACCCCCTAGACGTTCCTCTGACAGGGGTAGCCCGGCGTAGCTCTCTCTTGTTTTGTGTTTTTTTAGGTCATAGGTTGATGTAAAACCATGTTGGTTCACAAGTTGGGGCACTATCCTACCCGGTTTCACCTCGACGGGGAGATTCCCCCCTTATACGGGTACGGAACCTTCGCCTCTAGGTTAGAGCGCATGCATGCGAGGGGGGACACATGCAAGCACCTATACTAACCTCTCACCACACTCACACACATATGCTAGGGTCACATGCAAGTTTTCATCTCATTCCAATGTTCTCGTGGTCTTCCTCCGGCGAAACCCTGATCTCTGTGCGCACTCGGATCGTCTACCCCCCTAGACGTTCCTCTGACAGGGGTAGCCCGGCGTAGCTCTCTCTTGTTTTGTGTTTGTTTAGTTCATAGGGTGATGTAAAACCATGTTGGTTCACAAGTTGGGGCACTATCCTACCCGGTTTCACCTCGACGGGGAGATTCCCCCCTTATACGGGTACGGAACCTTCGCCTCTAGGTTAGAGCGCATGCATGCGAGGGGGACACATGCAAGCACCTATACCAACCTCTCACCACACTCACACACATATTCTAGGGTCACATGCAAGTTTTCATCTCATTCCAATGTTCTCGTGGTCTTCCTCCGGCGAAACCCTGATCTCTGTGCGCACTCGGATCGCCTACCCCCTAGACGTTCCTCTGACAGGGGTAGCCCGGCGTAGCTCTCTCTTGTTTTGTGTTTTTTTAGGTCATAGGTTGATGTAAAACCATGTTGGTTCACAAGTTGGGGCACTATCCTACCCGGTTTCACCTCGACGGGGAGATTCCCCCCTTATACGGGTACAGAACCTTCGCCTCTAGGTTAGAGCGCATGCAAGCGAGGGGGGACACATGCAAGCACCTATACCAACCTCTCACCACACTCACACACATATGCTAGGGTCACATGGAAGTTTTCATCTCATTCCAATGTTCTCGTGGTCTTCCTCCGGCGAAACCCTGATCTCTGTGCGCACTCGGATCGTCTACCCCCTAGACGTTCCTCTGACAGGGGTAGCCCGGCGTAGCTCTCTCTTGTTTTGTGTTTTTTTAGGTCATAGGTTGATGTAAAACCATGTTGGTTCACAAGTTGGGTCACTATCCTACCCGGTTTCACCTCGACGGGGAGATTCCCCCCTTATACGGGTACGGAACCTTCGCCTCTAGGTTAGAGCGCATGCATGCGAGGGGGGACACATGCAAGCACCTATACTAACCTCTCACCACACTCACACACATATGCTAGGGTCACATGCAAGTTTTCATCTCATTCCAATGTTCTCGTGGTCTTCCTCCGGCGAAACCCTGATCTCTGTGCGCACTCGGATCGTCTACCCCCCTAGACGTTCCTCTGACAGGGGTAGCCCTGCGTAGCTCTCTCTTGTTTTGTGTTTGTTTAGGTCATAGGTTGATGTAAAACCATGTTGGTTCACAAGTTGGGGCCCTATCCTACCCGGTTTCACCTCGACGGGGAGATTTCCCCCTTATACGGGTACGGAACCTTCGCCTCTAGGTTAGAGCGCATGCATGCGAGGGGGACACATGCAAGCACCTATACCAACCTCTCACCACACTCACACACATATGCTAGGGTCACATGCAAGTTTTCATCTCATTCCAATGTTCTCGTGGTCTTCCTCCGGCGAAACCCTGATCTCTGTGCGCACTCGGATCGTCTACCCCCCTAGACGTTCCTCTGACAGGGGTAGCCCGGCGTAGCTCTCTCTTGTTTTGTGTTTGTTTAGGTCATAGGTTGATGTAAAACCATGTTGGTTCACAAGTTGGGGCACTATCCTACCCGGTTTCACCTCGACGGGGAGATTCCCCCCTTATACGGGTACGGAACCTTCGCCTCTAGGTTAGAGCGCATGCATGCGAGGGGGAACACATGCAAGCACCTATACCAACCTCTCACCACACTCACACACATATGCTAGGGTCACATGCAAGTTTTCATCTCATTCCAATGTTCTCGTGGTCTTCCTCCAGCGAAACCCTGATATCTGTGCGCACTCGGATCGTCTACCCCCTAGACGTTCCTCTGACAGGGGTAGCCCGGCATAGCTCCCTCTTGTTTTGTGTTTTTTTAGGTCATAGGTTGATGTAAAACCATGTTGGTTCACAAGTTGGGGCACTATCCTACCCGGTTTCACCTCGACGGGGAGATTCCCCCCTTATACGGGTACGGAACCTTCGCCTCTAGGTTAGAGCGCATGCATGCGAGGGGGGACACATGCAAGCACCTATACCAACCTCTCACCACACTCACACACATATGCTAGGGTCACATGCAAGTTTTCATCTCATTCCAATGTTCTCGTGGTCTTCCTCCGGCGAAACCCTGATCTCTGTGCGCACTCGGATCGTCTACCCCCCTAGACGTTCCTCTGACAGGGGTAGCCCGGCGTAGCTCTCTCTTGTTTTGTGTTTTTTTAGGTCATAGGTTGATGTAAAACCATGTTGGTTCACAAGTTGGGGCACTATCCTACCCGGTTTCACCTCGACGGGGAGATTCCCCCCTTATACGGGTACGGAACCTTCGCCTCTAGGTTAGAGCGCATGCATGCGAGGGGGACACATGCAAGAACATATACCAACCTCTCACCACACTCACACACATATGCTAGGGTCACATGCAAGTTTTCATCTCATTCCAATGTTCTCGTGGTCTTCCTCCGGCGAAACCCTGATCTCTGTGCGCACTCGGATCGTCTACCCCCCTAGACGTTCCTCTGACAGGGGTAGCCCGGCGTAGCTCTCTCTTGTTTTGTGTTTTTTTAGGTCATAGGTTGATGTAAAACCATGTTGGTTCACAAGTTGGGGCACTATCCTACCCGGTTTCACCTCGACGGGGAGATTCCCCCCTTATACGGGTACGGAACCTTCGCCTCTAGGTTAGAGCGCATGCATGCGAGGGGGGACACATGCAAGCACCTATACCAACCTCTCACCACACTCACACACATATGCTAGGGTCACATGCAAGTTTTCATCTCATTCCAATGTTCTCGTGGTCTTCCTCCGGCGAAACCCTGATCTCTGTGCGCACTCGGATCGTCTACCCCCTAGACGTTCCTCTGACAGGGGTAGCCTGGCGTAGCTCTCTTGTTTTGTGTTTGTTTAGGTCATAGGTTGATGTAAAACCATGTTGGTTCACAAGTTGGGGCACTATCCTACCCGGTTTCACCTCGACGGGGAGATTCCCCCCTTATACGGGTACGGAACCTTCGCCTCTAGGTTAGAGCGCATGCAAGCGAGGGGGGACACATGCAAGCACCTATACCAACCTCTAACCACACTCACACACATATGCTAGGGTCACATGCAAGTTTTCATCTCATTCCAATGTTCTCGTGGTCTTCCTCCGGTGAAACCCTGATCTCTGTGCGCACTCGGATCGTCTACCCCCTAGACGTTCCTCTGACAGGGGTAGCCCGGCGTAGCTCTCTCTTGTTTTGTGTTTGTTTAGGTCATAGGTTGATGTAAAACGATGTTGGTTCACAAGTTGGGGCACTATCCTACCCGGTTTCACCTCGACGGGGAGATTCCCCCCTTATACGGGTACGGAACCTTCGCCTCCAGGTTAGAGCGCATGCATGCGAGGGGGGACACATGCAAGCACCTATACCATCCTCTCACCACACTCACACACATATCCTAGGGTCACATGCAAGTTTTCATCTCATTCCAATGTTCTCGTGGTCTTCCTCCGGCGAAACCCTGATCTCGGTGCGCACTCGGATCGTCTACCCCCTAGACGTTCCTCTGACAGGGGTAGCCCGGCGTAGCTCTCTCTTGTTTTGTGTTTGTTTAGGTCATAGGTTGATGTAAAACCATGTTGGTTCACAAGTTGGGGCACTATCCTACCCGGTTTCACCTCGACGGGTAGATTCCCCCCTTATACGGGTACGGAACCTTCGCCTCTAGGTTAGAGCGCATGCATGCGAGGGGGGGACACATGCAAGCACCTATACCAACCTCTCACCACACTCACACACATATGCTAGGGTCACATGCAAGTTTTCATCTCATTCCAATGTTCTCGTGGTCTTCCTCCGGCGAAACCCTGATCTCTGTGCGCACTCGGATCGTCTACCCCCCTAGACGTTCCTCTGACAGGGGTAGCCCGGCGTAGCTCTCTCTTGTTTTGTGTTTGTTTAGGTCATAGGTTGATGTAAAACCATGTTGGTTCACAAGTTGGGGCACTATCCTACCCGGTTTCACCTCGACGGGGAGATTCCCCCCTTATACGGGTACGGAACCTTCGCCTCTAGGTTAGAGCGCATGCATGCGAGGGGGGACACATGCAAGCACCTATACCAACCTCTCACCACACTCACACACATATTCTAGGGTCACATGCCAGTTTTCATCTCATTCCAATGTTCTCGTGGTCTTCCTCCGGCGAAACCCTGATCTCTGTGCGCACTCGGATCGTCTACCCCCCTAGACGTTCTCTGACAGGGGTAGCCCAGCGTAGCTCTCTCTTGTTTTGTGTTTGTTTAGGTCATAGGTTGATGTAAAACCATGTTGGTTCACAAGTTGGGGCACTATCCTACCCGGTTTCACCTCGACGGGGAGATTCCCCCTTATACGGGTACGAAACCTTCGCCTCTAGGTTAGAGCGCATGCATGCGAGGGGGGACACATGCAAGCACCTATACCAACCTCTCACCACACTCACACACATATGCTAGGGTCACATGGAAGTTTTCATCTCATTCCAATGTTCTCGTGGTCTTCCTCCGGCGAAACCCTGATCTCTGTGCGCACTCGGATCGTCTACCCCCTAGACGTTCCTCTGACAGGGGTAGCCCGGCGTAGCTCTCTCTTGTTTTGTGTTTGTTTAGGTCATAGGTTGATGTAAAACCATGTTGGTTCACAAGTTGGGGCACTATCCTACCCGGTTTCACCTCGACGGGGAGATTCCCCCCTTATACGGGTACGGAACCTTCGCCTCTAGGTTAGAGCGCATGCATGCGAGGGGGGACACATGCAAGCACCTATACCAACCTCTCACCACACTCACACACATATGCTAGGAACACATGCAAGTCTTCATCTCATTCCAATGTTCTCGTGGTCTTCCTCCGGCGAAACCCTGATCTCTGTGCGCACTCGGATCGTCTACCCCCTAGACGTTCCTCTGACAGGGGTAGCCCGGCGTAGCTCTCTCTTGTTTTGTGTTTCTTTAGGTCATAGGTTGATGTAAAACCATGTTGGTTCACAAGTTGGGGCACTATCCTACCCGGTTTCACCTCGACGGGGAGATTCCCCCTTATACGGGTACGAAACCTTCGCCTCTAGGTTAGAGCGCATGCATGCGAGGGGGGACACATGCAAGCACCTATACCAACCTCTCACCACACTCACACACATATGCTAGGGTCACATGGAAGTTTTCATCTCATTCCAATGTTCTCGTGGTCTTCCTCCGGCGAAACCCTGATCTCTGTGCGCACTCGGATCGTCTACCCCCTAGACGTTCCTCTGACAGGGGTATCCCGGCGTAGCTCTCTCTTGTTTTGTGTTTGTTTAGGTCATAGGTTGATGTAAAACCATGTTGGTTCACAAGTTGGGGCACTATCCTACCCGGTTTCACCTCGACGGGGAGATTCCCCCCTTATACGGGTACGGAACCTTCGCCTCTAGGTTAGAGCGCATGCATGCGAGGGGGGACACATGCAAGCACCTATACCAACCTCTCACCACACTCACACACATATGCTAGGAACACATGCAAGTCTTCATCTCATTCCAATGTTCTCGTGGTCTTCCTCCGGCGAAACCCTGATCTCTGTGCGCACTCGGATCGTCTACCCCCTAGACGTTCCTCTGACAGGGGTAGCCCGGCGTAGCTCTCTCTTGTTTTGTGTTTCTTTAGGTCATAGGTTGATGTAAAACCATGTTGGTTCACAAGTTGGGGCACTATCCTACCCGGTTTCACCTCGACGGGGAGATTCCCCCCGTTATACGGGTACGGAACCTTCGCCTCTAGGTTAGAGCGCATGCATGCGAGGGGGACACATGCAAGCACCTATACCAACCTCTCACCACACTCACACACATATGCTAGGGTCACATGCAAGTTTTCATCTCATTCTAATGTTCTCGTGGTCTTCCTCCGGCGAAACCCTGATCTCTGTGCGCACTCGGATCGTCTACCCCCTAGACGTTCCTCTGACAGGGGTAGCCCGGCGTAGATCTCTCTTGTTTTGTGTTTGTTTAGGTCATAGGTTGATGTAAAACCATGTTGGTTCACAAGTTGGGGCACTATCCTACCCGGTTTCACCTCGACGGGGAGATTCCCCCCTTATACGGGTACGAAACCTTCGCCTCTAGGTTAGAGCGCATGCATGCGAGGGGGGACACATGCAAGCACCTATACCAACCTCTCACCACACTCACACACATATGCTAGGGTCACATGCAAGTTTTCATCTCATTCCAATGTTCTCGTGGTCTTCCTCTGGCGAAACCCTGATCTCTGTGCGCACTCGGATCGTCTACCCCCCTAGACGTTCCTCTGACAGGGGTAGCCCGGCATACCTCTCTCTTGTTTTGTGTTTTTTTAGGTCATAGGTTGATGTAAAACCATGTTGGTTCACAAGTTGGGGCACTATCCTACCCGGTTTCACCTCGACGGGGAGATTCCCCCCTTATACGGGTACGGAACCTTCGCCTCTAGGTTAGAGCGCATGCATGCGAGGGGGGACACATACAAGAACCTATACCAACCTCTCACCACACTCACACACATATGCTAGGGTCACATGCAAGTTTTCATCTCGTTCCAATGTTCTCGTGGTCTTCCTCCGGCGAAACCCTGATCTCTGTGCGCACTCGAATCGTCTACCCCCCTAGACGTTCCTCTGACAGGGGTAGCCCGGCGTAGATCTCTCTTGTTTTGTGTTTGTTTAGGTCATAGGTTGATGTAAAACCATGTTGGTTCACAAGTTGGGGCACTATCCTACCCGGTTTCACCTCGACGGGGAGATTCCCCCCTTATACGGGTACGGAACCTTCGCCTCTAGGTTAGAGCGCATGCATGCGAGGGGGGACACATGCAAGCACCTATACCAACCTCTCACCACACTCACACACATATGCTAGGGTCACATGCAAGTTTTCATCTCATTCCAATGTTCTCGTGGTCTTACTCCGGCGAAACCCTGATCTCTGTGCGCACTCGGATCGTCTACCCCCCTAGACGTTCCTCTGACAGGGGTAGCCCGGCGTAGCTCTCTCTTGTTTTGTGTTTGTTTAGGTCATAGGTTGATGTAAAACCATGTTGGTTCACAAGTTGGGGCACTATCCTACCCGGTTTCACCTCGACGGGGAGATTCCCCCCTTATACGGGTACGGAACCTTCGCCTCTAGGTTAGAGCGCATGCATGCGAGGGAGTACACATGCAAGCACCTATACCAACCTCTCACCACACTCACACACATATTCTAGGGTCACATGCAAGTTTTCATCTCATTCCAATGTTCTCGTGGTCTTCCTCCGGCGAAACCCTGATCTCTGTGCGCACTCGGATCGTTTACCCCCCTAGACGTTCCTCTGACAGGGGTAGCCCGGCGTAGCTCTCTCTTGTTTTGTGTTTGTTTAGGTCATAGGTTGATGTAAAACCATGTTGGTTCACAAGTTGGGGCACTATCCTACCCGGTTTCACCTCGACGGGGAGATTCCCCCTGATACGGGTACGGAACCTTCGCCTCTAGGTTAGAGCGCATGCATGCGAGGGGGGACACATGCAAGCACCTATACCAACCTCTAACCACACTCACACACATATGCTAGGGTCACATGGAAGTTTTCATCTCATTCCAATGTTCTCGTGGTGTTCCTCCGGCGAAACCCTGATCTTTGTGCGCACTCGGATCGTCTACCCCCCTAGACGTTCCTCTGACAGGGGTAGCCCGGCGTAGATCTCTCTTGTTTTGTGTTTGTTTAGGTCATAGGTTGATGTAAAACCATGTTGGTTCACAAGTTGGGGCACTATCCTACCCGGTTTCACCTCGACTGGGAGATTCTCCCCTTATACGGGTACAGAACCTTCACCTCTAGGTTAGAGCGCATGAATGCGAGGGGGGACACATGCAAGCACCTATACCAACCTCTCACCACACTCACACACATATGCTAGGGTCACATGCAAGTTTTCATCTCATTCCAATGTTCTCGTGGTCTTACTCCGGCGAAACCCTGATCTCTGTGCGCACTCGGATCATCTACCCCCCTAGACGTTACTCTGACAGGGGTAGCCCGGCGTAGCTCTCTCTTGTTTTGTGTTTGTTTAGGTCATAGGTTGATGTAAAACCATGTTGGTTCACAAGTTGGGGCACTATCCTACCCGGTTTCACCTCGACGAGGAGATTCCCCCCTTATACGGGTACGGAACCTTCGCCTCTAGGTTAGAGCGCATGCATGCGAGGGGGGACACATGCAAGCACCTATACCAACCTCTCACCACACTCACACACATATGCTAGGGTCACATGCAAGTTTTCATCTCATTCCAATGTTCTCGTGGTCTTCCTCCGGCGAAACCCTGATCTCTGTGCGCACTCGGATCGTCTCCCCCTAGACGTTCCTCTGACAGGGGTAGCCCGGCGTAGCTCTCTATTGTTTTTTGTTTGTTTAGGTCATAGGTTGATGTAAAACCATGTTGGTTCACAAGTTGGGGCACTATCCTACCCGGTTTCACCTCGACGGGGAGATTCCCCCCTTATACGGGTACGGAACCTTCGCCTCTAGGTTAGAGCGCATGCATGCGAGGGGGGACACATACAAGAACCTATACCAACCTCTCACCACACTCACACACATATGCTAGGGTCACATGCAAGTTTTCATCTCGTTCCAATGTTCTCGTGGTCTTCCTCCGGCGAAACCCTGATCTCTGTGCGCACTCGAATCGTCTACCCCCCTAGACGTTCCTCTGACAGGGGTAGCCCGGCGTAGATCTCTCTTGTTTTGTGTTTGTTTAGGTCATAGGTTGATGTAAAACCATGTTGGTTCACAAGTTGGGGCACTATCCTACCCGGTTTCACCTCGACGGGGAGATTCCCCCCTTATACGGGTACGGAACCTTCGCCTCTAGGTTAGAGCGCATGCATGCGAGGGGGGACACATGCAAGCACCTATACCAACCTCTCACCACACTCACACACATATGCTAGGGTCACATGCAAGTTTTCATCTCATTCCAATGTTCTCGTGGTCTTACTCCGGCGAAACCCTGATCTCTGTGCGCACTCGGATCGTCTACCCCCCTAGACGTTCCTCTGACAGGGGTAGCCCGGCGTAGCTCTCTCTTGTTTTGTGTTTGTTTAGGTCATAGGTTGATGTAAAACCATGTTGGTTCACAAGTTGGGGCACTATCCTACCCGGTTTCACCTCGACGGGGAGATTCCCCCCTTATACGGGTACGGAACCTTCGCCTCTAGGTTAGAGCGCATGCATGCGAGGGAGTACACATGCAAGCACCTATACCAACCTCTCACCACACTCACACACATATTCTAGGGTCACATGCAAGTTTTCATCTCATTCCAATGTTCTCGTGGTCTTCCTCCGGCGAAACCCTGATCTCTGTGCGCACTCGGATCGTTTACCCCCCTAGACGTTCCTCTGACAGGGGTAGCCCGGCGTAGCTCTCTCTTGTTTTGTGTTTGTTTAGGTCATAGGTTGATGTAAAACCATGTTGGTTCACAAGTTGGGGCACTATCCTACCCGGTTTCACCTCGACGGGGAGATTCCCCCTGATACGGGTACGGAACCTTCGCCTCTAGGTTAGAGCGCATGCATGCGAGGGGGGACACATGCAAGCACCTATACCAACCTCTAACCACACTCACACACATATGCTAGGGTCACATGGAAGTTTTCATCTCATTCCAATGTTCTCGTGGTGTTCCTCCGGCGAAACCCTGATCTTTGTGCGCACTCGGATCGTCTACCCCCCTAGACGTTCCTCTGACAGGGGTAGCCCGGCGTAGATCTCTCTTGTTTTGTGTTTGTTTAGGTCATAGGTTGATGTAAAACCATGTTGGTTCACAAGTTGGGGCACTATCCTACCCGGTTTCACCTCGACGGGGAGATTCCCCCCTTATACGGGTACAGAACCTTCACCTCTAGGTTAGAGCGCATGAATGCGAGGGGGGACACATGCAAGCACCTATACCAACCTCTCACCACACTCACACACATATGCTAGGGTCACATGCAAGTTTTCATCTCATTCCAATGTTCTCGTGGTCTTACTCCGGCGAAACCCTGATCTCTGTGCGCACTCGGATCATCTACCCCCCTAGACGTTACTCTGACAGGGGTAGCCCGGCGTAGCTCTCTCTTGTTTTGTGTTTGTTTAGGTCATAGGTTGATGTAAAACCATGTTGGTTCACAAGTTGGGGCACTATCCTACCCGGTTTCACCTCGACGAGGAGATTCCCCCCTTATACGGGTACGGAACCTTCGCCTCTAGGTTAGAGCGCATGCATGCGAGGGGGGACACATGCAAGCACCTATACCAACCTCTCACCACACTCACACACATATGCTAGGGTCACATGCAAGTTTTCATCTCATTCCAATGTTCTCGTGGTCTTCCTCCGGCGAAACCCTGATCTCTGTGCGCACTCGGATCGTCTCCCCCTAGACGTTCCTCTGACAGGGGTAGCCCGGCGTAGCTCTCTCTTGTTTTTTGTTTGTTTAGGTCATAGGTTGATGTAAAACCATGTTGGTTCACAAGTTGGGGCACTATCCTACCCGGTTTCACCTCGACGGGGAGATTCCCCCCTTATACGGGTACGGAACCTTCGCCTCTAGGTTAGAGCGCATGCATGCGAGGGGGGACACATGCAAGCACCTATACCAACCTCTCACAACACACACACATATGCTAGGGTCACATGCAAGTTTTCATCTCATTCCAATGTTCTCGTGGTCTTCCTCCGGCGAAACCCTGATCTCTGTGCGCACTCGGATCGTCTACCCCCTAGACGTTCCTCTGACAGGGGTAGCCCGGCGTAGCTCTCTCTTGTTTTGTGTTTGTTTAGGTCATAGGTTGATGTAAAACCATGTTGGTTCACAAGTTGGGGCACTATCCTACCCGGTTTCACCTCGACGGGGAGATTCCCCCCTTATACGGGTACGGAACCTTCGCCTCTAGGTTAGAGCGCATGCATGCGAGGGGGACACATGCAAGCACCTATACCAACCTCTCACCACACTCACACACATATGCTAGGGTCACATGCAAGTTTTCATCTCATTCCAATGTTCTCGTGGTCTTCCTCCGGCGAAACCCTGATCTCTGTGCGCACTCGGATCGTCTACCCCCCTAGACGTTCGTCGGACAGGGATAGCCCGGCGTAGCTCTCTCTTGTTTTGTGTTTGTTTAGGTCATAGGTTGATGTAAAACCATGTTGGTTCACAAGTTGGGGCACTATCCTACCCGGTTTCACCTCGACGGGGAGATTCCCCCCTTATACGGGTACGAAACCTTCGCCTCTAGGTTAGAGCGCATGCATGCGAGGGGGGACACATGCAAGCACCTATACCAACCTCTCACCACACTCACACACAAATGCTAGGGTCACATGCAAGTTTTCATCTCATTCCAATGTTCTCGTGGTCTTCCTCCGGCGAAACCCTGATCTCTGTGCGCACTCGGATCGTCTACCCCCCTAGACGTTCCTCTGACAGGGGTAGCCCGGCATAGCTCTCTCTTGTTTTGTGTTTTTTTAGGTCATAGGTTGATGTAAAACCATGTTGGTTCACAAGTTGGGGCACTATCCTACCCGGTTTCAGCTCGACGGGGAGATTCCCCCCTTATACGGGTGCGGAACCGTCGCCTCTAGGTTAGAGCGCATGCATGCGAGGGGGGACACATACAAGCACCTATACCAACCTCACACCACACTCACACACATATGCTAGGGTCACATGGAAGTTTTCATCTCATTCCAATGTTCTCGTGGTGTTCCTCCGGCGAAACCCTGATCTTTGTGCGCACTCGGATCGTCTACCCCCCTAGACGTTCCTCTGACAGGGGTAGCCCGGCGTAGATCTCTCTTGTTTTGTGTTTGTTTAGGTCATAGGTTGATGTAAAACCATGTTGGTTCACAAGTTGGGGCACTATCCTACCCGGTTTCACCTCGACGGGGAGATTCCCCCTGATACGGGTACGGAACCTTCGCCTCTAGGTTAGAGCGCATGCATGCGAGGGGGGACACATGCAAGCACCTATACCAACCTCTAACCACACTCACACACATATGCTAGGGTCACATGGAAGTTTTCATCTCATTCCAATGTTCTCGTGGTGTTCCTCCGGCGAAACCCTGATCTTTGTGCGCACTCGGATCGTCTACCCCCCTAGACGTTCCTCTGACAGGGGTAGCCCGGCGTAGATCTCTCTTGTTTTGTGTTTTTTTAGGTCATAGGTTGATGTAAAACCATGTTGGTTCACAAGTTGGGGCACTATCCTACCCGGTTTCACCTCGACGGGGAGATTCCCCCCTTATACGGGTACGGAACCTTCACCTCTAGGTTAGAGCGCATGAATGCGAGGGGGGACACATGCAAGCACCTATACCAACCTCTCACCACACTCACACACATATGCTAGGGTCACATGCAAGTTTTCATCTCATTCCAATGTTCTCGTGGTCTTACTCCGGCGAAACCCTGATCTCTGTGCGCACTCGGATCATCTACCCCCCTAGACGTTACTCTGACAGGGGTAGCCCGGCGTAGCTCTCTCTTGTTTTGTGTTTGTTTAGGTCATAGGTTGATGTAAAACCATGTTGGTTCACAAGTTGGGGCACTATCCTACCCGGTTTCACCTCGACGAGGAGATTCCCCCCTTATACGGGTACGGAACCTTCGCCTCTAGGTTAGAGCGCATGCATGCGAGGGGGGACACATGCAAGCACCTATACCAACCTCTCACCACACTCACACACATATGCTAGGGTCACATGCAAGTTTTCATCTCATTCCAATGTTCTCGTGGTCTTCCTCCGGCGAAACCCTGATCTCTGTGCGCACTCGGATCGTCTCCCCCTAGACGTTCCTCTGACAGGGGTAGCCCGGCGTAGCTCTCTCTTGTTTTTTGTTTGTTTAGGTCATAGGTTGATGTAAAACCATGTTGGTTCACAAGTTGGGGCACTATCCTACCCGGTTTCACCTCGACGGGGAGATTCCCCCCTTATACGGGTACGGAACCTTCGCCTCTAGGTTAGAGCGCATGCATGCGAGGGGGGACACATGCAAGCACCTATACCAACCTCTCACAACACTCACACACATATGCTAGGGTCACATGCAAGTTTTCATCTCATTCCAATGTTCTCGTGGTCTTCCTCCGGCGAAACCCTGATCTCTGTGCGCACTCGGATCGTCTACCCCCTAGACGTTCCTCTGACAGGGGTAGCCCGGCGTAGCTCTCTCTTGTTTTGTGTTTGTTTAGGTCATAGGTTGATGTAAAACCATGTTGGTTCACAAGTTGGGGCACTATCCTACCCGGTTTCACCTCGACGGGGAGATTCCCCCCTTATACGGGTACGGAACCTTCGCCTCTAGGTTAGAGCGCATGCATGCGAGGGGGACACATGCAAGCACCTATACCAACCTCTCACCACACTCACACACATATGCTAGGGTCACATGCAAGTTTTCATCTCATTCCAATGTTCTCGTGGTCTTCCTCCGGCGAAACCCTGATCTCTGTGCGCACTCGGATCGTCTACCCCCCTAGACGTTCGTCGGACAGGGATAGCCCGGCGTAGCTCTCTCTTGTTTTGTGTTTGTTTAGGTCATAGGTTGATGTAAAACCATGTTGGTTCACAAGTTGGGGCACTATCCTACCCGGTTTCACCTCGACGGGGAGATTCCCCCCTTATACGGGTACGAAACCTTCGCCTCTAGGTTAGAGCGCATGCATGCGAGGGGGGACACATGCAAGCACCTATACCAACCTCTCACCACACTCACACACAAATGCTAGGGTCACATGCAAGTTTTCATCTCATTCCAATGTTCTCGTGGTCTTCCTCCGGCGAAACCCTGATCTCTGTGCGCACTCGGATCGTCTACCCCCCTAGACGTTCCTCTGACAGGGGTAGCCCGGCATAGCTCTCTCTTGTTTTGTGTTTTTTTAGGTCATAGGTTGATGTAAAACCATGTTGGTTCACAAGTTGGGGCACTATCCTACCCGGTTTCAGCTCGACGGGGAGATTCCCCCCTTATACGGGTGCGGAACCGTCGCCTCTAGGTTAGAGCGCATGCATGCGAGGGGGGACACATACAAGCACCTATACCAACCTCACACCACACTCACACACATATGCTAGGGTCACATGCAAGTTTTCATCTCATTCCAATGTTCTCGTGGTCTTCCTTCGGCGAAACCCTGATCTCTGTGCGCACTCGGATCGTCTACCCCCCTAGACGTTCCTCTGACAGGGGTAGCCCGGCGTAGCTCTCTCTTGTTTTGTGTTTGTTTAGGTCATAGGTTGATGTAAAACCATGTTGGTTCACAAGTTGGGGCACTATCCTACCCGGTTTCACCTCGACGGGAGATTCCCCCCTTATACGGGTACGGAACCTTCGCCTCTAGGTTAGAGCGCATGCATGCGAAGGGGGACACATACAAGCACCTATACCAACCTCTCACCACACTCACACACATATGCTAGGGTCACATGCAAGTTTTCATCTCATTCCAATGTTCTCGTGGTCTTCCTCCGGCGAAACCCTGATCTCTGTGCGCACTCGGATCGTCTACCCCCCTAGACGTTCCTCTGACAGGGGTAGCCCGGCGTAGCTCTCTCTTGTTTTGTGTTTGTTTAGGTCATAGGTTGATGTAAAACCATGTTGGTTCACAAGTTGGGGCACTATCCTACCCGGTTTCACCTCGACGGGGAGATTCCCCCCTTATACGGGTACGGAACCTTCGCCTCTAGGTTAGAGCGCATGCATGGGAGGGGGAACACATGCAAGAACCTATACCAACCTCTCACCACACTCACACACATATGCTAGGGTCACATGCAAGTTTTCATCTCATTCCAATGTTCTCGTGGTCTTCCTCCGGCGAAACCCTGATCTCTGTGCGCACTCGAATCGTCTACCCCCCTAGACGTTCCTCTGACAGGGGTAGCCCGGCGTAGATCTCTCTTGTTTTGTGTTTGTTTAGGTCATAGGTTGATGTAAAACCATGTTGGTTCACAAGTTGGGGCACTATCCTACCCGGTTTCACCTCGACGGGGAGATTCCCCCCTTATACGGGTATGGAACCTTCGCCTCTAGGTTAGAGCGCATGCATGCGAGGGGGGACACATGCAAGCACCTATACCAACCTCTCACCACACTCACACACATATTCTAGGGTCACATGCAAGTTTTCATCTCATTCCAATGTTCTCGTGGTCTTCCTCCGGCGAAACCCTGATCTCTGTGCGCACTCGGATCGTCTACCCCCCTAGACGTTCGTCTGACACGGGTAGCCCGGCGTAGCTCTCTCTTGTTTTGTGTTTGTTTAGGTCATAGGTTGATGTAAAACCATGTTGGTTCACAAGTTGGGGCACTATCCTACCCGGTTTCACCTCGACGGGGAGATTCCCCCCTTATACGGGTACGGAACCTTCGCCTCTAGGTTAGAGCGCATGCATGCGAGGGGGGACACATGCAAGCACCTATACCAACCTCTCACCACACTCACACACATATGATAGGGTCACATGCAAGTTTTCATCTCATTACAATGTTCTCGTGGTCTTCCTCCGGCGAAACCCTGATCTCTGTGCGCACTCGCATCGTCTACCCCCCTAGACGTTCCTCTGACAGGGGTAGCCCGGCGTAGCTCTCTCTTGTTTTGTGTTTGTTTAGGTCATAGGTTGATGTAAAACCATGTTGGTTCACAAGTTGGGGCACTATCCTACCCGGTTCCACCTCGACAGGGAGATTCCCCCCTTATACGGGTATGGAACCTTCGCCTCTAGGTTAGAGCGCATGCATGCGAGGGGGGACACATGCAAGCACCTATACCAACCTCTCACCACACTCACACACATATGCTAGGGTCACATGCAAGTTTTCATATCATTCCAATGTTCTCGTGGTCTTCCTCCGGCGAAACCCTGATCTCTGTGCGCACTCGGATCGTCTACCCCCCTAGACGTTCCTCTGACAGGGGTAGCCCGGCGTAGCTCTCTCTTGTTTTGTGTTTGTTTAGGTCATAGGTTGATGTAAAACCATGTTGGTTCACAAGTTGGGGCACTATCCTACCCGGTTTCACCTCGACGGGGAGATTCCCCCCTTATACGGGTACGGAACCTTCGCCTCTAGGTTAGAGCGCATGCATGCGAGGGGGGACACATGCAAGCACCTATACCAAACTCTCACCACACTCACACACATATGCTAGGGTCACATGCAAGTTTTCATCTCATTCCAATGTTCTCGTGGTCTTCCTCCGGCGAAACCCTGATCTCTGTGCGCACTCGGATCGTCTACCCCCCTAGACGTTCCTCTGACAGGGGTAGCCCGGCGTAGCTCTCTCTTGTTTTGTGTTTGTTTAGGTCATAGGTTGATGTAAAACCATGTTGGTTCACAAGTTGGGGCACTATCCTACCCGGTTTCACCTCGATGGGGAGATTCCCCCCTTATACGGGTACGGAACCTTCGCCTCTAGGTTAGAGCGCATGCATGCGAGGGGGGACACATGCAAGCACCTATACCAACCTCTCACCACACTCACACACATATGCTAGGGTCACATGCAAGTTTTCATCTCATTCCAATGTTCTCGTGGTCTTCCTCCGGCGAAACCCTGATCTCTGTGCGCACTCGGATCGTCTACCCCCCTAGACGTTCCTCTGACAGGGGTAGCCCGGCGTATCTCTCTCTTGTTTTGTGTTTGTTTAGGTCATAGGTTGATGTAAAACCATGTTGGTTCACAAGTTGGGGTACTATCCTACCCTGTTTCACCTCGACGGGGAGATTCCCCCCTTATACGGGTACGGAACCTTCGCCTCTAGGTTAGAGCGCATGCATGCGAGGGGGAACACAAGCAAGCACCTATACCAACCTCTCACCACACTCACACACATATGCTAGGGTCACATGCAAGTTTTCATCTCATTCCAATGTTCTCGTGGTCTTCCTCCGGCGAAACCCTGATCTCTGTGCGCACTCGGATCGTCTACCCCCCTAGACGTTCCTCTGACAGGGGTAGCCCGGCGTAGCTCTCTCTTGTTTTGTGTTTGCTTAGGTCATAGGTTGATGTAAAACCATGTCGGTTCACAAGTTGGGGCACTATCCTACCCGGTTTCACCTCGACAGGGAGATTCCCCCCTTATACGGGTACGGAACCTTCGCCTCTAGGTTAGAGCGCATGCATGCGAGGGGGGACACATGAAAGCACCTATACCAACCTATCACCACACTCACGCACATATGCTAGGGTCACATGCAAGTTTTCATCTCATTCCAATGTTCTCGTGGTCTTCCTCCGGCGAAACCCTGATCTCTGTGCGCACTCGGATCGTCTACCCCCCTAGACGTTCCTCTGACAGGGGTAGCCCGACGTAGCTCTCTCTTGTTTTGTGTTTGTTTAGGTCATAGGTTGATGTAAAACCATGTTGGTTCACAAGTTGGGGCACTATCCTACCCGGTTTCACCTCGACGGGGAGATTCCCCCCTTATACGGGTACGGAACCTTCGCCTCTAGGTTAGAGCGCATGCATGCGAGGGGGGACACATGCAAGCACCTATACCAACCTCTCACCACACTCACACACATATGATAGGGTCACATGCAAGTTTTCATCTCATTCCAATGTTCTCGTGGTCTTCCTCCGGCGAAACCCTGATCTCTGTGCGCACTTGGATCGTCTACCCCCCTAGATGTTCCTCTGACAGGGGTAGCCCGGCATAGCTCTCTCTTGTTTTGTGTTTGTTTAGGTCATAGGTTGATGTAAAACCATGTTGGTTCACAAGTTGGGGCACTATCCTACCCGGTTTCACCTCGACGGGGAGATTCCCCCCTTATACGGGTACGGAACCTTCGCCTCTAGGTTAGAGCGCATGCATGCGAGGGGGAACACATGCAAGCACCTATACCAACCTCTCACCACACTCACACACATATGGTAGGGTCACATGCAAGTTTTCATCTCATTCCAATGTTCTCGTGGTCTTCCTCCGGCGAAACCCTGATCTCTGTGCGCACTCGGATCGTCTACCCCCCTAGACGTTCCTCTGACAGGGGTAGCCCGGCGTAGCTCTCTCTGGTTTTGTGTTTGTTTAGGTCATAGGTTGATGTAAAACCATGTTGGTTCACAAGTTGGGGCACTATCCTACCCGGTTTCACCTCGACAGGGAGATTCCCCCCTTATACGGGTACGGAACCTTCGCCTCTAGGTTAGAGCGCATGCATGCGAGGGGGGACACATGCAAGCACCTATACCAACCTCTCACCACACTCACACACATATGCTAGGGTCACATGCAAGTTTTCATCTCATTCCAATGTTCTCGTGGTCTTCCTCCGGCGAAACCCTGATCTCTGTGCGCACTCGGATCGTCTACCCCCCTAGACGTTCCTCTGGCAGGGGTAGCCCGACGTATCTCTCTCTTGTTTTGTGTTTGTTTAGGTCATAGGTTGATGTAAAACCATGTTGGTTCACAAGTTGGGGCACTATCCTACCCGGTTTCACCTCGACGGGGAGATTCCCCCCTTATACGGGTACGGAACCTTCGCCTCTAGGTTAGAGCGCATGCATGCGAGGGGGGACACATGCAAGCACCTATACCAACCTCTCACCACACTCACACACATATTCTAGGGTCACATGCAAGTTTTCATCTCATTCCAATGTTCTCGTGGTCTTCCTCCGGCGAAACCCTGATCTCTGTGCGCACTCGGATCGTCTACCCCCCTAGACGTTCCTCTGACAGGGGTAGCCCGGCGTATCTCTCTCTTGTTTTGTGTTTGTTTAGGTCATAGGTTGATGTAAAACCATGTTGGTTCACAAGTTGGGGCACTATCCTACCCGGTTTCACCTCGACGGGGAGATTCCCCCCTTATACGGGTACGGAACCTTCGCCTCTAGGTTAGAGCGCATGCATGCGAGGGGGGACACATGCAAGCACCAATACCAACCTATCACCACACTCACACACATATGCTAGGGTCACATGCAAGTTTTCATCTCATTCCAATGTTCTCGTGGTCTTCCTCCGGCGAAACCCTGATCTCTGTGCGCACTCGGATCGTCTACCCCCCTAGACTTTCCTCTGACAGGGCTAGCCCGACGTAGCTCTCTCTTGTTTTGTGTTTGTTTAGGTCATAGGTTGATGTAAAACCATGTTGGTTCACAAGTTGGGGCACTATCCTACCCGGTTTCACCTCGACGGGGAGATTCCCCCCTTATACGGGTACGGAACCTTCGCCTCTAGGTTAGAGCGCATGCATGCGAGGGGGGACACATGCAAGCACCTATACCAACCTCTCACCACACTCACACACATATGATAGGGTCACATGCAAGTTTTCATCTCATTCCAATGTTCTGGTGGTCTTCCTCCGGCGAAACCCTGATCTCTGTGCGCACTCGGATCGTCTACCCCCCTAGACGTTCCTCTGACAGGGGTAGCCCGACATAGCTCTCTCTTGTTTTGTGTTTGTTTAGGTCATTGGTTGATGTAAAACCATGTTGGTTCACATGTTGGGGCACTATCCTATCCGGTTTCACCTCGACGGGGAGATTCCCCCCTTATACGGGTACGGAACCTTCGCCTCTAGGTTAGAGCGCATGCATGCGAGGGGGAACACATGCAAGCACCTATACCAACCTCTAACCACACTCACACACATATGGTAGGGTCACATGCAAGTTTTCATCTCATTCCAATGTTCTCGTGGTCTTCCTCCGGCGAAACCCTGATCTCTGTGCGCACTCAGATCGTCTACCCCCCTAGACGTTCCTCTGACAGGGGTAGCCCGGCGTAGCTCTCTCTTGTTTTGTGTTTGTTTAGGTCATAGGTTGATGTAAAACCATGTTGGTTCACAAGTTGGGGCACTATCCTACCCGATTTCACCTCGACGGGGAGATTCCCCCCTTATACGGGTACGGAACCTTCGCCTCTAGGTTAGAGCGCATGCATGCGAGGGGGGACACATGCAAGCACCTATACCAACCTATCACCACACTCACACACATATGCTAGGGTCACATGCAAGTTTTCATCTCATTCCAATATTCTCGTGGTCTTCCTCCGGCGAAACCCTGATCTCTGTGCGCACTCGGATCGTCTACCCCCTAGACGTTCCTCTGACAGGGGTAGCCCGACGTATCTCTCTCTTGTTTTGTGTTTGTTTAGGTTATAGGTTGATGTAAAACCATGTTGGTTCACAAGTTGGGGAACTATCCTACCCGGTTTCACCTCGACGGGGAGATTCCCCCCTTATACGGGTACGGAACCTTCGCCTCTAGGTTAGAGCGCATGCATGCGAGGGGGGACACATGCAAGCACCTATACCAACCTCTCACCACACTCACACACATATGATAGGGTCACATGCAAGTTTTCATCTCATTCCAATGTTCTCGTGGTCTTCCTCCGGCGAAACCCTGATCTCTGTGCGCACTCGGATCGTCTACCCCCCTAGACGTTCCTCTAACAGGGGTAGCCCGGCGTAGCTCTCTCTTGTTTTGTGTTTGTTTAGGTCATAGGTTGATGTAAAACCATGTTGGTTCACAAGTTGGGGCACTATCCTACCCGGTTTCACCTCGACGGGGAGATTCCCCCCTTATACGGGTACGGAACCTTCGCCTCTAGGTTAGAGCGCATGCATGCGAGGGGGGACACATGCAAGCACCTATACCAACCTCTCACCACACTCACACACATATGATAGGGTCACATGCAAGTTTTCATCTCATTCCAATGTTCTCGTGGTCTTCCTCCGGCGAAACCCTGATCTCTGTGCGCACTCGGATCGTCTACCCCCCTAGACGTTCCTCTGACAGGGGTAGCCCGGCATAGCTCTCTCTTGTTTTGTGTTTGTTTAGGTCATTGGTTGATGTAAAACCATGTTGGTTCACATGTTGGGGCACTATCCTACCCGGTTTCACCTCGACGGGGAGATTCCCCCCTTATACGGGTACGGAACCTTCGCCTCTAGGTTAGAGCGCATGCATGCGAGGGGGAACACATGCAAGCACCTATACCAACCTCTAACCACACTCACACACATATGGTAGGGTCACATGCAAGTTTTCATCTCATTCCAATGTTCTCGTGGTCTTCCTCCGGCGAAACCCTGATCTCTGTGCGCACTCAGATCGTCTACCCCCCTAGACGTTCCTCTGACAGGGGTAGCCCGGCGTAGCTCTCTCTTGTTTTGTGTTTGTTTAGGTCATAGGTTGATGTAAAACCATGTTGGTTCACAAGTTGGGGCACTATCCTACCCGGTTTCACCTCGACGGGGAGATTCCCCCCTTATACGGGTACGGAACCTTCGCCTCTAGGTTAGAGCGCATGCATGCGAGGGGGGACACATGCAAGCACCTATACCAACCTCTCACCACACTCACACACATATGCTAGGGTCACATGCAAGTTTTCATCTCATTCCAATATTCTCGTGGTCTTCCTCCGGCGAAACCCTGATCTCTGTGCGCACTCGGATCGTCTACCCCCTAGACGTTCCTCTGACAGGGGTAGCCCGACGTATCTCTCTCTTGTTTTGTGTTTGTTTAGGTTATAGGTTGATGTAAAACCATGTTGGTTCACAAGTTGGGGCACTATCCTACCCGGTTTCACCTCGACGGGGAGATTCCCCCCTTATACGGGTACGGAACCTTCGCCTCTAGGTTAGAGCGCATGCATGCGAGGGGGGACACATGCAAGCACCTATACCAACCTCTCACCACACTCACACACATATGATAGGGTCACATGCAAGTTTTCATCTCATTCCAATGTTCTCGTGGTCTTCCTCCGGCGAAACCCTGATCTCTGTGCGCACTCGGATCGTCTACCCCCCTAGACGTTCCTCTGACAGGGGTAGCCCGGCGTAGCTCTCTCTTGTTTTGTGTTTGTTTAGGTCATAGGTTTATGTAAAACCATGTTGGTTCACAATTTGGGGCACTATCCTACCCGGTTTCACCTCGACGGGGAGATTCCCCCCTTATACGGGTACGGAACCTTCGCCTCTAGGTTAGAGCGCATGCATGCGAGGGGGGACACATGCAAGCACCTATACCAACCTCTCACCACACTCACACACATATGATAGGGTCACATGCAAGTTTTCATCTCATTCCAATGTTCTGGTGGTCTTCCTCCGGCGAAACCCTGATCTCTGTGCGCACTCGGATCGTCTACCCCCCTAGACGTTCCTCTGACAGGGGTAGCCCGACATAGCTCTCTCTTGTTTTGTGTTTGTTTAGGTCATTGGTTGATGTAAAACCATGTTGGTTCACATGTTGGGGCACTATCCTATCCGGTTTCACCTCGACGGGGAGATTCCCCCCTTATACGGGTACGGAACCTTCGCCTCTAGGTTAGAGCGCATGCATGCGAGGGGGAACACATGCAAGCACCTATACCAACCTCTAACCACACTCACACACATATGGTAGGGTCACATGCAAGTTTTCATCTCATTCCAATGTTCTCGTGGTCTTCCTCCGGCGAAACCCTGATCTCTGTGCGCACTCAGATCGTCTACCCCCCTAGACGTTCCTCTGACAGGGGTAGCCCGGCGTAGCTCTCTCTTGTTTTGTGTTTGTTTAGGTCATAGGTTGATGTAAAACCATGTTGGTTCACAAGTTGGGGCACTATCCTACCCGATTTCACCTCGACGGGGAGATTCCCCCCTTATACGGGTACGGAACCTTCGCCTCTAGGTTAGAGCGCATGCATGCGAGGGGGGACACATGCAAGCACCTATACCAACCTATCACCACACTCACACACATATGCTAGGGTCACATGCAAGTTTTCATCTCATTCCAATATTCTCGTGGTCTTCCTCCGGCGAAACCCTGATCTCTGTGCGCACTCGGATCGTCTACCCCCTAGACGTTCCTCTGACAGGGGTAGCCCGACGTATCTCTCTCTTGTTTTGTGTTTGTTTAGGTTATAGGTTGATGTAAAACCATGTTGGTTCACAAGTTGGGGAACTATCCTACCCGGTTTCACCTCGACGGGGAGATTCCCCCCTTATACGGGTACGGAACCTTCGCCTCTAGGTTAGAGCGCATGCATGCGAGGGGGGACACATGCAAGCACCTATACCAACCTCTCACCACACTCACACACATATGATAGGGTCACATGCAAGTTTTCATCTCATTCCAATGTTCTCGTGGTCTTCCTCCGGCGAAACCCTGATCTCTGTGCGCACTCGGATCGTCTACCCCCCTAGACGTTCCTCTAACAGGGGTAGCCCGGCGTAGCTCTCTCTTGTTTTGTGTTTGTTTAGGTCATAGGTTGATGTAAAACCATGTTGGTTCACAAGTTGGGGCACTATCCTACCCGGTTTCACCTCGACGGGGAGATTCCCCCCTTATACGGGTACGGAACCTTCGCCTCTAGGTTAGAGCGCATGCATGCGAGGGGGGACACATGCAAGCACCTATACCAACCTCTCACCACACTCACACACATATGATAGGGTCACATGCAAGTTTTCATCTCATTCCAATGTTCTCGTGGTCTTCCTCCGGCGAAACCCTGATCTCTGTGCGCACTCGGATCGTCTACCCCCCTAGACGTTCCTCTGACAGGGGTAGCCCGGCATAGCTCTCTCTTGTTTTGTGTTTGTTTAGGTCATTGGTTGATGTAAAACCATGTTGGTTCACATGTTGGGGCACTATCCTACCCGGTTTCACCTCGACGGGGAGATTCCCCCCTTATACGGGTACGGAACCTTCGCCTCTAGGTTAGAGCGCATGCATGCGAGGGGGAACACATGCAAGCACCTATACCAACCTCTAACCACACTCACACACATATGGTAGGGTCACATGCAAGTTTTCATCTCATTCCAATGTTCTCGTGGTCTTCCTCCGGCGAAACCCTGATCTCTGTGCGCACTCAGATCGTCTACCCCCCTAGACGTTCCTCTGACAGGGGTAGCCCGGCGTAGCTCTCTCTTGTTTTGTGTTTGTTTAGGTCATAGGTTGATGTAAAACCATGTTGGTTCACAAGTTGGGGCACTATCCTACCCGGTTTCACCTCGACGGGGAGATTCCCCCCTTATACGGGTACGGAACCTTCGCCTCTAGGTTAGAGCGCATGCATGCGAGGGGGGACACATGCAAGCACCTATACCAACCTCTCACCACACTCACACACATATGCTAGGGTCACATGCAAGTTTTCATCTCATTCCAATATTCTCGTGGTCTTCCTCCGGCGAAACCCTGATCTCTGTGCGCACTCGGATCGTCTACCCCCTAGACGTTCCTCTGACAGGGGTAGCCCGACGTATCTCTCTCTTGTTTTGTGTTTGTTTAGGTTATAGGTTGATGTAAAACCATGTTGGTTCACAAGTTGGGGCACTATCCTACCCGGTTTCACCTCGACGGGGAGATTCCCCCCTTATACGGGTACAGAACCTTCGCCTCTAGGTTAGAGCGCATGCATGCGAGGGGGGACACATGCAAGCACCTATACCAACCTCTCACCACACTCACACACATATGATAGGGTCACATGCAAGTTTTCATCTCATTCCAATGTTCTCGTGGTCTTCCTCCGGCGAAACCCTGATCTCTGTGCGCACTCGGATCGTCTACCCCCCTAGACGTTCCTCTGACAGGGGTAGCCCGGCGTAGCTCTCTCTTGTTTTGTGTTTGTTTAGGTCATAGGTTTATGTAAAACCATGTTGGTTCACAATTTGGGGCACTATCCTACCCGGTTTCACCTCGACAGGGAGATTCCCCCTTATACGGGTACGGAACCTTCGCCTCTAGGTTAGAGCGCATGCATGCGAGGGGGGACACATGCAAGCACCTATACCAACCTCTCACCACACTCACACACATATGCTAGGGTCACATGCAAGTTTTCATCTAATTCCAATGTTCTCGTGGTCTTCCTCCGGCGAAACCCTAATCTCTGTGCGCACTCGGATCGTCTACCCCCCTAGACGTTCCTCTGACAGGGGTAGCCCGGCGTAGCTCTGTCTTGTTTTGTGTTTGTTTAGGTCATAGGTTGATGTAAAACCATGTTGGTTCACAAGTTGGGGCACTATCCTACCCGGTTTCACCTCGACGGGGAGATTCCCCCCTTATACGGGTACGGAACCTTCGCCTCTAGGTTAGAGCGCATGCATGCGGAGGGGGACACATACAAGCACCTATACCAACCTCTCACCACACTCACACACATATGCTAGGGTCACATGCAAGTTTTCATCTCATTCCAATGTTCTCGTGGTCTTCCTCCGGCGAAACCCTGATCTCTATGCGCACTCGGATCGTCTACCCCCTTAGACGTTCCTCTGACAGGGGTAGCCCGACGTAGCTCTCTCTTGTTTTGTGTTTGTTTAGGTCATAGGTTGATGTAAAACCATGTTGGTTCACAAGTTGGGGCACTATCCTACCCGGTTTCACCTCGACGGGGAGATTCCCCCCTTATACGGGTACGGAACCTTCGCCTCTAGGTTAGAGCGCATGCATGCGAGGGGGGACACATGCAAGCACCTATACCAACCTCTCACCACACTCACACACATATTCTAGGGTCACATGCAAGTTTTCATCTCATTCCAATGTTCTCGTGGTCTTCCTCCGGCGAAACCCTGATCTCTGTGCGCACTCGGATCGTCTACCCCCCTAGACGTTCCTCTGACAGGGGTAGCCCGGCGTATCTCTCTCTTGTTTTGTGTTTGTTTAGGTCATAGGTTGATGTAAAACCATGTTGGTTCACAAGTTGGGGTACTATCCTACCCTGTTTCACCTCGACGGGGAGATTCCCCCCTTATACGGGTACGGAACCTTCGCCTCTAGGTTAGAGCGCATGCATGCGAGGGGGAACACAAGCAAGCACCTATACCAACCTCTCACCACACTCACACACATATGCTAGGGTCACATGCAAGTTTTCATCTCATTCCAATGTTCTCGTGGTCTTCCTCCGGCGAAACCCTGATCTCTGTGCGCACTCGGATCGTCTACCCCCCTAGACGTTCCTCTGACAGGGGTAGCCCGGCGTAGCTCTCTCTTGTTTTGTGTTTGCTTAGGTCATAGGTTGATGTAAAACCATGTCGGTTCACAAGTTGGGGCACTATCCTACCCGGTTTCACCTCGACAGGGAGATTCCCCCCTTATACGGGTACGGAACCTTCGCCTCTAGGTTAGAGCGCATGCATGCGAGGGGGGACACATGCAAGCACCTATACCAACCTCTCACCACACTCACACACATATTCTAGGGTCACATGCAAGTTTTCATCTCATTCCAATGTTCTCGTGGTCTTCCTCCGGCGAAACCCTGATCTCTGTGCGCACTCGGATCGTCTACCCCCCTAGACGTTCCTCTGACAGGGGTAGCCCGGCGTATCTCTCTCTTGTTTTGTGTTTGTTTAGGTCATAGGTTGATGTAAAACCATGTTGGTTCACAAGTTGGGGCACTATCCTACCCGGTTTCACCTCGACGGGGAGATTCCCCCCTTATACGGGTACGGAACCTTCGCCTCTAGGTTAGAGCGCATGCATGCGAGGGGGGACACATGCAAGCACCTATACCAACCTCTCACCACACTCACACACATATGATAGGGTCACATGCAAGTTTTCATCTCATTCCAATGTTCTCGTGGTCTTCCTCCGGCGAAACCCTGATCTCTGTGCGCACTTGGATCGTCTACCCCCCTAGATGTTCCTCTGACAGGGGTAGCCCGGCATAGCTCTCTCTGGTTTTGTGTTTGTTTAGGTCATAGGTTGATGTAAAACCATGTTGGTTCACAAGTTGGGGCACTATCCTACCCGGTTTCACCTCGACAGGGAGATTCCCCCCTTATACGGGTACGGAACCTTCGCCTCTAGGTTAGAGCGCATGCATGCGAGGGGGGACACATGCAAGCACCTATACCAACCTCTCACCACACTCACACACATATGCTAGGGTCACATGCAAGTTTTCATCTCATTCCAATGTTCTCGTGGTCTTCCTCCGGCGAAACCCTGATCTCTATGCGCACTCGGATCGTCTACCCCCCTAGACGTTCCTCTGGCAGGGGTAGCCCGACGTATCTCTCTCTTGTTTTGTGTTTGTTTAGGTCATAGGTTGATGTAAAACCATGTTGGTTCACAAGTTGGGGCACTATCCTACCCGGTTTCACCTCGACGGGGAGATTCCCCCCTTATACGGGTACGGAACCTTCGCCTCTAGGTTAGAGCGCATGCATGCGAGGGGGGACACATGCAAGCACCTATACCAACCTCTCACCACACTCACACACATATTCTAGGGTCACATGCAAGTTTTCATCTCATTCCAATGTTCTCGTGGTCTTCCTCCGGCGAAACCCTGATCTCTGTGCGCACTCGGATCGTCTACCCCCCTAGACGTTCCTCTGACAGGGGTAGCCCGGCGTATCTCTCTCTTGTTTTGTGTTTGTTTAGGTCATAGGTTGATGTAAAACCATGTTGGTTCACAAGTTGGGGTACTATCCTACCCTGTTTCACCTCGACGGGGAGATTCCCCCCTTATACGGGTACGGAACCTTCGCCTCTAGGTTAGAGCGCATGCATGCGAGGGGGAACACAAGCAAGCACCTATACCAACCTCTCACCACACTCACACACATATGCTAGGGTCACATGCAAGTTTTCATCTCATTCCAATGTTCTCGTGGTCTTCCTCCGGCGAAACCCTGATCTCTGTGCGCACTCGGATCGTCTACCCCCCTAGACGTTCCTCTGACAGGGGTAGCCCGGCGTAGCTCTCTCTTGTTTTGTGTTTGCTTAGGTCATAGGTTGATGTAAAACCATGTCGGTTCACAAGTTGGGGCACTATCCTACCCGGTTTCACCTCGACAGGGAGATTCCCCCCTTATACGGGTACGGAACCTTCGCCTCTAGGTTAGAGCGCATGCATGCGAGGGGGGACACATGAAAGCACCTATACCAACCTATCACCACACTCACGCACATATGCTAGGGTCACATGCAAGTTTTCATCTCATTCCAATGTTCTCGTGGTCTTCCTCCGGCGAAACCCTGATCTCTGTGCGCACTCGGATCGTCTACCCCCCTAGACGTTCCTCTGACAGGGGTAGCCCGACGTAGCTCTCTCTTGTTTTGTGTTTGTTTAGGTCATAGGTTGATGTAAAACCATGTTGGTTCACAAGTTGGGGCACTATCCTACCCGGTTTCACCTCGACGGGGAGATTCCCCCCTTATACGGGTACGGAACCTTCGCCTCTAGGTTAGAGCGCATGCATGCGAGGGGGGACACATGCAAGCACCTATACCAACCTCTCACCACACTCACACACATATGATAGGGTCACATGCAAGTTTTCATCTCATTCCAATGTTCTCGTGGTCTTCCTCCGGCGAAACCCTGATCTCTGTGCGCACTTGGATCGTCTACCCCCCTAGATGTTCCTCTGACAGGGGTAGCCCGGCATAGCTCTCTCTTGTTTTGTGTTTGTTTAGGTCATAGGTTGATGTAAAACCATGTTGGTTCACAAGTTGGGGCACTATCCTACCCGGTTTCACCTCGACGGGGAGATTCCCCCCTTATACGGGTACGGAACCTTCGCCTCTAGGTTAGAGCGCATGCATGCGAGGGGGAACACATGCAAGCACCTATACCAACCTCTCACCACACTCACACACATATGGTAGGGTCACATGCAAGTTTTCATCTCATTCCAATGTTCTCGTGGTCTTCCTCCGGCGAAACCCTGATCTCTGTGCGCACTCGGATCGTCTACCCCCCTAGACGTTCCTCTGACAGGGGTAGCCCGGCGTAGCTCTCTCTGGTTTTGTGTTTGTTTAGGTCATAGGTTGATGTAAAACCATGTTGGTTCACAAGTTGGGGCACTATCCTACCCGGTTTCACCTCGACAGGGAGATTCCCCCCTTATACGGGTACGGAACCTTCGCCTCTAGGTTAGAGCGCATGCATGCGAGGGGGGACACATGCAAGCACCTATACCAACCTCTCACCACACTCACACACATATGCTAGGGTCACATGCAAGTTTTCATCTCATTCCAATGTTCTCGTGGTCTTCCTCCGGCGAAACCCTGATCTCTGTGCGCACTCGGATCGTCTACCCCCCTAGACGTTCCTCTGGCAGGGGTAGCCCGACGTATCTCTCTCTTGTTTTGTGTTTGTTTAGGTCATAGGTTGATGTAAAACCATGTTGGTTCACAAGTTGGGGCACTATCCTACCCGGTTTCACCTCGACGGGGAGATTCCCCCCTTATACGGGTACGGAACCTTCGCCTCTAGGTTAGAGCGCATGCATGCGAGGGGGGACACATGCAAGCACCTATACCAACCTCTCACCACACTCACACACATATTCTAGGGTCACATGCAAGTTTTCATCTCATTCCAATGTTCTCGTGGTCTTCCTCCGGCGAAACCCTGATCTCTGTGCGCACTCGGATCGTCTACCCCCCTAGACGTTCCTCTGACAGGGGTAGCCCGGCGTATCTCTCTCTTGTTTTGTGTTTGTTTAGGTCATAGGTTGATGTAAAACCATGTTGGTTCACAAGTTGGGGCACTATCCTACCCGGTTTCACCTCGACGGGGAGATTCCCCCCTTATACGGGTACGGAACCTTCGCCTCTAGGTTAGAGCGCATGCATGCGAGGGGGAACACATGCAAGCACCTATACCAACCTCTCACCACACTCACACACATATTCTAGGGTCACATGCAAGTTTTCATCTCATTCCAATGTTCTCGTGGTCTTCCTCCGGCGAAACCCTGATCTCTGTGCGCACTCGGATCGTCTACCCCCCTAGACGTTCCTCTGACAGGGGTAGCCCGGCGTAGCTCTCTCTTGTTTTGTGTTTGTTTAGGTCATAGGTTGATGTAAAACCATGTTGGTTCACAAGTTGGGGCACTATCCTACCCGGTTTCACCTCGACAGGGAGATTCCCCCCTTATACGGGTACGGAACCTTCGCCTCTAGGTTAGAGCGCATGCATGCGAGGGGGGACACATGCAAGCACCAATACCAACCTATCACCACACTCACACACATATGCTAGGGTCACATGCAAGTTTTCATCTCATTCCAATGTTCTCGTGGTCTTCCTCCGGCGAAACCCTGATCTCTGTGCGCACTCGGATCGTCTACCCCCCTAGACTTTCCTCTGACAGGGCTAGCCCGACGTAGCTCTCTCTTGTTTTGTGTTTGTTTAGGTCATAGGTTGATGTAAAACCATGTTGGTTCACAAGTTGGGGCACTATCCTACCCGGTTTCACCTCGACGGGGAGATTCCCCCCTTATACGGGTACGGAACCTTCGCCTCTAGGTTAGAGCGCATGCATGCGAGGGGGGACACATGCAAGCACCTATACCAACCTCTCACCACACTCACACACATATGATAGGGTCACATGCAAGTTTTCATCTCATTCCAATGTTCTGGTGGTCTTCCTCCGGCGAAACCCTGATCTCTGTGCGCACTCGGATCGTCTACCCCCCTAGACGTTCCTCTGACAGGGGTAGCCCGGCATAGCTCTCTCTTGTTTTGTGTTTGTTTAGGTCATTGGTTGATGTAAAACCATGTTGGTTCACATGTTGGGGCACTATCCTACCCGGTTTCACCTCGACGGGGAGATTCCCCCCTTATACGGGTACGGAACCTTCGCCTCTAGGTTAGAGCGCATGCATGCGAGGGGGAACACATGCAAGCACCTATACCAACCTCTAACCACACTCACACACATATGGTAGGGTCACATGCAAGTTTTCATCTCATTCCAATGTTCTCGTGGTCTTCCTTCGGCGAAACCCTGATCTCTGTGCGCACTCAGATCGTCTACCCCCCTAGATGTTCCTCTGACAGGGGTAGCCCGGCGTAGCTCTCTCTTGTTTTGTGTTTGTTTAGGTCATAGGTTGATGTAAAACCATGTTGGTTCACAAGTTGGGGCACTATCCTACCCGGTTTCACCTCGACGGGGAGATTCCCCCCTTATACGGGTACGGAACCTTCGCCTCTAGGTTAGAGCGCATGCATGCGAGGGGGGACACATGCAAGCACCTATACCAACCTATCACCACACTCACACACATATGCTAGGGTCACATGCAAGTTTTCATCTCATTCCAATATTCTCGTGGTCTTCCTCCGGCGAAACCCTGATCTCTGTGCGCACTCGGATCGTCTACCCCCTAGACGTTCCTCTGACAGGGGTAGCCCGACGTATCTCTCTCTTGTTTTGTGTTTGTTTAGGTTATAGGTTGATGTAAAACCATGTTGGTTCACAAGTTGGGGAACTATCCTACCCGGTTTCACCTCGACGGGGAGATTCCCCCCTTATACGGGTACGGAACCTTCGCCTCTAGGTTAGAGCGCATGCATGCGAGGGGGGACACATGCAAGCACCTATACCAACCTCTCACCACACTCACACACATATGATAGGGTCACATGCAAGTTTTCATCTCATTCCAATGTTCTCGTGGTCTTCCTCCGGCGAAACCCTGATCTCTGTGCGCACTCGGATCGTCTACCCCCCTAGACGTTCCTCTAACAGGGGTAGCCCGGCGTAGCTCTCTCTTGTTTTGTGTTTGTTTAGGTCATAGGTTGATGTAAAACCATGTTGGTTCACAAGTTGGGGCACTATCCTACCCGGTTTCACCTCGACGGGGAGATTCCCCCCTTATACGGGTACGGAACCTTCGCCTCTAGGTTAGAGCGCATGCATGCGAGGGGGGACACATGCAAGCACCTATACCAAGCTCTCACCACACTCACACACATATGATAGGGTCACATGCAAGTTTTCATCTCATTCCAATGTTCTCGTGGTCTTCCTCCGGCGAAACCCTGATCTCTGTGCGCACTCGGATCGTCTACCCCCCTAGACGTTCCTCTGACAGGGGTAGCCCGGCATAGCTCTCTCTTGTTTTGTGTTTGTTTAGGTCATTGGTTGATGTAAAACCATGTTGGTTCACATGTTGGGGCACTATCCTACCCGGTTTCACCTCGACGGGGAGATTCCCCCCTTATACGGGTACGGAACCTTCGCCTCTAGGTTAGAGCGCATGCATGCGAGGGGGAACACATGCAAGCACCTATACCAACCTCTAACCACACTCACACACATATGGTAGGGTCACATGCAAGTTTTCATCTCATTCCAATGTTCTCGTGGTCTTCCTCCGGCGAAACCCTGATCTCTGTGCGCACTCAGATCGTCTACCCCCCTAGACGTTCCTCTGACAGGGGTAGCCCGGCGTAGCTCTCTCTTGTTTTGTGTTTGTTTAGGTCATAGGTTGATGTAAAACCATGTTGGTTCACAAGTTGGGGCACTATCCTACCCGGTTTCACCTCGACGGGGAGATTCCCCCCTTATACGGGTACGGAACCTTCGCCTCTAGGTTAGAGCGCATGCATGCGAGGGGGGACACATGCAAGCACCTATACCAACCTCTCACCACACTCACACACATATGCTAGGGTCACATGCAAGTTTTCATCTCATTCCAATATTCTCGTGGTCTTCCTCCGGCGAAACCCTGATCTCTGTGCGCACTCGGATCGTCTACCCCCTAGACGTTCCTCTGACAGGGGTAGCCCGACATATCTCTCTCTTGTTTTGTGTTTGTTTAGGTTATAGGTTGATGTAAAACCATGTTGGTTCACAAGTTGGGGCACTATCCTACCCGGTTTCACCTCGACGGGGAGATTCCCCCCTTATACGGGTACGGAACCTTCGCCTCTAGGTTAGAGCGCATGCATGCGAGGGGGGACACATGCAAGCACCTATACCAACCTCTCACCACACTCACACACATATGATAGGGTCACATGCAAGTTTTCATCTCATTCCAATGTTCTCGTGGTCTTCCTCCGGCGAAACCCTGATCTCTGTGCGCACTCGGATCGTCTACCCCCCTAGACGTTCCTCTAACAGGGGTAGCCCGGCGTAGCTCTCTCTTGTTTTGTGTTTGTTTAGGTCATAGGTTGATGTAAAACCATGTTGGTTCACAAGTTGGGGCACTATCCTACCCGGTTTCACCTCGACGGGGAGATTCCCCCCTTATACGGGTACGGAACCTTCGCCTCTAGGTTAGAGCGCATGCATGCGAGGGGGAACACATGCAACCACCTATACCAACCTCTCACCACACTCACACACATATGGTAGGGTCACATGCAAGTTTTCATCTCATTCCAATGTTCTCGTGGTCTTCCTCCGGCGAAACCCTGATCTCTGTGCGCACTCGGATCGTCTACCCCCCTAGACGTTCCTCTGACAGGGGTAGCCCGGCGTAGCTCTCTCTTGTTTTGTGTTTGTTTAGGACATAGGTTTATGTAAAACCATGTTGGTTCACAATTTGGGGCACTATCCTACCCGGTTTCACCTCGACAGGGAGATTCCCCCTTATACGGGTACGGAACCTTCGCCTCTAGGTTAGAGCGCATGCATGCGAGGGGGGACACATGCAAGCACCTATACCAACCTCTCACCACACTCACACACATATGCTAGGGTCACATGCAAGTTTTCATCTAATTCCAATGTTCTCGTGGTCTTCCTCCGGGAAACCCTAATCTCTGTGCGCACTCGGATCGTCTACCCCCCTAGACGTTCCTCTGACAGGGGTAGCCCGGCGTAGCTCTGTCTTGTTTTGTGTTTGTTTAGGTCATAGGTTGATGTAAAACCATGTTGGTTCACAAGTTGGGGCACTATCCTACCCGGTTTCACCTCGACGGGGAGATTCCCCCCTTATACGGGTACGGAACCTTCGCCTCTAGGTTAGAGCGCATGCATGCGAGGGGGGACACATTCAAGCACCTATACCAACCTCTCACCACACTCACACACATATGATAGGGTCACATCCAAGTTTTCATCTCATTACAATGTTCTCGTGGTCTTCCTCCGGCGAAACCCTGATCTCTGTGCGCACTCGGATCGTCTACCCCCCTAGACGTTCCTCTGACAGGGGTAGCCCGACGTAGCTCTCTCTTGTTTTGTGTTTGTTTAGGTCATAGGTTGATGTAAAACCATGTTGGTTCACAAGTTGGGGCACTATCCTACCCGGTTTCACCTCGACGGGGAGATTCCCCCCTTATACGGGTACGGAACCTTCGCCTCTAGGTTAGAGCGCATGCATGCGAGGGGGGACACATGCAAGCACCTATACCAACCTCTCACCACACTCACACACATTTGATAGGGTCACATGCAAGTTTTCATCTCATTCCAATGTTCTCGTGGTCTTCCTCCGGCGAAACCCTGATCTCTGTGCGCACTCGGATCGTCTACCCCCCTAGACGTTCCTCTAACAGGGGTAGCCCGGCGTAGCTCTCTCTTGTTTTGTGTTTGTTTAGGTCATAGGTTGATGTAAAACCATGTTGGTTCACAAGTTGGGGCACTATTCTACCCGGTTTCACCTCGACGGGGAGATTCCCCCCTTATACGGGTACGGAACCTTCGCCTCTAGGTTAGAGCGCATGCATGCGAGGGGGAACACATGCAAGCACCTATACCAACCTCTAACCACACTCACACACATATGGTAGGGTCACATGCAAGTTTTCATCTCATTCCAATGTTCTCGTGGTCTTCCTCCGGCGAAACCCTGATCTCTGTGCGCACTCAGATCGTCTACCCCCCTAGACGTTCCTCTGACAGGGGTAGCCCGGCGTAGCTCTCTCTTGTTTTGTGTTTGTTTAGGTCATAGGTTGATGTAAAACCATGTTGGTTCACAAGTTGGGGCACTATCCTACCCGGTTTCACCTCGACGGGGAGATTCCCCCCTTATACGGGTACGGAACCTTCGCCTCTAGGTTAGAGCGCATGCATGCGAGGGGGGACACATGCAAGCACCTATACCAACCTCTCACCACACTCACACACATATGCTAGGGTCACATGCAAGTTTTCATCTCATTCCAATATTCTCGTGGTCTTCCTCCGGCGAAACCCTGATCTCTGTGCGCACTCGGATCGTCTACCCCCTAGACGTTCCTCTGACAGGGGTAGCCCGACGTATCTCTCTCTTGTTTTGTGTTTGTTTAGGTTATAGGTTGATGTAAAACCATGTTGGTTCACAAGTTGGGGCACTATCCTACCCGGTTTCACCTCGACGGGGAGATTCCCCCCTTATACGGGTACGGAACCTTCGCCTCTAGGTTAGAGCGCATGCATGCGAGGGGGGACACATGCAAGCACCTATACCAACCTCTCACCACACTCACACACATATGATAGGGTCACATGCAAGTTTTCATCTCATTCCAATGTTCTCGTGGTCTTCCTCCGGCGAAACCCTGATCTCTGTGCGCACTCGGATCGTCTACCCCCCTAGACGTTCCTCTAACAGGGGTAGCCCGGCGTAGCTCTCTCTTGTTTTGTGTTTGTTTAGGTCATAGGTTGATGTAAAACCATGTTGGTTCACAAGTTGGGGCACTATCCTACCCGGTTTCACCTCGACGGGGAGATTCCCCCCTTATACGGGTACGGAACCTTCGCCTCTAGGTTAGAGCGCATGCATGCGAGGGGGAACACATGCAACCACCTATACCAACCTCTCACCACACTCACACACATATGGTAGGGTCACATGCAAGTTTTCATCTCATTCCAATGTTCTCGTGGTCTTCCTCCGGCGAAACCCTGATCTCTGTGCGCACTCGGATCGTCTACCCCCCTAGACGTTCCTCTGACAGGGGTAGCCCGGCGTAGCTCTCTCTTGTTTTGTGTTTGTTTAGGACATAGGTTTATGTAAAACCATGTTGGTTCACAATTTGGGGCACTATCCTACCCGGTTTCACCTCGACAGGGAGATTCCCCCTTATACGGGTACGGAACCTTCGCCTCTAGGTTAGAGCGCATGCATGCGAGGGGGGACACATGCAAGCACCTATACCAACCTCTCACCACACTCACACACATATGCTAGGGTCACATGCAAGTTTTCATCTAATTCCAATGTTCTCGTGGTCTTCCTCCGGGAAACCCTAATCTCTGTGCGCACTCGGATCGTCTACCCCCCTAGACGTTCCTCTGACAGGGGTAGCCCGGCGTAGCTCTGTCTTGTTTTGTGTTTGTTTAGGTCATAGGTTGATGTAAAACCATGTTGGTTCACAAGTTGGGGCACTATCCTACCCGGTTTCACCTCGACGGGGAGATTCCCCCCTTATACGGGTACGGAACCTTCGCCTCTAGGTTAGAGCGCATGCATGCGAGGGGGGACACATTCAAGCACCTATACCAACCTCTCACCACACTCACACACATATGATAGGGTCACATCCAAGTTTTCATCTCATTACAATGTTCTCGTGGTCTTCCTCCGGCGAAACCCTGATCTCTGTGCGCACTCGGATCGTCTACCCCCCTAGACGTTCCTCTGACAGGGGTAGCCCGACGTAGCTCTCTCTTGTTTTGTGTTTGTTTAGGTCATAGGTTGATGTAAAACCATGTTGGTTCACAAGTTGGGGCACTATCCTACCCGGTTTCACCTCGACGGGGAGATTCCCCCCTTATACGGGTACGGAACCTTCGCCTCTAGGTTAGAGCGCATGCATGCGAGGGGGGACACATGCAAGCACCTATACCAACCTCTCACCACACTCACACACATTTGATAGGGTCACATGCAAGTTTTCATCTCATTCCAATGTTCTCGTGGTCTTCCTCCGGCGAAACCCTGATCTCTGTGCGCACTCGGATCGTCTACCCCCCTAGACGTTCCTCTAACAGGGGTAGCCCGGCGTAGCTCTCTCTTGTTTTGTGTTTGTTTAGGTCATAGGTTGATGTAAAACCATGTTGGTTCACAAGTTGGGGCACTATCCTACCCGGTTTCACCTCGACGGGGAGATTCCCCCCTTATACGGGTACGGAACCTTCGCCTCTAGGTTAGAGCGCATGCATGCGAGGGGGAACACATGCAAGCACCTATACCAACCTCTAACCACACTCACACACATATGGTAGGGTCACATGCAAGTTTTCATCTCATTCCAATGTTCTCGTGGTCTTCCTCCGGCGAAACCCTGATCTCTGTGCGCACTCAGATCGTCTACCCCCCTAGACGTTCCTCTGACAGGGGTAGCCCGGCGTAGCTCTCTCTTGTTTTGTGTTTGTTTAGGTCATAGGTTGATGTAAAACCATGTTGGTTCACAAGTTGGGGCACTATCCTACCCGGTTTCACCTCGACGGGGAGATTCCCCCCTTATACGGGTACGGAACCTTCGCCTCTAGGTTAGAGCGCATGCATGCGAGGGGGGACACATGCAAGCACCTATACCAACCTCTCACCACACTCACACACATATGCTAGGGTCACATGCAAGTTTTCATCTCATTCCAATATTCTCGTGGTCTTCCTCCGGCGAAACCCTGATCTCTGTGCGCACTCGGATCGTCTACCCCCTAGACGTTCCTCTGACAGGGGTAGCCCGACGTATCTCTCTCTTGTTTTGTGTTTGTTTAGGTTATAGGTTGATGTAAAACCATGTTGGTTCACAAGTTGGGGCACTATCCTACCCGGTTTCACCTCGACGGGGAGATTCCCCCCTTATACGGGTACGGAACCTTCGCCTCTAGGTTAGAGCGCATGCATGCGAGGGGGGACACATGCAAGCACCTATACCAACCTCTCACCACACTCACACACATATGATAGGGTCACATGCAAGTTTTCATCTCATTCCAATGTTCTCGTGGTCTTCCTCCGGCGAAACCCTGATCTCTGTGCGCACTCGGATCGTCTACCCCCCTAGACGTTCCTCTAACAGGGGTAGCCCGGCGTAGCTCTCTCTTGTTTTGTGTTTGTTTAGGTCATAGGTTGATGTAAAACCATGTTGGTTCACAAGTTGGGGCACTATCCTACCCGGTTTCACCTCGACGGGGAGATTCCCCCCTTATACGGGTACGGAACCTTCGCCTCTAGGTTAGAGCGCATGCATGCGAGGGGGAACACATGCAACCACCTATACCAACCTCTCACCACACTCACACACATATGGTAGGGTCACATGCAAGTTTTCATCTCATTCCAATGTTCTCGTGGTCTTCCTCCGGCGAAACCCTGATCTCTGTGCGCACTCGGATCGTCTACCCCCCTAGACGTTCCTCTGACAGGGGTAGCCCGGCGTAGCTCTCTCTTGTTTTGTGTTTGTTTAGGTCATAGGTTTATGTAAAACCATGTTGGTTCACAATTTGGGGCACTATCCTACCCGGTTTCACCTCGACAGGGAGATTCCCCCTTATACGGGTACGGAACCTTCGCCTCTAGGTTAGAGCGCATGCATGCGAGGGGGGACACATGCAAGCACCTATACCAACCTCTCACCACACTCACACACATATGCTAGGGTCACATGCAAGTTTTCATCTAATTCCAATGTTCTCGTGGTCTTCCTCCGGGAAACCCTAATCTCTGTGCGCACTCGGATCGTCTACCCCCCTAGACGTTCCTCTGACAGGGGTAGCCCGGCGTAGCTCTGTCTTGTTTTGTGTTTGTTTAGGTCATAGGTTGATGTAAAACCATGTTGGTTCACAAGTTGGGGCACTATCCTACCCGGTTTCACCTCGACGGGGAGATTCCCCCCTTATACGGGTACGGAACCTTCGCCTCTAGGTTAGAGCGCATGCATGCGAGGGGGGACACATTCAAGCACCTATACCAACCTCTCACCACACTCACACACATATGATAGGGTCACATCCAAGTTTTCATCTCATTACAATGTTCTCGTGGTCTTCCTCCGGCGAAACCCTGATCTCTGTGCGCACTCGGATCGTCTACCCCCCTAGACGTTCCTCTGACAGGGGTATCCCGACGTAGCTCTCTCTTGTTTTGTGTTTGTTTAGGTCATAGGTTGATGTAAAACCATGTTGGTTCACAAGTTGGGGCACTATCCTACCCGGTTTCACCTCGACGGGGAGATTCCCCCCTTATACGGGTACGGAACCTTCGCCTCTAGGTTAGAGCGCATGCATGCGAGGGGGGACACATGCAAGCACCTATACCAACCTCTCACCACACTCACGCACATATGCTAGGGTCACATGCAAGTTTTCATCTCATTCCAATGTTCTCGTGGTCTTCCTCCGGCGAAACCCTGATCTCTGTGCGCACTCGGATCGTCTACCCCCCTAGACGTTCCTCTGACACGGGTAGCCCGGCGTAGCTCTCTCTTGTTTTGTGTTTGTTTAGGTCATAGGTTGATGTAAAACCATGTTGGTTCACAAGTGGGGGCACTATCCTAGCCGGTTTCACCTCGACGGGGAGATTCCCCCCTTATACGGGTACGGAACCTTCGCCTCTAGGTTAGAGCGCATGCATGCGAGGGGGGACACATGCAAGCACCTATACCAACCTCTCACCACACTCACACACATATGCTAGGGTCAAATGCAAGTTTTCATCTCATTCCAATGTTCTCATGGTCTTCCTCCGGCGAAACCCTGATCTCTGTGCGCACTCGGATCGTCTACCCCCCTAGACGTTCCTCTGACAGGGGTAGCCCGGCGTAGCTCTCTCTTGTTTTGTGTTTTTTTAGGTCATAGGTTGATGTAAAACCATGTTGGTTCACAAGTTGGGGCACTATCCTACCCGGTTCCACCTCGACAGGGAGATTCCCCCCTTATACGGGTACGGAACCTTCGCCTCTAGGTTAGAGCGCATGCATGCGAGGGGGGACACATGCAAGCACCTATACCAACCTCTCACCACACTCACACACATATGCTAGGGTCACATGCAAGTTTTCATCTCATTCCAATGTTCTCGTGGTCTTCCTCCGGCGAAACCCTGATCTCTGTGCGCACTCGGATCGTCTACCCCCCTAGACGTTCCTCTGACAGGGGTAGCCCGGCGTAGCTCTCTCTTGTTTTGTGTTTTTTTAGGTCATAGGTTGATGTAAAACCATGTTGGTTCACAAGTTGGGGCACTATCCTACCCGGTTTCACCTCGACGGGGAGATTCCCCCCTTATACGGGTACGGAACCTTCGCCTCTAGGTTAGAGCGCATGCATGCGAGGGGGGACACATGCAAGCACCTATACCAAACTCTCACCACACTCACACACATATGCTAGGGTCACATGCAAGTTTTCATCTCATTCCAATGTTCTCGTGGTCTTCCTCCGGCGAAACCCTGATCTCTGTGCGCACTCGGATCGTCTACCCCCCTAGACGTTCCTCTGACAGGGGTAGCCCGGCGTAGCTCTCTCTTGTTTTGTGTTTGTTTAGGTCATAGGTTGATGTAAAACCATGTTGGTTCACAAGTTGGGGCACTATCCTACCCGGTTTCACCTCGACGGGGAGATTCCCCCCTTATACGGGTACGGAACCTTCGCCTCTAGGTTAGAGCGCATGCATGCGAGGGGGGACACATGCAAGCACCTATACCAACCTCTCACCACACTCACACACATATTCTAGGGTCACATGCAAGTTTTCATCTCATTCCAATGTGCTCGTGGTCTTCCTCCGGCGAAACCCTGATCTCTGTGCGCACTCGGATCGTCTACCCCCCTAGACGTTCCTCTGACAGGGGTAGCCCGGCGTATCTCTCTCTTGTTTTGTGTTTGTTTAGGTCATAGGTTGATGTAAAACCATGTTGGTTCACAAGTTGGGGCACTATCCTACCCGGTTTCACCTCGACGGGGAGATTCCCCCCTTATACGGGTACGGAACCTTCGCCTCTAGGTTAGAGCGCATGCATGCGAGGGGGAACACATTCAAGCACCTATACCAACATCTCACCACACTCACACACATATGCTAGGGTCACATGCAAGTTTTCATCTCATTCCAATGTTCTCGTGGTCTTCCTCCGGCGAAACCCTGATCTCTGTGCGCACTCGGATCGTCTACCCCCGTAGACGTTCCTCTGACAGGGGTAGCCCGGCGTAGCTCTCTCTTGTTTTGTGTTTGTTTAGGTCATAGGTTGATGTAAAACCATGTTGGTTCACAAGTTGGGGCACTATCCTACCCGGTTTCACCTCGACGGGGAGATTCCCCCCTTATACGGGTACGGAACCTTCGCCTCTAGGTTAGAGCGCATGCATGCGAGGGGGGACACATGCAAGCACCTATACCAACCTCTCACCACACTCACACACATATGCTAGGGTCACATGCAAGTTTTCATCTCATTCCAATGTTCTCATGGTCTTCCTCCGGCGAAACCATGATCTCTGTGCGCACTCGGATCGTCTACCCCCCTAGACGTTCCTCTGACAGGGGTAGCCCGGCGTAGCTCTCTCTTGTTTTGTGTTTGTTTAGGTCATAGGTTGATGTAAAACCATGTTGGTTCACAAATTGGGGCACTATCCTACCCGGTTTCACCTCGACGGGGAGATTCCCCCCTTATACGGGTACGGAACCTTCGCCTCTAGGTTAGAGCGCATGCATGCGAGGGGGGACACATGCAAGAACCTATACCAACCTCTCACCACACTCACACACATATGCTAGCGTCACATGCAAGTTTTCATCTCATTCCAATGTTCTCGTGGTCTTCCTCCGGCGAAACCCTGATCTCTGTGCGCACTCGGATCGTCTACCCCCGTAGACGTTCCTCTGACAGGGGTAGCCCGGCGTAGCTCTCTCTTGTTTTGTGTTTGTTTAGGTCATAGGTTGATGTAAAACCATGTTGGTTCACAAGTTGGGGCACTATCCTACCCGGTTTCACCTCGACAGGGAGATTCCCCCCTTATACGGGTATGGAACCTTCGCCTCTAGGTTAGAGCGCATGCATGCGAGGGGGGACACATGCAAGCACCTATACCAACCTCTCACCACACTCACGCACATATGCTAGGGTCACATGCAAGTTTTCATCTCATTCCAATGTTCTCGTGGTCTTCCTCCGGCGAAACCCTTATCTCTGTGCGCACTCGGATCGTCTACCCCCCTAGACGTTCCTCTGACAGGGGTAGCCCGGCGTAGCTCTCTCTTGTTTTGTGTTTGTTTAGGTCATAGGTTGATGTAAAACCATGTTGGTTCACTAGTTGGGGCACTATCCTACCCGGTTTCACCTCGACGGGGAGATTCCCCCCTTATACGGGTACGGAACCTTCGCCTCTAGGTTAGAGCGCATGCATGCGAGGGGGGACACATGCAAGCACCTATACCAACCTCTCACCACACTCACGCACATATTCTAGGGTCACATGCAAGTTTTCATCTCATTCCAATGTTCTCGTGGTCTTCCTCCGGCGAAACCCTGATCTCTGTGCGCATTCGGATCGTCTACCCCCCTAGACGTTCCTCTGACAGGGGTAGCCCGGCGTATCTCTCTCTTGTTTTGTGTTTGTTTAGGTCATAGGTTGATGTAAAACCATGTTGGTTCACAAGTTGGGGCACTATCCTACCCGGTTTCACCTCGACGGGGAGATTCCCCCCTTATACGGGTACGGAACCTTCGCCTCTAGGTTAGAGCGCATGCATGCGAGGGGGAACACATGCAAGCACCTATACCAACCTCTCACCACACTCACAAACATATGCTATGGTCACATGCAAGTTTTCATCTCATTCCAATGTTCTCGTGGTCTTCCTCCGGCGAAACCCTGATCTCTGTGCGCACTCGGATCGTCTACCCCCGTAGACGTTCCTCTGACAGGGGTAGCCCGGCGTAGCTCTCTCTTGTTTTGTGTTTGTTTAGGTCATAGGTTGATGTAAAACCATGTTGGTTCACAAGTTGGGGCACTATCCTACCCGGTTTCACCTCGACGGGGAGATTCCCCCCTTATACGGGTATGGAACCTTCGCCTCTAGGTTAGAGCGCATGCATGCGAGGGGGGACACATGCAAGCACCTATACCAACCTCTCACCACACTCACGCACATATGCTAGGGTCACATGCAAGTTTTCATCTCATTCCAATGTTCTCGTGGTCTTCCTCCGCCGAAACCCTGATCTCTGTGCGCACTCGGATCGTCTACCCCCCTAGACGTTCCTCTGACAGGGGTAGCCCGGCGTATCTCTCTCTTGTTTTGTGTTTGTTTAGTTCATAGGTTGATGTAAAACCATGTTGGTTCACAAGTTGGGGCACTATCCTACCCGGTTTCACCTCGACGGGGAGATTCCCCCCTTATACGGGTACGGAACCTTCGCCTCTAGGTTAGAGCGCATGCATGCGAGGGGGAACACATGCAAGCACCTATACCAACCTCTCACCACACTCATACACATATGCTAGGGTCACATGCAAGTTTTCATCTCATTCCAATGTTCTCGTGGTCTTCCTCCGGCGAAACCCTGATCTCTGTGCGCACTCGGATCGTCTACCCCCGTAGACGTTCCTCTGACAGGGGTAGCCCGGCGTAGCTCTCTCTTGTTTTGTGTTTGTTTAGGTCATAAGTTGATGTAAAACCATGTTGGTTCACAAGTTGGGGCACTATCCTACCCGGTTTCACCTCGACGGGGAGATTCCCCCCTTATACGGGTACGGAACCTTCGCCTCTAGGTTAGAGCGCATGCATGCCAGGGGGGAGACATGCAAGCACCTATACCAACCTCTCACCACACTAACACACATATGCTAGCGTCACATGCAAGTTTTCATCTCATTCCAATGTTCTCGTGGTCTTCCTCCGGCGAAACCCTGATCTCTGTGCGCACTCGGATCGTCTACCCCCGTAGACGTTCCTCTGACAGGGGTAGCCCAGCGTAGCTCTCTCTTGTTTTGTGTTTGTTTAGGTCATAGGTTGATGTAAAACCATGTTGGTTCACAAGTTGGGGCACTATCCTACCCGGTTTCACCTCGACGGGGAGATTCCCCCCTTATACGGGTACGGAACCTTCGCCTCTAGGTTAGAGCGCATGCATGCGAGGGGGGACACATGCAAGCACCTATACCAACCTCTCACCACACTCACACACATATGCTAGGGTCACATGCAAGTTTTCATCTCATTCCAATGTTCTCATGGTCTTCCTCCGGCGAAACCCTGATCTCTGTGCGCACTCGGATCGTCTACCCCCCTAGACGTTCCTCTGACAGGGGTAGCCCGGCATAGCTCTCTCTTGTTTTGTGTTTGTTTAGGTCATAGGTTGATGTAAAACCATGTTGGTTCACAAGTTGGGGCACTATCCTACCCGGTTTCACCTCGACGGGGAGATTCCCCCCTTATACGGGTATGGAACCTTCGCCTCTAGGTTAGAGCGCATGCATGCGAGGGGGGACACATGCAAGCACCTATACCAACCTCTCACCACACTCACACACATATGCTAGCGTCACATGCAAGTTTTCATCTCATTCCAATGTTCTCGTGGTCTTCCTCCGGCGAAACCCTGATCTCTGTGCGCACTCGGATCGTCTACCCCCCTAGACGTTCCTCTGACAGGGGTAGCCCGGCGTAGCTCTCTCTTGTTTTGTGTTTGTTTAGGTCATAGGTTGATGTAAAACCATGTTGGTTCACAAGTTGGGGCACTATCCTACCCGGTTTCACCTCGACGGGGAGATTCCCCCCTTATACGGGTACGGAACCTTCGCCTCTAGGTTAGAGCGCATGCATGCGAGGGGGGACACATGCAAGCACCTATACCAACCTCTCACCACACTCACACACATATGCTAGGGTCACATGCAAGTTTTCATCTCATTCCAATGTTCTCGTGTTCTTCCTCCGGCGAAACCCTGATCTCTGTGCGCACTCGGATCGTCTACCCCCTAGACGTTCCTCTGACAGGGGTAGCCCGGCGTAGCTCTCTCTTGTTTTGTTTTTGTTTAGGTCATAGGTTGATGTAAAACCATGTTGGTTCACAAGTTGGGGCACTATCCTACCCGGTTTCACCTCGACGGGGAGATTCACCCCTTATACGGGTACGGAACCTTCGCCTCTAGGTTAGAGCACATGCATGCGAGGGGGAACACATGCAAGCACCTATACCAACCTCTCACCACACTCACACACACATATGGTAGGGTCACATGCAAGTTTTCATCTCATTCCAATGTTCTCGTGGTCTTCCTCCGGCGAAACCCTGATCTCTGTGCGCACTCGGATCGTCTACCCCCCTAGACGTTCCTCTGACAGGGGTAGCCCGGCGTAGCTCTCTCTTGTTTTGTGTTTGTTTAGGTCATAGGTTGATGTAAAACCATGTTGGTTCACAAGTTGGGGCACTATCCTACCCGGTTTCACCTCGACAGGGAGATTCCCCCCTTATACGGGTATGGATCCTTCGCCTCTAGGTTAGAGCGCATGCATGCGAGGGGGGAAACATGCAAGCACCTATACCAACCTCTCACCACACTCACACACATATGCTAGGGTCGATGGAAGTTTTCATCTCATTCCAATGTTCTCGTGGTCTTCCTCCGGCGAAACCCTGATCTCTGTGCGCACTCGGATCGTCTACCCCCCTAGACGTTCCTCTGACAGGGGTAGCCCGACGTAGCTCTCTCTTGTTTTGTGTTTGTTTAGGTCATAGGTTGATGTAAAACCATGTTGGTTCACAAGTTGGGGCACTATCCTACCCGGTTTCACCTCGACGGGGAGATTCCCCCCTTATACGGGTACGGAACCTTCGCCTCTAGGTTAGAGCGCATGCATGCGAGGGGGGACACATGCAAGCACCTATACCAACCTCTCACCACACTCACACACATATGATAGGGTCACATGCAAGTTTTCATCTCATTCCAATGTTCTCGTGGTCTTCCTCCGGCGAAACCCTGATCTCTGTGCGCACTCGGATCGTCTACCCCCCTAGACGTTCCTCTGACAGGGGTAGCCCGGCGTAGCTCTATCTTGTTTTGTGTTTGTTTAGGTCATAGGTTGATGTAAAACCATGTTGGTTCACAAGTTGGGGCACTATCCTACCCGGTTTCACCTCGACGGGGAGATTCCCCCCTTATACGGGTACGGAACCTTCGCCTCTAGGTTAGAGCGCATGCATGCGAGGGGGAACACATGCAAGCACCTATACCAACCTCTCACCACACTCACACACATATGGTAGGGTCACATGCAAGTTTTCATCTCATTTCAATGTTCTCGTGGTCTTCCTCCGGCGAAACCCTGATCTCTGTGCGCACTCGGATCGTCTACCCCCCTAGACGTTCCTCTGACAGGGGTAGCCCGGCGTAGCTCTCTCTTGTTTTGTGTTTGTTTAGGTCATAGGTTGATGTAAAACCATGTTGGTTCACAAGTTGGGGCACTATCCTACCCGGTTTCACCTCGACAGGGAGATTCCCCCCTTATACGGGTACGGAACCTTCGCCTCTAGGTTAGAGCGCATGCATGCGAGGGGGGACACATGCAAGCACCTATACCAACCTCTCACCACACTCACACACATATGCTAGGGTCACATGCAAGTTTTCATCTCATTCCAATGTTCTCGTGGTCTTCCTCCGGCGAAACCCTGATCTCTGTGCGCACTCGGATCGTCTACCCCCCTAGACGTTCCTCTGACAGGGGTAGCCCGGCGTAGCTCTCTCTTGTTTTGTGTTTGTTTAGGTCATAGGTTGATGTAAAACCATGTTGGTTCACAAGTTGGGGCACTATCCTACCCGGTTTCACCTCGACGGGGAGATTCCCCCCTTATACGGGTACGGAACCTTCGCCTCTAGGTTAGAGCGCATGCATGCGAGGGGGGACACATGCAAGCACCTATACCAACCTCTCACCACACTCACACACATATGATAGGGTCACATCCAAGTTTTCATCTCATTACAATGTTCTCGTGGTCTTCCTCCGGCGAAACCCCGATCTCTGTGCGCACTCGGATCGTCTACCCCCCTAGACGTTCCTCTGACAGGGGTAGCCTGGCGTAGCTCTCTCTTGTTTTGTGTTTGTTTAGGTCATAGGTTGATGTAAAACCATGTTGGTTCACAAGTTGGGGCACTATCCTACCCGGTTCCACCTCGACAGGGAGATTCCCCCCTTATACGGGTACGGAACCTTCGCCTCTAGGTTAGAGCGCATGCATGCGAGGGGGGACACATTCAAGCACCTATACCAACCTCTCACCACACTCACACACATATGCTAGGGTCACATGCAAGTTTTCATCTCATTCCAATGTTCTCGTGGTCTTCCTCCGGCGAAACCCTGATCTCTGTGCGCACTCGGATTGTCTACCCCCGTAGACGTTCCTCTGACAGGGGTAGCCCGGCGTAGCTCTCGCTTGTTTTGTGTTTGTTTAGGTCATAGGTTGATGTAAAACCATGTTGTTTCACAATTTGGGGCACTATCCTACCCGGTTTCACCTCGACGGGGAGATTCCCCCCTTCTACGGGTACGGAACCTTCGCCTCTAGGTTAGAGCGCATGCATGCGAGGGGGGACACATGCAAGCACCTATACCAACCTCTCACCACACTCACACACATATGCTAGGGTCACATGCAAGTTTTCATCTCATTCCAATGTTCTCGTGGTTTTCCTCCGGCGAAACCCTGATCTCTGTGCGCACTCGGATCGTCTACCCCCCTAGACGTTCCTCTGACAGGGGTAGCCCGGCATAGCTCTCTCTTGTTTTGTGTTTGTTTAGGTCATAGGTTGATGTAAAACCATGTTGGTTCACAAGTTGGGGCACTATCCTACCCGGTTTCACCTCGACGGGGAGATTCCCCCCTTATACGGGTACGGAACCTTCGCCTCTAGGTTAGAGCGCATGCATGCGAGGGGGGACACATGCAAGCACCTATACCAACCTCTCACCACACTCACACACATATGATAGGGTCACATCCAAGTTTTCATCTCATTACAATGTTCTCGTGGTCTTCCTCCGGCGAAACCCCGATCTCTGTGCGCACTCGGATCGTCTACCCCCCTAGACGTTCCTCTGACAGGGGTAGCCTGGCGTAGCTCTCTCTTGTTTTGTGTTTGTTTAGGTCATAGGTTGATGTAAAACCATGTTGGTTCACAAGTTGGGGCACTATCCTACCCGGTTCCACCTCGACAGGGAGATTCCCCCCTTATACGGGTACGAAACCTTCGCCTCTAGGTTAGAGCGCATGCATGCGAGGGGGGACACATTCAAGCACCTATACCAACCTCTCACCACACTCACACACATATGCTAGGGTCACATGCAAGTTTTCATCTCATTCCAATGTTCTCGTGGTCTTCCTCCGGCGAAACCCTGATCTCTGTGCGCACTCGGATTATCTACCCCCGTAGACGTTCCTCTGACAGGGGTAGCCCGGCGTAGCTCTCGCTTGTTTTGTGTTTGTTTAGGTCATAGGTTGATGTAAAACCATGTTGTTTCACAATTTGGGGCACTATCCTACCCGGTTTCACCTCGACGGGGAGATTCCCCCCTTCTACGGGTACGGAACCTTCGCCTCTAGGTTAGAGCGCATGCATGCGAGGGGGGACACATGCAAGCACCTATACCAACCTCTCACCACACTCACACACATATGCTAGGGTCACATGCAAGTTTTCATCTCATTCCAATGTTCTCGTGGTTTTCCTCCGGCGAAACCCTGATCTCTGTGCGCACTCGGATCGTCTACCCCCCTAGACGTTCCTCTGACAGGGGTAGCCCGGCATAGCTCTCTCTTGTTTTGTGTTTGTTTAGGTCATAGGTTGATGTAAAACCATGTTGGTTCACAAGTTGGGGCACTATCCTACCCGGTTTCACCTCGACGGGGAGATTCCCCCCTTATACGGGTACGGAACCTTCGCCTCTAGGGTAGAGCGCATGCATGCGAGGGGGGACACATGCAAGCACCTGTACCAACCTCTCACCACACTCACGCACATATGCTAGGGTCACATGCAAGTTATCATCTCATTCCCATGTTCTCGTGGTCTTCCTCCGGCGAAACCCTGATCTCTGTGCGCACTCGGATCGTCTACCCCCCTAGACGTTCCTCTGACAGGGGTAGCCCGGCGTAGCTCTCTCTTGTTTTGTGTTTGTTTAGGTCATAGGTTGATGTAAAACCATGTTGGTTCACAATTTGGGGCACTATCCTACCCGGTTTCACCTCGACGGGGAGATTCCCCCCTTATACGGGTACGGAACCTTCGCCTCTAGGTTAGAGCGCATGCATGCGAGGGGGGACACATGCAAGCACCTATACCAACCTCTCACCACACTCACGCACATATACTAGGGTCACATGCAAGTTTTCATCTCATTCCAATGTTCTCGTGGTCTTCCTCCGGCGAAACCCTGATCTCTGTGCGCACTCGGATCGTCTACCCCCCTAGACGTTCCTCTGACAGGGGTAGCCCGGCGTAGCTCTCTCTTGTTTTGGGTTTGGTTAGGTCATAGGTTGATGTAAAACCATGTTGGTTCACAAGTTGGGGCACTATCCTACCCGGTTTCACCTCGACGGGGAGATTCCCCCTTATACGGGTACGGAACCTTCGCCTCTAGGTTAGAGCGCATGCATGCGAGGGGGGACACATGCAAGCACCTATACCAACCTCTCACCACACTCACGCACATATGCTAGGGTCACATGAAAGTTTTCATCTCATTCCAATGTTCTCGTGGTCTTCCTCCGGCGAAACCCTGATCTCTGTGCGCACTCGGATCGTCTACCCCCCTAGACGTTCCTCTGACAGGGGTAGCCCGGCGTAGCTCTCTCTTGTTTTGTGTTTGTTTAGGTCATAGGTTGATGTAAAACCATGTTGGTTCACAAGTTGGGGCACTATCCTACCCGGTTTCACCTCGACGGGGAGATTCCCCCCTTATACGGGTATGGAACCTTCGCCTCGAGGTTAGAGCGCATGCATGCGAGGGGGGACACATGCAAGCACCTATACCAACCTCTCACCACACTCACGCACATATGCTAGTGTCACATGCAAGTTTTCATCTCTTTCCAATGTTCTCGTGGTTTTCCTCCGGCGAAACCCTGATCTCTATGCGCACTCGGATCGTCTACCCCCCTAGACGTTCCTCTGACAGGGGTAGCCCGGCGTAGCTCTCTCTTGTTTTGTGTTTGTTTAGGTCATAGGTTGATGTAAAACCATGTTGGTTCACAAGTTGGGGCACTATCCTACCCGGTTTCACCTCGACGGGGAGAGTCCCCCCTTATACGGGTACGGAACCTTCGCCTCTAGGTTAGAGCGCATGCATGCGAGGGGGGACACATGCAAGCACCTATACCAACCTCTCACCACACTCACACACATATGCTAGGGTTACATGCAAGTTTTCATCTCATTCCAATGTTCTCGTGGTCTTCCTCCGGCGAAACCCTGATCTTTGTGCGCACTCGGATCGTCTACCCCCCTAGACGTTCCTCTGACAGGGGTAGCCCGGCGTAGCTCTCTCTTGTTTTGTGTTTGTTTAGGTCATAGTTTGGTGTAAAACCATGTTGGTTCACAAGTTGGGGCACTATCCTACCCGGTTTCACCTCGACGGGGAGATTCCCCCCTTATACGGGTACGGAACCTTCGCCTCTAGGTTAGAGCGCATGCATGCGAGGGGGGACACATGCAAGCACCTATACCAACCTCCCACCACACTCACACACATATGCTAGGGTCACATGCAAGTTTTCATCTCATTCCAATGTTCTCGTGGTCTTCCTCCGGCGAAACCCTGATCTCTGTGCGCACTCGGATCGTCTACCCCCCTAGACGTTCCTCTGACAGGGGTAGCCCGGCGTATCTCTCTCTTGTTTTGTGTTTGTTTAGGTCATAGGTTGATGTAAAACCATGTTGGTTCACAAGTTGGGGCACTATCCTACCCGGTTTCACCTCGACGGGGAGATTCCCCCCTTATACGGGTACGGAACCTTCGCCTCTAGGTTAGAGCGCATGCATGCGAGGGGGAACACATGCAAGCACCTATACCAACCTCTCACCACACTCACACACATGCTAGGGTCACATGCAAGTTTTCATCTCATTCCAATGTTCTCGTGGTCTTCCTCCGGCGAAACCAAGATCTCTGTGCGCACTCGGATCGTCTACCCCCGTAGACGTTCCTCTGACAGGGGTAGCCCGGCGTAGCTCTCTCTTGTTGTGTGTTTGTTTAGGTCATAGGTTGATGTAAAACCATGTTGGTTCACAAGTTGGGGCACTATCCTACCCGGTTTCACCTCGACGGGGAGATTCCCCCCTTATACGGGTACGGAACCTTCGCCTCTAGGTTAGAGCGCATGCATGCGAGGGGGGACACATGCAAGCACCTATACCAACCTCTCACCACACTCACGCACATATGCTAGGGTCACATGCAAGTTTTCATCTCATTCCAATGTTCTCGTGGTCTTCCTCCGGCGAAACCCTGATCTCTGTGCGCACTCGGATCGTCTACCCCCGTAGACGTTCCTCTGACAGGGGTAGCCCGGCGTAGCTCTCTCTTGTTTTGTGTTTGTTTAGGTCATAGGTTGATGTAAAACCATGTTGGTTCACAAGTTGGGGCACTATCCTACCCGGTTTCACCTCGACGGGGAGATTCCCCCCTTATACGGGTACGGAACCTTCGCCTCTAGGTTAGAGCGCATGCATGCGAGGGGGGACACATGCAAGCACCTATACCAACCTCTCACCACACTCACGCACATATGCTAGGGTCACATGCAAGTTTTCATCTCATTCCAATGTTCTCGTGGTCTTCCTCCGGCGAAACCCTGATCTCTGTGCGCACTCGGATCGTCTACCCCCTAGACGTTCCTCTGATAGGGGTAGCCCGGCGTAGCTCTCTCTTGTTTTGTGTTTGTTTAGGTCATAGGTTGATGTAAAACCATGTTGGTTCACAAGTTGGGGCACTATCCTACCCGGTTTCACCTCGACGGGGAGATTCCCCCCTTATACGGGTACGGAACCTTCGCCTCTAGGTTAGAGCGCATGCATGCGAGGGGGAACACATGCAAGCACCTATACCAACCTCTCACCACACTCACACACATATGCTAGGGTCACATGCAAGTTTTCATCTCATTCCAATGTTCTCGTGGTCTTCCTCCGGCGAAACCCTGATCTCTGTGCGCACTCGGATCGTCTACCCCCCTAGAAGTTCCTCTGACAGGGGTAGCCCGGCGTAGCTCTATCTTGTTTTGTGTTTGTTTAGGTCATAGGTTGATGTAAAACCATGTTGGTTCACAAGTTGGGGCACTATCCTACCCGGTTTCACCTCGACAGGGAGATTCCCCCCTTATACGGGTACGAAACCTTCGCCTCTAGGTTAGAGCGCATGCATGCGAGGGGGGACACATGCAAGCACCTATACCAACCTCTCACCACACTCACAAACATATGCTAGGGTCACATGCAAGTTTTCATCTCATTCCAATGTTCTCGTGGTCTTCCTCCGGCCAAACCCTGATCTCTGTGCGCACTCGGATCGTCTACCCCCTAGACGTTCCTCTGACAGGGGTAGCCCGGCGTAGCTCTCTCTTGTTTTGTGTTTGTTTAGGGCATAGGTTGATGTAAAACCATGTTGGTTCACAAGTTGGGGCACTATCCTACCCGGTTTCACCTCGACGGGGAGATTCCCCCCTTATACGGGTACGGAACCTTCGCCTCTAGGTTAGAGCGCATGCATGCGAGGGGGGACACATGCAAGCACCTATACCAACCTCTCACCACACTCACACACATATGCTAGGGTCACATGCAAGTTTTCATCTCATTCCAATGTTCTCGTGGTCTTCCTCCGGCGAAACCCTGATCTCTGTGCGCACTCGGATCGTCTACCCCCCTAGACGTTCCTCTGACAGGGGTAGCCCGGCGTATCTCTCTCTTGTTTTGTGTTTGTTTAGGTCATAGGTTGATGTAAAACCATGTTGGTTCACAAGTTGGGGCACTATCCTACCCGGTTTCACCTCGACGGGGAGATTCCCCCCTTATACGGGTACGGAACCTTCGCCTCTAGGTTAGAGCGCATGCATGCGAGGGGGGACACATGCAAGCACCTATACCAACCTCTCACCACACTCACACACATATGCTAGGGTCACATGCAAGTTTTCATCTCATTCCAATGTTCTCGTGGTCTTCCTCCGGCGAAACCCTGATCTCTGTGCGCACTCGGATCGTCTACCCCCCTAGACGTTCCTCTGACAGGGGTAGCCCGGCGTATCTCTCTCTTGTTTTGTGTTTGTTTAGGTCATAGGTTGATGTAAAACCATGTTGGTTCACAAGTTGGGGCACTATCCTACCCGGTTTCACCTCGACGGGGAGATTCCCCCCTTATACGGGTACGGAACCTTCGCCTCTAGGTTAGAGCGCATGCATGCGAGGGGGAACACATGCAAGCACCTATACCAACCTCTCACCACACTCACACACATGCTAGGGTCACATGCAAGTTTTCATCTCATTCCAATGTTCTCGTGGTCTTCCTCCGGCGAAACCAAGATCTCTGTGCGCACTCGGATCGTCTACCCCCGTAGACGTTCCTCTGACAGGGGTAGCCCGGCGTAGCTCTCTCTTGTTGTGTGTTTGTTTAGGTCATAGGTTGATGTAAAACCATGTTGGTTCACAAGTTGGGGCACTATCCTACCCGGTTTCACCTCGACGGGGAGATTCCCCCCTTATACGGGTACGGAACCTTCGCCTCTAGGTTAGAGCGCATGCATGCGAGGGGGGACACATGCAAGCACCTATACCAACCTCTCACCACACTCACGCACATATGCTAGGGTCACATGCAAGTTTTCATCTCATTCCAATGTTCTCGTGGTCTTCCTCCGGCGAAACCCTGATCTCTGTGCGCACTCGGATCGTCTACCCCCGTAGACGTTCCTCTGACAGGGGTAGCCCGGCGTAGCTCTCTCTTGTTTTGTGTTTGTTTAGGTCATAGGTTGATGTAAAACCATGTTGGTTCACAAGTTGGGGCACTATCCTACCCGGTTTCACCTCGACGGGGAGATTCCCCCCTTATACGGGTACGGAACCTTCGCCTCTAGGTTAGAGCGCATGCATGCGAGGGGGGACACATGCAAGCACCTATACCAACCTCTCACCACACTCACGCACATATGCTAGGGTCACATGCAAGTTTTCATCTCATTCCAATGTTCTCGTGGTCTTCCTCCGGCGAAACCCTGATCTCTGTGCGCACTCGGATCGTCTACCCCCTAGACGTTCCTCTGATAGGGGTAGCCCGGCGTAGCTCTCTCTTGTTTTGTGTTTGTTTAGGTCATAGGTTGATGTAAAACCATGTTGGTTCACAAGTTGGGGCACTATCCTACCCGGTTTCACCTCGACGGGGAGATTCCCCCCTTATACGGGTACGGAACCTTCGCCTCTAGGTTAGAGCGCATGCATGCGAGGGGGAACACATGCAAGCACCTATACCAACCTCTCACCACACTCACACACATATGCTAGGGTCACATGCAAGTTTTCATCTCATTCCAATGTTCTCGTGGTCTTCCTCCGGCGAAACCCTGATCTCTGTGCGCACTCGGATCGTCTACCCCCCTAGAAGTTCCTCTGACAGGGGTAGCCCGGCGTAGCTCTATCTTGTTTTGTGTTTGTTTAGGTCATAGGTTGATGTAAAACCATGTTGGTTCACAAGTTGGGGCACTATCCTACCCGGTTTCACCTCGACAGGGAGATTCCCCCCTTATACGGGTACGAAACCTTCGCCTCTAGGTTAGAGCGCATGCATGCGAGGGGGGACACATGCAAGCACCTATACCAACCTCTCACCACACTCACAAACATATGCTAGGGTCACATGCAAGTTTTCATCTCATTCCAATGTTCTCGTGGTCTTCCTCCGGCCAAACCCTGATCTCTGTGCGCACTCGGATCGTCTACCCCCTAGACGTTCCTCTGACAGGGGTAGCCCGGCGTAGCTCTCTCTTGTTTTGTGTTTGTTTAGGGCATAGGTTGATGTAAAACCATGTTGGTTCACAAGTTGGGGCACTATCCTACCCGGTTTCACCTCGACGGGGAGATTCCCCCCTTATACGGGTACGGAACCTTCGCCTCTAGGTTAGAGCGCATGCATGCGAGGGGGGACACATGCAAGCACCTATACCAACCTCTCACCACACTCACAAACATATGCTAGGGTCACATGCAAGTTTTCATCTCATTCCAATGTTCTCGTGGTCTTCCTCCGGCGAAACCCTGATCTCTGTGCGCACTCGGAGCGTCTACCCCCCTAGACGTTCCTCTGACAGGGGTAGCCCGGCGTAGCTCTCTCTTGTTTTGTGTTTGTTTAGGTCATAGGTTGATGTAAAACCATGTTGGTTCACAAGTTGGGGCACTATCCTACCCGGTTTCACCTCGACGGGGAGATTCCCCCCTTATACGGGTACGGAACCTTCGCCTCTAGGTTAGAGCGCATGCATGCGAGGGGGGACACATGCAAGCACCTATACCAACCTCTCACCAGACTCACACACATATGCTAGGGTCATATGCAAGTTTTCATCTCATTCCAATGTTCTCGTGGTCTTCCTCCGGCGAAACCCTGATCTCTGTGCGCACTCGGATCGTCTACCCCCCTAGACGTTCCTCTGACAGGGGTAGCCCGGCGTAGCTCTCTCTTGTTTTGTGTTTGTTTAGGTCATAGGTTGATGTAAAACCATGTTGGTTCACAAGTTGGGGCACTATCCTACCCGGTTTCACCTCGACAGGGAGATTCCCCCCTTATACGGGTACGGAACCTTCGCCTCTAGGTTAGAGCGCATGCATGCGAGGGGGGACACATGCAAGCACCTATACCAACCTCTCACCACACTCACGCACATATGCTAGGGTCACATGCAAGTTTTCATCTCATTCCAATGTTCTCGTGGTCTTCCTCCGGCGAAACCCTGATCTCTGTGCGCACTCGGATCGTCTACCCCCCTAGACGTTCCTCTGACAGGGGTAGCCCGGCGTAGCTCTCTCTTGTTTTGTGTTTGTTTAGGTCATAGGTTGATGTAAAACCATGTTGGTTCACAATTTGGGGCACTATCCTACCCGGTTTCACCTCGACGGGGAGATTCCCCCCTTATACGGGTACGGAACCTTCGCCTCTAGGTTAGAGCGCATGCATGCGAGGGGGGACACATGCAAGCACCTATACCAACCTCTCACCACACTCACGCACATATGCTAGGGTCACATGCAAGTTTTCATCTCATTCCAATGTTCTCGTGGTCTTCCTCCGGCGAAACCCTGATCTCTGTGCGCACTCGGATCGTCTACCCCCCTAGACGTTCCTCTGACAGGGGTAGCCCGGCGTAGCTCTCTCTTGTTTTGGGTTTGGTTAGGTCATAGGTTGATGTAAAACCATGTTGGTTCACAAGTTGGGGCACTATCCTACCCGGTTTCACCTCGACGGGGAGATTCCCCCTTATACGGGTACGGAACCTTCGCCTCTAGGTAAGAGCGCATGCATGCGAGGGGGGACACATGCAAGCACCTATACCAACCTCTCACCACACTCACGCACATATGCTAGGGTCACATGAAAGTTTTCATCTCATTCCAATGTTCTCGTGGTCTTCCTCCGGCGAAACCCTGATCTCTGTGCGCACTCGGATCGTCTACCCCCCTAGACGTTCCTCTGACAGGGGTAGCCCGGCGTAGCTCTCTCTTGTTTTATGTTTGTTTAGGTCATAGGTTGATGTAAAACCATGTTGGTTCACAAGTTGGGGCACTATCCTACCCGGTTTCACCTCGACGGGGAGATTCCCCCCTTATACGGGTATGGAACCTTCGCCTCGAGGTTAGAGCGCATGCATGCGAGGGGGGACACATGCAAGCACCTATACCAACCTCTCACCACACTCACGCACATATGCTAGTGTCACATGCAAGTTTTCATCTCATTCCAATGTTCTCGTGGTCTTCCTCCGGCGAAACCCTGATCTCTGTGCGCACTCGGATCGTCTACCCCCCTAGACGTTCCTCTGACAGGGGTAGCCCGGCGTAGCTCTCTCTTGTTTTGTGTTTGTTTAGGTCATAGGTTGATGTAAAACCATGTTGGTTCACAAGTTGGGGCACTATCCTACCCGGTTTCACCTCCATGGGGAGATTCCCCCCTTATACGGGTACGGAACCTTCGCCTCTAGGTTAGAGCGCAGGCATGCGAGGGGGGACACATGCAAGCACCTATACCAACCTCTCACCACACTCACACACATATGCTAGGGTCACATGCAAGTTTTCATCTCATTCCAATGTTCTCGTGGTCTTCCTCCGGCGAAACCCTGATCTCTGTGCGCACTCAGATCGTCTACCCCCCTAGACGTTCCTCTGACAGGGGTAGCCCGGCGTAGCTCTCTCTTGTTTTGTGTTTGTTTAGGTCATAGGTTGATGTAAAACCATGTTGGTTCACAAGTTGGGGCACTATCCTACCCGGTTTCACCTCCATGGGGAGATTCCCCCCTTATACGGGTACGGAACCTTCGCCTCTAGGTTAGAGCGCAGGCATGCGAGGGGGGACACATGCAAGCACCTATACCAACCTCTCACCACACTCACACACATATGCTAGGGTCACATGCAAGTTTTCATCTCATTCCAATGTTCTCGTGGTCTTCCTCCGGCGAAACCCTGATCTTTGTGCGCACTCAGATCGTCTACCCCCCTAGACGTTCCTCTGACAGGGGTAGCCCGGCGTAGCTCTCTCTTGTTTTGTGTTTGTTTAGGTCATAGTTTGGTGTAAAACCATGTTGGTTCACAAGTTGGGGCACTATCCTACCCGGTTTCACCTCGACGGGGAGATTCCCCCCTTATACGGGTACGGAACCTTCGCCTCTAGGTTAGAGCGCATGCATGCGAGGGGGACACATGCAAGCACCTATACCAACCTCTCACCACACTCACACACATATGCTAGGGTCACATGCAAGTTTTCATCTCATTCCAATGTTCTCGTGGTCTTCCTCCGGCGAAACCCTGATCTCTGTGCGCACTCGGATCGTCTACCCCCCTAGACGTTCCTCTGACAGGGGTAGCCCGGCGTAGCTCTCTCTTGTTTTGTGTTTGTTTAGGTCATAGGTTGATGTAAAACCATGTTGGTTCACAAGTTGGGGCACTATCCTACCCGGTTTCACCTCGACGGGGAGATTCCCCCCTTATACGGGTACGAAACCTTCGCCTCTAGGTTAGAGCGCATGCATGCGAGGGGGGACACATGCAAGCACCTATACCAACCTCTCACCACACTCACACACATATGCTAGGGTCACATGCAAGTTTTCATCTCATTCCAATGTTCTCGTGGTCTTCCTCCGGCGAAACCAAGATCTCTGTGCGCACTCGGATCGTCTACCCCCGTAGACGTTCCTCTGACAGGGGTAGCCCGGCGTAGCTCTCTCTTGTTTTGTGTTTGTTTAGGTCATAGGTTGATGTAAAACCATGTTGGTTCACAAGTTGGGGCACTATCCTACCCGGTTTCACCTCGACGGGGAGATTCCCCCCTTATACGGGTACGGAACCTTCGCCTCTAGGTTAGAGCGCATGCATGCGAGGGGGGACACATGCAAGCACCTATACCAACCTCTCACCACACTCACGCACATATGCTAGGGTCACATGCAAGTTTTCATCTCATTCCAATGTTCTCGTGGTCTTCCTCCGGCGAAACCCTGATCTCTGTGCGCACTCGGATCGTCTACCCCCCTAGACGTTCCTCTGACAGGGGTAGCCCGGCGTAGCTCTCTCTTGTTTTGGGTTTGGTTAGGTCATAGGTTGATGTAAAACCATGTTGGTTCACAATTTGGGGCACTATCCTACCCGGTTTCACCTCGACGGGGAGATTCCCCCCTTATACGGGTACGGAACCTTCGCCTCTAGGTTAGAGCGCATGCATGCGAGGGGGGACACATGCAAGCACCTATACCAACCTCTCACCACACTCACGCACATATGCTAGGGTCACATGCAAGTTTTCATCTCATTCCAATGTTCTCGTGGTCTTCCTCCGGCGAAACCCTGATCTCTGTGCGCACTCGGATCGTCTACCCCCCTAGACGTTCCTCTGACAGGGGTAGCCCGGCGTAGCTCTCTCTTGTTTTGGGTTTGGTTAGGTCATAGGTTTATGTAAAACCATGTTGGTTCACAAGTTGGGGCACTATCCTACCCGGTTTCACCTCGACGGGGAGATTCCCCCTTATACGGGTACGGAACCTTCGCCTCTAGGTAAGAGCGCATGCATGCGAGGGGGGACACATGCAAGCACCTATACCAACCTCTCACCACACTCACGCACATATGCTAGGGTCACATGAAAGTTTTCATCTCATTCCAATGTTCTCGTGGTCTTCCTCCGGCGAAACCCTGATCTCTATGCGCACTCGGATCGTCTACCCCCCTAGACGTTCCTCTGACAGGGGTAGCCCGGCGTAGCTCTCTCTTGTTTTATGTTTGTTTAGGTCATAGGTTGATGTAAAACCATGTTGGTTCACAAGTTGGGGCACTATCCTACCCGGTTTCACCTCGACGGGGAGATTCCCCCCTTATACGGGTATGGAACCTTCGCCTCGAGGTTAGAGCGCATGCATGCGAGGGGGGACACATGCAAGCACCTATACCAACCTCTCACCACACTCACGCACATATGCTAGTGTCACATGCAAGTTTTCATCTCATTCCAATGTTCTCGTGGTCTTCCTCCGGCGAAACCCTGATCTCTGTGCGCACTCGGATCGTCTACCCCCCTAGACGTTCCTCTGACAGGGGTAGCCCGGCGTAGCTCTCTCTTGTTTTGTGTTTGTTTAGGTCATAGGTTGATGTAAAACCATGTTGGTTCACAAGTTGGGGCACTATCCTACCCGGTTTCACCTCCATGGGGAGATTCCCCCCTTATACGGGTACGGAACCTTCGCCTCTAGGTTAGAGCGCAGGCATGCGAGGGGGGACACATGCAAGCACCTATACCAACCTCTCACCACACTCACACACATATGCTAGGGTCACATGCAAGTTTTCATCTCATTCCAATGTTCTCGTGGTCTTCCTCCGGCGAAACCCTGATCTCTGTGCGCACTCGGATCGTCTACCCCCCTAGACGTTCCTCTGACAGGGGTAGCCCGGCGTAGCTCTCTCTTGTTTTGTGTTTGTTTAGGTCATAGGTTGATGTAAAACCATGTTGGTTCACAAGTTGGGGCACTATCCTACCCGGTTTCACCTCGACGGGGAGATTCCCCCCTTATACGGGTACGAAACCTTCGCCTCTAGGTTAGAGCGCATGCATGCGAGGGGGGACACATGCAAGCACCTATACCAACCTCTCACCACACTCACACACATATGCTAGGGTCACATGCAAGTTTTCATCTCATTCCAATGTTCTCGTGGTCTTCCTCCGGCGAAACCAAGATCTCTGTGCGCACTCCGATCGTCTACCCCCGTAGACGTTCCTCTGACAGGGGTAGCCCGGCGTAGCTCTCTCTTGTTTTGTGTTTGTTTAGGTCATAGGTTGATGTAAAACCATGTTGGTTCACAAGTTGGGGCACTATCCTACCCGGTTTCACCTTGACGGGGAGATTCCCCCCTTATACGGGTACGGAACCTTCGCCTCTAGGTTAGAGCGCATGCATGCGAGGGGGGACACATGCAAGCACCTATACCAACCTCTCACCACACTCACGCACATATGCTAGGGTCACATGCAAGTTTTCATCTCATTCCAATGTTCTCGTGGTCTTCCTCCGGTGAAACCCTGATCTCTGTGCGCACTCGGATCGTCTACCCCCGTAGACGTTCCTCTGACAGGGGTAGCCCGGCGTAGCTCTCTCTTGTTTTGTGTTTGTTTAGGTCATAGGTTGATGTAAAACCATGTTGGTTCACAAGTTGGGGCACTATCCTACCCGGTTTCACCTCGACGGGGAGATTCCCCCCTTATACGGGTACGGAACCTTCGCCTCTAGGTTAGAGCGCATGCATGCGAGGGGGGACACATGCAAGCACCTATACCAACCTCTCACCACACTCACGCACATATGCTAGGGTCACATGCAAGTTTTCATCTCATTCCAATGTTCTCGTGGTCTTCCTCCGGCGAAACCCTGATCTCTGTGCGCACTCGGATCGTCTACCCCCTAGACGTTCCTCTGACAGGGGTAGCCCGGCGTAGCTCTCTCTTGTTTTGTGTTTGTTTAGGTCATAGGTTGATGTAAAACCATGTTGGTTCACAAGTTGGGGCACTATCCTACCCGGTTTCACCTCGACGGGGAGATTCCCCCCTTATACGGGTACGGAACCTTCGCCTCTAGGTTAGAGCGCATGCATGCGAGGGGGGACACATGAAAGCACCTATACCAACCTCTCACCACACTCACACACATATGCTAGGGTCACATGCAAGTTTTCATCTCATTCCAATGTTCTCGTGGTCTTCCTCCGGCGAAACCCTGATCTCTGTGCGCACTCGGATCGTCTACCCCCCTAGAAGTTCCTCTGACAGGGGTAGCCCGGCGTAGCTCTCTCTTGTTTTGTGTTTGTTTAGGTCATAGGTTGATGTAAAACCATGTTGGTTCACAAGTTGGGGCACTATCCTACCCGGTTTCACCTCGACAGGGAGATTCCCCCCTTATACGGGTACGAAACCTTCGCCTCTAGGTTAGAGCGCATGCATGCGAGGGGGGACACATGCAAGCACCTATACCAACCTCTCACCACACTCACAAACATATGCTAGGGTCACATGCAAGTTTTCATCTCATTCCAATGTTCTCGTGGTCTTCCTCCGGCGAAACCCTGATCTCTGTGCGCACTCGGATCGTCTACCCCCTAGACGTTCCTCTGACAGGGGTAGCCCGGCGTAGCTCTCTCTTGTTTTGTGTTTGTTTAGGGCATAGGTTGATGTAAAACCATGTTGGTTCACAAGTTGGGGCACTATCCTACCCGGTTTCACCTCGACGGGGAGATTCCCCCCTTATACGGGTATGGAACCTTCGCCTCTAGGTTAGAGCGCATGCATGCGAGGGGGGACACATGCAAGCACCTATACCAACCTCTCACCACACTCACAAACATATGCTAGGGTCACATGCAAGTTTTCATCTCATTCCAATGTTCTCGTGGTCTTCCTCCGGCGAAACCCTTATCTCTGTGCGCACTCGGATCGTCTACCCCCCTAGACGTTCCTCTGACAGGGGTAGCCCGGCGTAGCTCTCTCTTGTTTTGTGTTTGTTTAGGTCATAGGTTGATGTAAAACCATGTTGGTTCACAAGTTGGGGCACTATCCTACCCGGTTTCACCTCGACGGGGAGATTCCCCCCTTATACGGGTACGGAACCTTCGCCTCTAGGTTAGAGCGCATGCATGCGAGGGGGGACACATGCAAGCACCTATACCAACCTCTCACCACACTCACGCACATATGCTAGGGTCACATGCAAGTTTTCATCTCATTCCAATGTTCTCGTGGCCTTCCTCCGGCGAAACCCTGATCTCTGTGCGCACTCGGATCGTCTACCCCCCTAGACGTTCCTCTGACAGGGGTAGACCGGCGTAGCTCTCTCTTGTTTTGTGTTTGTTTAGGTCATAGGTTGATGTAAAACCATGTTGGTTCACAAGTTGGGGCACTATCCTACCCGGTTTCACCTCGACGGGGAGATTCCCCCCTTATACGGGTACGGAACCTTCGCCTCTAGGTTAGAGCGCATGCATGCGAGGGGGGACACATGCAAGCACCTATACCAACCTCTCACCACACTCACACACATATGCTAGGGTCACATGCAAGTTTTCATCTCATTCCAATGTTCTCGTGGTCTTCCTCCGGCGAAACCATGATCTCTGTGCGCACTCGGATCGTCTACCCCCCTAGACGTTCCTCTGACAGGGGTAGCCCGGCGTAGCTCTCTCTTGTTTTGTGTTTGTTTAGGTCATAGGTTGATGTAAAACCATGTTGGTTCACAAGTTGGGGCACTATCCTACCCGGTTTCACCTCGACGGGGAGATTCCCCCCTTATACGGGTACGGAACCTTCGCCTCTAGGTTAGAGCGCATGCATGCGAGGGGGGACACATGCAAGCACCTATACCAACCACTCACCACACTCACGCACATATGCTAGGGTCACATGCAAGTTTTCATCTCATTCCAATGTTCTCGTGGTCTTCCTCCGGTGAAACCCTGATCTCTGTGCGCACTCGGATCGTCTACCCCCGTAGACGTTCCTCTGACAGGGGTAGCCCGGCGTATCTCTCTCTTGTTTTGTGTTTGTTTAGGTCATAGGTTGATGTAAAACCATGTTGGTTCACAAGTTGGGGCACTATCCTACCCGGTTTCACCTCGACGGGGAGATTCCCCCCTTATACGGGTACGGAACCTTCGCCTCTAGGTTAGAGCGCATGCATGCGAGGGGGGACACATGCAAGCACCTATACCAACCTCTCACCACACTCACGCACATATGCTAGGGTCACATGCAAGTTTTCATCTCATTCCAATGTTCTCGTGGTCTTCCTCCGGCGAAACCCTGATCTCTGTGCGCACTCGGATCGTCTACCCCCTAGACGTTCCTCTGACAGGGGTAGCCCGGCGTAGCTCTCTCTTGTTTTGTGTTTGTTTAGGTCATAGGTTGATGTAAAACCATGTTGGTTCACAAGTTGGGGCACTATCCTACCCGGTTTCACCTCGACGGGGAGATTCCCCCCTTATACGGGTACGGAACCTTCGCCTCTAGGTTAGAGCGCATGCATGCGAGGGGGGACACATGCAAGCACCTATACCAACCTCTCACCACACTCACGCACATATTCTAGGGTCACATGCAAGTTTTCATCTCATTCCAATGTTCTCGTGGTCTTCCTCCGGCGAAACCCTGATCTCTGTGCGCACTCGGATCGTCTACCCCCTAGACGTTCCTCTGACAGGGGTAGCCCGGCGTAGCTCTCTCTTGTTTTGTGTTTGTTTAGGTCATAGGTTGATGTAAAACCATGTTGGTTCACAAGTTGGGGCACTATCCTACCCGGTTTCACCTCGACGGGGAGATTCCCCCCTTATACGGGTACGGAACCTTCGCCTCTAGGTTAGAGCGCATGCATGCGAGGGGGGACACATGCAAGCACCTATACCAACCTCTCACCACACTCACACACATATTCTAGGGTCACATGCAAGTTTTCATCTCATTCCAATGTTCTCGTGGTCTTCCTCCGGCGAAACCCTGATCTCTGTGCGCACTCGGATCGTCTACCCCCCTAGACGTTCCTCTGACAGGGGTAGCCCGGCGTATCTCTCTCTTGTTTTGTGTTTTTAGGTCATAGGTTGATGTAAAACCATGTTGGTTCACAAGTTGGGGCACTATCCTACCCGGTTTCACCTCGACGGGGAGATTCCCCCCTTATACGGGTACGGAACCTTCGCCTCTAGGTTAGAGCGCATGCATGCGAGGGGGGACACATGCAAGCACCTATACCAACCTCTCACCACACTCACAAACATATGCTAGGGTCACATGCAAGTTTTCATCTCATTCCAATGTTCTCGTGGTCTTCCTCCAGCGAAACCCTGATCTCTGTGCGCACTCGGATCGTCTACCCCCTAGACGTTCCTCTGACAGGGGTAGCCCGGCGTAGCTCTCTCTTGTTTTGTGTTTGTTTAGGTCATAGGTTGATGTAAAACCATGTTGGTTCACAAGTTGGGGCACTATCCTACCCGGTATCACCTCGACGGGGAGATTCCCCCCTTATACGGGTATGGAACCTTCGCCTCTAGGTTAGAGCGCATGCATGCGACGGGGGACACATGCAAGCACCTATACCAACCTCTCACCACACTCACGCACATATGCTAGGGTCACATGCAAGTTTTCATCTCATTCCAATGTTCTCGTGGTCTTCCTCCGGCGAAACCCTTATCTCTGTGCGCACTCGGATCGTCTACCCCCCTAGACGTTCCTCTGACAGGGGTAGCCCGGCGTAGCTCTCTCTTGTTTTGTGTTTGTTTAGGTCATAGGTTGATGTAAAACCATGTTGGTTCACTAGTTGGGGCACTATCCTACCCGGTTTCACCTCGACGGGGAGATTCCCCCCTTATACGGGTACGGAACCTTCGCCTCTAGGTTAGAGCGCATGCATGCGAGGGGGGACACATGCAAGCACCTATACCAACCTCTCACCACACTCACGCACATATGCTAGGGTCACATGCAAGATTTCATCTCATTCCAATGTTCTCGTGGTCTTCCTCCGGCGAAACCCTGATCTCTGTGCGCACTCGGATCGTCTACCCCCCTAGACGTTCCTCTGACAGGGGTAGCCCGGCGTAGCTCTCTCTTGTTTTGTGTTTGTTTAGGTCATAGGTTGATGTAAAACCATGTTGGTTCACAAGTTGGGGCACTATCCTACCCGGTTTCACCTCGACAGGGAGATTCCCCCCTTATACGGGTACGGAACCTTCGCCTCTAGGTTAGAGCGCATGCATGCGAGGGGGGACACATGCAAGCACCTATACCATCCTCTCACCACACTCACGCACATATGCTAGGGTCACATGCAAGTTTTCATCTCATTCCAATGTTCTCGTGGTCTTCCTCCGGCGAAACCCTGATCTCTGTGCGCACTCGGATCGTCTACCCCCCTAGACGTTCCTCTGACAGGGGTAGCCCGGCGTAGCTCTCTCTTGTTTTGTGTTTGTTTAGGTCATAGGTTGATGTAAAACCATGTTGGTTCACAAGTTGGGGCACTACCCTACCCGGTTTCACCTCGACGGGGAGATTCCCCCCTTATACGGGTACGGAACCTTCGCCTCTAGGTTAGAGCGCATGCATGCGAGGGGGGACACATGCAAGCACCTATACCAACCTCTCACCACACTCACGCACATATGCTAGGGTCACATGCAAGTTTTCATCTCATTCCAATGTTCTCGTGGTCTTCCTCCGGCGAATCCCTGATCTCTGTGCGCACTCGGATCGTCTACCCCCCTAGACGTTCCTCTGACAGGGGTAGCCCGGCGTAGCTCTCTCTTGTTTTTTGTTTGTTTAGGTCATAGGTTGATGTAAAACCATGTTGGTTCACAAGTTGGGGCACTATCCTACCCGGTTTCACCTCGACGGGGAGATTCCCCCTTATACGGGTACGGAACCTTCGCCTCTAGGTTAGAGCGCATGCATGCGAGGGGGGACACATGCAAACACCTATACCAACCTCTCACCACACTCACGCACATATGCTAGGGTCACATGCAAGTTTTCATCTCATTCCAATGTTCTCGTGGTCTTCCTCCGGCGAAACCCTGATCTCTGTGCGTACTCGGATCGTCTACCCCCCTAGACGTTCCTCTGACAGGGGTAGCCCGGCGTAGCTCTCTCTTGTTTTGTGTTTGTTTAGGTCATAGGTTTATGTAAAACCATGTTGGTTCACAAGTTGGGGCACTATCCTACCCGGTTTCACCTCGACGGGGAGATTCCCCCCTTATACGGGTACGGAACCTTCGCCTCTAGGTTAGAGCGCATGCATGCGAGGGGGGACACATGCAAGCACCTATACCAACCTCTCACCACACTCACACACATATGCTAGGGTCACATGCAAGTTTTCATCTCATTCCAATGTTCTCGTGGTCTTCCTCCGGCGAAACCCTGATCTCTGTGCGCCCTCGGATCGTCTACCCCCCTAGACGTTCCTCTGACAGGGGTATCCCGGCGTAGCTCTCTCTTGTTTTGTGTTTGTTTAGGTCATAGGTTGATGTAAAACCATGTTGGTTCACAAGTTGGGGCACTATCCTACCCGGTTTCACCTCGACGGGGAGATTCCCCCCTTATACGGGTACGGAACCTTCGCCTCTAGGTTAGAGCGCATGCATGCGAGGGGGGACACATGCAAGCACCTATACCAACCTCTCACCACACTCACACACATATGCTAGGGTCATATGCAAGTTTTCATCTCATTCCAATGTTCTCGTGGTCTTCCTCCGGCGAAACCCTGATCTCTGTGCGCACTCGGATCGTCTACCCCCCTAGACGTTCCTCTGACAGGGGTAGCCCGGCGTAGCTCTCTCTTGTTTTGTGTTTGTTTAGGTCATAGGTTGATGTAAAACCATGTTGGTTCACAAGTTGGGGCACTATCCTACCCGGTTTCACCTCGACGGGGAGATTCCCCCCTTATACGGGTACGGAACCTTCGCCTCTAGGTTAGAGCGCATGCATGCGAGGGGGGACACATGCAAGAACCTATACCAACCTCTCACCACACTCACACACATATGCTAGGGTCACATGCAAGTTTTCATCTCATTCCAATGTTCTCGTGTTCTTCCTCCGGCGAAACCCTGATCTCTGTGCGCACTCGGATCGTCTACCCCCCTAGACGTTCCTCTGACAGGGGTAGCCCGGCGTAGCTCTCTCTTGTTTTGTGTTTGTTTAGGTCATAGGTTGATGTAAAACCATGTTGGTTCACAAGTTGGGGCACTATCCTACCCGGTTTCATCTCGACGGGGAGATTCCCCCCTTATACGGGTACGGAACCTTCGCCTCTAGGTTAGAGCGCATGCATGCGAGGGGGGACACATGCAAGCACCTATACCAACCTCTCACCACACTCACACACATATGCTAGGGTCACATGCAAGTTTTCATCTCATTCCAATGTTCTCGTGTTCTTCCTCCGGCGAAACCCTGATCTCTGTGCGCACTCGGATCGTCTACCCCCCTAGACGTTCCTCTGACAGGGGTAGCCCGGCGTAGCTCTCTCTTGTTTTGTTTTTGTTTAGGTCATAGGTTGATGTAAAACCATGTTGGTTCACAAGTTGGGGCACTATCCTACCCGGTTCCACCTCGACAGGGAGATTCCCCCCTTATACGGGTACGGAACCTTCGCCTCTAGGTTAGAGCGCATGCATGCGAGGGGGGACACATTCAAGCACCTATACCAACCTCTCACCACACTCACACACATATGCTAGGGTCACATGCAAGTTTTCATCTCATTCCAATGTTCTCGTGGTCTTCCTCCGGCGAAACCCTGATCTCTGTGCGCACTCGGATTGTCTACCCCCGTAGACGTTCCTCTGACAGGGGTAGCCCGGCGTAGCTCTCGCTTGTTTTGTGTTTGTTTAGGTCATAGGTTGATGTAAAACCATGTTGTTTCACAATTTGGGGCACTATCCTACCCGGTTTCACCTCGACGGGGAGATTCCCCCCTTCTACGGGTACGGAACCTTCGCCTCTAGGTTAGAGCGCATGCATGCGAGGGGGGACACATGCAAGCACCTATACCAACCTCTCACCACACTCACACACATATGCTAGGGTCACATGCAAGTTTTCATCTCATTCCAATGTTCTCGTGGTCTTCCTCCGGCGAAACCCTGATCTCTGTGCGCACTCGGATCGTCTACCCCCCTAGACGTTCCTCTGACAGGGGTAGCCCGGCATAGCTCTCTCTTGTTTTGTGTTTGTTTAGGTCATAGGTTGATGTAAAACCATGTTGGTTCACAAGTTGGGGCACTATCCTACCCGGTTTCACCTCGACAAGGAGATTCCCCCCTTATACGGGTACGGAACCTTCGCCTCTAGGTTAGAGCGCATGCATGCGAGGGGGGACACATTCAAGCACCTATACCAACCTCTCACCACACTCACGCACATATGCTAGGGTCACATGCAAGTTTTCATCTCATTCCAATGTTCTCGTGGTCTTCCTCCGGCGAAACCCTGATCTCTGTGCGCACTCGGATCGTCTACCCCCCTAGACGTTCCTCTGACAGGGGTAGCCCGGCGTAGCTCTCTCTTGTTTTGTGTTTGTTTAGGTCATAGGTTGATGTAAAACCATGTTGGTTCACAATTTGGGGCACTATCCTACCCGGTTTCACCTCGACGGGGAGATTCCCCCCTTATACGGGTACGGAACCTTCGCCTCTAGGTTAGAGCGCATGCATGCGAGGGGGGACACATGCAAGCACCTATACCAACCTCTCACCACACTCACGCACATATGCTAGGGTCACATGCAAGTTTTCATCTCATTCCAATGTTCTCGTGGTCTTCCTCCGGCGAAACCCTGATCTCTGTGCGCACTCGGATCGTCTACCCCCCTAGACGTTCCTCTGACAGGGGTAGCCCGGCGTAGCTCTCTCTTATTTTGGGTTTGGTTAGGTCATAGGTTGATGTAAAACCATGTTGGTTCACAAGTTGGGGCACTATCCTACCCGGTTTCACCTCGACGGGGAGATTCCCCCTTATACGGGTACGGAACCTTCGCCTCTAGGTTAGAGCGCATGCATGCGAGGGGGGACACATGCAAGCACCTATACCAACCTCTCACCACACTCACGCACATATGCTAGGGTCACATGCAAGTTTTCATCTCATTCCAATGTTCTCGTGGTCTTCCTCCGGCGAAACCCTGATCTCTGTGCGCACTCGGATCGTCTACCCCCCTAGACGTTCCTCTGACAGGGGTAGCCCGGCGTAGCTCTCTCTTGTTTTGTGTTTGTTTAGGTCATAGGTTGATGTAAAACCATGTTGGTTCACAAGTTGGGGCACTATCCTACCCGGTTTCACCTCGACGGGGAGATTCCCCCCTTATACGGGTACGGAACCTTCGCCTCGAGGTTAGAGCGCATGCATGCGAGGGGGAACACATGCAAGCACCTATACCAACCTCTCACCACACTCACGCACATATGGTAGGGTCACATGCAAGTTTTCATCTCATTCCAATGTTCTCGTGGTCTTCCTCCGGCGAAACCCTGATCTCTGTGCGCACTCGGATCGTCTACCCCCCTAGACGTTCCTCTGACAGGGGTAGCCCGGCGTAGCTCTCTCTTGTTTTGTGTTTGTTTAGGTCATAGGTTGATGTAAAACCATGTTGGTTCACAAGTTGGGGCACTATCCTACCCGGTTTCACCTCGACGGGGAGATTCCCCCCTTATACGGGTACGGAACCTTCGCCTCTAGGTTAGAGCGCATGCATGCGAGGGGGGACACATGCAAGCACCTATACCAACCTCTCACCACACTCACACACATATGCTAGGGTCACATGCAAGTTTTCATCTCATTCCAATATTCTCGTGGTCTTCCTCCGGCGAAACCCTGATCTCTGTGCGCACTCGGATCGTCTACCCCCTAGACGTTCCTCTGACAGGGGTAGCCCGACGTATCTCTCTCTTGTTTTGTGTTTGTTTAGGTTATAGGTTGATGTAAAACCATGTTGGTTCACAAGTTGGGGCACTATCCTACCCGGTTTCACCTCGATGGGGAGATTCCCCCCTTATACGGGTACGGAACCTTCGCCTCTAGGTTAGAGCGCATGCATGCGAGGGGGGACACATGCAAGCACCTATACCAACCTCTCACCACACTCACACACATATGATAGGGTCACATGCAAGTTTTCATCTCATTCCAATGTTCTCGTGGTCTTCCTCCGGCGAAACCCTGATCTCTGTGCGCACTCGGATCGTCTACCCCCCTAGACGTTCCTCTAACAGGGGTAGCCCGGCGTAGCTCTCTCTTGTTTTGTGTTTGTTTAGGTCATAGGTTGATGTAAAACCATGTTGGTTCACAAGTTGGGGCACTATCCTACCCGGTTTCACCTCGACGGGGAGATTCCCCCCTTATACGGGTACGGAACCTTCGCCTCTAGGTTAGAGCGCATGCATGCAAGGGGGAACACATGCAAGCACCTATACCAACCTCTCACCACACTCACACACATATGGTAGGGTCACATGCAAGTTTTCATCTCATTCCAATGTTCTCGTGGTCTTCCTCCGGCGAAACCCTGATCTCTGTGCGCACTCGGATCGTCAACCCCCGTAGACGTTCCTCTGACAGGGGTAGCCCGGCGTAGCTCTCTCTTGTTTTGTGTTTGTTTAGGTCATAGGTTGATGTAAAACCATGTTGGTTCACAATTTGGGGCACTATCCTACCCGGTTTCACCTCGACAGGGAGATTCCCCCTTATACGGGTACGGAACCTTCGCCTCTAGGTTAGAGCGCATGCATGCGAGGGGGGACACATGCAAGCACCTATACCAACCTCTCACCACACTCACACACATATGCTAGGGTCACATGCAAGTTTTCATCTCATTCCAATGTTCTCGTGGTCTTCCTCCGGCGAAACCCTGATCTCTGTGCGCACTCGGATCGTCTACCCCCCTAGACGTTCCTCTGACAGGGGTAGCCCGGCATAGCTCTCTCTTGTTTTGTGTTTGTTTAGGTCATAGGTTGATGTAAAACCATGTTGGTTCACAAGTTGGGGCACTATCCTACCCGGTTTCACCTCGACAAGGAGATTCCCCCCTTATACGGGTACGGAACCTTCGCCTCTAGGTTAGAGCGCATGCATGCGAGGGGGGACACATTCAAGCACCTATACCAACCTCTCACCACACTCACGCACATATGCTAGGGTCACATGCAAGTTTTCATCTCATTCCAATGTTCTCGTGGTCTTCCTCCGGCGAAACCCTGATCTCTGTGCGCACTCGGATCGTCTACCCCCCTAGACGTTCCTCTGACAGGGGTAGCCCGGCGTAGCTCTCTCTTGTTTTGTGTTTGTTTAGGTCATAGGTTGATGTAAAACCATGTTGGTTCACAATTTGGGGCACTATCCTACCCGGTTTCACCTCGACGGGGAGATTCCCCCCTTATACGGGTACGGAACCTTCGCCTCTAGGTTAGAGCGCATGCATGCGAGGGGGGACACATGCAAGCACCTATACCAACCTCTCACCACACTCACGCACATATGCTAGGGTCACATGCAAGTTTTCATCTCATTCCAATGTTCTCGTGGTCTTCCTCCGGCGAAACCCTGATCTCTGTGCGCACTCGGATCGTCTACCCCCCTAGACGTTCCTCTGACAGGGGTAGCCCGGCGTAGCTCTCTCTTATTTTGGGTTTGGTTAGGTCATAGGTTGATGTAAAACCATGTTGGTTCACAAGTTGGGGCACTATCCTACCCGGTTTCACCTCGACGGGGAGATTCCCCCTTATACGGGTACGGAACCTTCGCCTCTAGGTTAGAGCGCATGCATGCGAGGGGGGACACATGCAAGCACCTATACCAACCTCTCACCACACTCACGCACATATGCTAGGGTCACATGCAAGTTTTCATCTCATTCCAATGTTCTCGTGGTCTTCCTCCGGCGAAACCCTGATCTCTGTGCGCACTCGGATCGTCTACCCCCCTAGACGTTCCTCTGACAGGGGTAGCCCGGCGTAGCTCTCTCTTGTTTTGTGTTTGTTTAGGTCATAGGTTGATGTAAAACCATGTTGGTTCACAAGTTGGGGCACTATCCTACCCGGTTTCACCTCGACGGGGAGATTCCCCCCTTATACGGGTACGGAACCTTCGCCTCGAGGTTAGAGCGCATGCATGCGAGGGGGAACACATGCAAGCACCTATACCAACCTCTCACCACACTCACGCACATATGGTAGGGTCACATGCAAGTTTTCATCTCATTCCAATGTTCTCGTGGTCTTCCTCCGGCGAAACCCTGATCTCTGTGCGCACTCGGATCGTCTACCCCCCTAGACGTTCCTCTGACAGGGGTAGCCCGGCGTAGCTCTCTCTTGTTTTGTGTTTGTTTAGGTCATAGGTTGATGTAAAACCATGTTGGTTCACAAGTTGGGGCACTATCCTACCCGGTTTCACCTCGACGGGGAGATTCCCCCCTTATACGGGTACGGAACCTTCGCCTCTAGGTTAGAGCGCATGCATGCGAGGGGGGACACATGCAAGCACCTATACCAACCTCTCACCACACTCACACACATATGCTAGGGTCACATGCAAGTTTTCATCTCATTCCAATATTCTCGTGGTCTTCCTCCGGCGAAACCCTGATCTCTGTGCGCACTCGGATCGTCTACCCCCTAGACGTTCCTCTGACAGGGGTAGCCCGACGTATCTCTCTCTTGTTTTGTGTTTGTTTAGGTTATAGGTTGATGTAAAACCATGTTGGTTCACAAGTTGGGGCACTATCCTACCCGGTTTCACCTCGATGGGGAGATTCCCCCCTTATACGGGTACGGAACCTTCGCCTCTAGGTTAGAGCGCATGCATGCGAGGGGGGACACATGCAAGCACCTATACCAACCTCTCACCACACTCACACACATATGATAGGGTCACATGCAAGTTTTCATCTCATTCCAATGTTCTCGTGGTCTTCCTCCGGCGAAACCCTGATCTCTGTGCGCACTCGGATCGTCTACCCCCCTAGACGTTCCTCTAACAGGGGTAGCCCGGCGTAGCTCTCTCTTGTTTTGTGTTTGTTTAGGTCATAGGTTGATGTAAAACCATGTTGGTTCACAAGTTGGGGCACTATCCTACCCGGTTTCACCTCGACGGGGAGATTCCCCCCTTATACGGGTACGGAACCTTCGCCTCTAGGTTAGAGCGCATGCATGCAAGGGGGAACACATGCAAGCACCTATACCAACCTCTCACCACACTCACACACATATGGTAGGGTCACATGCAAGTTTTCATCTCATTCCAATGTTCTCGTGGTCTTCCTCCGGCGAAACCCTGATCTCTGTGCGCACTCGGATCGTCAACCCCCGTAGACGTTCCTCTGACAGGGGTAGCCCGGCGTAGCTCTCTCTTGTTTTGTGTTTGTTTAGGTCATAGGTTGATGTAAAACCATGTTGGTTCACAATTTGGGGCACTATCCTACCCGGTTTCACCTCGACAGGGAGATTCCCCCTTATACGGGTACGGAACCTTCGCCTCTAGGTTAGAGCGCATGCATGCGAGGGGGGACACATGCAAGCACCTATACCAACCTCTCACCACACTCACACACATATGCTAGGGTCACATGCAAGTTTTCATCTCATTCCAATGTTCTCGTGGTCTTCCTCCGGCGAAACCCTGATCTCTGTGCGCACTCGGATCGTCTACCCCCCTAGACGTTCCTCTGACAGGGGTAGCCCGGCATAGCTCTCTCTTGTTTTGTGTTTGTTTAGGTCATAGGTTGATGTAAAACCATGTTGGTTCACAAGTTGGGGCACTATCCTACCCGGTTTCACCTCGACGGGGAGATTCCCCCCTTATACGGGTACGGAACCTTCGCCTCTAGGTTAGAGCGCATGCATGCGAGGGGGGACACATTCAAGCACCTATACCAACCTCTCACCACACTCACACACATATGATAGGGTCACATCCAAGTTTTCATCTCATTACAATGTTCTCGTGGTCTTCCTCCGGCGAAACCCTGATCTCTGTGCGCACTCGGATCGTCTACCCCCATAGACGTTCCTCTGACAGGGGTAGCCCGGCGTAGCTCTCTCTTGTTTTGTGTTTGTTTAGGTCATAGGTTGATGTAAAACCATGTTGGTTCACAAGTTGGGGCACTATCCTACCCGGTTTCACCTTGACGGGGAGGTTCCCCCCTTATACGGGTACGGAACCTTCGCCTCTAGGTTAGAGCGCATGCATGCGAGGGGGGACACATGCAAGCACCTATACCAACCTCTCACCACACTCACGCACATATGCTAGGGTCACATGCAAGTTTTCATCTCATTCCAATGTTCTCGTGGTCTTCCTCCGGCGAAACCCTGATCTCTGTGCGCACTCGGATCGTCTACCCCCCTAGACGTTCCTCTGACACGGGTAGCCCGGCGTAGCTCTCTCTTGTTTTGTGTTTGTTTAGGTCATAGGTTGATGTAAAACCATGTTGGTTCACAAGTGGGGGCACTATCCTAGCCGGTTTCACCTCGACGGGGAGATTCCCCCCTTATACGGGTACGGAACCTTCGCCTCTAGGTTAGAGCGCATGCATGCGAGGGGGGACACATGCAAGCACCTATACCAACCTCTCACCACACTCACACACATATGCTAGGGTCAAATACAAGTTTTCATCTCATTCCAATGTTCTCATGGTCTTCCTCCGGCGAAACCCTGATCTCTGTGCGCACTCGGATCGTCTACCCCCCTAGACGTTCCTCTGACAGGGGTAGCCCGGCGTAGCTCTCTCTTGTTTTGTGTTTTTTTAGGTCATAGGTTGATGTAAAACCATGTTGGTTCACAAGTTGGGGCACTATCCTACCCGGTTCCACCTCGACAGGGAGATTCCCCCCTTATACGGGTATGGAACCTTCGCCTCTAGGTTAGAGCGCATGCATGCGAGGGGGGACACATGCAAGCACCTATACCAACCACTCACCACACTCACGCACATATGCTAGGGTCACATGCAAGTTTTCATCTCATTCCAATGTTCTCGTGGTCTTCCTCCGGTGAAACCCTTATCTCTGTGCGCACTCGGATCGTCTACCCCCGTAGACGTTCCTCTGACAGGGGTAGCCAGGCGTATCTCTCTCTTGTTTTGTGTTTGTTTAGGTCATAGGTTGATGTAAAACCATGTTGGTTCACAAGTTGGGGCACTATCCTACCCGGTTTCACCTCGATGGGGAGATTCCCCCCTTATACGGGTACGGAACCTTCGCCTCTAGGTTAGAGCGCATGCATGCGAGGGGGGACACATGCAAGCACCTATACCAACCTCTCACCACACTCACGCACATATGCTAGGGTCACATGCAAGTTTTCATCTCATTCCAATGTTCTCGTGGTCTTCCTCCGGCGAAACCCTGATCTCTGTGCGCACTCGGATCGTCTACCCCCTAGACGTTCCTCTGACAGGGGTAGCCCGGCGTAGCTCTCTCTTGTTTTGTGTTTGTTTAGGTCATAGGTTGATGTAAAACCATGTTGGTTCACAAGTTGGGGCACTATCCTACCCGGTTTCACCTCGACGGGGAGATTCCCCCCTTATACGGGTACGGAACCTTCGCCTCTAGGTTAGAGCGCATGCATGCGAGGGGGGACACATGCAAGCACCTATACCAACCTCTCACCACACTCACACACATATGCTAGCGTCACATGCAAGTTTTCATCTCATTCCAATGTTCTCGTGGTCTTCCTCCGGCGAAACCCTGATCTCTGTGCGCACTCGGATCGTCTACCCCCCTAGACGTTCCTCTGACAGGGGTAGCCCGGCGTAGCTCTCTCTTGTTTTGTGTTTGTTTAGGTCATAGGTTGATGTAAAACCATGTTGGTTCACAAGTTGGGGCACTATCCTACCCGGTTTCACCTCGACGGGGAGATTCCCCCCTTATACGGGTATGGAACCTTCGCCTCTAGGTTAGAGCGCATGCATGCGAGGGGGGACACATGCAAGCACCTATACCAACCTCTCACCACACTCACAAACATATGCTAGGGTCACATGCAAGTTTTCATCTCATTCCAATGTTCTCGTGGTCTTCCTCCGGCGAAACCCTGATCTCTGTGCACTCGGATCGTCTACCCCCTAGACGTTCCTCTGACAGGGGTAGCCCGGCGTAGCTCTCTCTTGTTTTGTGTTTGTTTAGGTCATAGGTTGATGTAAAACCATGTTGGTTCACTAGTTGGGGCACTATCCTACCCGGTATCACCTCGACGGGGAGATTCCCCACTTATACGGGTATGGAACCTTCGCCTCTAGGTTAGAGCGCATGCATGCGAGGGGGGACACATGCAAGCACCTATACCAACCTCTCACCACACTCACGCACATATGCTAGGGTCACATGCAAGTTTTCATCTCATTCCAATGTTCTCGTGGTCTTCCTCCGGCGAAACCCTGATCTCTGTGCGCACTCGGATCGTCTACCCCCCTAGACGTTCCTCTGACAGGGGTAGCCCGGCGTAGCTCTCTCTTGTTTTGTGTTTGTTTAGGTCATAGGTTGATGTAAAACCATGTTGGTTCACTAGTTGGGGCACTATCCTACCCGGTTTCACCTCGACGGGGAGATTCCCCCCTTATACGGGTACGGAACCTTCGCCTCTAGGTTAGAGCGCATGCATGCGAGGGGGAACACATGCAAGCACCTATACCAACCTCTCACCACACTCACGCACATATGCTAGGGTCACATGCAAGTTTTCATCTCATTCCAATGTTCTCGTGGTCTTCCTCCGGCGAAACCCTGATCTCTGTGCGCACTCGGATCGTCTACCCCCGTAGACGTTCCTCTGACAGGGGTAGCCCGGCGTAGCTCTCTCTTGTTTTGTGTTTGTTTAGGTCATAGGTTGATGTAAAACCATGTTGGTTCACAAGTTGGGGCACTATCCTACCCGGTTTCACCTCGACAGGGAGATTCCCCCCTTATACGGGTACGGAACCTTCGCCTCTAGGTTAGAGCGCATGCATGCGAGGGGGGACACATGCAAGCACCTATACCATCCTCTCACCACACTCACGCACATATGCTAGGGTCACATGCAAGTTTTCATCTCATTCCAATGTTCTCGTGGTCTTCCTCCGGCGAAACCCTGATCTCTGTGCGCACTCGGATCGTCTACCCCCCTAGACGTTCCTCTGACAGGGGTAGCCCGGCGTAGCTCTCTCTTGTTTTGTGTTTGTTTAGGTCATAGGTTGATGTAAAACCATGTTGGTTCACAAGTTGGGGCACTACCCTACCCGGTTTCACCTCGACGGGGAGATTCCCCCCTTATACGGGTACGGAACCTTCGCCTCTAGGTTAGAGCGCATGCATGCGAGGGGGGACACATGCAAGCACCTATACCAACCTCTCACCACACTCACGCACATATGCTAGGGTCACATGCAAGTTTTCATCTCATTCCAATGTTCTCGTGGTCTTCCTCCGGCGAAACCCTGATCTCTGTGCGCACTCGGATCGTCTACCCCCCTAGACGTTCCTCTGACAGGGGTAGCCCGGCGTAGCTCTCTCTTGTTTTTTGTTTGTTTAGGTCATAGGTTGATGTAAAACCATGTTGGTTCACAAGTTGGGGCACTATCCTACCCGGTTTCACCTCGACGGGGAGATTCCCCTTATACGGGTACGGAACCTTCGCCTCTAGGTTAGAGCGCATGCATGCGAGGGGGAACACATGCAAACACCTATACCAACCTCTCACCACACTCACGCACATATGCTAGGGTCACATGCAAGTTTTCATCTCATTCCAATGTTCTCGTGGTCTTCCTCCGGCGAAACCCTGATCTCTGTGCGTACTCGGATCGTCTACCCCCCTAGACGTTCCTCTGACAGGGGAAGCCCGGCGTAGCTCTCTCTTGTTTTGTGTTTGTTTAGGTCATAGGTTGATGTAAAACCATGTTGGTTCACAAGTTGGGGCACTATCCTACCCGGTTTCACCTCGACGGGGAGATTCCCCCCTTATACGGGTACGACACCTTCGCCTCTAGGTTAGAGCGCATGCATGCGAGGGGGGACACATGCAAGCACCTATACCAACCTCTCACCACACTCACACACATATGCTAGCGTCACATGCAAGTTTTCATCTCATTCCAATGTTCTCGTGGTCTTCCTCCGGCGAAACCCTGATCTCTGTGCGCACACGGATCGTCTACCCCCGTAGACGTTCCTCTGACAGGGGTAGCCCGGCGTAGCTCTCTCTTGTTTTGTGTTTGTTTAGGTCATAGGTTGATGTAAAACCATGTTGGTTCACAAGTTGGGGCACTATCCTACCCGGTTTCACCTCGACGGGGAGATTCCCCCCTTATACGGGTACGGAACCTTCGCCTCTAGGTTAGAGCGCATGCATGCGAGGGGGGACACATGCAAGCACCTATACCAACCTCTCACCACACTCACACACATATGCTAGGGTCACATGCAAGTTTTCATCTCATTCCAATGTTCTCATGGTCTTCCTCCGGCGAAACCCTGATCTCTGTGCGCACTCGGATCGTCTACCCCCCTAGACGTTCCTCTGACAGGGGTAGCCCGGCATAGCTCTCTCTTGTTTTGTGTTTGTTTAGGTCATAGGTTGATGTAAAACCATGTTGGTTCACAAGTTGGGGCACTATCCTACCCGGTTTCACCTCGACGGGGAGATTCCCCCCTTATACGGGTATGGAACCTTCGCCTCTAGGTTAGAGCGCATGCATGCGAGGGGGGACACATGCAAGCACCTATACCAACCTCTCACCACACTCACACACATATGCTAGCGTCACATGCAAGTTTTCATCTCATTCCAATGTTCTCGTGGTCTTCCTCCGGCGAAACCCTGATCACTGTGCGCACTCGGATCGTCTACCCCCCTAGACGTTCCTCTGACAGGGGTAGCCCGGCGTAGCTCTCTCTTGTTTTGTGTTTGTTTAGGTCATAGGTTGATGTAAAACCATGTTGGTTCACAAGTTGGGGCACTATCCTACCCGGTTTCACCTCGACGGGGAGATTCCCCCCTTATACGGGTACAGAACCTTCGCCTCTAGGTTAGAGCGCATGCATGCGAGGGGGGACACATGCAAGCACCTATACCAACCTCTCACCACACTCACACACATATGCTAGGGTCACATGCAAGTTTTCATCTCATTCCAATGTTCTCGTGTTCTTCCTCCGGCGAAACCCTGATCTCTGTGCGCACTCGGATCGTCTACCCCCCTAGACGTTCCTCTGACAGGGGTAGCCCGGCGTAGCTCTCTCTTGTTTTGTGTTTGTTTAGGTCATAGGTTGATGTAAAACCATGTTGGTTCACAAGTTGGGGCACTATCCTACCCGGTTTCACCTCGACAGGGAGATTCCCCCCTTATACGGGTATGGATCCTTCGCCTCTAGGTTAGAGCGCATGCATGCGAGGGGGGAAACATGCAAGCACCTATACCAACCTCTCACCACACTCACACACATATGCTAGGGTCACATGCAAGTTTTCATCTCATTCCAATGTTCTCGTGGTCTTCCTCCGGCGAAACCCTGATCTCTGTGCGCACTCGGATCGTCTACCCCCCTAGACGTTCCTCTGACAGGGGTAGCCCGACGTAGCTCTCTCTTGTTTTGTGTTTGTTTAGGTCATATGTTGATGTAAAACCATGTTGGTTCACAAGTTGGGGCACTATCCTACCCGGTTTCACCTCGACGGGGAGATTCCCCCCTTATACGGGTACGGAACCTTCGCCTCTAGGTTAGAGCGCATGCATGCGAGGGTGGACACATGCAAGCACCTATACCAACCTCTCACCACACTCACACACATATGATAGGGTCACATGCAAGTTTTCATCTCATTCCAATGTTCTCGTGGTCTTCCTCCGGCGAAACCCTGATCTCTGTGCGCACTCGGATCGTCTACCCCCCTAGACGTTCCTCTGACAGGGGTAGCCCGGCGTAGCTCTCTCTTGTTTTGTGTTTGTTTAGGTCATAGGTTGATGTAAAACCATGTTGGTTCACAAGTTGGGGCACTATCCTACCCGGTTTCACCTCGACGGGGAGATTCCCCCCTTATACGGGTACGGAACCTTCGCCTCTAGGTTAGAGCGCATGCATGCGAGGGGGAACACATGCAAGCACCTATACCAACCTCTCACCACACTCACACACATATGGTAGGGTCACATGCAAGTTTTCATCTCATTTCAATGTTCTCGTGTTCTTCCTCCGGCGAAACCCTGATCTCTGTGCGCACTCGGATCGTCTACCCCCCTAGACGTTCCTCTGACAGGGGTAGCCCGGCGTAGCTCTCTCTTGTTTTGTGTTTGTTTAGGTCATAGGTTGATGTAAAACCATGTTGGTTCACAAGTTGGGGCACTATCCTACCCGGTTTCACCTCGACAGGGAGATTCCCCCCTTATACGGGTATGGATCCTTCGCCTCTAGGTTAGAGCGCATGCATGCGAGGGGGGAAACATGCAAGCACCTATACCAACCTCTCACCACACTCACACACATATGCTAGGGTCACATGCAAGTTTTCATCTCATTCCAATGTTCTCGTGGTCTTCCTCCGGCGAAACCCTGATCTCTGTGCGCACTCGGATCGTCTACCCCCCTAGACGTTCCTCTGACAGGGGTAGCCCGACGTAGCTCTCTCTTGTTTTGTGTTTGTTTAGGTCATAGGTTGATGTAAAACCATGTTGGTTCACAAGTTGGGGCACTATCCTACCCGGTTTCACCTCGACGGGGAGATTCCCCCCTTATACGGGTACGGAACCTTCGCCTCTAGGTTAGAGCGCATGCATGCGAGGGTGGACACATGCAAGCACCTATACCAACCTCTCACCACACTCACACACATATGATAGGGTCACATGCAAGTTTTCATCTCATTCCAATGTTCTCGTGGTCTTCCTCCGGCGAAACCCTGATCTCTGTGCGCACTCGGATCGTCTACCCCCCTAGACGTTCCTCTGACAGGGGTAGCCCGGCGTAGCTCTCTCTTGTTTTGTGTTTGTTTAGGTCATAGGTTGATGTAAAACCATGTTGGTTCACAAGTTGGGGCACTATCCTACCCGGTTTCACCTCGACGGGGAGATTCCCCCCTTATACGGGTACGGAACCTTCGCCTCTAGGTTAGAGCGCATGCATGCGAGGGGGAACACATGCAAGCACCTATACCAACCTCTCACCACACTCACACACATATGGTAGGGTCACATGCAAGTTTTCATCTCATTTCAATGTTCTCGTGGTCTTCCTCCGGCGAAACCCTGATCTCTGTGCGCACTCGGATCGTCTACCCCCCTAGACGTTCCTCTGACAGGGGTAGCCCGGCGTAGCTCTCTCTTGTTTTGTGTTTGTTTAGGTCATAGGTTGATGTAAAACCATGTTGGTTCACAAGTTGGGGCACTATCCTACCCGGTTTCACCTCGACAGGGAGATTCCCCCCTTATACGGGTATGGATCCTTCGCCTCTAGGTTAGAGCGCATGCATGCGAGGGGGGAAACATGCAAGCACCTATACCAACCTCTCACCACACTCACACACATATGCTAGGGTCACATGCAAGTTTTCATCTCATTCCAATGTTCTCGTGGTCTTCCTCCGGCGAAACCCTGATCTCTGTGCGCACTCGGATCGTCTACCCCCCTAGACGTTCCTCTGACAGGGGTAGCCCGACGTAGCTCTCTCTTGTTTTGTGTTTGTTTAGGTCATAGGTTGATGTAAAACCATGTTGGTTCACAAGTTGGGGCACTATCCTACCCGGTTTCACCTCGACGGGGAGATTCCCCCCTTATACGGGTACGGAACCTTCGCCTCTAGGTTAGAGCGCATGCATGCGAGGGTGGACACATGCAAGCACCTATACCAACCTCTCACCACACTCACACACATATGATAGGGTCACATGCAAGTTTTCATCTCATTCCAATGTTCTCGTGGTCTTCCTCCGGCGAAACCCTGATCTCTGTGCGCACTCGGATCGTCTACCCCCCTAGACGTTCCTCTGACAGGGGTAGCCCGGCGTAGCTCTCTCTTGTTTTGTGTTTGTTTAGGTCATAGGTTGATGTAAAACCATGTTGGTTCACAAGTTGGGGCACTATCCTACCCGGTTTCACCTCGACGGGGAGATTCCCCCCTTATACGGGTACGGAACCTTCGCCTCTAGGTTAGAGCGCATGCATGCGAGGGGGAACACATGCAAGCACCTATACCAACCTCTCACCACACTCACACACATATGGTAGGGTCACATGCAAGTTTTCATCTCATTTCAATGTTCTCGTGGTCTTCCTCCGGCGAAACCCTGATCTCTGTGCGCACTCGGATCGTCTACCCCCCTAGACGTTCCTCTGACAGGGGTAGCCCGGCGTAGCTCTCTCTTGTTTTGTGTTTGTTTAGGTCATAGGTTGATGTAAAACCATGTTGGTTCACAAGTTGGGGCACTATCCTACCCGGTTTCACCTCGACAGGGAGATTCCCCCCTTATACGGGTATGGATCCTTCGCCTCTAGGTTAGAGCGCATGCATGCGAGGGGGGAAACATGCAAGCACCTATACCAACCTCTCACCACACTCACACACATATGCTAGGGTCACATGCAAGTTTTCATCTCATTCCAATGTTCTCGTGGTCTTCCTCCGGCGAAACCCTGATCTCTGTGCGCACTCGGATCGTCTACCCCCCTAGACGTTCCTCTGACAGGGGTAGCCCGACGTAGCTCTCTCTTGTTTTGTGTTTGTTTAGGTCATAGGTTGATGTAAAACCATGTTGGTTCACAAGTTGGGGCACTATCCTACCCGGTTTCACCTCGACGGGGAGATTCCCCCCTTATACGGGTACGGAACCTTCGCCTCTAGGTTAGAGCGCATGCATGCGAGGGTGGACACATGCAAGCACCTATACCAACCTCTCACCACACTCACACACATATGATAGGGTCACATGCAAGTTTTCATCTCATTCCAATGTTCTCGTGGTCTTCCTCCGGCGAAACCCTGATCTCTGTGCGCACTCGGATCGTCTACCCCCCTAGACGTTCCTCTGACAGGGGTAGCCCGGCGTAGCTCTCTCTTGTTTTGTGTTTGTTTAGGTCATAGGTTGATGTAAAACCATGTTGGTTCACAAGTTGGGGCACTATCCTACCCGGTTTCACCTCGACGGGGAGATTCCCCCCTTATACGGGTACGGAACCTTCGCCTCTAGGTTAGAGCGCATGCATGCGAGGGGGAACACATGCAAGCACCTATACCAACCTCTCACCACACTCACACACATATGGTAGGGTCACATGCAAGTTTTCATCTCATTTCAATGTTCTCGTGGTCTTCCTCCGGCGAAACCCTGATCTCTGTGCGCACTCGGATCGTCTACCGCCCTAGACGTTCCTCTGACAGGGGTAGCCCGGCGTAGCTCTCTCTTGTTTTGTGTTTGTTTAGGTCATAGGTTGATGTAAAACCATGTTGGTTCACAAGTTGGGGCACTATCCTACCCGGTTTCACCTCGACAGGGAGATTCCCCCCTTATACGGGTACGGAACCTTCGCCTCTAGGTTAGAGCGCATGCATGCGAGGGGGGACACATGCAAGCACCTATACCAACCTCTCACCACACTCACACACATATGCTAGGGTCACATGCAAGTTTTCATCTCATTCCAATGTTCTCGTGGTCTTCCTCCGGCGAAACCCTGATCTCTGTGCGCACTCGGATCGTCTACCCCCCTAGACGTTCCTCTGACAGGGGTAGCCCGGCGTAGCTCTCTCTTGTTTTGTTTTTGTTTAGGTCATAGGTTGATGTAAAACCATGTTGGTTCACAAGTTGGGGCACTATCCTACCCGGTTTCACCTCGACGGGGAGATTCCCCCCTTATACGGGTACGGAACCTTCGCCTCTAGGTTAGAGCGCATGCATGCGAGGGGGGACACATGAAAGCACCTATACCAACCTCTCACCACACTCACACACATATGATAGGGTCACATCCAAGTTTTCATCTCATTACAATGTTCTCGTGGTCTTCCTCCGGCGAAACCCCGATCTCTGTGCGCACTCGGATCGTCTACCCCCCTAGACGTTCCTTTGACAGGGGTAGCCTGGCGTAGCTCTCTCTTGTTTTGTGTTTGTTTAGGTCATAGGTTGATGTAAAACCATGTTGGTTCACAAGTTGGGGCACTATCCTACCCGGTTCCACCTCGACAGGGAGATTCCCCCCTTATACGGGTACGGAACCTTCGCCTCTAGGTTAGAGCGCATGCATGCGAGGGGGGACACATTCAAGCACCTATACCAACCTCTCACCACACTCACACACATATGCTAGGGTCACATGCAAGTTTTCATCTCATTCCAATGTTCTCGTGGTCTTCCTCCGGCGAAACCCTGATCTCTGTGCGCACTCGGATTGTCTACCCCCGTAGACGTTCCTCTGACAGGGGTAGCCCGGCGTAGCTCTCGCTTGTTTTGTGTTTGTTTAGGTCATAGGTTGATGTAAAACCATGTTGTTTCACAATTTGGGGCACTATCCTACCCGGTTTCACCTCGACGGGGAGATTCCCCCCTTCTACGGGTACGGAACCTTCGCCTCTAGGTTAGAGCGCATGCATGCGAGGGGGGACACATGAAAGCACCTATACCAACCTCTCACCACACTCACACACATATGCTAGGGTCACATGCAAGTTTTCATCTCATTCCAATGTTCTCGTGGTCTTCCTCCGGCGAAACCCTGATCTCTGTGCGCACTCGGATCGTCTACCCCCCTAGACGTTCCTCTGACAGGGGTAGCCCGGCATAGCTCTCTCTTGTTTTGTGTTTGTTTAGGTCATAGGTTGATGTAAAACCATGTTGGTTCACAAGTTGGGGCACTATGCTACCCGGTTTCACCTCGACAAGGAGATTCCCCCCTTATACGGGTACGGAACCTTCGCCTCTAGGTTAGAGCGCATGCATGCGAGGGGGGACACATGCAAGCACCTATACCAACCTCTCACCACACTCACGCACATATGCTAGGGTCACATGCAAGTTTTCATCTCATTCCAATGTTCTCGTGGTCTTCCTCCGGCAAAACCCTGATCTCTGTGCGCACTCGGATCGTCTACCCCCCTAGACGTTCCTCTGACAGGGGTAGCCCGGCATAGCTCTCTCTTGTTTTGTGTTTGTTTAGGTCATAGGTTGATGTAAAACCATGTTGGTTCACAAGTTGGGGCACTATCCTACCCGGTTTCACCTCGACAAGGAGATTCCCCCCTTATACGGGTACGGAACCTTCGCCTCTAGGTTAGAGCGCATGCATGCGAGGGGGGACACATGCAAGCACCTATACCAACCTCTCACCACACTCACGCACATATGCTAGGGTCACATGCAAGTTTTCATCTCATTCCAATGTTCTCGTGGTCTTCCTCCGGCAAAACCCTGATCTCTGTGCGCACTCGGATCGTCTACCCCCCTAGACGTTCCTCTGACAGGGGTAGCCCGGCGTAGCTCTCTCTTGTTTTGTGTTTGTTTAGGTCATAGGTTGATGTAAAACCATGTTGGTTCACAATTTGGGGCACTATCCTACCCGGTTTCACCTCGACGGGGAGATTCCCCCCTTATACGGGTACGGAACCTTCGCCTCTAGGTTAGAGCGCATGCATGCGAGGGGGGACACATGCAAGCACCTATACCAACCTCTCACCACACTCACGCACATATGCTAGGGTCACATGCAAGTTTTCATCTCATTCCAATGTTCTCGTGGTCTTCCTCCGGCGAAACCCTGATCTCTGTGCGCACTCGGATCGTCTACCCCCCTAGACGTTCCTCTGACAGGGGTAGCCCGGCGTAGCTCTCTCTTGTTTTGGGTTTGGTTAGGTCATAGGTTGATGTAAAACCATGTTGGTTCACAAGTTGGGGCACTATCCTACCCGGTTTCACCTCGACGGGGAGATTCCCCCTTATACGGGTACGGAACCTTCGCCTCTAGGTTAGAGCGCATGCATGCGAGGGGGGACACATGCAAGCACCTATACCAACCTCTCACCACACTCACGCACATATGCTAGGGTCACACGAAAGTTTTCATCTCATTCCAATGTTCTCGTGGTCTTCCTCCGGCGAAACCCTGATCTCTGTGCGCACTCGGATCGTCTACCCCCCTAGACGTTCCTCTGACAGGGGTAGCCCGGCGTAGCTCTCTCTTGTTTTGTGTTTGTTTAGGTCATAGGTTGATGTAAAACCATGTTGGTTCACAAGTTGGGGCACTATCCTACCCGGTTTCACCTCGACGGGGAGATTCCCCCCTTATACGGGTATGGAACCTTCGCCTCGAGGTTAGAGCGCATGCATGCGAGGGGGGACACATGCAAGCACCTATACCAACCTCTCACCACACTCACGCACATATGCTAGTGTCACATGCAAGTTTTCATCTCATTCCAATGTTCTCGTGGTCTTCCTCCGGCGAAACCCTGATCTCTGTGCGCACTCGGATCGTCTACCCCCCTAGACGTTCCTCTGACAGGGGTAGCCCGGCGTAGCTCTCTCTTGTTTTGTGTTTGTTTAGGTCATAGGTTGATGTAAAACCATGTTGGTTCACAAGTTGGGGCACTATCCTACCCGGTTTCACCTCCATGGGGAGATTCCCCCCTTATACGGGTACGGAACCTTCGCCTCTAGGTTAGAGCGCATGCATGCGAGGGGGGACACATGCAAGCACCTATACCAACCTCTCACCACACTCACACACATATGCTAGGGTCACATGCAAGTTTTCATCTCATTCCAATGTTCTCGTGGTCTTCCTCCGGCGAAACCCTGATCTTTGTGCGCACTCGGATCGTCTACCCCCCTAGACGTTCCTCTGACAGGGGTAGCCCGGCGTAGCTCTCTCTTGTTTTGTGTTTGTTTAGGTCATAGTTTGGTGTAAAACCATGTTGGTTCACAAGTTGGGGCACTATCCTACCCGGTTTCACCTCGACGGGGAGATTCCCCCCTTATACGGGTACGGAACCTTCGCCTCTAGGTTAGAGCGCATGCATGCGAGGGGGGACACATGCAAGCACCTATACCAACCTCTCACCACACTCACACACATATGCTAGGGTCACATGCAAGTTTTCATCTCATTCCAATGTTCTCGTGGTCTTCCTCCGGCGAAACCCTGATCTCTGTGCGCACTCGGATCGTCTACCCCCCTAGACGTTCCTCTGACAGGGGTAGCCCGGCGTAGCTCTCTCTTGTTTTGTGTTTGTTTAGGTCATAGGTTGATGTAAAACCATGTTGGTTCACAAGTTGGGGCAGTATCCTACCCGGTTTCACCTCGACGGGGAGATTCCCCCCTTATACGGGTACGAAACCTTCGCCTCTAGGTTAGAGCGCATGCATGCGAGGGGGGACACATGCAAGCACCTATACCAACCTCTCACCACACTCACACACATATGCTAGGGTCACATGCAAGTTTTCATCTCATTCCAATGTTCTCGTGGTCTTCCTCCGGCGAAACCAAGATCTCTGTGCGCACTCGGATCGTCTACCCCCGTAGACGTTCCTCTGACAGGGGTAGCCCGGCGTAGCTCTCTCTTGTTTTGTGTTTGTTTAGGTCATAGGTTGATGTAAAACCATGTTGGTTCACAAGTTGGGGCACTATCCTACCCGGTTTCACCTCGACGGGGAGATTCCCCCCTTATACGGGTACGGAACCTTCGCCTCTAGGTTAGAGCGCATGCATGCGAGGGGGGACACATGCAAGCACCTATACCAACCTCTCACCACACTCACACACATATGGTAGGGTCACATGCAAGTTTTCATCTCATTTCAATGTTCTCGTGGTCTTCCTCCGGCGAAACCCTGATCTCTGTGCGCACTCGGATCGTCTACCGCCCTAGACGTTCCTCTGACAGGGGTAGCCCGGCGTAGCTCTCTCTTGTTTTGTGTTTGTTTAGGTCATAGGTTGATGTAAAACCATGTTGGTTCACAAGTTGGGGCACTATCCTACCCGGTTTCACCTCGACAGGGAGATTCCCCCCTTATACGGGTACGGAACCTTCGCCTCTAGGTTAGAGCGCATGCATGCGAGGGGGGACACATGCAAGCACCTATACCAACCTCTCACCACACTCACACACATATGCTAGGGTCACATGCAAGTTTTCATCTCATTCCAATGTTCTCGTGGTCTTCCTCCGGCGAAACCCTGATCTCTGTGCGCACTCGGATCGTCTACCCCCCTAGACGTTCCTCTGACAGGGGTAGCCCGGCGTAGCTCTCTCTTGTTTTGTTTTTGTTTAGGTCATAGGTTGATGTAAAACCATGTTGGTTCACAAGTTGGGGCACTATCCTACCCGGTTTCACCTCGACGGGGAGATTCCCCCCTTATACGGGTACGGAACCTTCGCCTCTAGGTTAGAGCGCATGCATGCGAGGGGGGACACATGAAAGCACCTATACCAACCTCTCACCACACTCACACACATATGATAGGGTCACATCCAAGTTTTCATCTCATTACAATGTTCTCGTGGTCTTCCTCCGGCGAAACCCCGATCTCTGTGCGCACTCGGATCGTCTACCCCCCTAGACGTTCCTTTGACAGGGGTAGCCTGGCGTAGCTCTCTCTTGTTTTGTGTTTGTTTAGGTCATAGGTTGATGTAAAACCATGTTGGTTCACAAGTTGGGGCACTATCCTACCCGGTTCCACCTCGACAGGGAGATTCCCCCCTTATACGGGTACGGAACCTTCGCCTCTAGGTTAGAGCGCATGCATGCGAGGGGGGACACATTCAAGCACCTATACCAACCTCTCACCACACTCACACACATATGCTAGGGTCACATGCAAGTTTTCATCTCATTCCAATGTTCTCGTGGTCTTCCTCCGGCGAAACCCTGATCTCTGTGCGCACTCGGATTGTCTACCCCCGTAGACGTTCCTCTGACAGGGGTAGCCCGGCGTAGCTCTCGCTTGTTTTGTGTTTGTTTAGGTCATAGGTTGATGTAAAACCATGTTGTTTCACAATTTGGGGCACTATCCTACCCGGTTTCACCTCGACGGGGAGATTCCCCCCTTCTACGGGTACGGAACCTTCGCCTCTAGGTTAGAGCGCATGCATGCGAGGGGGGACACATGAAAGCACCTATACCAACCTCTCACCACACTCACACACATATGCTAGGGTCACATGCAAGTTTTCATCTCATTCCAATGTTCTCGTGGTCTTCCTCCGGCGAAACCCTGATCTCTGTGCGCACTCGGATCGTCTACCCCCCTAGACGTTCCTCTGACAGGGGTAGCCCGGCATAGCTCTCTCTTGTTTTGTGTTTGTTTAGGTCATAGGTTGATGTAAAACCATGTTGGTTCACAAGTTGGGGCACTATGCTACCCGGTTTCACCTCGACAAGGAGATTCCCCCCTTATACGGGTACGGAACCTTCGCCTCTAGGTTAGAGCGCATGCATGCGAGGGGGGACACATGCAAGCACCTATACCAACCTCTCACCACACTCACGCACATATGCTAGGGTCACATGCAAGTTTTCATCTCATTCCAATGTTCTCGTGGTCTTCCTCCGGCGAAACCCTGATCTCTGTGCGCACTCGGATTGTCTACCCCCGTAGACGTTCCTCTGACAGGGGTAGCCCGGCGTAGCTCTCGCTTGTTTTGTGTTTGTTTAGGTCATAGGTTGATGTAAAACCATGTTGTTTCACAATTTGGGGCACTATCCTACCCGGTTTCACCTCGACGGGGAGATTCCCCCCTTCTACGGGTACGGAACCTTCGCCTCTAGGTTAGAGCGCATGCATGCGAGGGGGGACACATGAAAGCACCTATACCAACCTCTCACCACACTCACACACATATGCTAGGGTCACATGCAAGTTTTCATCTCATTCCAATGTTCTCGTGGTCTTCCTCCGGCGAAACCCTGATCTCTGTGCGCACTCGGATCGTCTACCCCCCTAGACGTTCCTCTGACAGGGGTAGCCCGGCATAGCTCTCTCTTGTTTTGTGTTTGTTTAGGTCATAGGTTGATGTAAAACCATGTTGGTTCACAAGTTGGGGCACTATGCTACCCGGTTTCACCTCGACAAGGAGATTCCCCCCTTATACGGGTACGGAACCTTCGCCTCTAGGTTAGAGCGCATGCATGCGAGGGGGGACACATGCAAGCACCTATACCAACCTCTCACCACACTCACGCACATATGCTAGGGTCACATGCAAGTTTTCATCTCATTCCAATGTTCTCGTGGTCTTCCTCCGGCAAAACCCTGATCTCTGTGCGCACTCGGATCGTCTACCCCCCTAGACGTTCCTCTGACAGGGGTAGCCCGGCATAGCTCTCTCTTGTTTTGTGTTTGTTTAGGTCATAGGTTGATGTAAAACCATGTTGGTTCACAAGTTGGGGCACTATCCTACCCGGTTTCACCTCGACAAGGAGATTCCCCCCTTATACGGGTACGGAACCTTCGCCTCTAGGTTAGAGCGCATGCATGCGAGGGGGGACACATGCAAGCACCTATACCAACCTCTCACCACACTCACGCACATATGCTAGGGTCACATGCAAGTTTTCATCTCATTCCAATGTTCTCGTGGTCTTCCTCCGGCAAAACCCTGATCTCTGTGCGCACTCGGATCGTCTACCCCCCTAGACGTTCCTCTGACAGGGGTAGCCCGGCGTAGCTCTCTCTTGTTTTGTGTTTGTTTAGGTCATAGGTTGATGTAAAACCATGTTGGTTCACAATTTGGGGCACTATCCTACCCGGTTTCACCTCGACGGGGAGATTCCCCCCTTATACGGGTACGGAACCTTCGCCTCTAGGTTAGAGCGCATGCATGCGAGGGGGGACACATGCAAGCACCTATACCAACCTCTCACCACACTCACGCACATATGCTAGGGTCACATGCAAGTTTTCATCTCATTCCAATGTTCTCGTGGTCTTCCTCCGGCGAAACCCTGATCTCTGTGCGCACTCGGATCGTCTACCCCCCTAGACGTTCCTCTGACAGGGGTAGCCCGGCGTAGCTCTCTCTTGTTTTGGGTTTGGTTAGGTCATAGGTTGATGTAAAACCATGTTGGTTCACAAGTTGGGGCACTATCCTACCCGGTTTCACCTCGACGGGGAGATTCCCCCTTATACGGGTACGGAACCTTCGCCTCTAGGTTAGAGCGCATGCATGCGAGGGGGGACACATGCAAGCACCTATACCAACCTCTCACCACACTCACGCACATATGCTAGGGTCACACGAAAGTTTTCATCTCATTCCAATGTTCTCGTGGTCTTCCTCCGGCGAAACCCTGATCTCTGTGCGCACTCGGATCGTCTACCCCCCTAGACGTTCCTCTGACAGGGGTAGCCCGGCGTAGCTCTCTCTTGTTTTGTGTTTGTTTAGGTCATAGGTTGATGTAAAACCATGTTGGTTCACAAGTTGGGGCACTATCCTACCCGGTTTCACCTCGACGGGGAGATTCCCCCCTTATACGGGTATGGAACCTTCGCCTCGAGGTTAGAGCGCATGCATGCGAGGGGGGACACATGCAAGCACCTATACCAACCTCTCACCACACTCACGCACATATGCTAGTGTCACATGCAAGTTTTCATCTCATTCCAATGTTCTCGTGGTCTTCCTCCGGCGAAACCCTGATCTCTGTGCGCACTCGGATCGTCTACCCCCCTAGACGTTCCTCTGACAGGGGTAGCCCGGCGTAGCTCTCTCTTGTTTTGTGTTTGTTTAGGTCATAGGTTGATGTAAAACCATGTTGGTTCACAAGTTGGGGCACTATCCTACCCGGTTTCACCTCCATGGGGAGATTCCCCCCTTATACGGGTACGGAACCTTCGCCTCTAGGTTAGAGCGCATGCATGCGAGGGGGGACACATGCAAGCACCTATACCAACCTCTCACCACACTCACACACATATGCTAGGGTCACATGCAAGTTTTCATCTCATTCCAATGTTCTCGTGGTCTTCCTCCGGCGAAACCCTGATCTTTGTGCGCACTCGGATCGTCTACCCCCCTAGACGTTCCTCTGACAGGGGTAGCCCGGCGTAGCTCTCTCTTGTTTTGTGTTTGTTTAGGTCATAGTTTGGTGTAAAACCATGTTGGTTCACAAGTTGGGGCACTATCCTACCCGGTTTCACCTCGACGGGGAGATTCCCCCCTTATACGGGTACGGAACCTTCGCCTCTAGGTTAGAGCGCATGCATGCGAGGGGGGACACATGCAAGCACCTATACCAACCTCTCACCACACTCACACACATATGCTAGGGTCACATGCAAGTTTTCATCTCATTCCAATGTTCTCGTGGTCTTCCTCCGGCGAAACCCTGATCTCTGTGCGCACTCGGATCGTCTACCCCCCTAGACGTTCCTCTGACAGGGGTAGCCCGGCGTAGCTCTCTCTTGTTTTGTGTTTGTTTAGGTCATAGGTTGATGTAAAACCATGTTGGTTCACAAGTTGGGGCAGTATCCTACCCGGTTTCACCTCGACGGGGAGATTCCCCCCTTATACGGGTACGAAACCTTCGCCTCTAGGTTAGAGCGCATGCATGCGAGGGGGGACACATGCAAGCACCTATACCAACCTCTCACCACACTCACACACATATGCTAGGGTCACATGCAAGTTTTCATCTCATTCCAATGTTCTCGTGGTCTTCCTCCGGCGAAACCAAGATCTCTGTGCGCACTCGGATCGTCTACCCCCGTAGACGTTCCTCTGACAGGGGTAGCCCGGCGTAGCTCTCTCTTGTTTTGTGTTTGTTTAGGTCATAGGTTGATGTAAAACCATGTTGGTTCACAAGTTGGGGCACTATCCTACCCGGTTTCACCTCGACGGGGAGATTCCCCCCTTATACGGGTACGGAACCTTCGCCTCTAGGTTAGAGCGCATGCATGCGAGGGGGGACACATGCAAGCACCTATACCAACCTCTCACCACACTCACACACATATGCTAGGGTCACATGCAAGTTTTCATCTCATTCCAATGTTCTCGTGGTCTTCCTCCGGCGAAACCAAGATCTCTGTGCGCACTCGGATCGTCTACCCCCGTAGACGTTCCTCTGACAGGGGTAGCCCGGCGTAGCTCTCTCTTGTTTTGTGTTTGTTTAGGTCATAGGTTGATGTAAAACCATGTTGGTTCACAAGTTGGGGCACTATCCTACCCGGTTTCACCTCGACGGGGAGATTCCCCCCTTATACGGGTACGGAACCTTCGCCTCTAGGTTAGAGCGCATGCATGCGAGGGGGGACACATGCAAGCACCTATACCAACCTCTCACCACACTCACGCACATATGCTAGGGTCACATGCAAGTTTTCATCTCATTCCAATGTTCTCGTGGTCTTCCTCCGGTGAAACCCTGATCTCTGTGCGCACTCGGATCGTCTACCCCCGTAGACGTTCCTCTGACAGGGGTAGCCCGGCGTAGCTCTCTCTTGTTTTGTGTTTGTTTAGGTCATATGTTGATGTAAAACCATGTTGGTTCACAAGTTGGGGCACTATCCTACCCGGTTTCACCTCGACGGGGAGATTCCCCCCTTATACGGGTACGGAACCTTCGCCTCTAGGTTAGAGCGCATGCATGCGAAGGGGGACACATGCAAGCACCTATACCAACCTCTCACCACACTCACGCACATATGCTAGGGTCACATGCAAGTTTTCATCTCATTCCAATGTTCTCGTGGTCTTCCTCCGGCGAAACCCTGATCTCTGTGCGCACTCGGATCGTCTACCCCCTAGACGTTCCTCTGACAGGGGTAGCCTGGCGTAGCTCTCTCTTGTTTTGTGTTTGTTTAGGTCATAGGTTGATGTAAAACCATGTTGGTTCACAAGTTGGGGCACTATCCTACCCGGTTTCACCTCGACGGGGAGATTCCCCCCTTATACGGGTACGGAACCTTCGCCTCTAGGTTAGAGCGCATGCATGCGAGGGGGGACACATGCAAGCACCTATACCAACCTCTCACCACACTCACACACATATGCTAGGGTCACATGCAAGTTTTCATCTCATTCCAATGTTCTCGTGGTCTTCCTCCGGCGAAACCCTGATCTCTGTGCGCACTCGGATCGTCTACCCCCCTAGAAGTTCCTCTGACAGGGGTAGCCCGGCGTAGCTCTCTCTTGTTTTGTGTTTGTTTAGGTCATAGGTTGATGTAAAACCATGTTGGTTCACAAGTTGGGGCACTATCCTACCCGGTTTCACCTCGACAGGGAGATTCCCCCCTTATACGGGTACGAAACCTTCGCCTCTAGGTTAGAGCGCATGCATGCGAGGGGGGACACATGCAAGCACCTATACCAACCTCTCACCACACTCACAAACATATGCTAGGGTCACATGCAAGTTTTCATCTCATTCCAATGTTCTCGTGGTCTTCCTCCGGCGAAACCCTGATCTCTGTGCGCACTCGGATCGTCTACCCCCTAGACGTTCCTCTGACAGGGGTAGCCCGGCGTAGCTCTCTCTTGTTTTCTGTTTGTTTAGGGCATAGGTTGATGTAAAACCATGTTGGTTCACAAGTTGGGGCACTATTCTACCCGGTTTCACCTCGACGGGGAGATTCCCCCCTTATACGGGTACGGAACCTTCGCCTCTAGGTTAGAGCGCATGCATGCGAGGGGGGACACATGCAAGCACCTATACCAACCTCTCACCACACTCACGCACATATGCTAGGGTCACATGCAAGTTTTCATCTCATTCCAATGTTCTCGTGATCTTCCTCCGGCGAAACCCTTATCTCTGTGCGCACTCGGATCGTCTACCGCCCTAGACGTTCCTCTGACAGGGGTAGCCCGGCGTAGCTCTCTCTTGTTTTGTGTTTGTTTAGGTCATAGGTTGATGTAAAACCATGTTGGTTCACAAGTTGGGGCACTATCCTACCCGGTTTCACCTCGACGGGGAGATTCCCCCCTTATACGGGTACGGAACCTTCGCCTCTAGGTTAGAGCGCATGCATGCGAGGGGGGACACATGCAAGCACCTATACCAACCTCTCACCACACTCACGCACATATGCTAGGGTCACATGCAAGTTTTCATCTCATTCCAATGTTCTCGTGGTCTTCCTCCGGCGAAACCCTGATCTCTGTGCGCACTCGGATCGTCTACCCCCCTAGACGTTCCTCTGACAGGGGTAGACCGGCGTAGCTCTCTCTTGTTTTGTGTTTGTTTAGGTCATAGGTTGATGTAAAACCATGTTGGTTCACAAGTTGGGGCACTATCCTACCCGGTTTCACCTCGACGGGGAGATTCCCCCCTTATACGGGTACGGAACCTTCGCCTCTAGGTTAGAGCGCATGCATGCGAGGGGGGACACATGCAAGCACCTATACCAACCTCTCACCACACTCACACACATATGCTAGGGTCACATGCAAGTTTTCATCTCATTCCAATGTTCTCGTGGTCTTCCTCCGGCGAAACCATGATCTCTGTGCGCACTCGGATCGTCTACCCCCCTAGACGTTCCTCTGACAGGGGTAGCCCGGCGTAGCTCTCTCTTGTTTTGTGTTTGTTTAGGTCATAGGTTGATGTAAAACCATGTTGGTTCACAAGTTGGGGCACTATCCTACCCGGTTTCACCTCGACGGGGAGATTCCCCCCTTATACGGGTACGGAAGCTTCGCCTCTAGGTTAGAGCGCATGCATGCGAGGGGGGACACATGCAAGCACCTATACCAACCACTCACCACACTCACGCACATATGCTAGGGTCACATGCAAGTTTTCATCTCATTCCAATGTTCTCGTGGTCTTCCTCCGGTGAAACCCTGATCTCTGTGCGCACTCGGATCGTCTACCCCCGTAGACGTTCCTCTGACAGGGGTAGCCCGGCGTATCTCTCTCTTGTTTTGTGTTTGTTTAGGTCATAGGTTGATGTAAAACCATGTTGGTTCACAAGTTGGGGCACTATCCTACCCGGTTTCACCTCGACGGGGAGATTCCCCCCTTATACGGGTACGGAACCTTCGCCTCTAGGTTAGAGCGCATGCATGCGAGGGGGGACACATGCAAGCACCTATACCAACCTCTCACCACACTCACGCACATATGCTAGGGTCACATGCAAGTTTTCATCTCATTCCAATGTTCTCGTGGTCTTCCTCCGGCGAAACCCTGATCTCTGTGCGCACTCGGATCGTCTACCCCCTAGACGTTCCTCTGACAGGGGTAGCCCGGCGTAGCTCTCTCTTGTTTTGTGTTTGTTTAGGTCATAGGTTGATGTAAAACCATGTTGGTTTACAAGTTGGGGCACTATCCTACCCGGTTTCACCTCGACGGGGAGATTCCCCCCTTATACGGGTACGGAACCTTCGCCTCTAGGTTAGAGCGCATGCATGCGAGGGGGGACACATGCAAGCACCTATACCAACCTCTCACCACACTCACACACATATGCTAGGGTGACATGCAAGTTTTCATCTCATTCCAATGTTCTCGTGGTCTTCCTCCGGCGAAACCCTGATCTCTGTGCGCACTCGGATCGTCTACCCCCCTAGACGTTCCTCTGACAGGGGTAGCCCGGCGTAGCTCTCTCTTGTTTTGTGTTTGTTTAGGTCATAGGTTGATGTAAAACCATGTTGGTTCACAAGTTGGGGCACTATCCTACCCGGTTTCACCTCGACGGGGAGATTCCCCCCTTATACGGGTACGGAACCTTCGCCTCTAGGTTAGAGCGCATGCATGCGAGGGGGGACACATGCAAGCACCTATACCAACCTCTCACCACACTCACAAACATATGCTAGGGTCACATGCAAGTTTTCATCTCATTCCAATGTTCTCGTGGTCTTCCTCCGGCGAAACCCTGATCTCTGTGCGCACTCGGATCGTCTACCCCCTAGACGTTCCTCTGACAGGGGTAGCCCGGCGTAGCTCTCTCTTGTTTTGTGTTTGTTTAGGTCATAGGTTGATGTAAAACCATGTTGGTTCACAAGTTGGGGCACTATCCTACCCGGTATCACCTCGACGGGGAGATTCCCCCCTTATACGGGTATGGAACCTTCGCCTCTAGGTTAGAGCGCATGCATGCGAGGGGGGACACATGCAAGCACCTATACCAACCTCTCACCACACTCACGCACATATGCTAGGGTCACATGCAAGTTTTCATCTCATTCCAATGTTCTCGTGGTCTTCCTCCGGCGAAACCCTTATCTCTATGCGCACTCGGATCGTCTACCCCCCTAGACGTTCCTCTGACAGGGGTAGCCCGGCGTAGCTCTCTCTTGTTTTGTGTTTGGTTAGGTCACAGGTTGATGTAAAACCATGTTGGTTCACTAGTTGGGGCACTATCGTACCCGGTTTCACCTCGACGGGGAGATTCCCCCCTTATACGGGTACGGAACCTTCGCCTCTAGGTTAGAGCGCATGCATGCGAGGGGGGACACATGCAAGCACCTATACCAACCTCTCACCACACTCACGCACATATGATAGGGTCACATGCAAGTTTTCATCTTATTCCAATGTTCTCGTGGTCTTCCTCCGGCGAAACCCTGATCTCTGTGCGCACTCGGATCGTCTACCCCCCTAGACGTTCCTCTGACAGGGGTAGCCCGGCGTAGCTCTCTCTTGTTTTGTGTTTGTTTAGGTCATAGGTTGATGTAAAACCATGTTGGTTCACAAGTTGGGGCACTATCCTACCCGGTTTCACCTCGACAGGGAGATTCCCCCCTTATACGGGTACGGAACCTTCGCCTCTAGGTTAGAGCGCATGCATGCGAGGGGGGACACATGCAAGCACCTATACCAACCTCTCACCACACTCACACACATATGCTAGGGTCACATGCAAGTTTTCATCTCATTCCAATGTTCTCGTGGTCTTCCTCCGGCGAAACCCTGATCTCTGTGCGCACTCGGATCGTCTACCCCCCTAGACGTTCCTCTGACAGGGGTAGCCCGGCGTAGCTCTCTCTTGTTTTGTTTTTGTTTAGGTCATAGGTTGATGTAAAACCATGTTGGTTCACAAGTTGGGGCACTATCCTACCCGGTTTCACCTCGACGGGGAGATTCCCCCCTTATACGGGTACGGAACCTTCGCCTCTAGGTTAGAGCGCATGCATGCGAGGGGGGACACATGCAAGCACCTATACCAACCTCTCACCACACTCACACACATATGCTAGGGTCACATGCAAGTTTTCATCTCATTCCAATGTTCTCGTGGTCTTCCTCCGGCGAAACCCTTATCTCTATGCGCACTCGGATCGTCTACCCCCCTAGACGTTCCTCTGACAGGGGTAGCCCGGCGTAGCTCTCTCTTGTTTTGTGTTTGGTTAGGTCATAGGTTGATGTAAAACCATGTTGGTTCACTAGTTGGGGCACTATCCTACCCGGTTTCACCTCGACAGGGAGATTCCCCCCTTATACGGGTACGGAACCTTCGCCTCTAGGTTAGAGCGCATGCATGCGAGGGGGGACACATGCAAGCACCTATACCAACCTCTCACCACACTCACGCACATATGATAGGGTCACATGCAAGTTTTCATCTTATTCCAATGTTCTCGTGGTCTTCCTCCGGCGAAACCCTGATCTCTGTGCGCACTCGGATCGTCTACCCCCCTAGACGTTCCTCTGACAGGGGTAGCCCGGCGTAGCTCTCTCTTGTTTTGTGTTTGTTTAGGTCATAGGTTGATGTAAAACCATGTTGGTTCACAAGTTGGGGCACTATCCTACCCGGTTTCACCTCGACAGGGAGATTCCCCCCTTATACGGGTACGGAACCTTCGCCTCTAGGTTAGAGCGCATGCATGCGAGGGGGGACACATGCAAGCACCTATACCAACCTCTCACCACACTCACACACATATGCTAGGGTCACATGCAAGTTTTCATCTCATTCCAATGTTCTCGTGGTCTTCCTCCGGCGAAACCCTGATCTCTGTGCGCACTCGGATCGTCTACCCCCCTAGACGTTCCTCTGACAGGGGTAGCCCGGCGTAGCTCTCTCTTGTTTTGTTTTTGTTTAGGTCATAGGTTGATGTAAAACCATGTTGGTTCACAAGTTGGGGCACTATCCTACCCGGTTTCACCTCGACGGGGAGATTCCCCCCTTATACGGGTACGGAACCTTCGCCTCTAGGTTAGAGCGCATGCATGCGAGGGGGGACACATGCAAGCACCTATACCAACCTCTCACCACACTCACACACATATGATAGGGTCACATCCAAGTTTTCATCTCATTACAATGTTCTCGTGGTCTTCCTCCGGCGAAACCCCGATCTCTGTGCGCACTCGGATCGTCTACCCCCCTAGACGTTCCTTTGACAGGGGTAGCCTGGCGTAGCTCTCTCTTGTTTTGTGTTTGTTTAGGTCATAGGTTGATGTAAAACCATGTTGGTTCACAAGTTGGGGCACTATCCTACCCGGTTCCACCTCGACAGGGAGATTCCCCCCTTATACGGGTACGGAACCTTCGCCTCTAGGTTTGAGCGCATGCATGCGAGGGGGGACACATTCAAGCACCTATACCAACCTCTCACCACACTCACGCACATATGCTAGGGTCACATGCAAGTTTTCATCTCATTCCAATGTTCTCGTGGTCTTCCTCCGGCGAAACCCTGATCTCTGTGCGCACTCGGATTGTCTACCCCCGTAGACGTTCCTCTGACAGGGGTAGCCCGGCGTAGCTCTCGCTTGTTTTGTGTTTGTTTAGGTCATAGGTTGATGTAAAACCATGTTGTTTCACAATTTGGGGCACTATCCTACCCGGTTTCACCTCGACGGGGAGATTCCCCCCTTCTACGGGTACGGAACCTTCGCCTCTAGGTTAGAGCGCATGCATGCGAGGGGGGACACATGAAAGCACCTATACCAACCTCTCACCACACTCACACACATATGCTAGGGTCACATGCAAGTTTTCATCTCATTCCAATGTTCTCGTGGTCTTCCTCCGGCGAAACCCTGATCTCTGTGCGCACTCGGATCGTCTACCCCCCTAGACGTTCCTCTGACAGGGGTAGCCCGGCATAGCTCTCTCTTGTTTTGTGTTTGTTTAGGTCATAGGTTGATGTAAAACCATGTTGGTTCACAAGTTGGGGCACTATCCTACCCGGTTTCACCTCGACAAGGAGATTCCCCCCTTATACGGGTACGGAACCTTCGCCTCTAGGTTAGAGCGCATGCATGCGAGGGGGGACACATGCAAGCACCTATACCAACCTCTCACCACACTCACGCACATATGCTAGGGTCACATGCAAGTTTTCATCTCATTCCAATGTTCTCGTGGTCTTCCTCCGGCAAAACCCTGATCTCTGTGCGCACTCGGATCGTCTACCCCCCTAGACGTTCCTCTGACAGGGGTAGCCCGGCATAGCTCTCTCTTGTTTTGTGTTTGTTTAGGTCATAGGTTGATGTAAAACCATGTTGGTTCACAAGTTGGGGCACTATCCTACCCGGTTTCACCTCGACAAGGAGATTCCCCCCTTATACGGGTACGGAACCTTCGCCTCTAGGTTAGAGCGCATGCATGCGAGGGGGGACACATGCAAGCACCTATACCAACCTCTCACCACACTCACGCACATATGCTAGGGTCACATGCAAGTTTTCATCTCATTCCAATGTTCTCGTGGTCTTCCTCCGGCAAAACCCTGATCTCTGTGCGCACTCGGATCGTCTACCCCCCTAGACGTTCCTCTGACAGGGGTAGCCCGGCGTAGCTCTCTCTTGTTTTGTGTTTGTTTAGGTCATAGGTTGATGTAAAACCATGTTGGTTCACAATTTGGGGCACTATCCTACCCGGTTTCACCTCGACGGGGAGATTCCCCCCTTATACGGGTACGGAACCTTCGCCTCTAGGTTAGAGCGCATGCATGCGAGGGGGGACACATGCAAGCACCTATACCAACCTCTCACCACACTCACGCACATATGCTAGGGTCACATGCAAGTTTTCATCTCATTCCAATGTTCTCGTGGTCTTCCTCCGGCGAAACCCTGATCTCTGTGCGCACTCGGATCGTCTACCCCCCTAGACGTTCCTCTGACAGGGGTAGCCCGGCGTAGCTCTCTCTTGTTTTGGGTTTGGTTAGGTCATAGGTTGATGTAAAACCATGTTGGTTCACAAGTTGGGGCACTATCCTACCCGGTTTCACCTCGACGGGGAGATTCCCCCTTATACGGGTACGGAACCTTCGCCTCTAGGTTAGAGCGCATGCATGCGAGGGGGGACACATGCAAGCACCTATACCAACCTCTCACCACACTCACGCACATATGCTAGGGTCACACGAAAGTTTTCATCTCATTCCAATGTTCTCGTGGTCTTCCTCCGGCGAAACCCTGATCTCTGTGCGCACTCGGATCGTCTACCCCCCTAGACGTTCCTCTGACAGGGGTAGCCCGGCGTAGCTCTCTCTTGTTTTGTGTTTGTTTAGGTCATAGGTTGATGTAAAACCATGTTGGTTCACAAGTTGGGGCACTATCCTACCCGGTTTCACCTCGACGGGGAGATTCCCCCCTTATACGGGTATGGAACCTTCGCCTCGAGGTTAGAGCGCATGCATGCGAGGGGGGACACATGCAAGCACCTATACCAACCTCTCACCACACTCACGCACATATGCTAGTGTCACATGCAAGTTTTCATCTCATTCCAATGTTCTCGTGGTCTTCCTCCGGCGAAACCCTGATCTCTGTGCGCACTCGGATCGTCTACCCCCCTAGACGTTCCTCTGACAGGGGTAGCCCGGCGTAGCTCTCTCTTGTTTTGTGTTTGTTTAGGTCATAGGTTGATGTAAAACCATGTTGGTTCACAACTTGGGGCACTATCCTACCCGGTTTCACCTCCATGGGGAGATTCCCCCCTTATACGGGTACGGAACCTTCGCCTCTAGGTTAGAGCGCATGCATGCGAGGGGGGACACATGCAAGCACCTATACCAACCTCTCACCACACTCACACACATATGCTAGGGTCACATGCAAGTTTTCATCTCATTCCAATGTTCTCGTGGTCTTCCTCCGGCGAAACCCTGATCTTTGTGCGCACTCGGATCGTCTACCCCCCTAGACGTTCCTCTGACAGGGGTAGCCCGGCGTAGCTCTCTCTTGTTTTGTGTTTGTTTAGGTCATAGTTTGGTGTAAAACCATGTTGGTTCACAAGTTGGGGCACTATCCTACCCGGTTTCACCTCGACGGGGAGATTCCCCCCTTATACGGGTACGGAACCTTCGCCTCTAGGTTAGAGCGCATGCATGCGAGGGGGGACACATGCAAGCACCTATACCAACCTCTCACCACACTCACACACATATGCTAGGGTCACATGCAAGTTTTCATCTCATTCCAATGTTCTCGTGGTCTTCCTCCGGCGAAACCCTGATCTCTGTGCGCACTCGGATCGTCTACCCCCCTAGACGTTCCTCTGACAGGGGTAGCCCGGCGTAGCTCTCTCTTGTTTTGTGTTTGTTTAGGTCATAGGTTGATGTAAAACCATGTTGGTTCACAAGTTGGGGCAGTATCCTACCCGGTTTCACCTCGACGGGGAGATTCCCCCCTTATACGGGTACGAAACCTTCGCCTCTAGGTTAGAGCGCATGCATGCGAGGGGGGACACATGCAAGCACCTATACCAACCTCTCACCACACTCACACACATATGCTAGGGTCACATGCAAGTTTTCATCTCATTCCAATGTTCTCGTGGTCTTCCTCCGGCGAAACCAAGATCTCTGTGCGCACTCGGATCGTCTACCCCCGTAGACGTTCCTCTGACAGGGGTAGCCCGGCGTAGCTCTCTCTTGTTTTGTGTTTGTTTAGGTCATAGGTTGATGTAAAACCGTGTTGGTTCACAAGTTGGGGCACTATCCTACCCGGTTTCACCTCGACGGGGAGATTCCCCCCTTATACGGGTACGGAACCTTCGCCTCTAGGTTAGAGCGCATGCATGCGAGGGGGGACACATGCAAGCACCTATACCAACCTCTCACCACACTCACACACATATGCTAGGGTCACATGCAAGTTTTCATCTCATTCCAATGTTCTCGTGGTCTTCCTCCGGCGAAACCAAGATCTCTGTGCGCACTCGGATCGTCTACCCCCGTAGACGTTCCTCTGACAGGGGTAGCCCGGCGTAGCTCTCTCTTGTTTTGTGTTTGTTTAGGTCATAGGTTGATGTAAAACCATGTTGGTTCACAAGTTGGGGCACTATCCTACCCGGTTTCACCTCGACGGGGAGATTCCCCCCTTATACGGGTACGGAACCTTCGCCTCTAGGTTAGAGCGCATGCATGCGAGGGGGGACACATGCAAGCACCTATACCAACCTCTCACCACACTCACGCACATATGCTAGGGTCACATGCAAGTTTTCATCTCATTCCAATGTTCTCGTGGTCTTCCTCCGGTGAAACCCTGATCTCTGTGCGCACTCGGATCGTCTACCCCCGTAGACGTTCCTCTGACAGGGGTAGCCCGGCGTAGCTCTCTCTTGTTTTGTGTTTGTTTAGGTCATATGTTGATGTAAAACCATGTTGGTTCACAAGTTGGGGCACTATCCTACCCGGTTTCACCTCGACGGGGAGATTCCCCCCTTATACGGGTACGGAACCTTCGCCTCTAGGTTAGAGCGCATGCATGCGAGGGGGGACACATGCAAGCACCTATACCAACCTCTCACCACACTCACGCACATATGCTAGGGTCACATGCAAGTTTTCATCTCATTCCAATGTTCTCGTGGTCTTCCTCCGGCGAAACCCTGATCTCTGTGCGCACTCGGATCGTCTACCCCCTAGACGTTCCTCTGACAGGGGTAGCCCGGCGTAGCTCTCTCTTGTTTTGTGTTTGTTTAGGTCATAGGTTGATGTAAAACCATGTTGGTTCACAAGTTGGGGCACTATCCTACCCGGTTTCACCTCGACGGGGAGATTCCCCCCTTATACGGGTACGGAACCTTCGCCTCTAGGTTAGAGCGCATGCATGCGAGGGGGGACACATGCAAGCACCTATACCAACCTCTCACCACACTCACACACATATGCTAGGGTCACATGCAAGTTTTCATCTCATTCCAATGTTCTCGTGGTCTTCCTCCGGCGAAACCCTGATCTCTGTGCGCACTCGGATCGTCTACCCCCCTAGAAGTTCCTCTGACAGGGGTAGCCCGGCGTAGCTCTCTCTTGTTTTGTGTTTGTTTAGGTCATAGGTTGATGTAAAACCATGTTGGTTCACAAGTTGGGGCACTATCCTACCCGGTTTCACCTCGACAGGGAGATTCCCCCCTTATACGGGTACGAAACCTTCGCCTCTAGGTTAGAGCGCATGCATGCGAGGGGGGACACATGCAAGCACCTATACCAACCTCTCACCACACTCACAAACATATGCTAGGGTCACATGCAAGTTTTCATCTCATTCCAATGTTCTCGTGGTCTTCCTCCGGCGAAACCCTGATCTCTGTGCGCACTCGGATCGTCTACCCCCTAGACGTTCCTCTGACAGGGGTAGCCCGGCGTAGCTCTCTCTTGTTTTCTGTTTGTTTAGGGCATAGGTTGATGTAAAACCATGTTGGTTCACAAGTTGGGGCACTATCCTACCCGGTTTCACCTCGACGGGGAGATTCCCCCCTTATACGGGTACGGAACCTTCGCCTCTAGGTTAGAGCGCATGCATGCGAGGGGGGACACATGCAAGCACCTATACCAACCTCTCACCACACTCACGCACATATGCTAGGGTCACATGCAAGTTTTCATCTCATTCCAATGTTCTCGTGATCTTCCTCCGGCGAAACCCTTATCTCTGTGCGCACTCGGATCGTCTACCGCCCTAGACGTTCCTCTGACAGGGGTAGCCCGGCGTAGCTCTCTCTTGTTTTGTGTTTGTTTAGGTCATAGGTTGATGTAAAACCATGTTGGTTCACAAGTTGGGGCACTATCCTACCCGGTTTCACCTCGACGGGGAGATTCCCCCCTTATACGGGTACGGAACCTTCGCCTCTAGGTTAGAGCGCATGCATGCGAGGGGGGACACATGCAAGCACCTATACCAACCTCTCACCACACTCACGCACATATGCTAGGGTCACATGCAAGTTTTCATCTCATTCCAATGTTCTCGTGGTCTTCCTCCGGCGAAACCCTGATCTCTGTGCGCACTCGGATCGTCTACCCCCCTAGACGTTCCTCTGACAGGGGTAGACCGGCGTAGCTCTCTCTTGTTTTGTGTTTGTTTAGGTCATAGGTTGATGTAAAACCATGTTGGTTCACAAGTTGGGGCACTATCCTACCCGGTTTCACCTCGACGGGGAGATTCCCCCCTTATACGGGTACGGAACCTTCGCCTCTAGGTTAGAGCGCATGCATGCGAGGGGGGACACATGCAAGCACCTATACCAACCTCTCACCACACTCACACACATATGCTAGGGTCACATGCAAGTTTTCATCTCATTCCAATGTTCTCGTGGTCTTCCTCCGGCGAAACCATGATCTCTGTGCGCACTCGGATCGTCTACCCCCCTAGACGTTCCTCTGACAGGGGTAGCCCGGCGTAGCTCTCTCTTGTTTTGTGTTTGTTTAGGTCATAGGTTGATGTAAAACCATGTTGGTTCACAAGTTGGGGCACTATCCTACCCGGTTTCACCTCGACGGGGAGATTCCCCCCTTATACGGGTACGGAACCTTCGCCTCTAGGTTAGAGCGCATGCATGCGAGGGGGGACACATGCAAGCACCTATACCAACCACTCACCACACTCACGCACATATGCTAGGGTCACATGCAAGTTTTCATCTCATTCCAATGTTCTCGTGGTCTTCCTCCGGTGAAACCCTGATCTCTGTGCGCACTCGGATCGTCTACCCCCATAGACGTTCCTCTGACAGGGGTAGCCCGGCGTATCTCTCTCTTGTTTTGTGTTTGTTTAGGTCATAGGTTGATGTAAAACCATGTTGGTTCACAAGTTGGGGCACTATCCTACCCGGTTTCACCTCGACGGGGAGATTCCCCCCTTATACGGGTACGGAACCTTCGCCTCTAGGTTAGAGCGCATGCATGCGAGGGGGGACACATGCAAGCACCTATACCAACCTCTCACCACACTCACGCACATATGCTAGGGTCACATGCAAGTTTTCATCTCATTCCAATGTTCTCGTGGTCTTCCTCCGGCGAAACCCTGATCTCTGTGCGCACTCGGATCGTCTACCCCCTAGACGTTCCTCTGACAGGGGTAGCCCGGCGTAGCTCTCTCTTGTTTTGTGTTTGTTTAGGTCATAGGTTGATGTAAAACCATGTTGGTTTACAAGTTGGGGCACTATCCTACCCGGTTTCACCTCGACGGGGAGATTCCCCCCTTATACGGGTACGGAACCTTCGCCTCTAGGTTAGAGCGCATGCATGCGAGGGGGGACACATGCAAGCACCTATACCAACCTCTCACCACACTCACACACATATGCTAGGGTGACATGCAAGTTTTCATCTCATTCCAATGTTCTCGTGGTCTTCCTCCGGCGAAACCCTGATCTCTGTGCGCACTCGGATCGTCTACCCCCCTAGACGTTCCTCTGACAGGGGTAGCCCGGCGTAGCTCTCTCTTGTTTTGTGTTTGTTTAGGTCATAGGTTGATGTAAAACCATGTTGGTTCACAAGTTGGGGCACTATCCTACCCGGTTTCACCTCGACGGGGAGATTCCCCCCTTATACGGGTACGGAACCTTCGCCTCTAGGTTAGAGCGCATGCATGCGAGGGGGGACACATGCAAGCACCTATACCAACCTCTCACCACACTCACAAACATATGCTAGGGTCACATGCAAGTTTTCATCTCATTCCAATGTTCTCGTGGTCTTCCTCCGGCGAAACCCTGATCTCTGTGCGCACTCGGATCGTCTACCCCCTAGACGTTCCTCTGACAGGGGTAGCCCGGCGTAGCTCTCTCTTGTTTTGTGTTTGTTTAGGTCATAGGTTGATGTAAAACCATGTTGGTTCACAAGTTGGGGCACTATCCTACCCGGTATCACCTCGACGGGGAGATTCCCCCCTTATACGGGTATGGAACCTTCGCCTCTAGGTTAGAGCGCATGCATGCGAGGGGGGACACATGCAAGCACCTATACCAACCTCTCACCACACTCACGCACATATGCTAGGGTCACATGCAAGTTTTCATCTCATTCCAATGTTCTCGTGGTCTTCCTCCGGCGAAACCCTTATCTCTATGCGCACTCGGATCGTCTACCCCCCTAGACGTTCCTCTGACAGGGGTAGCCCGGCGTAGCTCTATCTTGTTTTGTGTTTGGTTAGGTCATAGGTTGATGTAAAACCATGTTGGTTCACTAGTTGGGGCACTATCCTACCCGGTTTCACCTCGACGGGGAGATTCCCCCCTTATACGGGTACGGAACCTTCGCCTCTAGGTTAGAGCGCATGCATGCGAGGGGGGACACATGCAAGCACCTATACCAACCTCTCACCACACTCACGCACATATGATAGGGTCACATGCAAGTTTTCATCTCATTCCAATGTTCTCGTGGTCTTCCTCCGGCGAAACCCTGATCTCTGTGCGCACTCGGATCGTCTACCCCCCTAGACGTTCCTCTGACAGGGGTAGCCCGGCGTAGCTCTCTCTTGTTTTGTGTTTGTTTAGGTCATAGGTTGATGTAAAACCATGTTGGTTCACAAGTTGGGGCACTATCCTACCCGGTTTCACCTCGACAGGGAGATTCCCCCCTTATACGGGTACGGAACCTTCGCCTCTAGGTTAGAGCGCATGCATGCGAGGGGGGACACATGCAAGCACCTATACCATCCTCTCACCACACTCACGCACATATGCTAGGGTCACATGCAAGTTTTCATCTCATTCCAATGTTCTCGTGGTCTTCCTCCGGCGAAACCCTGATCTCTGTGCGCACTCGGATCGTCTACCCCCCTAGACGTTCCTCTGACAGGGGTAGCCCGGCGTAGCTCTCTCTTGTTTTGTGTTTGTTTAGGTCATAGGTTGATGTAAAACCATGTTGGTTCACAAGTTGGGGCACTACCCTACCCGGTTTCACCTCGACGGGGAGATTCCCCCCTTATACGGGTACGGAACCTTCGCCTCTAGGTTAGAGCGCATGCATGCGAGGGGGGACACATGCAAGCACCTATACCAACCTCTCACCACACTCACGCACATTTGCTAGGGTCACATGCAAGTTTTCATCTCATTCCAATGTTCTCGTGGTCTTCCTCCGGCGAATCCCTGATCTCTGTGCGCACTCGGATCGTCTACCCCCCTAGACGTTCCTCTGACAGGGGTAGCCCGGCGTAGCTCTCTCTTGTTTTTTGTTTGTTTAGGTCATAGGTTGATGTAAAACCATGTTGGTTCACAAGTTGGGGCACTATCCTACCCGGTTTCACCTCGACGGGGAGATTCCCCCTTATACGGGTACGGAACCTTCGCCTCTAGGTTAGAGCGCATGCATGCGAGGGGGGACACATGAAAACACCTATACCAACCTCTCACCACACTCACGCACATATGCTAGGGTCACATGCAAGTTTTCATCTCATTCCAATGTTCTCGTGGTCTTCCTCCGGTGAAACCCTGATCTCTGTGCGTACTCGGATCGTCTACCCCCCTAGACGTTCCTCTGACAGGGGTACCCCGGCGTAGCTCTCTCTTGTTTTGTGTTTGTTTAGGTCATAGGTTGATGTAAAACCATGTTGGTTCACAAGTTGGGGCACTATCCTACCCGGTTTCACCTCGACGGGAAGATTCCCCCCTTATACGGGTACGAAACCTTCGCCTCTAGGTTAGAGCGCATGCATGCGAGGGGGGACACATGCAAGCACCTATACCAACCTCTCACCACACTCACACACATATGCTAGGGTGACATGCAAGTTTTCATCTCATTCCAATGTTCTCGTGGTCTTCCTCCGGCGAAACCCTGATCTCTGTGCGCACTCGGATCGTCTACCCCCGTAGACGTTCCTCTGACAGGGGTAGCCCGGCGTAGCTCTCTCTTGTTTTGTGTTTGTTTAGGTCATATGTTGATGTAAAACCATGTTGGTTCACAAGTTGGGGCACTATCCTACCCGGTTTCACCTCGACGGGGAGATTCCCCCCTTATACGGGTACGGAACCTTCGCCTCTAGGTTAGAGCGCATGCATGCGAGGGGGGACACATGCAAGCACCTATACCAACCTCTCACCACACTCACGCACATATGCTAGGGTCACATGCAAGTTTTCATCTCATTCCAATGTTCTCGTGGTCTTCCTCCGGCGAAACCCTGATCTCTGTGCGCACTCGGATCGTCTACCCCCTAGACGTTCCTCTGACAGGGGTAGCCCGGCGTAGCTCTCTCTTGTTTTGTGTTTGTTTAGGTCATAGGTTGATGTAAAACCATGTTGGTTCACAAGTTGGGGCACTATCCTACCCGGTTTCACCTCGACGGGGAGATTCCCCCCTTATACGGGTACGGAACCTTCGCCTCTAGGTTAGAGCGCATGCATGCGAGGGGGGACACATGCAAGCACCTATACCAACCTCTCACCACACTCACACACATATGCTAGGGTCACATGCAAGTTTTCATCTCATTCCAATGTTCTCGTGGTCTTCCTCCGGCGAAACCCTGATCTCTGTGCGCACTCGGATCGTCTACCCCCCTAGAAGTTCCTCTGACAGGGGTAGCCCGGCGTAGCTCTCTCTTGTTTTGTGTTTGTTTAGGTCATAGGTTGATGTAAAACCATGTTGGTTCACAAGTTGGGGCACTATCCTACCCGGTTTCACCTCGACAGGGAGATTCCCCCCTTATACGGGTACGAAACCTTCGCCTCTAGGTTAGAGCGCATGCATGCGAGGGGGGACACATGCAAGCACCTATACCAACCTCTCACCACACTCACAAACATATGCTAGGGTCACATGCAAGTTTTCATCTCATTCCAATGTTCTCGTGGTCTTCCTCCGGCGAAACCCTGATCTCTGTGCGCACTCGGATCGTCTACCCCCTAGACGTTCCTCTGACAGGGGTAGCCCGGCGTAGCTCTCTCTTGTTTTCTGTTTGTTTAGGGCATAGGTTGATGTAAAACCATGTTGGTTCACAAGTTGGGGCACTATCCTACCCGGTTTCACCTCGACGGGGAGATTCCCCCCTTATACGGGTACGGAACCTTCGCCTCTAGGTTAGAGCGCATGCATGCGAGGGGGGACACATGCAAGCACCTATACCAACCTCTCACCACACTCACGCACATATGCTAGGGTCACATGCAAGTTTTCATCTCATTCCAATGTTCTCGTGATCTTCCTCCGGCGAAACCCTTATCTCTGTGCGCACTCGGATCGTCTACCGCCCTAGACGTTCCTCTGACAGGGGTAGCCCGGCGTAGCTCTCTCTTGTTTTGTGTTTGTTTAGGTCATAGGTTGATGTAAAACCATGTTGGTTCACAAGTTGGGGCACTATCCTACCCGGTTTCACCTCGACGGGGAGATTCCCCCCTTATACGGGTACGGAACCTTCGCCTCTAGGTTAGAGCGCATGCATGCGAGGGGGGACACATGCAAGCACCTATACCAACCTCTCACCACACTCACGCACATATGCTAGGGTCACATGCAAGTTTTCATCTCATTCCAATGTTCTCGTGGTCTTCCTCCGGCGAAACCCTGATCTCTGTGCGCACTCGGATCGTCTACCCCCCTAGACGTTCCTCTGACAGGGGTAGACCGGCGTAGCTCTCTCTTGTTTTGTGTTTGTTTAGGTCATAGGTTGATGTAAAACCATGTTGGTTCACAAGTTGGGGCACTATCCTACCCGGTTTCACCTCGACGGGGAGATTCCCCCCTTATACGGGTACGGAACCTTCGCCTCTAGGTTAGAGCGCATGCATGCGAGGGGGGACACATGCAAGCACCTATACCAACCTCTCACCACACTCACACACATATGCTAGGGTCACATGCAAGTTTTCATCTCATTCCAATGTTCTCGTGGTCTTCCTCCGGCGAAACCATGATCTCTGTGCGCACTCGGATCGTCTACCCCCCTAGACGTTCCTCTGACAGGGGTAGCCCGGCGTAGCTCTCTCTTGTTTTGTGTTTGTTTAGGTCATAGGTTGATGTAAAACCATGTTGGTTCACAAGTTGGGGCACTATCCTACCCGGTTTCACCTCGACGGGGAGATTCCCCCCTTATACGGGTACGGAACCTTCGCCTCTAGGTTAGAGCGCATGCATGCGAGGGGGGACACATGCAAGCACCTATACCAACCACTCACCACACTCACGCACATATGCTAGGGTCACATGCAAGTTTTCATCTCATTCCAATGTTCTCGTGGTCTTCCTCCGGTGAAACCCTGATCTCTGTGCGCACTCGGATCGTCTACCCCCATAGACGTTCCTCTGACAGGGGTAGCCCGGCGTATCTCTCTCTTGTTTTGTGTTTGTTTAGGTCATAGGTTGATGTAAAACCATGTTGGTTCACAAGTTGGGGCACTATCCTACCCGGTTTCACCTCGACGGGGAGATTCCCCCCTTATACGGGTACGGAACCTTCGCCTCTAGGTTAGAGCGCATGCATGCGAGGGGGGACACATGCAAGCACCTATACCAACCTCTCACCACACTCACGCACATATGCTAGGGTCACATGCAAGTTTTCATCTCATTCCAATGTTCTCGTGGTCTTCCTCCGGCGAAACCCTGATCTCTGTGCGCACTCGGATCGTCTACCCCCTAGACGTTCCTCTGACAGGGGTAGCCCGGCGTAGCTCTCTCTTGTTTTGTGTTTGTTTAGGTCATAGGTTGATGTAAAACCATGTTGGTTTACAAGTTGGGGCACTATCCTACCCGGTTTCACCTCGACGGGGAGATTCCCCCCTTATACGGGTACGGAACCTTCGCCTCTAGGTTAGAGCGCATGCATGCGAGGGGGGACACATGCAAGCACCTATACCAACCTCTCACCACACTCACACACATATGCTAGGGTGACATGCAAGTTTTCATCTCATTCCAATGTTCTCGTGGTCTTCCTCCGGCGAAACCCTGATCTCTGTGCGCACTCGGATCGTCTACCCCCCTAGACGTTCCTCTGACAGGGGTAGCCCGGCGTAGCTCTCTCTTGTTTTGTGTTTGTTTAGGTCATAGGTTGATGTAAAACCATGTTGGTTCACAAGTTGGGGCACTATCCTACCCGGTTTCACCTCGACGGGGAGATTCCCCCCTTATACGGGTACGGAACCTTCGCCTCTAGGTTAGAGCGCATGCATGCGAGGGGGGACACATGCAAGCACCTATACCAACCTCTCACCACACTCACAAACATATGCTAGGGTCACATGCAAGTTTTCATCTCATTCCAATGTTCTCGTGGTCTTCCTCCGGCGAAACCCTGATCTCTGTGCGCACTCGGATCGTCTACCCCCTAGACGTTCCTCTGACAGGGGTAGCCCGGCGTAGCTCTCTCTTGTTTTGTGTTTGTTTAGGTCATAGGTTGATGTAAAACCATGTTGGTTCACAAGTTGGGGCACTATCCTACCCGGTATCACCTCGACGGGGAGATTCCCCCCTTATACGGGTATGGAACCTTCGCCTCTAGGTTAGAGCGCATGCATGCGAGGGGGGACACATGCAAGCACCTATACCAACCTCTCACCACACTCACGCACATATGCTAGGGTCACATGCAAGTTTTCATCTCATTCCAATGTTCTCGTGGTCTTCCTCCGGCGAAACCCTTATCTCTATGCGCACTCGGATCGTCTACCCCCCTAGACGTTCCTCTGACAGGGGTAGCCCGGCGTAGCTCTATCTTGTTTTGTGTTTGGTTAGGTCATAGGTTGATGTAAAACCATGTTGGTTCACTAGTTGGGGCACTATCCTACCCGGTTTCACCTCGACGGGGAGATTCCCCCCTTATACGGGTACGGAACCTTCGCCTCTAGGTTAGAGCGCATGCATGCGAGGGGGGACACATGCAAGCACCTATACCAACCTCTCACCACACTCACGCACATATGATAGGGTCACATGCAAGTTTTCATCTCATTCCAATGTTCTCGTGGTCTTCCTCCGGCGAAACCCTGATCTCTGTGCGCACTCGGATCGTCTACCCCCCTAGACGTTCCTCTGACAGGGGTAGCCCGGCGTAGCTCTCTCTTGTTTTGTGTTTGTTTAGGTCATAGGTTGATGTAAAACCATGTTGGTTCACAAGTTGGGGCACTATCCTACCCGGTTTCACCTCGACAGGGAGATTCCCCCCTTATACGGGTACGGAACCTTCGCCTCTAGGTTAGAGCGCATGCATGCGAGGGGGGACACATGCAAGCACCTATACCATCCTCTCACCACACTCACGCACATATGCTAGGGTCACATGCAAGTTTTCATCTCATTCCAATGTTCTCGTGGTCTTCCTCCGGCGAAACCCTGATCTCTGTGCGCACTCGGATCGTCTACCCCCCTAGACGTTCCTCTGACAGGGGTAGCCCGGCGTAGCTCTCTCTTGTTTTGTGTTTGTTTAGGTCATAGGTTGATGTAAAACCATGTTGGTTCACAAGTTGGGGCACTACCCTACCCGGTTTCACCTCGACGGGGAGATTCCCCCCTTATACGGGTACGGAACCTTCGCCTCTAGGTTAGAGCGCATGCATGCGAGGGGGGACACATGCAAGCACCTATACCAACCTCTCACCACACTCACGCACATTTGCTAGGGTCACATGCAAGTTTTCATCTCATTCCAATGTTCTCGTGGTCTTCCTCCGGCGAATCCCTGATCTCTGTGCGCACTCGGATCGTCTACCCCCCTAGACGTTCCTCTGACAGGGGTAGCCCGGCGTAGCTCTCTCTTGTTTTTTGTTTGTTTAGGTCATAGGTTGATGTAAAACCATGTTGGTTCACAAGTTGGGGCACTATCCTACCCGGTTTCACCTCGACGGGGAGATTCCCCCTTATACGGGTACGGAACCTTCGCCTCTAGGTTAGAGCGCATGCATGCGAGGGGGGACACATGAAAACACCTATACCAACCTCTCACCACACTCACGCACATATGCTAGGGTCACATGCAAGTTTTCATCTCATTCCAATGTTCTCGTGGTCTTCCTCCGGTGAAACCCTGATCTCTGTGCGTACTCGGATCGTCTACCCCCCTAGACGTTCCTCTGACAGGGGTACCCCGGCGTAGCTCTCTCTTGTTTTGTGTTTGTTTAGGTCATAGGTTGATGTAAAACCATGTTGGTTCACAAGTTGGGGCACTATCCTACCCGGTTTCACCTCGACGGGAAGATTCCCCCCTTATACGGGTACGAAACCTTCGCCTCTAGGTTAGAGCGCATGCATGCGAGGGGGGACACATGCAAGCACCTATACCAACCTCTCACCACACTCACACACATATGCTAGGGTGACATGCAAGTTTTCATCTCATTCCAATGTTCTCGTGGTCTTCCTCCGGCGAAACCCTGATCTCTGTGCGCACTCGGATCGTCTACCCCCCTAGACGTTCCTCTGACAGGGGTAGCCCGGCGTAGCTCTCTCTTGTTTTGTGTTTGTTTAGGTCATAGGTTGATGTAAAACCATGTTGGTTCACAAGTTGGGGCACTATCCTACCCGGTTTCACCTCGACGGGGAGATTCCCCCCTTATACGGGTACGGAACCTTCGCCTCTAGGTTAGAGCGCATGCATGCGAGGGGGGACACATGCAAGCACCTATACCAACCTCTCACCACACTCACACACATATGCTAGGGTCATATGCAAGTTTTCATCTCATTCCAATGTTCTCGTGGTCTTCCTCCGGCGAAACCCTGATCTCTGTGCGCACTCGGATCGTCTACCCCCCTAGACGTTCCTCTGACAGGGGTAGCCCGGCGTAGCTCTCTCTTGTTTTGTGTTTGTTTAGGTCATAGGTTGATGTAAAACCATGTTGGTTCACAAGTTGGGGCACTATCCTACCCGGTTTCACCTCGACGGGGAGATTCCCCCCTTATACGGGTACGGAACCTTCGCGTCTAGGTTAGAGCGCATGCATGCGAGGGGGGACACATGCAAGCACCTATACCAACCTCTCACCACACTCACACACATATGTTTTGTGTTTGTTTAGGTCATAGGGTGATGTAAAACCATATTAGCTTCGCCTCGACGGGGAGATTCCCCCTTATACGGGTCCGGAACCTGCGCTTCCGCATGCATGCGAGGGGGGACACGCAAATGTGATTGAATCTTTGAACAACTTCACAAAAATTTGTGAAATATAAATTTCATGCACATGTGATAATAACACACAAACATGCAAATTTCTCAACTTGTGAGAAGATTCGACATTTTATGTGGGCGTGAAGACTATTATTCGGAGGCTACGAATCCATCCAATTGGTAAAATAGAACCTAAATAATTGATACTAATAAATAAATACAAATAATTTGGTAAGGAAAAAAAGATGCATAGGTACGCCGAGGGTCACCGTCGGCGTAGGCAGGACGTACGCCGAGGGTCACCGTCGGCGTATCCTATGCCGACAGCGGCTCTCGGCATAATGCTGACGCCGTTAGGGCCTTTCCTGGCCTGGACTGTCTAGTGCCACGCGGCCACCGCGTACGCCGAGGGAAACGTTTACGCCGACGTTCACCCTCGGCGTACCTGCCGCTACACCGACGACTGCGGTACGCCGAGGGCTCGGAAGCTGGGCTGGCCTGGCCCTGTGCTATGCCGACGGCCCTGACCTTTGGCCGTCGGCGTAGCATCCGGCCGTCAGCACACAACTCCATTCCTGTAGTGTTAGGTTTCTCTCATATTGTAGAGGGATAGTGGTATTCCCCCAATATTTGAACAGCAAGAAACAAATAGGGATGCTGAGTGGGTGAAGTATTGCGGGCAAGTTAATTGAATTGCATTGAATTGGGTAGCTAAACTTTTGGCTAAAGTGGTGATCAACCCGGTTGCATTATCAAAGGGGCGACCACTAGGGATCGGACGCCGATTGCAGCTTCTCATCGGACTAGTCCCCAGTCGTATATTAGGAATAAGATGGTGATTGGGCGGATCTTTCCTCGCCGGACTTCTGACTCTGTGTTTTATTTGCTTGCCTACCTTCAGCAGTGGTACCCCCTGTCTAGGCAGCGGGACAGGGAGAGCGTGGACGGCATCTTGCAGGCGCTCAGGGTGTCGGCGCAGTGCTTCATGGCTCCGGCTTCGGCTCCCGCGGCCTCGTAGTGGGAGTACATCGGGCTCCTCCCTTTACTCTTTTCCTTTTTTGTTGCCTTGGGCGTGTTGTGCTGTGGCCCCAGCAGACTTCTTTTCTTTTCGTTTGACGCCTGGGCGTCGGTGACTCGCTTGTGTGCTGGATGACTATTGCTTTATTTATAAAGCTGGGCGTAAAGCCTGTTTCGAGAGAGAGTCCCCAGTCGTAAGATGCGTGTTGCTTCATCTGTTTGATGTGTAAGGGAACATGTGGGGTTGCTTCCATGCCGTTACTAGCGCACATCTCGTAGGTAGTTTCCATATTGACAACAATAATTGTGATTTACTCCGTCTAACTACCGGCATGAATCATGCCTTCTTTGTTTCTAGCAATACTATTTCCCAAATATCACCATGCAACCATTACAAGGCTTCATCCTTCTATAAAACATTTTTTCTTCTACGAATCTACAACCTATACAGATTTGCTTCCGTCACCACTATATAGCGCTTCGATATTTTATCTAGAATGCTTCGAACACTTACAAAGTGCTTAATTCTAACTAGTCTACCAAAATGATGGATTTTAAGGAAACTAATTAATCTACCAAAAATAGTTTTAAAATTATGATGTTTGCTTTCTTTGGAATGAATGCTTCCTTACAAACTAAATCTTGCTTCCAAGTAATGCGGTTAACTTCCTTAGGAATTATTTCGACATCCTATACATTTTTTTCTGTATGTAATGATTTGTTTTCTTTGCAGTAAATTCATGCTTTAGTCCACTGACCAATTTGCTTAGATTGTGAACTGCATTGGCTTCGATCTAATAGAAATATGTATTACGTGAGATAAACCTCTCTAAAACATTACATTGTCGTTTCCATCGATTAGTATTGTTTCTTGCCAAATACAAATTACTTCTGAGAATCATTATCATGAGTATACATGTTTAAAAAATAGAGATATGCTTCAAGGAAATGAAAATGAGCCCAGTTTGCTCCCAATATACCACAAGATAGTTTCCATCGACTAGATAATTTTTTGAAACAAAATAGGAATGTGTTGCCGTCGAAATAACAATATATATTCACTTGTAAAGATTACATATTTACTTCAAATCACACATGGTTTTGCTTCGAAACTATTGGAAATATGCTTCCAAAGAAATGGACATTTGCTTCATAATCATGCGGATGTGCCACGATGGATTGCTTCCGAAGAAATTGACGTCTGCTTTGGAATGAACGTAGTATGCTTCCACCATGTTCGAATCAACATGACACAAACGGTTTAGTAGTAAGCAATCAGATTCAACATCCTTCACAGTGGCAAAAGCGTGGACTGAAAATGGATGAATACTACTCCCTCCGTCCCAAAATGTAAGGCGCCTAAGCTTTAGCCAAAAGTCAATATCTTCTAAGTTTAACCAAGTTTATACGAAAAAATATGAATATCTACAATATCTAATGGACATTTTGAGAAACTATACTTTCTGGTGAATCTATAGATATTGATTTGGTAGTGTGAATGTTTATACTTTTATGTATAAATTTGGCCAAACTTAAAATATTTTGACCTTTGATTAAAGCTTAGGCGCCTTACATTTTGGGACGGAGGGAGTAAATAACATGTTATGTGGCATGAACTTCCGGGTTTGCATAATTTTTACCATTAAAAGTTACTTATGCAATCTGTATGTGCCATCCACAATAAAAAAAAATCATGGATGTGATAGTCGGCATCATTTGGAAAACGAATGAAACATATAGGAAGCTCTCGCTGCATTGCATCTTACTTGGGAGCATATGCAGGTTGTACAAGAAGCATCAATACAAACTCGTGAAAGCATTGATGTAGTTCCAATGAAGCTAGACGTAAGCACCACATATTGCATGTATATGAGAAGTTCGTTAGCAATTAAAAATTTGTATTGCAGCTCTTGGGAGATTGTTGGAGCCTGCCGCACTTGTTGCCGATTGCTGGAGCCTGTTGCACCTGCTGATTGTTGGAACCTATGCCTGATTGTTGGAACGCGAGCAATTTAAATACAGTAATTACGAAATCTTGGGCAAATTAGAAATCTGAACCTGGTTGTTGGAGCCTGCCGCATTTTCTGCCGCCGGTGCCGGTATGTGCTCGCGCACGATGATGCGACAACAAGTTGCTTGGTGGCTGGGAATCAGGAACATGGCGAGGCAGTAGAATCCAGTAGTTAGGCGGTGGCAGTAGCGGAACGACGAGGAGGGACGCCTCAAGGACTAGGCCGTCGGGGAGAACGGATCGGGGGAGGCGCATGCGGTCGATGCGCGCGGTGACTGCGGTGGCCGGTCAGCGATGAGGGTAATGAGGAATTAACGGCGTATGCGGGGCTGATGGTATGTTGATTCGATGGAAATAAATATTAGTCCAGCCATTGGATGGCAGAGAGATGGAGGGTCTCAGAATGGTCCGACGAAAGCTTTGCCATCAGACCACGATGTATAGTATTTACCTTATCAAAGGCTTACGTAATGTCTCTCGCTGCGTGATATCATGAAGTTGGCTTAATAAACATTGCCACATCATATATTGGCACAGAGAGATAATCTATTTGTTGCTTCAGACAGTCTAAGTTTGGACTGAATACCCACTTTATCGGCAAACTGGCTAAACTGCAAGAACAAAAAATAAGGGTGACAATGAGTCCCCTTGTCTCAGTCCACTAATGTGTTAAATGTTGTCTCCAGGCACACCATTGATAAACGTTCTTGATGAGGCAGTCCTAAAATGCATTGAAATCCAATTCCCCCAACGCCATCTTAAGGAATATAACTTGAGGAATTGCATGTCTAGGGTCGCATTTCCCTCATCCAAGTACAACCAAGCTGAGATACTCTACTCTCATCCAGAGATCTAAAAAGGTTGGGTAGAGAAAATGTGTGGATGAAGGCAGTCCCATTTTTTGGTCACACGTCTATGTTAAAGCCCAGGAAGATGAACAATTGGGCTATCATTAAAGTCACACGCAACAAAGGCTGCGCCACGAGGTGCAGAGTATGCTGCACGGACGTTTCAGTATGGTAGCTAGGATTTTTTTTTTTTTGAGATATGGTAGCTAGGATTCTAGGAACGAGAAAGGATGAGGGAGGGAACGGGAAACAACTGGTGCGAGAAACTCTCATCAAAGAGTTGTTCACGGTTTAAAAAAAGATTCAATACACGAAAAAGGCGTTTTCCTACAATTGTATTTCATCAAAAGTACTTATTTTTATTCAACTTTCTCAGCGGCATATTCTCATTGAAAGTCACATGCACTTCTCTCATAGCTTAGCACATGCATGGAAATTAAGTCTTTGGCTGCGAGGGCCCCCCATAGAAAAACTGGGCGTCATTCATGTTAGTCAAACCATACGTATTTGGGTGACTCAAATATATAGGAAGATTCTCGGTCACACGTGTGTCGTGCCCATCCTCGTCGATGAAGTTGATTTCGCTGATGGATGCCGCGGCTCCGGGTTTTGTTGGGAGGTAGCCACTGCCCATAGGTGCCAGATCCGTGGTGCGGGCCTGGACAAGCCGCCGAAATTGATCCTTGTCGCCCGATCGGCCAGTCCGCCAGTGAATAACGACTTGGGGAAACGACCTATAAGCTTCGGGTTCTGGTTAAGCCCATAGTACACCAGCCAGTCTCCTGATGCCTTGTCCTGTACAATATAGGATATTAGTTTCGAAGGAAATGCAAGCAAATGTACCATAGCGTAATACCTAAGAAAACGTCATGGATCAAAGTTTTCCATGATTGCTTGATTGGCCAAAGTTCGAAATGATCTAGTGTAACTGCATGCTAACAACTTGAGTATACTAGAGTTGCACGTACCTTGTGAACTTTGATTGTGATTTTTTGCTTGGCCCCGTTGGGCTGTGATACATGCTCAATTGTCTCCAAGAGCTATGCTCGACCCACTCTCACGTTGGTATCCAGTGCAATTCATGTTGGGGCAGCCTGTCTTGTGGAACCCGTCAGTCTGCCGTATAATCATAAAACCATGAAAACACTTGTCAATATTTATATCCAACATGGTTGGACTTCTATTTATTACTAGAAAATAACTAGTTTCAAAGGGGACTCCGTCGCACCGTCCAAATACCAGCCAAATGAGTGCGTGAATCACCGTATAAGGATGGTCTGACCTGTCAAGTAGTTAGGAAACAACGTCATTACATGTGACACTGTTATGCATATTTCTTGGTAAATAGTAACACATCGATGTCGAACTGATATCAGGTATATATGTATTCGGATGATTAGTGAAAGACTAGGCAGAAGGAACAATGCCAAATAACAACGTGAGATCAGTTTGGAAAGGTGTGCATGTCGTTTCTCCTTTTCTTGCGCACCACATGTAACTTTATGTTTGAACATGAATATAGATTTGCACAGCCATGTTGTAGTACTGCCTCCGTCTAAAAAAGATGTCTCCCGTCCAGCCATAATTTCTACCGTCCAGATCCACGTTTCTCTCTGCATGATGCGCTGCAAACTACTTATACCTGTACAACAACGACCAGTGCATGCCCCAAGAGGAAAATAAACAAAAACAATGCTCTTTTGTTGGGAAACTAAAAAGCGCCTAAAAAAGATCAAACTCAAAAAGGGGCAAGTTGAACTGTCATCAAAGGTACCATGTCACTTAAAAAGAGGAAAGCGAGGTAGACTAGACTAAGGTTAGCACATAAGCATAGTGGAAAAGCTAACTTAGAAAAGGCTACCATAAGCATTTCCTAGATCTTGAGGAATTACGGTGCAATTAAGTGGGCAACTCTAACATCCCTAATATTTATTTATTTATTTTTGCAAAAGCTAACATCCCCGATAATTGCTCAGCCATTATCTAGGCCACGTCTTGGTCTCAACATAACAAGCCTCCGTCCTAATAATCCCTAACAGAGGAAGTATTTAAGATTGCTTCCATTGAAAGGAGAAACGCGTATGTGGCATCTTTTCCAAAATAAAAAGAATAACTTTAACCTAGTCAAGTTAATTCGAAATGAAATGTACATATTAGCACATTTTATTTGCCTTAATATATAATTTATTTTCCTTTATGGTCAGAATTTGTTTTACTTTTTTTACTTAATCCTGGTTTGTTCTAAGCATTAACTGCACATATATGAAGTATGTACTTATTCATCATATAGTATACTCTTGCCTACAAATTTTCACGAATCAGTAAAAATACAACTGTAAGGAAGAAGTAATCATTAGCCGATGGATCTTGCAACATTAAATACAGTAACTAAAACTGATAATATATATAGTATGGTAGCAAATATTTTAATTACCTCCCAGCCTATCTGTATGCCGTTTATGCTGGTTGGTTTACCATCTCTGTCATTGATGATCTGAATGACGGAAGCAGTGGTTTGCTCGCGATTTAACGAGAAACCATACACGTCCATGGTCACCATGACTCCGTAGTAGCTAACTGTCTGTCCTGACGAGGTTCCATGCCCTGCAAACTATATTTTGGTAAAGCGGCATTAGTGCATGAAAAATATCAATTTCGACAAAACATACTCCCTCCGGTCCATATTAATAGCCTCAACTTTTTTCTAGATTTCGTATATATCTAGTTAAATATTTAAACTAGATACATTCGTATCAAGACAAAATTGAGGCCATTAATATGAACCAGAAGGACTAGATAAATACGAATCATATATTCGAGGAATTAACCCAAGGGAAAGAATAAATGAACGTACATAGTTTGTTGTATCGGCTGGTGTACCTGTTGGATAATTAGGCACAATTTCCGTGATTAATTCCAGAATATTAAACATGACAATACCAGCTACTAGCACATCTAACTCGAACATACTAGATGTACTAAACAACAAGATGAACAGAAACAGGCAGCAGCTAAACATGATGAATAACCAGACAGCAGCACGTCGCACGTACCGTTCGATTGCAGTAGTCGCAGCAGTAACCTTGGGGAAGATTGATCGAAGCAGACGGCGGCGAAGACAACGATAGGCAGCACCGCCCGACTTGGATGGAAGACGAGCCGTGATGCAGAACTCGAGCAGTCAAGCAGAGCGCTTCCCAAAGACCTTATTCGCCTTCTCCCGTACAGGATCGCAAAGGCGAGTGGTTCCGGAGACCTGCTCTCCTGTTCGCCGGTGCACGCCGGCAAGCGGGATGGAGTAGACTATGTGGCGACGCAACGCAGAGAGCAGGCAAAACCCTAGATTGGTTTTCGGTATGTTTGTGGTGGAAGCCGCACTGGCGTTTATATAGAGCGGCTCGGGAATCCCGCATAGGGCACGTCGTGGACCAAGCCCACGTTGCGCACGTTCGGGTTGGTTACAGATAGCCAACGATCCGGGAGCGACGCAAATAGGCTGACTGTTGACACGTCTGTCAAAACCGCACAAGTTTTTCCAAGCAGCAAAAATAAAGCTCAGCTTGATACCCGCGAGACGAGACGAGACGAGCGGGCGGGCGGGCGGGCGTGCGAGTTGCGGCGTCGTCGGAGGAGGAGCGCGCGTGTAGTTATCCTCTTCTCACTCACTTTACTAAGTGGTGAACCACTCCACCTTATAAGGTGGTGTAACTCTCCTCCAACTTTCCATGTGGGACTAAACTTTAGCTCCCACTCCACTCATATGTGAGCTGCCACCAAATTGGGCTAAATCACACATGGACTTCCACACACATAGGCTTTGAGATTTAGGGATAAACTGAAATCACATATGGGCTTAAATAAATTAGCCCATTATTTCTAACAATCCTCCACCAGATCTCAAATGCCCATTTGAAGATTTGTCAATCCTCGTTACTTGTTTATATACCAGTGTTTCAGCAGAGACTGTTAAGTTGAACATCCACCTAGAATCTTGAACTACGTCTATCAGGTACTTGAACAATGGACGAACATTGAATTACAAGTTTGGTGCCAATAGATTTCACTCAAAATCATAACTAGTACCTGGCTGCCAGTAGCCTACCCCGCGGGTTGGAGCATATGCGTCATACTCCCTGGTCTCTTCATGAGTTTACTAGAGACCACCCAAGTCTCATAGACCGCGACGTTTACAGTCAGGCTCATATATGTGTGTTCTTTCAAGAATGCCCTGTAGGATGGCATCTTCGCTAGTTATAGCCAACACAAACACATTAAGGCATGTTGCCAACCTGCCTTACAGATTTGAGAGTCATGCATCTTCACCTAGAGAGGGTTACAAAAGTACTCTCCTCAGTCAAACCACTAGCTTGTTCTTCCCAGATCCTAATTCACGGGATCTCCGATCACATAGGTTGGGTTACCACTATGGTGTGACATCCATGGGTCTCAACCCCATCTCCCTCGATGCATTTTCTATCACAATTCGTGATAGTCCCTTTCTAAAGGGATCTGCCAGTTTTTTATTTGTTTGAATATACGTAACAGTTATTACTCCGGAGTTTCTCAATTTTCTGACAGATTTTAAACGTCTCTTGACGTGTCACTACTGCAGAATATGCTATTAGTGACAGGCTCAAAAGTCCCATTACACTGATGACTAGTCACTGGTATTAGGTTACTAGTGATGGGCATGCGTCTGTCACTAGTATGTGTACTAGTGACAGGCATTTACACGTGTTAGTCACTGGTTTTTTTATACTAGTGACGGGCCAAAAAGATCGCATGTCACTAGTTACGAGTAAAGGGGTTTATAGTGATAGGCCCATTATTCTGGGTGTCACTGGTTTGAATTTCGGTATAAAAAATAAATGCGTTTTCCATGAATATTATAGATAGCACAATAAAATGTTATAAAAGAACACATTTTGCACAAATATTTCATATAGCACAATAAAAAGTTGTACCATGGTACGCTCACATTACCCAATATGACATAATATTTACACAGATAACATATTGGGATAGGAACTTGTAATCTTTCATAGACAAATGAACAGTTCGAACACCAAAGAACAACACCACGGTACATGAATTATGGTCATATGTATAGCGGCAAGTTCCTTTTCACTGTTCTACATTTCCATCATCTTGTAGGGGTGCAAATTCTATCATTACATCTTCCTTGTATAATCCGAATCACATGGACATTTTGATGTTCTTAATCTGATACAAACAAGGAAAAGAACATATAATTGTGAGCCATGGCATCAGGTGGATATGCACCTGCTTGAGAATAAAGATATTCTAAATAAAAAATCAAATAGTGACATAAAATTAAGCTATCTCTCTTATTTGTCCCTAAATTCAAAAGAGTGGACTTAGGCAGTTAGCAACTAGGAGGTAAATCGTGCAAATGTATGTTGATAGGAGCACATAAATATTTTCTAAGGGAACATAGAATAACAAAAAACATCATGAAATGGAGGTAGCCTATATTGGTTCATATCTTTAAGATGGATATTCTGAAATGTTTTACTAGTTTATTTTGATTTTCTGTGAGTGATACGTTAGGAAAAAAAAGAAATAGGTCAATATAAGGAGTCCATGTTCTTTCCTATGGAAAATTCATATTTACACAAATTTCACTATTTCAAAAAATTCTAGTTAATATATTAACATACACCATTCTTACCGTGTGCAAGAAAGCACACACCCCTATGCATGAGCATTAGCCGCTACTGTTTAGCATTTAGCTTCAGAAGGAATCATGAACATAACCAAAAAAAAATTTGGCCATACGTACACAACTCAGTGTTGAGAAAGAGAGACAAAAATAAATAAAAATGGGACAAACATGCTTTTGTTGATTCTGATTTCCCGTGTGGCCAACTCGATTAACAATTTGCAGAGATAATGAATCGAAGAAACTAAACAAATAGAATAAAATGTCACATACCTTATTCGGTGATTCTGCATGCTTGGTCAATTGGATTGCAGCCGTCTTTGTGCATGAATCATGAACATCAGGCGAGTCATCACCACCATAGAAAATCATGAATTCCAAGGCGAACTTTGTGTTGATGCACTAGCAAATCACATCGTCAAAAACTTAATAGGAATAGTACTACAAATCTGCAATTTATTAGTACAATACCAGATGGCGTCTTGTGGAACTAACGTGAGAGGCTTAGCTAGGAATTTTCCCGTACTAAGAGAGTACCTATATTATGGAAACTACAGAATCAGTGACCTAGGTACATGCTATGAATATGAGGCCATAGAGTTGCGGAGGAAAATGGTGATAGCTAATCAAACATTTAGCTCTCAAGTTTAATTAGGCTTATTAAATTATCTTGTTGTATGATGATTTCAGATTGATGCAGAAGTAATTTCCGCTAGCATGCTGAGGTGTGATAAATTCTTAATTCAGGGACCGAAAGCATGAAAGGCTTATGATAATCCCTCCTCAATATTTATAAGGTAGCTGCTATTGGCCTTTGGGCAATATAGGATTTTTATGCTGCAGTTGCGATTCTTGTCTATGATTTGCGCAAGCTGGAAAATCCAAATCTGTTCTCAATTGACGACGAGCAAAAACCTCCTCCCGTGGTTTGTAGAAGCCTGCCAACAAATCATAGCCGACACACTGCGAGGCAATTCATCCGGCTCATACTGGCCTACATTATAGTATAACTATTAGATTGAAACAAAAGGTGTAATGAGGAAAACAAATTTGCAATGGAAATAATTCTCCCTCTCATGGGCTTACTGGTAACTACCAACCGCAGAACAAATCCGTCCTATCTGCGAATCAGGTAATAGCTTGCAGATATGTGTTGCACGTTCCGAACCAATAAATCATTTCGTAGAGCTGAGACTCCTTATCGACAAAGTACATCATCCCCTAACCTGTATGTCCTAATCATGTACTCCGGAACACACATCAATTAGTTAATTATGAATTTGATCAGAGAAGCAAAACTATGATGCTTTTGATGGGGCTACCGATCAATCAATCTCCTAGTACTGCATCCTCCAAACTTGTCAAGGATCGGAGGAACAGTGCTAGCCTGTCAAACGCCTACTAGTACTTGCTCCAAATCAGCAAAATATTCCGTACTACACCAGATTAATCAATCCATGGTACGGATGTATAGTACAACATCTATGGACCAACAAATCGAATCGGAAGATGGTACCTACTGCAACCGCTATGGCTACAAACCTGAGTACTCAATCAGATCGAGTCTATCTTAAAGCCGCAGGTTCGACAACGACCTTTGGCACCATGGTGACGCGCAACGGAAACCTCCCTTAGACCTTGTCGACGGCGACCGAAGGTAGCCAGAGCTCGACTGGTGTTCGGTGTCGGCCGCGACCGCAGGTGGCCAGGGCTCGACCTTAGTGTTTGGCGGCGACGGGCATGACTCAGATGGCGGCGGTTCAACCCTAGGTGCGGTTGATTTGTTGTCTAGGGTGTGTAGATAAGGAGAGAGAAGGGCTATACTATGGGTTCTTTCTTATCAGCGTTCCTAACTTATTAATCCAGATCGGTTCTGAATTCTTTTTCCGAAATTAATCCAGCTACTCCCTGTGATGTGCATCAATAAGAGTCTGTCATTAGTAAATTTGATCATCACGCAAGGCGTCCGTAAGAACTACTAGTGATAGGCATTTGGGTGCCCATCACTAGTATTTTGTACCAGTGACAGTCATTTATTCGCCTGTCACTGAATATGGTTACTAGTGACAGACATATTTTTGTCTATCACTAAGTGCCTTGCGGCTATAAGCAATTCTACAGTAGTGTGTCTTCATGACTTCGCGTTATCCTTAGAATTGTTCACTTTGACAATAACAGTTTGGTTGTCACAATTCAAAAGGATTACCGGCACAGGTTTCTTAACCAGAGGCAAGTCCATCAAGAGTTCACGCAGCCATTCTGACTCAATAGTGGCTGTGTCTAAAGCAGCAAGTTCTGCTTCCATAGTTGACCTCGTCAATATGGTCTGTCTACGAGATCTCCATGAGACTACGCCACCTCTAAGGGTAAACACATACCCACTTGTGGCGTAGAGTTCATCAACATCAGAGATCCAGTTCGAATCACTATATCCTTCAAGCACAGCAGGGTGCCCTAAATAGTGAATCCCATAGCTCATTGTACCACATAGATAGCGCATGACCCTTTCAAGTGCATGCCAATGATCAATACCCAGGTTATACATGAACCTAGTCAACTTGCTCACAGCAAAAGAGATATCGGGTCTTGTAGCGCTTGCTAAGTACATGAGAGAACCAACAATTTGTGAATATTTCAACTCGTCTGTTGGTTCCTTTTTATTATTTCGCAATGTCAAACTGGGATCATAAGGTGTTGGAGAAGTCTTGCCATCAATAAAGCCAAAACGGATCAAGACCTTCTCAACATAATGAGATTGCGTTAAAGTAATCCCATTCTCGTTCTTAATAAGCTTGATGTTCAGAATCACATCAGCCTCTCCCAGATCTTTCATATCAAAACTCTTTGACAGGAAAGACTTGACTTCATTTATCACATCCATATTTGTATCAAAGATCAGAATATCATCCACGTATAAACATAATATAACGCTATCGCCCCCACCATGACGATAGTACACACACCTATCAGCCTCATTAATGACAAAGCCAACAGAAAGTAGAGTTTTGTCAAACTTCTCAAGCCATTGCTTAGGTGCTTGTTTCAGGCCATATAAAGATTTTAACAACTTGCACACCTTTGTCTCTTCACCTTTTACTACAAACCCATCCGGCTGATCCATATAGATCTCCTCTTCCAACTCTCCATTAAGGAAAGCTGTCTTCACATCCATTTGATGAACGAGAAGACCATAAGAGGCAGCCAGGGACAGTAGTACTCGAATGGTGGTCAGTCTAGCGACATGTGAATAGGTGTCAAAGTAATATTCGCCTTCTTTCTTTGTGTAGCCCTTTGCTACAAGCCGTGCCTTGTACTTCTCAGTAGTACCATCAGGCCTTAACTTCTTCTTGAACACCCACTTACAGCCCACAGGTTTGCAACCATAGGGTCGTTCTGATAGTTCCCAAGTTCCATTAGAAAGAATCGAGTCCATCTCATTTTGGACAGCTTCTTTCCAATCATCTGCATCAGGAGATGCATATGCCTCTGCAATGGATCTGGGAGTATCATCCACAAGGTATACGATGAAATCATTACCAAAGGATTTTGCAATCCTCTATCTCTTACTCCTTGTGGGAGGTTCATCGTCATCCTTCTCTAGGACTTCCTCATGTGTTTGTTCAAAATTATCAATAGATGTACTAGATTCAAGAAGTATTTCAGAAGAAATTCTAGCAATGCTATGCATATCCTTCATAGGAAACATATTCTCAAAGAATGTTGCATCACGAGATTCCATTATAGTATCAACATGCATATCAAGAAACTCAGACTTAACCACTAGAAATCTATAGTCTATACTCCGCGGAGCATATCCTAGAAAGATACAATCCACTGTCTTAGGTCCAAGTTTGCGTTTCTTGGGAATCAGTATGTTGACCTTAGCCAAACACCCCCAAGTGCGCAAATATGCAAGTGATGGTTTTCTCCTAGCCCACTCCTCATAAGGGGTCTTTTCTTTATTCTTGTTAGGAACTCTATTTAGGATATGACATGAAGTCAACAAAGCCTCCCCCCACCATGCCTTTGATAAACCAGCAATGGCTAGCATGGAATTCACCAAGTCAGTCAGCGTGCAGTTTTTCCTCTCGGCAACCCCGTTTGATTGGGGCGAGTAGGGAGGCGTCCTCTCATGAATAATGCCATGTTCCTCATAGAACTCATCAAAGATTTTGGGAAAATATTCACCACCACGATCCGACCTAAGACGTTTGATCTTTCTCTCTAAATGATTTTCAACTTCGGCTTTATAAACTTTAAAGTAGTCTAAAGCTTCATCTTTAGTGCGCAACAAATAAACATAGCAGTATCTAGTCGCATCTTCAATCAATGTCATGAAATATCTCTTTTCACCTTTTGTCAACACACCATTCATCTCACATAGATCAGAATGTATGAGTTCTAGAGGTGCCAAGTTTCTCTCCTCGGCAGTCTTGTGGGGCTTTCGAGGTTGCTTTGATTGCACATAACTATGGCACTTAGAACCTTTGGCAATAGTGAAATTCGGAATTAAACTCATGCTGGACATCCGAGACATCAAACCAAAATTAATGTGACATAAACGAGAGTGCCAAACACTGGTATCATCATTAACATCACCACAAATATGATTCACAGATTTATTACAAAACTCTGAAAGAGAGAAACGGAACAAGCCTCTAAACTCATAACCTTTACCAATAAATTATCCATGTTTTGAAACAACGACTTTATTAGACTCTAACACAACCTTGAACCCATCTCTGCATAGAAGGGAGACACTAACGAGATTCTTGTTCATAGTAGGGACATGTTGCACGTTCCTCAGCTGCACGATCTTTCCGGAAGTAAACTTTAGATCCACTGTGCCAACACCACGAACAGAAGCATGTGATCCATTCCCCATTAGAACGGAAGAATCACGTGCGACCTGATAAGAAGTGAACATAGAGATGTCAGCACACATATGGACATTAGCACCCGTATCAATCCACCAACATGGTGATTGAAACACTGAAAGAATAGTAAATAAATTACCATACCCATCTGTGTTGCTAGCGGTCACGACATTGACAGTCTTTCCACTTTTCCCTGTGCGATCTGCATGTTCTGGGCAGTCCTTGGAGAAGTGTCCGAGCTCTCCACAGGTAAAGCATCCTAGCTCGGCCTTGTTTGGCTTCTTCTTCTTGAAGGTTGTAGTCTTTTCAGGCTTGTTGAAGGAGGGCTTATAGTTCCCTTTGTTCTTGCCGAAGGTCCTCTTCTGCACCATGTTGGCGCTAGACTGACCCTCGCCTCCTTTCTCAGCAGTGTCCTTAGCCCGAGCCTTCTCCTCAACATCAAGAGACGCTATCAGGTTTTCAACCGATATCTCTTGTCTCTTATGCTTGAGAGTTGTGGTGAAGTTCCTCCATGAAGAAGGTAACTTTGCAATAATGCACCCAGCCACAAACTTGTCGGGTAAGTTACACTTAAGGATTTCAAGTTCCTTGGCAAAGCACTGTATCTCATGAGCTTGTTCGACTACAAAACGGTTGTTAACCATCATGTAATCATGAAAGTTCTCCATGATGTATAGTTCACTGCCAGCATCTATTACACCGAACTTAGCGTTTAGTGCCTCCTAGAGCTCTTTGCCATCTTTGAAGTGCATGTACACATCAAACAGCTTGTTGTCAAGAACACTCAGAACGCATCCCACAAAGGCAAGATTGGTTTCCTGAACTTGTTCTGATCTTGTTCAGATATAGTTCCTTCAGGTAAACCCTCAATAGCCTCGAATACTTTCAGATTTTGCAGCCACATAGTGGTCTTATACTGCCACCTCTTAAAATGAACACCGGTAAACTTTTTCGGCTTCATCGCATCGGCCAAGTGTCCCATATTTATCTTGAAAAATTGCCTATAATAAGGTTTTTGGATTATTGGATAATTAGGCACAATTTCCATGATTAATTTTAGAATATTAAACATGACAATACCAACTACTAGCACATGTAACTCGAACATACTAGATGTACTAAACAACAAGATGAATGGAAATAGGCAGCAACTAAACATGTACTCGTAGAACATGATGAATAACCAGACAGCCGCACGTCGCATGTACCGTTCGATTGCAGTAGTCGCAACAGTAACCTTGGGGAAGATTGATCGAAGCAGACGGCGGCGAAGACGACGATAGGCGGGATGGAGTAGACTATGGTGGCGGCGCAAGGCAGAGAGGAGGCAAAACCCTAGATTGGTTTTCGGTATGTTCGTGGTGGAAGCCGCACTGGCGTTTATATAGAGCGGCTCGGGAATCCCGCATAGGGCACGTCGTGGACCAAGCCCACGTTGCGCACATTCGGGTTGGTTACAGATAGCCCACGATCCGGAAGCGACCCGAATAGGCTGACTGTTGACACGGCGCGGCGGGCGGCGGGCGGGCGTGCGAGCGTTGTCGGAAGAGGAGCGCGTGTGTAGTTCTCCTCTTCTTACTCACTTTACTAAGTGGTAAACCACTCCACCTTATAAGATGGTGTAACTCTCTTCCAACTTTCCATGTGGGACTAAACTTTAGCTCCCACTCCACTCATATGTGAGCTGCCACTAAATTGGGCTAAATCACACATGGGCTTCCATACACATGGGCTTTGAGATTTGGGAATAAACTGAAATCACATATGGGCTTAAATAAATTAGCCCATTATTTCTAACAGTACCATCAAGTGGTGAAACCTGATCAAAATACCGCCAATCGACATACTTTTATCGTTCTTCACCTTGTTGATCAACAGCATAGGCAAAATCAAACAAAAGTTAATCGTAATGTACAACACAAGCATGTGTAATAAACTAATGGATCGATTATATTTTGCATCAACAGTGGAGAAACTATATATAGGGAATGCATGCATATACACCTCTTGACCAGTGGGATCATGAGGCCGCGCTGCATCGGTTCCATGTGCTAGAGCGAGCACCAACAACACTGCGGAGAAGAGAAAAAAATTACCCATCTTTGTTTCGAAACACAATTTCTATATGTCGTCAGTTGGCTAGGGAGACACCACGATTTATAGAGGGCCGGGCCAAACTCATGCTCCCGACTGCCGGACATTAATTTCGTAATATACATTTGAATTCCCATTAGTGGCGCGCGGATTATCTATTATATACTAAAAGCAATAAGAGTGTTTTTCGAGGCATTAGGTTGATCCACATCACCTAAATTATTTGGACCGTTAGATGTATAATTAGTGGCTACGATTTAATCAGAGTCGTATATTAGGTAATAAATTAGACGTGACAGCCGGGTCACCGTGTAAGTCAGTCACGTTCACGTTAAGTCTTTTTTTTTCCGAATCCGTTCATGTTAAGTCTTTTTTTTTAAAGACACCGCAGCGGCACCGAAGCAATAAACCTCACGCAGAGGCATGAGTTGGTATCCATCCACGTTGTATAAGAAACTGACAAAGGCATTTAAAGAAATACCCAAAGGCTATTGCTACCAAAAAAATTGATCAACCCATAATCCATCAGCTACCTTAGTATGAGCATTACCTAGCTAGCTTGGTATACCACTTAAGCTAGCTTGGTATACCACTTAAGAGCAGAACTACGAAAGGAACAAGGCTGCTGCTACTAAAAAAATTGATCGATTAGCTAGCTAGCTTGGTCGATCAGCCAGCTTAGCACCACCTCATAATCGTACCACCTCATAATCGGTCAGCAAGCTTAGTATCACATTGAACTTCAAAAATAATTGGTACATGTTTTAAAATGTAATATATTTTGGTAGACTATTTTAGCCTACCAAAGCAAATACTCCCTCGGTTATAAAAATGATATCCAAATTTTTCTAGATTCGCATTCTATAGACGTGTTGAGAATTTATACACTAAAATATATCTTGATATATGCGAATCCATAAAAATCTTTAACATCATTTTTAGACGGAGAGAGCACTACATTTTGAAAAAGTGGTAGTATGTAAAGCTAACTCCAAAAGTGATCAGAGATAAAAATTGCAAAAAAAAGGGCAGGAGATTGAAAAGAATACTTCAAAACAGATCGATATGATTAGATATTGCCTAGGACTCACTAGGAGTTCTATTAACAAACCAGAAATAAAAAAATATTAGAGTCTCTAAGATTAAACTGATTTATACTTACATAAATACATATATCACCGTATGTAGATAAAATTCAAAATTTAATTTGTACGAGCTTAGGTAATGTCACATGTTTTGATAATGCGAGTGACTTTAGAGTGTATGACCAAAGTCGTCGGATGCATGGTGATTTCAGAGACATAGTTGTCGCAAAAAGTCAAATTGTCCAACCGCTTTATGCCAAATCATCAAACTTTGACGATACAAAAAAAGACAAGCCATAAGAACAACCAGTTTCATGAACTACCGCATGATAATCGACCCATAAGAAATACCAATAATTATTAACAAAGTCAATACATATTTATTCTAAACCATACCATATCAACCACAAAGACATTGTCAGAAAAACACACTAACAAAACATACATAAATTGTAGTCTGGCGATTTTTTAGTGCTTTCCTCACCTCCCGGAGCCTTTACCAGTTGTTGAAAATTAGTTGAAATGAATCCTAAACATAAACCATTAAGCCCGCTTTCTTCAACATTGCTTTTTTACCGTCTAGAATCCTAATCATTCCCTTCCGCGTGAGTGTTTTTTATTCTAGAGTCTTAATCAGCAATGTATGTTTTTTTCCACGTGAGGTACACACGATTGAGTTTTACCTCATATAGGTCTGCATGCATGGGAGAAAGGTGATAGATTTTGTGTGGTGCCAAATAATTACATACAAGATTTGAGGCGAAGCTAATCTCATAGTCAAAGATGTGGTGGGCTCCTTTCCATATGAATCACATGACTTGTATATTTTATTGTCATAAGAGAAGGCGTAGAACTCCCACAAAAAGATATAAAGAATAACATCCTCACAAAATCCAATGAAAATATAAACCTATTAAAACGTATATTTTGGTCCATATAGTCACGTACCCAAAGGAACCAGTATTCTTATAGGAAATTGGTACAGGTCCCTCGCATCAACTTTCATGATCAATAAATACTCGCATTTATCAATTACACAATCAAGGAAAAATACGATATAAGAAGTGAGATGTATAAACCTATATATATAATTATTAATTTATCATCAATTACACAATCAAGGAAAAATACTCGCACTTAAACATAAAATTAATAATTTATCATCATATTTTAATTATCCATATCAGAAAGTAAGACAATTTTACAATAATAATGATAGAAAAGAACAATATGGTACATGAAGACACATGCTAGAAGTTCTTGCATAAGAAAATAAAAATAAAAATATTCCTAACTATGTGTAAGAAGTATTAAACCGACATCTTATGTAGAAATTCTGAGAAAGTTTATGTAGTTTCTTATATCCTTAAAATTTATTAGGATACACCATTGGAATTTGCAATCCTGTAGAAAAATGGCGGGCGATTAAGATGCCAGAACTATGTCGTCCATACATGACAATGTAGTCATCTTACATGACAAGACAAATAAAACTGAGAGATAGCATAATGACTTAATTGAATTGTACGGTTAAAAATAGTTAAACATAATACTCATCCATTATAAAATAAAATACACGATATTACTATTGTATGAAAAATATTTAATAGAACCTTAAAAATAAATTCATGTCAATTAATTTGAGATAAAAAAATATTTATGTAATAACATAACTGTTGGTCCGGTCATATATTTTTGGACAGGCTATTACTAAGACGTCATTCAAATCAATATGAGAATGTGGTGTATTTTTATAGCAAATAAAGGGAAGAGATGTAAAAAATTTGATAAAATTAAATTAAATTTTTCAATATTCAGTTGACCTATATATTAACGAGGATAAACTCCTACGAAAAAAGAAGGGTCGACAAAGAAGGGTCTAAACATCGTGGAATCATTGCTCAAGTAAACCCTAATCATTTAAGAATGTGAATATTAGCCCTGCATACTAATCTAAGGTGACATAAAACTACAAGCAATCTCATGATTTGAACTCAAATTGTATATACATGTTTAATATCATGCAGAAATTTCAAATATGTTCATTAATGTAGTGTGTTGAAATATCGTAATAGTCTTTCACCTAGAAACTAAATACAATTGAAAATCTCTTCTACGGATGTGATATATATTTACTTTATATATACATAACGGTGGATGCATACTACTTTCAATCATAAAATGTTAAGAATTTATGAAGGTATTTTCATAAATTTTGACACACAAAATATGGTGCTCTTCAATAAAACATAAATAAAGGTAGTGCCCTCGCATTTGCGAGGGCCACCATGCTAGTTATTCTAAAAAAAAGATACGCGTATCATTTTGCGCTATAACTTTGGCATTAATTCAATTCTATTAACAAAAAAAGATTTTATTTTCATATTAATTTAGATCCACTAACCTGTTATGCCAGCTCTATGTTTTTGTCGCGCTTCCTTCTTCTACAATGCTCTCTATTTAGAGCATCTTCCGGGGGCGCCCTTGCCGGTCCAATAGGGGTTCGCTCAGAAAAATGGCCTAACGCGGAGCTCCCCATCTGCCCCAGCGCTCCTCCCACACTCCACAGCGGCTTCCACCGCCAAACATTGCCATTCTCGATTCATCACAGTACACCACAGATGTTGAGCCTGACATGAGAGAAACAGACACATCTTCAAACCCCTACCAGATTTATCTGACAGAGGAATGCGCTGGTGCCCAGCTAAATGGGTCTAGAACAGGGCCATACACCCCAAACACCTTATATTCTTCTGGCTAGCACTACGAGGACGCCTCAATACCAAGGATAACATGACGCTAAAACAGGGTGTTCTGATGCTGGCTGTGAGATCTGCCCTGCTCTAGAGGCAATAGATCCGCCCTGCTCTAGAGGCAAATTCATCACATTGGTCTTCGCTGCAAGCTAGCGCAAGAATTATGGCAATTCTTGAGTCTGTGGGATACTACGATACAGTGCAACACAATTGAGGAATTTATCTCCCAAATCTACAACACTATGCAAACGTAAGGTTGGCTAGTGTGTTTCACGGCCTGTCTGCGCTCACTCTAGAAGGCCAGGAACACCCGAGTTTTCAACAACCAGTCCAGCTCGCCGATGATCATCCAGTGTCAAACAATTTTGGAACTAAATCTGTGTTCCGTCAGGTCATCAAAACAGAGTGAAGCAATTCTTCAATGGATTAACAAGTTGGAATAATTCTAATCTCGTCACACCTTTTTTTAGTCGTTCTGTTCTTTTGTTTTCTTCTTCGTCTTTCTTCTTTAGGATATGCCTGCTGCACAGTCGGTTGTAAAAACCTTGAGATATAAGGTAAAGTATCCTCTGCCTTTTCAAAAAAAAGCCATGGAGTGCAGAAGATATTTTCCAAATATTCAGCAACTCGACCACTTCCTCTCTGTATATTCTTGCAGGTGACAAGTGTATGCCACAAGTACTGCAGCTAGAACATGCTTAATGAAATGCATCCAGTCTGGTTCAACCCTAGGAATTACAAAAATATCTTGATGTTTCAATATATTTTGTTAGTAATCTGCAAGCATATTTATATGGTTTTGAGCATGAGAATGCATCTGGAATTGCTATAAAAAATACGAGTGCATTTAAACAGTGAGTTTTAGAACGGTGAAAGCATCCGTAAGTTCACACTATGTGTAGTATGTCATTAGTTATGTTTTAGAAATATCAGCGGATTTTTCTAATTACCTACATACAATTTGCATAGATTTTAGGGCCTCTAAAAACTGAAATATAATTATCCAACTCTACTGCTCCGACTTTTTGTGACTACTCATGTTTATTATTTCCAGTGATATATATAGCTACAACAACATGATAAAATAGGATTCTTGATTTCTCCTTATGAGCCAACTGGGATTAGAACCAATATTTGTTCAGATTAGCAGCATTTAAGCGATACGATGCCCCCTGCAGTGGCACCTCCTAAATACTAATTTTTAAACTGTGAACAAGTAGGACATCTAAGTACAAACTAATTTGAAAGAAGGAAGGGTGGATTATATAGTCGTGCACTGTTCCTTTAAAATGATAATTCAAACACTTGCAATTTTCAAACATATAAAATACATAATTTTTTCCTAATTTTTTTAAGAAACAATTATAATATTTCATCTTTCTTCCATATTAAATGGAAATTAAATAAATTAACCTTGCTGGCGTTTATTCACCATGCTTGTGCTTTATAATACTCAACATGTGAGCTCAAATCTCCTTAGTTTTCACTACTTAGCATGTGTTCTCATTTTATCTCTCTTTGTTTTTACTATTGCCAAGAGTACATATTAAGCGATATGTCGAGGTGCCCTGGAAAGATACAAATAATATCCACAAGAAGGATGGTAGCTTGCTTAGATATATAAACATTTTCAGGTATATCAACAGAAAGAGTTGTTCCCTTTTGATTTGGGCAAAAAATGTGGCTTTCCGTTTGTAGTATTATGTGGTTATATGCCTAGGCCAAATATTTCCATTTACAATATTGTCATTCTAGGAGGAAATTTAAGTTACAGTGACAACAAAATGGTCCTACGACCTAATATTGTTTCACTCATTTGGATTTGATAATTGAAAATCAGATGGTAGGCTAGTAGTTCTCTAGGCCTTTATACAACTACTCTAGAGCCATTTAGGTCAATATGTAATTGCTATGATCTACGTCCAGCTGCTTTGCCGTGCTACCCGCGTAGTGAACCGAAGTCATGACTATAGACCACTCTGTTCTGGAGAAAAATTAGATGTGCAGTGCAGTGATCTGAAGTTATGTCTAGATGAGGAGTTATTATTCCTTCCATTATGTAGTTTTTGGAAAAATACAAGCACGTCAGGAAATGTTGGCCTGGACACCTTGATGGGCATGCTTAGTGGGCTTGGTGCTCTGAAGATTGGTCTGCGGAAGAAGGCGGGAGCTAGGACTTTCTAGAGCATGTATGCTGGTACGCGCTGAGGGTCTGTCGGACCGGTTGTGCCACTTGCTCGCCATTGGGCGACTTTTTGAGGCCTTCAGTTTTAGATGATGCGCATTGGTGTGATGTCATGGATATTGGCCATGTTCATGGCCACCCCTTCATCAGTGTTGTAGGATTATCGAGTTGTTGCTTGTTTGGTGGGTTTCGTTTTGATCTTTGCAATCTTTCTTGTAAGGTATTGAGAATAATCTAATAAAATAGGTCATGTGCACCTCTTGGATGCAGAGGCCGGGGTGATCTCTCCCGTTTTGGAAAAAAGTGGGCTTGGTGCTGGAGGTGGATTTTAGATGTACCCACATTCATGTTCACTTTCCACTGCCAATTAGATCTCCAGCCTGTAACTAAAACCAGATCTGAGATTACTGATAAACTTTGAGCACGCCCAGTCAAACTTCCAATATCTTCCACGGTCCAGTCTTTTGACCTTATTGTGTCGCGATAAAGGGGCACTTCTTTTGGGCTTGTGCTTATAGAGAATCCTGCTTATGGGTTTTGGTGGGAAGAAACTCCAGTGGGGAGAAGCTCTCAGAAACCGTTCTTCCCCTTCATCTGAGCTTCTGAAATTTGGGCTTATTTGTTATGTTGAATTGTGTAATGTCTTTAGTACCCCTTAATTTGCTATGTTGTGAATCATCGATAAACTTGGGAAGGAAATATATGTTATCTATGTGGCTAAAGCTAGAAGTTTGTACACAAACAATGATCATTAAATGCTAAAACATATAGATACTACTCTAATACCATAGCACGACAACATCTGAACAATCAGAGCACCAGAAGCGTTGGGTGATCCATCACATGCATGTACATGAAGCATTAATGTGACATGGAGAGCAACACCACTGAGCGTGTCGTTTCCATGTATCGCGTTCTAGCAGCCGACCCACCGCTGGTCCTCGTCGTACACGTCATCAGCATGAAGCCATGGGCATCTGGTGGAGTGGCATTCTGTTGTAAATAGAGCTGAAAATGGGGGCAAATCATTTTAATGCTTCGGTTCTGTAAACCAAAAGCTCAGGCAACGGGTGCGAGGGAGTTTCTCGAATTGCACTGGGATTCGCTTCACGCTGAAAATAAGCGGGGCTGGTGCCGATGACTTTTTTTGGATTTCAGCTGCCCACGGCCTCGAAGCATGCCCAGAAGCTGAAAAGAAGTCACCCAAAGTTCCTTCACCAATATTGAAGTGCCCTATAAAAGAACCATAAAAAATCACTATGTTTTATATTTCTTGCACACGTAAAATTCCATTGAACACATATTGAAATTGCTACTAGCACGGTAGAGGAGAAAAAGCCAAGAGCAAGGGAAGACAGGCGAATAAATAAATCCCATTGTGCCTATACGAGTGGAAAACGCCAAACAACAAAAAAGGCGCGGCAAAGTGTGCGGGGTCCTTCTAGTCCACTCTAAATCTGCCATTTTCCCTTGTTGCAGCTTATCACACATGAAGTGTTCAACTGTGGTATATAAATACACAATTAATACACAATTACACATCAGGTTAATCTCACAGTCAATTACTCATCCTCGGTAGACTACACACCATACACCTTGTGATTGTCATTATTTGTTCTTAACTTTCATCTGTTGGTGCGGAAATATCTTTTGGTTCACGGGTGCATTTGCACTCATTGTCATAAAACATATTTCGAAATATCAAAAAATTGAAACAAATGTATACATGTACATTAAAACATTTTATGTTCGTTCACAAGTTCTAGAGATGAAAGAATATTTTATGTCTCATATATAAAAAAGACAAAAAATATCATGTTCTTTCAAACCGAAAACTTGTGAAAGAAAATAAAATATGCGAATGTATATGTAGATATTTATTTTGATTTTTTAAAACTTTTAAAATATATTTTTTCACAATAGGTGTAAAGTCACCCGTGAGCCGAATAGCCTGGTTGGTGTCCATATATACCTTCCACCGTGGTAGTACCAGCTATCCAGGATAGTTCCCATCCACATTGGTTTATTGCAGTGATAAGCTAGCCTGAGAAGCATACCAAAGAAAGATAGGAGCATATTATGTCGGATTGGGAGGCATCAGGGAATAATCAGTTCGTTGGTGCGAGGGGTCACGTGGAGACTTTTCTTTGCACTGATTGTTGATGATGCGGATATGCACAGCAAGAATAGTGTCGTTGTACTGGTAAATTGTCCTGATGTAAAATGTTGGCTTACCGTTGTTGGGAAGCACGAAATATTAGTAACAAATTGGCTGGATACTTGCTATTATTTCCACAAGTACTTAATTTTCTTGGCAAGTTTTGGTTTTGACAAAGTCTAGTCAATTCTTGGGTGCAAATCAAGCACGCTATATGACTATGATCTCCCTGTGCCTAAGCATTTGTCATACTCCGTTCTCAAAAGATAATACTACCTCCGTTCTAGAAAAAAAGGACATTTTTTAGAAGTCAAATGATGTCAAGTTTGATCTAATCTATACAAAAAAGACTGTCAATTGTTATAATAATATGAACATATAATGGGATAATATGTTTCAGAATGTATTGAATGATATAGATTTGACATCATAAATATTAATACTTTATTAATAATCTTGGTCAAACTTAACATTATTTGACTGCTTGGAAAACTCATATGTTTTGTTTTTAGAAACGGAGGAAGTATCTAATTCTCGTAGCATGAACCAGGGAGAGCTTTGAATAAACAATACTTTCATTATAACAATTAAGCAATTGGTCAAGGTTTACTTTTTTTAGTAGATGGTCAAGGTTTACTTTGCGAAGCGGCACATGCAAAACTCTCCGCCAAGGCCCATCACTCTCAAGTGGTGTTTTCCCGGGAGCTCTATACATCCACCTAGGCGGTGCACCCCCGTGTGGCTTTTGGGCAAAGGCCCATGTATTGCGGTTCTGACTTTCTGCCTGGTTTTTCGATTGTTAGAGCAAGGTTAATAGTATAGCCAGCTGCTGGCTATAAGCCAAATGTCATGTCAAAGTTAACTTAGAGCTAATATGTACAATAATGAGTTACAAAAATATACTACTTTAGCACTACATGGCCCACCTTTCATTCTCTCAAAGTGTCTAGGAGCACTCTTCTTCTCTCTCCTCTTCTCTCTCTTACAACTTGGCAAGGAAATAGTATTTTAATCCTTATAGCCAGCTGACTACGATTTATTGTACTTGCTCTTAGCTCATTTTTTGGTTTCGTGTCTAGATTTTTTTGGTTTTTGCTAGGTTTTTCGGTTTTTGAAAAATATCTAAATATGAATAATTTAAAATTTGAAAAAAAAATCTAGAATTCGAAATTTTTGAGCTATTTTTTTCAAAGTATAATCATTTTTCAAATACTGGACTATTTTGAAATTTGAACTTTTTAAAAATCTAAACAACTTTCATATTTGAACTTCTTGAAAATAATAATTTTAAATCATAAATAATTAAAAGAAAAATAAAAAAACAAAGAAAAAGTCTCACAGACTCCTCTAACTAACGTATATAGTGCCATTGATATGCCCTTTTTCAATCTCAAACGACCCCGCATTGTGGCCTAGCAGAATGATCAATCCCGAAATAAGAGGAGAAGCTTGTGCACGATCGTTTGGTTTAGCTACCAGATGTCCTACAAAGGTGTTGAAGGTTCTTTTTATTCCTTAGAACTATCGAAGGTTTCTCTAGTATGAGATAGTGATGTGGCCAAGGAAGGGGAGTAAATAACATGAAATCACTATAATTGGTGCCTACATTACAGAAAACCAACACTTAAATTTGTGTGAAGAAAACACCAATTTTCTAATAACGTACCAGTTAGTGTAGCTTTTTTGAACGGGAACGACCTTCAAAGTCCTCGAAGTTGCACTAAATCAACTGCGGGTACAAAATTACAAGGAGGTCCCTGGCATTACTTGCACTACAAAACCAAATATTTGAAGATAAGGTCTCCAGATTTATAAAAAAAACCTAGAACAGAAAATAAAAAGAAATCCGGTCCATCGTCTTCACCGCCGCATGTTGTTGACCTCAAGGCCCGGGCACCTGCGGCACCACCGGGGACGAAACCACTTGGGGCACCGACGACGCTTCCCACGCGGAGATAGAAGATCCTTCTGCCAGGAGGAAGATGAAGCTCAGAAGATTCTGAGTGTGGAGTGGCCCCTCTAGCCATAAGTAGTGTTGATAGCTGGCATCGCTTGCGTTCGCCACCACATGCAGCTTCAGAGGAGTATGACAGAGTGCGCCTCCCATATTCCCGTGGTACTCTAGGAAGAAGATACATCTACTCGACTTCCTTCCTTGCACCACTGAAGCTCCACCTAAATAGACCCCATCGTAGAGGGGCAATACTACCCCAAGAAATCCGAGAATGTTGCGTTGATTCTACACTCCCTCTCGCATCCATGGACGGTCAGGAACAGGCCAATCGTGCAGCATGGCAAACCACCTTGCCTCTTCCCTTGACTCCACGACCGGATAGAAAAGGCAGAGCTTGGCGACATTGATGCAACAAGAGGTGTCCAGCGACACTTGATTTTATTGGACGGACTAGAGGCCTCTCCCTCCAGTTGCAGCTCCATCCATAGAAGCAACAAGAGGAAGAAACAAGAACCCTAGAACTCACCAGATCTGGTGATAGAAATTGGTAGTTCCTCTCCAACTACTACTGGGCAAGAATCCCTCTACCGTCATAGCGTCACTACCCCTACAATAGGTAGCTACTCTGGTACCTTCCCTCCGCCATCTTCGGCAGTGCCGGCGGACAGAGCTCGGGGGAGGCCTAGTCTCACTCCTAGGACTCTCAACGGGAGGGGGAGATGAGCATGGGCGGAGTATGGGTCCAGAAAGTATTCCGTGCAGTTAGTGCAGTTCAACGAACTAACGAGTGAGCCCCGTTTATCAGGGGTCTCAGACTTCGGATGGCAATGGGTATCTGTAAGGGTACATTGTTCATATGTGTGTTTTGGTAATTAATGATAATTCCTATGTACTAATGTTTTTATTAAGCTTTGTATGAAGGAATATTCCATAGGTATTGCGTGTAGTCCATGTGTTAGATTCAAGTATGGATGCCATGAAGATATAGATATATCTTGACTATTGGCATCAAGAACATCGAGATTTGACGAGAAGAATATAATATGATCAAGAAGAAGAAATGAAGATGGAGCACTTGTGTGGAACTCAAATGATCCATGCTCTAGCTTATGTGTCAAGCAATGAATGTCTATGATCTTCAGAGTTTGATCTCAAGAGAAGAATTCAAGATTTGGCTCTAAGTTAGCGTCATGATAGTCTCACTGAGCTATGGGTGACTAAGATTTAGAGGACGCAATGTTAAACGTGGAGATTGACTTGGCCTAAATGTGGAGCCACCTAAGTGGGCTCGTACAAGCCCATGTTTCCCAACAATCCTCGTCCACTTTCATCCGCTCAACCAAACATAGGACAACCACCAAAAACGTGGATATCCCTTTCCATCCACTGGATATCCACTAAACCAAATGCCCCTGAGTGGATAGCTGCCCATCGGACTGTGTTTTTCCTGTCTGAGTTGACGTGCCTATCTCCAACCCTGATCAAAGAATATTGTTGAGCGGGAGAACGATGCATCTTGAATTCGAAAGAGGAGCTCGTGCGGTATTTCCGGTCTGGTCACTACTGCACATGTCTAAATATCTGCAGGTGTCATGCGCGTGTGACAGTGCATACACTGTAGATAGAGGAAGGCGGCACAGATGGCATCAAGATCGCCGTAGGGGATCATCGAGATCGCAGGTCCATGCGTTCTAATTTCCGTTACATCCTCGGTCATTCCCTTTCCGGAGGATATGGCAGAGAAACCGTTCCAGCCAACTGAACCAACCATTGGATCTTGCGGTACCGGCAAGCAGATTTATATTGGGGGGGGGGGGGGGGGGGGGGAGGGGGGGATCTTTAGATCGGTGTCACACTGTCACTTACTCAGCTAGGAGCTCACTTGTTTGTTATAATGCTGTTCGTAAAACCTCACCAACAAAACCCCTACAATTTATTGTAGCTCACACCCACCATGGTTGGTGGTCATTATTAGCTAGCCCAAATAGCTCTCTGTTCACCTTTGTTTATATATAGCGATTAGAATTGGATACCAGAATGATATATAGGTCATAGAAAACAAGTGAGTTAACCACCGTTGATCTAGAGCTCCTCGGTATAATTTCCCCCATTCTTGTTTTATTGAAGTCATGTTTCCTGGAAATACAAAAATACATTATGTGCTATGCACAACATCACAATATGTTAGATCTGGGAGGCGTCAGGAAAATACCAGCTTGAAGATTCAAGATATTCCGTGGTGCATCTACTCTACAGCATTACTACGTGATGGGTCGATGCACAATAGGGGATGTGTTGACAAGTGATTCTTAAAAGGAAGAGTACCAGAGCCGCCTTGTCTACAGAGATTACCCGTATGCTTGGTTTGATGCAAAATATATTGCTCGCTTATATCTGAGCAAGCCCAAAACTACAAGCTATCCATTGGTCAACTACTAAATTGCCTTGCTAATCTCTACATTGTCGATATTTGGCAAGTATTGGTCATGTCAAATTTCGCGGTTATATGTCCAATATCATACAATTTTGTTTTTTAACACCTCAAAAATTGTACCATTAGGTTCTTATAAAATAATCTCGCGTTTTCAGTTCATGAGCATAGTGAGCAGTTTTGAATACTCCCTCCGATCCAAATTAATTGACTCCAATTTGTCTAGATTCGGATGTATCTAGACATGTTTTAGTGCTAAATACATCCGAATCTAGACAAATCCAAGTCAATTAATTTGGATCGGAGGGAGTAGTTCTTTTGTCTCAGTCGATGGAGACATGGTTTGGATGACCTGTATCCACCGGCCAAAAGGCATCTGCTTTACCACCATGGTCACTGGCGTTCCATAGCCAATATATGCTCTCGTCAATTGCAATTTACTAGCACACAAAAAAATTACAGTTTACTAGCACATCGCGGAGAAGTGAGAATGCTCGCAAAGGTGTCACGCGATAGGAAACCACGGTGAACGATCAGCACAATGACCACCACATCAAAATGCATGTTAACTGCTCTACAGAAAGCCACAAACTCTTTCAATGGGTTCCCCTTACAATGCCGGCAAATGTGAGGAGGGAGTGTGGTCGTGGTGGCTGCAACAAATGACCTAGGTTCAAGATTTAGTCGCCAGCGAGCTCCAATGCCCCACAATCAAACTGGAGGCTGAGCACTTCAGTTAATTGGGGAATTTATTCCGAGGGCGAGGATGCATGGCAAGCTTGTACCATCATCTCTTCTGGGCGTCCAACATTGGTCGACTTTGGCATCGCGTCCGGTAGCTTCCGTACAAGTGCTTACAGGCTGTGGAGATCGGTTGAACACTTTGTTAGCTAATATAGTGACATTATTCTCTTTTCTCATTTACCGCACCGTTGCCTCATCAGGTTGCCTATGATATTGTGCAAATTAGAGCCAAGCGGATGTATTTTATCTTCAACTGTGTAGTAATGAATGCAGGAAATGTAGAACTGCGCAATCGATGATGCAGGTCCTTACTCCTACAAGTGTTTCAGCAGCTACAGAAAACGGCATGGGCATCAACACGTGCTGTCATTCAACCGTGGAAACCATCCAAACCGGCTAGCGGCAACCTAGTTCATTTTCTTTCACAATTTGATTTCTTGCCCCAGATCTAGTACACAAAATTGAACTAACCCAAACCGTGTCAAACCATCAAACCGTGTATACAGTATACACAGGCCTATATGTAGCAAAGCCTAGCTGAATTCAACTTTAACACCTACACCTACAGGCCGACCACCGCAAACACATGAAGTGTTCAACTTACCCTCTTAAGTTTGGGAGGGGGGGTTGTACTGGAGTAAGACTCATACATAATTACACATCAGGGTTGAGCTCAGAGTCAATTACTTATCCTCACTACACTACACACCATCCACTTTGTGGTGGTCTTTATTTGTTCTTAACTTCCATCTGTGTGCATATATACCATCCACCGTGGTACTACCAGCTAGCCAGGATAGTTCCCATCCACGGTGGTTTATTGCAGTGATAAGCTAGCCCGAGAAGCATACCAAAGAAAGATAGGAGCATATCTAGACACAACATATATCTATTTTGACACAAAAAATATAACAAATATTATGTCGGATTGGGAGGCATCAGGAAAAAATCAGTTAGTTAGTGCGAGGTGTCCCCGGGCGACTCTACTTTGCATTGATAATTGATGATGCTGATATGCACAGCAAGAATAGTGGAATGTACCTGTAAATTGGCCTGATGTAAAAATTTATCTTACCGTTGTCCGGAAGCACAAAAGATTAGTAGTCGATTGGCTGCATACTTGCTATTATTTCCACAAGTACTTATTTTTCTTGGTATGTTTTAGTTTTGACAAATATAGGCTAGCCAATTTCTAGGTGCAAATCAAGCACGTTCTATTACTATGATCTCCCTGTGCCTAAGCGATTATCCTGTTCAGTTCTCAAAAGATAATACTACCTCCGTTCCAAAAAAGAAGGCGTATAAATTTTCTTAAAAGTTAAATAATATCAAGTTTGATCAAATTTATACAAAGAATATCAATTATTATAATACTATGTGGATATAATGGGATATATATTTAATAATGTATCGAATGATATAGATTTGACATCATAAATATTAAGATTTTTCAATAATCTTGGTCAACCTTAACATTGTTTTCTCAGAAAACTTATACGTTTTGTTTTTCGAAACAGGAGGTAGCATGAACCAGGAAGAGCTTTGATTAAATAGCACTTTTTATCATAAGAATTAAGCATTAATTGGTTAAAGTTAATTTTGTAAAGCGGCAAATGCAGAAGTCTCCGCCAAAGCCCATCACCCTCAAGCATCGTTTTCCTGGGAGCTCCTATAATGGACCTTTTTTATGAAAAGGAGCATATATTAATATCACGATGATACCAATTGCACCTAGATTCTGCAACAACGCAACACCCTATTGGCATTACGGATGCACACAGCCAAAAAAAGAAGAAAAATTACAAAAAAAAAAGTCCCGCTACAGCGATAAGATCCTTAGTAGAAGCGACACTAACCCCACCGGAAGTCCGGAATAACACCAGAAGTCCAATATCTCCAATAGAGACACCTTCAAGAAGGAAACAGAGCACAAACACCGTCATCGCCTGATCAAAGATCATAGGTTTTCACCTTGGAGAAAGTTCTCGCTCACAAAACAATGCCTTCAACAAGGTCATTGTCAGGTACAACCAATTAAGTTTAAACCTTGGATTTTCACCCTGTAAGGTAAGACTGTGAACTCCTCCTGCTGCCAGCCCCACTTTCCGATGTCGCTGCTACAATTCACGAATCACCAAGCCAATTCCTCATCGCCACCAGGACTCGAGCCACCATAGCTAGTCCACAAATCTTGGCTTCCATAACATTATCCGCACACTGACTTCACTATGGAACTAAAGACATGTTCCATGATGGCAACAGACTGCAGAGCTTCGCCTCGCTCCCTCTGAAACCAAACGGTCAGAAAAACAATGGTTGCGCGTGACCGAATCTCATCTGTTCCAGCAATCTCCAGGCATGAATCCCATGGGAGTTCCCCGGCGGAGCCTTCCGGAACTCGACACTGCCACCAGATCTATGGAAACATGCTGAAGGCAGATCTTCGTCTTGGCGTGAGAGAAACCCTAGGACTGCGCCCCTTCCAGCAGATGTGACCCGCGTCACCATCCGCCGAGGGAGAACCTCCATCAAAGCCCGAGGCCGTTGCCCCGGCTTCAGACCCCGCCGCCATCAGATTGGCGTCGGGGCGACAACCATCTGCCGGCCCCGTGGGGGAGAGGCCACCACGCGAGGAAGCAGCCCCGCGGCCACCGTCTGCCGGCGTCCTTCGGTGGCAGCCTGCGGAGAAGTCGGGGGCGGCGGCGGCTCTAGGTTCTGCTGCCCCCCCCCCCCCCCCCCCCCCCCGCCCCCGAGAGCAGCGCGTGCGGTGGCTTAGGGAAAATACTACTACCGCTGGGCTGGATCTGCTCCTATAATGCACCTAGGCAGCGTCGACATTGCAAATCTTAGCTGAGTTACTCGAGCTTTCATGCGGGTTCCTGCTGACTTTCTGTTACGAGTAAGATTTCAGAATGTTCCTCTGGGAGTATATACAAACATGAGGTACAATCAAGCTAAAAGTTGATGAGGTCTTTAGCCTGTAGGCTTAACATAGGTCAATCCAAGCTACTGAGAGGTCCACAAAAGGATCACCACGTTTTGACTGGTACTACAGATATAATCAGATTCTTGTAAAATTTTCTTTGATTTTAGTATCGAGCCAAGTACACGAGCTCACTTTGTCGGTGGAGTACAGGCTCACCAAAATATACAATTTATTTGAAAAATATAGCAAGTCAATAGATTTTTTCAATGCCACACACCATCCATCTAGTCATTGAGTTATTGTTGCTTTTGTTCTTCCTAGCTACATACCCATCAAGTATGCGTTCGTATTCGTATGTATATATAGCTCCTGTCAACTGTGAGAAGCAGACTAAACAAAGATATATATCCAGTGTGTCTGTATGCACAGACAACTCATCTCAAGTGAGTCGGCCATTGTGCATAGTGCTCGAGAAAATTTCCCTCGATTTTATCTTGTTAAAGTCATGTTTCGACATAGTAGAAAGCATATTTTCGGCTACAAATGCGCACAATCTCAAAAATGATAGAGATGGGAGGGATCAGGAAAAGACCAGCTTGTATATTCCAAATTTCATGTGGTGCTTTTGCTCTGCACTGTTACATTCCAAGACTGTGATGCACAGTGGTGCTCGTGCAACGAAGACATTGCAGAATCAAGCCTAACCGGAGACGTGCCTTGGCTAAATGCTTGGTAGTTCTGTCTCGGGGGCCAAGTGCACGACAACAAAGTGGGGCTTGGTACACGCAAAGAAATCTCAGACCCACCCTAGCACGCCTTATGTCAGAAACCTGTTCCTCGCCCAATTGAGCTGGAACTGCTCTTGATTCTTGATCCTTCTCTGTGCTCTCAAGGTTTGAGAAGACTACGGGAACCTTATGATACTGAAGAACTTGGAACCAAATGGAATTAATTGAGGGTTGAATAAAAGGGGTTGGTTACTTTTCGCCGAAAACTGAAGAGAGATTTGTGGCGAGTCTATGAACCAAGCGTTCATTCTCCACTAGTTCACCCAAATGAATGAAGTCATGCATCTTCATTAGAGATGGGAGCATTCCGAAAAGATCCGCCTGTACTAGAAGTGAAATTTCATGCGGTGCATGTGCTCTACACTGTTACATTACAAAGCCCTGATGCACAATGGTGTTCGTGTAACAAAAGCATTGCAGAATCAAGCGTAACTAGAGACGTGCCTTGGCTACAGGTATGGTAGCTCAGGTAGTTCAGTCTAGTGCAAGACCACAAAGTGGGGCTTCGTACACGCAAAGAGATCTCAGACCCAACCTAAAATACCTGACATCGGTGACTCGCTTCTCGCCCAACGAGACTGAACTGCTCTCTATATTCTTGATCTTTCTCTATTGTCTCAGGGTTTGAGAGAATAACGAGAACATGCAACTTTCGGGTCTAAAAATAAATTTCTATAAAAGTGAATTGTTTTGTTTTGGAGAAGCAAAGGAAGCAATAGATCAATATTCTGAATTATTTAGATGCGAACAAGGTCAATCTCTAATGACGTACTTGAGGATCCCGATTCATTATCAGAGACTCACTAATGCGGAATAGAAAGCGGTTGAGGAACGGTTATAGAAACGTCTAAACAGCTGGAAAGGAAAACTCCTATCAGTTGGTGGAAGACTAGTTCTGATCAATTTTGTTCTCACCAATATGGTCTTGTATATGTTATCCTTCTTCCAAATGCCAAAGGGAGTTTTACAACGGTTAGACTACTACGGCTCGAGATTCTTTTAGCAAGGAGATTCAGAAAAAAGGAAATATAGGCTGGCAAAATGGAATGTAGTCTGCCGTCCAAAGGACCAAGGGGGCTTGGGATCCATGATCTTGAGGCCAAAAATACTGCACTACTCGGAAAATGGCTATTCAAGCTATTAACCGAGAATGGAGTATGGAAAACTCTGTTGAGAAGGAAATATATAGGCTCAAAAGCGATATCCCAATTATACTAGAAACCAGAGGATTCTCGCTTTTGGGCTGGTCTAATGCATGTGAAGAATTCTTTCTTCCGCTTTGGATCTTTCCTTATCAAGGATGGTTCGGAGATTAGATTCTGGGAGGATTCCTGGTTAGGGAATTTACCTCTCATGGAACAACCCGGCTTTGTACAACATAGCACGTAACAGGAGTCATACAATCGCCGAAGTGTTAAGCACTTCTCCTCCTAACGTGGCTTTTAGACGAGACCTCATTGGTGCACGTCTTGCCTCTTGGCACGCTCTATAAGTGGTTAGCAAATGTACATCTAACATATGAGCATGATGAATTTCGTTAGAAGTTGACCGAGAATGGAAAGTTCTTAGTTGACTCCATGTATAAAGATTTACTACATTCTGACATACCGGTTCAAAAAACAAACACATCTAGAAAATAAAGATACCATTGAAGATTAAAATTTTTGCTTGGTATCTCCGTCGTGGTGTGATTTTGACAAAAGATAATTTGGTTAGGCGTAACTGGCAAGGAAGTACAAAATGTTGTTTCTACCACTGACGAGGGGTAACCTCGGCAATTCCCATGATGATGGACTTAGGGTTTCGTGGAAAAGAGAACGCTGGGATTTCGTCGGATGTCAGGAAAACAATGGAGTCAAAGTCGCCTGAATATTTGAGAATCACACTATTACAAGTTGCCTGGGAGTTTTTCGGTACCCTCGCTTGGGCTTATCCAGTCCTATATATAATAGGTCGGGTCTCAAAGTTGTACGCGGATAGGTTTCATACACGCGTAATTATAACACCAATACAATGTCGGTTCATAGTCACTTTCCTAATATAATCAAAGTCTTTGTCAGTTGCTTCCTTGGGCTATCATCTGAAATCTTTATGGGCCGGAAGCCTTTTACCCAATGTAGGTAGTAAATCATGAGCATCCGAATAGTCATACCTATGTCAGTAGCCCCCGAGACTCTACTTGAGCCGTAGTTTCAGGTTGAGTCTCAAAGTTTCTTTTTCCTTCTTTTCCTTTATGTTTTATTTCTTTATTCTTTATTTTTCATAGGGATTTGGTACAACGAGTCTGATGCTTCCGACGGATCAGGAATCAGTTAATTGCTCCTGGGCAAAAACAAGGTTGTCCTACATCAAATTTAAGTCCCTAGGCCTGAACTCGAAATTTACTACTAGCGTAATTCAGTTCGGGCCGCTGAGATCTTATCGAATACTAAATCCCAGTTTCTATTTTTATCGGTAACCAACGTGTCTGTCGGGATTTTTCATCGTATCGTCGATACGGATATTTTTCTGGCAGAGCGCATTCTTGTGCGATTACCAGGCCACACAGGACGAATCCTGGGGTCTTACCTTCATGTTTTGAACATGGCGTTCTGATTTTTGTCGCGTTGATTGCGATCCGAGATTTTTATCTTTTTTGACGGCTCAAGAACTTTTTGTTTTTCTGTGATTGCTCTCGACAGGAGTATCTGCTGAAGATTTTTTCACTTGTCTTTCTTTATCAGGTGCGCGCCAGCGCTCCTGATAGGAGTAGCCCCCGAGGCTATGTTCGGATATATGTATCAGAGCATAGGCTCAAAATTTTGAATTTATGGCGTCAATGTTTCTGTAGATTTTGTTGGGTGCACGACCACTGCTCTCGATAGGAGTAGCCCCCGAGGCTACAGTCGTAATATTATATATTTGATTGTAGTCTCAAATCTTCTCCTGGAGGAATTTATTTCGACTCCAGTTTTAATTTCTCCGGGTCATATTTCATATAGCGAGCCACAATTTCTGCAATATCTCCGTTGTGACATTAGTAATGACGTATTTTATGGTGCTGATTTCAGAAAAACACGTCCTGACGGGACGTGTCGAACGTGGGGCATCCAGTAGTAATGATGACGCATGATAGCGTATTCAGTGGAGATTTTTGACTGCACGTCCACTCTTCGCGCGAACATCGAGGCATCACACGATGTCTTCCGTTTTTTACTGCGGCCATAACTTCTTTAGATATTTCCTTTACGGAATCCTTGTAACATGTGTCACCACCGTATGATCTTTTGTCAGTTCGATTTTGCATCAAACGGTTCAGATCTCACGCCTTTGCTCTTTATAAGGGGAAGTATATGTGTTTTACTGTTTTACCTCACTTACCTCTTCTCCATCTTCTTCCTTGCGCTCTTGCCCCCTTGCTAACTCCTGCTTTGTGCTCGTGTTCCTCTTTCGCCGCCATGGGCAAAAGCAAAGCTGGTACTTCCACTGCTGCCGCAAAGGCCACCGGGAAGAGAGCCGTCGGATGGGCTCCTACCAAGTGCACGGTGCGAGATCTCCGTGAGGCACGGAACTCCGGCCATCTGGCGGAGGGTACCTTCAAGCTTCCTGGAGACGAAGCTGCTCCCATCCTCGAGCTTGGCTGGAGAGTAATGTTCCTCTCCTTTCTTTTTCATGGCCTTTCTCTTTCGGTCCATGAATTTCTTCGTGGTCTTCTTTTTGTCTATGGCGTGCAGCTGTATCAGCTCACGCCTAACTCTATTCTTCATGTTGCTTGTTTCATCACTCTTTGTGAGTGCTTTCTCGGGATTCATCCCCATTGGGGCATGTGGAAGCACTTATTTTATGTTCGCCGTAACGCCACTAACACCATTGTCCATGACGTTGGTGGCACCATTTTCTCTGTTTGTTCCGACGTGGATTACTTTGATTTTAAGATCACTGACTCTGTCCAATGCTGGAAGTCTAAGTGGTTTTATATCAAGGATCAACCACTTGAAGGACAATCTTTCGGTTTAGCCCCCTTTGATCCTAAGAAACCTTGCCGCAAATTTGACTCCTAGGATCAACGTCCTTCTGCCGAAGAAATGGTTGAAATCCATCCCTATATTGATTGCATTTCAAAACTGCTACACGAAGTTGGCAAGGAATTGTCGGGTCTCCAGATCCTGGCATATTTTTTGCAGATGCGTGTCCAACCGCTTCAAGCTCGGCTTTCTAGCATGTGGGCATATACTAGGAAGAAGGACCCGATGAGGATTTCCTCAGAAGACCTTACCCTCAAGGTATATGAAAAGAGGGTTCGAAACTTCACCACTCTTACCAAGAAAAGCTCGGTTCCATCCAACTGTGTTGTGGAGCCTTATGGCAAGAAAAACCGGCTCCCCGAGGTAGATTTTTTTGCTTTCATCTTTCCTTCTTTTTATTTGCAGATGGAATTTTCCTCTATCAATGACTGGCACTTTTTCCCTGTCTTCTGCTTGTGTAGGACTTTGATCACTTGAGCTCACTTCCTCCTCTCCCTGGAAGCGGTGAGCCCCCTGTCCATCCTTCCGCATCTGACGATCTTCCTATGACTTGGACTGCCGCGGATGAGGAAATGGATTTTTTTGCTTCCGATTCTACGTCGAAGATGCAATCTCTTCCGTCAGCTCGCTCCGGAATTTTCTTATGGAGCGTGCCAGTGATAACAGGAAGCGTCCCTATGCCGTACAAAGGGTCGAAGACTCGGATGACTCAACTGCTTTCAAACCGTTCGATGCTACTCCAGTCTCGGCTGCTCCCTCATAGATGAACTTGTTCCGCTTTGCGCAGGATGTATCTCCGTAAGTGTTTGACTGCTTCTTTACTACTTTGTCGGGTAATTCTGTTGCTGATGGTTTTCCCAAGTGTTTTGTTCTGTTCTCTTGCAGTGATGATGAAGATCCTCCTGCGTCTCACCTTCATGCATCTGTTGCCTACTCTGCAAAGAAATCTCCTCCACCGTCGACGGAGCCAAAAGAAAAGCTTGTGTCTTCTGTAGAGAAGATTGTTCAGAAAAACGTCGCCACTTCGTCAAGGCCGCCGCCGCAAAAAGGAAGAAAACGGCTGTTAAAGGTGTGGCGATATCCAAAAATCCTGTCGTTGTGGATATGAAAGATGTAAGTCACTATTCTTCAGAATTTTTCTGCCCGTAGCTTGTTTTTACTTTTCCTGATATCCTTTGATGTGATGTTCTTCTTCAGCCTTTGATGCGTGAGATGGTTGATATGGCCTCTCGCTTTATAAAAATCCGCGATAAAGCCGAAGAACTGAAAGGTATGTCCCGTTCATCTTTGGGATCTCTTTTTGAATGTTTCTTCTCCACTTTTTCATGATTTATTCGCGCAGCTGCCGCCAAGGAATCCGGAGTTATTCGGGATGAGGCGATGAAGCATGCCGATGATCTGGAGGTCAAACTTCGGGCTGCTGAGGAGGCTTTGGAGGAGGCCAATCAAAAGTCGAGAACTGACGCTGAAGAAGTGGTCAAGCAAGCCGTTGTTCGAGATGAAAATCTTTGACCTCGCCTGGAGGCCCTCAATGATTCTTTGACCCGTAAGTTTTTTTGTCTTGTGTGGTTTTACTTCATTTCCTTCCTTCTGTCATCAATCTTTTCCCCTGTTCCTTATCTTCAGAGTTAACTAGCCAGAACCTGGTGCTACATGGAGGCAAGAAGGTTGATCCTTTGTCGGATGCTTTTAGCACCTTGGAGGCCAACAACATTCATGGGCACAACCTTCTTGTCCGCTCCCGCCGTGCCTTCAAAAGTCTTCATGCCGAAGTATTCCCAACTAAGGAGGTGCCGAACAACTTGAATGATCTTGTCACTGTCTTCGGTGCCGATCCCAGCCCCTTGTTAGTTATAGCTTGACGTAGTCGAAGAGTGGTGCCGAAACTTCAATGGCACTGGATATGGCTCACGGCGAGACGGTCGACTGGGAGAAGGTTAGCTCCTCTGTCCCAGTCACCTCCAATGGCCAAGAAATTGACTTGAAGCCTCATATTAAGAGGACTAAAAAGTACTCTCGACTGCTTCTGGGTCTAATCTCAGGCTCGGAGAAGCCAGCTGCCCCTTCTTTGACGGTTGATCCTTCTTCGGCTACTCCTGCCGTTCTCGTAGCTAGTGTCCCTTCTGCTAGTGCTACTCTATCTTTGAAAGAGACGGCTTCATAGGCTTTGTTTTGTAATCTTTATCGTGTCTCCCTTGCTGTTATTGTAATGAATCTTTAACTTATCCAGCTCCTTCGTGCTTGTTTTTACAAGAAAGCAACTTTTAAATATATGCGTATGAGCTTGCTTTTGTATGCTAAACGTTTCATATCTTTCTTATCTTGCTAGATTTTGAATGAATCTTCGGCTCCTTCTAGATCCGCCCAACTGTCCGATGTCGTTCCATCTTCCTCTGTAGTAGGTGCGACCAGTACCGCCATCGTGCTTACGGTGGACCCGTCGTTGTATGCTGAAAAGATTGAACAGGTGAAAAGACTTGAAAGAAAACTTCAGGTTGTTCAGTCAATGGTGGATGTCGCCTAATCTAAAACATGCCAGGCCCTTGATCGCGAAGCTTTTTTCTTGGAGGAAATTTCTAGGGCAAGTGAGAAGCTATTATGTAAGTTTTTTCCTTCTTCTTTCTGTTGCTCCTTCTGGCCTTTGGGAAACCAATATTTTCCCCCTGATTTGTAGGCATTCAATTGGGCAAGAGGGAGGAAACCCAATGATACATTGAAAATGTATCTATAATTTTTGATGTTCCATGCTTGGTTTTATCCACTTTCTTGTGTTTTGTCCACACTTTGGAGTACTTTTCATATGATTTCTTGGACTAACCTATTAACAAGAGCCATAGTGCCAGCTTCCTGTTTTCTGCTGTTTTTGGTTCCACGAAACTCAGAAAATGAATATTCTCGGAATTGGATGGGACAAAAGCCAAAGTGCCTATTTTTCCGGAAGTCATCAGATGCCAGAGTACGAGATGGAGAGGGGCCAGGGGGCCACCACACCACCTGGCCGCACGGCCCAGCCTGGCCCGTGCCAGGGGGTGGTGTAGCCGCCTCCAGCACCCCCTCAGCCTCCCCTTCCACCTATAAGATGCCCTCGATACGAAAACCCTAAGTACCCGATCAAAAATCCACGAAAGAGTCTGTAGCCGCCGTCATCTCCATCCCTAGATCGGGAGGGATCTGAAGCTCTTCCCGGCACCCTACCGGAGAGGGGAATCCACCCTGGAGGCCATCTTCATCACCATGCAAGCCTCCGGTGTGATACGTGAGTAGTTCATCCTTGGACTACGGATCCATGTAGTAGCTAGATGGCTGGTTCTCCTCCTTTGTGCTTTCATGTCTAGATCTTGTGAGCTCCGTTCATGATCAAGATCATCTATTTGTAATTCTGCATGTTGTGTTTGCGGGGATCCGATGGATATTGAGATGCTATTTCAGATTGATTATTGATTCTATCATGTCTTTGTTATTTGTGATCTTGCATGCTTTCCGTTGTTAGTAGCTATCTTGGCCAAGTAGATGTTAGCAACTCCAAGAGTTAGTATTTATGCTCGATAGTGGGTTCATGCCTCTGGTAATTTGGGGAAGTGACAGAAATCTCTAAGGTACTAGATGTGCTGTTGCTACTAGGGAGAAAACAACAATCCTTTATTCATAGAACAATCGTATTGTTTACTTTACACGCAGTTCGTAAAGCAATAATCTGTTGCTTGCAACTTAATACTGGAGGGGGTTCAGATGATAACCTGAAGGTGGATTATTAGTCATAGATGCAGTTAGATGGCGGTTTATGTATAATGTTGTAATGCCCAATCAAGTCTTAAAGGAGTCAAGATGATTAGTATATGCATGTATTGCTTTCTCGATGTTTGTCAATTGCCCCACTGTAATTTGTTCACCCAGCATGTTATCTATCTTAAGGAGAGCCACCTCTAGTGAACTATGGATCCCGGTCCTTTTCTTTTACATACAATCTACAAACTGTTTACTCCTTTGTGTTTACTTTATGCAAACTTTTACTTCTTTCCATTCGATACGTTTAATCCTTTGTTTTCCGCAAAACACAGTGAGATTGCAAGTTGGGGACAAAGTTCTGTGGTTGTGTTGTGCAGGTCTCCATGTTGCTACTAGCACTGGTAGTGCGCCCTGCCAAGGCTCAGCTAGCAACACCTTTGGGGTGTTTCCTTGCTCCTAGTGGTTCGATTAAACCTTGGTTTCATAACTGAGGGAAACTTGATGCTGTGCTCATCATACCTTCCTCTTGGGATTCCCAACGAGCTCTACATCAACACCGCACCAGCACTTTTCTGGAGCCGTACACTGAGCCATCACCCAACCCTCTACACAACCGAATGCAAGCTCTTGTGTCTGCCTCCCGAACTACCGAGTCAGATTTTTGGACCGATCATCCTCGTGCATATGTTGTCGCAGAGTTGGAGCAGTTTTTCAAGTGCTGCCGCAGATCGCTTACCCTTGTCTATAATTCCATGTTTCCTCGGGATCCTCAACCTTAGACCCTTGCGGATTTACTTGCGAAGTTTCGACAAGGTGAAAACATTCATCATTTCGTGAAGCTTCAACTTGTGGCGGGTGCCAAGCTTGCACTTTCTTGGGTACATGTGCATCATCCGACGCTGGACTTGGATGATGTATCTTTGTGGCTGCCTCCCCATTCCAGTGGTGGCCTTGTTGATATGGCGCCTCATTACGCCGCTGCTCGTAGTCCTGCCATTAGGATTGTTCGAAGATGCTTGGAGGCAGACGAAGAATTTTTTGTAGATTTTCCTATTTGATAGCTTGCTTGCGCAGCCTTTGTACTTTGTAGAAGAAATATTGTATAGAGCCATTTTATTCTTGTCAAAAAGGTCGTATGTTTCATACGAGATTTTGATTGTATATTGTATTTTTGTATGAGGACCCGGCGAACTGATGTCTCTCTTCATGTGCCGTATAAATTTGTATGCGAAGAAGTACTTTCTTTATTCATTGATAAACATAAACGGATACATTGGGAGGGCGTGATCGCCTGGCCGTTCGCCTTATAACCCTGTTAGGGGCTAGCATTTTTAGCACCAGGTATGCGTAGTGAGGCACTGCCATGAACCTAGCGAAAGCTGGTCGTCCCAGGATCGTGTGGTACTGAGATGGCCAATCCATAACTTCGAACTCTAGCTTTTTGCGTCTGAAGTTATTCTTTGATCCGAAGACTACGTTGAGGTGGACTTTGCCCAATGGAATTTTGGATTTTCCTGGAACTATCCCGTGAAAAGTTGTGTCTGTGGATACTAGATTTGTCATGGACCAATTCATAGCCCACAAAGTTTTGGCGTAAATCAGGTTGATGCTGCTTCCTCCATCCAAAAGAACTTTGCTCATGTCGAACCCGCCAATTTGTGCTTCAACTATTAGCGTTGATTGGCCTGGTCGAGGGACCCGTCGCGGATGATCAGCTCTGCTGAAAGTAATTTCCTGTTCTGACCAATGCAGATAGTCTGGTGTAGGAAGTGGCTTTGTGACTGCCATGTTTACTTGCCTAGTGATCAACTTCTGTGTTCTATTGGAAGGTGGTCCTTTCTGGATCATTGACATTGCTCCTTTTGACCTGGGGTACTCGTCGTCTTGATGTGTTGTGCTTTGTAGCTGTCCTACTAGCGGATGCCCCTATGGTGGTGGTGCTGTGCTGACAGCCAAAGCACCTAGTGCGGTAGCGTAGCCTCGGTTTGCTGCTTCAGTTTCCCTTGCGTTGCATAGCTCTTGCATTTTTAAGAATGTTCAGCAGTCCTTTAGGAGGTGATTTGATCGCCTTTTCCATGTCGAGTCGACGTAGTAGTGCATATTGCAGGGTCCTTCCAACATTTGTCCTGCTGACATAGGTGGGTCTCGATTCGTCGGATGGTATCGTTGTTGTGACTGGCTTCCACTGATGTTGTCCCTGTTGCCACGGTATCCACTGTTGTAGTTGTTGTTCCGACGGTTGTCCCCTCCAGAGAAACTTGCTGCAACGTAACTTGGTGTATGGTACCCATCATTTGTTCGTCGTCTCTGATCATTATTGCGCCTGTCCCTGTCGTCTTCGGGTGAACGGGCGCTTTTGTTGTGTACCGCGTCCTCTCCATCAGCCCAACGATTGGCTATGTCCATCAGCTGCAAAATTGTCTTTGGCTTGGTCCGTCCTAGTTCTTCGATGAACTCCTGCCGACAAAGTCCATTGTTGAAGGCGTCGATTGCTCTTTCATCGGATATGGATTCAGCCAAATTTTTTATGATGTTCCACCATTGGACGAAAGCTTGTATTGATTCTCCCAGCTTTTGCTTGCAGGCCCGCAATTGCTCCAAAGATGTGGGTCGCTTGAATGTGGACTAGAAATTCCCAATAAACTTGTCCTCGAGGTCGTTCCAACTGCTGATAGAATCTTTGGGTAATTGTCTTAGCTAGGAGCATGCCACGCCGGTTAAGTTCAGCTGCAAGCTTTGCATTGCTGTAGCTTTGGATCCGCCTTGTAGTCTGACGGTTGCCAGATAATCTGTCAGCCAAGCTTCGGGTTCTTGGAGCCCATCATACTTTTGACGATCTTGAGGTAATTTAAAGTCTCTTGGTACCGGAGTCTTGAGAACCTGTCGAGTAAAGCAACTGGCTCCGCATAATTCTTGCTCTTCCTCGCTTTCGCCATCATGATATCTTCAAGTGCTATGCTCTTCTCTGGACCGATCAATCCTTCGTTGAATGATGTTGTTTCTTGCATCATTTCGTGGCTCTGACTCTGAAAAATGGACCCGTTGTGGCGATCGACATCGTCGGGTACGTCCCACTTGCCGAGGGCTGCTGCGACGGTGTGGGGATCTATCAAGCTGTCGCGTGGTTCCTTGCTCTTTTTGCACGAGATATTCTCCTACCATGCTGAGATTTATTAGTGCGGAGCAGTGGAGGGACGCATGAGGATCGTCAGGTGTGGGCTGAGTTGTGATCAGATATATTTGCGCGGCCACGATAGCTGCCTGAGCCGTTTTTTCCTTGATGTTTCCTGCTTGATCGATCGACATGAACGATAGCTCAAGATCCCGGATGAGTTCGCCTCTCTCTGCTTCAGGTATATTCTCCAATCGACATGTTCCTCTCCTTGGCGGTCCTCCTCCTGTTATGCTCCTTGATCCTCGAGTGGAGCTTAACTGTGCTCGTTGTAGGCTAGATTCGTCGACTACTCTTTTCCTTTCATCGAGTTGTCTCTGCATCCTAATTATGTCCCCCTTATTGCGATGAAGCAGGTACTGGTATGCTAATAGATCCTCGTGTGAAGCGTCTGCTGTCATCGGAACTACTCCTGAAATTGCTTCCCTTGCTTTTTGCCATGCCACTGTTGGTAGCCAGAGAGTTTGCCTCTCGCCTCCACGTGGTTCTTCTTCTTCTCGAGTTTCATGGTTAACTATTGGGTCTCCCCGTTTCCTTGTCTTTCTTCGTTGCTGTGACCTCCTGCATTATGGCTTGAAAGAATATCATCGGGGTTAAAAATTGGGTTACCGTTGGAGTCTTGCTGGGTCGAGGCGTCTCCAATGATCACGCATACTTGGTGCTGAGTGATACATGGACTAGTGACATCATCATATGAACCGAGGGAGACATTGTCGGGTGAACGAGTGAAGTCCATCAGTTTTTTTCTAGGGAGATTTCTGCCATCCTAATTCAAAAGTCGATGCTTTCGCTGCTTTCTTCGGATTCGGAATTTGTCGGGCTTGCTTGCATGGTGGGGTTAGCTGTTATTCTGATCCGAAGGAGAAATTGTGGTAAAAACCATCAAGGTCCCCTAGATCCATCTCAATTTGCTCGCTTTCTACGCTTGCTTCGATCTGTGTTGTGGCATCCATGGAGGACCAGGCGGAAGATGTTGATACCGCCGTAGGGATAAGCTTTTCCACCGACAGTTTTGATGTGATCAGGGCCGAAGGGTGTGATTCTTGCGGGTCTTCTACTTGGAAGTGGAAGCTTCCGATGATTAGATCAGATCCGCCGTTGAAATCGGCGGGTACCAATACAGGGGTGGGCGAGTGTGGAACTTCTTTTGTCGGGTTGATGCTTGGTGGAGAGCGGTCTGCCGAATCCGTGGTTCCAGCGTTCAGACTTCCCACAGACGGCACCAATTGACGAGGGGTAACCTCGGCAATGCCCATGATGATGGACTTAGGGTTTTGTGGAAAACAGAACGCTGGAGATTTCGTGGGATGTCAGGAAAACAATGGGGTCAAAGTCGCCTGAATATTTGAGAATCGCACTATTACAAGTTGCCTGCGAGTTTTTCGGTACCCTCGCTTGGGCTTCTCCCGTCCTATATATAATAGGCTAGGTCTCAAAGCTATATGCGAATAGGTTTCATACATGCATAATTACAACACCAATGCAATGTCGCTTCGTAGTCACTTTCCTAATATAATCAAAGTCTTTGTCGGTTGCCTCCTTGGACTATCATCTGAAATTTTCATGGGCCGGAAGCCTTTTACCCAATGCAGGGTAGTAAATCATGAGCATCCGAGTAGTCATACCTATGTCAGCCACCATGAAGAAACTATCAAACATTTGTTCTTTTAGTGTCAGTTTATGTGTTTCTATATGGCCAGCCATCCAAGTAGCCTCAACCTTGTATCAACCACGATTAGTAGCCAATATTTTTGGTAACTGGTTGCACAATATAGATAACAAGGATAGGATACATATACGGGTGGGAGCGATTGCATTACTATGGTCACTGTGGGTATGTAGAAATAATATGGTTTTTGATGCTAAAATGTCTTCACCCATGCAGGTCATCTTTCAATGTGCACATTTACTCCGGGAGTGGTCTACTCCTCAAAAATCGTAACACCGCGCCCTTTATACCGAGGTGTCTATGCGGTTATGTTGGAAATATGCCCTAGAGACAAATAGTAGTAAGGACTATTATCATATTTCATATAGTTTATGATTAAGTTTTATATCATGCTATAACTGTATTGAGTGGAAACATCAATACACGTGTGATATACAAACAACCAGGGGTTCCCAGTGAAACTCTAGTCACTGGTTCATTGGTCAACAGATGATCATGTTTCCTGATCATGTGGCATTTATGCCAGTTGGAAATGAGGTCATCTCATTCGGAGAATGAGATGATGAACCAATACCCAACCTAAACTTCGTGACCCGATCATGTCACGAAGTTCAAGTTACGATGATTAGAAATGGATCCCCGTAGACTATTCCTTAGACCGTGAGGCTATATCAATCACTGTCTCCCGAGGGTGCTTAGATATCATCAAACGCCATCTGGTAAAACGGTGTTATAAAGGTGTGTTCAGGTATTCGGAGGAAACCGTAGAGGCAATATATGTCGAGAGCGGGATTTGTCCGTCCATGTGACGGGAAGATACTCAAGGGCCCACTCAGAGAAGTTATATCCAATAGCTGCGCAGCGTGTGATTAGATCACGGGGATATCACTTGTCGGAACGAGTTAAGTAGCATTGTTCAGTAACGAGATTGAACCCGACATGCTGATGTCAATGATCCGATCTCGGGCAATGCAAGTATCGAAAGACAAAGGGAATAAGACACGACAGTCCCGGTTCAAACGACGAAAGATCTTCATGGAACGCACAGGGGTTACATGGCCATCTAGGTCCTGTTGGAGATATGCCCTAGAGGTAATAATAAATGTAGTTATTATTATATATCTTTGTGTTTATGATAAATGTTTACATTCATGCTATAATAGTATTAACAAGGAAACCATTAATACTTGTGTGATTTGTAAACTTAATTTGAAGTCCCTAGTATGGCCTCTATACTTCACTAGCTTGTTGGTTGATTGATGATGTGGTTTCTTTGTCATGAACATTGAAGATGTTATCAACAACAAGATCATATCGTTAGGAGAATGATATGGTGGACATACTCCTATAGACAAGCGTAGCATAAAGATCAAGTCATTTCAATAGTTCAATTGCTATATGCTTTCTGATACATAGTAACCTAATTCCTTCGACCATGAGATCATGCATATTGCCTTTACTGGATGGATGCTTTGATGTCATCAAACACCACACCGTAACAGGGTGGCTATAAAAGTGGCATTGGGTGTTCGGAAAGTATTGGTTGAAACACATGGATCAAGAGTGGGATTTGTCCATCCACATGACGGATAGATATTCTCTGGGCCCTCTCGGTGAAATGTCATCCAATTAGCTTGCAAGCATGTGACTTGGTCACAAGGGATCACATATCACGGGAACGAGAAAAAAGTACTTATCAGTAACGAGGTTGAACTAGGTATGCAGAGATACCGACGATCATGACCTCGGATAAGTAACATATCGTGAGACAAAGGGAAATTGGTATCGTATGTAAGTGGTTCATTCGATCGCAAAGTAATCGTAGAAATATGTGGGAGCCATATGAATTTCCAGATTCCTCTATTGGTTATTGTTCGGAGAAGTGTCTCGATCATGTCCGCATAATTCACGAACCGTAGGGAGACACACTTAAGGATTCGACGTTGTTTGAGTAGTTATGGTATTATGAGAAAGAGACCGAATGTTGTTCGGAGTCTCGGATGGGATCCGGGATATCACGAGGTGATCCGGAATGGTCCGGAGAATAAGATTCATATAAGGAAAGTCCCATTTCGGAGTTGGGGAATGGTTCCGGTGTTTTCATCGGGAACATTCTAGAAGGTCCCGGAATGTCCGGCACTCCGGGGGGGAAGGGGTACATGAATGTGTCATTGCAAGATGGAATGATTGCATCATGTACTAGGTGTTCTCGCTGTCCAAAATAAAGGGTTTATTTAATTCCTAAATTGGAAAAGTCAAACGGCTAATTTGAAAGTCAAACTGCCAATTTTGGGAAGTGGGAAAAGAGGAGGATTGGTGGAGGCCGAATTGGGGGAGGACTCCTCCCTTGGCCGGCGCCCCACCAAGCCGACTTGGGGAGGGACTCTCCTCCCCATGGCGCAGCCAGCCCTCCCACCTATATAAGGAGGGGCAGGGCTCCCCTCCTAGCACACACAAGTTCCTATCCTCTAAACTAGAAACTAGACCTAGACCCCGGTTTAGAGCTGTTTCGGTTTAGAGCCTTCTAATTGGTTTAGAGCCCTCTAATTGGTGTGTCTAATTACTAGACCACTAATAGCCTCTCTCATAAGCTCCACCATACTCGCACCGGCTTAAGGCGAAGCCCTGCGGGATCTCCCCTCTACCTCCGGTACCACGCCGTTGTGCTGCCGGAATCGCGAGGAGAGTGCTACAACCTCCGCTGCCTGCTGGAACAAGGGAGAGGAAGGTCTTCGTCGAGTACCGAACGTGTGACCGACTGCGGGAGCGCTGCGGGAACGCGGCGCCGGAAGGATCGTCTACGCGATCTTGAGATCGGAAAGAGTACGACTACATCACCCACGAGAATCTGCTCTCGTTAAACACTTTGGAATCTTCGAGGGTGAGTTATTCCATCGACTCGTTGCTACAATCTAGTAGATAGATCTTGGCTTGTTTGTTTGTATGCGATAGAAAATTTTTGTTTTCCATGCTACGAACCCCTACAGTGGTATCAGAGCCGTGTCTATATGTAGATCTGTTGCACGAGTAGAACACAATGGTCATTGTGGGCGTTGATGCTTTTATTGTAGATTGCTTTTTGTGTACTTTGCATCTTGCGGTATGTTGGGATGAAGCGGCCCGGGCTAACCTTACATGACATCGTTCATGAGACTTGCTCCACGCTTAACATGCAACTTGTATTGCATAAGTGGCTTTGCGGGTGCCTGTTTCTCCTAGCATAGTAAAGATCCAATTTACAACGGGTAATCAACAATGCTAGTATCAATGTTGTGGTTCTTGTTCGTAGGTTAGAACGACACTTATGGAAAGCCCCAAACCACGTAAAATATGCAAAGAAAGTAGAAGCGTCTAACTTTGTTTTGCAGGGGTGTGCAGTGATGTGATATGGCCATGATTGTGATTATATTTGATGTATGCAATGTTCTTTATTGTAAGTTGGCAACCGGCAGGAGCCATATGGTTGTCTTTAATTTCTGTTAAGGCCTGCGTGTCTATTCAAAATAGTTGTAATAGTTGAAGTTGGCGGACGACAACCATGAAGAAGCGTCATTGACCTTGATGCTATGCCGGTGATGATGGAGATCATGTTCGTGCTTGAAGATGGAGATCGGAAGCACAAAGAAGAAAGGCCATATCATATCACATATTATGAATTGCATGTGATGTTAATCCTTTATGCATCTTGTATTGCTTAGTAGACGACGGTAGCATTATAAGATGATCCCTCATGCACATAAATTTCAAGTTCTAAAAGTGTTCACCCTTAGTATGCACCGTTGCCAAAGCTTGCTGCTTCGAAGCACCACGTGATGATCGGGTGTCTTTGATTCCGCGGGTGACTACAACGTAAGCAAGCCAGATTTGCTTATGCGGAAGCTAAGGTTTGATCTTGACGAGCCTAGCATGTACAGACATGGCCTCAGGAACACGGATCGCCGAAAGGCAAAGCATGAATCATATAGTAGATATGATGAACATGATGATTGTTCGCCATTAAAACTATATCAGCTCTCGTGATGATCGGTGTTGATGTAGTGGATTTGGTTCGTGTGATCACTAAAACAATGTGAGGGATGTTGTTTTGAGTGGGAGTTCACCTAGTTTAATTTCATTAATTAATTTGAACTCAATTTGTCATAAACTTAGTCTAAACTATTGCAAATATGTTGTAGATCAATGGCAGCCCCTACCATCAATTTTAATGCGTTCCTAGAGAAAGAAAAGTTGAAAAACAATGGAAGCAACTTCGCGGATTGGTTCCGCAATTTGAGGATTGTCCTCACAGCTGGTAATTTGACCTATGTGCTGGATGCACCGCTAGGTGACCCACCTGCAGCTGATGCTACCGATGAAGTAAAGAATGTTTACCTCGCTCGGAAGAATCAGTACTCCATAGTTCAGTGTGCTATCTTGTATGGTTTAGAATCGGAGCTTCAGAAAAGGTTTGAAGAGTCAGATCCATATGATATTGTCGAGGATCTCAAATTAATCTTTGAGACTCATGCGGCAATTGAAAGTTATGAAGCTTCTGAAAAGTTCTTTAACTGCAAGATGGAAGAGGGTAGCTCCGTCAGTGAGCATGTGCTTAAAATGTCTGGGCACGCAAATAAACTTCAAAGTTTGGGTATAGTGATTCCTAATACTTTGGGAGTTTACCGCATCCTCCAATCACTACCACCAAGTTACAAGAACTTTGTGATGAACTACAACATGCAGAACATGAACAAAGAGTTGCCAGAACTATTTGCTATGTTAAAATCTGCAGAAGTGGAGATCAAGAAAGAGCACCAAGTGTTGATGGTCAATAAGACCACCAAATTCAAGAAAGGCAAGTCTAAGCAGAAGGGACACTTCAAGAAGGGTGGTAAGAAAGTTACCACGCCGACGAAGAGGACCAAGGCTGGACCCAAGCCTGATACTGAGTGCTTTTACTGCAAGGGAGAAGGTCACTGGAAGCGGAATTGCCCAAGGTACTTGGCGGATTTGAAGAACGGCAACATCAAGAAGAAAGGTATATCTGATATACATGTTATTGATGTGTATCTCACTAGTACTCGTAGTAGTGCCTGGGTATTTGATACTGGTTCGGTTGCTCATATTTGTAACTCGAAACAGGAGCTGCAGAATAAACAGAAGCTAGTGAAGAACGAGGTGACGATGCGCGTGGGAAACGGATCAAAGGTTGATGTGATCGCGGTCGGCACACTACCTCTTCATCTACCATCGGGATTAGTTTTATACTTAAATAATTGTTATTTGGTGCCTGCGTTGAGCATGAACATTATATCGGGATCTTGTTTATTGCGAGACGGTTACTTGTTTAAATCCGAGAATAATGGTTGTTCGATTTATATGAGTAATATGTTTTATGCACATGCACCTTTGATAGATGGTCTATTCATATTGAATCTCGATAGTGGATATACACATATTAATAACATTAAAGCTAAACGATTGAAATCAAGCGATAACTCGACCTATATGTGGCACTGTCGTCTTGGTCACATTGGAGTGAAGCGTATGAAGAAACTCCATTCCGATGGACTTCTTGAATCACTTGATTTTGAATCACTTGAAAGATGCGAAGCATGTCTGATGGGTAAAATGACTAAGACTCCATTTTCTGGTATGATGGAGCGAGCTACAGACTTATTGGAAATCATACATACCGATGTGTGTGGTCCAATGAGTGTAGCATCGCGCAGTGGTTATCGTTATGTTCTTACCTTCACGGATGACTTGAGTAGATATGGGTATATCTATTTCATGAAACATAAGTCCGAAACTTTCGAGAAGTTTAAGGAGTTTCAAAGTGAGGTAGAGAATCAACGTAACAAGAAGATTAAATTTCTACGTTCTGATCGTGGAGGTGAATATCTAAGTTACGAGTTTGGCGAGCATTTGAAGAAATGTGGAATACTTTCGCAGTTGACACCGCCGGGAACACCACAGCGTAATGGTGTGTCTGAACGTCGTAATCGAACTCTCTTAGATATGGTTCGTTCTATGATGTCACTTACAGATTTGCCACTATCATTTTGGGTTATGCATTAGAAACAGCCGCATTCACTTTAAATAGGGCACCGTCTAAATCCGTTGAAACGACACCGTATGAATTATGGTTTGGGAAGAAACCTAAATTGTCGTTCCTTAAAGTTTGGGGATGCGAAGCCTATGTAAAGAAGTTACAGCCGGACAAGCTTGAACCCAAAGCGGAAAAATGCGTCTTCATAGGATACCCGAAGGAAACTGTTGGGTATACCTTCTATCATAGATCCGAAGGCAAAATCTTCGTTGCTAAGAATGGATCCTTTCTAGAGAAGGAATTTCTCTCGAAAGAAGTGACTGGAAGGAAAGTAGAACTCGACGAGGTTGTCGAACCTTCTCTCGAAATTGCGAGTAGCGCAGCACCGGAAGAAGTTCCTGTGGTGCCTGCACCAATAAGAGAGGAAGCTAATGATGGTGATCATGAAACTTCGGTTGAAGTTACTACAGAGCCTCGGAGGTCAACGAGAACTCGTACCACTCCAGATTGGTATGATTCCGTTATGAATGTCATGTTGGTGGACAACACCGATAACCCCGAGACATATGAGGAAGCGATGATGAGCCCAGATTCCAATAAATGGCAAGAAGCCATGAAATCCGAGATTGGATCCATGTACGAAAACCAAGTATGGACTTTGGTGGACTTACCGGATGGCCGGAAGGCTGTCGAGAACAAATGGATTTTCAAGAAGAAAACAGATGCTGATGGTAATGTTACTGTCTATAAAGCTCGACTTGTCGCAAAAGGGTTTCGACAAATTCAAGGAGTTGACTACGATGAGACTTTCTCACCGGTAGCGAAGCTAAAGTCTGTGAGGATTATGTTAGCAATCGCTGCATATTATGATTATGAGATATGGCAGATGGATGTCAAAACAGCATTCCTCAATGGAGACATTGATGAAGAGTTGTATATGATACAACCCAAAGGTTTTGTCGATCCTAAAGATGCTAACAAGGTATGCAAGCTTCAACGGTCCATCTATGGATTGAAGCAAGCATCCCGAAGTTGGAATCAACGTTTTGATAAGGTAATCAAAAGTTTTGGTTTTATACAAACTTATGGAGAAGCTTGTATTTACAAGAAAGTGAGTGGGAGCTCTGTAGCATTCTTAATACTGTATGTGGATGACATATTGTTGATTGGGAATGATGTAGACCTTCTTAATAGTGTCAAGGAATATTTGAATAATAGTTTTTCAATGAAGGATCTTGGCGAAGCAGCTTACATATTAGGCATAAAGATTTATAGAGATAGATCGAAACGCCAAATATCATTGTCACAAAGTACATATTTGGACAAAGTTCTAAAGAGGTTTGGAATGGAAGATAGCAAGAAAGGGTTCTTGCCCATGTTGCCCAATATGACCTTGAGTAAAACTCAAAGTCCGACATCGGCAGAAGATAGAGAAAAGATGAGTAAGACTCCCTATGCCTCAGCCATAGGATCTCTAATGTATGCCATGCTATGTACTAGACCCGACATCGCATATGCTGTTAGTTTAACTAGCAGATATCAAAGTGATCCAGGAGTGGATCATTGGACAGCGGTCAAAAACATCCTTAAGTACTTGAGAAGAACTAAGGATATGGTTCTTTCTTATGGAGGTGATGAACAGCTCGTTGTTAATGGTTACACCGATGCTAGTTGGAACACCGATCCGGATGATTCTAAATCACAATCTGGATACGTATTTATTTTGAATGGTGCAGCAGTTAGCTGGAGGAGTGCAAAGCAAAGCGTTGTGGCGAGATCTTCAACTGAATCGGAATACATGGCTGCTTCGGAGGCTTCACAAGAAGCGATATGGATGAAAGAGTTCATTACAGAGCTGGGTGTGGTTCCAAGTGCGCTGGACCCAATGTCTATCTACTGTGATAACATGGGCGCCATAGCCAATGCGCAAGAACCAAGGTCACACAAGAAGCTGAAGCATATCAAGCTGCGTTTCCACGCTATTCGAGAACATATCCAGGATGGGGATATAAAGATTTGCAAAGTACACACAGATCTGAATGTGGCGGATCCGTTGACTAAACCTCTCCCGAGGGCAAAACATGACCAACACCAAACTGCCATGGGTGTTCGGTATATTACCATGTAATCTAGATTAGATGACTCTAGTGCAAGTGGGAGACTGTTGGAGATATGCCCTAGAGGTAATAATAAATGTAGTTATTATTATATATCTTTGTGTTTATGATAAATGTTTACATTCATGCTATAATAGTATTAACAAGGAAACCATTAATACTTGTGTGATTTGTAAACTTAATTTGAAGTCCCTAGTATGGCCTCTATACTTCACTAGCTTGTTGGTTGATTGATGATGTGGTTTCTTTGTCATGAACATTGAAGATGTTATCAACAACAAGATCATATCGTTAGGAGAATGATATGGTGGACATACTCCTATAGACAAGCGTAGCATAAAGATCAAGTCATTTCAATAGTTCAATTGCTATATGCTTTCTGATACATAGTAACCTAATTCCTTCGACCATGAGATCATGCATATTGCCTTTACTGGATGGATGCTTTGATGTCATCAAACACCACACCGTAACAGGGTGGCTATAAAAGTGGCATTGGGTGTTCGGAAAGTATTGGTTGAAACACATGGATCAAGAGTGGGATTTGTCCATCCACATGACGGATAGATATTCTCTGGGCCCTCTCGGTGAAATGTCATCCAATTAGCTTGCAAGCATGTGACTTGGTCACAAGGGATCACATATCACGGGAACGAGAAAAAAGTACTTATCAGTAACGAGGTTGAACTAGGTATGCAGAGATACCGACGATCATGACCTCGGATAAGTAACATATCGTGAGACAAAGGGAAATTGGTATCGTATGTAAGTGGTTCATTCGATCGCAAAGTAATCGTAGAAATATGTGGGAGCCATATGAATTTCCAGATTCCTCTATTGGTTATTGTTCGGAGAAGTGTCTCGATCATGTCCGCATAATTCACGAACCGTAGGGAGACACACTTAAGGATTCGACGTTGTTTGAGTAGTTATGGTATTATGAGAAAGAGACCGAATGTTGTTCGGAGTCTCGGATGGGATCCGGGATATCACGAGGTGATCCGGAATGGTCCGGAGAATAAGATTCATATAAGGAAAGTCCCATTTCGGAGTTGGGGAATGGTTCCGGTGTTTTCATCGGGAACATTCTAGAAGGTCCCGGAATGTCCGGCACTCCGGGGGGGAAGGGGTACATGAATGTGTCATTGCAAGATGGAATGATTGCATCATGTACTAGGTGTTCTCGCTGTCCAAAATAAAGGGTTTATTTAATTCCTAAATTGGAAAAGTCAAACGGCTAATTTGAAAGTCAAACTGCCAATTTTGGGAAGTGGGAAAAGAGGAGGATTGGTGGAGGCCGAATTGGGGGAGGACTCCTCCCTTGGCCGGCGCCCCACCAAGCCGACTTGGGGAGGGACTCTCCTCCCCATGGCGCAGCCAGCCCTCCCACCTATATAAGGAGGGGCAGGGCTCCCCTCCTAGCACACACAAGTTCCTATCCTCTAAACTAGAAACTAGACCTAGACCCCGGTTTAGAGCTGTTTCGGTTTAGAGCCTTCTAATTGGTTTAGAGCCCTCTAATTGGTGTGTCTAATTACTAGACCACTAATAGCCTCTCTCATAAGCTCCACCATACTCGCACCGGCTTAAGGCGAAGCCCTGCGGGATCTCCCCTCTACCTCCGGTACCACGCCGTTGTGCTGCCGGAATCGCGAGGAGAGTGCTACAACCTCCGCTGCCTGCTGGAACAAGGGAGAGGAAGGTCTTCGTCGAGTACCGAACGTGTGACCGACTGCGGGAGCGCTGCGGGAACGCGGCGCCGGAAGGATCGTCTACGCGATCTTGAGATCGGAAAGAGTACGACTACATCACCCACGAGAATCTGCTCTCGTTAAACACTTTGGAATCTTCGAGGGTGAGTTATTCCATCGACTCGTTGCTACAATCTAGTAGATAGATCTTGGCTTGTTTGTTTGTATGCGATAGAAAATTTTTGTTTTCCATGCTACGAACCCCTACAGGTCCCTCTGTTGATCATTGGTGCGGGAGTGTCCAGACCATGTCTGGAGTGTTCCCGAATCATAGGGTATCACGCTTAAGGGCTTGATGATGCTTAGAGAGTGTTTATGGGATTGGTAGAATCACCGAAGAAAAGAAAGGAGAAAACTAGAAGGGTTTCGGTAAGTCCGGTGGATGTCCGGAGTGGAGGTGGAAGGTGTTCCATGGCCACGGAGATTAGATAATGTGTGAATGAATGTTAAATATTGATTTAATCATTTATTCATAATTATTTAATAAAGAGAAAATAAATTAGAAGGTCAAAAGGCTTAATGGGCCAATTTCCGGAGGGAGAAGGCCCATGAGGGAAAGGAGAGAGGGAGAAGGACCAAAGGGGGTGGCCGGCTGGGCCTTGCCCCCCTGCGGGGCCCACTAGGGCTTGCCAGTGGCCTCCCCTCCCCCTCCTCTCCTTTAGTCCCACCCCGGGACTTGAGGGGAGGTAGTACCTCCCCTCCCCCTATATAAAGTGGGGTATATTGGCCTAGAAAATACACCCAATAATAAATAAAGGTCTCCCTACTTTTGGGAGGACCTCCAATTGATATTTTTTCTCTCTCCCCTCTCTCTCGTGACCGTGGTCCCAAGTCTGGACGGCGCGAGCGAGAAACATCTTCACCGCGGAGCGCCATTGCACTGCGGGATTCGGATCCGGGAGCTCTACCTCCGCAACTGCTGCTGGATCGGGGAAGCGAGAGTCATCGTCAGGCACCGGACATGTGTAACTCCCACGGGGTGTCACACTTGAGGCACTCAAGTCGTTGGAGCCAGAAGGAGCGCAAGGACTTCATCACGACCTTGAGGTCGGCTTCGGCTCGTCTACATCAACCACGCTTTCGTGAGCGTTGACAACGCTTTTCGGTCTTCAAGGGTAAGTTCGCGAAAAGCCTCTCCCGTTATTGTATTACTAATAGATAGGTCCTGGCAGCTTCAGGGGTTCAGGGGCGTAGAGTAAAATTTATTGTTTTTATGCGCGGAACCCCTACAGTGGTATCAGAGCTAGATCTATGCGTAGTAATGCTAGTACGGGTAGAACACACGAGATGTAGCGTGTGGGCGTTGATCTTTTGGTTGTTACCCTCCCACGTGTACTTGTGTATACCACAGTAATGCTTGATGAAGTGGCCCCCAACCGACTTTACGCGTTCATTCGCGAGACTGGTCCACGCTTGACATACAGCTTGTACCGTATAAAGTGGCTTAGGGGGGTGTCTGTCTCTCTCGGATTAGTTGGTATACCATTTGCAACGGAGGGCCCCAAAAGGGGTGTAGTATAGACAACTACTTTATCAGCATTGTGCTGAAAGTTCATAGGTAAGAACGGTTCTTGTGCGAAAGCCCATTCAGCCACGTAAAACATGCAAAGATAAAGTAGAGGCGTCTAACTTTGTTTTGCAGGAGGGTGTTGCTTTGTGATATGGTTGTGGCAAAGGTAAAGTGATTACCTTTTGTTACATAGTAGTAGATAGTCATGAAGGTGATGAACTACCATGCCGGAATGACACTGGTACCCTAGTGTCTACGGCGCCAGAACCTTGGCGCCGGAACCCGGTGACGACGGATGGAGATCACGACGTGAAGGACCATATCACATAGCATTTACATTCAATGTTATTGTTTGTATGTCTTATTGTGTGCTAGTATTAGATACTCGACGGTAGCCTAATAAGATGATCCCTGTTAAAATAACCACGATTGTGTTCCCCCTTAGTGTGCACCACCAAGAAAGTTCTTCGGTATGAGGCAGACCGTGATGATCAGGTGTCAGACATATCTATGTTCGCATACAGTGGGTGCAAGCCATGTTGCACAGCGAATACACTAAGGTTCAGTTGGCGAGCCTAGCACGCCACAGAAGCGTGGCCTGGGAACACAGATGGTCGAAAGATCGAGCACGAGTTGCATGAATAATGTGACCGACGTTTAGCGTCCACCCTTGAACCCACATTGATGGCCGTGATGATCGGGGGAGATGTGGCTGATAGGGGTCGTGTTATCACTAGAAACCCTCTTTGGGGATAGGTGTTTCTGAGTGGAGTTATTATTAACTCATTTAATTATAAACTTAGTCTAAATTCCTTTTGCAATTATAAATGTAGAAAATGGTTTCTGCCGAGATTACCTTTCCTATCGACGATTGGTTAAAAGGAGAGAAGCTAAAGTTAGATGGATCCAACTTTCCTGCATGGGTCATACGCCTATTTGATCTCCTTGGGGAGAACGATGTAGCTGACTACATGACCTGCGAGATGTTTTTGGAGCCACCCTATTCTCATGAGACCCAGGAGCAGGGGATATGCGTTGTCGTCGTCGTGTGATGGCCACATTTATATCAGTGACCATGCGCCTCGGAATGGAGGATGGGTTATGGCCAATAGTGGGGAGCCTCAAGCCCCGAATGGTCATGGCACATATGAGAGCACATTTCGTGGAACAAGTGCGCATGTGGGAGTATGAGCTGATGGGGGACTTCCTCTCCATAAAGATGGAGGAGGGCTCCTCACTGGATGAGCACTTATTGCGTCTCTACGATGCGTATATGAGTCTGGCATACTACCTGGACAACTGGTACTCAAGCTCATTTGTGATGGGAGTTGTGCTTCGGTCGCTTTCTCCAAGCTTCCAAGCACAAGTCAGGATCTGCGTTATGAGAGGCGACACGGAAACACTGGATTTCCTTGAGTTTATATCACATTTCAGAAATGTGATAGATGAACCCAACGTCGCTAGAGTCGTCAACGACGAAGGTATATATATTTGATATACAGTTTTATAAATGTTATAATCTTGCAAACACATGGCAGTGTTAAGTATATCTGATACTTGTTCTGTTTTACTGAAAACAGGTCCTTCTGCATGAGAGGTGCTTGCTGGAGATGAGGTGACGTTGCGTGTTGATGGCGAGCATGATGATGACGGCCAACGACACTCTCCCTCGATATTTATCACTTAGTTTGTGTTTAGGATGATTTGTGTAATCGAGAGATTTGAACTTCTTTAGTTTGTCTCACATTTCGTGAGACGGTTATTCATATGAGTTTGTAACAAACAGTTGTTCTGCTTTTATGAATGATTTCTATTCGTGTTCATATCTTGTTTGACTATGTGTGAATTATCCTTGTTGTTTGAAACTAATTGATAATGCATGAATATTTGTAAAATATTAAAATGCCTTGTTTGAAATACCCAACTTAATGATATTTCATTAATGAATGAAACCATTGTTTAAATTCAAAGTTATGTGATAATATGTGAAAGTCATTCTATTTCTTTTCACATATAAATCATGCCTAAGTTCGGCAAAATAACTTGAACACCGTGTATTACTTGAATACAATGTGTTTAATGAATAGTTAAAAGTAAATACATATTCGATGTATTGGATTTTAACATCAATGGTAATTATCATTAAATGATTGTTTAAATGTGTAAAGTAAGTTTACCAAAGGAAACATGAATATGAAACTATTTTGATTTGATCAAAGTGTTTCATCAACAAAGGGTATAAATATAAAAGAGAATCCAATTACTATGATTTGATCAATAGTAATGAAATTCAACTTTATAAGAATGGCATAAAAGAAATTGTGAAATGCAAAGTGTTTTGAAACATCAAAATACAAAGCATCACAATATGATATAAGATATCAAAGGGGGTTGAATAGAAGACACTAAATAAATCGTTGTAGTGTATATGTAGAGACCATTATTAGTTTAGAAATAGTTAGCACTCAATTAGAATTAGCGAACCATTAGAATTCGTGAAAGTTTTGGGGTTATTCGATATAACCAAAACAATAGCGAATAAGTCCTTGTAGCGTCTTCATTGGAAACTTTGAATACGAAATCCATAGCTGAAACCAAAAGGAAAGCAAAATTCATATTGCTTGGATTTTGGTACATTCTTGAGAAAGCTCACTTCTAGTGATGTTTCTCAATTATGAGCAAATGGAAATTAGTGTAAAACACGATGAGGATTCAAAACCCTGCATCAGAGTATTGAGAAGCGCAACGGACATCGTTCCTGAACGATTCTCTTCACAGAAGGAAAGAATCAATGATTTTGATCATTGTGTTTTTCCGTCCACTATTGTTTTTCACTACATAAAGTAGGATTCAAAATGTAAATCCATATCTTGTATGGAGACATTTGTGAATCACTTGTCATGATTTTTGAAATATGACATACCTACGAACTACAAAGGAAATAATGGTAAACTAGAATTATAAGAAATCCTAATAGTAAAATTCCCTTGAGATTAGAAAGCAATTCATTGCTGAATCTCACAAGTAAAAAGGAGTTACTTGGAATTTTCCCAAATGACTGCAAAGCCATTAGGAAAAAGGGGTGAATGACAAAAGCACAATTTGTCAAGCATTGGACAAATTCAAATGAATTTGATTCATGTATGCTAAATGTCTAGTGGATTTAAAACTAGTAAAGTACTGGTATCTCATAATAAATCTCCAAGTTTGATGTTTAATCAAAGGATTTTGAAATTGTTCAAAATAGTTAAGGAGATATGCAATTTGCATAAAATTGAGTGGGAGCTATGAAAGTCTTCCTAAAACAATATGTGATTGACATATTTTTAAGTGGGAGCAATATAAGACTTAAATTCAAATATGTAGGAACATAGTTTGAGTACTGACTCGTACCCAAATATGTTAGCAACATAGTTTGAGTGGGAGCTTATAGGAGTAATTCTTAAGTAAGTTAAGGTTGAAAGCGCAAATACTTATAAATAATGATTTATAAGATGTAGAAGTTGATAATAAGTGTATTATGATATTATGTAGTATTGCTTAAAGGATTCTGAAAGCTGTTTCAGAATAGAAGTTAATTAAGGAACTGGTCCTTAATAACTCAAATTAGGAATAGCATTAAGTTTAACATCAATGGTTGAAATAAAGAAAAGGATGGTCGTCATCCACTATGTTAAGACATAGGTTCTATCTTAGTAAACCATGATGATAACTTAGCATAATATGTGATCTAAATAAGGAACGTTTAAAAGTGATTTAGTTCGAATCACAGAACGTTGAGCTAAGTTTGTCCGCAGTGTCTAGTAGAGAACTGTGGATATATTTTCCAAATCCATAAAGGATAATATATCTTAAAGCATAAAGAGTTATGTTATAAGGGAATATGTTGGAAACTCCTATAGATACCAATTAAAGTCAAGTAGGAAGCGAGGTGAACAAAAACATCGAAAGTTGCACATAGTGCACTAGTGTTTTGATGAATGCATTTATAATAATAGATAAGGGTACCATCTAAAGTGTTGTATAATGTTATGGCGAGGCTAGTTCGATTTTAACGTAGAATGATGTGTCCCAGGGCACAGTGCCCATGAGAAAGCCCTCGAGGTTGATCTAACGTCACTGTAGGCTCCGGGAATCAGGCCTCGTTCTGCTGCAATAGCGATGATGCATACACACAGATGCTAACATGTGATGATAGAGTATTGATGTCAATCAAGGTGACATTAGTAAGTTGCAAAGGATTTGGGACTGTAAAATTACAGACCCAAGACTCAACCTCTTCCATGAGCAAGCATGTTCAGGGTACTGGATATATAGTGCCAATAATTGAGAACAAATGCAGCTAGTGTATTTGTACTCTAGTGCAAGTGGGAGACTGTTGGAAATATGCCCTATAGACAAATAGCATCAAGGACTATTATCATATTTCATATAGTTTATGATTAAGTTTTATATCATGCTATAACTCTATTGAGTGGAAACATCAATACATGTGTGATATACAAACAACCAGGGGTTCCCAGTGAAACTCTAGTCACTGGTTCATTGGTCAACAGATGATCATGTTTCCTGATCATGTGGCATTTATGCCAGTTGGAAATGAGGTCATGTCACGAAGTTCAAGTTACGATGATTAGAAATGGATCCTCGTAGACTATTCCTGAGACCGTGAGGCTATATCAATCACTGTCTCCCGATGGTGCTTAGATATCATCAAACGCCATCTGGTAAAACGGTGGTTATAAATGTGTGTTCAGGTATTTGGAGGAAACCGTAGAGGCAATATATGTTGAGAGCGGGATTTGTCCATCCATGTGACGGAAAGATACTCAACGGCCCAGTCGGAGAAGTTATATCCAATAGTTGCGCAGCGTACGATTAGATCACGGGGATATCACTTGTCGGAACGAGTTAAGTAGCATTGTTCAGTAACGAGATTGAACCCGACATGGTGATGTCAATGATCAGATCTTGGGCAATGCAAGTATCGAATGACAAAGGGAATAAGACACGACTGTCCCGGTTCAAACGACGAAAGATCTTCGTGGAACGCGTAGGGGTCACATGGCCATCCAGGTCCCTCTGTTGATCATTGGTGCAGGAGTGTCCCGACCATGTCTGGAGTGTTCCCGGACCGTAGGGTATCACACTTAAGGGCTTGATGATGATGCTTAGAGAGTGTTTATGGGATTGGTAGAATCACCAAAGAAAAGAAAGGAGAAAACCGGAAGGGTTTCGGTATATCCGGAGGATGTCCGGAGTGGAGGTGGAAGGTGTTCCATGACCATGGAGATTAGATAATGTGTGAATGAATGTTAAATATTGATTTAATCATTTATTCATAATTATTTAATAAAGAGAAAATAAATTAGAAGGTCAAAAGGCTTAATGGGCCAATTTCCGGAGGGAGAAGGCCCATGAGGGAAAGGAGAGAGGGAGAAGGACCAAAGGGGGTGGCCGGCTGGGCCTTCCCCCCCCCCCCCCCCACGGGGCCCACTAGGGCTGGCCGGCGGCCTCCTCTCCCCCTCCTCTCCTTTAGTCCCACCCCGGGACTTGAGGGGAGGTAGTACCTCCCCTCCCCCTATATAAAGTGGGGTATATTGGCCTAGAAAATACACCCAATAATCAATAAAGGTCTCCCCACTTTTGGGAGGACCTCCAATTGATATTTTCTCTCTCCCCCTCTCTCTCTCGTGACCGTGGTCCCAAGTCTGGACTGCGCGAGCGAGAGACATCTTCACCGCGGAGCGCCGTCGCGCTGCGGGATTCAGATCCGGGAGCTCTACTTTCGCAACTGCTGCTGGATCGGGGAAGCGGGAGTCATCGTCAGGCACCGGACGTGTGTAACTCCCACGAGGTGTCACACTTGAGGCACTCAAGCCGTTGGAGCCAGAAGGAGCGCAAGGACTTCATCACGACCTTGAGGTCGGCTTCGGCTCGTCTATATCAACCACACTCTCCTGAGTGTTGACAACGCTTTTCGGTCTTCAAGGATAAGTTCGCGAAAAGCCTCTCTCGTTACTGTATTACTAATAGATAGGTCCTGGGAGCTTCAGGGGTTTAGGGGCGTAGAGTAAAATTTATTGTTTTTATGCGCGGAACCCCTACAGGTTGGAGCAAGTGGCGAAGGATGTTTTTACCCATCATGGGTGGCAGCATAGCTTGCGGATTGAGCCTCCTCCACCATAGGCGTTTCTTATAGTTTCATGTATTTTAGGTTATGCCTATGAGATTCTTACTTCTACCTCTTATTCTGTTACTTTCGGCTGTGTGCACCTTTGTTGTGCAGAGACCGGGTGTGGCTCTCTTGATTGTATCATCTTGATGTAAACTCGTGAGTTTAATAAAGCGTCCTTTATCAAAAAAATGTAAGACTGAAGAACTTGGAACCATATGGAGCGAATTGATGGTTATATAACAGGGGGTTGGTTACTTGTTGCAAACTGAACTGACATTTGTTGAGAGTCCATGGATCGAGCGATTCTTCCTCCACTAATTCATCCAAATGGATGAAATCTTGTGTTTTCGTTCCTTGCATGATCCGCCTTCAGCGGCGAGGAATTGGCAAAGAGGAAAAGACATTGCTTCGATGTGGCATATGGAATACTTACGCAATATTCAGAACTCACGTAATAGTCTAGGCTCATCGGTAAGTAGACCTGAGATTGACGTGTTAGTCTTAATGATTTAGGATAAACAACATTAGGATCTAACCTCATAATTAGAACACCTTAAACCATAGGATTGAGCACTACCCAGAATCGATGGAGTCCATTAGGGGACCTTTTCGATGCCCCTAGGCTCGATGCAGGCATGTAGTAAGTAGCCCATTGCCAGGTAGATGGAGACAAGTCAGACAAGACATGTCATTGACATAGTGGTGCAGGAGCGCCACCGACACTACCCTCCTGGTGGCCGACGGTGTTCATCGTTCTTCTAGCCTCTTAGCACACATTTAGGATCGGTAGTTAGGTGGTTAGGCACGTACCCGGGGAAGCACCTGATAATGACCTATCTTTATATACCAGGCGTTGTAGGCTAGAGACCGCAACCAAAAGGCTGGTTAGGGGCATCCTATCAAAGCTCCCAGGTAAGAGGATGTGGTCCACCACGTCTTCCTATCTTTCTCTGGTTTGTAGACGAGATCAATTCCAACATTCTCCCCTTGATCGTAAGGATAACAAACATCATAAACACACTCTCAACAGAAATAACATACTAAAGTAATGTGTTACAAACTTACAATAAGAAATAGTGTCACAGAACCTCATTACCTACGGTACATGATTCTACCTTGACATGGAAAACATATATAACACTTTCTGGGAGTTTGTTTATTAAGTGGTCCTTATTTCTAGGATCAAAAAGCTTTGAGCAACCCATACCGGCAACATAATCATAAATATATGTGACAAGACACTAGTGCGGATTTTCTCATAGTTGGTGTGTCAAATCATCCTTAGTGATGTGTAGGTGGCACGCCTCTACTATCACGTGACTGGTAACTTTTAGTGGTGGCGGACCAAATCACCCTTAGTACAGGTGAAGCATCAGTTTTCGTGCATTTGGTCACTGCGCAACTCAATACCACTGATGACATTTCACTGTCAGGTCCACAGATTCCGTTTCGAATTCCACAAAGGAGCATCAGAGCACACATTCATGAAGATTGACGAGGAGCCATGGAAGCAGCCCTTTCCCTGTGACGATGAAGTCGTTGTCGTCGAGATCTCACACTGTCGTCAGGTTACCGTGCTGGTCAGTGACCCGTGTAGATCGAAGAGCATTGATGACCCCACGTCCCCGTCATGCTATGGCCACGACAATGACGAAGACGACGACCTTGACAGCTTGGATGATGAAGACGACGACCTTGACAGCTTGGATGACGAAGATGAATGACAAGGAACAAGAAAATTTGGGGCAGCAGATACCTTCACACTCCCTGACGATGTCGACAGTGCTCATCTTAGCTGAGTTACTCGAGCTTTTATGCGGGTTCCTGCTGTTACGAGTAAGATTTCATAATGTTCCTTCGGGTGTACTCCCTCCGTTTCAAAATATAAGATCTTTTAGCTTTGTGAAGCAAATGTATCTAAACTTCTTTTAGTATGTAGGTTCAATGCAGTTTGGAGTGAATCTACACACTAAAATAAGTCTAGGTATATTTTCTTTACAAAGCTAAAACATCTTATATTTTAAAACGGAGGGAGTATATACAAAGGAGCTACAATCAGGCTAAACGATGATCAGGGCTGTAGCCTGTAGGCTTAGCACTGGTCAATGTGAGACCCCTCAGAGGTCCACAAAAGGATCACCACATTTTGACCGGTACAGATATAACCAGATTCTTGTAAAACCTCCTTTGATCTTAGTATCTAACCAAGTACACGAGCTCACTTTATCGGAGGAATACAAGCTCACCAAAATCTACACAGTTTATTTGAAAATTATAGCAAGACAATAGATTTTTTCAATGCCACACACCATCCATCTAGCCATTGAGTTATTGTTGCTTTTATTCTTCCTAGCTACCCATCAATTACGCGTGCGTGTATATACATAGCTCTTTGCCAACCGTGTTTCGCACTGATCAACTAGCCAGAAACAGAGTAAAGAAAGATATACATCTGAATGGACCTGGCCATTGTGCCCAGTACTCCGAGAAAATTTCCCTCGACTTTTTTTGTTAGCCTTGGTCCAAGGTAATGCAAAACATACTTTGGGGGTACAAATGCCCACAATTTCCAAATTATTAGAGATGGGAGGCATTCGAGAAAGATCCGCTTGTAGAAGCAAAATTTCATGCGGTGCATCAGCTCTGCACTGCTGCATTACAAAGCCCTGATGCACAATGGTGTTCGTGCAACCAAGCCATTGCAGAATCAAGTGTAACTGGAGACGTGCCTTGGCTACAGGCCTGTTGGTTTAGTCTAGTGCAAGATGATAGAGTGGGGCTTGGTACACGCAAAGAGATCTTAGACTCACCCTAGAAGACCTTACATCGGTAACTCTCTTCTCGCCCAACGAGACTAGAAGTGATTTTGATTCTTGATCCTTCTCTGTTGTCTCGGGGTTTGAGAGAATAGCGCGAACGTGTAAGACTGAACAACTTGGAACCATATATTATGGAGCGAATTGATGGTTGTATAAAAGGGGGTTTGGTTACTTGTAGTTGCAAACTGAACTGAGATTTGTTGAGAATCCATGGATCGAGCGATTCTTCCTCCACTAATTCACCCAAATGGATGAAATCTTGTGTCTTTGTTCCTTGCATGATCCGCCTTTGGCGGCGAGGAATTGGCAAAGAGGGAAAGATCGTTGCTTCGATGTGGCATATGGAATACTTACGCAATAATATTCAGAACTCACGCAATAGTCTAGGCTCATCGGTAAGTAGACCTGAGATGATTTAGGCTGGCCTTTCGCGTGACTGCCGGTCAGATATCGTTTACCAAGCGAGTCCGCATGGGCGTACCGATGCCATGCTCTGCCGATGACGTTTTCGGACCGCGACGAACCTGAGTTCTCATCGAGCGAGATGTCCTGGATATAAGGCAATCTTTCTGGACCGCGGGGACACGGCCCTCGAAGGAACTCACCTACCGATGGCGGTTTCTTTAAATCTATTGACCGTGGCGATCCTGCGCAGAGTCAAGACCTCACGTGGATAGAGGCTAACGCTCATGGAATGTGTTGACGCGGTCCTCGATGAAGATGGCGTCCGCCGCGTCGACCTATGGCGTCATCTTGGTTGAGGTCGCTCAGGACAAGCCTACCTACACGAGCCACGACGCGTAGACGCGCGCGACCAAGCACGACGAGAACGTGCGGCTACAGGCGTCGTTTGCCTACGTCGGCGTGCATGCCGACGGATCTTAGTACAACCGGCGAAGTGACGGTGCCTTCTGTCGACAGGTTCAACACCGACGACAAATGGCCGGAAACATCAACGTCGGCAAGGATCATGCGTACGAACTGGACGTCTACGGCAACTAGTGTGACGACAAGAAAAGAGTTCCTCTTTAGTTTTGTTAATCGTAGTTGTAGGCAGGGTTAAGTCCTCTTTAGTTTTATTTCATCGACCTGTTATAGATGTATCATCAGAGGTTGGCACAAGCTGTGGGTAAATCATATAACGAGTACTCTGTAAGTCAAACCGATCTGTTTCATCATTTTCATCATTGTTCTGAGCAAAGAGAAGTCACTATTTATTTTATTATCACAGGTTAATCATTTCTTCTTCATACAACGAACTGCTTATCGGCCGCGCCCTGGGGGTGCAGAGAGAAGTCTAGTTTATTTAATTCTTTTTAAAGGTATCTTCAGGGGTATTATTATCCTTTACTAAGCATTTTTATAGTTCATCAACTGGAGTGCTATAATATATAGCTGCTAGCTTAGTAATAGTTTTCACAACTCTTTCTTTTTCTTTTTCATTCTCTTCTTCTTCTTTTTCTTCTTCTGCAGTTAGATTTATCCTTAAATTTTGAAAAGTGGAATTGTATTTTCTCTTCCCCAAACTTAAGAAGGATGGTCTCCTTTTACAATCAATCTTTGCCCCTATTGTATTAAAAAAGGGTTTTCCAAAAATAATTAGGCAACAATAACCAGTGGGCATATCAACTACTAATAAATCGATAGGAAACTCAAAAGGACCAACTTTAATGGAAGCATTTTTAACTATTCCGATTGGTCTTATCGGCTAACATAATTATCATATTTGTATTCTCGTACTCAGCTAGTTCTAACTCATTTTTTATTTCTCTGTAGAACTCATGTGGAATGACATTAACAACTGTTACTATATCACACAAACCATAATGCGAAGTTCCTCCAAAATTACAAGACTAAATAAATTTAGCTATATTTTTAGCTTTTACCTTTTCTTGAACGAAAGTAGAAGCTTCAATATCAAGTTGAATAATATTGCAATGTGCAAACATGGACATCGCTTTTTCCTTGCTAGATTTGTCTATGAACTCCATATCAATTTATTCTTCATGCTTCTTGGATTCCTCTAGTATCTTCTGCTTTGTCTCCACGTGGTCAGCTTCTTGTTGTCCTACCATGTGCTTTAGAGTCTTTGGGAAGGGAAAGGGTGAAAGGGTATTTTTGCTCTTTATATGTTTTGATGTTTGTTGACAACACTAGCTAGGATGTTTTAATCAGGTGCTAAATGTTTCAGGACATAGTTATGTTGTTGCTCCCTCAAAGGAAAAAAGAGGGTTCCAGGCTCTTATTGTGTGCAGAACAGGTTATGCCGGACTGTCCAGCTGATACATGCCAAAGTATCCTGCCCAGCAGGAATGTTCGGTCAGCACCTGCCGGAATGTTCGGCCCCAGGGATTCCTCAAGTTTTTTCCAAAGGGTTGGTGCTGAAATAGATCATATGGGCACCTAGAGGGGGGGCTGAATAGGTGCTACTTCAAATTTTAATGCTTTTTCAAATTTAGGCTTAGCACAAAGGGTAAATTCTCTAGATATACTATTAGGTGGAATTTCCCTATATGCAACCTATCTACTAGCGAGTAAAGAGCGAGTGGAAGAGGAACGGGTAAACCGTAGTGAAGCACGCGGAGACACAGGATTTGTTTGACCGCAGTTCCTTCCTTGTTAAGGGAAGTACGTCTGCGTTGGAGGGGTGGGCGGTACTAAGACCACCACGCCACAATAGGCCTCCCCCTGTTCTCCGATGGATCTCGCCACCAAAGGCCTGATCCACCTTTCCACTATAGGGACCCTTCGAGGCGGGTACCGGTGTTTTAACATAACTAGCGGGGCACAACTCCACAAACAACTTGGAGGCTCCCGTAATGACAACAAGCTACCACAAGAACAAGTTATCAATAACAAAAAACAAGATCTAGATATTGAAAAGAATACTAGATTAGGGATTTCTCCAAATGAATGGAGAGGAGTTAATGCGCTTGATTCGTGATGACGATGACGATTCTCTCCTCCTTCAATTCCCCCAAAGATCGAAGCCTTTGGGTGGTTGAAGTGGGAGATCTAGAATGGGAGCTCTTGCACAGTGTCTGAACAATTTCGAATGAATCAAGAGTTCTGAACGTTGGGAAAGAAGGGATATTTATACCCCCTTCGAAAACCAAGCCGTTGGAGACTTTGGGGGCCGGATTATCCGGATTATCCGGCCTGGGGAAAACTCCGCCCCAGACTCGGAATATCCGGCAGATAGTCCACCCCCTCTCTGAGTGTCGCGCAGAGCTTGCACTTGATCATCTTCTGGGGGCCGGATTATCCGGTCCCATGTGAAGGCCGGATTATCCGACCTGGGAAGGAAAAACCGCCCCAGTTCGGATTTTCTGGGAGAAAATCCGACCGGACTCCAAGCAACGCGCTTTGGCATGCTTTGCTCAAATTCTGGGTGCCGGATTATCCGGCCCATGCGATAGCCGGATTATCCGGCCTGGGGAAAAAAACCCGCCCCAGTTCGGATTTTCTGGGCGATAATCCGCCCCCTCTGTGGGTGACGTGCCTTGGCAGCCTTTGAACAATGAGGTAGGCCGGATTATCCGGCCCTTGGTGGGGCGGATAATCCGCCCCCCCAAACCTCCTGCACACTTAGTGCACATGAGAGATCTCAACAGTATTGTTATCTACACACAAAACACAGGAAAACATGAAATGTTCTTTCAATCTCCCCCTTTTTGGTGTTAGATGACAATACTAGGATTTGCAGGAAAGGATCACAAGACTACCAGCAATAAACATGGAAGAGACTCCCCCTCAATGTGTGCATATTAGAATTTTGCATTTGAATACAAATGCACACAAATAGGTGAATCTATTCCATAGACATATGAACAACATAATCATACCACTGAGATAGAAGAGAGGCATTCTTGAAATAGCCACAATTATCAACGTGATAACCAATATAAGCACCTTCCTTGATAAAGATTCCCAGCATAATAGGGTATGAATAGATGAATCCATAAGCATAATCCATGAGATAAATCCAGACAACCACTGACATAGAGTCTCAAACAAACCACAAATCACAAATGTAAAGTTTAATGCTAAATGGGCATAAGCGAGAAAACGACGAATAGAAAAAAAGCAAGTGCTTATGCCCGACCCATGCAAATCCTCGAAGACCCTAATAGAACTACTTCTCCCTCTTTGGCATTGAGACGCCAAAAAGGAAGAAGAGCGATGTTAGCGCCCCAAGGGATCACTCGTAGTCCTCATCCTCGTCCTCGTCTTCAAGCTCCTCGGTGTCATCATCCTCATCATTAGAAGTGGCCGCAGAGGGGAACAAGTGACGCTCCAGCTCTCCATAGTTCAGCCCGGAAGAAGAGTTCCACCGAGCATATGGTGTGGGAGGGGTAGGAGCCAGGGGGTCACTAGAAGCACCGGACACATGGTGAAGGATGAGCTGCTGAGAGTGGGCCAACTCATGGCGTTGCTTGTACGCCTCATACTGACCCTTGCGTGTGTCCACGCCCATGCAAAGGATGTGCTGCTAGAACCAGTTCAGCTGCTTGATCTCACGAGCAACGGGAGTCACTAGAGGCCTGCGAGCATCCCTCATGAGACCCTCAAGAGCAGAGGAGGGGTGAGAGGTCTTCCGAACCTTGGTGTAGATCTTCTTGGCCTTATGCACAACATCAATGTTGAAATCTTCAGAAGGAAGCAGGTGCCTGATGAGCATCATAATGTAGGGGGCATAAGGAATGGATAGCCGGTTGAACATAGAATTAATCAATTCATGTAGATGAAGTCCATCACATCTAGCTTGTATTGCACGAACTCATCCTCGCACGAGGCAACCTCATGAGAGAAAGCAAGGAGCTGAACAAGGTGACCACGGATGCTATCATTGTTGCCTCCACTCGGAGTGATGGAATCACGGAAGAGACCGACCAAAGCAGCATAGATGGGATCCAGACCAGCAAGAGTGCCCACAATGCCATTGTCCACAGTGCAAGGAGAGAGAGCTGCATCTTTGTTGGGCTTCAGCTAAGTGATGATACGGTGGCCACTTGCCCTATCCCTGTTGCAGAAATTGTATCCAAGAACCTCAACAAACACACGGAAATCAGCAGTCATAGGCCTGTCATGAGTCATTCACTTCATGGTGCGATGCTCATCGCCACAAATAACCAAAGTGGAAAAGAACTGCTTCACCACCTCAGAGTCATAGGAGCACTGGAGAGACATGAGATTGTGCAGCCCCATCCGCTCAGCCCCATACATGGCATCCACAAGGTGGGGCTTCTCCAAAGCCTCAGCAAGAACCAGCGAGTGCATAGGCCTAATGTTTAGCCTGGCATACACATCTTCAAAAATACCTTTCTGTTCAGCACACCAAAATCGAGCATCCCCCAGCTCATCATGACGAGGCAACTCAGCAAACAAATCACGGTGACGGATGGAGGAATAGGTGACTACATCCAAAGCCTTGTAGTTGATCTTGAGCTCCTTGCCCTTTCTTTTGGACACCCATTTCTAGTCCTCTTTGCTTGTTCATCCATGCGCTTCTCTTTGTTCTTTCTTCTCCTCAACTCAACCTCGTCCACTAAGTTACCCTGTCCGTCGTCCCAAAAGTATTTACCGCGAGGGCGGTGCTTGTAGGTCTTGGGAACACTAGAACCACCTGTGAGGAGAACAAGGGTGATAACATGGGGATAAGCATACACACAAGTCCAGGAGAGAGCATGGAAAAAATAGTCAAAAAGTTCATAAGACAAATCTACTCAATGCACACACCATGGTGAAACTGAACCAGCGTTGAATCTGTCAGGCCGGATTATCCGGCCTAGCCAGGGGCAGATAATCCGGCCCTGGCAGAAATTTTTGACGTCACCTAGATTGAATGCAAAAAGATAGATCGGTCCTAGAAACTAAAAGACTATGATTTCTATGCGAAAAAACATCCTTCTAGACAACGTTCCATCCAGCGAATAACACATCTAGCCAAAGATGGGGAGAGAGGGAGTTACCCTCACTCATTGGAGGAAGAACGCGGAGGAGAAGGTACCCGGAGGCACGGAGAAGAAGATCCGGGGAGGCCCGGAAAATCCGGTGGCCGGAGAGGCTCCGGGGAGGGTGGGGGATGGCAGGCGGCGACTGAGGAGGAGGAGAGGGTTGGGGGAGAAGTGCTGCTTGTTATGAGCCCTTCCCCCCGATCCCTGCCCTTTAAGACGAAATCCACCAGGGCCGGATTATCCGGCCTACACTTGGCCCGGATTATCCGGCCTCAAATCTGAATTTCTGTTGTACACAGATTCAGGCTCGCGCGTCCCCAAACAACACCCCCACAAGGTGTACAAGGGACTTGTGTGCAAGAATAGATGGCTTAGGGGTAGGGAAAGGCTTAGTATTAAGAGAGCCAAACTGAGATGGTACTAGACACTCAAAATTGCAAGAACCAAATCAAATAAGAGCCAAAATTGAGTGTGATTCCCATAAGAACATGAGAGAGCAAAAATAACCAAAAATATCCGAAAAAAATCCAATTCTCCTCAAAGGAGAGGGCGGTGGCCGAAGCCACCTTGTTGGAGTGAATGGTGTGACACCGCGAAGATATATCTTGGGTTCACGACCAATACTCATCAATAAGCTCACATATCACAAAATGATATTAAGAGAAATGATTTATCTTGCTTTTGGCATTATGGGGGGAGGGTTAGCCCAATGAATTAGGACCACACTCCCCCTATATCCATGCCCACACCTAGACCAAATAAGACTAAGATGTACGAGTGAGTGCATGGGTAATCAAGACAAACTCCTGGAATCAATGATATTTAGCTCATTCCTCAAGTAGCAGAATCTTGCTTCATCAAGTGGCTTCGTAAAAATATCAGCAAGTTGGTTCTTCGTGCTCACAAAAGATAGATCAATATCGCCTCGAGCAACATGGTCTCGAATAAAATGATTCTGAATCTCAATATGCTTTGTCCTTGTGTGTTGTACCGGATTCTATGCAATTTTGATTGCACTTTCATTATCACATAAAAGAGGCACTTTGTCACAATTGACACCATATTCCTTTAAAGTTTGCCTCATCCACAATAACTGAGTGCAAGCACTAGCAGCAGCAACATATTCAGCTTCGGCGGTGGAGAGAGAGATACAATTCTGCTTTTTAGATGACCAACACACTAGAGATCTTCCCAAGAATTGACAAGCTCCAGAGGTGGATTTCCGATCATCCTTATCACCAGCCCAATCTGAATCAGTATAACCACATAGAGAGAAATTGGAGCCCTTGGGATACCATAGACCAAAGTGAGGGGAATGAACCAAATATCGAAAGATCCTCTTGACCGCCACTAAGTGGCTTTCTTTAGGAGCTGCTTGATACCTTGCACACACCCCCACACTCAACACAATATCGGGTCTAGATGCGCAGAGGTAAAGAAGAGAGCCGATCATGGACCGATATACCTTTTGGTCCACATCTTTACCATGTGGGTTAAGTTCAAGATGACATTTTGTTTGCATCAGAGTGGCGACACCATTAAGATCCATCATCTTGAATCTCTTGAGCATGTCTTGGATGTACTTTGCTTGATTGATGAAGGTTCCTTCTCTATGTTGCTTGATCCCGAATCCAAGAAAGAACCGTAATTCCCCCATCATAGACATCTCAAACCTGTCAGTCAGAAGCTTTGAAAATTCATCATTAAAAGCTTTATTACTAGAACCAAATATGATATCGTCTACATATAGTTGGCATACGAAGAGCCCCCCCTTAACCTTCTTAGTAAAAAGAGTGGGATCAATTTGCCCAACTTCGAAGCCACGGTCTAGCAAAAGCTCTTTAAGGTGCTCATACCACGCACGTGGGGCTTGTTTAAGGCCATAGAGTGCCTTATCAAGTTTGTAGACATGGTTCGGGAAGTTAGGATCCTCAAATCCCGGGGGTTGCTTTACATATACCAACTCATGTAGAGGACCATTAAGGAAAGCACTCGTGACGTCCATTTGCTGCAATTTAAAATTGTTATGGGCAGCATAAGCAAGAAGGATACGGATGGGCTCAAGGCGAGCCACTAGAGCATAGGTCTCGCCGAAGTCAATGCCCTCAACTTGAGGGTAGCCTTGTGCCACAAGTCTTGCCTTGTTTCTCACAACAATGCCATTCTCATCTTGCTTGTTCTTAAATATCCATTTGGTGCCGATAACATTGCGGCAATCTTTGGGTTTCTCCACGAGTTTCTAGACCTTGTTGCGCTCGAAATTATTCAATTCTTCATGCATAGCAACAACCCAGTCCAGATCTTCAAGAGCTTCAAATACCTTCTTGGGTTCCACCATTGAGATGTGAGCTTGATGCTCACCAAAACTGGCCAATTCCCTTCTTGTAGAAACCCTTCGTCGAAGATCACCAACAACCTTGTCGAGGGTGTGACCCCTTAACTCAAGGTTCCGATCAGCCCGAGCCTTGCGACGAAGTACAATAAGTTTGTTGTCTCTTGCTGGAATAATTTCATCACTTGAATCTTCATTGGAGTCATTTGCTCGACCTTGATTAGAATCTAGGATAACAGTAGTAGGCGGTGATGAAGCGTGCCCTTGAGATGAGTCAGCAGCCGTAACAGGAGACTGTTGAACAATAGGTGAGTCAGGGCCGGATAATTCGGCCGATGCAGAGGCCGGATAATCCGGCCTGGGAGAACTTGTAGCAGCTTCATCGGGCTGCCTGGGACTTGCCTGAACTGGCGAGGGGCCGGATAGTCCGGGGTCACCCGGAAAATCCGGCCTGGAGCTTACAGTGATTTCTTCAGCACTAGAAGCAATTTGGTCGTCAGGAGAGGGGTGGCCGGATAATCCGGTGTCAAGAGGATAATCCGGCCTGGAGCTTTCTAGAACATCTTAACCTTCAACGATTGATGGAGATGATGTAGAAGTTGCTCCCGTGGTTGGAACATGTTGAGTATGTGTAGATGAGGGCTCTACATGAGTAGAGCATTGTCCTTCCCGATCCGCCACAAGGGGTTCCTCAATGGGGCGGAAAAATCCCACGCCCATTCTTCTTATGGCATCTTGGGGTATTTCAACATCTGCATCACAAACACCAACTTGCTCCGCACGGGAACCGTCATTTTCCTCAAACACCACACTACAAGATTCTACAACAGTTCCGGAGAGCTTATTGTAGACTCTATTAGTGTGGGATTCGGCACCATAACCAACAAAAATACCTTCTAGAGCCTTAGATTCAAACTTAGATAAACGAACTCCCTTGATGAGAAAGAAACACTTACACCCGAATACCCGAAAGTATGAGATGTTTGGCTTGTTACCGGTAAGTATTTCATACGGAATCTTGTCCAAGATCTTATGGAGGTATAACCGGTTGGATGAATGACAAGCAATAGAGATTGCTTCAGCCCAGAAGTTATATGGAGACTTGAATTCGGCTAGCATTGACCTTGCCATGTCCATTAGAGTCTGATTCTTCCTCTCGGCTACACCATTTTGTTGAGGGGTGTACGCAGCGGAATATTGATGTCTAATCCCCTCTTCACTTAGAAACTCATTTAAGGTGTAGTTCTTGAACTCAGAGCCGTTATCACTTCTTATAGCCAGAATAGGGATGTTGTGTTGACGTTGAACCTCGTTGGTGAAGTCGATGACCGTTTGTTGAGTTTCACTCTTCAACTTGAAGAAATAAACCCAAGTGTATCTTGAGTAATCATCAATGATCACAAGACAGTACTTCTTCCCACCGAGGCTTGCATGAGATGGAGGTCCGAAGAGGTCCGCATGTAGGAGCTCTAAGATCCTTTTTGACGAGATGATATTCTTCCTATGATGAAGAGAGTCATGCATTTTCCCTTCAACATAGGCCCTGCAAACACGATCTTTGGCAAATGAGACATTTTCTTTTAGTCCAAGGATGTGGCCACCCTTGTGGAGACTTTGCAAAGTTCTCATATTGACGTGGGCTAGTCGGCGATGCCATAGCCAACCCACGCCAGCCTTTCCGAAAAGACACATCGGGCCTATAGTGGTTTTCCCTGAAAAGTCCACCACGTACAGGTCATTTTCGACATATCCCACGAAAGCGACTTTTAGAGACTTGCTCCACAAGAGTACCACCAAATCAGCATCAATATAAACTGCAAATCCCATCTTACCAAGGGCGCGAACTGAAAGTGAGTTGTACCCGAGGGTCTCAACAAGCATGACGTCCACGAGAGAGATATCGTGAGCCACCACAACTTTGTCGAGACCCAATACCTCAGATTTTGACTTGTCACCATAGGAGACTGTTATATGTTCATGATTTGGCCGCATCTCCGTGATGATCTCCTTGCTTCCGGTCATATGATTCGTGCACCCGCTATCGTACCCATTTAGACCCACCGAAAGCATAGCCCTGCAAGAAAGTTACTTCTTGGTTTTAGGTACCCATTTTTCAATGGGTCCTTTTATGTTAGTGACAAGGGTCTTGGGGACCCAAATAGACCAAGGAATGTAACAATCATAGGAGCCTACATAACTAGCATAAACATCACCATAATAATCACAATATAATTCAAAGTTAGGATTGTTAGCCCCTGCAAAACCATCATGATTAGACTTGTCATTGGTGATGTTGCTAGTCTTTGATTGAGCAGTCTTGCTCTTCTTCTTCTTCTTCTTCTTCTTGTTTTTCATGTTCTTTGTCTTGGGGATGTAACCAAGACCTTCTTTTCTATTGTTTGTCCTTTGCTTGCTCAGTATCTCACCAAGAACCTCTTTACCTTTGTGTAGAGAACCTCTTGCAAGATCTTCTTTTCCATAAGATGATGTGGAGGTACTTGGCACATCATACAGCTTCAATTGAGTTTGGAGCTGATCATGAGATTCATTTAGAGTAGAGTGATCACTCTTCAATGCCTTGTGAGCACTTTCAAGTTATATCAAACTTCTCCGAGAGTCTAGCATGAGCAACACCAAATTCAATCTTTTCTTTCTTTAGTTTCTTTACCTTGGTAAGAGCATTGTCACGTTCTTTGATGAGCTGAGCCACAACTTCTTCATGTGACTCCTCAATGGATTCAAGTCTCTCTTCCAAAGATACTCGAGCTTCCTCTTCTTCTTCCAAGGCATTCTTCAAAGAAGCTATCTCCAAGGCATCTTCTCTTTCGATTCTGCCCTTTTCTTCAAGAAGATCTTCAGCTTGAGCAAGTTGACTCATAAGAGCATCAAAATGGAGTTTGTGCTCACCTTGCAGGTTAGTGAAAAAGTTGTCCAAAGCAATAACTTCTTCTTTCATTTTGAAGACTATCATGATCATCCATATCCAAAATTATGTTAGTCTTAGGAAATGAAGAGCTAGAACTTGATACCTCGGACCCTCTTGCCATAAGGCAAGTGGCATTGTTATTGATGACATTCTCGTTTGGCGAGTCAAAGAGAGATGATGGAGTCGATGTGGTGGCTATAGCAACCACCTCGTGAGAACTATCTTTGTCCTCTTCATCTTCACTTGCAGAGGAGTATTCTTCTTGTGCCACTAAGACGATCTTGGGTTGCTTCTTATAGGGGCCATTCTTTTTAATAAATGACTTCTTCTTAGGTGCTTTGGATTTTTCTTTAAGAATGAGCCTGCCACCATTGTCTTCTCTATTTTGATAAGGACACTCGGCTACAAAGTGCAGCCTATCTCCACAATTGTAGCATGTTCTCAGTTTTGGGCCACTTTATCTTCTTCCACTTGACCCATTCTTGCGCTCAAGTTCTGACTTGGCCTTGGCAGGATCCTTCCAAAAGTTCCTTACATAAAACGCCATGTACTCACCATGAGCACACTTGACTTCATCGGGGCAGTCCATGGAGGCCCACTCAAAAGATCTTTCATCCTCCTCTTGCTCAACAACATTAGCTTTTAGAGCAACATTTACACCCTTTTGCATTCCAATGGCACGAGCCTGGGCATCTTCAGCGTTCTTCGCGGCAACTTTGAATGATGCCATTTCTTGCATGAATTCATTGGATGTCATTTGATGGTAGTTGTGTCTACCTTCCAAGCTCTTCAAGTCCGTTGGCTTGAAAGGCATTAAGGCACTCACATATTTTCTTTTTATCCACGCATCATCAATGTGAGTGGCTCCATGCTTTCTAAATGTTGTTGCAATGCCCTTGAGTATTCTATACATGTCTTCATGGTTTTCACCATCCAACATGTAGAATCCCTCAGCTTCATTACTAAGGGCATCATACCTATTCCTTCTCATGCTTTCATTCCCAATAAAGAGATCGGTGAGGGCATCCCAAGCTTCTTTAGCTGCGTTGAGATGTTCAATGTGGGGCATGTCCTTGGGACCCACACCGAGTTGTATCATGTGGAGAGCCGTAGCATTCAATTGGCTGTCCACAACTTCTCTTCTTGTCAGATTGGAATGATCTCTAATATGAAGACCCTCTTCAATAATCCTCCAACGTTTAATTGAGGAGCTGCAAACATGAGACTTCATTAAGAATTTCCATTGATTAAAAGAGGATGCAGTAAGCTTGGGTGGATCACCCCTATTGTTTATATGAGGATGAGGGATAGGTGGATCGAGGGAATATACATGACGAACCTCACTATATTCCTCCTTACCACTTCCCTTCTTGGAGGTGGAACCATTATGTTTTTCACCTACCACTTCATCATCCTTGGATCTAGTGTTAGCCTTATCCTTGGATGATGGTGTGGCGGCCTCAGAGGAGGATGGAGATGGGGCTATGGATGATGTGAGACGAGCAATCATTTGATTCATCCCCTCCATATTAGCCTCAAAGGATTTCAACAAGGTTGTTTCCAACATCTTGAGATCATCCACTGTGACCTTATCCACAACCTCATCCCCATCTCCCCTGGTACCCATACTTCTCTTAGGCGGTTAAGCCCAAATAAAGAGTCGGGCCTCTGATACCAATTGAAATGGATCATATGAGAACCTAGAGGGGGGGGTTAATAGGTGCTACTTCAAATTTTAATGCTTTTTCAAATTTAGGCTTAGCACAAAGGGTAAATTCTCTAGATATACGATTAGGTGGAATTTCCCTATATCCAACCTATCTACTAGCGAGTAAAGAACGAGTGGAAGAGGAACAGGTAAACCGTAGTGAAGCACGCGGAGACACGGGATTTGTTTGACCGCAGTTCCTTCCTTGTTAAGGGAAGTATGTCTGCGTTGGAGGGGTGGGCGGTACTAAGACCACCACGCCACAATAGGCCTCACCCTGTTCTCCGATGGATCCCGCCACCAAAGGCCTGATCCACCTTTCCACTATAGGGACCCTTCGAGGCGGGGACCGGTGCCTTTACACAACTAGCGGGGCACAAATCCACAAACAACTTGGAGGCTCCCATAATGACAACAAGCTGCCACAAGAACAAGTTATCAATAACAAAGAACAAGATCTAGATATTGACAAGAATACTAGATCAGGGATTTCTCCAAATGAATGGAGAGGAGTTCATGCGCTTGATTCGTGATGACGATGACGATTCTCTCCTCCTTCAATTCCCCCAAAGATCGAAGCCTTCGGGTGGTTGAAGTGGGAGATCTAGAATGGGAGCTCGTGCACAGTGTCTGAACAATTTTGAATGAATCAAGAGTTCTGAACATTGGGGAAGAAGGGATATTTATACCCCCTTCGAAGACCAAGCCGTTGGAGACTTTGGGGGCTGGATTATCCGGCCCAAGTGAGGGCCGGATTATCCGGCCTGGAGAAAACTCCGCCCCAGACTCGGAATATCCGGCAGATAGTTTGCCCCCTCTCTGAGTGTCGCGTAGAGCTTGCACTTGATCATCTTCTGGGGGCCGGATTATCTGGTCCCATGTGAAGACTGGATTATCTGGCTTAGGGAGGAAAAACCGCCCAGTTTGGATTTTCCGGCCTGGGGAAGAAAAACTGCCCCAGTTCGGATTTTTCGGGCGATAATCCGCCCCCTCTCTGGGTGACGCGCCTTGGCAGCCTTTGAACAATGAGGTAGGCCGGATTATCCGGCCCTTGGTAGGGAGGATAATCCGGCCCCCCAAACCTCCTTCACACTTAGCGCACATGAGAAATCTCCACAGTATTGTTATCTAACACACAAAACACAGGAAAACATGAAATGTTCTTTCAGGTGCCATTTAGTATGCCACCTCGGACACTGGCCAGATTGTTTGGCTAGCCGAAGTATCCGGGGTGGACATACCAAAATGTCTGGCCCTAGGTATCCACCAGCGATAAGTTTCCATTCAGGTGCCCCCGTCAGATGTTACCCGGACACTGGCCGGATTCTTTGGAGAATCTCTGCCAGGCCAGAGTGTCCAGCCCATGCCGGAATGTCTGGGGTGTTTCTGCCGGACACTCCGGGTTAAGTGACACTAACGGCTACATTTCTTGGGGGCCTATATAAAGGCCCCTTCTTCTATCTTTGGAGGCTGCTCGTTCTCCAACCTCAAGAACCCTAAAGCTGAGCCACCAAATCAACAAGAACTCCCCCTCCAACCATACAAAGTCCTTGATCTTTGGAGAATCGAAGGAGGAGGCCTTGATCTACATATTCACCGAAAGAGATCTTCATTTCCCCCCTCATTCACTTGAGGCACTACTAGAGAAAAGCCTACTGGAGTCGCATGTTGAAAGGCATTATAGTCGCATTAGTGATGTGACTCTAGCACCGCGTTGCTAGTATTTGTTACCCGAGTCGCATTCCAGATGCGCCTCCTATAACCTATTATAGGTTATAGGAGGCGTATCTGGAATGCAACTCTAGTATGTATTAGAGATGGGCCTCCCATAACTTTACAGATGCGCCTTTAATAAGTTCATAGATACGCCTCAAATATCAATTTTAAATTTTAAATTTACTGAACCATAATACAGTCCAGAATACATAGTTTACATGTATTATATAGTCCAAAATACAGTATAAACAGCATAAAATTTTCAGAAAGTTGCAATTGGCCAAAACATGGTATAATCAACACTAATACAAGTACATCACACATCAACTTGAATTAATCCATGACATACTAGAGTTCACACATCAACCAACTAGAGTACATCACACACACAACACCAAGTTCACATCTCTCGGGGTACCGATCGAGTACAAGTTCACAATCGCATTACAACTACATGCACAGCGGAGCTCTCTAGGTGAAGTAAAGCACACAATCTACCATGAAGAGCAAGGTGGTGATCACGACAAAGTTCCTCCACTTCCTCCAGTGCTTCCTCCACTTCTCTTTCGCCGCCTCTCTACTCTTGTAGCCTTTGTAGTTGTTTCTCGAGAATTCGTTCACTTGCTTCTGGCAGTCTTTCCACTCCTCGTACACACCTGGAAACCTACTGACGTACACAACATAGCACTTCTTTGCCATCTCGTGTACACAAGATAGATAATATTAGCTATGTCAGTGGAAAGCAATAGCAGTTCACAAGATAAGATCATGCATATGTATATATGGGTGCCATGCTATACGAGAATCGCCATGCTATCACGAACTTATTTGTCCCCTCTCGACTTTGGGGCTACATAGTTTATCATTTCATTGTATCACCAAAGACGAAAGGAAAGAAATCATTCCACAATTCATATAACAATGTTACCCATGTGTTATACGAATAGTGAAGTAATGTCTTTCCTTTTTACTTTGGGGCTACAATGAGATATTTGAAACTACATAATTCACCATTTCATTTAATTCATGCTATCTAATCTCTTTGTATCGCCAAAGACCAAAGAAGATAAATACTTCCATGATTCATATAGAATGGGCTTGATATGTCCAATGGTAAACCAAAGAAAGGATTCGGTCTCCACGGACACGACTCATTTTGAGTCTGGTGTGTCGAAAGGAGTCATTGTCGTGGACCTAGAATCCTTTCCTTGGCTTACCATTGAACATATTATGTTTATGTATATGAATATTTGTCCTCTTTCGACTTTGGGGCTACGAGATAAAATAGTATTAAATAACACAATGTCGCCATGCTATATATACGAATCACGAACTTATTTGTCCCCCCTCTCGACTTTGGGACTACATAGTTTATCATTTCATTTTATCATTTCATATAACAATGTCGCCAATGCTATATGAATAGTGAAGTAATGTCTTTCCTTTCGACTTTGGGGCTACAATGAGATATTTGAAAATACATAATTCACCATTACATTAATTCACACTATCTAATCTGTTCGTATCGCCAAATACAAAAGAAGAGAAATACTTCCACGATTCATATAGCATGGGCATGATATGTCTACTGCTAAACCAAAGAAACAATTCGGTCTCCATGGCAATGACTCATTTTGAGTAGTTTGGTGTGTCGAAAGGAGTCGTTGTCGTGGACACAGAATCCTTTCCTTGGCTTACCAATAAACATATTACGTCTTATGTATATGAATCTCGAAAATATTTGTCCTCCTTTGACTTTGGGGCTATGAGATGAAATAGTATTAACTTGGGCAACATGTTACAAGTCTACTTTTGCCTCATACTTAGGTTGGGCATGGAAATAACAATGCCGCTGATGGATTTGGTGTGGCAAGTAGAGAGGATGCACAAATTACAAGTCTACTTGGCACACCAGATCCAGCGGTATAGTCACACACATATATCGTGCCACAACACGTTTTAATCATTGGCATTTTGAAGAAATACAAAAAAAGCAAACCAAGAAGTAGGGCGGCAATAACGAATCAGAAGAAACATATGAACAAACACTAAAATAGTTCATAACACAAATAACTAGCTAGCTTCGCTCACAATTAAGTTCAACGGTTTACAAAACATACTCTAGAGATTGCTAGGAAAGTTAACATAGGGGTAAACTTTGTGTTTAAGTTCGGAACTAACAACTAGCTAGGCAAACATCAAGACTTCTTCGGCTGATGAGTCAACTCGAGTATATTGATGAAGCCCTATTTAGCTCCTTTCGCTAACATCATGCATGTCCTGCCATCACCCTGCTTTGCTAAGTGTTCATCTATCTCCTTGTTGCGTGGTGGAGTGCCGCCGTAGAAGAGTCCCCCGGATTTTATGACTTGTTGGTGCATGATTGTCGAGATATCCTCCTGGATATCAAAGAAATCCATCATGAGGTTGCGATATTGTATACGTTCAAGATCTTCAATCACCTTCAGAGGTCAGATGGCAGCGCGCTGTTATGCTGGTCCCGTACGAACGCCTTCATGTGGTGTAGGGCATAGAAGGCATCCTTCCCGCTGTAAGTCGCCTGCTTGATGTAGGGGAACTCTGTTGTGTGGCTGAACACATGCATGTCGTGCCTCTTAACTGTCCTACTAGGTACGGTGCCTCCCGATGCGATGTAGGCGTGAGCATCATCAAGAACTCTCTTGATAGTGGAGTAGTCTTTCCTCTTCGCACTACCCGAGTCGAGATACAAGGCGTTTGAACATTGCACATCCAAGGATATGATCACGCAGCCTTGGTGACCACTCTCCGACTCTGGATGGCAGGAAATGAGAATCACATCCTTTCCCTAGTTTTTTTGCAGGAAGTATGAGAGGTAGTCGGTCGCCATTAGGACGCCCTCATGTGTTCTCAAAACGGCGTCACGCATGAAGTAGGGATCCACTATCGTGATGCCCGGGTCCCATCTCTAATGATCTGCATGTCCATATTGAGCGAGAACAGTCGGACCAGGGTATCGTGTAGTCGGAATCCTTGCAACATGTCAAAGAGGTCGATATGCCGCACGTAGAAAATATCCTCGAGGGCTACTGTGACAAAGCCCGCCACATTTGGCACCTTAGCCTTGTAAACCAGGTACGACTGATCACCCTCTCGAATGTGGCGCGCCTCAACATACAGACAGCCATGATGAATACTACGCATATGCGAGCCTGTGACCGCGAGCATCGATTCATTGAGCATTGGTGTGCCTGCCTCATGCACCCGCTTCCTGGGATTTTTTGCAGGGCCGTCTTGAGCCCGGATAGCAGGCTTTGGATTCTGGCTCGCACCCTTAGGCTTCCTTTTGCAACCCTTCTTGCCCTTTACAGCGTCATCAGCCGCCGCTACCTCCTCGATCGCCCTATGGAGGGTGTTGGTGCTGATCATAGGACGAGATGGCATTTGAGGCTCGGTGAAGGCGACGGGTGGCGGCGTCTCCTGAATAGATGGGAAGAGACGCACTTGGCAAGTGGGTTTCGCCGAGGGTCGAGGTGCTGGTTGGGGCTCGACAACTGCAATGACATGCTGGCCTCCCTATTGCTCATGGTCATCGTCATCACCAAACCTTGTGTTCAAGAACTGGTCGCCAAAGTTTTCATCAATTTCATCATTGTCGGCGAGATTCTGTGCCATCTCGATGTCTTCATGATGTGACGGTTGTGCTTCCTTTGGGGTGGTGCCTCGACCCTCCGTCCTAGACGGATTTGGCTCTTCGGCCATAGGAACATGTAGCTGAAGCCGGTACTAAGGACTGTCGTCTCGTCACTATCCCATCGATGAGGTTGAGAGGGAGCTTCCAAGCCCTCGTAGCCTAGAAGCACCATACTGTATTTGACCCTAAGCATGTCGGGTGCCACTGGCTTGCTGTGGAAGATGCGGTTCACCGGTTGAACGATGGAACCCTTGGCAACATCCTTTAACTCGCCGTTCACCCAGTGCATTAAAGTGCAAGGAGTGTCTTCTTGCGAAAGACATGTATAGGTCAATCGTCAGTAAAACGGGGAGAGAAGGGAGATGAAGTCATCGGTTGAGCCTCCCAAAACTCTCGCTTTAATTAGTTACCTTGAGGGTGTCGAGCTCGGCCAATGTCGAGGCACCACCGCCGATGTCGAGCGCGCAAGTGGCGGAGTGGCTGCTTGCTTGCAAGGTGCGGTCCGACTCCTTCACCAAACCAGACAAGTAAGCTCCGTACCTTCGAGCCCCGCCAGAGGAGTCACCAACACCTCTGGCGCCTGGTTGTCCGATTGGGCGCTAATAGTGTTGGGAACCAGGCGCGACCCCCGTTTACCACTCTTCTTCCACTTGGCGTACTGTTCGAAGTAGGCGGGAAGGATGGTGTTGAGCTTCTCGGTCACTTGTGTCTGGACTTGTGATTGGAATTGTGTCTGGACTGCCGTCACAGCCTCCTTCATTGTATCTTGGAGCAGCTGCAGAAACTTCTCCACTTGTTCCCTTAGGTGTTTTACCTCGGCGATCTGGGCATGCTTCCTGCCCTTCCACGGCAAGGTTCCATAGTATTCGGACCATGTAATACCTCCAAAGCCGGGCACACGACCAGCTGACGATGGTGGCGCCTGGGGCTCGACATTCTTAACCCAGTTCAGCGCCCTATTAAAAAGTGGTGTCCCACTTGGCGACCGACGCCATCCCCTGAGATGAGGAGCTCCTGCATTTCTCGTCCTGCGCATAAGGAACATGAAGCATTTGAGAAATTGGACTTCATTGATTAATTGTGAATGCAATTAATCGACTTGCATGCAAAATACTTACATATTTATTGATGAAGTCCGTCACCTTCGGAGCAAAGGGGCTGCAGGGTTCCGATGAATATTCAGAACTCTCTTTCGGCTTGCGAAACTGGGCCCTAACAAAGTGCTTTGAATGCGGTTCGGCGATATTGGAAAAGGGAGGTGTCTCCCCCTTCTCACGAGCTACGGTGTCCTCCTTCTCCCATTTGGGAATCACAGCTCTATAACCGCCGGAGCCGAGATGGTGGGTACCAATGTTCATCTCATACAACTCCTTGAAGCACAGACTCTTGGCCTTTCCCGCGGCGGATTCACATCTGGCCTTGAACACCTTGAAGTATTCTTCCTTGACCAGAGGCTCCTTCTTGACGAGCTCCTCGTAACTTAGATTTTTCTTGTAAATGATCCTCTTCACCCACGCCTTCCAATTCGACAAGGACTTCGTCATTGTCTTGAGGGCGTACTTGTTTACCAGAATCCCTTTGACATTTTCATTGTTGTATTTGTTCTCCTCATCACCCGGGTACAGGTATCTTGCGTGTAGCTTCCTCAAGAGATAATGGCGGTAACGCTCGTTCTCATGGCCCTTCAGGTTCTCAGATCATGACGTTGTTCCGGAGGATTGCAGAGAGCTGTAGTGAGTACGACGCGACAAGTTCCTCCGGCTCCAAAGGCACCCCTTTATCGCTCACGCTTGTGAAGATGGAACTTTTGAGGCCGACCGTGATTGGGGTCCATTCCTTCCGAGGCTTCTTCGGTTGGCGGCTACCGTCTGTGGCTCCACCATCGCCATTAGTGGTAGTGGCGTCCTCACCATCGGCATCATCTCCCATATCCTCATCGGACGATGTATCCTCGTCCTCCATCTCATCCTCCCGTGACACGAATTCGGGGTCCGCTTGTAAGTCCATCTCATCCAAATGCTCCTAGTAGGCCTTCTTTCTAGAAGTGCCCGCCTTGGAGTCGTGTTGTCCACCACCCGATATATCTAAACACGAAAAGAAATGGAAATAATAAACACTAGAATTCACAAAAAAAATGGGAATGACCTTTGTTAATTTTCTAAACCTAGGAGTGCCAAAAATTCGTCGGAACGGAAATGAATCAATATTCTGGCAAAACATTGGCATCTCAGAAAAAAGACCTGCACAAAAAATGGCCTAAATAGGCACAAACACACAACCAACAACTTGTCTATAATAAAAGGCCTACATAGGCCTAAATACTCCAGCAAAAGCTGGACAGCATACACAATATATGCATAAAATAAATAGCAGGTGTTGAAACAGTAATATAATTACATAGGAAATTAGTACACTTCATAATAAAAAAAAGATTTATCTCATTTTTCATAGAAACTATTATGCAAAGTTCATCACAGAGAATAAGAGCCACTACCTGCAGTTCATTAGTACAAGCAGTACAAGCTATCATTAGTACACTTCATTATAGAATTTATAGGAGTGGTACAAGCAGTACAAGCTATCAAATTATAGATTTCTATCATAAATTTGTTCTTATACAAGTGGTACAAGCTATCAAATCCCACTACCTGCAACTATAGAATTTCTAGGAGATCATTTGGTCTTTTGATTGAATGCATTTCAGGCAGATACTGCAATGATTGCAACTGGAAAAACTGTTCTAACAGTATTAGTCATGAGGCTGCAAGACATGATGCTATCAATACTATAATGGAAAGGAATCATGTGGCCTTTATGCCCAAACTTGGGACTATTCCTCCACATACAGCCTCTTATGTCATTAGGAGTGTCACATTTTTATTTTTACATGTACGATCTATTTTTTGTGAGTTTAGGCAGCAGCAATGACAAAAAACACAACCCTTTTTTGATCATCTAGAAATCCATTATCTCTTTACATTCTAGTATAAAGCAGTGGAAGGCCCTAATGTGGGTAAGCACACGAAGGGGTTCCACTGCAAGAGATCAGAGTGCTTGAAGAAATACTGTGAGTGCTTTCAATCAAATGTTCTCTATGCAGAGAACTGCAAGTGTATGGATTGCAAGAACTATGAGAGGAATGAAGATAGGAAAACAATATGCCGTATTACCCAGCAGCATGTTGTCTATGTACAGCATGCACCTAAACTTTCTATGAAGGGGATTATTGGACCATCTGCAGTTCTTTCTCATGCAACAGAACATGTAGTGTCTTGTGGATAGGCAACTGAATATTAGTAGTACTAAGTTAAATGCTAAAACATATCTTTTGGATAAAATAAAAGGCAAACAAGAAGTTAAAATGTTGTTATTTTAACCATGACAGATTGAAATAACATGCTTACACTCACAATAACTATAGTATTTGGAATTTTAACCATGCCAGATTGAAATAGAAAATTAATTCTTTTAGCATCACTGAGCAAATAGAATGAATATCTCAAACTTTTATCAATTTCTTATCTAATTGGTACTATGCTATTGGTGCTATTGTTCAAGTTCAGTCAAACACATGTCCAATTAAAAAAATAGCACCAACATCACACCATATGAAATTTAGAGGAACATGCTCTGTTGGTATTGTGCTCACCGTCAAAGGGGGAGGGGGAGAGGGAGGGGGACGGCGGCACTCACCGTCAAAGGGGGAGGAGGGGACGGCGGCGCTCCTGGCTCCGAGAAGAAGACTGGTGGTGGTGGCGCTCCTGGCTCCGAGAAGAACACTGCAGAATAATGATAAAGTAGTTATTTGATTATTTCTTGAGCACATTGTAATGCATATTATGTCTATGCCGGAAATCGCACTATGTTGTCACGATGAGGTTCCAGCTCTTGAAGCAAGCACTGTTTTACTGTCTCCTTTTGTTGTTTTAAAGTGTGTTTTGTTGTTCGGTTAATTTATGCAAAACAAAATTACCTATAGTGCCAATCTACGAAGCCACAACTGCGGTCATACATTGCACTGGGCATCGACCCTAATGTTCAACTGAATGTATGAACACTGAACAGTGCTCCCTGTCATCAGTTGATCTCCGAATTTGAAATCGGCTCCACATATTCACACAATTTCTTGATATACAGTCTCCATTGACATCACGAGCTCCTAAACTTGGCTCAATCCATGGAGCAACTCCATTTTGACGCTCTCGTCAGCAACGGTATCCGGGAGCTGGCGTGCTGCTGTGTGCGTTGTGGCATCTTTCTCAAAAGTCCATAGCCCATAGGCTGAACTTGAGAAGTACAAGACATCACTTTCAGTGCAAAAATGTTCACACCGAGGACAGTCTAACACGAGGAGTGAAGCAGAGCTACACTTTGCAGGAAAGACACTAGAGAAAAACGACATGCATGAAACAAATAGAGCAGCAATCTGGGCATGGTGCATTCTGGTGTTGCTCTACCAATGAACGCATGTGCTGCAATGTTTAGCCACTGCTACCCCTGTTTTAAGAGCATCTCCAGCAGGCGCGCTATATAGGTCACGCGCTAAAAAAACGTCGGTATGCAGCACGCGGAGCAAAAAATCTCCCTCCAGCAGGCGCCGTAAAACAGCGCGGAGCTGCAAATTTTTTTAGGCGTGCGGCGTTTTGCACTATCCAGAGCGCCAAATGTGACGCGTTCACTGCAGCGCGCGGCATCTTCTCTCACGCGCGTATAGCCAACGGCTGAAAATTTCACCCCGCGCCCGCACCTCCATTTTCCCCACCCACGCCGACGCCTTGCGATTTCGCCGCCGCCCGCGCTTGACTTCGCCGCCGCGCCGTAGATCCGCCTCCCCCGCGCATGTTCCTGGTGGTTTTGAGCGCTTCGCCACGCTGTACCGAGCGGGCGCCGCCGCCACCGACGCTACTGCCCCGCGCCAACGACGGCGCCGCCTTGCCTTCCTCCACTTGCTCCAGCGGCGACCATGTCGTCCTCAAGCATACTTGCAACATGGCGCCGCCAAGATGCTCGCCGATTTGCTCGCAAGGTATGCGCCTCCTCGGCCGCAAACTTTTTTAGCTAAAAGGTAGTAGTAATAAGTTGTTTCATATGTATATTTGTAGAGTTCATTATACGATTCTTCGGACGACGATTATGATATAGAGGAAGAATAGAACATATCCATATTATTGGCATACCGTGCCCTTAAGAAGCTGAAAATAGGAGGATCGGTGTTCGGTAGAGAGAAATTATGGAGAGAAGGGATTGAAGGGCACGAGAAGTTGATGCGGTCGTATTTCAATGAAAATCCGATATTTCCCGAAAGCTATTTTCGTCGGTGTTTTCGGATGAGCATCAACTTGTTCAAGCACATCGCAACGGACGTGATGAAGTATGATCGGTTCTTTGAGCAACGAAGAAACGCTACCAGAGAACTTGGTCATAGCACCTATCAGAAGGTGACCGCCGCCTTGTATGTTGGCATACGATATACCAGCGGACCTTATTGACGACCACTTGGCCATGGGTGAGAGCACTTCTATCATGTGTGTCAAGCGCTTTGCCGTAGCAATTGTGAAAGTTTTCGGATCCACATACTTGAGAGCCCCCAATGCTCAAGACACGGCAAGACTTTTGGAGTTCAACACTGAGCGGGGATTTCCAGGTATGCTTGGCTCAATTGATTGTATGCACTGGAGTTAGAAGAATTATCCAGCGGCATGGCATGGACAATTCAAAGGGTACAAAAAGGATGTCACTATAGTCCTTGAAGCGGTCGCCGATCATGAGACTTGGATATGGCATGCATTTTTTGGAATGTCCGGGTCTTGCAGTGACATCAATGTTATTCAACGGTCACCACTAATGAAAGACTTGCAATGCGGGAAGGTACATTGGTGGAGTTTCAAGCAAATGGCCACAAGTACAACTATGGCTACTTTCTCGCTGATGGCATCTATCCAAGGTGGCAAACATTTGTGAAGCCGGTTATTCAACCACGAGGTAAGAAACAAACCCACTTTCACAGTGCACAAGCAGTGGCTAGGAAAGATCTAGAGAGAGTATTTGGGATTTTGCAAGCCCAATTTGCCATTGTGAGGGGCCGGCTAGATTTTGGGACCAAGAGTGACTTTGGTATATCATGACTGCTTTTGTCATCATGCATAACATGCTTATAGAGGATGATCGTGGGGAAAATGTGGATCATACCCATTACGAATTGATGGGGGTTCCCATGCAAGTGAGGAGGAATGCACATAGGATTGCCCGGTTTATTGCCTCGTATTATTCCATTCGTTCCAACAAAACATATGATGAGCTCCAAAAAGATCTCATAGAAGAATGGTGGAATTGGCATGGACAACAATAGTGCCCACTTCTAATTTGCATTTTCGTTGTATTGTTTGAAAACTATGTTGTATTGTTGATTCATTAAACTTGTTGTATTTGTTGTAAACAATTTGATGTACTTGTTATATTATTGGTGCATTTATTCGTTAATTTTAGAAGCTTCTTTGATCTTGTTGAATGCATAGCGCTGTGTGAATGTTGTTTCGAGCGCTGCTGCGGGCGCTGTAGTTTGCAGCGCCTAGTGGAGGACCCTTTTTTGCGGCCGCGCCTGCACTACGGTTTAGTGTCTCCGGTGGAGGAAAACATTGCGCGCTGCGCTCTAAAATTATACAGCGCCGGTGTAGTGACGTTTACAACGCCAAAATATAGCACGCCTATTGGAGATGCTCTAAGGATTGACCATTCACCAGGCCCTCAACCTCGCCACGGAACGGAGCTGGAACATGTGCCGTACAGTTATATTGCGGCGCCGACGTCAACGACCACACGTATAATTGTTCGAGCTGGTGGCCGAGGTGACGCTCGTGAAACGGAGAGCCCGAGCTTGAAACCGAATTCACCATGACATTGGCGACACATGGTCACTCACCGGACACGAGGCGGCGTTTTCCCGGTCACGACTCACCAGTCACGAGGCGAAGCAGCTCGAGCCCGTCGGGTCTCAGATGCCGAGTCGACGTGTGTGACACAAGAGCTGGGGAGGAGGTAGGAAGCTTGGTCTCCGTTGAGCGTAGGTGATGCATGTCGGAGGTACAGCCGGGAGAAGGGTCAAGTTGTTTTCTCTAGATGCTACAAAAAAGAGTTCAGGAAAGGGACATCAGGTGCGGTCCTGGGGGCATAGAAGGGAATCACGAATTGGAGGGGTCAGATTCCGGGCCGATCTTGAGATTTCGGGGGCCTAGGGCGAAACTAAAATTTTGGACCCCTTATTATAATTTTTTTATAGATATATAAGATGATGAAAAATAAATAGTTTAAGTATACTTCCAACTATAATATTCATATAAAAATAACAATGTTTATATAATACCTTAAAGTTTCCTCCAAAAATTCCTAGAAGCAAAGTCCGTGACAATGGAATGAATATCAATCTCGTCCACTAACTTCTTCTCGATGCATAGAGTCACCAAACTATTTCACCTCTCCTGAGACATTATAGATCTCAAATAGTTCTTTAATAATTTCAACTGTGAAAAGCTTCTTTCAGGTGATGCAACAGTCATGGGCATAATAAATAAGATCCCATAAGCAATACAAACATTAGGATAACAATCTGCTACCCTGATAAACTCAAAAGGCTCCATAGTAGACATTGATGTATTTGGTAAAGTGAACTTCATAATACTTAACTCAGAAATAAGTGCATTTAACTCAACATCACATATATTAGGTTTACCATTTATACCAGGCCATTTATACCAGGCCGAGTAAAAGTTTTTGCAAATGTAGTGCAATGTTCTTAAGTTGAGAACTAACCAATGCCTTCAAGGATGTCGAACTTATTAAAAACCCAAATGTACTTTTGAATGAGTGGAGTTCTTCAAATCTGCGCTAAGAATTCTAATTAGAATTAAGATTTAAGAACTAAGAATTAGGACGTAACCAGTAGAGACATGGGCGGGAGCGGACCACTAGACCAACAGCCAGGCGGTCAATCGTCTCGTCGATGGTCTGGTCTTCGCACCTGGCGTCGATCCTCGAGGGCCTCGAGGCTCCCCGATCCGATCTTCCGATCCAGTGGAGGTGACAGGACTCGGGCAGGAGGCGTACGATCAATTGTTGGTTCCGTTTGTCTGGGAGGAAGCGAAGCGACCGACGCCGTCTAGGACTAGGAGTCGAGCGGTTAGCCTCCGCCTCGGTCTCGCCCTGTACCCGTATCAATCGCCTCGGCTAAGAGTCTACGACAGCAGAAAAAAAGTCCAATTAATCCATTAGCCCAACAAAAAAAATCTTTTTTACTATGTATACTAGACCTATCTATATAGCATATTTCTAGGAGAGCCCCCTTTTTTTTTTGCCCGGGGCGGCTACCCCGCAGGCCTCCCAAGGGCCGGCCCTGGTCAGATTGAAAGACGCCGAATTGCTGAAGGTCTGGCCTGTGTTGCGTGGGAGAGGGGCAACGCCAACATAGCTTATCCATTTTTTTTTTGCGGGTAACATAGCTTATCCATGACTCGGCAGTAATGGGAGCACTCGCGCTAATCATGGTTGAACGAAGCGGGAGCTCCCGTGTCTTACACATTGATTATAATTAGAAATTCATGAAAAGACCAATTATTCTTCAACAAATTATAAAGTTGTCCTTGGCCTAACTCTGACATAAACTATATCAACCGCTGGATCCGTTTAATACTACACATTAAATATGTAGTATAATGCACCGTAAAATCTCCCATTGAAAAAGCCACAAACAAGTTGAGGACACTGGCTTTGAAAAACCAAATGAAATGTAACTGGAGGAGGTACTTAAGTTGCATCAAAATATGCAAATGCTTATGAGGAACATCAAATCTTGCAATAAAGGGAGCACAAAATTAGTAGCTAACATGAAAAAATGGTAGTTCCTTAGAACACCAATTAAACTACTATTTGTCCTTAATCTTCTATTGAAAAGAGAGATCAAAGTCTTTAAACTTTGACACCTACCCTAGATTTATAGGATCTAATTACTAATTATATGCATGTGAAATCTGGTATAATTTTGTGTATGTAAAAGGTACAAAAAATGTAAGCTAGATGAGAAATATACCTTTCACATGCCTCCTCCGGCGACAAGCGGTGTGACACTGTGAATCCTTTCTTCTAAAGCCTCATCGTCCATACTAAGAACAAGGTCCAAACAACTCCTGAGCATGCTGGCGTCGAGTGGTTTTTCACGACCACGCCAACGCCGGCAGGTTGTTGACCACCACGCCGACGCCGGGTGGTTGCCCACCACCACGCAGACGCCGGCTTGGGTCACCGCAGGGCTGGTCCACTGATTTTAGGGGCCCTAGGGTGATATTATGCCAAGGTTCCCTTGTTCACAGTGGAGAAGTTTCGTAGGGTTAGGGGGGGCATTGCCCCCTACTCTAGAAAATTTCTCAATGTATAGTTTTTACTTAATATTTGCACTAAATTCTATATATTATTTGAAGTTAAGCACAATCCTCAACAATGTTTGTCAACCTTCACCACTTGTTCACACAAAAAATATTTAAACATATTAGTATTCAACAGAGAAATATTACCGTAATGCAATATCAAATTGAATAACTCGTATATTTTGTACATCCATGGTCTTTGCAATCTTGGTGAAGACATTCAAAACTGTTTATTCTATTGATCGAGCAAACTATATACCATGATACTTATTTCTACCAATTAGTCATTATGTGCACATCTATATAAATATGTACCTCTAGAATTAATCACGCAACAAGGAGTAACACATTCATATACATGTGCAAAAATGAGTAGAAGAGCAGCTACGAGGATAGAAGGTCAAGATCCACATCGGTTTGAACCAGTGCAAGCAAACGACTACATGGTCCACGATTTCTAGATCATTACCACTAGTGTTATTTGAGGATAAGTAGATTAGATCTATTCTACTTGTTACATGCATCTAGTAGATTATATCTTGTGGGGTTTCCTCTTGCTATTTCGTAGAATTTTGTTTTGTTTTTTATGCAACGAACCCATCACTAGATCCCATTCAGGGTGAGGTTTCTGCTAACTGTGGTGTCTCTCAATCTCGGATCTCAAATCCGTCAACAAGAGGTGAAAGTATTTTACCAGGTGGCTTCAACGGAACATGGTATGGGTAGGCTCTACCGTACTAGTGCTTGTTAAAGCCTCTGAACCCCTCCTACGGGTTGGCTCTTCCTCCCAGGTACATGGGTAAATGTTTGGAAGGTATTTACAGCCTCCAGTTGTCATATTTATGTCCAAATATAAATGGCTCAATTGATTTATCTATCAACTCCTTTAATTTTAGGATCCTGGTGAAATAAGCCTAAAAGGTGTGCGCAAGCACGCTAAAGCACCAAAGTCCTATTACGACTAATGTAAAAAAACACAAGGTAAACATGCTGCCCAAAGGCACTCATACGTCAGCAAGTCACGAAGTCCAAAATCGAGCAAAGTTTACACAAATGCTCTCACAAGTTCATTTTATCATCATAACATATGTATCAACAGTTTCAAAATATGGTAAAATCTAGTGGCATCTATTTGTATCTTGTGTTGACATGTTCCATGGCTAAACTTAACAACAAATTTGAACTGCTAGCAGCCAATACCACAAAAAATGGTCAAATCTTCAATTAACTTTTACCAATCCCCCTATTGTAACACCATGACATGCAGGAAAAGGAGAGAGGCTAATTGCATCTGTTACCACATGATATTGATAGAACTTAACTGTTAAGTGACTAGTAGGAGTAATAGCAAGAGGGAGACTAATAGTAGAAACATAAATTTCGTTATTAATGGACAATTTAGCATAGAAATAGAAGATTCAGGATAAATCAATATACCCTTCGTGTAAGCCGCACTACACAAAGCTAGCTACTGTACTTGAACTATTGTAGATGAAGGAAAAAAATTGGATCGTCAGATAAGAGTGTAACCAAGTTGTTAATATTCTTACAAGACTTCTTCCAGAAGCAAACCACATGCTAGAGAGTACATACAAAGCTAAGAACATTGCGTTTCCATTGAGTATGAAACATGCTTATAAAAATGATTGTATATTGTACCGTGGTAACTATACCAGTGAATGACCGAAGTGCAAATTTCCTAGATTCCGAAGATGAGGATATGGCTGATGATAGTGAGGATTACATGGATACTAAAGCGATCAAGAAGAAAAAGTGAGGGATTGGAGGAAGGACATACCAATAAAATTTTGTTGGTATCTGCCTATTATTTCTCGTTTGAAACTCTAATAAGCAAACCCATATATGACAAAACTCATGTGTTGACATGTAGAGCAGCGTATTGAGGATGAAATGTTCATGCACCCTGCTGACTCTTCGCAGTGGAGGCACGTCGATATGTTGAAGCCTAACTTGGAAGCATCATGCCTTTCAGGGTAGAATTCACAACCTGTACAACACGATATATTTTCTTCAACATCTGAACCCCACTTTAGGCATAGGACTTCATTTAAAAGTGTTAAGAATATATGCACCTTTATTTAGCATTTATATTTTACAAAATTTTAGAGATCATATAATTCGGAGGGAATGAAAGTTCTCAGAGTGAAGCTTGGAGAATAAGGTGACAGATTTCATAATATCCTCTTTTATAATATCCCAACATGACTTGAAAAACAAGCTGGTAAACCCATCCAGGCCTGACACCTTGTCGGATGGCAGATCCTTAATCGTCATGTCATCCTCCTCCTCGGTGAAAGGGTCATCAAGACTAGAAATGTCACATGGAGCGAGGTCCATGTTATCCCAATTAAAATCTGTTAAAGGGGTAACCCCGTGGGTGGCCTGATCTTCACGGATCTCGTGGTCAACTCGATGGGAAAGCGAGGGAAAAGGGAGAAGGTAGCAAAAGCGGACGCACACCTCGCGAAGAACACGATGAACACACGCAAAACTCACACGATACAAGGCCGATTGCTCTCACCGGTGGCCACCGGTCTGATAGAATCCTCGCAAGGAAAGATGGGTCAACGTGCTCCCTCGATCCCACGTGGAGAGGGAAGAACACCTTGGAGAGGGTCTTGACGTATTGGCAAAGGGACACCAATGCCAACGCCTTGTACAACGAGGGAGGTGCGATGCAAACTCCAACGAGGTGGTGACGATAGTCGATCCCCTTTGGTAGAAGGGGATGAGGCAAAACTAGATATTCCACAAAGGGGCTTGTCTTTAGTCTATCATCTATGCCTCCGGGATACATGAGGGGTGGGGGCTCTATTTATAGGCCAGCCACTAGAATGGGGATAGTTTAGGCAAAGGGGTAAGTAAAGGGAATATTCCAGGGCATCAAACCAAGATCCGTGCACAGACGGGGGATTCCGACAATAAGTCCGGAGGCGCCGGATCTGGCACCGGGATTTCCGGCGGCCGGCGATATTTCTGGTCGACGTCGGTTCGGTGTTCTGTATGCATTTCCGGTGGGCGCCGGTCTAGTCCGACAGTCGCCGGTTCGGTCGGCACGGGGTCCAGTCTGCCGGAGCTGGTGCCGAGAATTCCGGCGGTGGATCCGGTTGCGCCGGATGGTACGCCGGTTTGGCTCTGACTCTTCCGTCTGCTCTTCCAAACCTCCGTCTTGTCGGGCATGAGTCCTCGGGCTTCCTCCCCTATCTCCGTGCTTTGCTGTGTGAACCTATCATGGTCATATGACAGAGTATGAAGTAGTATACCATTCAATGGGGTAGGAATTAGGCTCGCATAGAGGAACGGATTCACCTTTGGAGTCCATGATGACTTGGCATAAGTTGGAGACCTTGATGTGGCAACGACCGTAGGTCGGGCTACATCATCTCCCCCCTTCAAAAAGAGTCGTCCTTGACTCTACATGCTCATCACAAAGTAGAAGATGTCAAGAGACCTTCTTGATCCTGGGGTTCACCATATAGTCGTCCTCAGGAAGATTGAATTGACAGCACCTAATGTTCCTTCACCTTCTATGAAGCCTACAAAGCACAACACAAAAGCGAAGCAACACTCAAAGCATAGCCAATTCATAAAGATTATAGCATGGGTCCTCAAGTAGAGTGAAGTCACCTTATGATGTAGAGATAGATCGTTGAGGAGCAGCCATAGGTAACTCTCTATGGTTCGTCTTGTCAACTTATGGTCCATAGAGGTTGACGCGGAAGCAATTGTACCTTCACACAAAAAAGACCAAGCAACATATGTTTGTGTGTGATAGAGGAACATGTCATTTGTGGCATGTCCATTCTTGTTCACAACACTATTAGCACAACTCAATTATAGCAAACCAGATGCATATGCAAGGTCAAAGTGCATGGAAATTGTTTGAACATCATCCAAATATGGGAACTCAAAAACTCCACAAAACATCTTAGTGTGGCGCTCAAAGCAATTCACTAAAATATTGATCAACATCTTTGGTGCAAAGCTAGGAGAATTCGGCAAAAACACAAGAGGAAGAATATCCAAAACAACATCATTATGTGTGCAAACCAACCATTGGAAAGAACAATTGTTCAATATGTTGGATGCCATACACATATCATCAAAAGCCAAAATCATGGGGGTATGAGTATCGCAAGCGGAAGTAAAAACAACATGTTTGCAAACAAACCATATGAAAGAGCAAGTGGTCCTTATGTTTGTTGCAACAACTATACGAGAGACTTGGAAGCTCTCGTGACAATACATGCTCAAAAATGGCATTATGGTTGCACACAAAACATCGGAAAGAGAAAGTGTTCAACATTTTTGTGGCAACACACAAAGCATAAATATCCAATAGCAACGAAACACGATTGTCACAAGGTGAAAGAATACCATCAACATGCTTGCAAGCAAACCATAGGAAAAAGCAATTTGACAACATGAAAGATACAAAGCATGCAAAAGGTATCAGAGATGGGTTCAATCTTGAACTCACTTCGGGGATGCTCTCTAGAGCTCCTTTTGTCAACTCGTGCTCAACCGAGGTTGACATTCTTGTGCGGGTACCTACACACATCAAACACAAAAGGAAGAATGTGTGTGCATGGTAGAGAAACACATCATCCATCATGACGTACCTCTTGTTGTGCACATCACCATGAGTGTCAATCAAGTATGAAATAGATGCATGGTGAGTATGCAAGTGGTGAACATGCTTATCATGGCATTTACCAAAATCTCCAAAAGTTGAGAAAGCTATGGGGGCCATCTCAATATAAACCATATTAGAATTATTGTTGCAAGCAAAACAAGTGAAAGAGCAATTATTCATATTGCAAGCAATGGGAGAAATTGTAAAACACTCATGACAAAGCATGGTTCGAGGGGTACCATTGGTAGCATCATTGCAAGCAAAACATTGGAAAGAGCAATTCTTCAACAAAGTGCAAGCAATGATATCATCAACGTAATGTTTAGAGCATGGAATGTCTATGGCAACATCATCACAATCAAATAATTTCACATGCTCAACATTATGCAAAGGCAAAGTATCACATGGAAATATCAATGAAGCATATGTGATATCACAAACATCATCCATAGCATGCCAATCATCACAAATCATTATGTCCACTAGTGGGATCATGGCATCATCAACACCCTTATTTTTCATACCTCTCATATGAAGTGGGTGTTGTGGTAGCATTGGCCTCCATGTTGGCGACTTCTTCATCCAATATGGGGATGGTGTCAAATTCAACCACCATGTTCATCTTCTCGGTTGGAGGCATCATCATCTCCAAGCTTGGCACTTCTTGATCCATGGAACCTAGCACATCATGAGAAAACACACTAGAGGTAGAGGGTAAGTCGTTAGAAATCAAAGTGGTCTCACATGACCTATCAACTAGCACTCTCAACTCACTAGATGTATCGCTCATGCCCTCCAAGTGGAAGCACTCAATCTCACGTATGGTGGAGTCACTCATCTCACTCTTGGTCTCACTCAAGTGGGCTAAGTGGCTCTCATACTCACATGGGATTCGTACCACATCATCACTCAAGCATGTAGGGGTAAGCTCGGTTCTCTCAACTCCATGCGCCTCCTTTGGTGAAGGGAAAATCCCATGCTCACCATTCTTGACCATGTTGTCGCCATCTTGCACCTTGGCTTGTGTAGTTCTCTTGACGTACTCGTCCAACTTGGCGAAGTAGAAGTCTTCTTCTTCCTCCTCCATGAGGTTGCTGATACATTGCAAATGTATCTATAATTTTTGATGTTCCATGCTTGGTTTTATCCACTTTCTTGTGTTTTGTCCACACTTTGGAGTACTTTTCATATGATTTCTTGGACTAACCTATTAACAAGAGCCACAGTGCCAGCTGCCTGTTTTCTACTATTTTGGTTCCAGGAAAGTTAGAAAATGAATATCCTCGGAATTGGACAGGACAAAAGCCAAAGTGCCTATTTCACCCGAAGACTCCAGGAGCCAGAATACGAGACGGAGAAGAGCCAGGGGGTGGCCACACCACCTGGTGGCGCAGGCCAGGCCAGGCCATGCCAGGGGGTGGTGGGGGCCCCCTAGGCACCCCCTCGGTCTCCCTCTTCGCCTATAAGAAGCCTTCTGATCTAAAAACTCTAGGGGGCTCGACATTTTTCCAGAAGGAGTTCCGCTCCGTCGCCACCACCAGATTCCACGAAACAGCACCAGAAACTCTGTTCTGGCACCTTGCCGGGACGGGGAATTATAGGAGATCATCGCCATCATCATCACCATCGCTTCTCCATCGACCATCCATGTTTCTCCCATCTATGAGTGAGTAATCCCCTGCTGTAGGCTATGGGGATGGTAGGGATTGGATGAGATCGTTCATGTAATGGCATCAGATTGTTAGGGCATGGTGCCTAGTATCTTTTATTAGTGCTTTATGACTTTGTTGCGACTTGTTGTGCTTAATGCTTGTCACTAGGGCCCGAGTGCCATGATTTCAGATCTGAACATGTTATTGATTCATTATGATAGTATTGTTTTTGGTCTTATGTGCAAGTTGTATACACACGTTGTTGTCTGGAACCAATGGCCCCGAAGTGACAGAAATCGGGATAACCGGAGGGAATGGCTTTGATGTGAGGATCACATGTGTTCATGGAGTGTTAATGCTTTGCTTCGGTGCTCTATTAAAAGGAGCACCTTAATTGCCAGTAGTTCCCTTGAGGCCCCGCTGCAAACGGGCTGGCAGGACAAAAGATGTTGTGCAAGTTCTCATTGCGAGCAGGTATGAATATATATGGAACACATGCCTAGGATTATCTAGTACTTGGATGCTTTATCTTATTTATCTGCAATTGCCCTATGTTCTGATTGCTATGTGAATTGTCTTGTCCATGCAACGCCCGTCCATCCATCCCTATGCCTACCGCACTCGAATCCCACTGTTTACTGCTATTGTTACTACTGTCTTTACTTTACTACTGCTGCTACTTTACTATTCCTACTACAAACTGTTGCTACTAATAAACTGTTGTGAGCAAGATTGTTTCTAGGTGCAACTGAATTGACAACTCAGTAATTAAGGCTTATAAATATTCTTTGGCTCCCCTTGTGTCAAATCAATAAATTGGGTTTCAGTTCCCTCGAAAATACTGCGATACACCCCCTATACTTGTGGGTCATCACTTCTGGCGCCGTTGCCGGGGAGCATAGCTTTATTTATCAAGTTCACCTGGATTCACTATTGTTCAAGCTAAGTTTATTTTCGCCTTGTTTGCTTGTTTCTTTGTCAAAAAATACAAAAAAGTAGTTCCTACTCTAGTTGTTATTTTCGTTGGTTTGATTATTGTCTTGCTTTATCATGCTTGTTGTCAATGGTTGGTTTCTTTGAAACTGAATCTTATTAGCAAGGTGGGTTCACGGAAGATCAAAAATATTATTATAAGGAACACCGCTTGTCACAAAAAGGAAAACACTTATGGGAACAAATTGATAGATTGTATACCATTGCTAGAAACATGCGCTCTACTTATAATGTTACTTATTGCTGTGATAAATCTTGTTGCAGAAAGAGGTATAAACACCTCCCTTTTCAATGTGAGTATAATGATAATGATACCATATCTTCTTATGCTAAAGGAATTTATGACTTTTATGATGCAGAACAAATTGAAGAATTTATTGCTTGGAAGGGTGCTTTTGAACTTGCTAGTTTGCTTAAAAATATTGATGATTCATCTTACAAATATGAGGTTTATGGTATACTTAAATTTTGCTTTGATAATTACAAGGACGAAAATGGCTATATTCTTGAATATTTTAATAGATGCTTTCCACAAATGGAAGAGACTAATGCCTTGCAGGATACTATGGAAGAAGAAATTGATGAACTTGAAATCTCATTAGATGAAAAAGAGGAGGAGAGTGATGAACAAAAGGAGGAAGAATTGATTAGCTACCCATGCCTACCTTCTAATGAGAGTAACTCTTTATCCCTTACATTATTTGATTGTCCCCCATGCTTACTAAAGGAGAATGAATGTTATGTTCCTGAGGTTTCTTTTGAAAATGTTTATAATAAAGCTCTAGTGCTTGTAGATCATGAAGAGCATGCTTTATGTGATAGTTATATTGTTGAGTTTATTTATGAGGCTACTGAAAATTATTATGAGAGAGAAAAATATGGTTGTAGAAGTTTTCATGGAATTGAAACACCTCTCTATGTGCTGAAAGTTTTGAAGTTACTCTTGTTTTATCTTCCTATGCTTGTCACTTTGTTCTTTGCGAATTTATTTGCATACATGATTCCTATGCATAGGAAGTGGGTTAGACTTAAATGTGTTTTGAATTTTCTTCTTGATGCTCTCTTTTACTTCAACTCTTATTTCTTATGATAGCATCCTCTCAAACTATTATGCATGAAGATGATAATATGTCTATTATTCTTGGGAGACCTTTTCTTAAACACTGCAGGAGTTGTTATTAATTGTAATCAAGGGAAGGTGACCTTCAATGTTAATGAAAAAGAACATATTGTCTATTTCCCCAAGAAGATTGAAAGTGCTTATGGTTTGAATTCAATTGAACATGTTGAGGGCATTCAAGTTGGAGAAATATATTGTCCCATACCAAGAGAAAAATTTGAAACTATTATGATTGGGACCATTGCTATCGAGGTTGAGGTAACATAACCATTAGTGGAATACAAAGTTTTGTATCATATGAAATTGTTTTGGTAATAATACCTGATCAACCTTGTTAACAAAAGGATTTCATTGAACAAAACAATGTTTTCAAGATGATTATCTCTGCTTACTTCTATTCTATCCATTTTAGTTTTTGCTTATGCCTAACTTAAAGGCGTTAAAGAAAAGTACTTATTGGGCGATAACCCAAAAGTTTTAGATGAGTCTTGGAAGTTATTACCTCTGTAATAACCACTCTTTATCTTTTTTATTTGGTTTTTGTGCCAAGAGTAACCTCTAATGAGAGAGATGTAATGATTGTGAAAGTTGCTGTCCCGAAACAGATTTCTATGATTCACCGTAAAAATTCTTGTAAAATATCTGAACGTCTTTTTGAGGCGTGAATGTTTTTGCTTCTGCAACAGGTTGTCATCTAACTTTCGTTAGTTCAACACTTTTTGATTTGAGCAACAGAAGGTCTTCGAAAAAATTCGTCTTTACCTGCTGGTCTGTTTTGACAGATTTATGCCATTTTCTGCATTTGCTTCTTGTTGGTTCCTTTTTGAGTTCTTTTGGGGAATTGAGCTTTTTAAGGGAAGTTATACAGTAGCTTGTGTTTTAATGGAAGTTTATTTGATGTTAGAACTGAACCTTAAGACTTATTTATCTTGAGCGCACTAATGTTGCTAATAGAGATTGTGTGAAGTTTTGTATGAAGGAAATATTTCAGGTGTATGGAAGGAATGAGTAATGAGATGAAGGATGGACTAAATCTCAAGCTTGGAATGCCCCGCGTGTCACCCCAAGAAATATCCAAGAAGTACAAGCGTCAAAGCTTGGGGATGCCCAAGGCATCCCCTTCTTCATCAATAAAAATCTCAGGTTTCTTCCAAACGCTTCATTTTTATTGTTTCATGCACAGTTGTGTTGTTCTTGGAGCGTCTTCTTTTTCGTTTTTGTTTTTAGTTTGCTTGGTTTTCTTAGTTTGCTTAATAAATTGGTTGGATCTCCTCTTGCATACATTGGTTTTCAAATAGTTTGGTTTGGTTTGGAAAAGAGTAGGAAAGCTCGTGCTTAAGTGGTAAAGAGAGTTTGTTTTTTTTAACTGTGGCCTATGCTTTGTCATGCCATGCTTGATATTGTTTTGGCTTTATGCTTAGTATTCTTTGCTGTAGCATGACTTGTTATAAACAATTGAGATTGCTTAATGTGCCGTGGATGAATCATGCGTTGTTTTAGCATATTAAAGCATAGTATAGTGGTATTCTCCTTTGATGCTTTATTTGGGTTGACTTGGTGCATGCTCACACCATCTTATGACTATACCAAGTCACCATAAGCCTTTATGATCCTTTAGTTTTCAACTTGTAGTATCACTTTATGCTTTGATCAATGATGTTTTGTCGCTCTGCATGATTATGGCCATTATTGCTCTCTTAGTTTGTCGCTCCCAGTCTTTTGCTAGCCTCCACAACCAAGTATGAGTTCCACTCATGCATCCAACTCCTTAAACCAAGTTATTCCAAAGGGTCCACCATACCTACCTACTAGCTTATGCTATTCCAAGTATATTCATGTTTTTGTTTTAACATAAAGAGGGGAAACTTAATATTATTAAGATGCATAAAACCATGTTTCCCTCTCTCATAATAACTTTCAGTAGCATCATGAATAAAATTAATAATATAAATATCACATAAAACATTCTTATCATGAGCCACATGCATATAATGATTATTACTCTCCACGTAAGCATAGTCATTCTTATTAATTGTGGTGGGAGCAAATTCAACAAAATAGCTATCATTATTATTCTCATCACCATAATCATCAAATATAGGAGGCATATTGTAATCATTAATTTTATCCTCAATAGTAGGTGGACTGAAAATATCATATTCATCATTGTAATCATCATATATTGGAGGTTTGGTATCATCATAAGCAATATAATAGCTATCTTCCAAAGCTGGGGAACTAAAAAGATCATTTTCATAAAAACTAGCTTCCCCAAGCTTAGACTTTTCCATAGAATTAGCAATAATGGTGTCCAAAGAATATATACTAACAACATTGCTATTAGCATGCAAATAAAGTTCCATAGGTTTTTTAATTTTCTCTTCAAACACTTCATGTCCTAACTCAAGATAAATACTATAAAGCTCTCTAATTTTTTTGTTGTTTTCCATTAAGCCTAATGATACATTGCAAATGTATCTATAAGTTTTGATGTTCCATGCTTGGTTTTATCCACTTTCTTGTGTTTTATCCACACTTTGGAGTACTTTTCTTATGATTTCTTGGACTAACCTATTAACAAGAGCCACAGTGCCAGTTGCCTGTTTTCTGCTGTTTTTGGTTCCAGGAAAGTTAGAAAATGAATATTCTCGGAATTGGACGGGACAAAAGCCAAAGTGCCTATTTTTCCGGAAGTCATCCGATGCCAGAATACGAGACGGAGAAGGGCTGGAGGCCGGCCACACCACCTGGCCGCGCGGCCAGGCCTGGCCCGCGCCAGGGGGTGGTCTGGCCTACCCCAGCACCCCCTCAGCCTCTCCTTCTGCCTATAAGATGCCCTCGGGACGAAAACCCTAGGCACCCGATCAAAAATCCACGAAAGAGTCTGTAGCCGCCGTCGTCTCCATCCCTAGATCGGGAGGGATCTGAAGCTCTTCCTGGCACCCTGTCGGAGAGGGGAATTCACCCTGGAGGCCTTCTTCATCACCATGCAAGCCTCCGGTGTGATGCGTGAGTAGTTCATCTTTGGACTATGGGTCCATGTAGTAGCTAGATGGCTGGTTCTCCTCCTTTGTGCTTTCATGTCTAGATCTTGTGAGATCCGTTCATGATCAAGATCATCTATTTGTAATTCTGCATGTTGTGTTTGCGGGGATCCGATGGATATTGAGATGCTATTTCAGATTGATTATTGATTCTATCATGTCTTTGTTATTTGTGATCTTGCATGCTTTCCGTTGTTAGTAGCTATCTTGGCCAAGTAGATGCTAGCAACTCCAAGAGTTAGTATTTATGCTCGATAGTGGGTTCATGCCTCTGGTAATCTGGGGAAGTGACAGAAATCTCTAAGTTACTAGATGTGTTGTTGCTACTAGGGAGAAAACAACAATCCTTTGTTCATAGAACAATCGTATTATTTACTTTACACGCAATTCGTAAAGCAATAATCTGTTGCTTGCAACTTAATACTAGAGGAGGTTCGGATGATAACCTGAAGGTGGATTATTAGTGATAGATGCAGTTGGATGGCGGTCTATGTATAATGTTGTAATACCCAATCAAGTTCCAAAGGAGTCAAGATGATTAGTATATGCATGTATTGCTTTCTCGATGTTTGTCAATTGCCCCGCTGTAATTTGTTCACCCAGCATGTTATCTATCTTAAGGAGAGCCACCTCTAGTGAACTATGGATCCCGGTCCTTTTCTTTTACATACAATCTATAAACTGTTTACTGCTTTGTGTTTACATTCTACAAACTATTACTTCCTTCCATTCGATATGTTTAATCCTTTGTTTTCAGCAAAACCGGTGAGATTGACAACCTCATCGCAAGTTGGGGACAGAATTCTGTGGTTGTGTTGTGCAGGTCTCCACATTGCTGCTGGCACCGGTAGTGCGCCCTGCCATCGTTCAGCTAGCTACACCTTTGGGGTGTTTCCTTGCTCCTACTGGATTGATAACCTTGGTTTCATACTAAGGGAAAACTTGCTGATGTGCTCATCATACCTTCCTCTTGGGGTTCCCCAACGAGCTCGATATATTTTGGGCCATCAAGCATATTTTCTGGCGCTATTGCCGGGGAGTCAAGGACATCTTCACAAGGAGAGTCCCTCACAACCAATCTCTTTACTTTGTTATTTTTGTTTTGCTTAGTTTCTTTTTGTTTTGTTTGCTTGTTTCTTTATCAAAAACACAAAAAAATTAGCTTTACTAGTTTGCTTTCTTATTTGAAAACACAAAAAAAATAAGTCTCTTTTAGTTGTCACCTCTTTCTTAGCTCACCATGGTGATCTCTAAATTCACCCTGAAAGACCTTTCAGTTGGTAGTGGTTCTATAATTGGGAAAGATAATATTGAAGAATTCTTTAATCATGCTAGTAAACATGAGGATACTGAGGATAGATCCCTTGCAGAACTTGCTCCAAACTATGAGATTGCTGCAGCTTCTTTAATTCACATGTTAGAAGCTAGGTTTGTTAACCTCAACCCCTTAATGCAAGTAATGTTTCTTAAGCTTAAAGAAATTGAGGACCCTAAAAAGAGGGATTTTATTTTAGAAACTTTGTTTAAGGAGTTCTATGATGTTTCCAAGGAAGCTAGAAAAGTCTTTGAACGTTTCAATATGCTAGGCTCATGTGTAGATGTTGTTGGTACTCGAGAAAATATGAACAAGACCAAACCTAATGGGGAGGAACCTAAGATACCAATACCCTTTAAACTAGTAGCAATACATGATGCCATAGAAAAGAATCTTGATTGGATTGTTCTTGCAAACCCTTTTGTTGAGAATAGTAAACCTAAGAGCATTGAGAAAGGATCCTCTAGAACTTATTTGGATGATATACCTTGCCTTGTTGAAGATATTTCTAGTATTAGTCTTAATGCTTCTTCATTTGAGAACACTTGATTCTTTCTTGCTTCTTATGCCTAACTTAAAGGCGTTAAAGAAAAGTACTTATTGGGAGATAACCCAAAAGTTTTAGATGAGTCTTGGAAGTTATGTCAAGACCCGAACCTGTTAAGGTACAGATCCCTGTGTTTATAGTGTTAGTCCCTGGATCGAATAGCTAGCACCCACAGTTTAAGATGTAATATCAAGAAACAAAGGTCATATTACATTGCATATCCAGGAATAAAAATAGTTCATTACAACTTACATAGCTCATATGACTATCTTATTACAAAGCAGCAGATATAACTATAAAGCATGGAGTCCTTCATCTTCATGTGCCACAGGCAAACATGTTGGGTGCAAACTCGTAACCCCTACTCATCAAACTTCACTATCATCAAGTAATCCTGCAACATGATAAGTTACAGCCATAGAGGGTCAATACATTTGAATTGTATTAGCAAGTTACAATTTGATGCTAAGTTATAACAAAAGAAGATTGAGGGTTTTGAGAGTTGAAATCCTTGTATTGATCAAGTAAAAGAGAAGGGTTGATTGACACACAAGGATATTACACACCAAGTGTTTAATCAAAACCTAACACATGGATATAACACACCATGTTTCCAAGCATCATTCTAACACATGGATATTACACACCATATTTCTCATTGTAACACATGGATATTACACACCATGTTTACTTTCCCTACCATATGGATATTACACACCATATTTCTCATTGTAACACATTGATATTACACCCCATGTTTACTTTCCCTACCATATGGATATTACACACCATATGACAAAAATCCCTCCTATGAACGATGTTACACACGAACATAGGGGTTTTCTCTCATGAATCGATATTACACACGATTATGAGGTTTTGTTGAAAACTTTAGAAGACAAGATGAGAAAATCCTTGCTCCAAATGCATGCGAGCTTGCAGGGCCACTCAGATGCACCTCTTGTAGACTACTCTTTCGACTTCACTCCATTCCATGAGTAACATATTTGATCTAATTTTTGTTTCCAAAATATTTTTGCAATGCTACCCTAGAATGGGCGCATACCAATTCACACGTCTACAACGCAATATCCACACTCAATAATTATTATAACATAACAATCACAGTACTATCTCTATGCATACCATCCATGAATTTAATAAAAAAAACAAACTTAACATGGTTAAAGCAACTTGCCTTCAGAACAGTAGCAACACGGGTTTACTTGTTAATATTCTCCCCAACACTCCGAAAATCTATCACAAAGGTATAGTAAAATAAATACACAATCGCAACGAAACATACATACACATATGCAAGCAAACGTCATGATACTATGTATATGAAAGTTGCGAAAAAAATTCTAAATGAATATTAATTCATTCTTGTGATTTTATGTGTAAAATATTGTAAGCACATAAGACATACCATAGGTTAATTCCTATTTGAATTATAACAACGCTAGGCTTTCTAACAGGTTTATCAATTTAAGATACTATTATTGATTAAAACAAATTCCTAGCAGTACTAACAGATAGACAAGTTCATTAGTTCTCATTTTACAGAAAGATTCATTCATGAATATTAAATTATGGCTAATATACTCTATTTCTTTACTACAGATATTACCAAATTAAATCGGTGTAGTTGCATTCTACTTCCTCCAAGGATTCCATAGATAATTAATTCTAATTTTTTTTAACCAATAGAACTAAAGATATTGAATTTAGAAAATTATATTGTTTTCTGTCCAAAGCAACACACGGAAATACAATCTGTCTCGACACATGGTGGATTTCTAATGGTGAATACCTCTTCATCTTAAGTGATCTACTGAGAGACACTATATGGAAATCCAACGGTGAACATGGAAAGAGAGAAGACCTCACCAGCCTGAAGGAAAATATATCGGATGTGTGGATAGTTTGATCGCTGAAAAATGTCTTAGCTACGGCGACGAGCTCTGCCTTGGACGGAGACCTCCTTCTGATGATATTATTGCTCTGATGAATGTTCTACGAGGTGCAGAATCTTGAAGGCGAAGCCAAAGGTGTGCTTGTTGGTCCCGGCGGTGCTCCAGGCGACGACAACTACGTACAGACAGGTCGGATGGCCATCAGGTGCTCCTTTCAGGAGGATCTCCGGCTGCGAAATAGGATTATTTTCTGATCAAAATGGGTTCGCAAAATGTAGAGAAGATGAAAGAAATAAGAAAGGAAATCTTAGTCCCTTTGTACCCGACTGAATTGGCGAAGACGTCACTGCGGCCGGAAGAATTTCGATGACAAAATACGGCCATCGTGCAGAAGTAATTGAGCGTGGAGTTTGTGAAGAGCCGAAGGGAATTGACGAGAGATTTGTGAGCTGCTTATATAGAGAAGGGAAGTGAGGCAGACGACACGACCTGAAGTGGAATCGACGGACGGTTTAGTTGTGGCCGTGATGGGCACTATTGCGATTTAAGACGCACTGATGTGGGGTTTCAATACCCAGAATGGAATCGGGGTTGAGTGGGGGATAAATTTCATGTTTATAGTTATCAGTTTTGAGGTCCATAATGTTCTAGATTTGGAGGGGAAAAGGTGAGTGCCATGGATAATGTAAGTGCAGTTTTTACCTGCTCCAAGAAGAAGATGAACCACCAAAGGCTCGACTCGGTCTTGTTTGTTTAGTTGGGCCCAAGCATTCAGCCCAAGAAAGAAATAAAAGGAATGAAAGAAAGAAAATGTAGAGAGAGAAATGGCCATGGGTCCATGAACGTGAGAGGCATTTGGCCTAATACATTTTTCTGAATTTGTTAATGACTTCTCCTTTTATATCCACTAATAAGAAAAGTATTATACTATATATGATTGTCATAACTTCTCTAAAATTCTAATAAAACAAAATACTTATATATGGCACAAGAGATATAATTTCCACCCAATTCAGTTTCATTCTTTATAAAACAAATATGTAGATGATATATTTAAATCATTTCCTACACAATATTTGAGGATGTCATGTTATCCTCTTCTCATTTCATTTTGTTTTCGTTTGGAACTGAATATATCAAAAATCTAAAATGCAATAAAGTCAGATAACATCCAAATGAAATATTTTCCAAATCTTCTATATATTTTGGAAATGTCATATTATTTCCCTCTCTAGTTAATTCAAAGTGGTTTGGAAAAATATTTTAAATGTCACTCAAGTCAAATGATTCAAAACAAATTAAATGCACACGAGTTGGATTTGTATGAAGTTACCTCAATCGAGATTATAGTTTTGGATAGTCATGTTAATCCACTCATATGGAAATATTTTAAATCAAGGTTGGGAAAATTCAAACTAAATCATCAAAAGTTTTTTTTCCTTGAGAATTTTCAAGCAAGACAAACAATATATTAATTTATTTATTTTATTTAATATCGCAAAGTTTGAAAAACTTTGGGATGTTACAAGTTATTACTTCAGTAATAACCGCTCTTTATCCTTTTTATTTGCTTTTTGTGCCAAGAGTAACCTCTAATGGGAGAGAAGTAATGATTGGGAAAGTTGCTGTCCCGAAACAGATTTCTGTGCTTCACCACAAAAATTCGTGTAAAATCTCTGAACGTCTTTTTTAGGCGTGAATTTTTGTGATTATGCCACAGGTTGTTATATAACTTTTAGTTCAACACGTTTTGATTTGAGCAATAGAAGGTCTTCGAAAAAATTCGTCTTTACCTGCTTGTCTGTTTTGACAGATTTATGCCATTTTCTGCATTTGCTTCTTGTTGGTTCCTTTTTGAGTTCTTTTGGGGAATTGAGCTTTTTGAGGAAAGTGCTACAGTAGCTAGTGTTCTAATGGAAGTTTATTGGTGTTAGAACTGAACCTTAAGACCTATTATCTTGAGTGCACTAATGTTGCTAATAAAGATTGTGTGAAGTTTTGTATGAAAGAAAAATTTCAGGTGTATGGAAGGAATGAGTAATAAGATGAAGGATGGACTAAAGCTCAAGCTTAGGGATGCCACGCGTGTCACCCCAAGAAATATCCAAGAAGTACAAGTGTCAAAGCTTGGGGATGCCCAAGGCATCCCCTCCTTCATCAATAAAAATCTCAGGTTTCTTCCAAACGCTTCATTTTTATTGTTTCATGCACAATTGTGTTGTTCTTGGAGCGTCTTCTTCGTTTTCGTTTTGGTTTTTCGTTTGCTTTTGTTTGCTTAGTTTGCTGAATAAATTTGTTGGACCCCCTCTTTCATACATTGGTTTGCAAATAGTTTGGTTTGGTTCGGAAAAGAGTAGGAAAGTTCATGCTTATGTGGTAAAAAGAGCTTGTTTTTGACTGTGGCCTATGCTTTGTCATGCCATGCTTGATATTGTTTTGGCTTTATGCTTACTATTCTTTGTTGTAGCATGACTTGTTATAAACAATTGAGATTGCTTAATGTGCCTTGGATGAATCATGCGTTGTTTTAGCATATTAAAGCATAGTATAGTGGTATTCTCCTTTGATGCTTTATTTGGATTGACTTAGCGCATGCTCACACCATGTTATGACTATCTCAAGTCACCATAGCCTTTATGATCCTTTAGTTTTCAACTTTTAGTATCACTTTATGCTTTGATCAATGATGTTTTGTCGCTCTACATGATTATGGCCATTATTGCTCTCTTAGTTTGTCGCTCCCAGTCTTTTGCTAGCCTCCACAACCAAGTATGAGTTCCACTCATGCATCCAACTCCCTAAACCAAGTTATTCCAAAGAGTCCACCATACCTACCTACTAGCTTATGCTATTCCAAGTATATTCATGCTTTTGTTTACCTCCCAAATTAAACTTGTTATGAGAAAACTAGTGATTAAAGCTCTCACGAACTTGAAGGCACACTTTACTTTTTTGCATCTAATAAACTTGATCCATTAGGTCCTTCTTTGTTGCGTATATGCTTGCGCTTTATAAGTTGAAATTATCAGAACCATGTATCATGGGGAACGCTTTCAACATTGCACTTGTACTTTGTACCCCGTTGATATCATGTTCTTTTGCTTATGGATCCCGGCGATGTGAAATAAAAGTGGAACTTGTAAGATCATGGAGTTTGTATGTGTGTTAGAGAAACGCCTGGGCCGCTAGCCTAAGCCATGCCTAATCATGGTGGAAACTTGCAGCATCACCATAATGAGCACTCTATGAAGCATCCTCAATAAAAACCTAAATAGCAAATAAAAAGACCGCTGAGATGCTCATTGTCTGCTTGCCTTGTCATTTTGATTATGGGATAGCTCCTGTATCATGTGCAAGGGGTACCCCATTGGCGGTTCTTTATGATACACATGTACTTACAATGACAAAATCTTACTCATGACTGAAGTTGAGTAACATGAGGTTGGGTCTTCGTAAGTAAGGGGCATGAGATTTCGGTTTATAACTTGTCAAGCATATCCTCTTAGTTGTGTCACTTTAACCTTAATCACCTTAAAGATGCTTATGATAGGGGCAATGAGAGCTGAAAGCTATAAGTACCATAATTTTTGGAAGCTTTTTATGAGACTTGAATCCCTACTTCTTCTATGAAGGCCTTTCTTCCACCATTACATTGAGTCTCCACCTTCTACCTTTATGCACCTACTTTGAGATCATAGTGGCCATTCTTAGTTCTATGTGCATTGTTAGTAGCTATCTTGGCCAAGTAGATGCTAGCAACTCCAAGAGTTAGTATTTATGCTCGATAGTGGGTTCATGCCTCTGGTAATCTGGGGAAGTGACAGAAATCTCTAAGGTACTAGATGTGTTGTTGCTACTAGGGAGAAAACAACAATCCTTTGTTCATAGAACAATCGTATTGTTTACTTTACACGCAATTCGTAAAGCAATAATCTGTTGCTTGCAACTTAATACTGGAGGGGGTTCGGATGATAACCTGAAGGTGGATTATTAGTCATAGATGCAGTTGGATGGCGGTCTATGTATAATGTTGTAATGCCCAATCAAGTTCCAAAGGAGTCAAGATGATTAGTATATGCATGTATTGCTTTCTCGATGTTTGTCAATTGCCTCGCTGTAATTTGTTCACCCAGCATGTTATCTATCTTAAGGAGAGCCACCTCTAGTGAACTATGGATCCCGATCCTTTTCTTTTACATACAATCTATAAACTGTTTACTGCTTTGTGTTTACTTTCTGCAAACTATTACTTCCTTCCATTCGATACGTTTAATCCTTTGTTTTTAGCAAAACCGGTGAGATTGATAACCTCATCGCAAGTTGGGGACAGAGTCCTGTGGTTGTGTTGTGCAGGTCTCCACGTTCCTGCTGGCACCGGTAGTGCGCCCTGCCATCGTTCAGCTAGCTACACCTTTGGGGTGTTGCCTTGCTCCTACTGGATTGATAACCTTGGTTTCGTACTGAGGTAAAACTTGCTGCTGTGCTCATCATACCTTCCTCTTGGGGTTCCCCAACGAGCTCGATATATCTTGGGTCATCACCTAACTAGTGAAAACAAGAAACAAAAAGACAAAATTGCAGAATCTAAAGGAAATAACTTCGAGCACTCACACTGGAGGATGTGAGTACCTTTTACCATACCTCCCCGGCAACGGCGCCAGAAAATAGCTTGATGTCTACGCACTTCTATTCTTGTAAATAGTTGTTGGTCCTCCAAGTGCAGAGGTTTATAGAACAGCAGCAAGTTTTCCCTTAAGTGGATTACCCAAGGTTTATCGAACTCAGGGAGGAAGTGTTCAAAGGTATCCCCTCTCAAGCAACCCTGCAATCAAGATACAAGAAGTCTCTTGTGTCCCCAACACACCCAATACACTTGTCAGGTGTATAGGTGCACTAGTTCGACGAAGAGATAGTGAAATATAAGTGGTATAGATAATTATAAGTGGTAACGGTGATAGAAAATAGCTTGATGGCATGTGGTTGACGTGGGAAAAGACTAAAGGAAAACTGAAATAAGATAGCAGCAAGCAAACATATAATAGATCTAGTTGCAAACAGTGTTTCAATGCTTAGAAACAAGGCCTAGGGATCATACTTTCACTAGTGAACACACTCATATAAATATATTCTCTTTATGACACTACTCTTAACTACTCTCCGGTTGAACACTCTAATCGATGGTAGGGCTATAACAACACACCTCAAAGTCTGCTTTCCCCATCTAGATAACCCCACACTGCCACCCTATGGCACCTCTCCGTCTCGTATTCTGGCTCCGTGAGTCTCCGGGAAAAATAGGCATATTGGCTTTTGTCCCGTCCAATTCCGAGAATATTCATTTTCTGACTTTCTGGAACCAAAAACAGCAGAAAACAGGCAACTAGCATTGTGGCTCTTGTTAATAGGTTACTCCAAGAAATCATATGAAAAGTACTCCAAAGTGTGGACAAAACATAAGAAAGTAGATAAAACCAAGCATGGAACATCAAAAATTATAGATACGTTTGCAACGTATCAGCCAGCCCCCTACCCCCCGCGCGGGGCCCATGGGGTTGGCCGGCGGCGCCACCCCTCCCCCTCTCCTCTCCTTTAGTCCCACCCCGGGACTTTGAGGGAGGTAATACCTCCACTCCCCCTATATATAGTGTGGGTATTTGGCCAGATAAATACACACAATATTCAATAAAGGTCTTCTCACTTTTGGGAAGACCTCCAATTGATATTCTCTCTCTCATGACCGTGGTCCCAAGTTCGGACAGCGCGAACAAGAGACATCTGCACCACGGAGCACCGTCGCGCTGCAGGATTCGGATCCAGGAGCTCTACTTCCGCAACTGCTGCTGGATCGGGGAAGTGGGAGTCATCGTCAGGCACCGGACGTGTGTAACTCCCCGCGAGGTGTCGCACTTGAGGCACTCAAGTTGTTGGAGCCACTGGAACGCAAGGACTTCATCATGACCTTGAGGTCATCTTCGGCTCGTCTACATCAACCACGCTCTCCTGAGCGTTGAAAACGCTTTTCGGTCTTCAAGGGTAAGTTCGCGAAAAGGCCCTCCCATTACTATATTACTAATAGATGGGTCCTGGCAGCATCAGGGGTTCAGGGGCGTAGGGTAAAAATTATTGTTTTCATACGCGGAACCCCTACAGTGGTATCAGAGCTAGATCTATGCGTAGTAATGCTAGTACGGGTAGAACACACAAGATGTAGCATGTGGGCGTTGATCTTTTAGTTGTTACCCTCCCACGTATACTTGTGTATACCGCAGTAATGCTTGATGAAGTGGCCCCCAACCGACTTTACGTGTTCATTCGCGGGATTGGTCCATGCTTGACATACGGCTTGTACCGTATAAAGTGGCTTAGGGGGGTGTCTGTCTCTCTCGCATTAGTTGGTATGCCATTTGCAACGGAGGGCCCCGAAAGGGGTGTAGTAGAGACAACTACTTGATCAGTGTTGTGCTAAAAGTTCGTAGGTAAGAACGGTTCTTGTGCGAAAACCCATTCAACCACGTAAAACATGCAAAGATAAAGTAAAGGTGTCTAACTTTGTTTTGCAGGGGGCGTTGCTTTTGATATGGTTGTCGCAAAGGTAAAGTGATTACCTTCTGTTACGTAGTAGTAGATAGTCACGGAGGTGACGGACTACCACGCCGGAAAGACACCGGTACCCTGGTGTCTACGGCGCCGGAATCCGGTGACGACGGATGGAGATCATGACGTGAAGGACCATATCAATGTTGTTGTTTGTATATCTTATTGTGTGCTAGTATTAGATACTCAACGGTAGCCTAATAAGATGATCCCTGTTAAAATTACCAATGATTGTGTTCCCCCTTAGTGTGCACCACCAAGAAAGTTCTTTGGTATGAGGCGATCCACGATACAGGCGTGGGTGTCAGACATATCTACGTTCGTATACAGTGGGTGTAAGCCATTTTGCACAGCGAATACACTAAGGTTGAGTTGGCGAGCCTAGCACGTTACAGAGACGTGGCCTCGGAACGCGGATGGTAAAAAGATCGAGCACGAGTCGCATGAATGATGTGACCGACGTTTAGCGTCCATCCTTGAACCCACATTGATGGCCGTGATGATCGGGGGACATGTGGCTGAAAGGGGTCATGTTATCACTAGGAACCCTTATGGGGAAAGGTGTTTCTGAGTGGAGTTATTATTAACTCATTTAATTATAAACTTAGTCTAAATTCCTCTTTGCAATTATAAATGTAGAAAGGGTTCTCCCTGATGCCATCTTTCCTGTTGACGATTGATTGGTTAGAAGGAGAGAAGCTCAGACTAGATGGATCAAACTTCTCTATGTGGGTTGCGCGTCTCCACGTTCTCCTTAGCGAGAATGACATGGCCGACTACATACTCGATGAGATGGATTTGGATCAGCCCATTGACCTAGAGACTCCAGAGCAGCGGGAAGACCGCTATCACCATCGGGAGATGGCCTCCTTTATTTCAGTTACAATGCGTTTCGGAATGGTGGACGAGCTGTGGCATGTCGTGGGTAATGTCAACCCTCGTATGGTAATGCTACAACTTGGGACACATTTCGTGGAACAAGCACGCATATGGGAGCATGAGCTGATGGGAGACTTCCTCTCCATTAAGATGGAGGAGAACTCGTCACTTGACGACCACTTGGAGCGCATGCATGATGCATACATGAGGCCTGCATACTTCCTAGATAGCTGGATGTCGGGATCTTTTGCAAATGGTGTTATGCTGCGGTCGCTGCCACCAAGCTACCAAGCACAAGTCAGGACTTGCATTATGAGAGGCGACACGGAATCAATGGAATTCCACAGGTTCGTATCACATCTCAAAAATGTGATGGTTGAACCCATTGTCACTAACGTCATCGATGACAAAGGTATATATTTGATATACAATTTTATAAATGTTATAATCTTGCAAACACATTTGCAGTGTTAAGTATATTTGATACTTGTTCTATTTACTGAAAACAGGTCCTTCTGCATAGAGGTTCTTGCTGGAGAGCAGGTGACATTGCGTGTTGATGGCGAGCATGATGATGATGGCCAACGACACTCTCCCTCGACATTTATCACTTAGTTTATGTTTAGGATGATTATTGTAATCAAAAGATTATGAACCTCTTTAGTTTGTCTCACACTTTGTGAGACGGTTATTCATATGAGCTTGTAACAAATAGTTGTTCCACTTTTATGAATGACTTCTATTCGTGTTCATATCTTGTTTGATTATGTGTGAATTATCCTTGTTTTGAAACTAATTGATAATACATGAACATTTGTAAAATATTGAAATGCTTTAAAATACCCAACTTAAATGATATTCATTAATGAATGAAAACCATTGTTTAAATTCAAAGTTATTGATAATATGTGAAAGACATTCGAGTTCTTATCACATATAAATCATGCCTAAGTTCGGCAAAATAACTTGAACACCGTGTATTACTTGAATACAAAGTGTTTAATGAATTGTTAAAAGTAAATACATATTCAATGTATTGTGTTTTGACAAATGGTAATTATCATTATATGATTGTTTAAAAGTGTAAAGAAGTTTACCAAAGGAAACATAAGTATGAAACTATTTGATATGATCAAAGTGTTTCATCAATATAGGGTATAAATATAAAAGAGAATCTAATTACTATGATTTGATCAATAGCAATGAAATTCAACTTTATAAGAATGGCATAAAGAAATTGTGGAATGCAAAGCGTTTTGAAATGTCAAAATGCAAAGCATCACAATGTGATATTAGATATCAAAATGGGTGAATAGATGGCGCCAAATAAATCGTTGTAGTGTAGATGTAGAGACCATTAGTTAGAAATAGTTAGCACTCAATTAGAATATATAGTGAATCATCTAAATTCGTGAAAGCGGCTCCATATCTAGTATGGATCGTCATGGAAGTTTTGGGGTTATTCGATATAACCAAAACAATAGTGAATAAATCCTTGTAGAGTATTCATTGGAAACTTTGAATACGAAATCCATAGCTGAAACCAAAAGAGAAGCAAAACTTGTATTGCTTGGGTTTTGGTGCATTCTTGAGAAAGTTCGCATTCAGTGATATTTCTCGATTATGGAGCAAATGGAAGATAGTGAAAAACACGATGAGGATTCAAAATCCTGCATCAGAGTGTTGAGAAGCACAACGGAAAACGTTCCTGAACAATTATTTTCACGAAGAAAAGAATCAATGATAATGATCATTGTGTTTTCCCCACTGATGTTTTCACTACATGAAGTAGGATTCAAAATGCATCCCATAACTTGTATGGAGACATTTGAGAATCATTTGTCATGATTACCGGAATATGACATGCCTACAAACTACTAAGGAAATAATGGTAAACTAAGGATATGAGAAAACCCAAAGTAAAATTCACTTGAGATTAGAAAGCAATTCATTGCTGAATCTCACGAGTAAAAGGGGTTACTTGGAATTTTCCCAAATGACTGCAAAGCCATAGTGGAAAAGGGGGTGAATGACAAAAGCACAATTTGTCAAGTATTGGACGAATTCAAATGAATTTGATTCATGTGTGCTTAATGTCTAGTGGATTTAAAACTAGTAAAAGTAATAGTGTCTCATAGTAAATCTCTCACTTTGATATTTGATCAAAGGATTTGAAGTTGTTCAAAATAGTGAGTAGATATGCAATTTGCATAAAATTTAGTGGGAGCTATGAAAGTCTTCCTAAAACAATATGTGAATGACATATTTTTGAGTGGGAGCAATATAAGTCTCAAACCAAAATATGTTAGGAACATATTTTGAGTGGGAGCTTATAGGAGTGATTCTTAAGTGTGTTAAGAATAAAAGCACAAGTACCAATAAATAATGATTTATAAGATGTAGAAGTTGATAATAAGTGTATTTTGATATTATGTAGTATTCCTTAAGGGATTCTGAAAAGGGTTTCAGAATAGAAGTTAATTAAGGAACTGGTCCTTAATAACACAAGTTAGGAATAGTATTTTTAACATCAATGGTTGAAAGAAAGAAAAGGATGATCATCATCCACTATGTTCAGACATAGGTTCTATCTTAGAAAACCATGATGATAACTTAACATAATATATGATCCAATACAGGAACGTTTGAAAAGTGATTAAGTTTGAATCACGGAACGTTGAGCTAAGTTTGTCCGCAGTGTCTAATAGAGAACTGTAGACATATTTTCCAAATCCGTGAAGGATGACATATCTTAAAACATAAGGGGTTATGTTATAAGGGAATATGTTGGAAACTCCTGTAAATACCGATTAGAGTCAAGTAGGAAGCGAGGTGAACAAAAACATCAAAAGTTGCACAAGGTGCACTAGTGTTTCGATGAATACATTTATAATAATAGATAAGGGTACCATCTAAAGTGTTGTATAATGTTATGGCTGGGCTAGTTCGCTTTTAACGTAGAATGATGTGTCCCAGGGCACATTGCCCATGAGAAAGCCCTCGAGATTGATCTAAAGTCATTGTAAGATCCTAGAATCGGGCCTCGTTCTGCTGCCATAGCAACGATGCATACACACAGATGTTATCATGTGATGATAAAGTATTAATGTTAATCAAGGTGACATTAGTAAGTTGCAAAGGATTGGGGACTGTAAAGTACAGACCCAAGACTCAACCTCTTCCATGAGCAAGCATGTTCAGGGTACCGGATTTATGGTGCCAATGATTAAGAACAAATGCAGCTAGTTTATGTGTACTCTAGTGCAAGTGGGAGACTATTGGAAATACGCCCTAGAGACAAATAGTAATAAGGACTATTATCATATTTCATACAGTTTATGATTAAGTCTTATATCATGCTATAACTGTATTGAGTGGAAACTTCAATACACGTGTGATATATAAACAACAAGGGGTTCCTAGTGAAACTCTAGTCACTGGTTCATCGGTCAACAGATGATCAAGTTTCTTGATCATGTGGTATTTATGCCAGTTGGAAATGGAGTCAACTTATTCTGAGAATGAGATGATGAACCAATACCCAACCTAAACATCGTGACCCGATCATGTCACGAAGTTCAAGTTACGATGATTAGAAATTGATCCTCGTAGACTATTCCTTAGACCGTGCGGCTATATCAATCACTGTCTCCCGAGAGTGCTTAGATAGCATCAAACGCTACTTGGTAATACAGTGGTTATAAATGTGTGTTCAGGTACTCGGAGGAAACCGTAGAAGCAATATATGTCAAGAGCGGGATTTGTCCGTCCACATGACGGAAAGATACTCAAGGGCCCACTCGGAGAAGTTATATCCAATAGCTGCGCAGTGTGTGATTTGATCATAGGGATATCACTTGTCGGAACGAGTCAAGTAGCATTGTTCGGTAACTATATTGAACACGACATGGTGATGTCATTGATCAGATCTCGGACAATGCAAGTATCGAGAGACAAAAGGAATAAGACACAACAGTCCCAGTTCAAACGACAAAAGATCTTCGTGGAACGCACAGGGGTCACATGGCCATCCAGGTCCCTCTGTTGATCATTAGTCCGGGAGTGTCTCGACCATGTATGGAGTGTTCCCGAACCGTAGGGTATAACGCTTAAGGGTTTGATGATGCTTAGAGAGTGTTTATAGGATCGATAGAATCGCCAAAGAATAGTAGAGAGAAAATCGGAAGAGTTTTGGTAAGTCCGGAGGATGTCCGGAGTGGAGGTGGAAGGTGTTCCATAGCCACGGAGATTGAATAATACATGAATGAATGTTAAATATTGATTTAATCATTTATTCATAATTATTTAATAAAAGAGAAAATCAATTAAATGGTCAAAAGGCTTAATGGGCCAATTCCGGAGGGAAGAGGGCCCATTAGGGAAAGGCAAGAGGGAGAAGGGCCAGAGGGGGTGGTCGGCGCCCTAGTGGGTCAAACCCCCCCCCCCCCACGCGGGGCCCATGGGGGTGGCCGGCGGCGCCACCCCTCCCCCTCTCCTCTGCTTTAGTCCCACCCCGGGACTTTGAGGGAGGTAATACCTCCCCTCCCCCTATATATACTGGGGGTATTTGGCCAGATAAATACACACAATATTCAATAAAGGTCTTCTCACTTTTGGAAGACCTCCAATTGATATTCTCGCTCTCTCGTGACCGTGGTCCTAAGTTCGGACTACGCGAACGAGAGACATCTTCACCACGGAGCGCCGTCGCGATGCGGGATTCGGATCCAGGAGCTCTACTTCCGCAATTGCTGCTAGATCGGGGAAGTGGGAGTCATCGTCAGGCACCGGACGTGTGTAACTCCCCGCGAGGTGTCGCACTTGAGGCACTCAAGTCGTTGGAGCCGCTGGAGCACAAGGACTTCATCATGACCTTGAGGTCGGCTTCGGCTCGTCTACATCAACCACGCTCTCATGAGCGTTGACAACGGTTTTCGGTCTTCAAGAGTAAGTTCGCGAAAAGCCCCTCCTGTTACTGTATTACTAATAGATAGGTCCTGGCAGCATCAGAGGTTCAGGGGCGTAGGGTAAAAATTATTGTTTTCATACGCGGAACCCCTACAAGATAAACATAGAAAGGGAATCAGCAAGACTGAAAGTACCGTGTGCAATAATTCAATATAAACGGATACCAAAAACTTTTATAGCAGGGACACCTTGACAAACCAAGAACAAACCAAGAACAGGGTATTATTAAGCTAAAATGTTCTCCCATTAGCTAGACCACATTTGTCCTCAACAAGCATTATAGTCTGGAGTATTAACAGAAAAAAATCATAAGTAATAAGCAAAGACACGAGGATAAAAGATGGATGTGGCAAATAAATTGCCAAAGACTACATTGTGTAATCCATGTATTCATAATAGAAATTATGGGACTATGACGGACATAGGCTAGTTGTCACTTAAATATAGAAAATATATGACAAAAACACAGTTACTAAGGACGGTTGTGGATGCAACAATACTATTATAACTCAAAAAACGCCTTTGTCCTAGTCTCTCCTATACTCAAACCTCCATCCGTCATCCAAACAACTGTGGCTGGAGGCAGATATCTCGATGTGGCATTGACTTACACCACAGCACCCTCCTGTGCCATTTCCAGCTACAAGTGCATTGTGCTTCCGCAGTGCCTCTCCTCAGCTGTATAGTCTTAGAAATTATTTGATCATGCAAAAATGAGCTATAAATTGACTTCTGAAATGAAAATATACAGATGTTGAATTTGTAAAATTGTGCAAATGCATGTGTCTCAAAATTTCATAAATGGCCACACAAAGGCTAAGCTATAATCCTATACTCCTATGAATGTGCCTCAATCAACCTAGCACAAATATCTTTCCCCATGAATCACCCATCTATTTAGCAATAATACCTTGCACAGAGAAGCGACAATAGACAGTATATGCAAGTGACATAATTGAGAGAGATAATGTTATGTAAATAGACATTATATTCATGGTTTTTAAGGCGTCCGCTTTAGGACGCCTAGGCGACGCTTAGGCATCAAGGCGCCCACCCTCCGCTTTGCAAAAACGACAGCTTTAGACGCCTAGGCGTCCAAAGCGCCCGCCTAGGCGTCAAAGCACTCCCAGATCACCTTAAGATGCCTTAACGCCTTAAAAACCATTATTATATTCAAGTCACATAATTGAGAGAGGTAATGCTATGTACTAACTATGAATTTAAGATAAATTAATCCACGAAGAGCGAATGGTTAAGGCAGGACCTGATTTCATAACTCCGATAAATATGAGCCAATGCATGTATTTCTCAAAGCCCTGCAAATCAGTCCAGGTGCACACATCAGAATTTATTTTGATAAGATTAACAAATGAGTTACAAATTTTACTAATTGTGTGTACCTGTACTATGGAGCTGAAATTTTCTCCAAGTAGTATTAAAATATCCATGTGTTTCTCATTTATCATGCCAGCATAAAAATTTGTGACCCTAAACTCCCATAAAGCCTGGCCAGCCATCAGAAAATCGCCATTCAGAATGAAGGAAACTCGCCATTCATTGCAGGATCAATATATATTTTACTACAAAATTACTTGAAAAGGAAATCCATGATCATTTGTGAAACTTTTTTAATAAAAGTTAATCCTTGCGCTAGGTGATTATGGGGACTGGCTGTTTCACGTGCTTTCTAAAAGAAAAGATACCACAAAGAAAACTACATATACATTTATTCCAATCAACCAAATAGACCCAGAGAAAAACAATGCTATTTTAGATTTAAATAGAAGTAAACATAAACTAACTTAAAACTGATAATACGGAAAAGCTGATGATAGAATAACACATGAGGGAGAGAGAGAAAGACCTAGGTTGTGTGGCTACCGTCTAGAGACGCGGAACATCGCCGGGCTGCCCGAAGCAAGAGGCAGCGTAGGGCACATATCTGCAGCGCGACGGCTCACTCCTCCCAAACCTCTGAACCGAACCATCGAGAGCACAACACATCAGACATCCCGTGCCCATCGATATGGCTCCGTTCTATTGCTGACGTGTGACGTGTGACCAGGCCAACAGGGCATCTTCTTCATCTTCTCCTACCCATCACGTCAAATCATCCACCTGCAACAAGCATTGTTCAGCCCACGATACTTTAGAACAAAAACTTCAAGAGCTGATACTTAATCCCAAACAGACCACATCATTATAATGAAATTTTAAGTTACAGTAGCACACCAATGTTCATATCATCCATCCTATTATGAGCATGTATGTGAAAACATATCATATGCATAATTATTTACAATATAACATGAGAAAAAGGCCAAATACCATGAATTTATGTCGCCAGCCACGTGGTTGCCGCCGCCTCCGTGCACCCTGCCGCCATCATGTGTCGAGCGTCGCCGCGAGCTCCCTAGGGTGCTCTCCACCGCTGTACGGGCCGCGACCTGGTCGCCGCCGCCTCCGTGCGCCCTACTGCCATCATGTGTCGAGCGTCGCCGCGAGCTCCCAGGGTGCTCTCCGCCGCTGTACGGGCCGCGACCTCCTCTAGGTACACTCCGCCTCTAGCCGGGCCACGAGCTCCCCAAAGGTCCCCTCCATCGCCATCTAGGCCGTAGCCTTTCCCAGGTCCCGTCCGCCTCTGGCTGGACCATGACCTCCCCTAGGTCCCCTGATCCCCACAGATGGCGCATGCCTACCAGAGAGGGGCGTGGCAGTGGCCCCATGCTCAGTACCTCGAGGTCGATGATGGGAGAAAGGGGCCGGAGGAGGAAGCCGCGGAGGGCGGGTGTTGGCCACAGAGGCGGAGCGACATCAGCCGCCGCCGCTGTAAGCGGGAGGAGAAGGGCTCGCGGGTGTTGGAGAAAAGGATTTGGCTAGGGTTTCCAACGTTGTGCATTTTATATGAATGCGCGCGGTAAAAAAATCTACGGCTTAGAAAGGATGTGAGAGCCAATCGTATGGTGAATAAAATCAGATTTTTGTGGAGGCGTCTTGAGAGGACACCGTTTATACTTTTAGATGTCACGACAGTCAAGGACATCTCGAGCGGCACGACCGTGTTCGAACCGGTCCGTGCGGACTAGTTGACCGTGTGCGGTCCTTCTAGTGGCGCGGCGCATCCGGACCGACACATCGGCGTCGCCAAATTTGCAGCATGGTAGCATCGGCACGGACAACACGCGAATAGTGCAAGTGCCATATAGTCAATAGTTGGGGCCATATGTAAAGGAAACATTAATAGCTAATAGTTGTTTCGTTACATTTGAGTCTGCCAATTACAAAAAGGTCCGGTTAAACTAAAGTAAACAAAAAATGGCCTATTCGATTGGCCGTGCAGTGGGTGGGGTGGTGCTGCGCCTACTCCTGGGCCAGGTCCGGCCCCTTCGATCGCCGCACGCGCAGCCCAGATGGCCAGCAGTTGAAGGCTCTGCACGGCGATGGCGCGGCGGCGTTCCAAGGCGGCGGGACAATCTGCCTGAAGCAAGCAATCCAAAAAAAATTGGGAACACAATGTGATTCGTAAAGGAAGCATGACGTAGAATCTGAATTTCCTAGCATATTAGTTTCCATAACTACTAGTAACAAATTCCACATAATTAGATGGGCCATGATTTAAGGGACTGGTTTTAGGAAGCAAATTAGTGACCCATGCACATGATTTTGTGGTCCATAATCGCACGGTTTATTAGACAAAAAAGATCGTGCATCTCTGGACTAGGCCGATGGGAAGCTAGGAATCGGCGTATCTTTATGCGACGAACATCTATCAAGTTACCATTCATTCATGGTTACCGGTAAGTCTTCCTCTTGCACCGCTATGTATAGAGCTAGTGAACTTGCATGTCGACACATCCCATCGCGCTCGTCGCCGGCGCTGCATGTTCTTGTCCTTGCCTTCTCTTTCACCTCTTCGCGCAGTCTTTGTGTGTGTGTGTGTGTGTGACTATGCCAGGTCAGTAATTACTAATTAGCCCATGAGATCTTAATAAGCTCGTGGACATCTTGTGTCGTACTTGTCCATCTTCGTGTCCATACACAGCATACGACAATACACAATGATTACACGTGATGCACGACGCCGATGTGTTTGAGACGGCCAGCTGTGTACTTGTGACTGCACGCATCTTGTTCTGTACTTGCAACGGGCTGCGTATCTAGTGTGCTCTACCTTCAACTTTTCATGACGACGACACTAATTATATATGTTTGTCATCATGCGCTTGTGAGACCTTAAGCTTGTGGACACAATGTGCTCGACTTGTCGATTCTATATCCATACCTAGCATACGACAATGTATAATCATGCATGGAAGAATATGAGTACCCCTACATGCCACAATAATTAAGGCGATCTGGAAAGTCCCCGACATTTGCATCCTAAAGAACGGGAAGTGGTCGTGCCATATCAACACACATTATTAAACGTGATAAAACTGATGCCAATGTCAACACGTAGCAACAAAAATCATGGATGCATATGTGAGAAATAATTATGGAGGAACCTGGTTGCACATGTTATACAGAATACATGCTGGCAGCTAGAGACACATAACATGCGTGCCGGAGAGTTCAGTATTTAAGCAGCGCGAGTGCCCCTGTTTCTGATACCTACATTACTTACCAGAAGCAAGTACATCTGTCTGTCTGTCTCTCCTCAAGGCAAACAGCAGACAAGTCCAGCCATGCAGAGCCATTGTACCAAGCCGTTCAAGCAAGCCTTCCTCAAGAACCTCCTCCTCAGCCACCAGCTTCTGCATGAATCATCTTTCGGCGGCGCCATGAGCCTCCACGAGAGGAAGCTCGCAGTCAAGTCCTCCGCGGAGGTCGCCATGGCGGCTGCTCGCGGCGGCGGGGCGAGGTGGCCAAAAGCCATCATGTCCGGCGCGTGCAAGGTGCGGAGGTGCAGGAAGATCGCGATCAGGTGCCATGGCCATCAGGGGAGCCGCAGGGACGAAGGCCGTGGCGATGTCGCGAGCAGGGTGGTGGTGAGGAGAACCATGGCGCTCAGGAAGGTGATACCGGGAGGCCAGGACGCCTCCGTCGACGAGGCCACCCTGCTACGCGAGGCCATGGACTACGTTGTGCACCTCCGCGCTCAGGTTGACGTCCTCCGCCGCGTATCCCAAGCCGTGCAAAGATCAAGCTCAAGTATCCTGGTACGTGGCAGACCTTAACTATCCTACTGATTTTTCTGTGTACTTCTACCTACTCGATTTACTAATTACCATGCAGTGATTCCTGCTGGTCTCCTACTGCACTAGAAGAAAACGAGGTTTTTTCTTCAGATGGCGGTGGCTTGCCGGGGTGTCGGTGTCTTTTGCGAAAGAAAACCATGGTCGATAGATGTATGCACACACCTTTGGCTATTTGTGAAGAATATGTATCAGGATTTTGTCTCTTCTTCTGAGTGATCGGATCAGTGTGAGGGTTAGTAAACTACTCCCTCCGTTTCAAAATATACGATGTTTTAGCTTTGTGAATGAAATGTATCTAGACTATTTTTAGTGTGTAGGTTCGGACTAAAAATAATCTAGATACATTTCCTTCACAAAGCTCGGACTAAAAATAGTCTAGATATATTTCCTTCACAAAGCTAAAACATCTTATATTATAAAACGGAAGGAGTACTAGCTAGAAGTTGTATGTGAAGGGAAGGGAAGAGATGGCACTCTTGTAGATCAGCAGAGGAATTGATGGGTACCTGGAATCATGTACCGCAGCTTCTTGTGCTGATGTGATGCGTTCAAAGAAAAGAAAACATATTAGAGAATGAAATGTCGCTTAAATCATGCACGCATGTGTAGTTTAATTTCAAGACCTGTTACTGCATTATTGAGCAAGTCTTCAGAATTTTTCACTCACTAACAGTGTTCATAGGTAAGAAGCTATCATCAACATCAGCAATACCGTTTCTACAAAAGAATCCTAGAGAGAAACGACAACATTCTAAAATCCCAAACCAAGTAATTAATGAACTGCTGATATCTACAGGTACTGGGTAAAAGTATATTGTGTTATAGATGCATTAACCCTATTCCTGTAAGAATATTGCATGTTGGGCCATTCATCGCAGCTTTAGGCAGAACTTTGACTAAATTTATAAACATATGGAATGGAAAAAGCCAAAAACAAGTTGAGAACACTGGCTTTTCAAAACCAAATGAAATGTTACGGGAGGAGGTACTTAAGTTGCATCAAAATATGAAAATTCTTACGAGTAACATCAAAGCTTGCAATGAGGATATCACAAAATTAGTAGCTAACATGCAAAATTAGTAGTTCCTTCGAACACCAAGAAACTGTTTATCCTTAATCTTCTATTGAAAAGAGAGATCGAAGTCTTTAAACTTTGACACCTAGATTTGCAGCATCTAATTACTAATTATATGCATGGAAAACCTGATATGTTTTTTGTGTAAGTAAAAGGTACAGAAAATATAAGCTAGATAAGAAATATACCTTTTATATGCCTCCTCCTACGACTAGCGGATCGGCGCTGCGAAGCCTTTCTTCCGAAGCCTCATCAGCCTGACAACGAACAAGGCCCTAAGAGCGCCAAGCATCATTTCACCTCCCAACACCACGAACCAAATATCCAGAGCTCCCGAGCAGGCAAGCACTGGGTTGTTGTTGATGACTACACCAGCGCCAGGTTGGGTCGCCCAGCGAGGTAGTTATTCACCACCACACGGGCGGTTGGAGCACCCCTCTACCCCACCCTATGGGTCGGCCCTGGCAGGGCTGGTCCACTGATTTTACAGCCCCTAGAACGCTACGATGCCAAGGTTCCCTTGTTCAGTTTCCTAGGATCAAGGGGGCCATTGCCCCCTACTCTAGAAAATTCCTTAAAGTATATTTTTTTCCCAATATTTACGCTAAAATTTTCAAGATTATCTGAAGTTTAAGCATAATCCTCAACTATGTTTGTCAACCTCCACCACTTGTTCGCACAGAAAAATTGCAATGGGATCATAAAATTAGTAGCTAACATGCAAAATTACTAGTTCCTTAGAAGACCAAGAAACTGTTTATCCTTAATCTTCTATTGAAAAGAGAGATCAAAGTCTTTAAACTTTGACACCTGATATGTTTTTTGTGTAAGTAAAAGGTACAGAAAATATAAGCTGGATGAGAAATATACCTTTTGTATGCTTACTCCTATGACTAGCTGATGACCCACAAGTATAGGGGGTGTATCGCAGTATTTTCGAGAGAAGTGAAACCCAATTTATTGATTCGACACAAGAGGAGCCAAAGAATATTTATAGGCCTTAACAACTGAGTTGTCAATTCAGCTGCACCTAGAAACAATCTTGCTCACAGCAGTTTATCAGTAGCAACAGTTTTGTAGTAGGAATAGCAAAGTAACAGCAGTAGTAAAGCAAAGACAGTAGTAACAAAAGCAGTAACAGTGGGATTCGAGTGCGGTAGGCATAGGGATGGATGGACGGGCGTTGCATGGACAAGACAATTCACATAGCAATCAGAACATAGGGCAATTACAGATAAATAAGATAAAGCATCCAAGTACTAGATAATCTTAGGCATGTGTTCCATATATAGTCATACGTGCTCGCAATGAGAACTTGCACAACATCTTTTGTCCTGCCAGCCCGTTTGCAGCGGGGCCTCTAGGGAACTACTGGCAATTAAGGTGCTCCTTTTAATAGAGCACCGGAGCAAAGCATTAACACTCTGTGAACACATGTGATCCTCACATTAAAGCCATTTCCTCCGGTTATCCCGATTTCTGTCACTTCGGGGCCATTGGTTCCGGACAACAACGTGTGTATACAACTTGCAGATAAGACCATAAACAATACTATCATAATGAATCAATAACATGTTCAAATCTTAAATCATGGCACTCGGGCCCTAGTGACAAGCATTAAGCACAACAAGTCGCAACAAAGTCATAAAGCACTAATAAAAGATACTAGGAACCATGCCCTAACAATCTGATGCCATTACATGAACGATCGCTCATCCAATCCCTACCATCCCCATAGCCTACAGCGGGGGATTACTCACTCATAGATGGGGGAAATATGGATGGTCGATGGAGAAGAGATGGTGATGATGATGGCGATGATCTCCTCCAATTCCCCGTCCCGGCGGGGTGCCAGAACGGAGTTTCTGATGCTGTTTCGTGGAATCTGGTGATGGCGGCGGAGCGGAACTCCTTCTGGAAAAACGTCGAACCCCCCGAAGTTTTTAGGTCAGAAGGCTCCTTATAGGCGAAGAGAGAGGCCGAGGGGGTGCCTGGGGGGGCCACACCACCCCTTGGCGTGGCCTGGCCTGGCCCGCGCCACCAGGTGGTGTGGCCACCCCTGGCTCTTCTCTGTCTCGTATTCTGGCTCCTGGAGTCTTCGGGTGAAATAGGATTTTTGGCATATTTTCCGGGATTTTTCCTGATAGTTGATTTTCTGCACAAAAAGTAGACACCAAGGCAATTCTGCTGAAAACAGCGTCAGTCCGCATTAGTTGCATCCAAATCACACAAGTATAGAGGAGAAACAATAGCAAAAGTGTTTGGGAAACTAGATACGTTTTGGACGTATCACTAGCAGAGTGGCACTGCGAAGCCTTTCTTCTAAAGCCTCATCCACCAGACAACGAACAAGGCCCTGAGAGCGCCAACCATTAGTACACCTCCCAGCACCACGAACCGAATATCCAGAGCTCCCGAGCAGATGGGTGATGGCTCAGTGTCGGCGCCAGAAAAATGCTGGTGCGGTGTTGACGTAGAGCTCATTGGGAACCCCAAGAGGAAGGTATGATGAGCACAGCAGCAAGTTTCCCTCAGTTATGAAACAAAGGTTTAATCGAACCAGTAGGAGCAAGGAAACACCCCAAAGGTGTTGCTAGCTGAGCCTTGGCAGGGCGCACTACTAGTGCTAGTAGCAACATGGAGACCTGCACAACACAACCACAGAACTTTGTCCCCAACTTGCGATGAGGTTGTCAATCTCACCGTGTTTTGTGGAAAACAAAGGATTAAACGTATCGAATGGAAGGAAGTAATAGTTTGCAGAAAGTTAACACAAAGCAGTAAAAGATTGTAGATTGTATGTAAAGAAAAAGGACCGGGATCCATAGTTCACTAGAGGTGGCTCTCCTTAAGATGGATAACATGCTGGGTGAACAAATTACAGCGGGGCAATTGACAAACATCGACAAAGCAATACATGCATATACTAATCATCTTGACTCCTTTGAGATTTGATTGGGCATCACAACATTATACATAGACCGCCATCCAACTGCATCTATGACTAATAATCCACCTTCAGGTTATCATCCGAACCCCCTCCAGTATTAAGTTGCAAGCAACATATTATTGCTTTACGAATTGCGTGTAATATAAACAATACGATTGTTCTATGAACAAAGGATTGTTGTTTTCTCCCTAGTAGCAACAACACATCTAGTACCTTAGAGATTTCTGTCACTTCCCCAGATTACCAGAGGCATGAACCCACTATCGAGCATAAATACTAACTCTTGGAGTTGCTAGCATCTACTTGGCCAAGATAGCTACTAACAACAGAAAGCATGCAAGATCACAAATAACAAAGACATGATAGAATCAATAATCAATCTGAAATAGCATCTCAATATCCATCGGATCCCCGCAAACACAACATGCAGAATTACAAATAGATGATCTTGATCATGAATGGAGCTCACAAGATCTAGACATGAAAGCACAAAGGAGGAGAACCAGCCAACTAGCTACTACATGGATCCATAGTCCAAGGATGAACTACTCACGCATCACACCGAAGGCTTGCATGGTGATGAAGAAGGCCTCCAGGGCGAATTCCCCTCTCTGGCAGGGTGCCGGGAAGAGCTTCAGCTCCCTCCCGATCTAGGGATGGAGATGACGGTGGCTATAGACTCTTTCGTGGATTTTGGATCGGGCACTTAGGGTTTTCGTCCCGAGGGCATCTTATAGGCAGAAGGAGAGGCCGAGGGGGTGCCTGGGCTGGCCACACCACCCCCTGGCGCGGGCCAAGCCTGGCCGTGCGGCCAGGTGGTGTGGCCTCCCTCTGGCCCTTCTCCGTCTCGTATTCTGGCATCTGAGGACTTCTGAAAAAATAGACACTTTGGTTTTTGTCCTGTCCAATTCTGAGAATATTCATTTTCTGACTTTCTTGGAACCAAAAACAGCAGAAAACAGGCAGCTGGCACTGTGGCTCTTGTTAATAGGTTAGTCGTAGAAATCATATGAAAAGTACTCCAAAGTGTGGACAAAACACAAGAAAGTGGATAAAACCAAGCATGGAACATCAAAAATTATAGATACATTTGCAATGTATCAACATCCCCAAGCTTAACTCCTGCTCGTCCTCGAGTGGGTAAGTGATAAAAAGAAAGAATAATTTTTGAGGTGACATGCACCATCAAAGACTTGATCAAAGTATTTGTAAAACATTCAAAGCTGGGATCATAGTACTTCAATCATAACATGAAAGACAAAGTTCTAGCAATAAGACAAAGAAACTATGATGCAACATGAAAAGGCACAAACAAAAGATTCATAAATAACAATGCTTTGCAAGACATTTGTTTGTTTCACATAAAGAAAACATAGCATAATAGTATTCAGCTTTTCCCTCATAGAGTAGCAAATATAAATTCATAGGACACCTTCAAAGTTCATAAGAGTGACTAGATACAATAGTTTAAAACAAGCAATATCAAGTTATGCATCAATCAACTAGTATTGGGACAATGCACATAGAACTAAGAATGGCCACTATGCTCTCAAAGTAGGTGCATAAAGATAGAAGGTGGAGACTCAATATAATGGTGGAAGAAAGGCCTTTTTATAAAAGAAAGTAGGGATTCAAGTCTCATAAAGAGCTTCCAAAAATTATGGTACTTATAGCTTTCAGCTCTCATTGCCCCTATCATAAGCATCTTGAAGTGATTAAGGTTAAAGTGAACAAACTATGGTGTACATGCTTGACGAAGTATAAGGTAGAAATCTCATGTCCCTTGTATACGAGGGCCTCTCCTCATGCTACTCAAGTTTAGTCATTGGTAAGTTGTTGTAGGACTCTTTTTTCTCTTTTTTCTCAATATAGGACTCTTTTTTTATAAGAAGAATGCTTCATAGACAGCTCATGATGGTTACGCTGCAGTTTTCCACCATGTCAGCATGGATTAGACCAGCGGCCCAGGCGTTTCTCTGACACATATACATAACTCCATGGACTTACAAGCTCCCCTTTCATTTCACACCGACGACATCCATATACAAAAGAGCATGTTATCAACTAGGTACAAGTACCAAGTGCAATGTTGAAAGTGTTCCCCATGAAAGCATGGTTCTACTAATTCCCAACAAATAAGTGCAAGCATATACAACATAGACGACACAATGGTTCAAGTTTATTAAGGGCAAGAAAAGTAAAGTGTGCCATCAAGTTCGTGAGAGCTTTAATCACTAGTTTTCTCATAATAAGTTTAATTTGGAAGGTAAACAAAAGCATGAATATACTTGGAATAGCATAAGCTAGTAGGTAGGTATGGTGGACTCTTTGGAATAACTTGGTTTAGGGAGTTGGATGCATGAGTGTAACTCATACTTGGTTGTGGAGGCTAGTAAAAGACTGGGAGCGACAAACTAAGAGAGCAATAATGGCCATAATCATGTAGAGCGATGAAACATCATTGATCAAAGCATAAAGTGATACTACAAGTTGAAAACTAAAGGATCATAAAGGCTATGGTGACTTGAGATAGTCATAACATGGTGTGAGCATGCGCCAAGTCAACCCAAATAAAGCATCAAAGGAGAATACCACTATACTATGCTTTAATATGCTAAAACAACGCATGATTCATCCAAGGCACATTAAGCAATCTCAATTGTTTATAACAATTCATGCTACAGCAAAGAATACTAAGCACAGAGCCAAAGAAATATCAAGCATGGCATGACAAAGCATAGGCCACAGTCAAAAACAAGCTCTTTTTACCACATAAGCATGAACTTTCCTACTCTTTTCCAAACCAAACCAAACTATTTGCAAACCAGGTATTAAAGAGGGGGTCCAACCAATTTATTCAGGAAACTAAGCAAACCAAAGCAAACGAAAAACCAAAATGAAAATGAAAAAGAAGACGCTCCAAGAATAACACAATTGTGCATGAAACAATAAAAATGAAGCATTTGGAAGAAACCTGAGATTTTTATTGATGAAGAAGGGGATGCCTTGGGCATCCCCAAGCTTTGACGCTTGTACTTCTTGGATATTTCTTGGGGTGACACGCGTGGAATCCCCAAGCTTGACCTTTAGTCCATCCTTCATCTCATTACTCATTCCTTCCATACACCTGAAATTTTCCTTCATACAAAACTTCACACAATCTTTATTAGCAACATTAGTGTACTCAAGATAAATAAGTCTTAAGGTTCAGTTCTAACACCAAATAAACTTCCATTAGAACACTAGCTACTGTAGCACTTCCCTCAAAGAGCTCAATTCCCCAAAAGAACTCAAAAAGGAACCAACAAGAAGCAAATGCAGAAAATGGCAGAAATTTGTCAAAACAGACCAGCAGGTAAAGACGAATTTTTTCAAAGACTTTATGTTGCTCAAATCAAAAAGTATTGAACTAATGAAAGTTAGATAACAACCTGGGGCAGAAGCACAAAAATTCATGCCTCAAAAAGACGTTCAGAGATTTTAGACGAATTTTTACGGTGAAGCACAAAAATCTATTTCGGGACAGCAACTTTCCCAATCATTACTTCTCTCTCATTAGAGGTTACTCTTGGCACAAAAAGCAAATAAAAAGGATAAGGAGAGGTTATTACAGAGGTAATAACTTCCAAGACTCATCTAAAACTTTTGGGTTATCTCCCAATAAGTACTTTTCTTTAACGCCTTTAAGTTAGACATAAGAAGCAAGAAAAAGAATCAAGTTTTCTCAAATGAAGAAGCATTAAGACCAAATTTCTTGCCCTTACCTCTCTTACTTTTATTCTTAACCTTGGGGGAAATATGATTGTTTGGTGGAGAAGAAAGGTGCATGGTCCCCTTTCCCACATCTATTATTGCTCCAAGGAGTTCTAATAGGGACCTTCCAAGTGTAATTTGTCCTTTTCCTGCACATTCAATAACAAGATAATCAGTAGAAATCATTTTCCCAAGGATCTTTGTAAACACTCCTTCAGCTATTCCAAGAGGTAATATGGTAGTATTATTAGCAAGAGATATTTCTTTTCCTCCTTCAGTAAGCCCCCAAGTATTCAGAGATTCATAAATATCCTTGGGCATAAGACAAAATTCAGACATGATATCACAGCGGGCTTGAAAAGTTTTAATGTTTATCTCAATCTTTACTGTAGGGAGCCACTTTGATGGTTCAGAATTTATTGGAACATAATTGTGATGCTCCCTAAGCGTATTATAGCAATCTTTTAAGCTAGCAGTGACAGTCTCAAGAGTGTTCAATCTAGCAAATATTTTTGTGAAAGAAATATCAGTTTGGCTAGGCAAGTTGTAAGTGAGGATCAATTTCTTTATAGTATTGATAGCATCATCCTCATTACATTGGAGGAAATCTCCTCCCACAATAGCATCTAAAGCATATCTATAGCAAAGAGCAATTCCAAGGTAAAAACTGCTAAGAAACAAGCTTTGAGTCATTTTAGGCTCAGTTTTTTCATGTAGATCAGAGATTCTAGACAAAGCTTCCTTGAAACTCTCTTCCATTCCTTGTTTAAAAGTGAAAATCCTTTCCTCGGGTGACATAGTGATTGGAGCAAGGCTAGACATAGTGGCAACTTTAAAAAAAATAACTAATTTTTTTGTGTTTTTGATAAAGAAAGCAAACTTGTAAAACTATTTTTTTGTGTTTTTGATAAAGAAACAAGCAAACAAAGCAAAAAGAAACTAAGCAAAACAAAAATAACAAAGTAAAGAGATTGGTTATGAGGGACTCCCCTTGTGAAGATGTCCTTGACTCCCCGGCGACGGCGCCAGAAAAATGCTTGATGGCTCAGTGTCGGCGCCAGAAAAATGCTGGTGCGGTGTTGATGTAGAGCTCGTTGGGAACCCCAAGAGGAAGGTATGATGAGCACAACAGCAAGTTTCCCTCAGTTATGAAACCAAGGTTTAATCGAACTAGTAGGAGCAAGGAAACACCCCAAAGGTGTTGCTAGCTGAGCCTTGGCAGGGCGCACTACCGGTGCTAGTAGCAACGTGGAGACCTGCACAACACAACCACAGAACTTTGTCCCCAAATTGCGATGAGGTTGTCAATCTCACCGTGTTTTGCAGAAAATAAAGGATTAAACGTATCGAATGAAAGGAAGTAATAGTTTGCAGAAAGTTAACACAAAGCAGTAAAAGATTGTAGATTGTATGTAAAGAAAAAGGACCGGGATCCATAGTTCACTAGAGGTGGCTCTCCTTAAGATAGATAACATGCTGGGTGAACAAATTATAGCGGGGCAATTGACAAACATCGAGAAAGCAATACATGCATATACTAATCATCTTGACTCCTTTGAGATTTGATTGGGTATTACAACATTATACATAGACCGTCATCCAACTGCATCTATGACTAATAATCCACCTTCAGGTTATCATCCGAACCCCCTCCAGTATTAAGTTGCAAGCAACAGATTATTGCTTTATGAATTGCGTGTAATGTAAACAATATGACTGTTCTATGAACAAAGGATTGTTGTTTTCTCCCTAGTAGCAACAGCACAGCTAGTACCTTAGAGATTTCTGTCACTTCCCCAGATTATCAGAGGCATGAACCCACTATCGAGCATAAATACTAACTCTTAGAGTTGCTAGCATCTACTTGGCCAAGATAGCTACTAACAACGGAAAGTATTCAAGATCACAAATAACAAAGACATGATAGAATCAATAATCAATCTGAAATAGCATCTCAATATCCATCGGATCCCCGCAAACACAACATGCAGAATTACAAATAGATGATCTTGATCATGAACGGAGCTCACAAGATCTAGACATGAAAGCACAAAGGAGGAGAACCAGCCATCTAGCTACTACATGGATCCGTAGTCCAAGGATGAACTACTCACGCATCACACCGGAGGCTTGCATGGTGATGAAGAAGGCCTCCAGGGTGAATTCCCCTCTCCGGCAGGGTGTCGGGAAGAGCTTCAGATCCCTCCCAATCTAGGGATGGAGATGACGGCGGCTACAGACTCTTTCATGGATTTTTGATCGGGCACTTAGGGTTTTCGTTCCGAGGGCATCTTATAGGCGGAAGGAGAGGCCGAGGGGGTGCCTGGGCTGGCCACACCACCCCTTGACGCGGGCCAAGCCTGGCCGCGCGGCTAGGTGGTGTGGCCGCCCTCTGGCCCTTCTCCGTCTCGTATTCTGGCATCTGATGACTTCCGGAAAAATAGGCATTTTGGTTTTTGTCTCGTCCAATTCCGAGAATATTTATTTTCTGACTTTCCTGGAACCAAAAACAGCAGAAAACAGGCAGCTAGCATTGTGGCTGTTGTTAATAGGTTAGTCCGAGAAATCATATGAAAAGTACTCCAAAGTGTAGATAAAACACAAGAAAGTGGATAAAACCAAGCATGGAACATTAAAAATTATCGATACATTTGCAATGTATCAATGGGCACTGGGTTATTGCTGACCACCGCGCTGGCGCTAGCTTGGGTCGCCCAACGAGGTAGTTATAAACCACCACGCAGGCGCTTGGAGCGCCCCTCTACCCCACCCTATGGGCCGGCCCTGGTAGGGCAGGTCCACTGATTTTACATGCCCTAGGGCCCTATGCTGCCAAGGTTCCCTTGTTCAGTTGCCTAGGATCAAGGGGGCAATTGCCCCCTACTCAAGAAAATTCCTTAAAGTATATTTTTTCCTAATAGTTACACTAAATTTTTCAAGATTATTTGAAGTTTAAGCATAATCCTGAACAATGTCGGTCAACCTCCACCACTTGTTCGCACAAAAAAATTGTATTCGCGAGAGAAATATTACTGTAATGCAATAACAAATTGAATAGCTTGTATATTTGATACATCCATGGTCTTTGCAATCTCGGTAAAAACATTCAAAACTACTTGTTTTATTGATCGAGCAACTATATATTATGATACTTATTTCTAGCAATTACTCATTATATGCACGTCTATATAAATATGTAACTCTAGAACTAATCACATAACATGAAGTAACTGATTCATACGCATGTGCAAAAATGAGTAGAAGTGTATATACAATAAATCAATAATATTATGGAATATACGGCCTCTCGAACATATGATACAACCATTAGGCGTCAGAGGAGAGCTTCTTGCGGTATGGTAGAGTTACATAATTGTGGTATTAGTCTTCAGTAAGGAATACTTACAACCTTGAAAAAATCATATTAGGCCTGCAATCATGTGCTCTTCTAAGGTTGTGAGTTTTCATCAGTGGATACTAATGGCGCAATCACATAACTCTATTAAGCCACGATTACTTTTGATGCCATGATTTCTCTCTGACCTTCCTAAATATGGAGGTGTTCATGAAGGTTAGAGAAAAATCATGGCATCGAGAGAAATTATTCAATAATTTTGGAGTAAATTTTTTAGGATAAGAGTAGTCAGAGTAGAGGCATGATAGACTGTAGCTTAGACCATATGTATTTTCTAAAACTACTCTAAACTATTAGGCCTTATTAGTAGAAGTGTAGTCTTACGTTGGGCCTATACTTCCTAGGGGACCTAGGGCAAGTGCCCCTCTGCCCCACCCTATGGGCCGACCCTGCGGTCGCCAACGGAGCCGAGAAAGTAGTTGACATGCCTGGTATGCAAAATGGAGCCAATAAAGTAAACTAAAATCGGTGAATGAAGTGAATGTTTCAGATCTGCATAAGAAAAACATCACAGAGGCTGCGGATTCCATGTGCGAAGGATCCTGGATGAGTAGTACCCCGTGTTGGATGCCCAGTACAGCAGAATGCCCCTCAAAAAAGAACATTACCCTTGCAAAATCGGCACCAATATGAACAAATCGACAACAAAAAAGATCATGAACGGATCTCACAAAAAACACAGATAGATCGAGAAAACTCCAGTTTTTGAGTGTAATATTCTCCAACGGATCTAGCCAACTTTACCATGAAGAACGAAAATTCATTGAGAAAAACCTTCGTCACAGGGAAAGGATGTTTGGAATCCCTGCCCGGCCAACTTAGCCACAGTTCACCGTTTGACCAAACAAAAAGAAGTATTGAATTCATCTTGCCGATGTTGATTGATTACCCTAATGGTTGCGTGCGTGCACGTGGCCTTGGCACTGCGGCTCAAAAAATTATGGGAGAACCTTCATTGGTATTTACAGGTTATGGTTTGATATTTGTCAGTGTCTGGCTGTCTTCAGAAAAGTGCAAGATTATGTCTTCGAAGAAGAAAGAGATTGAAGACCTCGAAGATTTGCTAGTTTCTTTTAGACTTGTAATCGATGGAGTCAGCTTATGTATCTCTACCATGTACTATTTGCTACTTTGAATATAACGTGGTATTGATTGTCAAAAAAAAGAAGTATTGAATTCATATTGCTACCATGCAAAGCCATTGTGGTTGCCTTCCCTTTCACCTCTTCATGCAATCTTTTTTTTGTGTGTGTGTGTGTGACCATGACTGTATGACATTATAGCCAGGTAAGTAATTACCCAATCATCAAGCGCATGAGACCTTAAGCTTGTGGACATCTTGCGTCGTACTTGTCCATCTTCGTGTCCATACTCAGCATACGACAATATGCAATGATAATACATGTGCAGCTAGCGCATGCGATGGACATGCACGACGATGATGTGTTTGAGACTGCCAGCTGTGTACTTGTGACGCTCTCAATGTGCTGTACCTGCAACAGGCGGCGTATCTAGTGTGCTCTACCTTCAACATTTCAAGTTGTTTCTGGTTGATGATGACATAGAGATGATGGACATGCACACTAACTATGTTGTATTCATGCGGTTGGGAGATCTTAAGCTTGTGGACGCATTGTGATATACTTGTCGATTCTACATCCATACCTAGCATAAGACAATGTATAATCATGCATGCATGGAAGAATATGAGTACCCCTAGTCCCTAGATGCTGCATTAATTATTTAAGGTGATCGGAAAGTCCCCGACATGTGCATCGTAAAGAACTAGACGTGCCATGTCCACACACACACACTATTAACGTCATAGCAATATATATCAAAACGTAGCAACAAAAATCATGGAGACATGTATGAGAGATTATGTAGGAACATGGTTGCATATGCCATACTCCTACAGAATATATACTCCCTCCATTCTAAGACTTAAGATATATAACTTTTTTGAAAAGTCAAGCCATGTAAAGTTTGACCAAAATTTTAGAAAAAACTAGTTTGACCAAGTTTTTAGAAAAAAATATTAATATTTACAATATATAATTCATACCCTTTCATACATCGTGAAACATATTTTCACATGGTATCTATATAATATAATAATTCTTGATAGTTTTTTCTAAAATTTTGGTCAAACTTTACATAGCTTGACTTTTCAAAAAAGTTATATACCTTAAAGCCTTGGGATGGAGGGAGTATGCTTTAAGCCTTGGGACGGAGGTAGTATATGCTAGCGACACATCACATGCATGCCGAAGATTCGTATTTAAGCAGTAGGCACTGGTGGAGACCCCCCCCTTCTAACACCGGTTTGGAGGGTCCTCTAACAGCGGTTGTAGAACCGCTGTTGAGGGTTCGGTGTTAGAGGGGGGCCCCCTTTAACACCGGTTCTTATACGAACCGGTGTTAAAGGGTGGCGCACGTGGGACCCGGTGGTCAGGCCGACTTGGCCGCGTTTATTTACCAAAACATCTCCACATATTATAAATTCTAATCTTAGGTCCTTTTTTTCTATTTTTCAATTCCTTTTTTATTATCTATTTTTTTTCTAATCATTGAGCAGCCACTGGGAGAAGCTGTCTGCCGGCGAGCTCTAGCCACTGGCGAGCGCCGGACTAGCGCCGGACTAGCTCGCTCGCGCCCCCGTTGGCTAGAGGAGAGGACGGGGCGGCGGCTCGACGGCGGAGCGGTCAGCGAGGTCACGTGCGGGCGGAGGCCGAGAAGCATGGGCGCGGCGGAACTCGCGCTGACCCTGGCCGAAGCTGGTCGGAGCTCGCCCGCGCCCCTGTTGGCTAGAGGAGAGGAGGACGGGGCGGCGGCCGACGAGCTAGGCCGGAGCTGGCTGGAGCTCGCCGGCAGGGAGCGATGGTGGCGACAAGCGTGGAAGGCGGCGACGGAGGCGATGGAGGACGCGACGGCGAGCTCCTCTGCTTGTTCTTGTTCGATCGATCTGGCTGGGGGAAGAGAGGAAGGGGAAGGCGCGCATTTAATACCCCCCCCCCCACACACACACACACTTTAACACCGGTTCGGGGCTGGAACCGGTGTTAAAGGGGGGGAATTCGTTTCGCCCCCCCCCCCCCCCCCCTTTAACACCGGTTCCAGCCACGAACCGGTGTTAAAGGGGGGGTGCGCGCGCGAAACGAAATAAATGCGCCCCCCCCCCCTTTAACACCGGTTCGTGTCTGGAACCGATGTTAAAGGGGGGCATTTATTTCATGCATTAAAGGGGCATTTTTAATTCAAAAAATAGGATATGAATTTAGAAAATTCATATCTTTTTCATTTCAACTCAGAAAAATATGAATAATATATCATTTCAGAAAAATAATATCTATCCATTCATGTAAAAACATTTTATATTTACTTTAGATAAAACTTTTCAAAATGATTAAAACACTTACATATAAATTTTGATTTAGCCCCCCCCCCTTAACACCGGTTCAAGCTAGGCTGCGCGGGCCACTGTTGCAGGGTCCTTTAACACCGGTTCGTGGCACGAACCGGTGTTACGGGGGGGCTCCTTTTTTGCCGCACGGTCCACGCTGGTACGGCCTTCCCTTTAACACCGGTTCGTAGAAAAACCGGTGTTAAAGCCCTTTTCCAGGATCAACATAAAGCCTCGTTTCCACTAGTGAGGAGTGCCCTATGTTTCTGCCACCTATCCATTGTCTCTACTCAAGGCAAACAGCATTGAAGTTCAGCCATGCAGAGCCATCGTACCAAGCCATTCAAGCAAGCCTTCCTCAAGAACCTGCTCCACGGCCTCCAACGTCAGCAGGAATCGTCTTTGAGCGGCGCCATGAGCCTCCACGAGAGGAAGCTCGCAGTCAAGTCCTCTGCGGACGTCGCCATGGCGGCTGCTCGCGGTGGCGGAGCGAGGTGGCCAAAAGCCATCTTGGCCCCGTCGTCGTCCGGCGCGTTCAAGGTGCAGAGGTGCAGGAGGATCGTGATCAGGTGCCACGGCCAAAAGAGGCAGTGGAGGCCATGGCGACATCGCGACGAGGCTGGTGAGGAGGAAGACCATGGCGCTGAGGAAGGTGATACCAGGAGGCCGGGACGCCTCCGTCGACGAGGCGACACTGCTAGGTGAGGCCATGGACTACGTCGTGCATCTCCGCGCTCAGGTTGACGTCCTCCGCCGAGTCTCTGAAGCTGTGCAAAGATCCAGCTCCATTATCCTGGTACGTGACAGACCTTAACTATCCTCCTGATTTTCTGTGTAGTTCTACCTATTCGACTTACTAATTACCTTAACTTGCATGCAGTGATTCCTGGTCTGCTAGTGCACCTGAAGAAAAGGGCTTCTCTTCAGATGGAGGTGCCTTTTGCCAAAGAAAAACTTGGTCGATAGATGTACACATGATGATCAGTCGCACAAATCATGGCTATTTGTGAAGAATATATCAGGAATTTGTCTCAGTCTTCTGAATGGTCCGATCGGTGTGAGGGTTTGTAAGCTAGCTAGAAGTTGTATGTGTATGGAAGGGAAGAGATGACACTCTTGTAGATCAGCAGAGGAATTTATGGGTACCCCGAATCATGTACCGCAGCTTCTTGTGGTGACGTGACACGTTCAAAGAATAAAAAAACAGATTAGAGAGTGAAATGTTGCTTAAATCATGCACGTATATATAGTTTAATTTCAAGACCTGTTACTGCATTATTGAGAAAGTCTTCAGAATTTCTCACTAACAGTATTCATAGGGTAAGCAGCTATCATCAACATGAGCAACACTGTTGCTAGAAAATAATCCTAGTGAGAAATGACAACATTCTAAAATCCAAAATCAAGTAATTAATGAAGTACACTAACATCTGCAATTACTGGGTTAAAGTATATTGTGTTATAGTTGCAATAACCGACTTGTACTTGCCCATTCGTGCAGATTTAGGCAAAACTTTGGCTAAATTCGCCTAAACCTTTGAGAATTAAATGGGTTTGGAAGGAATACTACTTTTCTGCCTCAACCGAGAACACACTACCTGACAAGTTACCTTGTTTCAAAAACCAGGTTATTACAGCTCCAAAACCAAAAGTACAAGAGCCACATTTCACCGCTTGACAAACAAAATAGAATCTTCAACTGATAGTGCTACTAATGAAGGCCGTAATACTTCAGGAAAATAGCATTTCACCCACAAGGACCGACGACTTTCAACAGTCCATAAGGATCATAAAATATCTTGGGCGTACAGCTTACCTTGGATTGATGGGCATTTTAGTAGACCAAGACGTACTTGAAACTTGAGCCACTGAAAATTTTAAGGTACAGCACATGGTTCATAGGTGGATACCGCTGGTACCAACTAGGAGCAAGGTAAATGAAGAAATTTCATGGTGTATGCACCACCTGTGTACGCCAACGGCCCAAGGCACACATTCATAAGACATATATGGTGAAGTGAGACAAAACAACCCTAGAAAACAAACAAAGCAAGCACCTATTACCAATGAAATAAGAACAGTAACTGGCCTAGCTCTTTGTTTGTACATTCTGGAGAATCCTGCAAAACTGACTATAGTCCATGGGGTTCATAGTTGCAAGAATCCATGGAGGTTCAGCAATGCATTTGCAGCAAGAAGTTCACTAACAGGTAATTGCAATGCAATTTGAGCAGAAAGAACACATGCAATTTATCAACATATCTTGATAATAGGAGCCTCCATAGTGATGTATCCGAGAGCAACATAGCAAGCATGTACGGCTATCCATGGTTCACAGATCACGGGAGATAAAGGATAGATGATCGGGGTGCTTGACGCACGACAATGAGCCAATCATTAGCACTGATCATCAGCCTAATTACCTAAGCATTGCCATGCATCTTCACTTCCAAGCTGGGTGCGAGTTGTCCTGCCTGTTGTTCCTGAAAGCGCAGCACCCAACAGAGTATACGATGATGAGGAAGATGAGGAAAATGATGTTGACGGTGGCAATCTTCTTCCAGTCATTCCTCAGGTTAGCGAGCACTCCAGCCTTGCATGACTGGCAGTCATAGCAGAGAGCATTCTGATCATTTGACCATGTGTTGCAGTCGGGGTCATCGGTAGAGTTGAGGCCAGGAGGTTTGATCCAGATGGTCTCACTCTGGTAGGTGAAGTTGCATCCAGTTGGGGGCTTGCAGCATCCGGACTGGACATAACATAGGTGTGTTAGTGGATGCAAATACAATAGAATAGTTCAACGACAATTATATACTGGTAAAACACAACTCATAGTCTAAGTCAATGCACAACTGCATCGTATTGTTGACACACAGAAGTACTATGCAGGGTCAGGCCAAAGATAACATATCAGTATATATTGCACTGGAAAATGTACAGATCCTCTAATAAATGCAGAAGCTTCACACATGGGGTTGACGTGATCGTTAAAGTGCAGTCAGTTGTGCTTATGAAGGCAAAAAAAAAAGTGATTCTGCATAAAGAAAGAATATTATATACAGGTAAGCATTACCCTAGCGAAACCTAAACTGGCAATCCAAGCCAACACCTTCAGCAAAGTGTTCAATGCAATAAAGTCAAAGGTTGAAATTTCATGATTGAAGACTAAGCTAATTGATAAGAATAAGATATCCCCACATGCAGCCAAGGAAACTTACAATGTGGGGAAGTTTCATGGGTACAGTAAGTCCACAATCGAGCACAGTTTACACAAGTACCGTCACAAGTCAGTGCACAAATGTATAATATCACAGAACTACTATGCAGGGTCAGACCAAAGATAACATATCAGTATATTGCACTGGAAAAAAAGTATAGATCCTCTAAATGCAGAAGCTTTACAGATGCGGTTGACGTGATCGTTAAAGTGGAGGCAATAGTGCTTATGAAAGCACAAAAAGTGCAATACCAATGGTTTGTGCATAAAGAAAGAATATTATATACAGGTAAGCAGCACCGAATAAGCAGGTTGGAACCCGGGCTCCAGGTAGCTCTCTATTTTTTTCAAACTTTTGAAAATATGAATCTAAAGTTTTCAAAAAAAATCGGGAAAAAATATGGAGATGTAGCTAACCATGTATTCTATCACTGTGTAAATTTTCAGCTTGAAATATTATGTATTTTGGGCTAAGAAAAAATGACAAAATCGCACAAAATAACAAAATCTTCACTTATGTCTACAATTCAACACTATTCACCAAGGACAAAACCTCGATTTGACATTTTTTCTGAACCTAAAATACAAAGTATTTGGAGGTGAAATTTTACACATTGATAGAACGCATAGTGGGCTACATCGAGATATTTGTTTCGGATTTTTTGAAACTTTCCAATGCAAGTTTTTAAAGTTTAAAAAAAGGTCTCCGTGGAGCCCGGGAGCCACCATGCCACGCTCTAAGCAGCACCCTGTATTTGCAATTGGCAAAACCTAAATTGGCAACCCAAGCGAACACTTCAGCAACAACAAAGTTTAAATTTCATGATTGAAGACTATGCAAATTGATAAGAATAAGTTCTTTTATACCCCCACATGCAGCCAAGTAAACTTACAATGTGGTAAGTTTCATGGGTACACTGAGCCCACAATCGAGCAAAGTTTACAGAAATTCTGTCACAAGGTCATTCTGTCACCATAATAGTACGATAAAATGCTTGATCTATCAACAGTTCCAAAATGCGTTCAAATCTAGTGTCACGATTAGTACTGAACCGTGGCATGACCAAACTTAACAAACCAAGTTGAATTGCTAGCATTAGCCACTACCAGACAACAAGCTCAAACCTTCCATCAGTATTTACTAGTCCCCCTCTTGTAACACGATGACATGCAGGCACAAAATACAGGCTAACTGTATCTATTAGCACATGATACAACTAAACTGCCAAGCAATAGGAAGATGGGGAACAATAGCAGGAACATATTCGAAAACAATGTCACAGAAATTCATTAAATAATAGACAATGTACCATACAAATCGGGGAGCAGTTATTCATGCGAACCGAAATGTCACATGTGCAGCCTGTGGAGATGGAAGATTCCCCTACCGGTCCTACGGAATACTCACAATCTGTAGTACCAACTCCACACACGGACTGCCACTCGTTAGGTACAGCTATCAAATATGCTAGCACGATTTAGTTTTGGGGAAAATCTGACTATAGAAAAATAGCCGCCCATCCAGCAAGACTAATCATCCGTGCACAAACCCATCCGAAATTTCATATCCCCCCCCCCCCCCCCCACACACACACACACACAAGACCAATCGATTTCTATCCCCAAAAGTCCACTGCCGTGGGTTGCTCATAGCAACTCGCATTAACCCCAAGCAATTTGACGCCCTAGAGATAATTCGAACGGGAAGAACAGAGGATGGAGCATTTGGACCTGGATCGGGGAGAGATTGTTGGTGACGAACTGCTGCAGCGTCTCCCTCCTAGCACCGAGCTTCTGGCAGACCTTGCCGTCGTGGAGGCAGCTCTGGATCTTGGCCCAGTTCGCGGAGTTCTCCACCCTCCTCTGCAGCCAGGTGGAGTACTCCCCGACGCGGTACTCCTTGTACCCCCTGCCGGAGACGACGGAGCCGGCGCCGCGGTTGGTGACGACGAAGGCGAAGACGGTGAAGACGAGGAGGAGCGCGATGAGGAGGAAGAGCGCGACGAGGTAGAGCCAGAGGAGGCAGGACGCGCGGCAGAGGGACCCCGCCAGGCCCGCGAGGGAGAGCGCGAGGAGGAGCACCCCGAGCGCGATGACGGGCCGCTCCAGGAACCGCTCGCAGTCGGTGGTGGCGGCGCGGTGGCTGAGCCAGATGCCGCCGCCGAGGACCACGAGGGAGAGCATGAGTACACCTGCGTTGAGCAGGCCCAGGAGCCCGTTGCTGCACCGCGCCATTGCTCGCCGCTTCGGAGTTTGTGGGCTGCCTCGTGCGGGGTGGGGGTTGCGGGTAGGAGGCGTGTGCGCCTTTGCGGCGGTGGTGGGGTCTTTAGCGTGGTCTCCGGTCGATTTCGAATTTGGAATTTGGAGAGGGATTCCCCGATAACAAAAAGGGATTTCGCTTTTTTTGCTTTTTGATGAAGCGACGATCTTCTTTGCCGTTCTTTCGGGGGAAATCTTGTGCCTTGTGCGGCATGTGTTGTACTCAAATAATGCCACACAAGATTCTCTTTTAGCGAATGATGAAATAATTCTCTTTTTGCGAGAAGTAATCTCCCGTCCCAAATAATGTCTTCTTTTCCTCACTTAGCATCTCTAACAGATCTTCCATCCGACCCCATCCGCATAATAACTGCCGATTTCTGGTTTGGAAGACAAAAAAGGCACCGTTCAGATCCCGCATCGGACGCCCATTTCTAAAAAAAAAATATCCAGGCCGTCCCGATTCATGCGGCGCGACCCCCAAGTTCCCGAGTCGGAGGGGCTGTGTGAGGCCGGTCTCCAACAATTTCCGCCCCTTGGCGTGAAGGAAGTTTCTGCTCTCCCCTTCTTCTCTTCCTCCCGCCAACCGCCGCCGCCGCCGCAGATCCCGGCCTCCCCCACCCTTCCCCTCCGATTCCGACCGGTAGAAGCACGCGCGTGGGCCCGTCACGTCCGCTCCGCCCGCCGGCGCGCACGCCTCGCCGCCGCCGGTAAGCTTCTTCCCAAACTCGTCCTAGCCGCGGATCTGCCGCCGTAGCTCTGATGGTTTGCCGCGGTTGTTGCGCCTTTGCAGATGGACCCGTGCGCGTTATTTTTGTTGGAGGATTCGTTCTCCTCCGATGACTCGGACTTGGAGGAGCTGCTCGACGATGTGCTCAAGTAGACGCGATGATACTCGTGGCGGCGGCGGTCACGTACGTGCGGCCGAAGAAGCGGAAGGGCTCGACCATGGGGTGGATGTGCATCCCGGGGAACCGCGCCCTCGGCCACACCTTGCTCATGCGCGACTATTTGGCCGAGGTACCGACATACCCGCCCCATCTTTTTTGCCACCGATACCGAATGAGACGATCCTTGTTCAACAAAATCGTCGCAATGTGTGAGGACAACACACGCTACTTCAAGCGCAAAAGGAATGCCGCCGGGATCTTGGGATTTAGCGCGCACCAAAAAATATCCGCCATCATGCGCACCTTTATATATGGCATTCCGGCGGACTATGCCGACGAGTATCTTCGCATAGGCGAGGATACGATGTTGGAGTCCGTCTGACGTTTTTGCAAGGTTATGATGCGCGTGTATGGGCCGATATATCTTCAAGCTCACAATAACAAAAATACCGCAAGATTAATGGCGGAGAACGAACAACGGGGGTGGCCGAGCATGCTAGAAAGCATAGATTGTATGCATTGGACATGCCAAAATTATCCAAAAGCTTGGCAAAGGCACGGCAACTAGGATTTATTTGTGTTTTCAACCATTTATTGTTTGCTTCATTTGTTGTTGTACCATTTGATTCATATTGTTCGAAAATATTTGTTCTAATTTGTATTGTTTGTAATGTATGATAGTAAACATTCGTGTGATAACTCATATTATTGTTGTATTTGTCGTATCAATTTGTGTAATAATTTAGATTGTGTTATTTTGCAAAATCCTTTGCATCCGGTTTTGTTTGCGGGCCAAAAACAGCCGCGCAGTCCAGACGCGTCAAACGCGGCCCGCATAATAGCATATCCGAATGTGCTGCTATGCGGGCCGCGTTTAGCACGTTTGTACTACGTGGCCATTTTTTGACCTCCAAAACGCGTTTAGGGTGGCCTGGATAGGCGGATATGAGGTTTGCGGTTTGGGGGATTGATGACTCAAAATATGTAGAGCTCGTTGGGAACCCCAAGAGGAAGGTATGATGAGCACATGAGTAAGTTTTCTCTCAGTTATGAAATCAAGGTTATCAAACCAGAGTAAGGAAACAACTCCAAGGTGTTGCTAACAACTTGGAATCCTGCACAACACAACCACATAACTTTGTCCCAACTTACAATGAGGTTGTCAATCTCACTGGTTTTACTGAAAATAAAGGATTAAACGTATAGTGTGGAAGATAGTAATTGCTTGTAGAAAGTAAACAGTACATGGTATATCAATGATAAAAGAATGGACAGGGGTCCACAGTTCACTAGAGGTGTTTCTTCTTAAAATAAATAGCATGTTGGGTGAAAAAATTACAGCGGGACAACTGACAGATTAAGAAAGCATAACAATGTATATACTAGATATCTTGACTCCTACGAGATTTGATTGAGCATTACAACATAATACATAGACCGTAATCCAACTGCATCTATGATTAATAATCCACCTTCAGGTTATCATCCGAACCCCTTTTAGTATTAAGTTCTAAGCAACAGATAATTGCATTAAGCAAAGTGTGTAAAGTAAACAATACGATGCCCCATGAACAAAGGATTGTTGTTTTCTCCCTAGTAGCAACAACACATCTACAAGCTTAGAGATTTATGTCACTTCCCTGGATTACTAGTGGCATGAAACCCACTATCGAGCATAAATACTCTCTATCGGAGTTGCAAACATCTACTTGGCCAAGATAGTTACTAACAACGGAGAGTATGCAAGATCATAAATAATATAGACATGATAGAATCAATAATCAATCTGACATAGTATCTCAATATCCATCGAATCCCCGCAAACACAACATGTAGGATTACAAATAGATGATCTTGATCATAAACGGAACTCACAAGATCTAAACATGATAGCACAAAGGAGGAGAACCAACCATCTAGCTATTGTATGGACCCATAGTCCAAGGGTGAACTACTCACGCATCACTCCGGAGGCTGGCATGGTTATGAAGAAGGCCTCCAGGATGATCTCCCTCCTCCGGTAGGGTGCCGAAAAGAACTTCGGATCCCCCTGATCTAGGGATGGAGATGGCGGCGGCTACAGATTCTTTCGTGGGTTTTTGATCAGGTCCTTAGGGTTTTCGTCCCGAGGTACTTTTATAGGCGAAGGGGCAAGGTCGGTGGAGGCCCGAGGGGCCCACACCACCTGGTGGCGTGCCCCTGGCCGCGCCGCCATAGGGTGTGGCCACCTCGTGGCCCCCCTTCGGCTGCCGTTCGGACTCCGTGTTGCTTCGGGTAAATATTGATTTTGGCTTTTATTCTGTCAAATTCCGAGAATATTTCTTTACTAGATTTTCTGAAACCAAAAACAGCAGAAAATAGGCAACTGACTGTGGCATCTTGTTAATAGGTTAGTTCTAGAAAATGTATAAAAATACCTCAAAACATAAGAAAGTTGATATAAAACAAGTATGGAGTATTAAAAATTATAGATACGTTTATGACGTATCTGGGATCTGCTAGAGATGCTCTTAGAGCAACTCCTGCAGTCACGCACTAACAAACCTGCCGATTTGTAGCGTGGGAGAACCCGCGCGCTGCTCCAGTAGACGCGGCAAAATTGTACGCCGCTCCAGCAGACGCGGCAAAATTACGCGCGCTCTAAAAAAAGTACCGCGTGGGGGAGAAAGCGGACGCGTGCGCTGCATAAAAGACACGAGGCGCACGCCTCCGACTGCCATGGATTTTTCAGCGTGCCCTTTCCCCTTCTACCGCTTCGCCATCGCCGGCGTGCACCGCTTCGCCGCCCCGCGTCACCGTCAGGATGTCGCCACGCCGGTCGAGCTTGAGGTACCTTGGCGTCCGCGCGCGCCCCACCGGCAACTACTACGCCGAGATCCGCACCGGTGACGAGCGCATCAGTCTCGGCACGTTCGAGACCGCGCACGAGGCGGCGTGCGTGTACGACGCTGTGGCGTGGCGACTCGGGTGCCTGCACGCCTCGATAAACTTCCACGGCGTGTGGACGCGCGAGCAAGCCGAGGCGTTCGCGCTGTCGCCGCGTATCATCACCCAGGAGGAGCGCACCCGGCAACCGCCCTCGAGCGTCGCCTTCTCATCGCCAAGCAGGACAAGCGTGTCTGGCTTGAGTGGGCGCATCGGTTCCCGAAAGACGTCGTCGCCGAGAGGCAGCATTACGCCAACCGGAGGCAGGCGGAGAAGGAGGACCGCCTGTAGCGGAGGGCCGGCAAGGCGGGCCTACATCGAGGCGCAACTGGCCGGTCCAACGACCATCGCCGCCGCCGACCCCCATTTTGATGATTTATGGTCATCGACTCGGGTGTCGTCCACAGCATCGGACTCCTCCGATTTCAAGTTCTAGAGTTTTAGTTTAGTTCGTACTATTTTGTTTTTTCTGCACTAGTTTGTTCATTTCCTGCAATAGTTTGTTTATTTTGGTGCACCGGATATAGCGCTTCCGGTGGAGGAGAAGCCGGCGCCGCGCGGGCTATCCGGATGCAGTGCGCTGCAAACCGATTTTTGCGCGCCGTGCTATGTTGGGGTTGCTCTTACAATTGAGAATGCACAAAGTAGTTACGAAGTTCAGGTTTAATAGTATTACTAATGATGTCATGTACACATGTGCTTTCTTTAAGTTTGCCACAAGAAGTCCTATGAAAGGGAACGGATGAAGTAGCGCTGAATAATAATTTGTTCAAGTGCGACATGCGGATCGTCTATCCCATCTTTGATCCTGGGTGTGCTAAAACTATGATATCCTCCTAAGCATCCCGCCAGTTGTAAGATCGTATTTGCACTACTAGTAGACAAAAATGATCCACAAAACCATTCCGTATGCGTCTCAATTTTGTAGCACATAGAGTTAGCGCATCAGGAAGATCAAGTGAAGTTTAAAACAAATTTGGCACGTCCGATCTTGGTAAGTAGACCGATGCCCTGGTGATAGTTGCTTCCAGAGTCTTGTTAAACAAACAACTCCACTCACACTTGGTTCTAAGGAGTTATGTTTGTCACTCTGTAACTATTCTTGACCTGTATCCATGCGTCTTAGAGTAAGGTTTAAGACAAGATGATGCACGAGAATTCCAACAGCTACAGGTTGATATCTTTCTAATGACTCCCAAATCTAGCGTACTTATGGTTGTGTCCATGTGTGGCACATCGTGTGTTTTGTATAGCCTCGAAACATGACTTGAGCAAAACAAAAATAGGGGGAATTGTCTCGACTCTCGAGTACTCTCAATGGTGGCTAACTCACTTGACATAACATGTGTACATTTTTTCTTGAGTCAGGCTGCTTGTATAGACCATAGTGGATGAAAGCTATATATATAAGCACCCCCCCCCCCCCCCCCTCGCACACACACAAAATGGACAATGTGTTGTGTGGCATTGAAGATAAGCTATTAACTTGATGAACCTTCTGTTAAATTAACAATAGGGTCCTTGTGAGATTATAATCCAGTCCTCAAACAATAGACAATTTACGGGGTTTTAGCCAGTAGCTTATCATTTTTTTGGTTAACCTTAAAACATAAAGCATCTATAGCCATCACAAATAGACATTAAATTTTTCTACCAAAAAAGCACACCACTAGTTTAATAATGACTAGCTTTATTCATCCGAAATAATAATTACATCATTCACAAAATAGCTATCCAAAAAAGCGACCCGGTCACAATAAAAATGAGTTGGAAAACAAAACCTAACTATGGCATGTTTCACTATATTTTCTTCTCACGGAAGATGCATGCTTCACGTGGTCTTCATAATATGGCATTGATCCATTCTAAATGGTTGCCTGACTTGCACATTCTTCAGTTACTTCCATCGAATCCGTTTTGGCCTGGATCCCATGACACCTTGGCGAGTTTGCTAGTGCTAGCCCTACCTTGGTAGCCTGAGCTTCTGTCATAGCCGCGCCCGTGACAATGTTTTGGCTTCAAACTTTTTAATCAAAACATGACTGCTCCCGCAGGATGATACCTTCATATAAGTAGTTGTTTAATTTGCCCTCAAATTAACATCGCCATGTGATAATTCAAGGGCACTTGTTTCCCATGGGTAATTTTTCTTCCGATACACCATAGACGCCAACATACAGCAGGATGGTATACTGAAGACCGAGTTGACTTAGGTCAGGCACTTACCATTTGGGGAACCTCGGTAAGAACTACTAAACAACTGTGCACGACCAATCAATAACTGATGAATTAAAGTTGAAAAAAAATTGACGTGTCTGATCCAGGTAAATAGACGACGCTATGGTGATAGTTCTTCTAGAGTCTTGTTAAACCAGGATCGAACTCTAGTCGCACTTGGTTCTAAGAAGTCATGTTCATCACTCTGTGACTATTCTTGACCTATAGACATGCATCTTAGGGTACTATTGAAGACAAGATGATGCACAACAACGCCAACAGTTGCGAGTTGATATCTTCCTAATGACTCCCATATCTAGTGTACTTATGGTGGTGTGCATGTGTGGCACATTGTGTGTTCTCTATAGCCTTGAAACACGACTTTAGCAGAATAAAAACAAGAGGAATTGTCTTGACTCTCAAGTACTCTCCATGGTGGCTAACTCACTTGACATAACATGTTTATATTTTTCTTGCTTCGGGCTGCTTGCATAAACAATATAATAGTGGATGAAATCTATATATAAGCACCGCCGCACGCGCACACACATAAATTAGACGATGTGTTATGTAGCATTGAAGATGAGCTATTAACTTGATGTACCTTCTGTTAAATAAACAGTAGGGTCCTTGTGAGATTATAGTACACTCAAACATAGTGAGATGTTGTACTTGGCAATATATTAAGATCAAACATATCTAATATGCAAGAAACTGGTTTCATTTAGCAACAACAGGTTGTCTCAACATCTTTCATGGGTCAATGAAGCCCCTCTTGTTGTCCGTAGAATCCACTTGATTTAGAGGATGAAATGATGAATAATCTAAGGATTGTAAACCATCATGTAATAAGGGTGTACTTGGTCGATGATCTAGACTTTGGAGACTTTTAGTACAAGGTCTCATATATGTCCTTCATTGATTAAAGAGAGTACTCTATAATAATAGACAAATTATGGGATTTTAGCTAGTAGCTTACCATTTTTTGGTTAGCCCGAAAACCTAAAGAACCTATAGGCATGGCAAACAGTCATTAAATTCTTCTACCAAAAAAAGCACACCACCAGTTTAATAATGACTAGCTTTATTCATCTAAAATAATAATTATATCATTCACAAAATAGCTAACCAGAAAGGCGACCCGGCCACAATAAAAATGATTTGGGAAACAAGTCCTTACTATGGCATGTTCACTACATTTTCTTCTCTCTGATGATGCATGCTTCACGTGGTCTTCATATATGACATTGATTCATTCTAAATGGTTGCCTGACTTACACATGCTTCAATTACTTCCATTGAATCCGATTTGACATGGATCTCATGACAACTTGGCGAGTTTACTAGTGTTAGACCTACCTTTGTAGCTTGTGTAATGGGCATCTTTGTGATCCATCTAAGATTTCAGATTTTTTATAAACCTCAAAACTCATGTGCGTCGAGACTCATATGTGTGGCAGCTCATATTGTTGACAGCTCACATATGAGTGGCAAGAGGAATGAGAGCTAGGTTTAGTTTCACATGGAAAGTTGGAGAACAGTTGCACCATCTTATAAGGGTTGAGTGTTTCACCACTTGGCCGTCTGCTCGCCTCGTCATGTCATGTCACGGCACACGTCCCGGTTTGCAGAATGAGCCCGGCTTATTTTTCTGCTTAAGAAATTATGAGATTAATAGGCGTGTCACAATTAGTCAGTTGGGATGCTCCCGGATCATGGACTATGTGTAATCGATCCAAACATGCGCGACATGGACTTGGCCCATGTTTTACCCGTTATAGTTTTTCTGGAGCTACTCTATACGAAGTCTTGAAGGGCTTCCACCGCACATACACTAAAATTTCGTTATGGTTTCGCCACATCTCTACTTGCGCGGCCACCGTATCCTATTCAATCCCAAGTGTCGGCGTGCACCGGCGAACAGGAGAGTAGATCTCCAGAACAACTCGCCTTTGTGATAGCGAAGGTTCTCGGAAAACGCTCCGCGCGGCTTGTCGTGATCTTCATCAAGGCTCGGTTACCCAAGTTGGCCGCAACAATGTTTCGACGGCACGTCATTGGCTCTCCGCTGAAACCAAGGTTGCTTCATCTGCAAATGATCAGTGTGTGTGATGTGCTTCTGATTACTTTCTAAACATGATTCATGGGTGTTCAATGGATTTTTGTACATAAATCCCAGAGACCTATCCGAAACATTGGTGATGTTTTTCAAATACAAAGTGCAAGCCACACGTGCATGCGGCAACCGTCAATGGGTCATGCATGTAATTACGTACTCTGAGATGATGGAATTTGGCCCGTATATATACGAGTCTATCTCATCAGCATATGTGCAGCCGATCGATCGACCGTAGTGGAGTCCCAGCACGCAGAGAGAGAACACCACCTCGATCCAGACTCACAAGACGCAGACGCACCCACCCCACACAGACGCTCTCACCTGGAGGCCGCACGCACGGCGGAGAGAAGATCGAGACGCCGCTCTCATCCGACGAGGACCATCCATCAACGCCCAACACCATACGCACACATACGCACGCTAGCAGCCCAAGCAATATCTCATGATCCAATACACGAACACAAGCTAGTACACCTATCGATCGGGGGCAGGGAGAATCAGCCATGGAGATTCCTAATGGTGAGCATACGGGTTGAGTCTCTCTCTTTCTACTCTCTCTCTCTACATCACGCACACGTGCACCTGGCGAGCGACGCCCGGAGCAGCCTTGCCAACCCGTAGCTGCAGGCGTTTGTTAAACAATAGAATTGGGGGAACCGGCTCAACCCTCAATGGGGTGGCCTATCATATATATATATAATGGGTGTGTTACAATAGGTACAAACACGTACACATATACAGAAGCTATATACAGTCTAACATCCTCCCTCAATCTTAGCCACTTCCTAAAGAATCTAGAAGGGTAAGATTGCGCCTACAGGCCTCAAACTGTGGTAGAGGTAACGGCTTGGTGAAGATGTCTGCAAGTTGATCCTTAGAAGAGATGAACTTGATCTGTAGTCGCTTCTGTGACACACGTTCCCGTACAAAGTGATGATCAACTTCGATGTGTTTCGTTCGGGCATGAAATACCGGATTTGCAGAAAGATATGTAGCACTGATGTTATCACACCAAAGAATAGGAGGCTGTGATTGAGATATACCCAACTCCTGAAGCAAGGACTGTACCCAAATAATCTCTGCAGTAGCATCAGCCACAGCCTTATACTCGGCTTCAGTACTGCTCCGTGAGACAGTAGCCTGTTTCTGAGCACTCCAGGCGATCAAGCTAGAGCCAAAGAACACTGCATAGCCCCCCGTGGATCGCCTGTCATCAGGACTGCCAGCCCAATCCGCATCGGAGTACGCCGAAAGGACCCCGGAGGGGTTTGGCCGTATATGCAGCCCGTGAGACACGGTCAGACGGACATAGCGTAATATACGCTTAACAGCTGACCAATGAGTGTCACGGAGCGTCTGAAGATACTGACAAACTCTGTTGACAGCATAAAATATATCTGGTCTAGTGATCGTCAAATACTGGAGACCACCAACAATACTCCTGTACTCTGTAGCATCAGCAGAAGACAGAAGCTCTCCATCAACAGTAGTGATCTTGTTAGTGCTAGACATAGGCGTAGTCGTCGTCTTGCACTTGAGCATCCCAGCCCGCTGCAGCAAGTCTAGTGAATACTTCTTTTGTGTCAAGATAAGGCCATCAGTACGAGAAGCAACCTCCACACCAAGAAAGTAATGAAGCTTCCCAAGATCCTTGACAGCAAAATCAGTACCAAGAGAGCGGACAAGAGCATCAGCAGCTGACTGTGAGGAGCTGACCAAAATAATATCATCCACATAAACCAGCAAGTACATAGTGACCTCGGGCTTCTGTAGAAGAAACAGTGATGAATCAGCCGTAGAAGGTGCAAAACCATGAGCACGAAGGGCAGTCACAAGACGAGCATGCCAGGCACGAGGAGCTTGCTTCAAGCCATAGAGTGCTTTGGTAAGACGACAAATATGATCAGGACGATCAGGATCAGAGAACCCAGGCGGCTGTCGCATATAAACTTCCTCCTCCAATACACCATGAAGGAAAGCATTCTGCACATCAAGCTGATGAAGAGACCAACCTCGAGTAACGGTAATAGAGAGAAGAAGCCTGATGGTAGTAGGCTTGACCACTGGACTGAAGGTATCTTCATAGTCAAGACCATAGCGTTGCCGAAATCCTCTAGCAACAAGACGCGCTTTGTAGCGCTCAATAGACCCATCAGAATGCTTCTTCACTTTGAAGACCCACTTAGAATCAATCACATTAACTCGCGGTGGAGGAGGAACAAGAGTCCATGTCTCATTGCGAAGAAGAGCACGATACTCATGTTCCATAGCCTCTCTCCAATGAGGAATACTCATAGCAGCCTGGTACGTGCGGGGCTCGGAGGATGGATCCGCAATGGCAGCATTCATACATGAAGCATGCCAAGCCACCGTGTCGTCAGTGCGCTCCTTGGGGCGATAAATGCCACTACGACTGCATGTATGGGGACGCAGAACAGGAGCCGGCGGACTCGGTGATGGTGACGGCGAGGGCCTAGCCGGTGAGGGGCTGGGCGATGGTGACAGCGACGACCCAGCCGGCGAGGGGCTAGGCGATAGGCTGCGAGGCGATGCACTTGACGTTGAAGAGGCCGGCGACGCACTTGACGTGGGAGAAGCCGAGCTGGAGCCCGCCGAGGGAGTCGCAGGGGCTGGGCTGCTCGTTGAGGGAGACAACCCAGACGGAGGCGACATAGGGGAGGCAGGCGAAGATGGCCGAGGGCTCGGCGAGGGCAGCCCAACGGCAGGAGATGACAGCGGGCGTGCATGGGCACGGTGCCCGAGGCCATGCAGGTGCACAGACGGATCGACGTGAACGTCGAATAACGCCAGTGATGGAGGTTTGGAAGCCTCCAGAATTTCCAAACGAGCCCCACGTCCAGTTCCTGCACCATGGTTAGGCAACAATACAGGAGAGTATGCAACATCATCAAATTGGTCAGAGGCAATGGAAGATGAATGCATGGATGGAGGTTCAGTGGTGGACACAGGGAGCTTGGCAAAGGGAAAAACACGCTCATAAAACACGACATCTCGAGATATATAGACACGATTAGTGGGAACATGAAGACATTTGTATCCTTTATGAAGAGAACTATAGCCAAGAAAGACACACTTTTTAGATCGAAATTTTAGTTTGCGTTTATCGTATGGGCGAAGGTGCGGCCAGCAAGCACACCCAAACACTTTAAAAAATGTGTAGTCAGGCTCATTGAGAAGAAGTTCAACAGGAGTTTTCATGTTTAGAACACGTGTGGGAGTACGATTGATGAGGAAACAGGCAGTAGCGAAGGCATCACTCCAAAAACGAAACGGAACCAATGCATGGGCCAAAAGAGTTAAACCAGTTTCAACAATATGACGATGCTTGCGTTCTACGGAGCCATTTTGCTGGTGTGTATGTGGACATGCTAAACGATGAGCGATCCCAAGCGACTGGAAGAACGAGTTGAGATTGCGATATTCACCACCCCAATCCGATTGAACATGAACAATTTTATGCTTGAGAAGACGTTCAACATGTTTTTGGAACTGAACAAAGATATCAAACACATCAGATTTACGCTTAATAAGATAAAGCCAAGTAAAGCGACTGTAAGCATCAACGAAACTGATATAATAATTATGACCACTAACAGAGGTTTGGGCAGGGCCCCATACATCTGAAAAAACAAGTTCGAGAGGATGTTTCACCTCACGACTAGACTCCGAAAAAGGAAGTTGATGACTCTTCCCCTGTTGACAAGCATCACACACTGCTACATCTGTATTACTAGGCATGATAGGAAGCTCATGACGACGCAAAACATGACGAACAATAGGAGTGGCAGGATGACCAAAACGAGCATGCCACTGTGACGATGAAACGCGAGCTCCACTGAAAACGCGAGAAACTCCAGGATGCTCCAGACGATAGAGACCATGGCAAAGGCGTCCACTAAGGAACACGTCCCTCGTGTCCCGATCCTTAATAAAAAGATCAAACGGATGAAATTCACAAAACACGTTATTATCATAGGTGAGTTTAGGAACGGAAAGGAGATTACGTGTCACAAATGGTACTCGAAGGATATTACGAAGTTGGAGACTCCTATAGGCATGACTAATAAGAAGAGATGTTTGACCAATATGAGAGATGCGCATACCTGCTCCATTGGCGGTGTGAACCTTTTCGGTGCCGTGATATGGCTCATGAGTATGAAGCTTCCCCATCTCATTGGTAAAGTGCTCCGTCGCCCCAGAGTCCATGTACCAATATGGATCTATGGGATAGGACTGAGTCTGTCCAAGGTTCGCCTGGGGTTTCGGTGGCGGCGTCGGTTTATCAGCCATAGCCGCCTGGCGCTGAGCGTTGCGCACATCCTTGCCGTCGTTGCCGATGCCGAGGAAGCTCTTCTGAAAGCGACGGTGGCACTTGGAGGCCCAGTGCCTATCAAGTCCACACAGCTGACACCTCCGCCCCCCGCTGGAAGGCAGCGACGATAGGGAGCTAGACGAAGGCGAGAGCGACGGCACGGGCCCCTTTCCCGAGGCGGACGACGGGGCACCCGAGGAGGAGCGGCCGCTCCTGTAGGCGGTGTTCGCGGAGGAGCCCCCACCTCGGCTGCGATTGGCGCGACGCGCCTCGACGCGTTGCTCGGTGAGGAGAAGGCGGGAGTAGACCTCATGCGCCATCATGGGCGTCGTGTTGCCCCGCTCGTTGATGATCTCGATCAAACCATCGTACTCCTCATCAAGGCCGTTGACGATGAAGGAGTTGAACTCGGAGTCGGTGAGCGGCTGTCCGATGGACGCCCACGTGTCAGCAAGGGCCTTGACCTTGTTGTAAAACTCGGTGGCGGTGGTGTCGAGCTTCTCACACTCGCCGAGCTCGCGACGAAGTGAGCTGGCACGAGCTTGCGACTGCGACGCGAAGGAACGCTCGAGGATTGTCCATGCCTCATGAGACGTCTTGGCAAAGACGATGAGCCCGGCAACAGCCGGGGTGAGCGACCCCTGGATGGAAGAGAGGTTCGCCTGATCCTGCCCCGTCCACACACGGTGAGCCGGATTGTAGACCGGGCCGTTGACGCTGTCCACCAGTGCGGGGGGCAAGGAAAGGAGCCGTCGACATAGCCGAGCAGGTAATGACTCCCAAGGAGCGGAAGAACCTGCGCGCGCCAGAAAATATAATTACCCGGCGAGAGCTTGACGGTGATGAGATTGCCGAAGTGGAACGGCGGAGGCAGCGAGCCCGTCGAAAAGACTGCCGGAGGCGGATACGCCATTGGGACAGAGGCGGGTGGCGCGGTTGGGGTTGATCCTGCCGGAGGCGCTTGTGCCGTGAGGGCAGGGTGCATCGGCGCGGCCGCAGAGGAACCAGCGGTCCAGGCCGCCGAGGAGGCCGCGGGCGCGAAGGCAAGCGGTGAGACGACAACGGCCGTGGAGGCGGGCGAGGAGTCGCTGGACGTGTGGATCGTCAGCGATTGCCCCGGTGACGAAGGGACCAGGGGATGGTTGGAGAAGAAGGAGTCGACACTCCTCGTCCCGATCGGGGGCGGCCGGATGGCGGCAGCGTCGAGGGGCCGGGAGAGGAGGGCGGCGAGGGAGGCGGGCAGATAGCCCGCGTTGGTGGAGCCGGAGGCAGCGGCGCACGACATGACAACGGCAGCGGCGATCGGAGGCCGGGCGAAGGCGGCGATGGCGATCGGCGGCGGCGACGTCGGGGGCGGTGGCGCGGCTAGGGTTTGGAGGCGGAAGCGAGGGTCGTGACCAAGTCTGATACCATGTTAAACAATAGAATTGGGGGAACCGGCTCAACCCTCAATGGGGTGGCCTATCACATATATATAATGGGTGTGTTACAATAGGTACAAACACGTACACATATACAGAAGCTATATACAGTCTAACAGCGTTAATGCCGTACGTCGGGCCGCCGGCGTGCAGTCCGGCGCCGGCTTCAACTCCATCAGGTCGGGCTGCCGGCGAACCGGAGCGCCCTCCGCTCCTTGTGCCGGACGGCCGGTCGAAGACGACGGCAACGAGGCAGCCGGCATGTGTCCGGCGTCACCGCCATCTCCATCTCCGCCGTCACCAAGACGTCACCTCCAGGTCGTCCCCAAGACGGCGACGTCGGGGCTGCCGGCGTGCAGCCCGGCACCTTCTCCATGGCGTCGAGCTGCCGGCATGCGGCCTGGTGCTCTCTCTCTCCATGGCGCCGAAGATGATGGCGTCGAGCTGCCGGCATGCGGCCCGATGCTCTCTCTCTCCATGGCGTCGAAGATGACGGCGTCGCTGCCGGCATGCGGCCCGGTGCTCTCTCTCTCCATGGCATCGAAGATGACGACATCGAGATGCCGGCATGCGGCCCGGTGCTCTCTCTCTCTCCATGGCGTCAAAGATGACGGCGTCGAGCTACCGGCATGCGGCCCAACGCTCTCCCTCTCCATGGCGCGGAAGACGACGGCGCCGAGCTGCCGGCGTGCAGCCCGGCGCTCTCCCACTCCATGGCACCCAAGATGACGATGATGAGTTGCCGGTGTGTAGCCCGGCTCTCTCTCTCTTTCCACGGCCCCCATGACGGCGATCGGGGCTGCCGGCGTCCTGTCCACGATGCCCAAGATGGCGATGTCGGGGCTGCTGGCGTGCAGCCCGGCGCCCTCTCTATGGTGTCCAAGATGACGACCCCAATGGCGCACGGCTGCCGGCGTGCAGCCCGGCGCCATCTCCATCTCCGCCGCCACCAAGATGACGACCTAGAGGGCGTGCGGCTGCCGGCGCGCAGCCCGGTGCCGTCTCCATCTCTCTTACCACCAAGACGACAACCTCGCGGGCGCCCGGCTGACGGCGAACGGCCTTCCCCTGTGAAGGCGAGCGGGGCCTGCTGCTCAAGCGGGGGACACCTCGGCCGTGCACACTGACATCTTCTCCAACCATGGAGACATAGCGCTATCGAGGCCGTCCACGACTGTACACGGCGCTCTCGGGAAGCTGGTTGTCCGGCAATGCGTGGTGCGAGAAGAGGCATGCATTCAAGCATCGCACGCATGCACGAGCTAGCTAGTGTCAAGTGCTTTTTAGCACGCAAGCATGGCTCGTCTGTGCATGCCCACTTCAAGTCTGCATGCATGCCCAGAATGGCATGCGCGCTCTGGCGGTGCACTCCACACACTCAAGCTGCATACGTGCTCCCGGGGTTGCGCCTCATATATCCGTACCGGTGGAGCCGTCCGCATCGACATACTCGTGTCACATCGCATGACGCAACCCGATGGCTTCACATCTGCCCACACACATCGTCACCACCGACCTGGGAGCTGCTTAAAGCTGGGTGGTATTCGTGCTGCTAGTGACGTGGGGTTGGCAGGATACCACTCCTTCCAAGACGGAGCACAAGGCGGGATGACGCCTCCGATACCACTTCTCATCGAGCTCGTGAGACGGCGCTCTCGGTCACGCCGGCTGCCGTGTACTCGGCGTCGAGCCGAGACGAGGGCGTCGACCACAATAGCCACGCTAACTTGTACGCGTGCGTTGGTTTCGACACCGACGCCGACCTCCACCGACATTACTCCCGCGAGGCATATCCTTTGCGCACCCCGACGAGGCTGCTGGTCGTCGAGAAGTCCCAGCTGAGCGGACCCATGCTACCCCAACTACAACTACATCGACGCCGTCAAGACCAACGAGGCACGACGGCGAGGGCGAGCGTGGCCAGAGCGAAGGCCACGCTACTCGCGGGGCGTGTACCGACGAGGACACGGGCTCTGCCGCCGTCCACACACACACCACCACCACATCATGCATGGAGAACGCGAAGCGAAGACGACGAAGACGACCACACAGCTTAATCGGAGGTGTCCCGCGGCGTAATCCGCGGGAGTAATTAACCGGACGCCTTTCGAGGCCCCGGAAACCAGGAGATCGCAATCGCCATAGTCAGCCTGGCCACGCAAGCAGGCCACGGAGCGCATGTACTTGGGATATTGTACTTTGTTTCTCCAGGAGAGATTAATGAAATGCGACTTCCCTACCTTTTTCTTGCACGCCCGCATTTCTTTTTCTTTACCCTGGCGCATGAGAAACACACGTTACCGTCTTCTCCCCCAAAGTAGCACTCTTCTACTCCCCAGATATTTTTCTCGTGTCAAACAATGGGTACATGTTTCTGTTCATCATGTGTCGTCAAACGCATCTAGCATGTTCGAGTTACATGTCGAGTAGTAAATATCTTTGACATGCTTTTATATTCTGAAATTAATCATGAAAATATTTCATAATTATCCAACAGCTCGAGCATGTGCCACGCTCGTGACAATGTTTTGGCTTGGAACTTTTTATCAAAACATGACTGCTCCTGCAGGATGATACCTATATATAAGTAGTTGGTTGCCCTCAAAGTCGCATCGCCCTGTGAGAAATCAATGGCACTTGTTGCCCATGGATAATCTGTCTTCTGGTCCACCGAATACACCAGCATACACCACCCTTGAGAAATCAAGGCGAAAATCTCCCATCCCAAATAATGCCCTTTTTCCGTTTTTAACAGGGAGAACCGAAGAATGTGATTACACATTTACGCGCATAAACCTCTCGGAAAGATGAGGCGGTGGAGGCTGGAGAATGTATGTGGTGATCTCTTGCACAAGCGGCTCCATCTTAGTCGTGGGAGATTGCCTCGTGCAGTCACGGGTAAAATAAAATGAACTCCATATTATGTCGATTTGAAAAAAATTGACTACAAACTAGACGAGTGCATGCAGACACAATGTCCACTACCGAAGACTAGAGTTATGAAGTTTCAGGGTTGAAAAAGTTCGTCATAACCGGTTTAGTATCAATAGAGATGTCATGTAGCACAAAAATAAAAATATTATTTCCTCAAACTCATATTAGTTGACTCGGATTTATCTAGATTCGGATGTATCTAGACTAGATACATCCGAATCTAGATAAATCCAAGTCAAGTAATATGGGTCGGAGGGAGTATATTTTAATGAGACACGAGGAAGCCTACCCATCTTTGATCCTTGGTGTGTTGAACGTATAATACCCTCTTAAGCACCAACCAATGGTCATTTCTCGTATTTGCATACTAAGCATACAATATTCCACATACATATATGTCTAGTTTTCTAGCATATAGAGTTAATGCACAACGAAGGTGAAACAAAATTGAAAATAAAGTTGACGCGCCCGAATGGTGAACTATCCAGGTAATGTAGTCTCTCTAAATACATTATGTCTTCACTTGCTTTGATGGTCTCTTTGGATAGAGAGTTGTTAGATTTGCGACAATCAAATAATGAAGAACGAAAAATAAAATCATAGCAAGGAGGACATAGATTTAACGTGAAAAACCCTCTCCAACAAAGAGAGGGAAAAACCACGGACGCCAGCCAGCAGAACTTCACTATATGGGGAGTGTTTACACAACGCCGGAGATTTCACAGATGCAACTTATCTTAGCCGGCGGCTTACAAGAGGTTTATATAACGGTGGAAACCTAGGTCTTCGACGATCCGCTCCGCTCCGTCAGAAGTTGGCCTTTACTTTGTAGAATTTGAATCAACATATAACAAGAGTTACACTTGGTTCTAAAAGATCATGTTTGCCACTGTATAGCTGTTCTCATCATGCATCCATGCATCTTAGAGTGCTATTGCAAACTAGATGCAAAACCATGCTTCCCATATCAACAAATTGATATCTTCCTAGTGACTCCCAAACCTAGCATATCTATGATGACTTTAACAAAATAAAAAGACGGGAATAGACTCGACTCTGGAGTACTATCCATGGTGGCTAATTCACTTGGCATAACTTGTCTATATCTATATTTTTGTAGGTTGATTGCATACACCATGGCGGATGGAAGGTATATGTATGCACCTGCCTGCGCACACACCGACAACCTGGCAGGTTAGCCGATGTGTAGGTGTAGCATTTAACATGTGCTATTGAATTGTACTATATTTTAAATAAATGTATAGAAGATTTGGTGCACATGGCACTAGTGATTCCTTTTTTAAAATTGAAAATCATATTTCCGAGTTCCAAATAATTCTAAAACAAAATCAGGATGCAGCCAGCGATGTTTGTCACACATGTGCACACTGTTATTTAGAAAATAATTTGTACTTTGAGCTACACGAGAACAAAAGTGTGTATCTGAGTATTGAATTTTTAAATTTACCAACAAAATCATATTTTATCATTTTTTGCAGCCTATAATAAAAATAATTAAGCATTGCGATTTTGCATGCTTGTAGGATATATCATTAAAAAGGTCCAGAATCTTTTTCTATTTTTATAAACCATATAACATATGATTTTTTTATTATTTTTTAATATAGAGGGATCATTGAAGATCATGTGCAAAAAGAACTTTTCAAGTCCTGGCAAGATTAGAAACCCCTCCTCAAACAAAAAGGTATTGGACTTGTCTGAATATTAAGATCAAACAGACAATATGCAACAAACCAGTTTCATTTACCAACAACACATATTTTCTCAAGATCTTCAACAAGTCAATGTACCTCCTCTTGATGTCTATAGAATCCACTTGATTAAGAAGACGGATGGCTAAGGACTATAATCTCTTTGATTGACATTGATAGTGAGAAATCAAGGGCATATTTTGCCTTCAAAATGACATTGCTTGTGAGATCAAGTGCATATTTTGCCTTTAAATGACATTGGTAGGGAGAAATCAAGGGCACTTTCCCCGTGGTTAATATTTTATTCAAGAGTGAATTCCACTTTTTACCCTCTAGTTGTGCATTTGTGACACTAATTACCCCATTTAGTGAAACTAAAACCGAAATATCTCATTTAAGAGCCTTTGAACACACTTTATCCCAATTTAGCACTTTGCTTGTTTTTGTTACATAGAGCTAGCATGTTATGCCAAGGTGACATGGTAAAATATGTAAAGATCGGAGGGCACGATCGACAATCATGCTCATACTTCTCGTACCCATATTTTCAATTCCTTGCCATCGTCTTCATATATTTAAACTCCGGTCAACACCTTACAACCTTGCCCAATAGATAGACATCAGAAAGTGAGGGTTCAAAACATCCGAAGGAGGTAATCCAGACAATTTTTCACTCGACAGGGTAATTAGTGTCACAAATGCATAACTAGGGGGTAAAAAGTAGAATTCACTCTTTATTCAATCTATCACTTCACTAGCATACACCGGAATGACATCCTGAAGACCGGGTTGTCTTAGGACATGTACTCACTGTTTTGGGAGCCTTAGGAAAATGCAGAATAACCGCTTTACAAATCAACAATTTATGTTCTGGTTATAATGTTAGATAGGCCCAAGCGCTGCCCATGTTTAATCGCGTCAACACATTTAAACATAAGTAATTAAATTATGCTTTCTACCCCTGCTGCATACTAGACACTAGTTGTTTGGTTTTAAATTTTATCAATAGGATGTAGCAAGGGATGGAGCCGAGGGCACACTGAGACCATGCACCTCCCAGTCTCCCACCCCCCTCTAGTGAATTTGTGGATTTGACCTCCAAATTTACATAAATTTATCTACATGGTCCCCACCAAGTTATTTTCCATGCAATTGGACCCCTTTTTGCGGAACAAACGTTGTATTACTTAAGGAATAGGAGGTCCATCCTGATTACAAGATATGTGAAGTTCATCTGGTACAGAAGGCAACCCGATTTTAATACACAGTTTTGATCGCCCCAACTGAGCGAGACTATGACTAACTACAATTACCTCCCTAGGAACATGCAAAACCTTGCAAACTCTTCCTCCACAGCATAGTAGTTTTATTTTATGGATTACACTAGGGTAGCTTGATATGTTTACCACCACATCATTAATCATCTGTACTGCTTCAAACAGTCAAACTCCAATATTATAGGCTTGTCCATCCATTGTAGCGCTAGGTTTAGACCTTCGGCACATGACCGTGGCTCAGACTCAAGGGGACTGTCATAGGTGAACAGATGACGGCAGGAGGAGAAAATAATAGCACCCAAATCATCATGGAGGATCATACTAGCACCTGCGCCATTGTTTCGGCAATCCACGAACCATTAACACTAATTTTAGCCTAGCCATGAGGTGGCTTTGCTCATTTGCGGATAAACGCTTGCTTCTGAGTTGCCTCCCCTTCCTCCTCGAACCGACAAAAGCATGGTCATATGATATCACCGTTTTCCCTTTCGTAGCATCCGCCATTGGAGCTTGTTTGATGGAGAGTAACAAGTCCATAGCATGCAATTGGAACCCTTGTGTGACTTTCCTCCCTGGCCCCAGTCCATGGATGTAGATTCACGGTCTTAGATTTCAATGGTATATATATAATTCATGGTTTCCTTCCATGCGAACTCAATTATCTAAATTGAAAGTAAGAAGAGATTTTCCCATTGGTGGTGAATAGCTATCCATTAACTAGAGGAACAATAAAAAAAAATGTGTACCCCTTTATTTTAAAATAATGGGCCAACTATGTCTGCCACTTAGCCAACATTCATCAATAAATATTATCACTTATGGATAACTCATATTGTGGGAGGAGCTTTTTTCCCTAAATATTTTGTAAAATGAGCTATATACTATATAATTGATAGGCATATCAATGAATGTGAGCTATACAAGTTCACGGTACACTATGAAAGAAAAGTTCCACCGTAATGCTATTTTTTAATGAAATCTTGTATGCCTTCCTTATCTCAATCTTGTTTTCTATGCATAATATATCCTTCACATATTTTGAGAGCTACCATTAGGCTCCGAGTATCTTTGTCTTTCGTGGGTACACCCGAAAGTATAACCCCGACACTTTGATTTCTTGCCATGCTGGTGTCAACATGGTGACCGGGAAATGGATATTTCGGCACAAGATGAGTCCTGATGGCTCTCTCCCTCCAAGTGCAAGGCACGTTGGGTGGCTTGAGGATTTACCCAAAAGCACGGTCTGGATTATGATGAGATGTTTAGTTCGGTGTTGAAACCGGTTACACTTCATGTGGTCATCAGCATTGCGACCTCACACTCGTGGTATATCCATCAAATGGTCGTCAAGAATGCTTTTCTCCATGGCACACTTCAAGAAATGGTATATTGTGAGGAACCCTCGGGATTTCTTAACTCCTCTTACTTTATACATGTGTACAAACTGAAAAATCTCTTTCTGGCCTCAAACAAGCACCTCACACTTGGTTTCACCATTTCACCACCTTCATTTCCTCTCTTGGATGTTTGGCCTCCAAAAGTGATTCATCTCTGTTCATTCTCAAGGATGGCTTGTCAATTGCATATTTGCTTTTATATGTTGATGGCATTATTCTCACCGCCAATAGCACCACTCTTCTTCACTCCATAATTGCCTCCCTTAAGCATGAGTTCTCTATGAGTGACCTTGGTGATATGCATCACTTTCTTGGCATCAATGTGCACCACACCAGTGGCGGCTTGTTTCTCTCCCAACAACAATATGCACTTGAAATTCTTGATCGAGCCAAAATTCGCCAATACAATCCCATACCCACACCTTTCGACATACGTTCCAAACTTTCGGCCACGAATGGAGATCCGGTGGCCGATCCTGCCCTATACCGGAGTCTTGCAGATGCTCTCCAATACCTCACTCTCACATGGCCGGACATCTCTTATGTCATCCAACATATTTGTTTGTTCTTGCATGATCCACGGGAGTCTCACTACCAATTTCTCAAACGCATCTTGCGGTACATCACACTTCGGTTTACAACTTCACCAAACATCCTCGCGTGACCTCGTCACCTATTCTGATGCGGATTGGGTTGGATGCCCCGACACTCACATATCCACTTCAGGGTTTTGTGTTTTCTCGGAAGCAACTTGGTATCCTGGTCATCGCGACACCAACCAACAGACCGTATCTCGATCTTCGGCGGAGGAAGAGTACCATGCGGTGGCCAACTGTCTGGCCAAGTCATGTTGGCTTCGCCAATCACTCCAGGAGCTACATCACCCTCCCACGCGTGCCACCATGGTCTATTGTCATAACGTGAGCGTCATGTACATGTCATCCAAGCCAGTTCATTGTCAGTGGACAAAGCGCGTCGAGATAGATCTTCATTTTGTCTGAGATAGCGTGGTCCTCGCTGAAGCTCGGGTTCTTCATATCCCGACCAGCTCCCAGTTCACGGATATGTTCACCAAGGGGCTGCCTACCGGTGTGTTTCAAGATTTTCGTGCTAGTCTAAACATCTCCACGAGCGCGTATTATTTCCGTCACGTTCACTTTACCGTTTACAATTGTAACGACTAGTCCACCTTACCGATAGTGCTGGTGTGGTAGATCATCAGATCACATCCATGTAATGCGGCCACCTCTGTAACTCGGTATATGTACTCTCAACCTTGACATCAATATAACTGAAGTGAATCTTGCAATTCTGCTGGGACTTTGCGGATCATGCAACGCACAGTCACTCACGTTGTTAATACGAGCTGGCTTCCAGTTCCGCGGAGGAACTAACTAACCTTTTCCTGTCATCTTTTGCGGTATTCGTACTACAGTACTACGTACACATAACACGTGAGCATCCATATGCTATCGAGTATCAACACACGCACGCACGCACGCACACCGTCGATCATTCGATCCAGTAGTCGTAGGTGTTATTCCGGCAACGACACCGGCCGCCGCTCCTGCGTCTTGGGCCAGTCACGGCGGCGAGAGGCCGTGCTTGAGCGCCGCCTTCCACACGACGTCGATCCTGTCCACGTCGATGGCGCCCACCTCGTGGTGCTCCCACCCTTCCAGGCAGTGCACCACCCCGCCGGCGTGGCACGCGTGCACCACGCCCCTCTCCATCGTGTACTGCAGATTGCCGCCGGGAGCCATGTCAGCGACCAAACCATGCTCACGAAAAACAGTATCGTTGGCGTGGATCGTGGATCGTGGATCTTACCTCGCAGGAGCCGAGGCCCTGGACGTCCTTGGGGAGCCGCATGGCGGCGAGCTTGCCGTAGGTGCAGTCCCGGCGGAACTCGATGACAGGCGGCACCACGAACTGGTGGAAGTGCGTGCCCGGCGGCGCCCACCGCTGCTCCCTCGGCGACAGCCACTTCCCCACCAGCCACGTCTGAAATTCAAAAAAAACCACACACACATATTTCGTCAGGTTTCTGAACCGTCGTACAGTACAGACACTTCCCGCTGAATGAATTCTGAGCCAGGATGTTTCAGTTGCTCACCTTGCAGGTCTTGGCGGCGTGGTACTTGGTGACCTGCACCAGGTACTGCTGGAACTCCGCGGGCGCCTCCCTCTGTATCTTCAGGAACCGCTCCGACGACAGCGTCAGCATCTGAAACCACACAACAGTCCATGCGATGAATCAATCCACTGCATCTTCGTTAAACTATTGAAACATGAGATGAATCTTCAGGATTCAGGACGTACCAGGACCCTCATCTTCTTCCTGCAGAGGTAGAGCGCGATGGCCCTGCCGAGCTTGGACGTTGCGCCCGTGAGGAACACCTCCTTGACGTTGCTGGGGATCTGGTTGAGGATCACGGCCGCCGTGAGGGTGTTGCCGTGCACCACCCTCACCCTCAGGTTCGGGTGCTTGCTCACGAACAGCGTGCCGCCACCGTTCAGTGCTTCGTTCTGTACAGCCAAATTGTACAAATCAGTTTAACTTCAGTGCTACTACTCTGTAATCCACTGACACTCTGTCAATGTTCTTTGTATATGACCTTGTTCAGCGCTGCGAGGCTAAGAACTTTGACGCCCATCTTGTCGGCCCTGAGGATGGCGAGCTCGATCTGGTGGTTGATGCCCTCCTTCATCGGCGGGATGAAGTACTGTAATAATAATGCAGAAAACCATAATGTCAACACCGAATCTAGCTGATATAAGTTCACCCAAAACCCAACGAAGGAGAAACGACTGAAGAAATGAAACCAAGAATGGATCGGACCTGGAAGCTGTATCTTGGGATGGTCCATGTCTGGTGGAACCGTCCCCGGAGGTAGTAGAAGCTGACGGTGAATGTCTTGGAGCAGAGCACCTGGAGCGCCATGATGCAGAAGGCGACTGGCCAGAGCGGGAGCAGCACGAGGTGCGTCGACCACGGCAGCGAGCTGCAGGACCGGAACCCGAACGGCACGTGCATCGACGACACCACGTCCACCACGTGCGCCAGGAACACGAAGTCCGGGACGCGGTCGTTCTTCCCTGTTCAGAATTTATTTTTTCATTTCAGTCAGTCTCTTCCGTCGTTTCACTGATGATGATTTTGCCTGAAACTTGCGCGGTTTTGTTGGCATGATCGATGCTGTCTTACGTACCTTGGTCGACCTCCTTCTGGAGGTACCAGGATTTTGGGTGGACGGTGCCGGCCAGGGCGTCGAAGAGCGGCATGAAGAGGCAGAAGTTGCAGTCCTTCTCCTGGTGGTGCAGGCTCAGGTACCTGCGCGTAAGTGAGAGCAAACATGTCAGAGACCGATAAGTGGTTGGCACTCCCATTTCCATTTTTTTTTTTTGAACGGTGAACGGGTGCAAAGCACCCGACATGAATTGCTGCAATAAAGTCCCTGGAGTACAAGAAGGCCCAAAAAATAAAAATTACATCGAAACCCAGAAATAAGCACTGAGGACCCTGAAGAAAACTTGAAAAAGCAATCACGTCCTTCGTCCTCTTCCAACTCCAGATCGACGATGAAGCTCTGGCGTCGGCTGCAACCTCGCCACAGGGAACAACCCACCCACGGAGACAAGCAGCGTCGGAGCGGCAGCCCTACTGCCCTTGAGTCCGACGCGTTGACGAGCCTTATGCCGCCAAGAAGCCACCGGAGAGAAGCTCCAGAACCAAACCCGCCACCGCCGGCAACCAAAACCTGCTCAGCAAAGCCGCCACCATGGCCGCCTGAAGAAGCGGGAGGGGAAGACCCGCCACGGCATGTACCACCCCAGCATCTAGAGAAGAAAGAAGCAGACGGCGCAGCACTCCGCATCCCCCTCGCCTCCACGACTGGTCGGGAAGGAGAAGCACACAAGCCAGCCACCACAACACCTTTCTCCCCCGCCACCACGGCCAGCCAAGAAAGGGTCGCAGCTTCAACTTCCTCACCAGATGCCAGGTCCTAGGCCTTTATTGGGAGTCTCCGGCTGTGGATCTACGGACTCGAACTGACTCCGACCACCTGAGTGCTGCGAGGAGGGAGATTCACCCCGGCCCGCTCCAGATCTCAGCCGGCGACCTGGAGTCAACTCCGGGCATAGCGCCCAAACGGCGGCGAGTCCGCCACAAAACTACCAACTAAAAGCCCTAAACTACTCCGGCGCCTCCCCTATCGGCCCGGGAACCCGGAAGCGCTCTCGAGTAGTACTGTTCACAGGAGAGAGAAGGGAGAGGGGAAGGACTATTCTTGGTTGTTGTGGTGAACTGGCAATGGCATCGGCACTCCAAATTCTTAATCCACACATCTACTACGAAGGTCACATCAGTAGTATGAGTGATCATGGGAGGCATCCAAATTTGATCGCGAGCACGGGTTGGTTAGCGTTCAGAAGTCAGAGAGGGGATGTGACGCGCATTAACCCCTCACTGTCTCCTAGCTAGTCTCCTGAACCGACATGCCAATTAACCTGACAAGCCATCTGAAGCTGGACTGCACAGACTCCAGCTTGTTAGGCATTTTCATTGATATTCACATCCAGCTTGGGTTGGTTAACCATGGCAGATACTCATGTGCTAGATCCGTCTTGACAACCAAGGACCTAATCCTAGCAACTAACCAGCCCACTCTGAAAGACAAGACACGTGCTAGCATAGTAGTAGCACTATGCACAGCAAATGTACTTAATGCATTTCTGTGACTGTAGAATTTAGCAAGCTCTACGGGCGACAGGGACCCTGCCGTGCCCCGGTGCCTCCGGGATCTGCCGATTATTGCCTGGCCTGTTCCGGCCGGACGTGTCCACCATCCCGCGCTTCGATCCGGGCGGCACCGGCCGGGGGCCCGTGTCTCCCACTCTTGGCCGTGCCGAGCGGCACCTTTCGGGTTGCTTGGGCTTGGGCGGCGCTTCCGTTTACGCCCCAGCCTACACTATCCACTACACATGGTCTGCCTGCCTGCCTGCCTGCTACGTGACTAATATTCCTACTACGGCTCCTTCCAGATATGACATATCCACTAGCTACTACCGTGTCATGCCTTGACATTCCGTTCTAATAGTATCAGATTCATACCGATGTGAAGTTGAAAAAGGCCCTGTATTGGACTAGTGATAGTGCAGTTAAGGATATTCTACTGTCAAATGTTTCTAACAGAAAGTGACTACTCACGTCGGGGTGTAGATGAGGTATCTGAGCGCGGGGAACGCCTGGAACGTCCTGTGCGAGATCACCTCCACGTTGCTGTACCCCATGCACCTCAGATAATCAAACACGAAGACGTGCCCATAGACCAGGCTCACGGACCCTGCGCCCGCCAGGAAGGCCCCCGCGATCGGGGCCCCCATCGCCAGCGTCAGGACCAGGCTCTCCAGCGGCGTGCCGTACGCAGCTGCAGCACCACCAGGGCGACCGGAGTCAAGCAGAGTAGTAATTAGGAACTGCCAGAGTCGACCATGAGTCAACAAAGGGTGTTTATGCGTACCGGTGAGCGGCTGGGTGACCGGGGAGGAGTGGTGCTTGGAGTGGTACTCGCTGAAGAGCGGGCCCCGGTGCAGGGCCTTGTGGGCCCACCGGAACGCGGGCTCCGAGACGGCGACGTGGAGCAGCAGCGCCACGGCCCAGCCCCGGGGGTCCCACACCCGGAGATCGCTCAAGGATGGGGACAGCGCGCTGCTGGTCACCATCGCCCCCAGCAGGGTTTGCATGATCACCATGTTATCCCTGCACCACGAAAAACAAATTCAGAAAAAAAACGTTATTCTCGTAGTAGAGAAACGTTCGCCAAGAAAAAAACTTTATTTTTTCTCTTGCAAAAAAAGGCTAGGCTCCAAGATAATTGGAAAAGAAAAGGCTCATGCATATGTGCGCAGCATGGGAGCCGTGTGCAGATGTGATCTGCTCCGGCCATCACGCACTTTGAATGCATTCACTTGCTTGCCTCGGCTCGCGTAGGCAAAGGGATGGGTGCTGCGCCTACTTTGGCCATCGACCAACCAACACCCAAATCCAGATACATATAGGCGTTATTGCCGTACATTTACTACCAAAGTGCGACGTGGACCCAATCCTGGTAGCCTCGAAGAACGCCATGGGCGTGGTCACCGAGAATCTGACCATAAACTCTCAGGCCTGAATGAAAGGAACAACGCAGACACACACCGTGTAGTACTAGGTGCACGAGGTACAGCAGTCCAGCTGCTCAAGATGATACTACTACTGAAAAAATTAGAGAGATGCATGAAACTCTCCAAGCTGGATGATCCATCTATGTATCTCTGTTTATTCGGCCAGGCCGAACGGAATCAATCTGAACTGAAGCCATGCTGAAAATGACCTAGTAGTAGTAGTTAAAAACGAATATATATATATCCACAGACTGTAGTCTTGAATCAATGATCTGCGCGCGCCAACTCGCAACAGCGCGCGCGTGCGACATGAAGATAAACACGAACAGTGAAGTGACCAAGCCCGCCAGTATAGCTAGTTAAGCAGGGCCCGACAGGTTAATACTAGAGGCAAGTAAATGCAGGAGTAGCAGTGACGTACCAGTCCCACTCCTTGTCGATCTGTTGGAAGTCGACGCCGTCCCTGACGACGCGGCGGCGGCGGGTGAAGAAGAGCATGTTGCCGTAGGAGAACCAGAGCTGGAAGGTGAGGGAGCGGAGCGCGAGCAGGAGCAGGAGGTGGAAGCACCACGAGCCCGTCGGCGCGCCGCCCTGCTCCCGCCATGAATGGAACACCTTCCCCGCCAACGGCCCGTACAGCAGGTACTGCGAGGCAGAAGAAACGGAGAGCGAGATTATCGATCAGAACCACTGTTGTTGCAACAAGATGGCAAGAACATGTCTAGCAGCAGCTTTCTTGGAGCAATGGCGGATATAGGTGGTGGCGCGGCTTGCCTTGTAGGAGCCTAGGCCTGCCCATGGCCAGGCCGACAGCGGGGAGCCCATGGCCGGCCGGGGAAGGAGGGGTAGAGAGGTCGAGGGAGAGCCTTCTTTTGTCTTCCGTGGTGGGATGTCTCTCGCCCCGCCCCGCCTCGCCTCCTCGATCTCCTCTCCCGAGACGGTGTGCTGTGGAGTGTGGACACCGGGCAGCGTCCTGCTACTTATAAAAAACACGAGACGGGACGGAGCGAGGAGGTGCGGTATCGTGAGTACTGTACAGTACGTGGAGGAGGAGACGAATTCAGCGACAACAACCCCTGACCGTTTTGTTCGTAAGCGTTGGTGGTTACTGGTTAGCATTCCTAGGGGCCAGCGCGAGCTGGTGCTAGCTTTCGCGCTTTAAAATACTTACCAAACGGCACAGTAAAGCGACTGTATAACCCTGGGAAAAAAAGGGTAAAGCGACTGTAGCCGCGCCATGCCCATGAAGGCGCACGGCCACCTTGCCCCGCCGGACCCTCGGTACTCCTACGCGTACGTACGGCAGACCGGGCCTTGTGACGCCCATGCTTTCCGTTCCGGCTGCAAGGGCTCCTCCCAACGGTGTGCAATAAAACTGCCGCGAGGACTTGGTTACGTCGTGCGTCGTTTTTATGGTAACTATGTTGTTACTCCAAAGTCTTGCACATAGTTGGGTTGGGTGCATGCACTTTGGAGTTACTATGTACGTGAGCTTTTGGAAAATGTACCACGTACGGCAAGGCTCAACATGGCACGTACGTACGCAAAGGAATTAATTGACGCGAATTTGTCTAGATTCAGATATATTTAGACATGTTTTAGTGCTAGATGCATTCGAAATTAGAGAAATCCAAGTCCATTAATTTGGATCGGAGGGAGTTTACCGTCCCCACACAAAAATGTCGCTCTAGCCGTACCCGTCCGCCGGGCAACCCGCCTCCCGAACCCTACATGTGAGGTCTACGAGGCTAAACTGGGCCCTAGCATGTACTACTCAATCCCCCTTCCCGCTTCCGCGCCGCCGTCGTCGATCTCCCGCCCCCTTGTTCTCCGCCACCGTCGCTCACCCGATTCGGCCCCATGGACCCCACCGAGCTTCCGCAAGACGTTGTCGATGTGGCGACGCCCCCGCCAAGTGCCGCCGTTCGATTTGGAGCCATCGCAAACCTGATTGGGGCCACCATACCGTCGAAGAGGAAGCGGTTGGGGAACAACGGTGCCCCGCTGGTAGCTGTTGCATCGTCGGCGGCCCAACCTTCCTCCGCCAAGGCGTCCAAACCAAAGCCGCGTGCGTGCAGCGAACAGGAAGAAGTCCAAGCAGGTCATGCACCGCACATGCCTCCCTCCCGTCGCCGCTCTGCCTCCATCCCCAAGGTACGACCTCTCTCTTATCCACGATTTAGGTTCTTGTAATTCATAATCTAGCTCCGATGCAGCTACAATGCTCATGCAGCCACAAGATCGTACATGGATCTGCTCAATGATAGCGAGGTCGCCGCCAACTAGCTTCCGTTTGGAGGAGAGGATCACGGTGTTGAGGAGGAAGAGGCTGAATTGGAAGAGATCGAAGAGGAGGTCTTCGATGCTTCCCAAGACAAGAAGACGAAAAAGAAACGCGTTGTCAACTACATCGAGATTGAAAACACTTCCTTGATGAGGGCATGGTCAAAAGTGTCCATCGATGCGGTGACCGGCACAGACTAAACCGGCAAGCGCTATTGGCACCACAACAAAGATAGGTTCTTCCAACATATTCCTCGTGTTGCCCATCCTATTTATCGCTCATATCGGTCTCTACAAGGACGATGGGATGTGATCAAACCAGCTTGCAACCGTTGGTCCGCATGTATGGCGCAAGTGCGTGTCAATCCTCCAAGGGGTGTCACTGCCAATGAATATGTGAGATTATTTAGTCCTCTCCTTTCCATTACCTAGTTGAGAATGTTCCAACATTAATTGATCATCATATTGGTAGGAACGTTATGCCGGGGGGAAGTACAAGGCAATGAAGGGATCACATGGGAAAACTTTCGTTTTGACTATTGTTGGAAGTTGCTTGAGCATATTCCAAAATGGACTTTAAGAGACCAAGAAGTGCCACCGAAGAAGGTATTCATGAAGGAAATGGATGATACAAGTGTTGAGGAAGAAGTAGGAAGGAACAACCTTAAGACGAAAGGCAACAAGAAGGCTAAGGAGAGGATCAAGCTTGAAACCGAATCATCATATTTGAGGGATAAGGTTGACGACATGGTGAAGTCAAAGGAGATGTTGACGACCAAGACATTAGAGATGAAGATGATGATGCATGATAAGAAGATGTTGATGAAGCATTCAACGTGGGAAGTAATCCGAAGTGATGCCAAGTACAAGACCGAGCTAGAGGAGAGGAGGATCAAGATAAATGAGGCCAAGGCAATGAAGGAGCTCATGGCCGAGGAGAAGCATATCATGATGATGGACACCACCAACATGAGTGGAACACAATTGGAGTTGCATCAAATGATGCTTACCGATATCTTGGAGTGGAGTAAGCAATCACGCCATGGGAGGTGGTGCATCGACAAGTGGCCTAGGTGAGTCTCCTATGAGTGGTGGTGGTGATGGTCATGTGCATGATCATGAGCTCCGCGGTGATGATATGGCTTGATGATCTCTTTCATTCATCAAGGCAGATGTGTATTTTGGTTCGTATGGTTGAACATTGCCTAATCTATGTTTGGGTTGCTTTGATCGCGACAATTTGATGTAAAAAAATATGTTGGATTGCATCACTGATTGTTCGAAATCGATGAATGTAGGTTGAAATTGCTGAAAACAGGGTGTTTTTACGTTTCGAAACGAGCTGGCGCAGAACGGAGCTTGCAAACGCACCCGTATTTGTGGGCTCCATTCTACACTACCTCTTTTCGAACGGTAAAAACGAGTTCGGTGCCATGTATATGTGTTTTATAGTCCGAGACTATATAGGCACGGTTAGCGATGCTCTTAGAGCTGAAGGAGAAGAGGAGGAATGAAGCCACACAAAGGATCCAAGAGGAGCACAACCGCGCACGGAAGGCTCCATCACGGACGAGCCCTGCTAGCAAGTGAAGAACACGTGGCATACAAATATCGCCAAGACAAGAGGAAACACATCATCGAAATATTCACAACTCGAGTCATAGTTGGGCATCTCTCTCTCTCTCTCCCTCTCTCTCTCTCTCTCTCTCTCTCTCTCTCTCTCTCTCTCTCTCTCTCTCCGGCTTGTGTGTTGTTCTAGCTCCGCGAGATCGAGCTTGTATCGATTGCTTCCAAAATCATTGTAAACAATCTCGGATGAGTGGAACTGTTGAGATCATCATAACATGCATGTTACATATGGTATGGGAGCCAGTGCTCTAACGCTCTCCACTGAAGAAATTCGACTTCAACAAATCGGTGAGAAAGAGTCGGCAACGACACATGCCCTGGCAAAAGGGTACGCCTATCTTTCACCATTCTCCTGTAACTTTTGATTTGGGGGAAGGGTCGCGAACTTTTGATGATGATGATTTTGATACACATGTGACTGGAGTCTTGTTTCCATCCGAGAAATTCTTGGCCACCCAAGTATGATTTTCCAAAATTCGATGGGGAAAATCCTAAATGGTGGAATAAAAGGTGTGAGATATATTTTCACATGTACAGTGTAGAATGGTAGCTTGCAAAAGAACATGTTCGTTATAGCATGTTTTCGTGGAAGTATTAATTTCAGTTTTTATACCGATCCCAATAATGAGCTTAGGGAAGTGTCTTTATGAGGCGTTTATGTCGCACCAAAGGTGTCACGCTGTCTTGAGTGAATTGACTGCAAGTGTTGAGAGTGGATGTGGATGAGTGAATAATGTGGAAAATTCAGGTAAAGAAAGATGCTAGAAGTAAATAACATGAAAAGTAAAGAACGAGAAAAGTGTTTGGGATTTATCGGACATAACTTGCCTTTAACTCTGAATCTTTTGACTCCCTTTATCGGACTAACTTTAAGATATACTAGGTCTCCTACTTGAGGTGGACCCATCTTGAGGATAACGTCGATCTTCTTAGGATTGTCTTCAATTCCTCATGCTGATATGATGAAGCCAAGAAATTTTCCCGATGGTGTGTCGAAAATGCACTTCCCTGAGTTTAGCTTCATGTTGTAGCAACGCAAGTTGTTGAAAGTTCTTTCATTTAAAGGCCAAATCTGTGAGGAGGTCTTCCTTCTTTCTCGACTTCACGGCGATATCACCAACATAGGCTTGGACATTTCTCCCAATATAGTCATTGAGGCAGTTCTGAATACAACGCTATTAAGTTGCACCCGCTTTCTTGAGCGTAAATGGCATGGAGACATAGCAGAAAGCATCGATCAGTGTGATGAATATAATATTTTCTTCGTCTTCTTTATTCATCCGGATCTGATGATATCCAGAATAAGAATCAAGGAAACAGAGGGTTCCACACACCGTTGTGGAGTCGACCAATTGGTCAATCCTCAAGAGAGGGAATGGACCCTTAGGGCACACCTTGTTGAGACTAGTGTAATCAACGCATATCCTCCATTTCCCATTGCTTTTTACGACCATGATGGGGTTTGCCGGCCACTCGAGGCGGAGAACATCCTAGATGCTTCCCGTGTCCAGGAGCTTGGCAATCTCCTCCCTGATATGTTTTCGTCTATCTTCTGTGTAGCGTCGTGCTGCCTGCTTCATAGGTCTTTACCCGGACAACATGTTGAGGGAGTGCTCCGTGATTTCTCGAGGTACCCCCACAACATCAGAAGCTTTCCATGAGAAGATGTCGATGCTGTTGCAGAGAGGCGTGATGAGCGAGCCCTTGAGCTTCGGACCTAGGTCGGTACCGAGCATGACATTCCTGCTATGATCCTCTAGGCGTATGCGTACCGTTTTGGAGTCCTTGGCAGGTTGGAAAGACGTTGTCCCGTCCTTCGCCTTGCTTGTCGGTGGTTCCTTCTACACGACGGCCTAAATTTGCATCTTGGAATTCTGCCACAACCACCGTTGCCTTCGGTAATGAGTAGACTTTCCCGATCACACTAATATGCCTGCTTGAAATCACTTGGGGTCGTGATGGTCCCGTTCGGTCAGGGATTCTGCTTCAGGTAGACGTAGCTGCAAATGGCCATGAACTTGGAGAAAAAAGGTCATCCGAAGATGATGTGATAGGCACTGAGTTGGGTATCACAACACACTCGACTCGAGTCGTTCTGATCGGGAATTAGAAGAGTTCCCAAAAGAGATCTCCAGATTCACAACTCCGAGCGGCCGGTCCGTCGCCCAAATTCACTACTTTGTTCTCTGGCTCCAGAACCTCTCTGTGGATGGTTGTTTTAGGAGCGAAAGTTTGTTTCGAGAGTCCTTAAAAAATCTGGGTACGTATTGAAGAAAAAAGGGATTTATATTCTACTCACGCGTGTGTGCGATTGTCGGATCCAGGTAATGACAAGGCAATGTCGTCGGTCGCTACGCAGGCAGGCAGGTTCATTCGGCACATATGTGGTTGCTTCCCAAAACGGGGGTAGGTGTTCACGGGAACCACATGCATGCGCCTCTTGATCACTTGCAAGAAAACGTTAGCTAAAGATTACAAAGCGTATGATGACATCGTCACGATGACTCGGCTGGAAGCAACACGCCAACACGTACGTGCGCGCTCCTGGGAACGAACTTTTTTTTTAAAATAAGGCAAAAGATTTCCTATTTTCATTAAGAGCCCTCCTTCAGTGCTCCCCCTAACTCAAGTTTGAAGGGGTAATCTGTCAAAGAAAAGTTTGAAGGGGTAACTATCCAGCCAGTTTTTTTATCGTTGGCTTACCGGGACCGTATGAAGCCCTATATATCCATGTGTATGTATATCGTAGGTATGCTCCACATCCTATAAAAAAAGAACTACACGTCTGCACCTGATGATCTTAGCTCAGTCATTTGAGACCCACGCCGGGCGTGCCAACTTTTGAAATAAGCGTGGAGGAATCGCTACTCCTTGGTGGCCTGGATCTGGTCGACGTCGGTGCACGCATCCGCTTCGTCGGCATAGATCGGGACGCCGTCGTACGCTCGGCCGGCGCAGATCAGGACACAGACGTATGCAGCCGCTCCGCCGGCGCGGATCGGTTCCACTACGACTGCTCCTTGCTGCTCGTCGCGATCCCCGGTGATCACGTCGCCACTGCAGATCCGCTATGATCCTACCGACTTCGGTTGATATCTCATGCCGTTTTGGTACACCCGGTGTCACCGTACACGTACGTGTGCGCTAGTAGACCCAAGTCACACGAGCTTCTCCAAGGCTATACGTACTTTCAGACATTCAAAAAATACGATTGTGTCCCTCCTAGTGGAGGGGTATGGGAACATCGTAACCGCCCTTTTGTTTCTCGCGGGCAAAGTTTTGTCCGGGGTGGAGCACCGGAGCAGAAGTGTTTCATTAATTAAGGAGAAGGTTTTAAAAGCAAATGCTTATAACAAGCCCTAGGCGTTACTTAGGCCTTTACAAGACGAAAAGTCTACTCTCCCGAAATTACATTGCTCATTTTTTTTTTGCACCGGCCATTCTCCAAGCCTTGGCTTCCTACTTAATCTTCGCAATGACAACATTAGTGGTCAGGGGAGGATGAGTGACGAAAAACTCCAGCGTTGCGCTCCATCCAAATTTTTCAAGAGATTAGCGTGATCAAATAAGCCGGCGGCTTCCTCTCCTTGCCCTTTTGAAGAGCTACCTTCGTCCACCAAGTCTTCACAGTAGCCATATAGTTGTTATCGATACTACACCAAGAGAGGATCTCCTTCCAAATCCTTGCCCTAAATCTACACTTGCAGAGCAGTTGAGCCAATGTTTGTTGATCATGGTTGCGTAGAGTGCAATTACCACAATTTTTCCATCCCCTAGGATGTAATCTATCCGCCGTGCAAATCCTATTTTGCACGACCGGTAGAAAGGTTCGGACCAAGGGGGGGGGGGGGGGGGGGGGGGGCAACGTATACGGCCGTATTGGTTTGGACGGCTGGACAGAGTCACAGAACCGTGACCGGGGCCTGCTTCGCCGTACCGGCTCCCGATCCGGCCATTAACGTGCTGCTCCGCCATAGGCGGGCAACGGGCGGAACCGTACTGGGTACTACTCGCGAGGGCCCGCTGCTTTCACACTTGGTCTGAACCTAGCTAGTCTCCTCGGCCGTGCGTATACCGTACGTACGAGCTCCGTCGGCTCTGGAAACGACGCGGAAGCTTCGGCGTGGCACAGAGCCCCAGTACTCGGTACACTGCACGTACGTACGGTTCCTCGTGCTAGCTAAACGAGTAGAGCTGGTGGGCTAGCATGTAGTACCACGACTACAGTAAAGTCGGTAAGAATTGGCGTAGCAGGGTAGTAATAAAAGGAAAAAAGAAGATGGCTGTTTCAAGACGGGAGCGAAAACGTACTGACAGACAGGACCGGTATCTTTCCGGCGCGTGCTGCCACCCTGACTTTTACTGTATGTCTGTGCGTGCGTTCGTTCCACCACGCGGTAGCAGGAAGGAGGGAAATAAAGCAGGATCGGAGCAGCATCTCCAAATATGTTGGGGTGAATCCGTGCTGCTGCTTCGTACGTGATCATTTCACCCACCGGATATAGAGATGTGAAATCTGAAGAGTATGCATGTGTTGGAATGCAGCCAGAAACATGTTTGCCAACGAAAGCCTGCCCGAAGCCAAGCCAACCCCGTCTCGGCCTCTAGCTACCTCCCACTTCCAGCCCGGCTGGCCGGTGGAGCACGGACCTGCCCGCAGCCTTATTTCTCTCCTCTCCTCGTGTCTTTCCTCTTTCCGCCGTCCATCCGTGGGACCCAGGGTTAATTACACGCTACGTACTATGTAGAGAGGAACGTGACTTGGGTCGTCAACAAACCGAAACCGGCGTCGTCTTTCCTCCATTCATGATCCATCCCGTGTACGTACGTGCATGCATGCATGCTGCTGCCGTGTGATCGTTGCAGGCTCAGAGGAAGCTTCCCGCGAACTGCCACGACGATGAATCGTCCCAGATCGACGGACGGAAATGGGTTAGTATGCGCGAGACAAAGACCCTGGGGTATATACAGGGCAGGAGGAAACACGCGTGACGATTTATTTCGGTTCAGGCCAGACTGATCCATATATATCCGGTCGTCACAAGTCAGTGATGAATGATCATCGCCCCACCTGCCGATCTCCCAACTGAACCAACTTGGAGTATATACAGCTGCTACCGCAAGTAGTAGCCGCCCTATCCAGCAGCCAGCCAGCCAGCCAGCCGGCGCCGCCACGGACGGCCTCCCCGGTCAACCCACCACATGCAACATGCATGCGCTTGCCGCCGGCCGGCCGGCCACCGCCCTCATCAATGGCCGGTCGGTCGGTCGGTCCACGGGTCGGTTCATCGCTTGTACTACTACTCTCCGCTTTAGAAATATAAGATATTTTAACTTTGTGAAATAAATATATCTAAACCCTTTTTTAGTGTATAGGTTCACTCCGAACTTATATAAGTCTATACACTAAAAGACGTCTAGATACATTCGATTCACAAAGCTAGAACATCTTATATTTCCGAACGGAGGGAGTATAGACACGAACAACATGTTGCTCATCTGGCCAGTCCACTCGATCCATGCTGGTGCTGTCACATCTGACTTAATATCCGGTGTTGTGATTAGCGTCGCTGGTCCTTCCATGCTGGTATCGTGACATCTGAATCAATACACGGTTGACTATGTGGTATAATGGACTGGTAATAGCCAATGAAAATCATTGCTCGATGATCAGAGAATTTATTTCATGCAACATGCATGCACACACCGGTGCGAGTCACACCGCAACGGTCAGGGGTCATGTCGATTGATACGGATATACAGATGGTAGTAGTACAAAAGAATGGGTCGAGTGGGTCTAGGTCTGGTTCAGATCGATCCAGGAAGCAAGGGACCAATAATGAATGAAAGAAAAGAGGGGCTTGTTCACTGTTCTGCATGATATACGCGGACGGTCACACGCGCGGTGATCCTACACTTACGGACATACTCGATCACTTTGCTGCACCATGCACGCGGCCGGGAACGGGGCCGCGACCTGCTTTCGAGGTGCTACGCTGGCCGGGTGCTCTGTTTCGTGATTTCTCATGGTCGAATTGAGGAAGCCCAATTGCTCCACCCTCCCATATTTCTTCTTTTCGAAAGAAAAAATGAGGTCAGTCACTCTCGGAATAGTAATGAAGATACTATGCAAATTGATGACACAATTTCGTGGTAGTTTGTACAAAAATAATAGACACCAGAACACGTAGGGATTAGAGCATCTCCACTCGTCTCCTCAATACAGCGTCCGACAACCTGATTTTGGGCCGTATTGAGGGGGATTGGTTCATGAGCCGGGCTCCCCAGACAAAAATTTTAAACATTTGAAAATTAGGATAAATGCGAAAATACTCTGGATTTTATAGCAGTTCAAAATGTTTGTATAATTTTTTTAAAAAAAACATAAAATCTAGTGGCGGCCCTGACCACGGCCGCCTAGTCCAAGGAGACAGTACATCGTCGTCGCGTAGTCGTCGTTGTCGTCGCTGGGCTCCAGCTTCGGCGGCGACATGTTGCTGCAGCCCTGGCCCGGATCGTCGCCCCAGCTCGAGCAGCCAGGCCCGTCGTCGCCCGGTACTCCTCCGCGGACCAAGTTTCGGTGAATGCATCCGTCGCTGGCGGCACGGCCTCAAAGGACGCGCTGTCTCGGGAAGTCCTTCGGGTCCTCATCGATCTGCAGTTGGAGGGCGGCCGCCTTGTACTACGGCGGTGGCGCCCTCTCCTTCTTCACCTGGCGAGGCGCAGGCGGCCACGAAGAGGTGATGGCTCGCTGGCCCCTAATTACGACGACGCCAAAGCGCCTGCACGACTGCTGTGACGGAGGGGGCTCCTCGTACTCGTCCTTCATCAGGACAAGGAGAGCGGAGAAGCGCGGCGAAGGTGTGGAGTACGTGAAGTAACGGGTTGAGGGCGATGAAGATCTCGACGAGGAAGATGTCGAGGAAGAGTGGATGGTGTGGCGCGGCGCCCACCGCTGGTCCAGGTAGCGTGGCCTCTGCCGAGGAGGCATCATCACTGGCGCGTTGTTGCTGGCGGTGATGTAGTCGAGGACCCAAGTGAGCGTCCTGCCTAGGGCGCTCCACCACCGGATCCGCCCTTCGAGGTTCCTATCCTCCGGTGGGGGGCCGTTGCCGTCATAGGCATCGAGGTGGTCCTGGCGCTGGTCCTCGAAGAACGTGTCCCATGCCACCGCATGTCAGGATTCCAGGCGAGATCGTTCTGCTCCTCCGGCGAGAGGATGTCCCAGTAATGGAGGTAGATCTCCACCTACCGCGTCTGGCCACGGGGGACCGACGAGATGGGCCAACCACCAGCACTGAGGACCCAGTTGTGAGGGCACCGCATGTCTGGCGGTGCTGGGTAGCCCGCCTCCCACAGCTCCCATGCCTCTTGGACACGCAGCGAGCGCTTCCCGAAACCGTTCATGGCGGCGCCATCTCCGGGGAATCTACCCATGGTCAACAGGTGGGTGGTTAGGAAAAGACGAGAGAGGAGGTTGCGTGGATGGAATGGGTAGAAGGAGCGGGGAAGAAGGGGTTTTAACGCCCAGGAGAGGGAGGAGGCCATTGAATGCATGGGCGGTGGCGCAGTAGGCGAGGAGGGAGGCATGGCGGATGTGGCGCATCGGCTGCTCACCTGCAAAAGGCTGATCAGCGGGCACCAGCGCCATTACTGGAGCGCGGCAGGTGAGGAGGAAGATGGACCGAGTGCAGACCGAACGCGTCGGCCGCTGACGCTGACAGAGGTGGCCCGTGACAACCAGCCATTTTGCGCGCCGTCTTCTCCGTTCCTTCCCGCAAGAAACGCGACATCTGGCTCCCCCACTAGCTCGCCCCCGTGGGTTGGTTCGGCCTGGGGGCACCGGATAACAAAACGGGTCACGCCGGTGCCAAAAAAAATTGGGGTAGGGTGTAGGTTGGGCGTGAATTCAACGAGCTACTAAGACTTCCGTGATCATGCTATTTTCTCAATGAGAAATTGAGTAAAGTATAATGAGGTGTGCTTCGGTGTCCCTCACTCAAACTTAAGTTTGCATTAGTCAGTTTTATTTTGATCCGTCGAAACGCATATTCAGGCTATGTATACCTCTGTATAGTCTGTATATATGTACTTGGTCGAGCTAGGTATACTCCAAATTCTCACCCGGTGATCCAACCTCCCGTTATCGCGATCTATATAACTCCTAATTTTCGTCCCCCGCGGGCATGTGAGTATACGTGCACGGTGAGTATATATTTTAGAGAACTATATTGGCTTGGGTTAATACTGTCTTTGAAATAAATCGGTATCAAGTTTTTGTTATTAATATTTGAAAGAAAGGTCAAAAAGGATTGAACTCGAGTCTGCCACATTTTAAAAAGGATTGATCCAACCTCAGGTTATCGCGATCTACGTCTTTGCATGCCACATTTTAAAATTTTGTTGCTGCTACTATATAACACCCAATTTTTGTCCCCCGCGGGCATGTGAGTATACGTGCACGGTGAGTATATATTTTAGAGAACTATATTGGCTTGGGTTCATACGGTCTTTAAAATAAATCGGTATCAAGTTTTTGTTATTAATATTTGAAAGAAAGGTCAAAAAGGATGATACCTTGCCTCCTTCCCTCCAATTCTCTTTTCCACCTGCAGCTGAAAAAGCACCCACCTCCACCGATCGAGGACGACGAGCACCACCCCGATCTCCTGCTTTCACACCCGTAATTTTGCTGCCACGGCGAGGGTATAAACCCCACCTCCGATCCTGCCGTAGCTCCCTGGGAGCACAACCACGTACGATGGGCAACGCTGCGTTCGCCGGCCGCAACGCCTGGTCCGGCAGCTCTCCGACCTGGACTCTGGCCGTCTCCACCGCCTCATCCGCTCCGGCGACCTTGCTCCGTGCTTCGACGCCGACGATTGCGCCGTGGAGTGCCCCATCTGCTTCTACGTACTTACGCGTAACCGATCACTCACTGCTTCCCAGAGTTGTTCTTATCTGCTGTGTCCTTTTGATGGTTTTCTGTCCCCTATGGTCGAGTAGACTGTGCAGTTCTATCCGAGCCTATCCAAGTGTTGCGGCAAAGGGATCTGTACCGGTGAATTACACTTCCTGTTTTTATTTCTGTCGAAATTTTCTCAATTTTTTTACTGAATTCAGACGTAGTTAATTTCTTCCTATGTTAAGCCAAGTGGACTGAGAACTACAGACTAACATTGTACATCTGAAATGTCCCGCGGAGTGCTTCAGAGCAATCCAGTATCCTATTTTTGAGAAACACAGTATAATCGTAGACGCTTACAACGTACATGCACCCATCCCTATGAACGCACACACTACCCCTATGAGCACCTCTGAGAGCCTGAGCCGGCGGATCGGGTCTTGAGATTGACGAAGTTACCACGGGCGCCTCGCTGTCGACGGGAACGTCGTCTCCCACTGAAAGATTATTCCGCTTTTTATGTAACACACAGTGTCAAAACCTGGGGTTTGAACTCTGTTGGGCTGAGGGTACAACCACCCTCCTAGCCACCCAACCACAGATTGGTTTGCCCAGTATCCTATTTTTGCTGCCAAGTTAGTGGCAAAATGTGTACTTATGTACTAGATTCAGTCTCAAAGACGATGTCTGTTTCGTGCTTCTACTTTTATATATTGAACAATCTATACGTTGACTGATGTATTGGGCCAGAAATATGACTGTTTGCTACAAGCTGAATTTTGCGTCTGAAATTCCTTTGGGGTCCTTAACTAGCAATGCAGCTGCCCTTTCTGCAAAACAGCAGCCTACGCCTGTAGAATATCGTGGTAGTAGAACCACAAGTGAGAAGAAACTTCAACAAGAAGTAAGCTTTTTTCGCAGAGATTCCTGACCAAAAGCACCATTCTACTACTTTATAATAATTTCTAGCAAATATTTCTTCTGAATTTGTTGCAGGAAGAACAAAACGTTAATGAGGCTAGAACAAGAATACGAGCCCAATGCTCAGGAACCAAGTGAAGTTTTTTTTTCAAAATGGGGTATGCCCCGGCCTCTGCATCCTGGGATGCACACAGCCTGCTTTATTACTTATTACCAAAAGTACCGCACAAAAATCTCAGGGATGAGAGAGAGTTGATACAAGCACCAACCATCTGAAAAAGAGTAAACAACTGCTAGAGAGAAACCAACACAAGCTATGCATCTCTCAATCTGCTATAATGCCGCCACGAAACCAGGTAATAGATATCCTATGCTACCATCACCAGACGGTTGCATCCAGAAGCCATCATATCCCGTTGATACTCTGGGAGCAAAAAAGCCCAAAGTTGAATCCACTGCGACGCCATAGTAATAGCCTGCAAAAAGGATTGAACTCGAGCCTTATTAAAAATAATAGTATTGCGACATAGAAAACAAGTGAAGTACAGGCTTAGAAGCTGCACACCCGATTTGGATTGCTAGAAGCTCTGTAACTATGTTTTCCCCAAACCTCTCCAGTAATGGCGCAGTAGGCGAGGAGGGAGGCATGGCGGATGTGGCGCATCGGCTGCTCACCCGCAAAAGGCTGATCAGCGGGCACCAGCGCCATTACTGGAGCGCGGCAGGTGAGGAGGAAGATGGACCGAGTGCAGACCGAACGCGTCGGCCGCTGACACTGACAGAGGTGGCCCGCGACAACCAGCCATTTTGCGCGCCGTCTTCTCCGTTCCTTCCCGCAAGAAACGCGACATCTGGCTCCCCCACTAGCTCGCCCCCGTGGGTTGGTTCGGCCTGGGGGCACCGGATAACAAAACGGGTCACGCCGGTGCCAAAAAAAATTGGGGTAGGGTGTAGGTTGGGCGTGAATTCAACGAGCTACTAAGACTTCTGTGATCATGCTATTTTCTCAATGAGAAATTGAGTAAAGTATAATGAGGTGTCCTTCGGTGTCCCTCACTCAAACTTAAGTTTGCATTAGTTAGTTTTATTTTGATCCGTCGAAACGCATATTCAGGCTATGTATATCTCTGTATAGTCTGTATATGTGTACTTGGTCGAGCTGGGTATACTCCAAATTCTCACCCGGTGATCCAACCTCCCGTTATCGCGATCTACTTCTTTGCATGCCACATTTTAAAATTTTGTTGCTGCTACTATATAACTCCCAATTTTCGTCCCCCGCGGGCATGTGAGTATACGTGCACGGTGAGTATATATTTTAGAGAACTATATTGGCTTGGGTTCATACGGTCTTCGAAATAAATCGGTATCGAGTTTTTGTTATTAATATTTGAAAGAAAGGTGGGACATCGAAGCAAAAGTGAAGTATAATAATATGACATATAGTTTGGATGACGATATAGGATTAATGGAATGAAGCCCTAGCCAATTCTTGATGAGGCCCCGAAGCTTGGTACTTATTATATCACCTCTCGGTGGCCCACCATGCCAAGACACAAGGATTTAGCTTCAATCGTCCTCCTCGTCTCTTGGAAAAATTTTCACGACAAACTTAGATGGTAGGTTTGTGAAATCACTCCCAAACTTCAGTCATCTTTGGAAAGATAAAGTGCGAGGTGAAACTTTGGATACTTACGGGCGCCAGGTCACAAGAGTAATTTTATTCCGGTGGAGTATAACTTTGTTGTAATATTGAACCTTTTATTTCTTGTTGAACCCCTTTCTTAATTAATATATTGGGGTAAAACTTTTGCCCCCCTTCCAAAAAGAAAAAAACATACTAGTTTGCATCCTGTCTGAAGAATCTTGGAACAAGTACAAAGTTTTCATCTCAATATACATCTAATGATTCCTCAAGAAAGAATACATCTCATGTTGTCACATTCTGAACTTTGACAATCCTTGACAAACTGAAAAGACAAAAACAAAAGAATAACAAGCCAGGATTCTGAGTAGGCAAGGTGCACCGAAAGGCATCAAAGCAACTGCGGTTGCATGATGACTGGATGCTATTGCTACCGCGGAGTTCTTGGTCACCACGAGTATAATTTAGTCCTGAACTGAAGAACACTTGGGATTTTATCTTTGTCTTGAGAGCCGACTACAGAATCATTCTACAGTGCTGTACCAAACCCTCAGTCTGCTGCTGCGGGTTACTGACAGCCGCACTGCCACTTCTGAAACCTCACTTTGCGCTGCACTGCATACCTCCATATCCAAAACAATCCTTTTTGCTATAAAAAAAGATAGTCGTGACAATAGTGTCTGAAACATTTCATGCCCGATCATCGAAGCCATGAAATCTCTGGAGAGGTTTGGGGAAAACATAGTTACAGAGCTTCTAGCAATCCAAATCGGGTGTGCAGCTTCTAAGACTGTACTTCACTGGTTTTCTGAGCATTGGCCTCATTAACGTTTTGTTCTTCCTGCAACAAATTCAGAAGAAATATTTGCTAGAAATTATAAAGTAGTAAAATGATGCTTTTGATCTGGAATCTCTACGAAAAAAGCTTACTTCTTGTTGAAGTTTCTTCTCACTTGTGGTTCTACTACCACGATATTCAACAGCGTAAGTTGCTGTTTTGCAGAAAAGGCAGCTGCGTTGCTAGTTAAGGACCCGAAATGAATTCAAATGCAAAATTCAGCTTGTTGCAAACAGTCATATTTCTGGCCCAATACATCGGTCAACGTATAGACTGTGTTCAATATATAAAAGTAGAAGCACGAAACACAGATCATCTTTCAGACTGAATCTACTATGGAGTAGTACATAAGAACACATTTGCACAGTATTGCAACACCGGCTTGGCAGCAAAAATAGGATACTGGACTGCTCTGGAAGCCTTGAACGGCATGAGCTGCAAGAAGCACTCTGCAGGACAATGGAACAGGACATTTTAGGTGTACAAATGTTATGCTGTAGTTCTCAGTCCACTTCACCACTTGGCTTAACATCATAGAAAGCAATTAACTACGTATGGAATTCAGTAAAAAATATTGAGCAAAATTTCAATTCAGGGTCGGATAGAACTGTACCGTCTTTTTTTTTTTTTGAGGTAGATAGAACTGTACCGTCTACTCGACCATAGGGGACAGAAAACCATCAAAAGGACACAGCAGATAAGAACAACTCTGGGAAGCAGTGAGTGATCGGTTACGCGTAAGTACGTAGAAGCAGATGGGGCACTCCACGGCGCAATCGTCGGCGTCGAAGCACGGAGCAAGGTCGCCGGAGCGGATGAGGCGGTGGAGACGGCCAGAGTCCAGGTCGGAGAGCTGCCGGACCAGGCGTTGCGGCCGGCGAACGCAGCGTTGCCCATCGTACGTGGTTGTGCTCCCAGGGAGCTACGGCAGGATCGGAGGTGGGGTTTATACCCTCGCCGTGGCAGCAAAATTACGGGTGTGAAAGCAGGAGATCGGGGTGGTGCTCGTCGTCCTCGATCGGTGGAGGTGGGTGCTTTTTCAGCTGCAGGTGGAAAAGAGAATTGGAGGGAAGGAGGCAAGGTATCATCCTTTTCTCTTCTTTTCAAACGGATCGCATTGGGCGAATGGACGCGCGAGATGCGCTCATCCAGACGTTCATGCCGACTAGCATGAATTGCAAGGAAAAAAAGGGCATCTCAAGAAAATAGAGAATGAAAAGAACCAAAAAGATTCCGTCGCCGGGACTTGAACCCGGGTCTCTCGGGTGAGAGCCGAGTATCCTAACCACCTAGACTACGACGGAATTTGAACAAATTTGATTGTTTCATCATTCCATACAAAGCATACCGATAGACAAGACAACAGTCCGCCGAGAATCGGCAACTCTCTGCATTTGTGGCTGTCAAGTTTGCATAAGTTGGACAATGACCACCAAATTGCAGCTACACTTGATTCAAATCATGGCGGACTATTGACAGAAAGGAACCAATACCGAGCACACAAACTATATTGCCCTCTTTGGTCCATCACATATCTGAATTTCGCCGTGCCGACGGATGACCAACTGTTAAAAATTCAGAAAAAACGGACCCTACGAAACCATGCCAGCCTGTGCTGTCTTGTCTTGGACAGAGTTCGAGCAACCTGCCTCCCTCCGTAGTGCCCACGCTCAGCAACGGTATAGAAAATTTGACATATTTGATTACAGAAAACCTGTAGATCACTTATATATCCAACAATCACCTCTTGGTGGCCCACCCTCACAAGGCCCAAACATCTAGCTTCAATCACCCTCCTTGCCTCTTGTGAAATTTGGAACGAGCTTAACACAAGAGTTTTCCATAATAAGCACGTGCAAACTTCCGTCATATTCGGAAAGACAAATACGAGGCAAAACTTTGGATTCTTGTGGGTGACACTGACAAGTCGCAAGAGTAAGTTTATTCCGGGAGAGTAGAACTTTGTTTAATATGGAACCTTTTATTTCTTGTTGAACTCATTTCTTAATTAATTGATTGGACAAAACTTTTGTCCCTGTTTCAAATAGAAAAAACATCTTAGTTTGCATCTTGTCTGAAGAATCCGGGAACAAGTACAAAGTTTTCATCTCAATACATCTAATGATTGCTCAAAAACGAATACATCTCATGTTTTTTTTTTTTGAGCGGGACTACGGCGGGCTTACGCCGGCCTGAACCATTTTATATCAAATCAAACTGGTACAATTCTTTACAATTTTGGAGGAGCGAGAGATACATCCGGGCCAGAAGGTTCAAGGGGGATCGAAACTATTACACCACATATTGATTAAGAGAGAGGAGCGAGGCGTGGTACAGCGGAACGCCCAAAGGGGAAGGTCTTCGATGTACCTACGTTGGATCATCGTAAGGTCTTCGTCAATCTGGTTGAACACGAGGGCATTTCTTCTCTTCCAAATGTTCCATGCAATCGCAGTACGAATTGTGTTTTCCTCCATGGTTTGGTACCGGGGGTCCCAGATTTCAGCAAACCTGTTTGGAGGAGAGGTTGATGGCAGAAGAGTGCCCCAAACTTCCCGGGCTCTAGGACAGGGAGCAAGCATGTGGTCGATATCCTCGTCTTCCGTGCAGGAGGGGCACTTGGCAGAGGAGGAAAGGCCGTGTCTGAACCTTCTGTCATTTGTTGGTAATCTCCATCGGTGTGCCAGCCAGCCAAAGATCTTGCACTTCAGGGGTGCGATACTGTGCCAAAAAATTTTCGCTCTCTCGTCTAGCTGCATGTGCCTGAAAGAGTTGACATAGAAGCTTTTGTTTGAAAGTTTTTTGTTAGTAAATCGGCATAATCTAGAGTCCGGCGTTTGTGGTTGAAGTTGGATGGAGAGAAGACCAGAGGCAAGGGAATTCATGTCTGCCTTAGCTGCATGGGTGAGACGCGGGACGAGGGAGTTTTCCAGCCCTTGGAGGAGAGCCTTCTGAACAGAGATGTGTCGCTTGGTAGAGTGTGAGAAGAGAGCTGGGTAGCGTTCACTAAGAGTGGTGTCCCCAAGCCAATTGTCGAGCCAGAACGCAGTGGAAGACCCGTCCCCGATGTTGACAATGGAGATGGATCGGAAGGAGCTTAGGCCGGCCACAATATCTTTCCAGATGGGGGTGTCAAGGGAGTGTGGATCTCCCAGGTCTCGCGTGTCAGACCAGCCGTACCGGCGGCGGAACCAGCAGGCCCAGGGAGCATCCGTGTTAGAGTGGATTTTTGTGAGGAACTTCGCAAGAAGTGCGGAGTTCTGGTTAGAGATTGAAAGAACCCCCAGCCCCCCATGGTCCTTAGGGGTACAAACTTGAGTCCAAGCGACCTTGCACTGCCCTCCGGTGCACGAGTCGTCCCCGGTCCAGAGAAAAGCTCTGCGGCGTTTGTCAATAGCCGCAACGACTCCGGCCGGAAGCAGGCCAGCACTCATAGCATGGGCGAGCATCGCTGTTAGAACAGAGTTGACTAGGAGAAGACGCCCACCGATGGGAAGAGCACGACCACGCCAACCAGAAAGACGCATGTCGCATTTGGACATGATCGGACTATAGTCAGAGAGGCGAAGATTGTAGGTGGAGAGAGGGAGCCCAAGATAAGTTTGGGGAAAGGAGGAAATAACACATCCAAAGGTGGAAGCCATAGAGGCAGCAACCTCAGGCTCAGTTTTTATAGGAACGTAAGTGCTCTTGTGGAAGTTTATGGTAAGGCCTGTGGCCAAAGAGAATTCATCCAAGAGAGTTTTGAGGTTTTGGACGTGATTAGGGATGGCTCTAATAATGATGAGGGTGTCATCGGCGTATTGGAGAATAGGACAAGGTAGATCATCGACAAGGGGGTGGAGGAGAAGACCCTGTCGCGAGGCATGGAGGAGGAGCTGTTGAAGAACGTCTGCGACGATGTTAAATAGAAAGGGAGATAGGGGGTCCCCTTGCCGCAGACCACGTCGACACTGGATCCATTTCCCCGGAATGCCGTTGAGAAGGACGGCCGTTTTGCTAGAAAGGTTCAGCATTTTAATCCACGACCGCCAGAGCTTAGGGAATCCTTTGGCGAGAAGGATTTTGTCTAAGGCTTCCCAACTGATGGAGTCAAAGGCTTTGCGGAAGTCTAGTTTAAAGACCGCGGCGGGGGCAGAGCGCCTATGGCAGGTTTGGACAATATCTGCGGCATAAACAAAGTTTTCCGCTATAGAGCGACCAGAAATAAAACCAGTTTGGTCAGGGTGGATAAGGAAGGGGATAAGGTCCCGGAGGCGAATAGTGAGGCATTTGGTATGAAACTTTAGACAACAATTTTGAAGGGAGATAGGTCGAAAGTTTTCAGGGCAATTAGCCCCAATCTTTTTTGGAAGGAGAACAATGTAGGATTGATTGATAGGACGCAAGTCGGTAGTAAGGGAGTGGAAACTGTTGAGCGATTCCATGAGATGATTTTTGACAAGGTCCCAATTACATTTGTAGAAGGAAGGGCCAAAGCCATCCGGCCCGGGACTGGAGTTTTCATCCATGGAAAACACCGCCGCCCTTAGCTCGTCCATAGTGAAAGGCCTAGTGAGAGAATTTGCTTGGGAAGGGGTGAGGGAGGTGGAGGAAAGCAGAGTGTGGAGGCTTAGGTCGTCGGAGGAAGTGAGAGGTTGTCCAAGGAGATTTTTAAAGAATTGGTGGAGAATGGAGGCTTTTGCCTCGTGAGAGAAAATGGTGTTCCCATCATCATCATCAAGGTTTTTTATTTGGTTTTTTCTAAGGCGCCCAGAGGCACAAAGGTGGAAGTATTTAGAGTTGTCATCGCCAAGCACACAATGCTTAATTTTTGCTCGCTGACGCCAGTAAGTAGCTTTTGCATTATTCATCTTACTGAGATTAATTTTTGCAAGGGAGCGGAGACGGGATTCAAGATGTGAGAGAGAACGAGTCTCCTCCAGGCGATCAAGAAGAGAGATGACCGTGCGACAGTTTGCCAGGTAAATAGAAGGGAGGCGACGAGACCGGGCCCAAATTTTGGCAGCCGATCTGATGCGCTTAAGTTTGAGACACAGTTTACTGACACAGGATAGATGGTCGTGTTGCGGGCCGACGCTTTGCCAGTTTTGTGAGACAATAGGCCGGAAGGTAGAATGAGATAGCCACGAATTTTCCATACGAAAGATGGTGCTGCGGGGCGCCTTGGACAAGGCTTCGAGGTAGAGGGGAACATGATCCGAAGTTGGTCGGGCAGCAGAGGTGAGGGTGGAGTTTGGAAGAGTGGTGCTCCAATTAGAATTGACCAACATGCGGTCGAGACGAGCTAAGATCGGTGGGTGTTGCTGATTAGACCACGTAAACTGTCTATCAAGCAAGGGTAGCTCGATCAGGTTAGAGTTGTTGATGAAATCATTAAACCAGGTGGCTTCCGTAGCATTGAAATTATCCGAGGATTTTTCCTGTGGTTTCCGAACAAGGTTGAAATCCCCCATAAGGGCTAGAGGATGGGAGATGCTTGTAATAATATTTTCCACGGAAGCAAGGAAGGTGGGCTTTAACATGTGGATGCAAGGGGCATAAACATTTATAATGGAGAAGGTTAGGTTGTCAGCTCGGAAGGAGAACGTGGTAGTAAGCGAGAATTCGTCGATCGAGTGATCGATGAGCTCAAGGATGGAGTCGTTCCAGGCCGTGAGAATACCTCCCGATGTGCCTTCGGCAGGCTTGTAGACAAAAGTTCGGAGAGTAGAAGGAAGGAGAGACGAGGCAAGGAAGGTAGTTATATCAGAGAGCTTTGTCTCCTGGAGACAGAGAACGGAGGGAGGAAGCGAGTCAATGGCAGCTCTCACATCATCTCGCTTACGAGACTGCCCAAGGCCGCGGACATTCCAACACATGAAAAGAAGTTTAATTAACATAGAAATAAGGAAGCAGCAGAAAGGCAACACTGGGAAAAAAGAAAAGGCCGCGTTGTTTGATTCTTAGCATAAAAGAAGTGCAGGATTACAACACATGTTACAAGGGCAAGCTCTAAGGCCCCAAAGAAAAGGACAGAACAAGAAAAAGAAAAGGCCCTAAGAGCCAGATGGACAATACAACTCTCCATAGCAAGCCAACGAGACTTTTGGGAGGCAGGTCCGAGATAGGTAGCAAAGCTCATGGACCCGGTAGAACAAGCAGATCCAATAGGAGGAGTGGTGGCGAGATGATCTGGGGCGGCCCAGCCCAGCCGAGAGGACTCTATCATGGGCCACCGACAGGCAGCAGAGCAGAGTTGTTGTCGAGCTCGTCCGCAGCTATGTCGCAAGCTGCAGCAAGGACATGGACATCGCTGTCAGGCAGAGGGTGATCATCATCGATCGTGACGGCCAGCAGATTGTCAATATTGAGCTCGCCGACACGACCAGTCGGCTTGCTAGACCCTTCGTTTAGCTGTTGCTTGCGCATCACCGCCTTGTCCACCACCGATATGTAACGGTCCTGCTCAGCGAGGATCAAGCGAGAGCTGCGCCTCGGGGCAGGCGGCTTGGGTGGCGCCGGCCAGGAGGTCGCACGCACAGGAGGGACACCAACCTCCAGAGGGAGAAAAGTAGGGAGTGACAACAACAGGGGAGCAGCAGAGGTGTGCTCAGATGCAATCATGAGGTTGTCCTCAACATCAGTAGTCTGAAGAGCGGGGGTAGCAACCCTTTGTGAGGGAGGTGGAGGAGCCCAAGATTGTATAGAGGGGAAGAGTGGCTTGCCCGCTCCACCCATGACAAGATTGGCAGCTTCGGAGAGAGAGACAGCCAGCTCATGGCTCAGAGGTAGCCCGCGGACCAGAATGTCTACGGTTAGAGTAGGGCGCTGCCGCGGCCCGGCTCGAGCAATGGTGTCAATGAGGCCCACAGAAGCAGTTGCAAGGTTAACTACCATCAGCCCCTTGCAGGTAGGATCAGGGGACCGTCGGCGCATGGGGATGCGAAAGAAGGACCGTTCCCCCAAGGATCCCAAGGCGAAAATGTCAAAAAAACCAAGGTGGAGCCTGTAGAGAATCTTTTTTGGTTTGGATTTGAGAGGCATGCCGTAAGCAAGAGGAGCAAGAGGGGCATTGGAAAGTGCTTGGGCGACATGGGAGGCCACAGGAACATCTCATGTTGTCACATTCTGAACTTTGACAATCCTTAACGAACTAAAAAGACAGAAACAAAAGAATAACATGCCAGGATTCTGAGTAGGCAAGGTGCACCGAAAGGCATCAAAGCAACTACGGATGCATGATGACTGGATGCTACCAAGGAGTTCTTTGGTCACCACGAGTATAACTGTATAAGTTAGTCCTGGACTGAACCCTTGGGACTTTATCTTTGTTTTGAGAGCCGGCTACAGAATCATTCTACAGTGCTGTCTACCAAATCCTGAGTCTACTACTGCCACTGGCTGAATATTTTGTTCCAATATACGACGGTATTTCTGCTACACAGCCACCGCTGAAACCTGACAGTTTTGCACTACATACCTCTATATCCAAAACAATTATTTTCATTATCCAAAAATAATCGTGACAATAATGTCTGAAACATTTCAGATACGATCGTCGAAGCCATGAAATCTCGAGAGAGGTTAGGAAAAAATAGTTAAAGAGCTTCTAGTAGTGCCAAATCGGGTTTGCAGCTTCTAAGACTGTACTCTGTACTTCAGGTTTCACCGGTTTTCTGGGTCTTGGATCGTATTCTTGTTTTGGCCTCATTAATATTCTGGATTTCCTGCGAGAAATTCAGAACAAGACTTGTTGGAAAGTGTAAGGTAGTAGGGTGATGATTTTTATTCAGAATCTCTGGCCAGGAAGCTTACTTCTTGTTGCAGTGTACTCTCACTTGATGGTCTAGCACCGCGGTATTCGACAGCATAGGTTGCTGTTTTACAGAAAGGGCAGCTGCATTGCTAGTTAAGGACTCCCAAAGGAATACAGATGCAAAATTCAGCTAGCAAACAGCCATGTTTTAGTTCCAATACATCAGTCAAGGTGTAGATTGTTCAAAAAAAAAAATGGAAGCACAAAACACAGATCATCTCTGAGACTGAATATAGTAAAGATGTTTGCGGGGCACATATGCACAGTATTGCACACTATTAACTTGGCAGTAAAAGAATAGGATACTGGACTGCTCTGGAAGCCTTGGACGGCATCAGCTGCAAGAAGCACTCTGCAGAACAACGAAACAGAACGGGAATAACTGAGTACTTCTCTGAGATGTAAGCACATTTTAGGTGAATATAATGTTAGTCTGTATTTGTCAGTCCCCTTGGCTTAACTGAATTTGGGTACAGAAAATTGAAACAATTAACTACGTCTGAATTTGGGTACAGAAAATTGAAACAAAATTTGGACAGAAATCAAGAGGAAGCGTAACTCACCGGTACAGATCCCTTTGCTGCAACACTTGGATCGATTAAGACTTGGGTAGAACTGCATCAGAGGTGGATAAAAACCCATCAGAACAACACGGCTGAGAAACCAAACTCTGTCATGAGGAGGACGTGATCGGTTACGGGTACGTACGTAGAAGCAGATGGGGCACTCGACGGCGCGCTCGTCATCGTCGGCGTCGAAGCACGGCGCGAGGTCGCCGGAGCGGATGAGTCTGCGAAGGCGACCGGAGTCCAGGTCGGAGAGCTGCCGGACCAGGCGCTGTGGCCGCGTCAGCCGCTCCTCCACCGCCGGCCGTGGTCGTACCATCTCGCCCAACGCAGCGTTGCCCATTGTGGACTCGTGGTTGTGCTCTCGGGACTCGGGTAGCAGGAAGAGCAGGTTGGTAGCTGCGGCGGGAGGTGATGTTTATAGGATAGTGGCTGCGTGTTGCTAGTGTGGAAGGAGATCGGGGAGTGGCTCGTCGGTGGGGATGGCTGCTTTTTGGATGGTGGAGGGAAAGGAGAATTGGGAGGCAAGGTATCATCACCGTTATTCTTCTTCTTTTCAGACAGATCAGATTGGGTGATTGGATCGGATGACAGTGACCTTCATGTGGAACATTGAGGAATTAAAACATCTAAATAAAATGGAGAGGGAAAGGAAAGAAAACATCTCAGCAAAAAAACATTCCGTCGCCGGGATTTGAACCCGGGTCTCTCGGGTGAGAGCCGAGTATCCTAACAACCTAGACTACGACGGATATGTGTAAATTTATGTACTCTACTTAATATTCATGTATTCACTTCGATCCAGATAAATCCGAGTCAATTAATTTGGATCGGAGGGAGTACTCACTTCAAACACGATAGACCATTTTGACAGATGCGAAATACGCTCCCTTTATGACAGTTTCAGGCACAAGTTATCACAAATACCATGTTGTCCAGTTGTCAAGATGGTTCACTCCCACTGTTCTACTTCTTGAAATCATTAGACGTTAGCTTTTCAATCAGATAAGTTACAGGTTCAAGGTAACCATCACAAAGTAGTCTCCAGCTCATCAAGCATCCCAGTCCGCTAAAGTTTTAGTATACAAGCTTTTGCTTCCACCAAGAATTACAACTTACTAGCTGAATGCCCGTGCTTTACCACGGCCGATATTTTGGCGTAGATACTTTAGTAAGACATTTATAATTCACCAGTGCTTCAACACGTGCATATTAATATTTTTAACAAATTCATGTAAATACCTTCAGGTTTGAATCCCCAATTATTTTCCATGTTATTAAAATACAGAATTATTGCATACACAAACAAATTTAGAGGAAGTTCATGTATATCTCAGCTATTGTAAAAAATTAGAAGTAGTACAAAATTTGACTTATGGCGCATTAATTTTTTGTAAGAACATAGAAAAACCGAACCAACATTTAAATAACATTTGTTAGCATTGAAACAAGCCACCTGCCAAAACAATTGTTTAAAATGTATTTAAAATATTAACCTTCCATGCCTACCTGGGTCCATAGAATCTCTTATTGTTGAAACTCTAGAAAAGCTAGAATAAGATGACTGAAAATCTTCATTTAAATTACATTTACATTTCTTAGCATCAAAAGAGGCTATCTAGAAGAGCTTCCTGTCGTAAAATCTATACTACTAATAATATATTGGTGTAGGCAGTAAATGCAATCTATCACTAATTCTTAGCGACCCACTAAGGCATTTGGTGCATTTTTTCAGTAAGACCATGTGCTGAATCTGTAGTGTAACGTTACATCACGTACGTTGGGCCATATTGACTCGCGTATGTGCAAAACTCATATTAGCAAAATGGGAGACAATATTGTGCAAGCAGGAAACATTACTGCTACAAATTAACTGGATACGACCTTAACAATTAAGGACAATTTGCTCTAGCTTTGTGTCAGTCCATTCTAGAATTCGCAAGTTTACAATTTTTCAAAGAACAGTCAGCGGAGATATTAACTAATTCAACGGACACAACATAGGTTGTGTGGTTCGCCTGGACAATTGATTGGAAGGTAAGAGAACGAGTAGTGACGGTCTTTCTTAAAAAGTTTCACATCGATTGTTTGGAAACGCATATACTTAGTCATTGGTCATTTGTAACTCTCAAATAACGCAGCTGACAAGAACTTATATCTATGTAGTTATTTGCAATTTATTAGTGGCATGAGCGCATCAGCACCACACCCCATGGCCTGGCCCTTTCTAACCTATCTGACAGCAAAGCATTAAGAATCCACGGCAACTCCCGTCAGCCAGCTGCAAATCATGGTGGAAGGCTTACAATAGAGCTCGCGGGAGACCAAGCATCGACAGAAGGAAGCCGCATCCTTCGTGCTCTGTGTAACATCCAAGGATTAGCACCTAGGAATAGAGAGGACACATGTGTGTGCATTGCATTCATGCATAAGAAAATCCGGAGAATTTTCGCGCAAAACTACAAAGCTATGGAGAGATCGAGATCTCTCTTGTTTTGATGGAAACATCGGGATAAGTGCGATAGATTTTGACATGACCTATAGGTATTCTTTGTGTTTTGAAAGGGTAGAATTCAAACTTGAGTTTGAATTTAGAAAATTCAATAGTAGTAAAAGTATATTACAATATAAATAGTTGTTATAATAGGAAATTATTGGATAATATTATATGATAACAAATAAGCAATAAAAGAAAAAGTGGAATGATATTCCATAATTCAATATTATAAAGAAAGTAAAATAAAATAATTAGATAAAAAGAAATGATTACAATAAAGGTATAAAAAGAATTCTTTATTAATAGGTATACATGTAGTATTACATTGTTCTTTTACAATAAAAGAATAAAAGTAAATTACCATGAAACAAATAATGGAAAAGGAAAATGGAAAAGGAATTACAACAATGAAATAAATAAAAGAATTCTTTATTACAAGAATATATATTACATTGTCTTTACAGATAAATAAATGAATCACAAAAGAATAAATATTACAAAAAATAAATAAATAAATGAATCACATTGTCTCTACACTATTCCTAAACTAGTCCCTTTTGCCCTTTGTCTTGATCTTGTTCCTGCAAAAAGAAAACAAAACAAACAAAATAGATAACAAACAGAGGATTAGTGGGCGTTAGTTGTGCTCTCAAAATTAACGGTGTGATGCACTATTACTGGTCATCATTGAGCATTTTATATAAGGGGCAAGTTTCACCAAAGCAATAATCTATTCTTATCAGGCAGTGCTTCAGGCTTATGCATCATTAGCTTAGGGACAAACTTTCATTTGGCAAATAAAAGAAATAGCCAAAAGTTAGGAAATATCTCAGCCGAGCACATCCTCAAGGGAACAACTTATAGGCTTAGGAACTTGGAGCTATAGGTCCCACTTGACAACAGCTTACATTATATATGTAGCTTGTGTGTTGTCAACAACACAAGGCAGGAATAAGAAGTAACCGAGAAGGAAGACATCGGCCGTAGCTAGCAAAGCAAGTCCATACCTTCCATCTCATTCCCACAATACTTCCTCTACTCACACCACATGTTATTCTCAAGAACACACACTCATTTATCATCAGAGACAACCACTGGATAATAACCACACAGATCAATCCACCACATCATCAACTCTGGTTGCTTAGATAAGACATACAATAGAAGATCACGTAAGGCCAAGCCAGCCTCAGGAGGAGTAGAACAAGATAGCTCCAGGAAGAACAGACCACTAGTACCAAGAGGTCAAAGCATCAGCAACAAGGAGGTGGAAGTCAAGTATTAAGCCATGAAGGATCAATAGTCCAGGCACAAGGATTAGGATAGCAAACTGATCAAATACAAGCACAACACCAACAAGATCCATCAACCTTCCTTGTACCAGGTTGATATTCATCACAAAAATCTTGCGTACCATTTATTCTTATGAATTTTGGGCCAGGAGTTGCTTGCTATAGTATTACTCTCAGACTAACATGCAAGTGATATGTCTAGATCATAACTGAGTCAAAATAGGAGGCAATAATAATATCTGTTCTTCTAAATCAAATAGTTTGCCTCAGCCTTTGCATCACTCACAACCAACTATCCATTTTTTGTCAGATACTATAGCAGTAGATCATGTCACAATGAACCGCTATTGTGCACACTCTTTGGAGGCACCACAATAGGGTTCTAAAGCAAAGCATAGCCACTACTTCAGTTATCTACATGATTCTCCACTTAATATAGTATTGCACATCATTATCATGATTCTCCACTTAATATAGTATTGCACATCATTATCATTGTTATTAGAATACGAATACATATACGTATATGAGATAGACTAGGACTCTAAGATCATCTTGTACTCCAAGTCTATCTACCCCTCGTAACTCTATATATACCCCCCACGAGGGTCAAATCAATACACACCAAAATATTAGGGATTCAATATTTTCCACATGGTATCAGAGCGGTTAGTCTCACGACGCCGATCCTAGGTTCCTCTCCACTTCCACAACGCACGCTTCCCCCAGGGAGATCAATCTCCTCTCCTCGGGGGCGCGACACCCGATCTAAGTCAAAGATTAGATCGTAGATCAATTTCTAATTTTCTAGATTAGATCCAATTAGCCCAATAAATTTCAGATCACAACCCACCGTCCGGCAAAATCGGTACAAGGTTGATTTCACAGCGGTGCTCCGATCTTGTCGCGTTCCAACAACGGTTTTCTGTGCGGGTAATACGTTGCAAACGTATCTATAATTTTTGATGTTCCATGCGTGTTTTATATCTACTTTCTTACGTTTTGTCTACACTTTGGAGTATTTTTACATATTTTCTAGGACTAACCTATTAACAAGATGCCACAGTGCCAGTTGCCTGTTTTCTTCTGTTTTTGGTTCCAGAAAAGCTAGAAAATGAATATTCTCAGAATTGGACCAGAGAAAAGCCAAAGTTGATATTTTACTGGAAGACTCACGGAGCTAGAAGACGAGACAGAGAGGGGCCAGGGGCTGGCCACACCATGTTGTGGCGCGGGTCCCCCTGGCCGCGCCACCAGGTGGTGCGGGTCCCCCTGGCCGCGCCACCAGGTGGTGTGGGCCCCTAGTCCATCCTATGACATTGCCCTTTGCCTATAAGAAGCCTCGCGATGAGAAAACCCTAAATAATCTAGCCTCCAGCCACGAAAAGTTCCACAGCGCCGCCGCCACCGAAGAGGATATTTGGGCGACATAAGTCTCTATTCCGGCACCCTGCCAGGACGGGGAATTTCCCTCGGAGCCATCTCCATCGATCTCCACCACCATCTCCATCGCCGTTGCTGATTCCCATGATGAGGAGAGAGTAGTTTTTCCTCGAGGCTAAGGGTTCTACCAGTAGCTATGTGTTTATCTCTCTCTCTATGCATGATCATATTGTGATCATGAGCTTTGTAATCAAGTAGATCTACCTTGCTACTCAAGTGCTTTAATAGATCTCTGGCTCTCCCCACGTGTGTGAAAGTGATAGCGTGCACACCATGGTGGCACTTAGGCTAGAGATTACAAATACTTGTTATGAGTTATATTTGGAGTTGGATGTCTCTATGAAATTGTGGTATGTGTTGGAACCATCTAGCGCTCAAGGTGATAGTGCGGGGTGATCTAGATGGGGAATACGAACTTTGAGGTGTGCTGTTATAGCCCTACCATGGATTAGAGTGTCCAACCGGAGAGTAGTCCAGAGTAGTATCATAAAGAGAATATATTTATATGAGAGTGTTTACTAGCGAAAGTATGATCCCTAGGCCTTGTTTTTAAACATTGAAACACCGTTTGCAATTAGATCTATTACATGTTTGCTTGCTTCCATGTTTTTGTCTTTAGTCTTTTCCTCCCGTCAAGCTCTTTTCTGGTACCGTTGTCTTATATCCATACCACTTGTATTTCATTATCTCTTCGTCGAACTAGTGCACCTATACACCTGACAAGTGTATTGGGTGTGTTGGGGACACAAGAGACTTCTTGTATCCTGATTGTAGGGTTGCTGGTTTCTCCTCCTTTGTGCTTTCATGTCTAGATCTTGTGAGCTCCGTTCATGATCAAGATCATCTATTTGTAATCCATACATGTTGTGTTTGCGGGGATCCGATGGATATTGAGAGGCTATTTCAGATTGATTATTGATTCTATCATGTCTGTGTTATTTGAGATCTTGCATGCTTTTCGTTGTTAGTAGCTATCTTGGCCAAGTAGATGCTAGCAACTCCAAGAGTTAGTATTTATGCTCGATAGTGGGTTCATGCCTCTGGTAATGTGGGGAAGTGACAGAAATCTCTAAGGTACTAGATGTGATATTGCTACTAGGGAGAAAACAACAATCCTTTGTTCATAGAACAATCGTATTGTTTACTTTACACGCAGTTCGTAAAGCAATAATCTGTTGCTTGCAACTTAATACTGGAGGGGCTTCGGATGATAACCTGAAGGTGGATTATTAGTCATAGATGCAGTTGGATGGCGGTCTATGTATTATGTTGTAATGCTCAATCAAGTCTCAGAGGAGTCAAGATGATTAGTATATGCATGTATTGCTTTCTCAGTGTTTGTCAATTGCCCCGCTGTAATTTGTTCACCCAGCATGTTATCTATCTTAAGGAGATCCACCTCTAGTGAACTATGGATCCTGGTCCTTTTCTTTACATACAATCTACAATCTTTTACTGCTTTGTGTTTACTTTCTGCAAACTTTTACTTCTTTCCATTCAATACATTTAATCCTTTGTTCTCCGCAAAACACGGTGAGATTGACAACCTCATCGCAAGTTGGGGACAAAGTTCTGTGGTTGTGTTGTGTAGGTCTCCACGTTGCTACTAGCACCGGTAGTGCGCCCTGCCAAAGCTCAGCTAGTAACACCTTTGGGGTGTTTCCTTGCTCCTACTGGTTCGATTAAACCTTGGTTTCATAATTGAGGGAAAACTTTCTGCTGTGCTCATCATACCTTCCTCTTGGGGTTCCCAACGAGCTCTACGTCGATCGTCGAGTGCATCAAGATCTTTTCTGGCGCCGTTGCCGGGGAGTCAAGGACATCTTCACAAGGGGAGTCCCTCATAACCAATCTCTGTACTTTGTTGTTTTTGTTTTGCTTAGTTTTCGTTTTGCTTTGTTTGCTTGTTTTGTTCTTCAAAAAACACAAAAAAATTAGTTTTACAAGTTTGCTTTCTTATTTGAAAACCCAAAAAAATGACTACTCTTGAAAACACTAAGTTGTGTGACTTCACTAGCACCAACAACAATGATTTTATGAGCACACCTATTGCTCGACCTATGGCTGAAAATACTTTCTTTGAGATAAAACATGCTTTACTCAATCTTGTTATGAGAGAGCAATTTTCTGGTATTGGTAATGAAGATGCTGCTTCCCATCTAAATAACTTTGTTGAACTTTGTGAGATGCAAAAGCATAGGGATATAGATGGTGATATTATTAAGCTGAAATTGTTTCCTTTCTCTTTGAGAGGAAAAGCTAAAGAATGGTTGAATTCCTTAACTAGGAATAGTATTGATTATTGGACTAAGTGCAAAGATGGTTTTATTGGAAAATACTATCCTCCTGATAAGATTATATCCATGAGAAGTGAAATAATGAAGTTTAAACAACTTGATAATGAGCATGTTGCTCAAGCTTGGGAAAGAATGAAATCTTTGGTAAAGAATTGTCCCACTCATGGACTAATTGCTTGGATGATCATCCAAACTTTTTATGCGGGATTGAACTATTCTTCAAGGAACCCATTGGATTTAGCTGCTGGAGGTACCTTTATGACCATCACTTTGGGTGCTGCAACAAAACTTTTGGACAATATGATGGTTAATTATTCTGAATGGCATACCGAGAGAGCTCCACAAGGTAAGAAGGTAAATTCTGTTGAGGAAACCTCCTGCTTGAGTGATAAAATTGATATTATTATGTCTATGCTTGTTAATGGGAAAGCCCATATTGATCCAAATAATGTTCCTTTAGCCTCTTTGGTTGCTCAAGAAGAGCAAGTTGATGTGAACTTCATAAGAAATAACAACTTTGGCAACAATGCTTATGGTAATAATGCTTATAGGAACAATTTTGGTAACAACAATTATAAGCCATATCCTCCCAACAATGGTAATGCTTATGGAAATTCTTACAACAATAATAAGAGTGCTCCCTCTTAACTTGAAGTTATGCTTAAAGAGTTTATTAGTAAACAAACTGCTTTCAATAAAACTATTGAGGAAAAACTCTCTAATGCTGAAAGAAATATAACATCTTTAGCTGAAGCTCAAACTACTTTGAATAAAATGGCTGCTAAACTTGAAACTAATGAGAATCCCTTTGCACGTACTAATGCCATACAAGTAAAAATTGATGAAAATGTTAGACTATTAGCTGAATTACATGCTAAGTGGGAAAGAGAAGATAAAATTGCTAGAAACATTAGTGTTTCTACTATTACCACCACTAGTGTTGAGGCTACTAATAGTTCTACTACTTGAGATGATAAAGTTGATTTTGATCTTGAGGGTTGCAATATCTCTGAAGTTATTAAGTTCCTACAAAAGCTTGCTAAAAGTCCTAATGCTAGTGCTATGAACATGGCTTTTACAAAACACATTACTGATGCTCTCATAAAGATTAAAGAAGAAAAGATGAAACATAAAGCTTCTATTCCTATAAAACAAGAGGATGGTTGGGAACCCATCATTAATATGAAAGTGAATGATTTTGATTTCAAAGCTTTGTGTGATCTTGATATTAGTGTTTCTATTATGCCTAGAAGGATTTATGATATGCTTGATTTGCCTCCTCTTGAAGATTGTTATTTGAATGTCCCACTTGATGCTAATGCTAAAAAGAAACTCATGGGGAGTCTTAATGATGTTCTTATTATGGTTAACGATTCCTATGTCCCTGTTGATTTCTATGTTTTGGATGTTGAATACAATGCTTCTTGTCCTATTACTTTGGGAAGACCTTTTCTTAGAACTGTTGGTGCCATCATTGATATGAAAGAAGGCACCATTAAATATCAACTCCCACTCAAGAAAGGTATAGAACATTTTCCTAAAAATAGAGAAAAGATTTCTTTTGCTTCTCCTATGAAAACAAAATTTGGTCTTAATGCTTCTTCATTTGAGAACACTTGATTCTTTCTTTGCTTCTTATGCCTAACTTAAAGGCGTTAAAGAAAAGTACTTGTTGGAAGATAACCCAAGAGTTTTAGTTGAGTCTTGGAAGTTATTACCTCTGTAATAACCTCTCCTTATCATTTTTATTTGCTTTTTGTGCCAAGAGTAACCTCTAATGAGAGTGAAGTAATGATTGGGAAAGTTGCTGTCCCGAAACAGATTTCTGTGCTTCACCGTAAAAAATCCTGAGAGATCTCTGTATGTCGGATTGATCTGTAATTGTTTGTGCTTCTGACCCAGGTTGTTATATAACTTTAGTTAGTTCAACACTTTTTGATTTGAGCAACAAAAGATCTTCGAAAAAATTAGTATTTACCTGCTGGTCTGTTTTGACAGATTTCTGCCATTTTCTGCATTTGCTTCTTGTTGGTTCCTTCTTGAGTTCTTTTGGGGAATTGAGATTTTTGAGGGAAGTGCTACAGTATATAGTGTTCTAATGGAAGTTTATTTGGTGTTATAACTGAACCTTGAGACTTATTTATCTTAAGTGCACTAATGTTGCTAATAAGATTGTGTGAAGTTTTGTATGAAGGAAAAATTTCAGGTGTATGGAAGGAATGAGTAATGAGATGAAGGATGGACTAAAGCTCATGCTTGGGGATGCCACGCGTGTCACCCCAAGAAATATCCAAGAAGTACAAGCGTCAAAGCTTGGGGATGCCCAAGGCATCCCCTTCTTCATCAATAAAAATCCCAGGTTTCTTCCAAACGCTTCATTTTTATTGTTTCATGCACAGTTGTGTTTTTCTTGAAGCGTCTTCTTTTTGGTTTTCGTTTTGGTTTTTCATTTGTTTGGTTTTCTTAGTTTTCTGAATAAATTGGTTAGACCCCCTCTTTCTTACATTGGTTTGCAAATAGTTTGGTTTGGTTTGGAAAAGAGTAGGAAAGTTCATACTTATGTGGTAAAAAGAGCTCGTTTTTGACTGTGGCCTATGCTTTGTCATGCCATGCTTGATATTGTTTTGGCTTTATGCTTAGTATTGTTTGCTATAGCATGACTTGTTATAAACAATTGAGATTGCTTAATGTGCCTTGGATGAATCATGCGTTGTTTTAGCATATTAAAGCATAGTATAGTGGTATTGTCCTTTGATTCTTTATTTGGGTTGACTTGGCACATTCTCATACCATGTTATGACTATCTCAAGTCACCATAGCCTTTATGATCCTTTAGTTTTCAACTTGTAGTATCACTTTATGCTTTGATCGATGATGTTTTGTCGCCCTGCATGATTATGGCCATTATTGCTCTCTTAGTTTGTCGCTCCCAGTCTTTTGCGAGCCTCCACAACAAAGTATGAGTTCCACTCATGCATCCAACTCCCTAAACCAAGTTATTCCAAAGAGTCCACCATACCTACCTACTATCTTATGTTATTCCAAGTATATTCATGCTTTTGTTTACCTTCCACTTGTTATGAAAAAACTAGTGATTAAAGATCTCACGAACTTGATGGCACACTTTACTTTACTTGCCCTTAATAAACTTGAACCATGCTTTCATGGGGAACGCTTTCAACATTGCACTTGGTACTTGTACCTAGTTGATATCATGCTCTTTTGTATATGGATGTCGTCGGTGTGAAATGAAAGGGGAGCTTGTAAGTCCATGGAGTTATGTATATGTGTTAGAGAAACGCATGGGCTGCTGGTCTAATCCATGCTGACATGGTGGAAACCTGCAGCGTAACCATAATGAGATGTCTATGAAGCATTCTTCTTATTAAAAAAAAGAGTCCTATATTGAGAAAAAAGAGAAAAGAAAAAGAAAAAAGAGATACTATGAAAAGAGGAAAGAGAGAAAAAAGCACCATATTCCCATGGTAAATAAGAAGAATGTTGAGATGCTCGTTGTCTGCTTGCCTTGTCATTTTGATATGGGGATTCTTTCGTATCATCGGGCAAGGGGTACCCGTTGGCGGTTCTCAATGATACACATGTACTTACAATGACAAGAACTTACCGGTGACTAAACTTGAGTAGCATGAGGAGCGGCCCTCGTATACAAGGGACATGAGATTTCTGACTTATACTTCGTCAAGCATGTACACCATAGTTTGTTCACTTTAACCTTAATCACTTCAAGATGCTTATGATAGGGGCAATGAGAGCTTGTAGCATCCCATCTGTCTAACATCTGTAATGCTACATGGTCTAGTAATATAATTGCCACTTCCTACATATAATTGTTGCATCATAATTATATCATGCTCATGTCATCATGCCACCTTGCATTTGAGCATCATATAAAACCCTTCTTCTTTTGGTTCTTATCTCATATGCATTATTAATTGTATTTGCCTCTTGATATATTGTATTTGGTTCTCGATAAGTGCTTGATGCCCAAGTTGAGTTGGGGGCATATCTTTTATTAACTCCACCACCTTTCTTGTCACCACCCTATAATCCCACCATCCAACTTTATGTGAGCTTTGCATTTAATTTGGTGTTACCTCTAGCTCATGTGGGTTGGGATGGATCCACTTCTAATTCCACATGCATATATGCATCATGTTGTTTTCACATTATTGATATGTGGAGCCACATGGCCACCTTTGCATGCTATGTGAGTGGTACCCCTTTTCAAGCTTCCATATGGATTGATTTTGAATAAATGCTCATGTTGGAATATTTTTGAGGCTATTATTCATCTAGTGGAACATACACACTAGCATGTCTAAATTATATTCAAATATGAGCATATGCCATCTTTTCCACATGGAACATCCACCTTATCTCTTTTGGCTTAGCCTTAATTCCATATTGTGGGATGCATGTGAATAAATGCCATAGGGCTTTATCTTTGTTTTCACAAGATTAAACATGGCACTTATTGATTATGCATGGGCCATGCAAGGTCACCTTCCTTTCTATTTTCTTTGGTTCTATTTTTGGCTTGAGTGGGGCATGGGTATTTTACCCATGGTCCAATTTAATTCTCTCTCTCCCTCTCTTCTTTTAACTTTGGAACCACCCTCTATCCATCATTCTATCTCATCTCCAAAAACCTCCACATCCCTTGCAACCTATCCTTTTTCCAACATAGTCTTCTTCTTCTAGTGCTTATGAGAGAGTTTTGGCTTTTGGAACTCTTTGAGAGCTTGTGTTAAAACTTGAATAAACCTCCTAAACTAAAAACTCTCCCTAATTCTACTTACACCATATCTACTCATGCCCACACCTACACATGCATGTGTGTCCACATGTGAGTCTCTCTCTCTAACCTACCTAGCTATAACCCCTAAACCGAAGTAAACCCAGCCTAAACCCCACCTACCTAGCCGCAACACATGGGGTGCCCATGGCATGTCCATGCCATGTGCACCACACCATCTCACCTCACCATCCCCTCTTCTCTTGCTGTCCATGAAGCTCACCATCGTGCCCAGCTGTCCCTGTACCACCACCCTGGCTCGGCCCCTACACCCTAGCCCAGCAACCCAACCGAGCCACATGCCGACCTTGCCGGTCTAACCCTAGCCGAGTCCCTCCCCTCTCGGTCCCTCTCTGCCAAACCAGGACCCAACCGAGCCACTCCTTCTCCTCTCTCTGGCCCCATCTGCAGCCACTCCCCTCGCCCCTGCCGAGCCTGGACGAGCACGTGAGGAGGAGGAGGGAAAAGGTGGAGGTAGCCACTTTTCCACCGAGCCTCCCCACGGCATCTCCCCTTCCCCTCTGCTTTATCTACCTCCTCCCTATCGCGCAGCTACCCAGATCCCCCAGGGCCTGCCCCTGCGCCGCAGCTCCTTTCCCATCTCCTCCTACCACCTTCCTTCCATCTCCGGCCACCACCGTCGGCTTCCACCTCGTACACCAGATCGAGGAGGCGGGCATGGCGTCAAGGTTATCGAGGAAGGCCACGAGGTCCCCGGCGTCACTGTTGGGTCCGCAGCATAGAAAACAAAAAATTTCCTACGATGAGAACTATACGCCAAGATCTATCTACTAGATACAGAGCAACGGGTGGACATACATCCATGGAGAACTTACCCTCGAAGACAACGAGTTTTTTTAACGAGTAGGAACTCGTGGTTGATGTAGTCGTACGCTTGCCGATCTCAAGATCGTGTGGAAGTCCGAGTGCCGCAAATCAGCAGCACATCCGTCCTCGCACACACGTTCAAGCCACCGGACAACCTCCACCTCCTCGCTCCAGCGAATCAGCGGAAGCAGCAACTCCTTCCAGACGCAAGGCCACCGGGAACATGTATCTCGCTAATCCGAGACCATGGGGAAATATCTAGAGGGGAAGAGAGATCCTTCACGAGGAGGTGTGTTTTGTGAGAGGGGAGAGGGGGGCTTTATATAGGAGGGAGGGAGACCCCTCCCCTCCCATAGCCGGCGCATGAGGGGGGGGACTCCTCCCCTCCTTCATTCATGTGGTGAACCTCCACTCACATAAACATGGCCTCCACCCAAAATCCCACTCACATGTATTTAATTTCCACCAAATTAAATGCAACTCTCAATTAATAAAACTCTTTTATTTATTTTATTCAGAATTTTGTTAATTACTTTAATTAACAAACATTCACATAAAACCCCTTGCAACATTTCAATATCACATGTAGAACCACTTTCTGCAATTTCACCCGAAACAATTCCGGTTTCTATCGAAACAATTCCTGTTTCTATCGAAACATTTCCTGCGCTTTGCAGACCTTTTGTCTGGAACATATGTGCTCCTAAATGGTGTCCGGAAACCCTTAAGTGTGTCACCCTATGGTTCGCGAATAATGCAGACATGATTGAGACTCCTCTCAGATCAATAATCAGAAGCGGGACCTGGAGATCCATACTGACTCCTGCATATTCAACGATGACTTCTGTGATCGTGAGAACCTTCAATGTCAGCAACTTTATCCCTTTGTCTCATGATATAATACATGTCCGAGATTCGATCATCGGTATCCAAATACCTAGTTTGATCTCGTTACCGACATGCACTCTTTTCTCGTTCCCGTGATATAACATTCTAGTGATCACATCACTTGCTTGCAAGCTATCTTAATGTGATATCACCGAGAGGGCCCAGAGTATATCTATATGTCATCGGGATTGACAAATTCCACTCTTGATCCATGAGCCTCAACATAACACCTTCATAGCACTGAACCCACCTTTATAGTCACCCTGTTACGGTGTGACGTTTGATGTTATCAAGATACTCTTCCGGTGTTAGCAATTAACATGATCTCATGGTCTAAGGACTAAGAATACTTTGTATGATGTTATAGCAATATAAACATAATGACTTGATCGTAATGCTATACTTCGGATGAATGTTCATCACATCATTTCACAAATGTTGTGACCTTGTTATTAACAACATCCAATGTCCATGATCAGGAAACCTTGATCATCTTGTTAATCAACAAGCTAGTCTATAAGAGAGGCATAACTAGGAACCCTTTTTGTTTATTAAACACACATGTATTGATGTTTCCTATCAATACAATTATAGAATGCAAAATAAACATCTATCATATACAAGGAATACATAATAACAACTTTATTATTGCCTCTTAGGGCATATTTCCTTCAGTCTCCCACTTGCACTAGAGACAATAATCTAGTTTATATAGTGATAAATCTAACACCCATGGAGTTCTGGTGTTGATCATGTTTTGCCCTAGGGAGTACTTTAGTCAACGGATCTGCTACATTCAGGTCCGTGTGCACTTTACAAATCTTTATATCTCCATCCTTGACATGCTCGCGGATGGAGTGAAAACGGCACTTAATATGCTTGGAATTCTTGTGATACCTTGGTTCCTTGGCGTTGGCTATGGCTCCATTATTGTCACAATAGATCACCATTGGGTCCAACGCACTAGGAACCACACCTAGTTCCGTTATGAACTCCTTCATCCAAACCGCTTCCTGCGCTGCTTCTGAAGCAGCAACATATTCCGCCTCCGTTGTTGATCCAGCCACCACAGGTTGTTGGGAACTCCTCCAACTAACTGCTGCTCCGTTCAAGAGAAATACGTATCCGGATTGAGACTTAGAGTCATCCGGATCAGTGTCAAAGCTAGCATCGACATAACACTTAGCGACTAGCTCTTCTTCACCTCCGTATACAAGAAACATATCCTTAGTTCTTCTCAAGTACTTAAGGATATTCTTGACCGCTATCCAGTGTTCCGAACCTGGATCAGATTGGTACCTACTAGTCAAACTAATAGCATGTGCCACATCCGGTCTTGTACATAGCATGGCATACATTATAGAGCCTATGGCTGAGGCATAGGGGATCTTATCCATTATCTCTCTTTCTTCCGTCGTAGCCGGACTTTGAGTCTTACTCAATGTCTTGCCTTGCAACATAGGTAAGTACCCCTTCTTACTTCTGTCCATATTAAAATTCTTTAATATCTTATCAAGGTATGTACTCTGCGATAGCCCAATTAGGCGTCTTGATCTATCTCTATAGATTTTAATGCCTAATATATATGAAGCTTCACCAAGGTCCTTCATCGAAAATTTGCTGTTTAGATAACTTTTAACATTGTTTAAAAGATCTATATCATTTCCAATCAATAATATGTCATCCACATATAATATCAGAAATTCCACATTGCTCCCACTCACATTCTTGTAAATACAAGCCTCTCCATAAGTTTGGACAAATCCAAACTCTTTGATCACCTCATCAAAGCGGAGATTGCAACTCCGGGATGCTTGTTTTAGTCCATAGATGGATCGCTAAAGTTTGCACACCTTATCAGCATCCTTAGGATCGACAAAACCCTTAGGTTGTATCATATACAACTCTTCTTCAATATTACCATTGAGGAACGCAGTTTTGACATCCATCTGCCATATTTCATAATCAAAATATGCAGCAATTGCTAACATAATCCTAACCGACTTAAGCATCGCTACGGGAGAGAATGTCTCATCGTAGTCAACTCCTTGAATTTTTCGAAACCCCTTTGCGACAAGTCGAGCCTTATAGATGGTTACATTACCATCAGCATCAGTTTTTCTTTTGAAAATCCATTTATTCTCAACGGCCTTTCGATCGTGAGGTAAGTCCACCAAGGTCCAAACCTGGTTTTCGTACATGGATTCCATCTCGGATTTCATGGCTTCTAGCCATTTGTTGGAATCAGGGCTCATCATCGCTTCTTCATACGTCGCAGGGTCATCTATTTCATCAATCATGAAATTCATAACAGGATTGCCGTACAGTTCAGGAGCTGCACGTGTCCTGCTTGACATGCGAGGTTCGGTAGTGTCCTCTTTCGGAGTTTCATGATCAATATCATTAGCTCTCTCTTCATTAGGTGAAGTCAACTCCGAAACAACTTCCGGTGCTACGCTACTCGCCATTTCATGAAGAGAAGGTTCAATAACCTCTTCGAGTTCTACCTTCCGACTACTCACACCTTTCGCGAGAAACTCCTTCTCAAGAAAGGATCCATTCTTGGCAACAAAGACCTTGCCCTCGGATCTGTGATAGAAGGTATACCCAATCGTTTCCTTAGGGTATCCTATGAAGACACATTTTTCCACTTTGGGTTCGAGTTTATCCGGTTGAAGTTTCTTCACATAAACATCGCATCCCCAAACTTTAAGAAATGACAGCTTAGGTTTGTTTCCAAACCATAATTCATACGGTGTCTTTTCAACGGTGAATGCAGCGGTTTCCAGTGCATAACCCCAAAATGACAGTGGCAAGTCAGTCAGAGACATTATAGATCAAACCATATCCACTAAAGTACGATTACGACGTTCTGACACACCATTACGTTGTGGTGTTCCGGCAGGCGTGAGTTGTGAAACTATTCCACAGTCTTTCATATGTGTGCTAAACTCGTAACTAAGATACTCTCCTCCACGGTCGGACCGCAGAAATTTGATCTTTCTGTTACGATGATTTTCCACTTCATTCTGAAATTCTTTGATCTTTTCAAAGGTTTCAGACTTATGTTTCATCAAATAGATATACCCGTATCTACTCAAATCATCCGTGAAAGTAACAAAATAACGATATCCACCTCGCGCCGACACACTCATTGGTCCACACACATCAGTATGTATGATTTCCAATAAATCTGTCGCCCGTTCCATTGAACCGGAAAACGGCGTTCTAGTCATCTTGCCCATAAGGCATGGCTCACATGTATCAAATGATTCAAAATCAAGTGATTCCAAAAGTCCATCAGAATGGAGTTTCTTCATGCGTTTAACGCCAATATGACCTAGACGGCAGTGCCACATATATGCAGATATATCATTATCAAGTTTAATCCTTTTAGCATCAACATTATGAATATGCGTAATACTACTATCGAGATCCAACAGAAACAAACCATTCAACACAGGTGCATGACCATAAAAGATATTATTCATATAAATCGAACAACCATTGTTTTCAGACTTAAACGAATAACCACTTTGCATCAAACACGATCCGGATACAATGTTCATGCTCAGTGTAGGCACCAAATAACAATTATTCAGGTTTATAACTAATCCCGACGGCATATGGAGAGGCAGCGTTCTGACAACAATCACATCAACTCTTGATCCATTGCCGACCCGCATCGTGACCTCATCCCTTGCTAGTTGTCGCTTGTTCCGCAGCCCCTGAACCGAGTTATATATATTAGCAACCGATCCCGTATCAAATACCCAGGTGCTACTGCGAGTACTAGTCAAGTACACATCAATAACATGTATATCACATATACCTTTGTTTGCCTTGCCGGCCTTCTTGTCCGCCAAATACTTGGGGTAGTTGCGCTTCCAATGGCCAGTCCCCTTGCAATAGTAGCACTCGGTGTAAGACTTAGGGCCAGCTCAGGGATTCTTTTCAGGCGCGGCAGCAGATTTGCCGCCCTTCTTTCCCTTCTGCTTGCCTTTCTTGTCCTTCTTGAAACCGGTGGTCTTATTGATCATCAACACTTGATGTTCTTTCCTAATCTCCACTTCTGCAGTCTTAAGCATTGACAGAAGCTCGGGAAGAGACTTCTTCATGCCCTGCATATTATAGTTCATCACGAAGCTCTTGTAGCTAGGTGGCAGAGATTGGAGAACACGATGTATGCCTAAGTCAATGGGAATAGTTATTCCCAAGGACACAAGCTTATCGGCGTACCCAGACATTTTGAGTACGTGCTCACTAACGGAGCTGTTTTCTTCCATCATGCAGCTAAAGAACTTTTCAGAAGCATTATAACTCTCTACGGCAGCATGGGTATCGAAAATCATTTTCAATTCTCCCATGGTATCAAAGGCATTGCCATTTTCGAAATGTTTTCGAAGTTCTGGCTCTAGCCCATACAGTATGCCGCAATGAACTAAGTTGTGGTCCTCCTGATGAGTTATATAGACGTTCTTTTCCTCGTCAGGGGCATTAGGAGCTGGTGGGGGGCCTAGCGGCGCCTCTAGCACATATTGCTTTTGTGGAGCAGTGAGGAGAATCCTCAAATTCATAGCCCCGTTGGTGAAGTTGCTACCATTCGCAGCAAGTTTCTCTTTCTCCATGAACACATTGAAATTAAAAGCAGGTGGTGCCATCTACAACAGAATTTGTAAAGTTTATTTAGACTAAGTTTATGATAGATTGAGTTCAACTAATCCAAATTACTAATGAACTCCCACTCAAAAACGACATCCCTCGTGTCCTTTTGGTGATTACATGAACCAAATCCACTACACCAAGTCCGATCATCACGTGAGTTGGTGTAGCTTCAAAGGCGAGCATCTATATGGGCATCATATCAACTATATGACTCATGCTTAAACTTTCGGTCCGTGTTCCGAGGCCATGTCTGTACATGCTAGGCTCGTCAAGTAAGAACCTTAGTATTCGCGTGTGTAAAACTGTCTTACACCCGTTGTATGAAAGCGTAGAGTCGAGAACACCCGATCATCACGTGATGCCTCAAAACACGATCCACAAAACGGTGCATACTTAAGGAAGAACACATTTTATCTTGATATCTAAATGAGGGATCATCTTATAATGCTACCAAAAGCGCCAAACTAGCAATATAAGATGCTAACATCTAATGTGGGAAGTGAGGTGATATGGTCCATGAATTTGATGTTTATCATTTGCATCGTGGTATGATCTCTATCATTCCTTTGTGTGTAAGGCCAAGGTCTATGGAACTTACACGTTAAGTGAGTTGTAAGAGTATCTATCATACATCTACTTACAACAATACAATATCAAGACACTAGCCCAGCAACGATCTAAACTAGACGCCTCTAATTTATCAATTGCAAGTTTTACGTGGCTTAGGGCTTTCAGAGATAGAACCGATCTTACCTACGAACATGAACCACAACGAGGATAACCAAGTTATTAGCAACTCGTTGTAAATCAGATATTGACTATAGTAGGAGAGACAGACACCCGCTAGCCACTTATGCAAAACTAGTTGCATGTCAGTCGTGGAACCGGTCTCATGTACGATGACATGTAAGGTTGGTTCGGGCCGCTTCATCCCACTATGCCACCAATATCCAAAGTACATAGAATGTGCAATACCATGATCATCATCGCCCACATATAAACATATGTGTACTATCCGTGCAAAGCATCTACGCATAGATCAGGCTCTGATACCACTGTTGGGTCCGCAGCATAAAAAACAAAAAATTTCCTACGATGAGAACTATACGCCAAGATCTATCTACTAGATACAGAGCAACGGGTGGACATACATCCATGGAGAACTTACCCTCGAAGACAACTAGTTTTGTTAACGAGTAGGAACTCGTGGTTGATGTAGTCGTACGCTTGCCGATCTCAAGATCGTGTGGAAGTCCGAGCGCCGCAAATCAGCAGCGCATCCGTCCTCGCACACACGTTCAAGCCACCGGACAACCTCCACCTCCTCGCTCCAGCAAATCAGCGGAAGCAGCAACTCCTTCCAGACGCAAGGCCACCGGGAACATGTATCTCGCTAATCCGAGACCATGGGGAAATATCTAGAGGGGGAGAGAGATCCTTCACGAGGAGGTGTGTTTTGTGAGAGGGGAGAGGGGGGCTTTATATAGGAGGGAGGGAGACCCCTCCCCTCCCATAGCCGGCGCATGAGGGGGGGGGGACTCCTCCCCTCCTTCATTCATGTGGTGAACCTCCACTCACATAAACATGGCCTCCGCCCAAAATCCCACTCACATGTATTTAATTTCCACCAAATTAAATGCAACTCTCAATTAATAAAACTCTTTTATTTATTTTATTCAGAATTTTGTTAATTACTTTAATTAACAACCATTCACATAAAACCCCTTGCAACATTTCAATATCACATGCAGAACCACTTTCTGCAATTTCACCCGAAACAATTCCGGTTTCTATCGAAACAATTCCTGTTTCTATCGAAACATTTCCTGCGCTTTGCAAACCTTTTGTCTGGAACATATGTGCTCCTAAATGGTGTCCGGCAACCCTTAAGTGTGTCACCCTATGGTTCGCGAATAATGCAGACATGATTGAGACTCCTCTCAGATCAATAATCAGAAGCGGGACCTGGAGATCCATACTGACTCCTGCATATTCAACGATAACTTCTGTGATCGTGAGAACCTTAAACATCAGCAACTTAATCCCTTTGTCTCATGATATAATACATGTCCGAGATTCGATCATCGGTATCCAAATACCTAGTTTGATCTCGTTACCGACATGCACTCTTTTCTCGTTCCCGTGATATAACATTCTAGTGATCACATCACTTGCTTGCAAGCTATCTTAATGTGATATCACCGAGAGGGCCCAGAGTATATCTATCCGTCATCGGGATTGACAAATTCCACTCTTGATCCATGAGCCTCAACATAACACCTTCATAGCACTGAACCCACCTTTATAGTCACCCTGTTAGGGTGTGACGTTTGATGTTATCAAGATACTCTTCCGGTGTTAGCAATTAACATGATCTCATGGTCTAAGGACTAAGAATACTTTGTATGATGTTATAGCAATATAAACATAATGACTTGATCGTAATGCTATACTTCGGATGAATGTTCATCACATCATTTCACAAATGTTGTGACCTTGTTATTAACAACATCCAATGTCCATGATCAGGAAACCTTGATCATCTTATTAATCAACAAGCTAGTCTATAAGAGAGGCATAACTAGGAACCTTTTTTGTTTATTAAACACACATGTATTGATGTTTCCTATCAATACAATTATAGAATGCAAAATAAACATCTATCATATACAAGGAATACATAATAACAACTTTATTATTGCCTCTCAGGGCATATTTCCTTCAGTCACCCATGAGCACGACAGCGAGGAGGAGGCGATCTACCACCGTGGCACACCGTCAAGGCCGAGCCAAAACCCTAGCCGCCGGCCGCCTGCTACGCCACCGACCCGTCGCTCCCCGGCCCGATCCAACACCTCCGACAGCCTCACGGTGAGCCACCCTACCTCCCAGACACCTCCCCTCTCGCCTTGGCTTCCTGCTCTCGCCGGACTTTTTGTCGAGCGCGCTCTGTGCGCCGGCGTGCGCGCGCTTCTGCTTGCTGTGCGCCGCAGTAGGTTCATCTAGCCGCGCAGCCTTCCCATAACACCAATCCCCATCCACCGCAGCGGTTGCCGCCGCCTGCGCGCGCGCGAGAGGTCGCAAGTTCAAGCCCCCGCTGCGCCGCGCCGCGCGTCTCCGTCAGTTTCGTCAGAGACGTTCGTGAGAAGAAAAACAGTACCACAGGGCATTTTTGCAGTTAACCCCCCACCTTTTTGTCCTTCAATCCGCGCTCCTTCCGGACCCACCTATCAGCCCCTGTGGCGATTTTACAAAAAGGGACCGCGCTTTTCCGTTTCTAAACCCGCGCCCCCAGCTGTGCCACATGGCAGGTCCCCTCTCACCCGCTGGCGCGTGGGCCCGCTCGAGAGCTGGGCCCACCGATCAGTGGCAGCGGCTCATGTCTGCGTCTGTGAGAAAAACCCGATGCATGCCGTTTTGCCCAGTCAGGGTAGGCCCCACCTGTCGGTGGCTGGGGCTAGATCTGCCTGGGTATAAAAAGTTTTGGGTTTATCTGTTTTTATAAAATAATTTCAGAAAATGTTTAAATATGAATTCAAATTCTGTTTTTAATAACTTTTAATTTGTAATTCCAATTAATACAAATAATATATGTTTTCGAATCAGAAAAATGTGAGGAATTCAAATATGCCATTGAAAATATTATTTGAGCAATTTAATTTTTTTTGAGATAAATAAATGGCATTAAAATGCTTTTTCTTAATTAATTAATACCTTTAATTCTTCAATTCCAAATTCGACAAATAATATGTCTAAATTGATCAGCACGACGAGCCCGTTCTAGCTATGCTTTCCATGTTCTGAATTGCAGCATGCATCATATAAATATAAAAGTATACATCAACTTATTTGGGAGCAAAACATGGCTAAAACATAATAAAAATGCTTTATTCTTGTACCCCACACCTCACCCATGCCATGCTACATTATTGCCATGTAAATTGTGCATCATTCATCATGGCATACTTGTTTGCTTGTCGCATTTTAATTATATGCTTGTGCACTTTATTTATATTGGTCCTTGTTTGTTTGGTTCTTCTTCAAATAGACGCCGAGCAGGGGAAATATCAGGAATCCCAGGAGTACTACCCAGATCCGTCTCTCGCTTCAACTGAGCTGCCAGGCAAGCACTACCACATGCTTGCATACATATAGTACCTATTGCCTCTATCTTATTCTTGCATCATTGAGTCGCGATTGCATTAAATTGAATCCCAAGTACTGCATAGCCTTTACTTTTAAACCCCACCGAAGCTTGTTCCTCCATCCCATGAGCCATTACTATAGGAGTTGTTTGAGCCATGCGAGTCGTAGAACAGCATGTGTAGGGTATGTGAGTGTCTGATGGATAACGAGGTACCTAAACAACTTAACCTGAGTAGTAATGGGATAACTAATGAAAGAGACACCGGTGAGCAATATCTGTTATTTGGTTTTTCATGCTCGCTTGTGTCCCGTAGGACCCCGAGTACTTGATTCTTGTTCCTTGACTATTTACACTATCCACATCCGGGAGGCCGTGGACCCTCCTGAGCCAGAGCTTGATTCATTTCTATTTCTTGGGTCCACAAAGTAGTTTGGGGCTTTATTACTATCCTGTACTTATGCCATGCTTTACTGTTTTATTTAAGATTGTGCGAGGAGCACCTGTACTGTTTAAGAATGCGGAATGTTTTCGCGGTATCGACAAGCCCAGTCACATTTTCGGGTTCCCAGTCGTTTACAGCCATTGTTGCAAACCCTGGGTCCGTCTCGGAGCCGGCCAACTTCGTTGCGGGTAGCTTATTGGGGTGGCCCCCTAAAATGTTTCTGAATCTTGTGATCGCTTTGTCGTGAATGCCTCGTTGGGTTTTGAGTTTGTTTTTCTGAGGTTGATCGAGTGTGTGTTGCTATTTGTGCACCCCTGTAGGGTAAATCTTTCTAAAAGCCGTGTCCACGGTTATGGACGACTTGGAGCACAGTTTCTCGATCATAGACAAGTATAACTAAAGTACCGCTTTTAATCTGACTAAACACCTGTATAGTAAATAGTGCAATACTCATGGAATGGTTAATAAAACTGCCAACGGATGGGTTGTTCGTCCGCTTTCTCGTTGGTAAGCGAGAAGGAGGATGTATCTGTTACTTATACTATTATAACTGTTGTTACTAATTAACGGACATTCGTCTATCAATGGTTAGGCGGATGGTTAGCGAGTATCTATAGACTTGTTAGTTATTATCTTTTGCTGCAATTGCGTCACCCCAGGTTATGTCCCCTTTAGAGGCATTAAGACTTGTTGAGTACCCCTAGGGTCTCACACGATAAATTGTTTGATTCAAATGAACAAGTGTATTCGCAAGATGGATACTGGGTGGAGGAGACAGATGATGTTGGCAACGATCACTCGGTGTAGAGATTCCGGGGATGGGGATCCGTGAGATCTGTGGGCGGGATGTGTTTATTTATGTGGCATCTTATGCCGATTTGCTTCTTATCCGTACTCGGATCTTGTTTTCCGCTTCCGCCTGATACTCTGATGGTTGATGTATGAGGAGCTATCCTAAACTATTATCTCTATCTAGGATATTTGGATCTTGCTGTATGGCGTTGCAATATTTCTATTTCTTTTAGATGGAATGGCTTTGAGAACTGTTGTATGGTAGCTTGCATACATACTCACTTGTGTATGTATTTGATCTCTTCGCATGTTGCCTACGTCGTTCGCTCTTGTCCCGATGTCTTGGAAGTGGTTAGGACGGCCGACGGGTCTACACGTGGGCGGTCCCCTGGGCCCCCGCTGTACTATTTTAACCACTTCCATTTCATCCAGGCTTGAACTTAGAGTGTAGGGTCCGAGGTTGTTACAATTGGTATCAGAGCCATCCCGCCCTGTAGGGTCTCAGCCAAATGGTCGTTGTCAGTCTAGCAAATATTTTGGTAGCTATGTATACTAGGGAAAAACAAAACGTGAGAGTAGGACTGCTTCCATTTTTCTTCTTACCCACCCACCCACCCTTTTCTGGTAAGGAAGTGTAAGGTTTTCAATCCTCTTCTAAAATTCAAACTAGGATTCACGTGTTCGGGGTTCCGTAGTACCATAGGTTGTGTGTGTGTGTGTGTGAATTCCTTGTCTATCTGTTGCATCCAACTTGTTATCGCTATCTGCCTTTTGGTTATCAACTGTTGGTACATTCCATACCGACAGGCCTTTGTAAACCGACACGATCTATCTGATTTGTTGTATTCCGACGTGATCTGTCTTACTCTTTGTTATCCGACGATATCTTGTTTGGGGTGTTTGTTTCCATAGTTGCTAATCTTTAGGTTCATCTTTAGAAAGAAGGAAGTTGGGATATGTGTTTTACTTATTCATGTGCGGAGTGATGATTTGAGTGCGGGATGGAGTCGCGACCATACCACTACTTTTATCATTCGCTCTTGTATATTGAATTGGTAGAGTTACTAATCTTGATTCGTTAAGTGGTTTTGCGCATATAGTGGTATTTTAATGCCGAAATTTGCGGAATTTTTTTCTTTGTTAGCTTGTGTACCACACTCCTTGTTCAGTCGTGTGCGATATGCTTAATATCTTCTAGGTGCTTTGAACTTTGTTGATATTTTAATATCATCTTAGTAATTTGTATCCTTTAAATCTTGGTTAATTCCATTTTGGTACTATTTTGGATTATTATTATTCTCCATTATGGTACTGACTTGAGTTTTATATCAATCACAGGATGGCACCACTATGCCGTTCTGAGGAGGACATACCACCTGAACTGGGGGCTGCGTTGGCAAGTATTGCTAATGCCTTGGGAGAAATGCAACAGAACCAGCAGCGTTTTGAAGAAAGTGTCAGGAGGAATGAGTTTGTTCCGCTACCTCCACCTCCCAAGCGAGGAGACATCAAGAGTTTTCTGAAGTTCAACCCGCGCCACTTTGAGGTGTCTGATCGGCCACTCGATGCTGATGATTGGTTGCGTGAGATGTCAAGGTTGCTGATGACTGCTGATGTTCCCGAGCAAGAATGGGTAAAATGTGCCACTCACCTTCTGAAGGGAGATGCAGCTCTATGGTGGGAGAATTACCTCAAGGCAAACCACTCTGGTTTTCAGCCTACTTGGGAGCAGTTCACTGGGGCTTTCAAAGAGCAATACCTGTCAAAAATTGTCATGGAAAGGATGAAGGAAGTGTTTCTCAACCTCAAGCAGGGCAATGACAATGTCAATACCTATATCAGAAACTTCATGAACCTTTCTCGGTATGGTGGCGATGAGATCTCTGATGACAAGAAGAAGCCAAAGAGGTTCAGGCAAGGGCTTAATGCATCTATCAAATATGCAATCACTCATGCAAGGCCGGGGTCTTTTCTAGAACTCCAACATACAGCTCTGCAGGAAGAAGCAAGTAGGAAAGTGTTTGAGGAGTCCAAGAAACACAGCCGTGACGCAGCAAGCTCTTCAGCTATGACAGCTCCTTCTAAGCGCCGCGTGTGGGTTCCTAACACCCTACCGTCGCTCCCGGCTCCACCAAGACCGTCAAGCTACGCGGCAAGGCCACCAAACTCCTTCACCGCGGCTCCTAGGGGATACAACCACAACTACCCTGGAGCGCCTGGCGGAGTCCCTGGCTACACTGCTCCACGTCCACCTGGTGCCTGTTACACCTGTGGGAACACTGGGCATCAACACTGGAGTTGTCCAATGAACAACAAAGCTCTTCCTCCACCACCTCCAAGACCTGCGGCAAGTTCTTCTATGGTTCGTGCACCTCCACCTCGGGCTCTCAACATCAACACCAAGCCCGGGTCTACTGTTGCTCGTGCCAACTGTGTCAACGTCGCTCAAGCCGAGCATGCACCTGGAGTTGTGTTGGGTACGCTTCCTGTTAACTCAGTCCCTGCACGAGTTTTATTTGATTCTAGAGCATCGCATTCATTTGTATCCTTCAAGTTTGCTCAAGAGAATGGGTTGTCTTCTGATTCGTTACCTAAAAAGCCGATGGTCCTTTCTCCTGGGGCAAGGATGTTAACTTCCAAGATCAGTTATGACAATCAGGTTCAAATTGGGGATTCTTTCTTTCCGGCCTCTTTGATTATTCTGGGCAACTCAGATATTGATGTCATTTTAGGCATGGATTGGCTAGTTGCAAATAAAGCTGTGATTGATTGTGCTGAACATTCGGTCTCTTTGAAAATTCCTGAAGGCCATATAATCTATTCTCCAAGTCTGACTCCTGCTATTCAGCTTTTCTCTTTGGCGGCTCTGAATGATGATGCTATGGAAGCTATTCAGAGTGTTCCGGTGGTCTGTGAGTTCCCAGATGTTTTTCCTGAAGAGTTACCGGGTATGCCTCCTGATCGAGAGGTCGAGTTTGTTATTGAGCTTGAACCTGGTACCGCTCCTATCTCCAAGCGGCCTTATAAAATGGGTCTTGCTGAATTGGCTGAACTCAAACGTCATCTTGATGAACAAGAGAAGTTGGGTTTCATTCAGCACAGTACTTCTTCTTGGGGTAGCCCAACCATGTTTGTGAAGAAGCGAGACAAGACTGATAGACTTTGTGTTGACTATCGGGCTCTCAATGCTAAAACCATCAAGAATAAATATCCCCTTCCGCGGATTAATGATCTCTTCGATCAGCTAGCTGGAGCTGTGGTATTCTCTAAACTTGACTTGAGAAGTGGATATCATCAAATCAAGATTCGCAAAGAAGATGTTCCCAAAACAGCTTTCACCACCCGCTATGGCCTGTATGAGTACACGGTCATGTCTTTCGGTCTCACCAACGCACCTGCCACCTTCTCGAGGCTTATGAACTCAGTTTTCATGGAGTATCTTGATAAGTTCGTTGTGGTCTATCTGGATGACATTCTAGTCTATTCTAAGTCAAAGGAAGAACATGAAGAACACCTTCGGTGTGTCCTAAACAAGCTTCGTGAGAACCGCCTGTATGCAAAGTTCTCCAAGTGTGAGTTCTGCCTGCCTGAAGTCACCTATCTGGGTCACGTCATCTCTGCCAAGGGCATTGCCGTCAACCCAGAAACTATTCGGACAATTGTTGACTGGCTTCCACCCAAGAATGTCAAAGAAGTCCGGAGTTTCCTTGGTTTGGCTAGTTACTGTTGTCGCTTTGTTCAGAACTTCTCGAAGATTGCGAAGCCTCTTACCGATCTCCTCAAGAAAGGCAAGAAATACCTTTGGTCTCCTGCATGTCAAGCAAGCTTTGAAACACTCAAAGAGAAGCTCACTTCCACACCAGTCTTGATTCCTCCAGACACATCCAAGCCTTTCTAGATATTCTATGACGCCTCGTTGCAAGGATTGGGTGCGGTCCTTATGCAAGAAAAACAAGTTGTTGCTTATGCCTCTCGACAGTTGAAGACGCATGAGATCAACTATCCTACACATGACCTCGAACTCGCAGCAGTTGTCTTTGCTTTGAAAGTATGGAGGCACTACTTGCTTGGCAACCGTTGTGAGATCTTTTCTGATCACAAGAGTCTGAAGTATATCTTCACACAACCTGATCTCAACCTTCGTCAGAGAAGGTGGATTGAAGCAATTAATGATTTCGATCTCACAATCAACTACACTCCGGGCAAAGCTAATGTGATGGCCGATGCTCTCAGCCGAAAAGCTTATGTCAACAACCTCATGGTGGAAGAAGAACAGCCTCTCTTGTGCGAGGAATTCCGCCAACTCAACCTTGAAATTATGGATCAAGGGTATCTTCTGAATCTTCTGGCAACCCCTCTCTTGGAAGAAAAGATTCGTGCTAGTCAACGAGGTGATGCGTACGCCAAAAACATCATCTCCAACATTCAGCTGCCGAGGTATGAGTCCTTCCACGTCGATGATCAAGGAGCTCTATTCTTTGAACACCAGATGTTCGTTCCGAACGACCCGGGTTTGAGAGAGCAAGTTCTTAAGGAGGCGCATGATTCTGTTCTTTCTATCCACCCTAGCAGCACTAAGATGTACATGGACTTGAAAACACAATATTGGTGGCCTGGGTTGAAACAATGTTGTGCCAAGTATGTCTCGGAGTGAGATGTCTGCCGCAGAGTTAAAGCTATCCATCAGAAACCTTCCGGTCTTCTACAGCCATTGAAGCCTCCAGAATGGAAATGGGAGAAAGTAGAGATGGACTTCATAACTGGTTTTCCAAGGCCGCAGAAGGGCAACAATGCAATCTTTGTTGTCATCGACAGGCTTTCTAAAGTGGCTCACTTCTTTCCCGTCAAGGAAAAAATTTCTGCAATTCAGTTGGCTGAGCTCTATATCAACAGAATTGTCTCTCTGTATGGGGTTCCTCTTGAGACCAGTTCAGACCGTGGAAGCATCTTCACTTCCAAGTTCTGGGGAAGTTTCCAAAATGCTTTGGGAACAAAATTGAACTTCAGCACAGCTTACCACCCTAAGTCGCAAGGACAAGTTGAAAGGATCAATCAGATTCTAGAAGATATGATCCGTGCTTGCGTCATCTCTTTCGGCATGAAGTGGGAAGAATGCCTTCCTTATGCTGAATTCTCTTACAACAATAGCTTCCAGAAAAGTCTAAAGATGGCACCGTTTGAGGTTCTCTATGGACGCAAATGCAGAACTCCGATTGGTTGGTTAGGCGCAGGTGAAAGAACATTGTTTGGCCCCGACATTGTAACTCAAGCGGAGGAGAAGGTTCACATCATTCTTGAAAATCTGAAGGTTGCTCAAAGTCGCCAGAAGAGCAACTATGACAGAAAGCACACAGACATGGAATATGTCCCTGGTGATCTCGTTTACCTTCGTGTCACTCCCATGAGGGGCACGCACCGGTTTGGTATCAAAGGAAAGCTGGCCCCTAGATACATCGGTCCTTTCAAAGTTCGTGGAACAAGAGGAGAAGTCGCTTATGCTCTTGAGCTCCCTGAAAAACTCAAGGTCCATGATGTGTTCCATATCTCTCAACTCAAGAAGTGCTTCAAGGATCCCGACAAGACTATGGATCATGAACTCATCAATCTCCAAGAAGATCTGTCTTATCAAGAACACCTCATAAAAATCCTAGAAGTCGCAAAAAGAAGGACTCGTAACAAGTCCATCAAGTTCTGTGCAGTGGTCGCACCATTCCGTTGATGAAGCCACTTGGGAACGCGAGGATGAGCTTCGTGCCAAGTATCCTACCCTCTTCGTGTCTTCTTCTTCTTCCTAGAATCTCGGGGCGAGATTCCTGTTTAGTGGGGGAGAGTTGTAGCATCCATCTGTCTAACATCTGTAATGCTACATGGTCTAGTAATATAATTGCTACTTCCTACATATAATTGTTGCATCATAATTATATCATGCTCATGTCATCATGCCACCTTGCTTTTGAGCATCATATAAAACCCTTCTTCTTTTGGTTCTTATCTCATATGCATTATTAATTGTATTTTCCTCTTGATATATTGTATTTGGTTCTTGATAAGTGCTTGATGCCCAAGTTGAGTTGGGGGCATATCTTTTATTAACTCCACCACCTTTCTTGTCACCACCCTATAATCCCACCATCCAACTTTATGTGAGCTTTGCATTTCATTTGGTTTTACCTCTAGCTCATGTGGGTTGGGATGGATCCACTTCTAATTCCACATGCATATATGCATCATGTTGTTTTCACATTATTGATATGTGGAGCCACATGGCCACCTTTGCATGCTATGTGAGTGGTACCCCTTTTCAAGCTTCCATATGGACTGATTTTGAATGAATGCTCATGTTGGAATATTTTTGAGGCTATTATTCATCTAGTGGAACATACAAACTAGCATGTCTAAATTATATTCAAATATGAGCATATGCCATGTTTTCCACATGGAACATCCACCTTATCTCTTTTGGCTTAGCCTTAATTCCATATTGTGGGATGCATGTGAATAAATGCCATGGGGCTTTATCTTTGTTTTCACAAGATTAAACATGGCACTTATTGATTATGCATGGGCCATGCAAGGTCACCTTCCTTTCTATTTTCTTTGGTTCTATTTTTGGCTTGAGTGGGGCATGGGTATTTTACCCATGGTCCAATTTAATTCTCTCTCCCTCTCTTCTTTTAACTTTGGAACCACCCTCTATCCCTCATTCTATCTCATCTCCAAAAACCTCCACATCCCTTGCAACCTATCCTTTTTCCAACATAGTATTCTTCTTCTAGTGCTTATGAGAGAGTTTTGGCTTTTGGAACTCTTTGAGAGCTTGTGTTAAAACTTGAATAAACCTCCTAAACTAAAAGCTCTCCCTAATTCTACTTACACCATATCTACTCATGCCCACACCTACACATGCATGTGTGTCCACATGTGAGTCTCTCTCTCTAACCTACCTAGCTATAACCCCTAAACCGAAGTAAACCCAGCCTAAACCCCACCTACCTAGCCGCAACACATGGGGTGCCCATGGCATGTCCATGCCATGTACACCACACCCTCTCACCTCACCACCCCCTCTTCTCTTGCTGTCCATGAAGCTCACCACCATGCCCAGCTGTCCCTGTACCACCACCCTAGCTCGGCCCCTACACCCGTAGCCCAGCAACCCAACCGAGCCACATGCCGACCTTGCCGGTCTAACCCTAGCCGAGTCCCTCCCCTCTCGGTCTCTCTCTGCCAAACCAGGACCCAACCGTGCCACTCCTTCTCCTCTCTCTGGCCCCATCTGCAGCCACTCCCCTCGCCCCTGTCGAGCCTGGCCGAGCACGTGAGGAGGAGGAGGGAAAAGGTGGCGGTAGCCACTTTTCCACCGAGCCTCCCCACGGCATCTCCCCTCCCCCTCTGCTTTATCTACCTCCTCCCTACCGTGCAGCTACCCAGATCCCCCAGGGTCTGCCCCTGCGCCGCAGCTCCTTCCCCATCTCCCCCTGCCACCTTCCTTCCACCTCCGGCCACCACCGTCGGCTTCCACCTCGTACACCAGATCGAGGAGGCGGGCGTGGCGTCGAGGTTGTCGAGGAAGGCCACGAGGTCCCCGGCGTCACCCCTGAGCACGACAGCGAGGAGGAGGCGATCTACCACCGCGGCACACCGTCAAGGCCGAGCCAAAACCCTAGCCGCCGGCCGCCTGCTACGCCGCTGATCCGTCGCCCCCCGGCCCGATCCAGCACCTCCGACAGCCTCGCGGTGAGCCACCCTACCTCCCAGACACCTCCCCTCTCGCCTTGGCTTCCTACTCTTGCCAGACTTTTTGTCGAGCGCGCTCTGTGCGCCGGCGTGCGCGCGCTTCTGCTCGCTGTGCGCCGCAGTAGGTTCATCTAGCCGCGTAGCCTTCCCATAACACCAATCCCCATCCACCGCAGGGGTCGCCGCCGCCTGCGCGCGCGTGAGAGGTCGCAAGTTCAAGCCCCCGCTGCGCCGCGCCGTGCGTCTCCGTCAGTTTCGTCAGAGACGTCCATGAGAAGAAAAACAGTACCACGGGGCATTTTTGCAGTTAACCCCCCACCTTTTTGTCCTTCAATCCGCGCTCCTTCCGGACCCACCTATCAGCCCCTGTGGCGATTTGACAAAAAGGGATCGCGCTTTTCCGTTTCTAAACCCGCGCCCCCCAGCTGTGCCGCGTGGCAGGTCCCCTCTCACCCGCTGGCGCGTGGGCCCGCTCGAGAGCCGAGCCCACCGATCAGTGGCAGCGGCTCGCGTCTGTGTCTGTGAGAAAAACCCGTTGCACGCCGTTTCGCCTAGTCAGCGTAGGCCCCACCTGTCGGTGGCTGGGGCTAGATCTGCCTGGGTATAAAAAGTTTCGGGTTTATCTGTTTTTATAAAATAATTTCAGAAAATGTTTAAATATGAATTCAAATTCTGTTTTTAATAACTTTTAATTTGTAATTCCAATTAATACAAATAATATATGTTTTTGAATCAGAAAAATGTGAGGAATTCAAATATGCCATTCAAAATATTATTTGAGCAATTTAAATTTTTTTCGAGATAAATAAATGGCATTAAAAATGCTTTTTCTTAATTAATTAATAACTTTAATTCTACAATTCCAAATTCGACAAATAATATGTCTAAATCGATCAGCGCGACGAGCCCGTTCTAACTATGCTTTCCATGTTCTGAATTGCAGCATGCATCATATAAATATAAAAGTATACAACAACTTATTTGGGAGCAAAACATGGCTAAACCTTAATAAAATGCTTTATTCTTGTACCCCACACCTCACCCATGCCATGCTACATTATTGCCATGTAAATTGTGCATCATTCATCATGGCATACTTGTTTGCTTGTCGCATTTTAATTATATGCTTGTGCACTTTATTTATATTGGCCCTTGTTTGTTTGGTTCTTCGAATAGACGCCGAGCAGGAGAAATATCAGGAATCCCAGGAGTACTACCCAGATCTGTCTCTCGCTTCAACTGAGCTGCCAGGCAAGCACTACCACATGCTTGCATACATATAGTACCTATTGCCTCTATCTTATTCTTGCATCATTGAGTCGCGATTGCATTAAATTGAATCCCAAGTACTGCATAGCCTTTACTTTTAAACCCCACCAAAGCTTGTTCCTCCATCCCATGAGCCATTACTACAGGAGTTGTTTGAGCCATGCGAGTCGTAGAACAGCATGTGTAGGGTATGTGAGTGTTTGATGGATAACGAGGTACCTAAACAACTTAACCTGAGTAGTGATGGGATAACTAATGAAAGAGGCACCGGTGAGCAATATCTGTTATTTGGTTTTTCATGCTCACTTGTGTCCCGTAGGACCCCGAGTACTTGATTCCTGTTCCTTGACTATTTGCACTATCCACATCCGGGAGGCCGTGGACCCCCCTGGGCCAAAGCTTGATTCATTTCTATTTCTTGGGGCCACAAAGTAGTTTGGGGCTTTATTACTATCCTGTACTTATGCCATGCTTTACTGTTTTATTTAAGATTGTGCGAGGAGCACCTGTACTGTTTAAGAATGCGGAATGTTTTCGCGGTATCGACAAGCCCAGTCACATTTTCGGGTTCCCAGTCGTTTACAGCCATTGTCGCAAACCCTGGGTCCGTCTCGGAGCCGGCCAACTTCGTTGCGGGTAGCTTATTGGGGTGGCCCCCTGAAATGTTTCTGAATCTTGTGATCGCTTTGTCGTGAATGCCTCGTTGGGTTTTGAGTTGGTTTTTCCGAGGTTGATCGAGTGTGTGTTGCTATTTGTGCACCCCTGCAGGGTAAATCTTTCTGAAAGCCGTGTCCGCGGTTATGGACGACTTGGAGCACAGTTTCTCGATCATAGACAAGTATAACTAAAGTACCGCTTTTAATCTGACTAAACACCTATATAGTAAATAGTGTAATACTCATGGAATGGTTAATAAAACTGCCAACGGATGGGTTGTTCGTCCGCTTTCTCGTTGGTAAGCGAGAAGGAGGATGGATCTGTTACTTATACTGTTATAACTGTTGTTACTAATTAACGGACATCCGTCTATCAATACTAATTAACGGACATCCGTCACCCCAGGTTATGTCCCCTTTAGAGGCATTAAGACTTGCTGAGTACCCCTAGGGTCTCACACGATAAATTGTTTGATTCAGATGAACAGGTGTATTCGCAAGATGGATATTGGGTGGAGGAGACAGATGATGTTGGCAACGATCACTCGGTGTAGAGATTCCGAGGATGGGGATCCGTGAGATCTGTGGGCGTGATGTGTTTATTTATGTGGCATCTTATGCCGATTTGCTTCTTATCCATACTCGGATCTTGTTTTCCGCTTCCGCCTAATACTCTGATGGTTGATGTATGAGGAGCTATCCTAAACTATTATCTCTATCTAGGATATTTGGATCTTGTTGTATGGCGTTGCAATATTTCTATTTATTTTAGATGGAATGGCTCTGAGAACTGTTGTATGGTAGCTTGCATACATACTCACTTGTGTATGTATTTGATCTCTTCGCCTGTTGCCTACACCGCTCGCTCTTGTCCCGATGTCTTGGAAGTGGTTAGGACGGCCGACGGGTCTACACTTGGGCTGTCCCCTGGGCCCCCGCCGTACTATTTTAACCACTTCCGTTTCATCCAGGCTTGAACTTAGAGCGTAGGGTCCGAGGTTGTTACAGAGCTGAAAGCTATAAGTACCATAATTTTTTGGAAGCTCTTTATGAGACTTGAATCCCTACTTCCTTTTATAAAAGGTCTTTCTTCCACCATTATATTGAGTCTCCACATTCTATCTTTATGCACCTACTTTGAGAGCATAGTGGCCATTCTTAGTTCTATGTGCATTGTCCCAAGACTAGTTGATTGATGCATAACTTGTTATTGCTTGTTTGAAACTATTGCATCTAGTCACTCGTATGAACTTTGAAGGTGTCCTATGCATTTATATTTGCTACTCTATTGAGGGACAAGCTGAATACAAATCATGTTATGTTTTCTTTATGTGAAACAAGCAAACGTCTTGCAAATCATTGTTATTCATGAATCTTTTGTTTGTGCCTTTTCATGTTGTATCATAGTTTCTTTGCTTATTGCTAGAACTTTGTCTTTCATGTTATGATTGAAGTACTATGATCCCAGCTTTGACTGTTTTGCAAATACTTTGATCAAGTCTTTGATGGTGCATGTCACCTCAAAAATTATTCTTTCTTTTTATCACTTACATACTCGAGGACGAGTAGGAGTTAAGCTTGGGGATGTTGATACATTGCAAATATATCTATAATTTTTTATGTTCCATGCTTGGTTTTATCCACTTTCTTGTGTTTTGTTCCAACTTTGGAGTACTTTTCATATGATTTCTTGGACTAACCTATTAACAAGAGCCACAATGTCAGCTGCCTGTTTTCTGTTGTTTTTGGTTCCAGGAAAGTCAAAAGATGAATATTCTCGGAATTGGACGGGACCAAAGCCAAAGTGCCTATTTTTCCGGAAGAGATCAAGTGCCAGAATACGAGACGGAGAGGGGCTAGGGGCCGGCCACACCACCTGGCAGCGCGGCCAGGCCTGGCCCGCGCTAGGGGGTGGTGTGGTGGCTCCCGGCACCCCCTCGGCCTCTCCTTCCGCCTATAAGTTGCCCTCGGGACGAAAACCCTAAGTACCTGATCAAAAATCCACGAAAGAGTCTGTAGCCGCCGTTATCTCCATCCCTAGATCAGGAGGGATCTGAAGCTCTTCACGGCACCCTGCCGGAGAGGGGAATTCACCCTGGAGGCCTTCTTCATCACCATGCAAACCTCCGGTGTAATGCGTGAGTAGTTCATCCTTAGACTACGGATCCATGTAGTAGCTAGATGGCTGGTTTCTCCTCCTTTGTGCTTTCATGTTTAGATCTTGTGAGCTCCGTTCATGATCAAGATCATCTATTTGTAATCCATACATGTTGTGTTTTCAGGGATCCAATGGATATTGAGATGCTATTTCAGATTGATTATTGATTCTATCATGTCTTTGTTATTTGAGATCTTGCATGCTTTCCGTTGTTAGTAGCTATCTTGGCCAAGTAGATGCTAGCAACTCCAAGAGTTAGTATTTATGCTCGATAGTGGGTTCATGCCTCTGGTAATGTGGGGAAGTGACAGAAATCTCTAAGGTACTAGATGTGTTGTTGCTACTAGGGAGAAAACAACAATCCTTTGTTCATAGAACAATCATATTGTTTACTTTACATGCAGTTCGTAAAGCAATAATCTGTTGCTTGCAAATTAATACTAGAGGAGGTTCGGATGATAACCTGAAGGTGGATTATTAGTCATAGATGTAGTTGGATGGCGGTCTATGTATTATGTTGTAATGCTCAATCAAGTCTCAAAGGAGTCAAGATGATTAGTATATGCATGTATTGCTTTCTCGGTGTTTGTCAATTGCCTCGCTGTAATTTGTTCACCCAGCATGTTATCTATCTTAAGGAGAGCCACCTCTAGTGAACTATGGATCCCGGTCCTTTTCTTTACATACAATCTACAATCTTTTACTGCTTTGTGTTTACTTTCTGCAAACTTTTACTTCTTTCCATTCGATAGGTTTAATCCTTTGTTCTCCGCAAAACACGGTGAGATTGACAACCTCATCGCAAGTTGGGGACAAAGTTCTGTGGTTGTGTTGTGCAGGTCTCCACGTTGCTACTAGCATCGGTAGTGCGCCCTACCAAAGCTCATCTAGTAACACCTTTGGGGTGTTTCCTTGCTCCTACTGGTTCGATTAAACCTTGGTTTCATAATTGAGGGAAAACTTTCTGCTGTGCACATCATACCTTCCTCTTGGGGTTCCCAACGAGCTCTACGTTGATCGTCGAGTGCATCAGGGACACCTTTGACCACTTTCTCTCTGAGTTCGATAAACCTTGGGTAATCCACTTAAGGGAAACTTGTTGCTGTTCTACAAACCACTGTACTTGGAGGCCCAACAACTGTCTACAAGAATAGAAGTGCGTAGACATCAAGCTATTTTCTGGCGCCGTTGCCGGGGAGGTAAGGTAAAAGGTACTCATATCCTCCGGTGTGAGTGCTCGAAGTTATTTCCTTTATTTTCTGCAATTTTGTCTTTTTATTTCTTGTTTTCACTAGTTAGGCTTAATGGAAAACAACAAAAAAATTAGAGAGCTTTATAGTATTTATCTTGAGTTAGGACATGAAGTGTTTCAAGAGAAAATTAAAAAACCTATGGAACTTTATTTGCATGCTAATAGCAATATTGTTAGTATGAATTCTTTGGACACCATTATTGCTAATGCTATGGAAAAGTCTAAGCTTGGGCAAGCTAGTTTTTATGAAAATGATCTTTTTAGTTCCCCAGCTTTGGAAGATAGCTATTCTATTGCTTATGATGATACCAAACCTCCAATATATGATGATTACAATGATAAATATGATATTTTCAGTCCACCTACTATTGAGGAGAAAATTAATTATGATTATAATATGCCTCCTATATTTGATGATTATGGTGATGAGAATAATAATGATAGCTATTTTGTTGAATTTGCTCCCACTACAATTAATAAGAATGACTATGTTTATGTGGAGAGTATTAATTATTTTATGCATGTGGCTCATGATAAGAATGTTTTATGTGGTATTTATATTGTTAATTTTATTCATGATGCTACTGAAAGTTATTATGAGAGAGGGAAATATGGTTTTATGTATCTCAACAATATTAAGTTTCCCCTCTTTATGTTGAAAATTTTGAAGTTGCACTTGTTTTGCTTTCCTATGCTTGTTGTTTTGTGCTTTCATGACTTATTTCTTTACAATATTATTTTTCATAGGAAGTGGGTTAGACTTAAATTTGTTCCACATTTGCTTCTTGATGCTCTCTTTTACTTCAATTCATATTTCTTATGTGAGCATCATCGAAATTATCGTGCCTAGCTCAAAAGCGTTAAAGAAAAGTACTTCTTGGGAGATAACCCAATAGTTTTCTTGAGTCTTGGAAGTTATTACTTCTGTAATAACCTCTCCTTATATTTTTATTATTTTATTTTTGTGCGAAGAATAACCTCTAATGAGAGGGAAGTAAGATTTGGGGAAGTGCTGTCCCGAAACAGATTTTTGTGCTTCACTGTAAAAATTCGTGAAAAATCTCTATATGTCGGGTTGAGCTGTAATTTTCTGACTAAATCCTCCAGGTTGTTAGCTAACTTTCGTTAGTTCAACACTTTTTGATTTGAGCAACATAAGGTCTTCTAAAAAATCGGTTTTCACCTGGTGGTCTGTTTTGATAGATTTCTCTCATTATTTGCATTTGCCTCTTTATCGATTTCTTTTTGGATTCTTTTTGGTGAATTGAGAGTTTTGAGGGCATTGCTACAGTAGCTTGCATTTTAATGAAAGTTTTTCTGTTTTAAAACGAAACCGCAAAGATTTATTATCTTTGGAATGCACTAATGTTGCTAATAAAGATTGTGTGAAGTTTTGTATGAAGGAAATTTTCAGGTGTAGGAAAAGAATGATGTAATGAGATGAATAATGGACAAAAGCTCAAGCTTGGGGATGCTACCCCGTCTCACCCCAAGAAATATTCAAGAGGTACAAGCATCAAAGCTTGGGGATGCCCAAGGCATCCCCTTCTTCATCAATAAAAATCTCAGGTCTGTCTAGATACTTCGTTTTTATTGTTTCATGCACTATTGTGTTGTTCTTGGAGCGTCTTTGTTTTTGTTTTTAGTTTTGTTTTGCTTTGTTTGCTGCAATAAGTTGGTTGGACCCCCTCATTCATACATTAGTTTTCAAATAAGTTGGTTTGGATTGGAAAAGAGTAGGAAAAGTTCATTCTTAAGTGGTAAAAAGGAGCTTATTTTTGACTATGGCCTATACTTTGTCATGTCATGCTTGATATTGTTTTGGCTTTATGCTTAGTGATTTTTGCTGTAGCATGACATGTTATAAAAAACTAAGATTGCTTAATGTGCCTTGAAAGAATCATGCGTTGTTTTAGCATATTAAAGCATAGTATTGTGGTATTCTCCTTTGATACTTTATTTGGGTTGACTTGGCACATGCTCACACCATGTTAAGACTATACCAAGTCACCATAGCCTCTATGATCCTTTAGTTTTCGACTTGTAATATCACTTTATGCTTTAATTAATAATGTTTTGTCGGTTTGCATGATTATGGTCATTACTGCTCTCTTAGTTGGTCGCTTCCAGTCTTTTGCTAGCCTCCATACCAAGTATGAGTTCCACTCATGCATCCAACTCCAAATAAAACCAAGTTATTCCAAAGAGTCCACCATACCTACCTACTAGCATTTGCTATTCCAAGTATATTCATGTTTTTATCTACCTAAACTTGTTATGTGAAAATTAGTGATTAAAGCTCTCACAAACTTTATGGCACACTTTACTTTTCTTGCTCCTAATAAACTTGAACCATTGTTTCATCTTGTATATGCTTGCACTTATACGTTTGGATTAGCAAAACCATGCTGTCATGGGGAACGCTTTCAACATTACACTTGTACATTATACCTAGTTGATATCATGCTCTTTTGTTTATGAATGTCGTCGGTGTGAAATGAAAGGGGAGCTTGTAATTCCATGGAGTTATGTGTGTGTTAGAGAAACGCCTGGGCTGCTGGTCTAGTCCATGCCTAATCATGGTGGAAACCTGCAGCGTAACCATAATGAGCAATTTATGAAGCATTCTTCTTATAAAAAAAGAGATAGAGATTGAGAAAAAAGAAAAAAAAGATGAGAAAAGAGGAAAGAGAGAAAAAAGCACCATTTTCCCATGGTAAATAAGAAGATGCTGAGATGCTTATGTCTGCTTTCCTTGTCATTTTGATATGGGGATTCTTCCGTATCATCGGGCAAGGGGTACCCCGTTGGCGGTTCTCTATGATACACATGTACTTACTATGACAAGAATTTATCGGTAATTAAACTTGAGTAGCATGAGGAGCGGCCCTCGTATTCAAGGGACATGAGATTACCAACTTATACTTTGTCAAGCATATACTCCATAGTTTGTTCACTTTAACCTTAATCACTTCAAGATGCTTATGATAGGGGCAATGAGAGCTGAAAGCTAATAAGTACCATAATTTTTGGAAGCTCTTTATGAGACTTGAATCCCTGCTTCCTTCTATGAAGGCCTTTCTTTTACTTCTATATGGAGTCTCCATCTTCTATCTTTATGCACCTATTGAGAGAGCATAGTGGCCATTCTTAGTTTAATGTGCATTTTCCCACGACTTGTTGATTGATGCATAACTTTGATATTGCTTGTTCTTAAACTATTTGTATCTAGTCACCCTTATGAACTTTGAAGGTGTCCTATGCATTTATGTTTTGCTACACTATGAGGGACAAGCTGAATACCATTCTCATTATGTTTTCTTTATGTGAAACAAACAAACATCTTGCAAATCATTGTTATTCATGAATCTTTTGTTTGTACCTTTTTATGCTACAACATAGTTGCTATGTCTTATTGTTAGAACTATATCTTTCATGCTATGTTTAAGTATTATGATCCCAACTATCAATGTTCTGCAAATACTTTGATCAAGATTATGATGGTGCATGTCACCTCAAAAATTATTCTTTCTTTTGATCACTTACCTACTCGAGGACGAGCAGGAGTTAAGCTTCGGTATGTTGATAGGTTCCATACGTATCTATAATTTTTGACGTTCCATGCTTGTTTTATATCTACTTTCTTATGTTTTGTCCACACTTTGGAGTATTTTTTACACATTTTCTGGGACTAACCTATTAATAAGATGCCACAGTGCCAGTTGCCTGTATTCTTCTATTTTTGCTTCCAGAAAAGCCAGAAAATGAATATTCTCGGAATTGGACCGGACAAAAGCCAAAGTCGATATTTTACCGGAAGACTCACGGAGCCAGAAGACGAGACGGAGAGGGGCCAGGGGCTGGCCACACCATGGTGGCACGGGTCCCCCTGGCCATGCCACCAGGTGGTGTGGGCCCCTGGTCCACCCTCTGACATCGCCCCTTTGCCTATAAGAAGCCCCCCGATGAGAAAACCGTAAATAATCTAGCCTCCAGCCACGAAAACTTCCGCAGCGCCGCCGCCACCGAAGAGGATATTCAGGGGATAGAAGTCTCTATTCCAGCACCCTGCCGAGACGGGGAATTGCCCCCGGAGCCATCTCCATCGATCTCCACCACCATCTCTATCGCCGTTGCTGATTCCCATGATGAGGAGGGAGTATTCTTCCTCGAGGCTAAGGGTTCTACCGGTAGCTATGTGTTCATCTCTCTCTATGCATGATCATATTGTGATCATGAGCTTTGTAATTAAGTAGATCTACCTTGCTACGCAAGTGCTTTAATAGATCTCTGGCTCTCCCCACGTGTGGGAAAGTGATAGCGTGCACACCATGGTGGCACTTAGGCTAGAGATTACAAATACTTGTTATGCGTTATATTTGGAGTTGGATATCTCTATGAAATTTTGGTGTTTGTTGGAACCATCTAGCGCTCAAGGTGACAGTGCGGGGTTATCTAGATGGGGAATACGAACTTTGAGGTGTGTTGTTATAGTCCTACCATGGATTATAGTGTCCAACCGGAAAGTAGTTCAGAGTAGTATCATGAAGAGAAGATATTTATATGAGAGTGTTCACTAGCGAAAGTATGATCCCTAGGCCTTGTTTCTAAACATTGAAACACCGTTTGCAATTAGATCTATTACATGTTTGCTTGCTTCCATGTTTTTGCCTTTAGTATTTTCCTCCCGCCAAGCTCTTTTTCGGCACCGTTGTCTTATATCCAGACCACTTGTATTTCACTATCTCTTCGCCGAACTAGTGCACCTATACACCTGACAAGTGTATTGGGTGTGTTGGGGACACAATAGACTTCTTGTATCTTGATTGCAGGGTTGCTTGAGAAGGATACCTTTGACCACTTCCTCCCTGAGTTCGATAAACCTTGGGTAATCCACTTAAGGGAAACTTGTTGCTGTTCTACAAACCTCTGCACTTGGAGGCCCAACAACTGTCTACAAGAATAGAAGTGCGTAGACATCAGCAGGCAATGGAGCCACGAGGCAGCTGAACACGCGCATACGTGACCAAGCAACACTGTCTGCCGGTGATCTACATACACGCTGATACGTCTTAAACGTATCTATAATTTTTGATGCTCCATGCTTGTTTTATATCAACTTTCTTATGTTTTGTTTACACTTTGAGGTATTTTCATACAATTTTATGGAACTAACCTATTAACAAGATGCTGCAGTGCCAGTTGCCTGTTTTATGTTGTTTTTGGTTTCAGAAAAGCTAGTAAGGAAATATTCTGAATTGGATGGGACAAAAGCCAAAGTTAATATTTTACCAGAAGGAACACGGAGTCCGAAGGGCAGCCGAATTGGGGCCACGAGGTGGCCACACCTAGGGCTGGAGCGGCCACCCCCTAGGGCATGCCACCCCATGGTGTGGGCCCCTCGGGCCCCCGCCGACCTTGCCCCTTCACCTATAAAAGTACCCCGATGCAGAAACCCTAAGGACCTGATCAAAAATCCACGAAAGAGTCTGTAGCTGCCGCCATCTCCATCCCAATGTCGGAAGGGATCTAAAGCTCTTCCCGAGACCCTGTCGGAGGGGAGAGATCATCCTGGAGGCCTTCTTCATCACCATGCCAACCTCCGGAGTGATGCGTGAGTAGTTTGTCCTTGGACTATGGGTCCATACAGTAGCTAGATGGTTGGTTCTCCTCCTTTGTGCTATCATATTTAGATCTTGTGAGCTCCGTTCATGATCAAGATCATTTATTTGTAATCCTATATGTTGTGTTTGCAGGGATCCGACGGATATTGAGATACTATGTCAGATTGATTATTGATTCTATAATGTCTATGTTATTTGTGATCTTGTATGCTCTCCGTTGCTAGTAGATATCTTGTCCAAGTAGATGCTTGTAACTCCAAGAGGGAGTATTTATGCTCGATAGTAGGTTCATGCCTCTAGTAATCTGGGGAAGTGACAGAAATCTCTAAGGTTGTAGATGTGCTGTTGCTACTAGGGAAAAAACAACAATCCTTTGTCCATAGGGCAATTGTATTGTTTAGTTACACACTTTGCTTAATGCAATTATTTGTTGCTTGCAACTTAATACTGGAAGGAGTTCGGATGATAACCTGAAGGTGGATTATAAGTCATAGATGCAGTTGGATTACGGTCTATGTATTATGTTGTAATGCCCAATCAAATCTCGTAGGAGTCAAGATGTCTAGTATATGCATTATTATGCTTTCTCAATATGTCAATTGTCCCGATGTAATTTGTTCACCCAACATGCTATTTATCTTAAGGAGAAACACCTCTAGTGAACTGTGGACCCCACTCCATTCCTTTACCATTGATATACCATTTAATGTTTACTGTTTACTGTTTACTTTCTGCAAGCAATTACTATCTTCCACACTATATGTTTAATCCTTTGTTTTTAGCAAACCAGTGAGATTGACAACCTCACTGTAAGTTGGGGAAAAGTTATGTGGTTATGTTGTGCAGGATTCCAAGTTTCTAGCAACACCTTAGAGTTGTTTCCTTACTCCTACTGGTTCGATAACCTTGGTTTCATAACTAAGGGAAACTTGCTACTGTGCTCATCATACCTTCCTCTTGGGGTTCCCAACGAGCTCTACATATCTTGAGCCATCACATGCCGGTATGCAGCAAGCAGCAGCTCACAACAGTTCCCCGGTGATCTCCATGCGTTCACCGGTGCCATGCACTAGAGGACAAATAGATATGTCCCGTGAGATCATATATGTTAATAGTTGTGTGCATGTCATGCTACGAGAAGAAACAACCCGGGGCACCTCCATCAGCGATGCGTTTGATTCACGTCCAAGATCGACTCATCCGCTACCTCAAGCACCTGACATCGACCACGGGATGGCGATCTCCCGCACCTAGCATCGACAGGACTAGCATTAAACACAACTTCTGGATAGGATCCAGATAGTCCAGGTTATCTGGCCACGACTACACCGACTGATCTACACTGCATCAAGCCAGAATACATTGACCCAAATCACAATGTCAAGCTGTATGACTACATCACGCTACGAGAACACAAGTATGACATCGACCCCATCGTCGCTACAAGGGACGCCTTCAACCGATGATCAACGCCGACACGCCTACTCCTTAATCGCCGACAACATCATCGCCAAGGTCTACATCAACATGGTATTCATCAACATCTTCGTGGACACACCGCCGCCGCTGCTATACCCCGTCCAGAAGTTGGACATACAACTACGACGCCCTCTGACAGTATAACTGCAAGGCACGACGACGGCATGGCCATGTCCATGACCCCGACGACGGCATGGCCACGTCCACGACCCCGACGACTGCATCAACAAACCGGCATCACAATTGTGATGCCCCTACGATTGCGCATACGGTTCTGGCAAAACCGTGTGTGCTTGGTGGGTTTCTCCGGTCTTGGAAAAACCGGTGGTCTCACTTATGACCGCGTCCAAGAGACGCCCCGACTGTACGTTCATAAGGTGCAAAACGTCCACAACCGCAAATCTGTCAACAACAACAACAACAACAACAACAAAAAGGTGCAATTTTTTGCGCCTCCAGCAATGGCAGCCACACAACATACGACGACTACGACATCGACCACACCCACCTCGACGACGGCTACATCACGATCGGCTACCTCGACATCGACATCAAGAACAACGTCTACAACAACTCAAGAACCTCAGTCAACAGCGTCCCCGTCATCACTTGCATTCATGCCACTCCCGACATGCCTACTCCTTCATCGCCGACACACCATCGCCAAGGTATACATCAACGTGGTCTTCATCAACATCTTCGCCGATACATCGCCACCACCGCTATACCTGTCCGCATGATGGACACACAACTACGACGCCCTCTGATAGTACAACTGCAGGGCACAACGACGACATGGCCGCATCCACGACCCTGACGATGGCATGGCCGCGTCCACGACCCGACGACTGCATCAACAAACCGGCGCCCCTACGACCGCGCATACGATTCTGGCAAAAGCGTGTGTGCTCGATGGGTTCCTTCAGTCCTAACAAAACCGATGGTCTCACTTATGACCGCGTCCAAGAGACGCCCGACGGTACCTCCATAAGGTACAAAACATCCACAACAGCAGCTCCGTCAACAACAACAACAATAAAAAGCGTAATTTTTTGCGCCTCCGGCAATAGCGGCCACACAACATATGGCGACTATGACATCGACCACACCCACCTCGATCACGACTACATCACGATCGGCTACCTCGACATCGACATCAAGAACAACGTCTACAACAACTCAAGAACTCCAGTGAACATCGTCCGTGTCATCACTTGTGTCCACGCCACTCCCGTTGTGACTGCGGGAGGGAAGAGAGGCACCAGAAGGGGACGCAGTCACCGCCCCTAGGTGCCAGCCATGATCATATCTACACAGGTGATGATGACAAGGAGGTGAAGACGACGGAAGCGCAAGACTTCAAATCCAGTCGCAAGCGTCCGCTTTACTCCCGCTCCGACTGAGGGGGGATGTTAGAATACGGATACATATACGTATATGAGATAGACTAGGACTCTAAGATCATCTTGTACTCCAAGTCTACCTACCCATTGTAACTCTATATATACCCTCCACGAGGGTCAAATCAATACACACCGAAATATTAGGGATTCAATATTTTACACAACTGTAACCTACTAATGTGTACACTCCAAAGAGGCATCACAGTAGTAGGCTCATAGCAATAAACTACTAGTAATAGCACATCTAGGAGCTGACCAGTTATTAGTACCACAACTATTAAGATTTTCCCTAGAACTTATGTAGAGGTAAGCATCATTGCAGTACTTCCATAAGGAATGATCGCGATCATAAGTGGACAAGTGTAGTAAGAGAATATGATTAGGAAAAGCATGGTATCAACTACAATAATCTGGACATGATAATAGTACACAAATCCAACGATAACCAATTTGTCAAACCATTCCAAATGTAGTCTATCATCTTCCTAGATATCATTAACCAGGAATCATCTATATGTAGATTCCTGTCATATATCAAAGACAAGTACATCTTAGCAAACTATGTTTTGCTAAACCATCTACTCATATAAGAATTCTATTCTTATTGAACTATTTAGAATACATATTAAATCTGCTCAGTGTTAAGCAATAAACCATATAAACACAATGTCCAACAACCAGGACACATGTTATTAGCTTGGACAAGATCAACATATCTCACAGAATCATAATTATGATAAAACTTCTAAAAACAGAACCCCATTCCAGTTTAATTCTCACAAGGCATGGATTATGGTAGATGTCACCACTATTGCACCAGTAGATGAGTTTAATTCTCAGAAGGCATGAATTAATTGGGTTATCTTGTTATACATGAGAAGCAAATCATGAAAGAAGGTAGTTGATGTGACATATTGTTGTCCAGAGAATCTTAGCGTCACATTGTAGAAAAGCTTGAAGACTGAAATCGATTTCTGAGCTTCCAGCCAGTCTTCCATGGTGGGGGCACCACCAACTTGGTGTATAGTATTTGCATTCGTCGCCTAATCTTTTGAAAGCTTTTTCAAACGGAATTGTATCATTGAGCATGAGATACATGTAATTCCATCTTATATCGATATCTAGTGAAAAGAGACTCTTCTCTACAATCTTCTCCTTCGTTACACATTTCATAAATATCCTTAACCTTCCTAGGGATGATTTCGCAAATAACAAGGCAGTTCTAATTTTTGCAACTGATGGGTTACTACCTTCCCAACCCTTCTTCACAACTACTCCCTCCGTTTAGAAATATAAGACATTTTAGCTTTATGAAATGAATGTATCTAGATGCCTTTTAAGTATAGGTTTACTCCGAACCTCTACAAACCTGTACACTAAAAGACGTCTAGATACATTCGATTTACAAAGCTAAAACGTGTTATATTTCTGAACGGAGGGAGTAATTTCACAATGTGCGCACAACCCCTCAGATGCCTTTTAAGTATAGGTTCACTTCGAACCTCTACGAACCCTAAAAGACGTCTAGATACATTCGATTTACAAATTCTGAATAGAGGGGGTAATTTCACAATGTGCGCACAACCCCTCACATGCATGAATTCATTGTTGGATACTGTTGAGGTCCAATGTTTGGTGACAGTTTTTAGATACTAAACAGCGGTATTATTTGAGGTTGCATTATCAATGGTCAGGGTAAAAACTTGCCCCAATGTCCCACTCGAGAAGGCATGCTTCTACCATTCTGCCAACAGTATCACCAGCATGATCAGGTATAAAACAGAAGTTCAAAACTTTTCTTTCAAGTTCCCACCGATTATTGATCCCTTTGCTGCAACACTTGGATCGATTCAGACTCGGGTAGAACTGCATCAAAGGAGGCCAAAAAAAACAATACTAGGTAGTTTCAGTCTTGCAGAAAAGACCAGCTACTGAAGCAGGGGGCCGATCACGCGTACGTACGTAGAAGCATGACACAGTGACTTGAACCCGGGTCTCTCGGGTGAGAGCCGAGTATCCTAACCACCTAGACTACGACGGATATGTGTAAATTTTTGTACTGTACATCTTTTGATTGTACGTAGACGAACCATCTCGCATGAGCTGGACAGCACAGGCTACACATCTTCAAAATTCAGATAAAACGTACCGTGGGAAACCAAAGCAGCCTGTGTTGTCTTTGTCCTGACATAGTTCCGGCGATCAGGCTTCCTACCCAGTCCCCACGTTGAGCACAGGTACAGCATATGCTGGTACGCAATCGATCAACGCTCTCTGGGAATCATCGACCATCAGTGTTACAGCTACAGAAACACGTAAATGTTACTCGTATATACGTAGTTTACATCACAAAATAATCAGCAGCTCACTAGGCATCCAGTTTAACTTACAAGACTTACTTTCACCGAGCACTCATAAAGCAATCTCAAAGTCAGGGAAACTGTCTGTTACTAACACCACATCCTGCAGCCATAGCACTACTGAGGAAACGAACCTGATTCCGGTCCAGGCAACAAACTGTTCTTCCCAATATCAGGTCAACTTCATTCCAATACAAAATGACACGAAGTCAGGTGCATGTTCGAAGAGAAAAAAAAAAGGTAACCGCCGTCGCTCAGCAAGTCCTAGATGTCCCAACAATGTTTTGCGATGATATTCAGTTCCTTCAGCCCAATTCAACTTCTGGATAAACAATGAGCATATAAGAGAAGGAGCTTACATATGGTAGCGCATTATCAAATGATCATTTATCAACCTTATTGCACATACTACTTAAAAATATTTTACTTACTTCAACACGATGAACCATTTTGAGACATGGGAAGTACGTTCCCTTTTTGACTGTTTCAGGCACAAAGTTGTCTCAAACAGCCATGTTGTCCAGTTGCCATGATGGTTCACAAACTGGTTATCAGATCACAAAACATCCAATTTGCTCAAGTTTTAGCTTAAAAGCATTTGCTTCCATCAAGAGCTACATGTCAGTCACAAAAGAAGCAAGTAAACTAACCCATTACTAACAGCATCCCGAAGCCCCTAACACTACTGAAGAAATAAATGAAACTTCAGTAATCCAACTCAGGGTGACAAACTGTTCTTTCCTAAATCTGGTAGGGAGGTCCAAACAGTCATCAGTCAGCACGTATGTAAAGGACCTTTAGCCTGTAGACCGTTGTTCTCAACTGCTTGGGCCTCTCATCCGGCATGTAGACCGTTGTTCTCAACTGTTTGGGCCTCGGCCCGCCAGGTTTCCAACGGTGCGTCATCCCTTGTTGCCGCCATAAAAAACTCCTGTCTCGCGCTTAAATTCTGGCGCAAATCTCTGCTTCCGCTGAACTCCCAAGAAATCGACCGCAACATTTTCATCAACATTATTGACCACATTGAAGAGATTAGAAATCTTTCTCCCCCGAGCTTAAACTCAGGAAAATAATTATCTCTATCCTTCAACAGGCTACTAGAGCCAAAGTTGATTCCTATAAACAAAGAAGTAAAATTCATGTTGCAGTTGAAATAGATGAAAATACTAAATACTTTCACGCTTGTGCATCCAATCGCATGCGATGTAACAAAATTTTCGTTTTGGTCACCAATGGACCGAATTCTTCTCCCACGATCAAGAAATGATCATCTTCACTGACTTCTACGCTCGCCTCTTTCGAACTACTCCGCATACCTCCTGGAATTTCTCTCTCCAAACAATCTACCCGAGCCCTATTCCTCAGCTCCTTCACTTACATGCCCCTTTTTATGACCAAGAAATCTTCGATGCCTTCCATGACATGAACCTCTCTGCTAGCCTAGGACCTGACGGCTTCGGCCCTGGGTTCTATAGGAATATGTGGAATATGTGGAACACGATTAAATCATCTATCCCTTCCCTGTTTGATGACTTCTACGACCATCGCACTAACACTGGTTCCGTCAACCGTGCTTACGTTGTACTTCTTCCCAAGACCGAATATGCTCGCACGGCTGATGCTTTCCGCCCCATATCCTTACATAACTGCCCTATAAAAGGCGTTGCCAAAGTTCTCACTAACAAACTCAAACCCCTCATGCCACTCCCCGTTGGCCAGGACCAATCGAGCTTCATCTCTAGGCGTTGAATATCTGATAACTTCATTTACGCCGCTAACCTTCTCAACTGCTGCCACAAATCCAAATTCCCCATGATCGTCATCAAGCCCGACTTAAAAAACGCTTTCGATTCTGTGAAATGGGACTCCCTCCTTACCATCCTCGAACACAGGGGTTTCCCGCCCAAATTCTGTCAATGGATTAGAGACATCCTAACTTCTGGTAAAAGTGACATCTGTCTAAATGGCATCTCTGGACCTTGGATCAATGACAAAAAGGGCCAGGGAGACCCCCTCTCCCCTTTTTATTCAACATTGTTGCTGACGTTCTTTCAAAACTCATTTCGCATGCATGCTCCCTCGGTCTCTTTGCCCACCCCATCGTCCCCGTGCTTCCGTGTCTGGTCCACCAATATGCCGACGATACTTTGATCCTTGCTCACGGAACCCCTCGCTGTTGCTACACAACTTCGAACTATTCTTGATGACTTCGCTGCCGAAACCGACGCAGACTCCATGGCTAACCTCGGTATGTCCTGCCATAGCTATAGATGGCTCCTTACCGAGCCATTAGCTACTGCCTTTCCGGCCATATTTTTGCATCACCTTAAACCACAAGCTTTAGTTTCAACGGTTCTGCAGACCGGGTTCGATTCTAACCTCTGTAACAAGCTAACCTCGGCCGCTGCTAGAGAGCCCTTGTCTCTTCGTGTCTTGTTGCAGGATGTTTAGCTGTCGGATGAGGCGGACCAACGGACAATGCTAGATGGCTCAAGCTTTTCCACCAAAAGCGTGCACGTTGCCCTCTCAACTCAGCTTCGAAACCAACACATGGTCCATGTAGAAGGCGAAGATTTTTGGTTGGCTTCTCTCCATGAACAGACTAAATACGAGCGAAAATCTACGCAACAAAATGATTGTTAGCTCGCCGATCTTCCCAAGGTGTGACCATCCAATGGAGACAAAGGGACCATCTTTTCTTCTTGTGCCCTCATGCGCAAGAGATTTGGAATAAGATCAACATCCAACCATCCTATTAAGCCTTCTATGACATATGTACTACATCGACTCATGTTGGGCTTCACGCACCTGTGGCCTTCTATCGTCCTTGTAATACGTCGGAAGATTTGGGATGACCATATAGCGTAGCCGAAAAATATTCGGTTAGAACTGCAAAAATCTTAGATACAACCCACATGCAACTCATAGGACGTAGGGATCAAAATGCAAATCTGATGGCCATGAAGGTGAATGAGCTCAGCTTAACTCCGAGAATTAGCGAAACCAGAAAAGTAATATGGGCTCCAATATAGTTTGTGATTGAATCATGTGTTCATTACTGGTAGAGTTAATTTCTTTTCAACCAACTAGTAAGCGTGCACGTGCAACACACGCCTAATAATCTAAATAAAACATTTATTTTGTTTCACAAAAAAACAGTTATTTTGGATCTTATTTCCTTTTAGCGAAGATCAACATTAATATGGATCAGAGGGAGAAGAAAAAGAACTCTAGACTCATCAATCGATATTGTATGTAATTTTTTTTGCTGCTCCTACCACAGGAAAATAAAAGGGTACCAAGAAATTTCACACATGACTATTCCCTCTGATCCAAATTAGTTGACTTGGTTTTATCTAGATTCGAATGTATCAAGCAAAAAACAAGTCTAGATACATTCGAATCTAAACAAACCAGAAACTAATTTGGCTTGGAGAGAGTAACATAATATGCTTTCTTTGCAAATCTCTAATAGAATCTGCTTACTTTTTTCGATCGTTATTGTTACTCCTCTGCACATTACCTGAGAGGTTGACCACAAAAACAAATGAGAAGTGAGACTGCAAAAATGCGTACGTGGCCACCTTCCTGGTCGCACGGCCTCGCTCTCATACATGACCCCAAAAAACCTCACTCATCCCATCCACTTCCTCCCTTCGTCTCCCTCACCTCTGGCGATCGGATTGCCGCTCCCCCACCGCCGAAGACCGCCCTTCCCACCGCTGGCGTCGACCGTCGGTGCGGCCTGCCATCTCGTGCTGCTGCAGTTCTAGCGTGACCCCACCTCCACCCGTGCATGCGCGCCCTTGTTCCATCCCGAGGTCTCATGCCCCGCGTTCGCCTCCTCCCTCTCCTGCCTTTGGGCGCCGAACGATCACATTGCCTTGCCCTCGTCCAGGACACCAGTTGCCCCAGTGGGAGGCGCCAATGGAGGTGGAGGGGCAGGCATCGTCTCCATCAGGTCCGCGGTCACGGCCACCGCCACCGGCGTTCGATGGCTCTGTGTACAGTCTTGTTGTCACAACCTCGCCTCAGGCGCTGCTCTTCGGTACGACTGACCCAACTCCTCCTCCTCTGAAGTCTAATCCCCTACTCCCTCCCTAGCTCCCCAACTCCGATGGCCATCGGCGCTTCCCATCTCTTGCTCCCGTCTACTAAAGCTTACATACAGGTAATTCCATTGACTTAAATCAATCATGGATCACTCCTGATGCTCTAGCATGTTTCGATTTATGTTTAGTGCGCTATCTATTCTGCTTGGCTTGTTCGGATGTGTGGAATATTCAGATGGGTTTCTGAACCTATTGCTAATCTTCCAACAACCATGAAACGATGTTGCTGTTATGCATAACCCATTTTCATTCTTGTTTAGGTGATTTTAATGAATAACTAAAGTTCTAGGGGGGCATGTGAGCATCATAGTTTTTTGCCTGTAATACATCATTAAACCATAGTTTGTAGTGGCCATTTGATTCGAATTACATATGTTGACGCCCAAGCAATTATGCTCCTTTAGTATTGCTGCAGACTTGCTTTCATGTGTGTACCATGACCCATCCCCAAAGTCAGATGCTATATACTGGCCAATAAAGCAAAATTAAGAGTTATTCAATAGTTTGTGTGTAGCACTGAAGAAATCTTATATACATGGCATTACGTGCTTTATTTTTCTTGAAGGCAATCATAGCTTATGGGGATTCACAACTGAGCAACAAAATTGGTTTGTAGTTGAGCCAGATGAGTCGTGCCGCCGGATTAAGGTAGTATAAACTTTATCCAAGTTTCAAAGCAATAGAGCATGGAAGTTGTGTGTATACATACCATAGCTTTAGTGTTTTTTCATGAATGCATGTATTTCAGTGGTGGAAGATAACAAAGAAAGTATCCACTGAAAGCATATTTAGTCTTTTTAAAAGCATAATGGCTAGATATGTGGTTCCGCAACATCAGACTTTGGTCTTTCTGGTTGTGAGAATCAACATAAATAGTAATATGGAAATACCAATATGTAGCATAAGTTTCTCTTCTGCACCTGGTTGCCATTCCTCTATGAATTTCTATACTTTTTCATACATTTGACCCTATTTATAGTTATTAGAGATTGATGTCATTAACTCATCTGGTTTATTCAAATATATGGTGGATGTATAAACTAAAGGTAAGTGACTGCCTTTTTATTCTGGTCAATGACTTAACCTCTATTTGCTTGTTCCACTCTTAATTGAGGTGTGAAGCAAAGATTGTTACCTTTTTTATTCTGGTGGATGACTTAATTAAACAGACTATTTGCCGTAATCTAGCCCCGATCGGGGGCTTTCCATTATATACGTATAAGTGAATACAGGAGCAGTTACACGGAACGATCGGATCCTATACTTACGGGATCACGTATCGATCAGGAGAAATACAAGATAAATACTATTGACTAGCTACCAACTTAATACCTCCCCTCAATCTAAACCATCATTAACGAGGTTGAGATTGGCGCGAAATCTGCGAAGCAGCTGTTGACTAGCTGGCTTGGTGAAAATGTCGGCTAGCTGATCTCCTGTAGCGATGTATCGAACATCGAGAGCTCCCAAAGCAACTTTCTCACGCACAAAGTGAAAATCGACCTCTATATGCTTTGTGCGTGCATGAAACACAGGGTTGGCTGATAAATAGGTGGCTCCAAGATTATCACACCATAACACGGGCGGCCTGGGCTGAAATACTCCAAGCTCCTTTAGAACAGACTGAATCCACATTGCCTCAGCTGTGCCATTTGCAAGTGCCTTGTACTCGGCCTCAGTACTTGATCTAGAAACTGTGGGCTGTTTTCGAGAACTCCATGATATAAGGTTTGGCCCAAGGAAAATAGCAAAACCTCCTGTAGACCGTCGATCATCAGAGCATCCTGCCCAATCAGCATCAGTATAAATATTCAGACTAGCAGATGGTCCTTTCTGAATTTGTAACCCTGTAGATATTGTCCCTTGTACATATCTGAGAATTCGCTTGACCGCCTCATAATGCACCGATGTGGGCTGTGACAAGTATTGACACACCTTGTTTACAGCGAAAGACAAATCCGGTCTGGTCAGCGTCAAGTATTGGAGTCCTCCAACCAAACTCCTATACCGAAAAGCATCACCACTATCCAGCTTGTCACCATCATCTCGGGATAGCCTATCTGTGGTGGACATGGGCGTTGAAACAGCCCTGCAATTCTCCATGCCTGCACGTTGCAGAAGATCAAGTGCATACTTATGTTGTGTAAGAATCATCTCCCCGGAATTGTAGGCTGCCTCAATGCCCAGAAAATACTCCAAGCGACCAAGATCCTTAATAGGAAAAGTACTAGAGAGATTCTGAACCAGACGATCAACTGCAGCTGCAGACGACCCAGCAAGAACAATGTCATCCACATAGACCAGCATAAAAATGGTAACATCGGCATGATCAAAAATAAAGAGAGAGGTGTCCGCCTTGCTAGAGATGAAACCAAGCTGATGAAGCTTATTACTCAAACGAGCATACCAGGCGCGAGGAGACTGCTTCAAGCCATAGAGAGATCGTTGTAACTTGCACACATGATGTGGAAACTGGGAATCCTCAAATCCAGGGGGTTGTTGCATAAAAACTGTTTCTTCAAGAAAACCGTGGAGAAAAGCATTACTGACATCAATTTGTCGAAGGCTCCAACCACGCGAAACAGCAAGAGAAAGGACCAATCGAACAGTCACTGGCTTCACAACTGGGCTGAATGTGTCATGATAATCAATACCATGCTGCTGGGTGAACCCACGAGCGACCAGACGAGCCTTATATTTATCCACTGTTCCATCAGGATGAAACTTGGTTTTGAAGATCCACTTGCTCCCAACAATATTAGTGTCACGGGGACGAGGAACCAAAGTCCAGGTATGATTGTGCTTTAGTGCCGCAAATTCATCCTCCATCGCATTCCGCCATGCAGGATCTAAGAGTGCTGAGCGATGTGACTCCGGTGTAGCAAATAGGGCACGCCGGCGATACGGATTGTACCGAACAGTCCCGTCCGTAAACTGACGGGGACGGTGCACGTCATTCTGGCGTCGGGTGACCATCTGGCGTGGTGGAGTCGCGGTTGGAGACGGAGGCGTAGACACTGAAGGCGCAGCTGGCGAGTCCGAGGAGGAGGCAGCTGGCTCTGACGGGCCGGTCTCCAAAGGCATCCCAACGGCAGGGGATCGAGGCACCGAGAGCGGGTCAGCCAAAGCGGAAGCGGACCTTGGCATCGGTGAGGCCAGCTGCTCGGTGTCCGTCCTAGCTGAGTCCGCGTCCACGTCCGGGCTGGACAACGCGGCATCGGGATCCTCCCCATGCATACACGGCGAGTCCGGCACGTCCAGCTGCGCTCGGCATGGGACGTCGATCGATGGGAGCAATGAGTTGCTTGGCGCCGTAGGGACCTGCACAGCACCACATGGAGACAAACCAAGTGCATCAACAGGTAACATGGTAGTGTCATATTTACGCAAGTTGACATCTTGAATAGCTGGTGCGTGTGCAGGAAAGGACACAGGGTGTAATTGCGAAACATCGACCACGACTCCGGGTGTGGCGAACGGAAACACGCGTTCATCAAAAATGACGTCGCGCGAGATATATACGCCCTGTAGAACGATCTAAGCATTTATAGCCCTTATGTATGGGACTATACCCCAGAAAAACACACATTTTGGAGCGGAACTCTAGTTTACGTGAATTATACTTACGTAGACTAGGCCAACAGGCACATCCAAAGGTTCGAAGGAACGAATAATTTGAGGGTTGATGGAGCAGTTTATCTACGGGTGTGGTGTTTTGAAGGACAGGTGTGGGCATCCGATTAATGAGATAACACGCGGTGAGAAACGCCTCATCCCAAAAGCGAAGTGGAAGTGAGGAGTGGGCGAGTAGGGCTAAACCCGTCTCGACAAGATGGCGATGCTTTCGTTCAGCTATCCCGTTCTGCTGCGATGTGTGAGGACAAGACACGCGATGAGAAATGCCGGTGCGCTGAAAATATTTATGGAGTCGATGATACTCACCGCCCCAATCAGACTGCACAGTGCGGATTTTAGTGTCAAGGGAGCGCTCAACATGACGCTGAAAAATATAGAAGATGTCCTCAACATCTGACTTATGTTTAAGCAAATAAATCCAACAATAACGACTGTAGTCGTCAATAAAACTCACATAGAATTTATAACCTCCGGAGGAGGGCAAAGCCGGTCCCCAGACATCGGTATGAATAAGTTCTAGCGGAGCTGTAGACACACGAGAAGAATTATTATAGGGTAATTGGTGGCTCTTAGCTCGCTGACATGCATCACACACAGATGGAACTGAGTTTGGGGAACACAAAAGATTATTATGCTTAACAACGTTTTGCACTACATTATTTGGTGGATGACCGAGACGCTGATGCCATTGGTGAGGTGAAAGCTTGACACTCGAGGATGCATGGTATGGCGTGGAGGAGAATGCCCTGTCGACAGGAATTGGGTAGAGACCACCACAACTTCTACCTTGAAGAATGATTTTCTTCGTGACCTTGTCCTTAACACAGAAAAAGGAACGATGAAACTCGACAAAGACAGGATTGTCGGAAACAAGTTTATGAATGGAAAGTAAATTTTTGCTAATATCTGGAACATGAAGGATGTTTCTCAAACGAAGAGAATTCATCGGACCAGCTATACGAGAATGACCAACATGCGAAATAGACAAACCTGCACCGTTGGCGACTTGAACTTGGTCCTTGCCGTGGTAGCGCTCTTGAACACTCAGCCGCGACATGTCGTTGGTGAAGTGCTCGGTAGCGCCACTATCCATGATCCAATGTGGCGGCTGATCATCATGGCCTTGTGAGCTAGCCGAATTGGCGGAGCGTTGATCATCCGCCTGGAACCCCTGGTTGAAGCGGTTCCTGCAAGCCAAGGCCTCATAGCCCCAGTTTTTGCATATCTGGCACTGAGGGCGCCACTTGCGGTTTCCACCGCCATTGCTCCTTCCACGGGAGCCGCCACGTCCACCTTGGTGATGGCCACCACCTTGATAGCCGCCGCCCTGGTAGCCACCTCCATGGCCGTGGTAGGGCTGCCCGCCGCCTTAACGTCCTCCGGAGCGCCCTCCAGAGTTGTCGGCGGCTTGCCCACCGCTGCGGCTGTAATCGCCACCGCCACGACGTGCAGCAACGTTTGCTGAAGATGAGAAGTCTCCCGCCTCGGCGTTCTGCGTCTGCATAGCCTCACATGAAAGGAGCATGGCATAAAAATCAGTGAGACTAAGACTAACGGTGGTGGAGTTATTGAGGACGGTGAGCGAGGCTTGGAGTGCCTCGAACTGGGAGCCGAGCCTAGCGACTATGTAGTCGATCGGTTCGTCGTCGGGAAGCGGTGTCCCGACGGTGGCCATGGCGTCCGCAAAGCCTTTCATCTGGTGGAAGTAGGCCGCAGCGGTCAAGTCCTTCTTCTTCGTCGACGCCAGTTGTCGCCGAATCTGGCGCACACCCGCCCGTCCTTGGGCGGCAAACATGCCGGTGAGTGTTGCCCACACGGACGCCGACGTGTTCTTCCCGACCATCTGGCCGAGGATGTCTTCCGTCATTGATCCGAGGAGTACGCTGAGCACCCGCTGATCTGTGGACCACCAGATCGCATAGGCGGAGTTAGGGACGGCGGCGGCAGCATTGCCTGTCCCCTCCTTGACGGTTTTCGGCGGGGCAGCGCAGCTACCGTCGAGGTAGCCGAAGTAGCCAGCTCCGGCAATACTCGGAACCACCTGAGTCTTCCAGAGGAGAAAATTGGTGCGGTCGAGGCGCACAGTGATGATGGAGGAATTAATGGGGGCGAAGGTGGAGGCCGTTGCCGGGGAAGAGAGGGCCGGTGCGACTTGGGAGATCTGGAGACTCTCGGTGGCCATGGCGGCGCGCACGAGGAACCCTTGGAACGAGGTCCTCGCTCTGATACCAAATTAAACAGACTATTTGCCGTAATCTAGCCCCGATCGGGGGCTTTCCATTATATACGTATAAGTGAATACAGGAGCAGTTACACGGAACGATCGGATCCTATACTTACGGGATCACGTATCGATCAGGAGAAATACAAGATAAATACTATTGACTAGCTACCAACTTAATAGACTTGACCTCTATTTGCTTAGTCCACATATAAGAAAATGCAATAGGCTTAGTTTCTATTCATATAAGAGAAAGCATAATGGCTAGAATTGAGTCACCCATTTGCAATGTTTGTGGTTGTAAAGGATTTTTTCTTGTTTGTTTTTCTGAACTAAAATAAAAGCAGCAATATTGCTTAGTAAAAAGGCATCAATATTGTTTAGTAAAACGGTGTTGCTGATAATTACCCAAGGGGTGGGTGTTGCTTATATCCTGAAATGGGGAGCGTGGCCCCGACCGATTGGGAGCTGACATACCTTATGAATATCATGTCATTAATTGTAAAAGAACCTAGAAAAGAAATAACAGAAGTTCTCTAAGTGTGCTATAAATAAATATGTAGCTTCTAAACGCCACCTTAGGTGTAGCTTGTAAAGTGAATTGAAAGGCCTACACCCCATTCAGCAGGATATAAAGATATTTTTGTGTTAATGATCTGGCAGGACACCCTGCAGGCTTGTCCATTCAGCATGTCTGATTTGAGCTATTCTGATCTTATATGTAAATATGTAGAACCCTCTTGTCATGTTTCTTTCTGAAATTTTTCTGAACCCATGTCTGTCTACATCTTCCTTGTTTCATGGTTGAAGGATGTTCTCGGTAGTAAGAAGGCAAGGTAATTATGTAAATGTAGATTGGAAGACAAATGGAAGTTATGTTCAATTCCCTTATTTTCTTTTTTACTGTTCCTTACATTTGTAAACTGCTTTCTTTCAATGGCGTCGTTGGTAGCATGAAGCACGACAAAAATTAAACGACAGTAGCAAAGTTATATACAAAGGTGTATCCTATTCAGACCAGCCGGGTCATGCGAACATGTTTGAAAATTATGGAAGTCACGTTATTGTGAATAATATTATATGATAGGATACAATCCTTCCTTATTTTGAACATGCATGGTTGTCTCCCTTATTCACAATTATCATTATTCAAAAATGTACTACTCGTACTTTAATTAGAAGACATCACTGATCAAAACCTGTGCTTGTTCATTTAGGTTTTTGTGCGTACCAGTTGTGATGACGACGACAGCGAGGGTGCCATCGAAGAAGGTGTCGAGGGCAGCGGCTAGGGAGCCCTCCATGAGGCGCTCTAGGAAGGTGGCGATGCCAACGGTGAGGGTGTCTCCCTCGTCCGCTAGGCGATGATGGAGAACAGGAGGGTGCCGTCGAAGGAGTCGAGGGTGGAGGCTAGGGTGCCGTCCGTCAAGCGATCCAGGAAGATGGTGACGGCGAAGTGAGGATGGCGTCGAAGAAGGCACTTAGGGCAGTACTACGACCCCTTTCGTCGAGTTCCAGTCAGAATAGGAGGGTGTCGTCGAAGGAATCGAAGGCGCCGTCCGTCAAGCGATCCAGGAAGACGGTGATGACGGAGTGAGGGTGGTGTCAAAGAAGGCACTTAGGGCAGCAACTACGTTCCCTTCCGTTGAGTTCCAGTTAGGCGGCGATGGCGTCGTCTGTGGGTAGCGATCGTGGGTGGCGATGGTCCCTGGATATCAGGCGCGGTAATGGGGCGTGATCAGTTTTTTTTGTAAAGGTAGCGATACGTGGGGCAGACTTTCCGTCCGGCAGCGCGCAGTTGTCCGTCATAATTAATCGCTAAGTGCACCAAAGAGGATCTGTAGGCTAACATGAGTCGTTAGATTAGATTAAGTGTACCTATCGGATGCTTGTGGGATGTGTACATACGGTTGATGGGGGTGTCTCTAGGAAGGAAAGTTCTTGTTTTTGCCTTTATAAGTAGTAGAGATGTATAAGAAGGTTGACCACGCTTGCCAGCTTGCCGTGTCATATATACAGAGCTAATCTCTTGGTCAATTGAGCCTTTGTGACGAATTCTCTGCGCACGGGCCTGAAATTGCTACCAAACGGTGCACGTAACAGCAGATGCAACTGCACGGGAGCCATTTAACATTGAAACTGATCATCATCTCCGGTAGCACTACGGAGTACTACTATTCAACTAATCTAGATGCAGATCATTCTTTGACTGGTATATCTCTCTCCCAAGAAAGTTTTCCAAGTCCAAATACGACGTCTAGCCAGTACCTATCTAGTCACTACGCGGTTATCTATTTACTCGAGCGAGCCATATCACCATCTATATATCGTGCTGCATGCATGCATGCGTGGACATTGGACAAGAAGAGAAAGACGACCGTGTGGAAATTTCGAAACAGAACAACTCAGAGGCATAAGTTCTCGTGAAAAAGGAACTCACAACAAGAAGAGAAGGCAGCCAAACAGATTGACAATTCTGAAGGTGACTTGTTGCCTGCTGGCTTTTCCAGGTCTTCCACATTGACCAGTGAGGCAGGCCGCAGGCAGACAATAACCGTATTCTACAATTATAGGTGAGTATAAATAAATAAATCTACACAGCGTCATTATTTCCATCTCATCATCGACATCTCATTCAATCAGGCTTCAAGCAATCTCAAGTTGCTGCAGGGCCATGGCATCCAAAACCACCACCTCCTCGTGGCTGAAGGAAGCGCTGCTTCTCCTCGCGCGAATCCCAAATCTCCTCTCTCCCTACCTGCTCCACATGGTCATCATCCTCATGCCTGTGGTCAACCGCGTCTACGTGAACCCGCTCACCGCCGAGTTGTCCCGCCATCTCGGCCAGATGGAGGAGCACACCGACCCCTCGAGCGCTGAGTACGCTAGGCTCCTAGAGGAGACGCAACGTGACGCCAGGAGCCTCCTCCTCGTCTCCATCGCCGACGCCCTCTTCACGCTCACGCTCGCCTTCATCGCCCGCTGCTTCGCGGCATCCAGCTCCCCCATGTCCGGCGACCGCTACTCGCTCGCCGAGCTCCTCCGCGAGCTGACCAAGTGGCGCAACCTGAAAGCCTCTCTCGTCGCCACCGCCGTGCTCCAGCTCGCGTCCGTCGCGCTCCTGGGCGGTGATGTCGCCACCGTGGTGCGCGACTTCGACTCCGGGCTGCTCTCCGTGCCAGGGTTCCCCTTCCTCACCGCCTCCCTACCCTTCCTCTACATGGGCGTCGTCGCCCTCGTGAGCGCCGCCGACAAGAGGAAGGAGTTAGCTGTGCTGGTGCTGGCCACGCTCCTCTGGCTGGCCCTTCTGATTCCGGTGTGCGAGGTTGCGGCCTTGTATCTGTACACGGAGAAGGTCATGCGGTTGGGGATGTCCCTCCTCTCCGTCTATGATATTCTACAGGTTGTGCAGAACCTTCTCTACTTGTTGGCGGCCAACGTATACCACGGCTACTACAAGGCCCGAGCCATGGAAGACAGCAAGGACACGGTGGTGGCTTGTGATGGGGGGAATTATAAGACGAGTAACTTACTCCCTCTGACCCAAATTAGTTGATCTAGATTAGTACTAGATTCGATTGTATCTTGACATGATTTATTATGAGATACATTCGTATCTTGATGAATTTGAGTCAACTAATTTGGATCGGATGGAGTACAATAAACCGAAATGTAATCAAAATACCTTAGCCTGATTTGAAGATCTTTGTTCAACTGGTCAGCATGAACCAAGTATAGATTTTTATTTCTCTTATCTATCAAATCAGATTAACCTTGAAATATGTTCAAAGATGTCAATCTGGAAGAAAAAAACACAAGTTGTTGAATGTAGGAGGCAGATAGTTCCACTACTAATTCATTTACATTTTTTCGTTTGTGCAAGCAAGTCTTCTTGAATGGTTTTTCTTTTTTAGAAAAAAAGCACTAATTTGGAAAACATATGGTTAAAGATATCAATTTGGAAAATGCAGTAAATTGTTTAGGGTAGGTGGCTAATAGTTCCACTAATTTATTTTCGACTTTCGTCTCGGTGTCCCCCCCTCCCACCCCACCCCTCCCCTCTCAAACTGAAAATATAAAGACACTCAGAATTGGCCGATACCTCTTAATACCCTCCAAACCGAAGGGGTCCTAGACTCCTGGTCATCCTTGTGTTTTCAGTTTTTTAAGTTTGGAAGAATGTGTAGACACATGCTCGAGCAAATCCTTCTTGATGTGGATACTCCTCTCACTTAATTCACATGTGATTCGACGTGGTGCATAATGTGCTCGGCCCTCAAACTGTGGAAATGTATAAGGTATATACCAGGTATACTATTTGGATACCTGTGTAAACTATCGATGCGCTCACTTTGATGTTGCTAAATTTTACGGAGTTGATGTCCAATATGGTGAGCGTAAACTCGCTATAACAAAGAAGAACCCTATCGAGAGAGGCATTATAGAGTGTACTTTGATTGATTTTTTTTAAAATAAGCGCTTTATTACTTATTAAATTAATGATTACATTCGGCCTCTATAAAACTAGGATACACACAGCCGATCAACCACAAAAGTAAACAAAGGTACTAGGCCAACATTATAACAAACACAGTTCTAGTAAAAGTCCTAGAGCTATGGAGGATCAGTCCGTAGATTACGCGGCAATCCATGTCAGGAGAAAATATCACTCGTCGTATCCTCCAATCGTGTACATCCCTCCGCAAACAAGTCTCGAAACTCCACTAGTTGTGGAGTAGTCCATTAGCGGAGAGTGGCCGTGGCCCACCTGCAAGTTGAAAACAATTTGTTATTAAAAATCTTGTCATTTCTACAATAATGGCAAACGCTCCCGCACTAAACAAAAGTCAGGTATTTATCATCAATCCCATGCAACCAGTTACCAAGTACATTGACAACCGAACACAGAGGAGATAAAACAGAGGCTACTTAGATGATTGACTATATAGAACGAGTGAATTTACAATGGAAGAATAAATGCTGAATTGTCTCCTCATGGTGATAAAAATGCATTGGGTACTATCATACCAATTCTTCTTTAAAAAATTATATTTTGTAAGAATAACCCCCTTACAAAGATACCTGCAAATATCTTTGTTTTTAAAGGTATCTTTTGAAGGAGATATGCCCTAGAGGCAAATAATAAATAGGTTTTTATTGTCATATCTCAATTAGTTCATAATAGTTTCATACTGTGCTATAATTGTATTAATACGAAACGTTAATACACGTGTGGTATGTAAACAAACCGTGTCTCTAGTTACCTCTAGCGAACTAGTTTATTGGTCATGAGGATGATCTAGGGTTTCAAGATCATGAGCATTTATGCCAATTGACAATGAGGTCACATCATTAGTTAAATGATGTGATAGACAAACAACCCAACCAGTTGTATCTTAATGAGATCTAGTTACAAAGTTCACTATTAATGATAAAACTAAGAAAACCTCGCGACCTGTCCTTAGACTGTGAGTAATGCAAATCACCGTTCTGGAGGGAGCTTAGATGGTTATCAAGTATCACTCTGTGACTAGGTGATCGAAAAGGTGCTACTCAGGTTTCCCAAAAGAGCGCGTAGAGAAGTACATATCAAGACCAGGATTTGCCAATCCATGTAACGGATAGATACATATGTGGCCATATCGGTGACGTTGCATTAACGAAGCTTGCAAGCGTGTGACTGGGTCACAGAATGCAACGACACGGAAACGAGAAAACAAGTTCATCGGTAACGGGATCGAAAGAAGGCATGGAGATACCGTAGATCAAATCTCGGGTGAACTAGGTATCAAGTGGCAAACGGAATGGGAAACAACTGTTTACGGTTCAGATGACATTGTTATCGTGGAATGCACAGGGGTCAATATGGGCATCCCGGTCCCGCTATTGATAATTGATGGAGATCATGTCTGTGTCATTCCCGAGCCGTGGGGAAATACACTTAAGGGTATGATGAGCTAGAGATCCTCTGTAAGTTAGAATCACCATATGAAAGAGAAAAGGAAACCGGGAAAAGTTCCGTGAGAGAACCAGAATTGTTCCGGGAAAGTTTTGAAGTCGTTCGGAGGAAATTGAAAGGGAACCAAAAGGTGTTTCGGATCAAAGGATTTTGTAATATGTACTAGGAAACGTGCCCGTGCGTTGCAACGTAAAAGAAAAAATAAAAAACCAGCTCATTTCGACTTTAGTGTCTAGATACATCCAAGTTTAGATAAATTTAAGACATCCTTTTTAGAACGGAGGAAGTACTGTTTATACTCTGAGCTCATTTCCCTCTTACTTATCTCCTCATGCGTCCCTGACGGACGGGCTTTGCCGCCGATGTCATCACACTATAAATTTAATTTAGCCCGCAATGCTTACAACATGTTCGTTTCATTCAGCGAGGCATCACCCCTCCTTGCTCATCATCGTCCGCACGTGGGAACTCTATCTTTTTTTTCCTGATCATTAGATTTTAGACCATTCAACGTTGGTTCTGCTTGATTCCCGAGGCAACTTGCTGATATTCCGTAATGCATATAAAGGTGGGACTCGTTGCAAGTGAAGGAGGTGGGACTATTAAAAAAGCGATCATGAACCAGATAGGTAGCTAAACAATCTGGTGACACTCAGACACGGGAGTTGTTGGCAAAAATCGGCTCTTAAGTTTCGTGTTTTAGTAGGCCCGTTTTCTTTACAAAGTGTCCATCTGGTGAACTCACGGGCTCCAGGCTCAACTGCCCTTATGCTCCGAATATTCGCCAAGGAGGAGCGGCAGTGGCTCGAGAAATTCGCCGAGGCCCAGCGAAAGGCGGACGCGGCGAAGAAGAAGGGGGTCGCCGATGCTGCGGGGCCGTCGGCAGCTCCAGCACTGGCCAGGGTGAGGAAGGAGGACATCGGCAGCTCCACGGGCCTGAATTCGACCGACTTTTGAGTGTAATAAATTAAATTAAATGAAGAGTAGGTTTCAAATTCATTTTGAATCGACTAAAATTCGGTCAAATTTGATCAAATCTTGCAGTGATCATCTAATTTCCTCCTCTAAGTTTTGTACTTCGGTTAGAAACGGCTATCCGTTTGAGGAGTACTTTTAGTTTTATAAGTTTTTTTTCCGGAAGTTTAAACTTTAGGGGATCGGCTAGATCTGCCCTTAGACCATCTGTTTACACACCCACACTCAAAAGAAAATATATATATATATATATATATATATATGTACACCTAAAATAAATCTATTTACATCAGCCTTCTGGACTCGATCAGGTGACTCTCGCCTACAGGAATCCTACTCGGGTCGATGCGACAGACGGAAGAATAGAAGAAAGAACGTCGAGTTCAGTACAATCCAACCCATGAATCGGACGGCCGGCCACCCTCCGCCATGAGCTACATCTTCGGCAAGCTGAGGACCCCAGCTGGTTCTACGTGCATATAAATTTGGAGCAACAGATACAAAATTAAGATGCAGCCTTTTTGCACCAGAAACATTCAACGTATCACCAAACGAGTTACACATGTCCATCTATTGATCGAATACTGAAGGACAGATCCTACTGACAGCTAGTTGTAACTGAATTAATGGAGCGGCAGTTCAACACTTAATATGGAGGCACCGGTGGCTAGCCTAGTCGTGGAGGCCATCCGAGACCTCAAGATACCAGGGCAAAGACAACACACCGTATCTGAAGCGTAACACCTCCATCCTGGCCATCACGGTGAAGATGGACAGATCAATTTCCTGTACGCCACCTGCAGGCATGCTACTGACGAGTGCGTCAGAACTATCTTCCCCAGCCTGTGATGCGACCCGCACGGGCTGCCACCCTGACCAGCCATGGTCGCGGCCCCCAAGTTTGCGCCGCCTGAAGCCCCGCCATGGTCGCGACATGGCAGGCCGACGACGGTCCCCTCCGCCGTCCGCGCCAAAGGGAATCTGGCCGCGCGTGGCGGAGCATGGAGGATCCAACTTTGTCGCCCTCCACCGACTCGAAGAAGAACTCCATCCTTGTCGGTTACCGGAACGTCGCCGCCGCTGGTTGGCGCCCGCGCGCCTCGCATTTGGGGAATTTTTTCCGTTAATGAACCGTTCAGTTTTCACACCCGGTGGCAGTCCATGTTAAATCTCCTGTACCGCAGGGGCAAAACCGTCAAAAAAAGTGGAACCCGTAAGAAACGCTCCGTCATTTATTATTACTAGCACACATGCCCGTGCGTTGCAACGAAATATAAAAAAAAATCTAATTTTGAATAAAAAGTTAGGGTGACCAATATTTTTCCCAAACCTCGATCACCTTGCATAATCCTAGCCTTAGTCCAACCTCTCATCTTAATTCTTTTATAGTATTTATTTGATCAATCTCCACCCATGCCATGGTCACCAAATCACCTCCACTTTACTATTAATCGGATATTCTTGCAATAAGCTCGTTAGATCAAAGCGGGAACATGTGATTGGAGTGAAGACACATAGAACTATGTTTTTCTCGGAGGCGGCTCACAACCATCTGTTCATCGTGCTTATCTGTATTTATAGTCACGGAATTGTATGGAAAGGAAAATGGAAACAAATTATAAGTCTGATTAATTATTAAAGATGCTATGAGAGGATAGTTTCGCTGGTACGGTTTGATTTTCCGACCACACTTTTCTCATACATGTCCATATACCGTGTTTTCGCAAATAACTAATCGACCAAACTAAATTTTTAACAAGCCCAAAATTAAAGAGAATTAAAGAAATTGGCTTGCGATGGCACCGGAAGATCAAGTTAGCTAGGATCCTTCCATGTATGGAACTGAAGAGGGTGGTGCCAGACAATCAACATATTGAACAACGGATCTGATTAGAAAAAACTACTTCCTCCATCCAGAAATAACTAATTTGGATTTGTCTAGATTTAAACATATCTAAATCAAGAAATACTCCCTCCGTCTCAAAATAAGTGATGTGGGTTTGTCTAGATTCGGATGTATCTAGACATGTTTTAATATATAGATACATACGAATCTGGATAAACTCACGTCACTTATTTTGGGACGGAGGGAGTAACTAATTTGGTTTGTCTAAATTCAAATGTAAACCTAAACCAGTTATTTCGGAAGTACACTTCCTAGTTAAGATCAACGGAACTATTTCCATCGATACCCAGCACGCTTGGCCGCCGATGCTGCCCCGCGCGGAGGGTGAGCTCATGGGTTGGTGGCGGTCCTCGATTGTGTCGCGCCGCAAGCGTATCCACAAAGCCGTCCCATCCCCAAAATTGCAGTCCGACTTGGCGCCTTGGCTGCTCCCGCTGAACTTGATGGACGCCATATCGAGTACAGCTACAGGCTCCCGTTGAACTGCTCCTCCTCCTGTTGGGTGTCCGGTTCGGTGTCACTGCAGCGCAAGTCTGTCTCTTTTTTTTTGCTCAAGTCTGTCTCGTTGTGGTGTTTTGAAGAACGGAGCATAGCCATGCATGTTGAGGCACACACGTATATGGCAAAGACGTTTGAAGCTAGGAAAATATTCCACCGAAACACGTGGTGCAGCAACATTGCGACGTAGAAGTCGTGGTGTGCCTGTAACTCGAACGGACACAGACCTTGCAACCGTTGGCTTCAGGCCGTTCTTTCGACGCGGATCGCTTCCGACGCGGATCGAGCAGCTCGGGACAGGAAAGAGACGTAGGACTGCACGACGGGGTGAGGCGAGCGACCTACGCACCAGCCTGGAATCGCTCCGCGCCCGCAACGGCGGCGACATGGCCGCCGAGGTAGCTGGTCGAAGTCGAGGACAATTGAGTGCACCGCCGCAGAAAAAAATCAAAACGTTTTCCGACTTATGGGTGGTAAGTGTGGGTAATTTGGTGTTCGGTGAAAGGATAAAATCGTCTAAAAAAACGGAACTTGTAAGAAACACTTCGTACTTTATTATTAGGTATAGATTAGGTACTCCCTCCATACCGGTTTATTGGGCTAAATTAAAGGAACGCTGGAACCTAGGTGGTTTCTAATTGGCGATGAAAAAAGAAAAGGACACGATGGTCTATGCTTAATTGGCATGCAAGACATTCTCTCATCTTTTCCCGTGAGAAATAAGCAGCATGCAGTGGCCAGCCAATTGGGTAATTAATACAAGGATTTCTTGGGTGAGTTTTTAGGAGGAAAGTGGTCACGCATGGGAGTTTATTAGGATAATTAATACATAATTTAGCCTAATAATTGGGTATATCTTCAAAACGCCTATTAGCCCAATAATCCGGTATGGAGGGAGTATAGATTTACATATTAATTAATATAATTAATATTAAATATAATATTAAAATCTAATTTGAAGGGGTATTTCACTAATAGGCCAAACTTCCTAGGAAAAAAGGGTCCATTAGGAAAAACCGAAGGAGGGAAGGGCCAAGGGCCAAAGGGCTAAGGCCCAGACGCCTCAAGGGGGCCCACCCGGCCAGCCTAGGGCTGTGCGCGGGTTGGGGCCCACCCCAGGCCGGCTGGCCCATCAAGGCCCATGCGCCTCCCCCCCTCTCTCCCTTGTTTAGTCCCACATGGAAAACCCAAAGGGGAGGGCACACCCCTCCCCCTATATAAAGGGGTGCCCATAGGTGGAAAGAGACACACCAATATTTGGAGAAGTCCTTTGGTTGACTTTCTCCTTCCCTCTCTCTCGTCTCCATGCGTTGGTACGGTTCCAAGTAAAGACTGTCCGAGCATGAGACACCGCACCTACAGCACGCCGTTGCGCTGCAGGGATTCCAAGCCGGAGATCTACTTCCGCACTCCCGGTAGGGATCAAGGAGTCAGAGGTTGTTATCATACACCGTATGTGTATGAAACCACGAGGGGCCTCACTTGGGCACCTTGGATATCGTGAGCTGGAGCTGCTACACGATGAAGAAGGAGCAAGGGGTGTCCTGCGAGGAGCATCGCGACCTTGAGGTCGGCTACGGCTTTGACTACTTCAACCACGTTCCCCTCGGAAGGTTAATCGCGTACGGTCTACAAGGGTATGTATTCTATACGCTCCGGTCGTTACTGCATTACTACATAGATAGATATTGGGTGTTAGGAGGTTTCAACGTAGGAATTTTTTTGTTTTGCGGAACCCTTCATCTTCATCTTCCAAATTTTACTATTATTATCGACCGGAATATCAGATCGTATCAAAGCTCTATATATTGAGTCAACGGAAAATTTACCACTCTCTAGTAATTTTTATTTAAACTTGTTTACACCATACGATAACTATATCGTGGATAATCGTAGTAACAGATTATTCCAAGATACTAATCGAGTGCCAATGAGATCTCTTCTGAAATCCATAGTCGGAGGCTCGGAGAATTAGATTCCATTACTGTGGAAAGTGTATACCCTTTATGCCTCATAATCGAATATAAAGTTGGATATTGTTTGCGAAGAGTAATGTGGCTAAGCCACCCATCTTCCCAGAATCTAATATGTGATTCTGGGAAGTGTACTTTGATTGATGTGTTAGACATTGATACCGACTCCACATGTTGTCTCTATCAATCGCACAAACCTTCATTTAATAATTGAGATGTGTCGGTACGGCATTACATTTACATTCGCCGTAGCCAATTATTTTCTAACAAAATAGTCTATTTCGACGCGCAAGACAGAGAGAAGGAGATCCAATGACAAACTAGTTAGAACTATTTAGGACACATGGTAGTTCTATGTCTGGTTGCAACTAAGCTAACAAACCATAGGCTGCATACATATCTTAAGATATTTGTTAGATCCTTGCCCTCAAGGACACACTAACAAGATATTTGAGAGATAGAGAAGTGAGGATCAACACAAATAAACACACATTGCATTGAGACAAACAAAATCAAGAGATAAATGTCATTTTGTTTCACTCATTATAGCTTGTTGGAAACTTGATTTAGGAAAATGATTTTAAGATGCCAAAATTAGCTTTGAGGTACCAAAAAACTTCCTCAACATAACATAGTTCAAGTTTAGCATTATTGTTTGTGCGGATGTTATTTCAATATTTAACAACATCCGTGTTTTACTGAATTTTTGTTATATTATTATATAAGAAAGTAAAAATGTTTTGTATAAAGATTCCGATTATCTAAAACAACCAACAAGTTTTGAGCCTGTTGAGCTTGCAACTGGTCTGATTTTTATGACTTTGTGGTTGCCAACCTTTGAAGACTCTAAGCATCCTCATATGTGGCAAGAAAAAAAGTTTTCTACTATTTGAAGCAATTCGGTTGGCTCTAAACTCTCTAAATCAAGTCGGATGAGATCCACATACGCATTGAGGTACACATATTATTTTCTCGAGGGAAGAGGCATGTAGATGGCCTAGGACGTACGGTGGAAGAAAAAAAGCAACATTGCTTTGCGAGAACCCATATTTGAGTAAGGAGAAAAAGATGTAAAATTTAATTTGGTTTGGCGCAAACTAGATTTAATCAGTTTTGAAAGGAAAATAGATGTCGCCTAGAGGGGGTGAATAGACTTTTAAAATTATTACGGTTTAGGCTCTAATAAATGCAGAATAAAACTAACGTTTAATTTATCAAAGAACAAAATCTAAAACCACTAGGTTCACTAAGTGCACCAACAACCTATGCTAGGCAAGACAATCAACAAGATGATAGCAAGAGAAAATACTTCAAGCACGATGGCTATCATAATGTAAATTGCATAAGTAAAAAGATCGGTTGAGAGGTAACCGATGGACGCGGAGACGATGATTTTTATCCCGAAGTTTATTTCGAAAGAAGCTACATCTCCGTTAGAGAGGTTCGATGGCGCAATGTACTCCGAACGCCACAAATGGATCACCTTGAAGTGTGGTGGCTCAATGTTCATCCAACGCCATACAAGGCCTCACCCCAAGATGCGAAGGCACACAACTCACCGATGCTACAAAAGGCTCACTCTATTCTCCCGAGTGCACACCACAAAGGCAAGAACTTGATCCACTATGGGACACTTCAGGGCAGTCACCGAACCCGTACAAAGCTTGAGGCGAGCTCCACAACTCAATTGGAGGGCTCCCAAGAAACACCACAAAGGTCACAAGCTTGAGGAATCTCCACAACAATTGGAGCCCCCAGAACAATGCCACAACAGGCCACAAGCTTGAGAAATCTCCACAACTCAATTGGAGGCCCCAAGACATCACCACAACTCCACACAACCGTCTAGGGTTCCAAGAACCCAATAGTAACAAGCAAAAGAGCTTGAATTCGTCGAATCTCCAAGGAGAACTCAAACCTATGCACCATATGCAAGAGGCAAGTCCTTCACTCTCAAATTCCACCAAAGTTACAAAGGCTATTGAGAGAATAAGAGAGGAAGAACACAAGATGAGAACACACAACTCTCTAAGATCTAGATCCCAAGGATTCCTTCATAAAGAAGGGATTTGGTTTGGTGGGGTTGTAGATCTAGATCTCCTCTCTCAAATCTCACAAAAAGATGCAAGAATCATATGAGGGGGAAGGGGAGAGGGCAAGCTTTTGAAGATCAACAATAAAGGAGAGAGAGAGCCAAGAACCAAGAAAAGAGCTCATCCCCCCAAAGAGGAACAAGTGCCCCTTTTAAAGGGCTCCCAGATCTGGCTGTTAGGCCATTTATGACCCTAGCCGGTACTACCGGTGGGCGGGCGGCACTACCGCTAATACCCAGCCAACAGTCAAAACATACTGACGTGAAAGAGAGAAAAATGATCTTGGCTGAAACTACCGCCGACTCATCGGTACTACCGCCCGATATTCCGATCAAAGTTCCATCAAATAGGACTCCCAACACAGAGAGGCTACTGAACCGCACCCAGGATGAGCGGAAGTGGCCCTAGTACTCCCTCGTTACTATCGGCGGCAAAAATTCCCTAGTGGTACTACCGGTGGCTTGCCGGAACTACCAGTTAGGAAAAACCTCTAGAACCAAAACTATCATAATTTTGCATCCGAACTCCAAACGAGATGAAACTAATTTTGTTGGAAAGATAACAATGTGTAGAATCCAACAAAGGGACAAAATATTGGGTATCATCAAGAGATAAAATACCATAAATATATATGTGACATATCTCTCAATGTGTCGAGTCGGAAAACCCGCAAGATCAAAAACGCAATAGGATATATCAGGGAATCCATTTTTGATGAACTAGAGCTTGTTATGATGATAACTACAAGCTCTAGATCCTCACATGGACAATATACAAATAACAACCAAGAAAGATGATGCTATGTATGCAAATGTTTGGTCTCTCTCCGAAAGATACGATCGAGCTATTTACTTGAGAGACCCTCTTGATAGTACGACTATCTATACGAAACTCGGTCTCCCAACACTACAACAGACCGGTAAAATAGAAAACATATCAAGATTATACCTTTGCCTTAAGCATTTCACTTGAGCTTGATGCATACGATCTTGTCTTCTTCAAGATGGAACACCTTTCTTGATTGCACTTGCTCGCGCTTTGCTTGATGAAGACTTGCGACTTGCTCCCACATACCCCATGGGAAAACCTCTTCTTTGAGATTGTATTCATCACTCCATGATCACCGAGGATGACAAGCTTCAAGCATAAGATCTTTTAGAGATGGCTCATCTTCAGCTTGCACTTCATTTCTTGATGACGTCTTGAAGATAGCCATGAGGAACTATATCTTCTTATTCAAGACACTCTTGATCTTCTTCTTCTTCTACATTTCTTCATATTTGATCCTTGAGACCAACACATGGCCAGTCGATGCCAATATCAAATCCTACAAGTAAAATTCAATTTACATATTAGTCTATAGAGATTGTCATTAATTACCAAAACTAAACATGGGGGACAAGCTTCAAGCATAAGATCTTCTAGAGATGGCGCATCTTGAGCTTGCACTTCATTTCTGAATGACGTCTTGAAGATAGTCACGAGGAACTATATCTTCTTCAAGACACTCTTGATCTTCTTCTTCTTGTTCTTGTTCTTTTTCTTCTTCTTCTTCGTCTAATTTCTTCATATTTCATTCTTGAGACCAACACATGGCCCAATCGATGCCAATGGACAAATTCTACAAGTGAAATTCATTTTACACATTAGTCTATAGAGATTGTCATTAATTACCAAAACCAAACATGACAGCGTACATGCCCTTTCAAGTTTGTCTTAACAAAAGTTGTTCCATCGCCTTGATTAGTCGCATGATAACTATTACAAAGCGTGTGTAGATATCTTGTTCATCGATTCTCTGCGCTGAGGTGCATTTTGCTCCTCATTAACAAGACTTGGCGAATAAGCAAAGCCATATTAACAAATAGTTCATTCCTACATTAAATGGAAATACATGTCTAGACTCCATACCGCCACTAAGGTCTTGTCTTTCTTTTACTGGATTCCCCGACTACCTCATAGCTTTTAGATGGATTTTCGTGTTTCTCAAAAAAATGATGGGATAGAAAAAATAGGATGGAAAAAATCCTACTTCTCTGATGTCCCTATCATTTCACCAAAATTTTAGCGGAAAGTTTCATGTGGTCTAAGATGCTTTATGTTATGTTGTGATTCAAATTCTTTAAGAAGGCTAACTTCCAATGAACAGAACGAGTCTCATTGTCGGGAGGCTTGGGCTGAGTGGATGAGTGTGCAACTAGGAAAATTCATTTTCTAAAACATTCTAGCAATATCTTTTTATTAAAAATACTTTATTTTAAAATTACTTACAAAAAACTAATTCGTACAACCAGTGATCAAAATTGCATACGAAAAACGTATGAAACTGAAAACACATGTCCTAAGTACTCCCTCTGTTTCAAATTACTCCGTCGGCGCGCTTATGTAGGTGGGCTAGTACTCCCTTATTTCTTATTTAAAAAAAAATGCTGGAATTTTTGAAATAGATAGTATGAAATATATACTACGTATACCAAAAAATTTAAAAAAGATTTGATGAAAAATGAAAGAATACCAGAGTATCTAGGTAAGCGTGCGCGCGGAGTAATTTAAAACAGAGGGAGTATGTTGCAAAGGAGATGAAACCAAGCGCAGGCTGCACATGAAAACAGTCCACACTACGCCGTAGGTCGAAAGGAGTGCCACGTCGTCGGGCATGTCCGTGCAGGACGGGCTGCAGGACATGAAGGCCCCCATGCTGGGCGGACTGTTGAGGATGACGAGTGGATACCAACGACGAGGCCGAGGCCAAGAAGAAGCACCTCGCCGGTTAATCTCACTTGATATGATCTCGGCCTAGGAGATACTGCTAGTTGCACTGTTCCATACTTCCATGCTTTCATCGCCTGCTCGGGGAAACAGAGTATATAGTCACCAGGTCGGTCATAGGTACATTGCTCCAAGTCATGTAGATGATTCAAAATTAAAATAATCTCGCATCAAAATCAGATTCAAACGAGCTCAAACTCAAGAGCATGGTCGAAACAACAATTTACCTTTTGGCTTAAAAAAGGACTGGTCGAATTGGACGGCCGTGATGTGCTCATTGTGACGTTGCTTCCCACAGTAGGGACTATGATACGCAAAGTAAAAAAGATTCCGTCGCCGGGACTTGAACCCGGGTCTCTCGGGTGAGAGCCGAGTATCCTGACCACCTAGACTACGACGGAACTGCGAAAGTTTAAGCAATATCATTCCATATAGTAACTTCTTGCACGTATTTCTGAAATGATTACTTCCACAGGCTACATTTGCTCTCCGTAGCTCTGGGCTCTAGCACATACCAACTATTTTCAGATCCATATACATAATCTATTCTGAGAAACCAAGTATGATGTGTCTTGGAGAAAATTCGATCAATATGCCTCCCAGTAGATCAGTACTTGAAAGCTGACCCCCAAGGTCATCAGCCGTAAGTGTCTCAGTCAAGAAACATTCAAAGGTTCCAGGTCCCCATTACAAACCAGTAGCCAATAACTCATCAGTCATCAAACATCTAGTTAGCTCAAGTTTAGGGTTTAGCATGCATTTGTTGTCACCAATAACCAGAAAACAATCTCAAAAGGAGATAACTACCCACTACTAACTGCAGCATCCTGAAGCCTTGACACAACCAAAGAAATGAGTGAGATCACTATTCACTGTTCAGGGTGACAAAATGCCTTTCATATGTCAGGTAGGGAAGTCCAAATGGTCAGTGTACAAGCCCTGGAACGAGAAATTCATTTAACACAAACCATCTGATACTGGTTTGAGAAAAATTAACCTGCCACTTCTGCCTTGTAGTAGCAAAGTTGAAATTTCCCAAATCTTAAACATACTTCTCCAATAACTACATTCATATTACTAGAGATTAGCTTCTCTCCACCCAATTTTACATGTTTTTTCCTTGTTAAATATCTGAAGAATGGTAATAGCAAGCAAGCAGACTATTCAGAACACATGGTGTTTTTTTCATAGAGGAAAAATTGTCATGCGGAACTTGGCATGGGAACTGTGTAGGCTAGTAATCATCCAACATATAAAGTGTTACATTCTCTGCAAATAACAAAGCATGCTGAACTCATAACATTCATTACGAACTGTGGCATCCTGAAGCCTTATTAGTTAACACTACTGAATAAATTGAATGGAATTCTCGTTCAGGGTGACAAACTGTCTTTCCATGCTCCAAATGGACAGGTAATTTATGCCAAAACAAAGGGAGTACATTTCAAACTCTGGATAAACAATGAGTATGTAAAGAGAAGGAGCTTCCATGTCATAGCACATTATCGGATGCACTTATTCAGTTATTCTTAACTGGGTGACACATCAGGAAAAATGATCATTCAACTTTTTACCTTTTTTGAGTGAGTGAAATACAATATAAACCACCATGTTCACAGATAGTGAGAGTTTTGTTGAGGAGAAGGAAGGTCCAATAGAAATATGTGTGACTTTGGCATCGAGTCTTTGACAAAGTTAGTTTTTTGCAGCACAACTGATATTCATAATAACGTTATGAAGCCCTGGAAGAACTCCATTTCTAGACAAACTACACGACACCGGTTGGGGAAAATAACCTTCCACTTTTGCCTGGTAAGAACAAAGTTGAAATTTCTCAAGTCTCATGGGTCGTTTTCCCATAATACTAACATTTTTTGTGACAATTCATAATATACTAACATCAATAGACATTAGTTCCTCTCCACCGAGACTCTGTGTGACCCATAGGCTGTAGCTTTTTGTAAACTGAATTTTTATAATAATACAATAAAGACCATATGCGTAGAGGCCCGAGGTGCCCCTTTTCGAAAAAAGACATTAGCTACTCTCCACCGATCTTACATTCTGGACTATGAATTAAATCTGAAGTTGCATAACAGCCAACTAAGCAGACTCTTCAGGAAGCATGACATTTTTTCATAGACGAAATAATATGAATAGTGCTCCTGTGCTTTTCGTCTTTTTTTTTGGCACGCTTTTCGGCTGAGATTAAGGGTGCTAATCACACCTGGTTTGGGTTTGGATCATGCGGGTCGGGATCTGGTGTCAGTTCCCTTAATCTCAGCCGTCAGGCTGCTTTGGAAAGCGTGCCAAAAAACAGACGGAAAGCACAGGAGCACTACTCGAAATAATATCATGCTGAACTAGCCATGGATGCGCATAGGCTGGTTATCATCCAATATACTCCCTCCGTCTCAAAATAAGTGACTTGAATTTGTCTAGATTCGTATGTACCTATATACTAAAACGTGTCTAGATACATCTGAATCTAGATAAATCCATGTCACTTATTTTGGGACGGAGGGAGTATAAAATGTTACATTCTTTATTAACAACCAAGAAAACATGCTCAGCATCAATGAAGATTCTTATGGTACACTAATTTGACACATGCATTATTCAACCAACACATAACAACAAACTCTTCTTTGGGTACACTTTTACCTAGTAATTGTGTGATTCGGTAACCAACAAGAATAGAAACACCACTGACCATATGGCAATTACAAACTTGCAAAGCATTGTGGAACATTAATACCGCTGTGTTGTTTTTTGAAATGAAACACAGCGATTCCATAGATCATTGACGCTGTGAGATTGCTTGTTATCAGCACATTTTCAGAGTGGGTCTTCTGACCACACAAGCCTAGATTGCTGCCGACTCGCACCAATCGGTAGGGCATGTCGAACCTAATTACAAACATCAAGGCTGTAAGGAAAATGGAAAACCGAGCTAAAGTTGAAGCCAAAAAAATGAAGGAATGCCTCGGTAGAGAATGCCCTCCGGTGCAAGATCGTACTCCTTTCATTGGACTGCACTGACTAGGTTCTGTGAATCAGAGTTAACTGAACATGCACACCCCATTCCCCACTCAGCTGGCCTGTATATTGCATTTGCACATGCTTCAGCATCTGCTTGCGCTGGACTCCCGAGATTGGACAGCATGCCAGCACCTGATCCTCTGACCTGTCCCGGTTGATCTCTAAGCCCCATCTTCTAATGTATATCTGATGGATTGAAGTCTCAATGCACGTTGATTTTGCGTCTATCCCCCTCAGGAGCTGTCCATCTCTCCTGTCTATCCAGTCGCCGGCGATTTCCTGCAGCATTTGATTCTTGCACTCAATAATTAACCTGAGACACCAGGTCATCTGATTGCGTTAATAACAGTCTACAGGCCATCAGAAATTCATTTCTAGACTAGGGAGAAAGTTTAACCTTTTCCCATAACGATATTAAGATCACTAGAAATTAGTTCATCTCTACACCGATTCTTACATTCTGAACTTGTTAAAAATCTGAATTGCATAAACTGTCAAGTACGCAGACTCTTCAGGACGCATGATGTTTTTTCATGATGAAAAAACGATCATGCTGAACTGACAGTTGGATTGTGTTAAGACCAATTACCATCCACCTCATATGAAGTGTTACATTCTCTTTAATATTTTCTCAAATCTCAATATTTTCTTTTCCGATAATTGATATTAAAATCACTAGAAATTTGTTCTCTCTGCACCAATTCATAAATTCTGAACTTGTTAAAAATCTGAATTGCATCGACAGTCAAGTAGGCAGACTCTTCAGGACGCATGATGCTTTTCATAAAGGAAAATCAATTTATGCAGAACTGGCAAATGATTGTGTAGGCCAATTACATATTAAAAAGGGCATAAGCAATCAAGCTTGCAGAAAATGATACCATGCTGAACTGGCAATGGATTGTGTGTAGGCTAGATAGTATACAATGTATAAAGTGTTACGTTCTCTGAAAATAACAAATTATGCTCAGCATCAATTAAATAAAGATTCTTATGGTACACTAATTTGACCCATATATTATTCAACCAACACATAACAACCTCTTCTCTTTGGGAGCTCTTATACATGGTAATTCTGTGATCACAACAAGATGATAGAAACTACTATTGATCATATGATGATACAATGTTTTTAAGAAGCAATGTCGAACATGAATACCGCCATAAGTGTTTACTTGTTCTTCTCAGCGATGACATTCTCCACATACCACTTGTATGTCTCGACGAGCCCCTCCTTAAGGGGAACCTTGGGCGTCCACCCCATCCCCTGTATCTTGGAGCTATCCATGAGCTTCCTGGGCGTGCCATCCGGCTTGCTCGAGTCCCACACTAGCTTCCCCTGGAAGCCAACCACCTCCTTGACGAGCTCGGCGAGCTCCTTGATGGTGACCTCGCTTCCACTCCCCACATTGACGTGCTCCAGCCCAGAGTACTGATCCATCAAGAAGATGCACGCATCCGCAAGGTCATCAACGTGCAGGAACTCACGCAGCGGCGAGCCTGACCCCCACACGACGACCTCGGCGGCATTGGTGGCCTTGGCCTCGTGGAACCTGCGGATGAGCGCGGGGAGGACGTGGGAGTTCTCCGGGTGGAAGTTGTCCTGCGGGCCGTAGAGGTTGGTGGGCATGGCGGAGACGGCGTCGAGTCCGTGCTGGATGCGGTATGCCTGGCACATCTTGATGCCGGCGATCTTGGCGACGGCGTACCACTCGTTGGTGGGCTCGAGCGGGCCGGAGAGGAGTGAGCTCTCCGGGATGGGCTGCGGCGCGAACTTGGGGTAGATGCAGGAGGAGCCGAGGAAGAGGAGCTTGCGGACGGAGCCGCAGCGGAGCGCCGCGTCGACGACGTTGGTCTGGATCTGGAGGTTGGCGGCGATGAAGTCGGCGGGGAAGGTGGAGTTGGCGTGGATGCCGCCCACCTTGGCGGCGGCGAGCACCACGTAGCGGGGCAGCTCGGCGGCGAAGAAGGCCTCGACGGCGGCCTGGCGGGTGAGGTCGAGCTCGGCGTGGGTGCGGACGACCACGTCGGTGAAGCCCAGGGAGAGCAGGCGGCGGTGGATGGCCGAGCCCACCAGGCCCCGGTGGCCCGCCAGGAAGACCTTGCCGCCCTTGTCGGCGAGGAAGGCGGGGTGCGGATCTGCGGAGAGAAGGTTTAGACGGAGGGATAGGGGGAGCTGCGGCGCGTCCAAGGAATTCGATGCTTACCGGCGGGAGTGACGGTGCCCATGTCGCCGGAGTTGGGAGGTGCGGCCGCCGGAGGTCGAAGGATGGGGTTTGCGGGAGGGGATTTGGGGGTGTTTATCAAGCGAGTGGGCTTGGAGTTTGCTTGAACTTGGTTTCTCTTCGTGGAACTTTACTGAAAGCACAAGTTAGAGCTCACGAGATCCAAAGAGTGAGCATCCATCCACGACGGAGGCGTTGACATTTTGAGTGGTTCGATGCGATACAACATTGGTTCACACGAAAGTAATCTGAAGATGTACCATTGGTTTGACAAAAATCCAACGAAATTGCCGAGTCCCGATAGATTTTCTTAAGTCTCATTTGGAAAATGTAACTCTAATTTAGTGAAAAGTATAAGTAGTGAATATGGTACAAGCGGAACTTTTTCTTTTGAGCTGAAGTTTATACTATTCTAAACCGAATGTGATTTAAAATATATATTCCGACTCATGACATAAACTGAATTAGTAATTAGTAAGAGAGTAAAGTCTCAATTAGGGGGCTATGGTCTACAAGTTTTCCTCGATGATTGAAATATCTGAAAATCACTATCGAAGACATTATTTCTTCGAATCAGACTTTCGCGCCGCTTTATAAATAAAGAATGCCCTCCGAAGAATGCCCACCCCGCTCCTAGCCCCGACTCGTCAAGCACCAAGCAGCACCCTCAAGAGGGAAAGCGACCGCTGTTGCCCGGACCAGATATTGGCCCTAGGATTTCCCCCGACACAAAGAGGGGAGTGGATGAAGGGTAGCCATGACGCCCTCCAGGAAGGAAGATGCCACCTGCGGACGGCACCGCGTCGGAGTCAGTCCAGCCGACAAGGATTTCTTCCGAGACCCTATCCACACCCCCGGACGAGTCGTTGCACAGGAGACCCGCGAGGGCAAGGCCTCGCCACCACCCAACTTGCCGCCCACGAGCATGCGCCACTCCGGTCCCGAATTCGCCATCATCGTCTCACCGAGCAAGCCGTCGCGAGGTCCGCACCATCGCGGCACATAGAAATGAAATAGAGCCCACAGTACCGCGGCCGCGCGGGAGGGAACTTCCTCCACCGGTAGTCGACCGGATGTGGCCGCAGACAAATCAGTCCTCCATAGGTTCGATCGGGCCCAGCAGATCCGTAAAGCCTCCACGGAGGCAAACCAGTCCCATGGTGGTCCCGCCGGGCATCGACAGGCCCATGAAGTCTCCAACCACGCTGCAAAAGGCTGGCCGAGGATGCAGCGGATCTCTTCCACCCTACCCGCCAAGATCTGCAGAGCAGCCGAAGTAGAGCCGGTCGGCCCGCCTTACCCAGATCCGGGCCCAAATGGGCCCGATCTAGGCCACCATGGCGCCGCCCACCCCAAGCTCTGTCTACCACAGTTGTGTCGCGTTGCCCTGCCGCCCACAGCCACGCCGTCTCGCCCCCATCCGGCACTGCACCTCCGCCACTCCATGCTCACGGCTGCTGAGGACCTCTGCAACGCAGAGACGCAGCAACAACCGCCGCCGAGGACGCGCGCCACCACCTCTGCGAAGCCACCGCGCCGCCGCCTGGACAACCACGCCACCAGCCCCCTCGCTCAGCCTGGCGCCCACACCGGCCACATCGGCCCGAGCCAAAGCTTCCCGTGGGGGGAGAAACGGCCCCGCTGCCACCAGCGCCCGGGCTTCGCCCGGCGGCGGCGAGTGAGAGGAGAGGAGGAGGAGAGGATAGGTGGTGGCGGCGGAAATAGGGTTTGCCTGTCGCTCGCGGGAGCGGGCAGGACGAACCGTCATTCTTTCTATCGGAGACATTATCACCATAACACCACGGTTATTGTATTTCTAGAGTTCATTTGGCGCAAATTTTACTGAGCATCTAACACAAATTTAACCTTGTTTTTCCTTTTTTTTAGTAGTGCTAGGCGTTCCCTCTTTTTCTTTTTCTCTCTCTTTCTCTTCCTCCACTTTTTTTTCTAACAGTACCAACACGATTTTATTCAATAGTGATGTTCATAGGTATATAAACCACCCCATGGAGTGATTGGAGCTAAATATGTCGTCGAAAAGAAGGAGAAAACACAAAATTTGCAAGGTTACGACTATGAGCCTTTGTATTATGCTCGTGTCGGTCATGGTTGAAGATGGATGTCCCAAAGTCTCGTTGCTGCGCCTTGATCTCCTTAAGCATCGCCCCATAGCATGAATAATGTTCATCATGCACATTCGTTTATCACCCAGGGGTAATCAGTAGCAACTGAATAACTGATAGACATGCCTCATAGAAGAGTCCCATGACCTTGATGCATGCCAACACCTCTAGAGATGTTTGGTCCGTGAACTCCTCAACAGCGAAGAGCCCCTCTTCCTTCTGGTGGACCACTGCTATTGATCCTTAGAGACCATCATGCGCCACAATGGTATCACCATTTAGTTTCCCCATCCAAGCAAGTGAACGGATCAAGCGTGTCGACGTCCTTTCTTTGTATTTGTCAAGTGCTGATTACCCTTTATAGGAAGAACTGCATCTAAATCAAAGATACCTCTTAATAAACCAAAAGTGGACAGGGAGCTCTCGAGTTCATTCTCATGTTTGCGCCTTCCTCTTCCAAATAAGCCCATGAAGTCACCAAAACATGAATGAATTCTAAACGTTTGAGAGATTCTTGCATGAAGATGACGAGGATTCTCTCTTTTTTTTTTTGAAGAATTAGGATTCCGAATCTGATTCATGGGATGTCAAGTTTTTCATCTGCAACTTTTTTTTGAGACATCCTCATCCTCAATTTCTGTGGAGTAGCAGAGCATGGGCTAGATTGAAGCCGAGGCCAATTAAACTATTGGGCAGCAAACTCCCATCCTGGGCGAGTCAATGGGCTAAATTAAAACTTGAAAATAATCATTTAAAAGCCCAGTCCATGGCGACGCTCTGCTTGTTATAAATAAGATACTCTGCTGAAGGCTCAAGATATGCACACTCTCAAGATATGCAGGCTCCCAAAAAAAATGCAGGCTCCCAAATACGCTTCTGATATGAAGTACTCCCACCATGTCATAGTAATAATTAACAATGTTACGTCATGGGAAGGAGAGTCTTTAAAACTAATTTAAACAAAAAAAATACTCAATCGTCTAAGGAACAGAAAATTTGACAAAATAATGAGCTCCTCCATATTCTTCTTTCAAGTAAAGATAAATGACCGTGGATCATGGGTATTTCATCTCGAAAAGACAAGCTTATTCGCGATCGGCAGGCAAGATGATGAAACAAAATAAGAGGAGATAGCATGCATACATTACATCTTATTTGACCCCCTTCACAAGGGGGTGAATCAATACTGATTTTTGGAGCCAGGAGCCGGGCGGTAGTAGGGCTCGTCGAACCACCATATCTTCCTCCACATCCACAGGAGCCCCGTCACCGGCGTGGTCACCGATCCGGCAGGAGCTTGTGCCGAACTCGACGAGGCGGCAGGCGGCGGCGCCTCCGCCGCCACGAAACCCAGTTCCCATTCATGCACTAGCTCCGACCACGGCTCCTCCGCCGTAGCGGGGCCCGGGGCGCCATCTTCACAACCAGGAACACCTGGTGGTGACGGTGCTTCCGCCTCCTGAACGAGGTCGCGCACTGCGTGGGCGGTTTGCCGGGAGGGCGAGGTCGCCGCCGCGACGAGGAACGAGAGCAGGAGGAGCAGCGTGGCGGTGCTGGCGGATGGTGCCATTGATTCGATGCTTGAGAGTTGGATCGATGAGAACGATCGAGCTGAACACTGTGAATTAAGCTTGTTCGTGAGGGTCGTTCATTTATATGCAGAGATGAAATGCGAAGCATCAAACGCCTAGTAACTTCTTGCAGCGTTAAATTCGTAGTGAGACGGTTCGGCTAAGGAATTGTTACGGCGTCACTGCTTGTTGATGGTAACTCCAGGTTTAATGGAGTTGTAAAACTTGGTGGCGAAACGTACAGAGCCACCAGTTGATGGTGGGGTTTTAATTTGCCCACGATGCCATGCTGGGGGTTTTAAGTTTTAACGTTTCTCGTCACCGTCCGATGTGAACTGACAGAGCGACAGTCGTTAAAGCTCTGTCTCCCTGAATGGAGCTTCGAGAACATCTATCCTGTACTCCGATTGTTGTCGTTCCAGAGCGACAGAACATCTGACTTGAAGAATAACATTCTGCATTCCTAGGTCGAGCGTTGCATGCAATCCTCCACATCAAGTTAGAAGCTTGCTAATAAAGGGGTCCTTGGCAAAGTGTTGTCTGACAGAACAAGCCGTGAAAAAAATGCTCTTGTCATCACAAATGAATAAATCAGAGCCAACCACACCATCTGCAGCATTTAGTGATCCATCTATATTCACCATGGTTCATCCACCAAAAACGAGTGATATAACAGGCTGGTAGCACGCCTCGCCATGAAAAATGTGTTGTGACTTCGCGACTCCGATTGAGGTGGTATTTAGTATTTGGCTGCCAAACGTGGAATGAAAGAAAAAACAATGCTGCAGGTTACATCCCACCCATTCTTCGTATTTGTATATATGGTGCTGATGACCAGAGGTTCTTTCTAGGTCGAGGTTGAGATCCGGACCCAAGAATTCTGAATCCTTACATATAGAAATACACAATAGATGGTCTAAGCATTGCACCAAGACTATCCTTGGATAGTTGGATTAACATGCTTTCCAAATAAGCCTGTGGGATCAGAAATCTTGACATGTTGGGCTAGTCGTGTGGAATTAAAGAGGGATCTAGTCACTGGTATTTGCAAAAACTTATTGTTCTTGTTCTATAGACCAATAAACGTAACACGTAGGCCAATAATAAAATAGTGGATCGGATCAAAATTTTCTTTATGTTACAAATTTTGATATGCAAAACACATAGTCATGGATGACTATATGGAACCTTCGAGAACTGAACTAGCACATTATATCATGATAGAACCGGCGCCCAGTGGGTAAGACAGTTGAGGGACTAGAATAGAGTGGAAATTATTTGTAAATATCTCAGGCACATGATACATCTTCTCATCTTATGTCATTGCAAATGAGCTAGCAAAGCAGCCTCTCCAAACAAATGTTATGATACGTGTTAGATTTTTGCCCTTGAGAACCCCTGGAAATATATTGGAAGATTGTGAAGCGAGCATCACGATAAACACACAATAACATAAGGAAAAAATCAACTAAAGAGAATTTATTTTGTAAAACCTATTGTATCTTGCTGGAAATTTGGTTAAGAAAAAGGTTTCTAAGAGGGGAAATAATTTTTGAAAGACCAACAAACTTCCACGACAAAGTAGGATGGAGTTTTGCGCGAGTGGTTGTAGATGTTTGATTTGATTTTAAGTGTTTCTAGTTGTTTGATTAAAGAAAAAATAGTATTGCCTTAATTCTTAGCAACATTCTTGTTTGCTTAAATTTGTTAGATTGATTTGTAATAAAGTAAAAAAGTTCAGTACAACTAAGTGATATATGTGGATAGCCTAAGTTATATGGGTGACATGTCTCTAAGACATATGTCAGACTCTCATCCCACATTAGGACGTCATTAGTCTATCAACCGCGGTAGGTATTGCCTTGAGCTTTCTATAGGGTCGAGTTTTGCGCGAGTGGTTGTAGATGTTTGATTTGATTTTAAGTATTTCTGGTTGTTTGATTAAAGAAAAAATAGTATTTCCTTAATTCTTAGCAACATTCACTACTAGGGAAAACCCTACCCGAGGCGCACCAGAAACCCTATCCGAGGCGCATATGATATGCGCCTCTAGCGTCGCGCCTCTAGTATTTGTTATGCGAGATATGCGCCTCCTATATCCTAGATATGCAATGCACATATTGATCATATGCGCCTCCCATACTCAGAATATGCGAGACGCATATTGATCCGAATGTGCCTCCTATATCCTGCATATGCGAGACGCATATTGATCCGAATGCGCCTCGGATATTATTTTTAAATTTCAAAAAAAAATGGCGGCCAGATCTGGATCTGGCCGGAATTTCGTCGGAGCTCGTCGGAGGCCGTGCCCGTGGCCACAACCTACCACCGCAGGCAAGTGCGGGAGGCCATGGCCATGGGGGTCGCCGGAGATGGTGGAGGAGGATGAGGCCGTCGGAGGTGGTCGTTGGAGGTGGAGGAGGAGGAGGTGGTCGGTGTGGTTGTGGAGGTCATGGGCGAAGTGATCGCCGGAGGAAGAGGAGGAGGTTGCCGAAGGATGAGGAGGAGAAGGTCGCCGGAGAAAGAGGAGGAGGATGCCACCGGAGGTGTAGGAGGAGGAGGAGGAGGAGGAGGAGAGTGGAGGAGGAGGAGAGGCGGAGGAGAAGGAGAAGAAGGAGGAGAGGTGGTAGGTGAGAAGGAGAAGGAGAGGTGGAGAAGAAGGAGAAGGAGGAGAGGTGGTAGGTGGCTGTTTTGAATTTGAATCCGACTCTACTTATGCGACGCATATCATATGATATGCGCCTTGAGTAGTTTTTTTATTTTTTTGCAGGAAAAAATCTTTTTTCGGCCAACTTTTTACTCTTTTCGAATTTGGGGATTCTATAAAATCCAGAACGACCTTGTTGAAATCAAGTAGGAAATTTCGAGACGATCATTTTGATAGGTTAAAGATTTTTTTCCGACATCGTATGCAAAAGTTATGGCCGTTTTATCGTGCCATGACCTATTTTTGCAAAATACATCGAAATTCATGTTTTTCAATTTTGTCTAGATCTATACCCTAAAATCTAACTACAACTCAAAGGAATTTTTTTTTAAAAGTTTCTACGATTTTGTTTATTTTTTACAAAACTTAAAAGGCGTCCTTGGAGGGTGGGGGGTGGGATCTGCCAGGTTATAGGAGGCGCATATGGGAATATGCGCCTCACATATTATCAAGTATAGGAGGTGCATATTGCCATATACGCCTCGTATATTCGACCACAGATCTCCTCCCGGGCCCATGCAACTTATGCGAGGCGCATTCTTTCCATATGCGCCTCGCCTATCTAATATATTGGAGGCGTATATTATCAAAATACGTCTCGCATAATATGGGGGTGCCAGATTTCGTCCATACAGAGACTAGATGAGGCGCATCCTATAAATATGTGCCCCGCCTATTTTATCGGAGGCGCATATAGTATAAATGCGCCTCAAATGAGCATGTCTCTTATAGCATTTTCTCTAGTAGTGATTCTTTTTTTGCTTAAATTTGTTAGATTGATTAGTAAACAAGTAAAAAAGTTCAGTACAACTAAGTGATATATGTGGACAGACTAAGTTACATGGGTGACATGTCTCTAAGACATATGTCAACTCTGATCCAACATTAGGATGTCATTAGTCTATCAACCGCGGTAGGTATTGTCTTGAGCTTGCTATAGGAAGTCTGTCATTGTGAGTAAACTATGAAATAGGCACAATAATCATAGAAACTTGGAGTAGCCGGTGATGTAGACCGCTAGTGGTGCCTGGTACATGCTTGCCGCCGGCTGAGCACTAACGCAAGAGAATGCGAGGCCGTGGATCTTTTAAAATGAAAAAAAAACCCATTTTCTCAGTGATTTTGTGTTCCTCAAAACTGATTTCTTTCTGTATACTGTTGGATATTTTTGACTCACTAACTACTATTGTTGGATATATTTGTAGATATTATCATATTGTAGGAAATTTAAATCCAAGACGAGTAGAGAAAAAAGTTTCAAACAACTTCCTTTTAGAGGCGAAGTCAACGGAGACTCCATATAGAAAGATGGACACGCAACAATTTTATTTAAAGCAGAGGGAGCCATTAAACGGACACAGATTCAACGAAGCATAGAAGAAATTGAAGGGGAAGGCTCCATTTAGATCCATCCTGGACACCCTCACCCTCTATCTACATCATAAGATGATTAAAAACCTCATTTTTGATAGAGAATTGGTTAATCATTCATTTTATTGCGACAACAATTTACAATATTACTAATATGATGTCATTTTTGTTTGTCTTTATTCTCATGTGCATTGCCTCCACTCTCATGCGTGAGTAGTTCGCCTCAACTTTAGAGATGTAGAGGATTGGTTGAATGTAGTAGTTTTGACGACTAATTGTGTGAACTATTAGGATTATCGGTCATTTGGTTGACAATCCATGATGTACTCTGTGGTTGTTGTATAATTAAGGGCTCGGGCGACACGATCAATTGACCTACTCCCTCCGTCCCAAAATAAGTGACTTGGATTTGTCTAGATTCATATGTATCTATATACTAAAATGTGTTTAGATACATCCGAATCTAGACAAATCCATGTTATTTATTTTGGGATGGAGGGAGTACATGGTTTACCAGAGTATTGTTTAGCGAATCTTCGAACTTCATATGGAAGGTGCTTTTATTAGGGACGATCAACGGCGATATGATGAGCACGAGTAGCCACAAAACCTATTGTGTTGGTCTGATGTATCAATCTTAATTACTGAACTGACCCTAAAATAATGGCAATGGAAGGAGGACAATAGAATCGAACAAGCCTCATATGACAGAGTTAGGTAAAATCACACTACCTATGATCAAATAGCATCTCTACATATATTACTATAAACCATTCTCCCTTGCCACTAACCGTCTCATTGTAGGAAAACATGTTCTAATATCGTTCATTATGTTTTGTAGTAGTTTTACCATTTATTCACTTCCCACATTGAACATTGTACAGTAAACTGAAGCCTTCTAGGGAACCAGTCCAAGTAAACACATATGAGAATTGTGATACCTCACGTGTGTGCCTACGAGACGACGACACTCTCCTTGACTCCTTTGGGATCAATATACACACTAGAAACAATACTACCCACGAATTTTAACTAAATATGTGCACTTGCAGGTAGTATCATCGACAGAGTATCAAGGCGGAATACATCAACCATTAATTAGGTGTTCAACTGAAATGATATGTAAAATACTGTTGCTACAAGTCTAAGATATATTAGGCGACCAAACATGAAAACTGCGGAAAAATGAAGACAACTCACTATACTTTGAATTCCTGGGTGTAGTCGATCATGCCACTAGGTGAGGAAGTTTCGGACCATGCATACTGCTTATACATAAGCCAGGTGCCAGAATTGTTTTTCATGTCCGGTCACGATCAACGAGGCCATGTAACGCATGTTCTTCTCCGAATGACAACAAATTTCACATGTAGCATCACCAACACGCCGTGCCGTGACCATCCATCAGCAGATACGAATAAAAGCACCATCAGCATTTAAATTCGTCGTACCTTCTGGAGGTGGTTTCCAACGCGTGACAGGCTGATCACCGCGAGGGTGAGCCTGATTACTACGTACTACTACACACCATGCTGTGAAGAGCTGATCGCCGGCTTTTTTTTGACTTGGTATGCATATATGCAAAACTAAATTTGTTTCTAGACCGAAACTGAGATCCCGACATAAGAATCCCCAATCCGTAAATACCGAAAGATAGAAAAATATAGTATGCGGTGGAAGCACTGCACTAGATAGGACTGTCCACATACTACCATGCTTCCTAGATAAGCCCATGAATATATAAATCACTTTTGTTTCGGTGTCTCCCCCTCCTCTTCAAACTTTGATAAACAAAAACTCGATACCGATTTGTTTTGAAGACCGTATGAACCCACCCGAAACCCGTACGACCCTCTTAGCCGTATACTCACCATACACGTATACTCACGTGCCTGCAGTAGGCGGATTTCGGAAAGTATATAGCAGCAACAACAAAAATTCGAAACGTGACATGCAAAGACGTAGATCATGATAACGGGAGGTTGAATCAGCTGGTGAAAACATGGAGTATACCTAGCTCGACCAAGTACACATATAAGGAGGTATATATGGCCTAGATATGGGTTTTGACGGGCTAAAAGAAAATTGACTCATGCAAACTTAACTTTGAGGGGGGAGGGGGAGGTTCGAAGAGTAGAGGCCGACGAGGTGAAGGGGCTAGGAGTCGGCAAGGCGCGGATCTCCGTCCCTCAATCGCTTCCAAAATAGCTGCACACGGACATGGCAGCTCGATTCCTGGCCGTAGGGAACCACACCTTGCGGGCGGATCGGGACTTGCAGCTCCGGCGTGACGCATGGGAGCCCCACCTCGAGGGCGTGGATGGCTAGGTCCACCTCCACCCAGATCGATTTCAGCACCCATTCCGCATCGGCTGGAAGAACGGCGCAGCAGAAGGAGGGCGTGGTCAGCGAGCTGCAGCCGAGGAGAGGCCAGGCGCCAGCGAGGCAGCAACAGGAGGGAATGGTCCGCGAGCTGCAGACGAGGAGAGGCTGGCGGCGCAGTAGCAGGAGGGTGTGGTCGGCGAGCTGCAGTTGAGGAGGAGGACGGCGGCGATTGGATACAAGCAAGGGCACGATGCGAAGCCGGCGGCCGGCGGGCTGCGCGATGGAGGAGGCTAGGCAGGGCGTGGGAGTGTGTGATGGCCCAGCGTGATGCAGAGCAAGCGACCGGTGGGCAGGATTTGGTGCGTAGGGGTCGAGGAGAAAATGAGCGAGGATGAAGATAGAGAAGGGGCAGCGACGTCTTAATCCAATTCAGTAACTGTTCAGCTATTCCCCTTTTTATCACTTTTGAGATTCAGAAGTGCATAGCAATGAAGATACCATATGCCAATTATTACGTTTTTTTCTGCTTTACTTTCGTGGATTATTATTTCTGCGACTCCACAATGAGCTGAACTTTTGTTTCTCTTTTCTGAACATCGGTATCCATCTAAAGTTATTTTGTGCCGATGGTTATTCTCTACTCTGTCCAGCTTATGCATCCTCATTTTCAAAGTCGGCTTCAGACCATGGATTGCTTGTCAACCACGCATGAAAACAAGCTATATATATATGGCGATGCACCGTATGAAAACAAGCTATATCCATGTCAACCACGCAGGAATTTTTTACCGTATTCTACTTTCTCTTTTTAGGTAAAAATATAATAACAGGGAAGGACCAAATATGACTACCATATTGTACACTCCTTTTTACCATATTCTGGAAACATATTGCTTTGCTCGAGTTCCTCAATGAAATACAAGATAGCTTTTATTTTTTAAACCTATTCTGCATTAGGAATTTGGAATACAAAATGTGGGAGAAATATGAAGGGCATGACTGGCTTTGTTTTTACAATAGCACGGGTTAATGCATCATCGAGCTACACGGAAAGTTTGGCGTCATAGCATTCCGGATGAAGTTCAAAGTAGTTTTCCCGAAGTTGTATGATTAGATAAGGTATGATCTCAGAGAGGTTGCATTTCCGTCCTCTTTGCTAGATCCTCCGGGCACCAACACGCGTCCTAATCTCACATTGAAAAAAAGGAATCATGTATTATGGATGTTTCAGTTTGTGTTTTATTGAGACATGATTTAATTCATATATTTAAGCAAAAAGTTCAGCAATCATTACAAGGCTAGGATCAGCGCCGATTTCCACACCAAGGAGGTGCACTTCGAGGACTTTCACTCTACAAGTAAGAATTTATTGTTGTTGTGTGGTGTTCTCCTATGATTTATGAGTATACAGTTTATGTTGCATCAGTGTTGTAAACCATGTATGATTTGCAAGTATGTTTTGGTTTAGATAGTTCATTTGACATGTCAATGTTGTTGGTTTTGTTGATTCTCAAGTAAGGGAGTTTCTAGAGTTAATTTGTAGGTGATCAGGATTTACATGAATTTTGTACTAAATTACGGATCCGGCCACCGGTGGTGAAGGACATTTCTTTTCTCAAATAGCCCTAGCAGGCCACATGTGTAGATGTACTAAATCCTCTAAAAAGCATGCTTTGCCAGTATATTTTTTGTCAACTGTCACATTTTGTTATAGTGAAGAGCAAAGAAGAATTGGTGGTGATATTAACCAAAAGAAGATTACTAAATATTTCATACCACACTTTTGGCTTATATAGTTAGATCGAAAAAAAAATTATGATTAAGAAAGGGCAAACTGTGGTTAGGAAAATGTTGTTTGATCAACTTTGGGAAAATTTTAGATCGTATAGACGTTTTTTATCCAAATGTTTCCCATCGCAACGCACGGGCATTTGTGCTAGTAAACTAATAAAGCATGATCAAATAAACAGTACCAAAAACCAATCATGTAGATTAACAAGGTAGATGAACAGATTAAATCTTTATAAGATAAACATATCACATCTACATTAAATACTAGAATAATGAATTGTAGCAGAATCTGAAATAGAAAGTTCAGGGTTACGTACGGGGCAGCGACGGCAGCAGCAGTAGCCGCAGCGTTGTCGCCCATGTTGAGGTTTCCGAATAGGTCGGTGATGTCCGGGAAGAAGTTGTCGTTCGGGAACGTATTGTCGGGCGACGTCGTGGTTGCTAGTAGTCGCGCCTGAGCGCTCCCTAAAAAGCTGATCGCCCCTCACACGTACAGGTTCAAAGGAGGCGGGGTTTCGGAGGCCTACTATCCCGATCTGCCGTGCACGCCGTAAGCCGGGATGGGGAAGACGAAGGCGACGGCGCAATAGACCGAAAGGAGACGTGTGTGATGGGTAGTTCCGATTAGGTTTAGCGTAGGCTCGGCGAGATTCCCGCAACCTGCAATCCGCGGCGCGCGCGGGGCGGGGCGAGCGGCGTTGGAGGAGGAGTGCGCGAGAGCTGCTCTTCTTCTCACACCTTAGTGAGTGGTAGAGTATATAAGGAAGTGCAACTCTCACTCAACTAGCAATGTGAGACTAAACTTTAGCACCACTAGCACACACATGAGCTGCCACAAATAATGGACCAAAGAGAATTTGAGGATTTGTATTTGTTATGGGCCACAAGCCTGAAGGAGATATGCCCTAGAGGCAAATAATAAATATGTTTTTCTTGTCATATCTCAATTAGTTTATAATAGTTTCATATTATGCTATAACTGTGCCAAGTAGAAACATTGGTACATGTGTGGTATGAAACAACAAAGTCCCTAGTAGCCTCTATTTATACTAGTTCGTTGGTCATGAAGATGGTCTGGGTTTCAAGATCATGGGCATTTATGCCGACTGACAATGGGATCATATCATTGGAGAATGATGTGATTGGACATTCCTCGAAGGATTGCAACACGATCAAGTCATATAGTTCATTGTTGCAACAGCTATACCTAGACTCCTTCTCCTTAGACCGTGAGCTCATATTACTCACTGTTTTCCTAGGCTGCTTAGACTGCATCAACCGTCATCTGGTAATACGGTGGTCATAAAGGTGTACGTTGGGTATTCCGAAGGAATAGTAGATGACATGTAACTGCAAGACCAGTATTTGTTCACCCACATGACGGATAAAGATACATGCGGCCGGCTTTGTGAGATTACATACATAAATGTTGCAACATGCGACTAGGTCACAGGGATATAATATCATGGTAACAAGAAAACAGAACTTGTTGTGAACGAAATTGAACAAGGTATGGGATACCGATGATCGGATCTCGGACAAGTTGTATCGAGAAACAAAAGGAAGAGGATGCTACATTTAGCGGTTCAAACGACATTGTCATCAGGAATGCATAGGGGTCACATGGATATCCCTGGTCCCTCTGTTGATCATTGATACAGATCATGTCTAGAGCATTCCTGAGCTGTGAGAGGATACACTTAAGGGTACGATGAGAGCGATCATTCTTAAGATGGAATCACAGTAGAGAAAAGAGAGAAAGCCGGAATCGTTCCGCGGAGAGATCCGAAGTTGTTTGGAGAAAGAATAAATGAAAAGACCCCGAAAAGTGTTTTCGGATAAATGGGAATTTAAATATATATTTATTATATGTTAATTATGAATTAATATATTCTAAATAATATTTAAGTTAAGATTTATAAAAGCAACTTTTATATTAGGCCAAATCCCAGAGAGAAAAGGCCTAGAAATAAAACTGCAGAAAAAGAAAAGGGATAAAAGAAAACAGCCAGCCCACGTGGGCGGCAGATAGTTGCCGCCGCACAGGGCGAGCGCCAGCTGGCCGCCGCCGTGGCCAGGCCAGCTCAACCCAACCCAAGTGGGGCTCGCGGGGAGCTGCCTGGCGGGAAGGCCGCCGCTGGGCCACAGCCACGGACGGCCCAAGTGGGCACAACAGGTAGTGGGCAGCGGTTAGGCTGCCGCCACTCGCGGGCCACCACGCCAGGCCGGCCCACCCGAGCTGCCAAGCAGGCCGCGAGGGCGCACGCCGACCTAGGTGGGGCGCCTATTGCTGCTGCTGCTGGGAAGGAGGTAGCAGGCGCGGGGTGGGTCGTGCCAAGGCCCACCCGGCCAGTGCCTCCTAGGCTGCTGTTTGCTATGCTCCATTTGTCTTTTGGGCTGAGCTAAAAATCGGCCCATTCGGCTGAACAAAAATATGCTGCCTTTTTCTTTTAGTATTAGTCCCACATGGCTTAGCCTTTGAGAAAGGCACACCCCCTCCGCCTATATAAAGGGGTGCTTATGGGTGGGATTAAACACACAATTTTGGAGAAGTCCTTTGGTTGACTTTCTCCTCCTCCCTCTCTCTATACCTCGTGACCTTGGCCCCAAGTCTGGGCTGTGCGATCGAGGCACACATGCAGTATGCCGTTGTGCTGCAGGGATTCCTAGCCGGATATCAACTTCCGCACTCCCGGCGGGATCGGGGAGCCAGAGGTCTCATCGTGCACCGGATGTGTACAAAGATACGAGACGTAACACTTGGGGCGCTTAAATGTCGTGAGCCGGAGCTGTTGCACGATGAAGATCAAGAAGGAGCAAGGGTTTACCTGCGAGGAGCTTCGCGACCTTGAGGTAGGCTACGAGTACGACTACTTCAACCACGTTCCCCGCGGAACGTTAACCGCGTACGGTCTATAAGGGTATGTATTCTCTACGCATCGGCCGTTACCGCATTACTACATAGATAGATCCTAGGCAGTTTTTGGGGTTGCCTCGTAGGAAATTTTTTGTTGTCCGCACCGATCCCCAACAGTGGTATCAGAGCCGATCTATGCGTAGGAGTGTTGTACGGCCAGTACGCACAAATATTGTGCGAGCATTGATCCCTTAGTTGTTACCCTCTAACGTGTACTTGTTTATATCGCGGTATTGTTTGATGAAGCGGCCCGGACCGACCTTACGCGTATTCGTACACGAGACTGGTTCCACGCTCAACATACGGCTGATACATTGCAAATTTATCTATAATTTTTGATGTTCCATGCTTGGATTTATCTACTTTCTTATGTTTTGTCCACACTTTGGAGTACTTTTTATATGATTTCTTGCACTAACCTATTAACAAGAGCCACAGTGCCAGCTGCCTTTTTTTGCTGTTTTTGGTTCCAGGAAAATCACAAAATGAATATTCTCGGAATTGGACGGGACAAAAGCCAAAGTTGATATTTTACCGGAAGACTCACGGAGCTAGAAGACGAGACGGGGAGGGGCCACAGGGCGGCCACACCATGTGGTGGCGCGGGCTAGCCCTGGCCGCGCCACCAGGTGGTGTGGGTCCCCTGGCCGCCCACCGACCTTGCATCTTCGCCTATAAGAAGCCTCCCGATGCATAAACCCTAAATCATCAATCAGAAATCCACGAAAAGTTCTGCAGCGCCGCCGCCACCGAAGGGGAGATTCGGGGGATAGAAAGTCTCTGTTTCGACACCCTCCGGGACGGGGAAGTGACCCCAGAGCCATCTCCATCGATCTCCACCACCATATCCATCACCATTGCTGATTTCCATGATGAGGAGGGAGTAGTTCTCTCTCGAGGCTAAGGGTTCTACCGGTAGCTATGTGTTCATCTCTCTCTCTATGCATGATCTTATTGAGATCATGAGCATGTAATCTATAGATCTACCTTGCTACTCAAGTGCTTTAATAGATCTCTGCTCTCCCCATGTGTGTGAAGTTGACAGTGTGCACACCATGGTGGCACTTAGGCTAGAGATTACAAATACTTGTTATGAGTTATATTTGGAGTTGGATATCTTTATAAAATTGTGGTGTTTGTTGGAACCATCTAGTGCTCAAGGTGACCGTGTGGGGTTTTCTAGATGGGAAAGGCTTACTTTGAGGTGTGCTGTTATAGCCCTACCATGGATTAGAGTGTTCAACCGGAGAGTAGTTTAGCGTAGTATCATAAAGAAGAATATATTTATATGAGAGTGTTCACTAGTGAAAGTATGATCCCTAGGCCTTGTTTCTTAGCACTGAAACACCGTTTGCTATTAGATCCGTTACATGTTTGCTTGCTTTCATCTTTATTTCAGTTTGCTTTTAGTCTCTTCCACGCCATCAAGCTATTTTCTATCACCGTTACCACTTATAATTATCCATACCACTTGTATTTCACTATCTCTTCGCCGAACTAGTGCACCTATACACCTGACAAGTGTATTGGGTGTGTTGGGGACACAAGAGACTTCTTGTATCTTGATTGCAGGGTTGCTTGAGAGGGGATACCTTTGACCACTTCCTCCCTGAGTTCGATAAATCTTGAGTGGTCCACTTAAGGGAAAACTTGCTGCTGTTCTACAAACCTCTACACTTGGAGGCCCAACAACTGTCTACAAGAATAGAAGTGCGTAGACATCAACGGCTTGTACCGTATAAGTGGCTAGCGGGTGTCTGTCTCTCATTCAATAGTTGATATAGCATTTACAACGGAGGGCCCCGAAAAGGGGTGTAATAGAGACAACTGCCGGATCCATGTTGTGGTTGGAAAGTTCGTAGTTTAGAAACGGTTCTAGTGCGAAAGCCCTAACAACCACGTAAAACTTGCAATAGATAAAGTAGAGGTGTCTAACTTTATTTTGCAGGGGGCATGTGATTATGATATGGCATTGGTCGTTACAAAGGTAAAGTAGTTTACTTTTCTGTTACTAAGTAGTATAGTGATAGTCATCGTTCTGATGAACGACCTGGTGGAGACGTCGTGGACTTGGCGTCAAACCAAGGGCAAGATGGTGATCATGCCGGAGCGCTCGATGGAGATCAAGACGCAAGAAAGACCATATCATATCACATTATACATATGATGTTGATACCAGTTTTTAAATCTTATTGTGTGCTAGTATTTAGATACTCAATAGTAGCAAATAAGATAATCCCTATTTAATTCCAATGTTCCGTGTTCCCCTTGTGTGTGCACCACCAAGAAAGTTATTCGGTATGAGGCGATCCAAGGTTACAGGCCTGGGTGTCAGACATATCTACGTTCGCATATAGTGGGTGTAAGCCATGTTGCACATCGAATACACACAAGTTAGATTTGGCGAGCCTAGCGCGCCATAGAAGCGTGGCCTCAGAACACAAGAGATCAAAAGATCGAGCATGAGTCACATGGATGATGTGATTGGAATTAGTGAATGTCTACCTTTGATAATGCACTAATGGTTGTGTAACACGGGGGAGGTGCAGAGGATAGGGATCATGCGATCACTGAAATCGTCCAGGGGATGACAATTTTAATGGAGACCAATTATAAATTGATCTCTTATTATAAACTTAGTCTAGATGTCTATTTGCAAATATCTTAGTAGAACTTGGCCTATCCCATTGAGGTCCTTTGCGACCATGAGAATATATTGTTTAATTTGGAACTTAGCAAAAGGGTCCAACTTCATAGATTAATACCCACGCCTGAGGGATATCCTCGTAAAAGGTGATCTTCTTTTCTTGATACAATAACCATTAGGAGATAATTCGATGACTCCAGAATGTTTGGAAAAACACTTAGCAATCTTGCATTAGAGTTAAGAACTCTTAGAAGGGCTTGATTGCGAATGGAAGTCATGGATGAAAAAGGTATATGTTAGATATACAAAATTATAAATGTGGTCTTTGCAAAACTCATTGCAGTTTGCAAAGTATTTTGATACTTGTCCCGTTTTGTGAAAACAGGATGATCTGCTTGAGAATTGCTGGTTTTGAGGCAACATGACTTGATGACGGCAAGCAAAATAGTCGATGGCCAACATCACCTCTTTCCTCGAAGTTTATCATTTGGATTAGTGGACTTGAATATAATTTTGTAATCCTAGTTTATGTGTCTTGCTTTTTAGCGAGACGATTATTCATATGAACAAGTTACAAGCCAGTTTGTACTATTCTTATGAACAATACCTTATGGTCACATTATGATTATAAATAAGTTATTCTCATCACTATGTTAATGATAATGGTTTAAACATTTATAAAGGATTAGAATGCTAAAAGATATCCAAAATTTAATAATGAAATGACACTATAGTTTAAGTCATTTTGGTTATTGCATGTTCTTTATGAAAGATCAGGGTCCTAGATGCTTAATCTAGAGACTTTGCAAAACCATGCCTCTTGGACAGAATGACTAAAACTCCGCATTCTGCTAAAATGGTGATATGCAAAGAAATGTTGAATCTTATACATAGTGATGTATCGTATTTTCAACAAGTAGTGGAAATCATTGGGCAATTGTGGACTTAAGTGAATAAGTGTATTTACTTAATGAAACATGAAGTTTGAAACGATTTGAATTGTTCAAATGAGTTCAACAACAAAGAGGATATTGAATTAACAAGTCTCTTCGATTTGATCGACACGACTAAAGTATTCAAGTTAAGTTTAGCATAAAAGAAACTTGTGAAAGATGTTTCACAAATTGTGAAAATTGGATGAATTCAAACTATGTTGAAGTGTCTAAACATCATAACCATTTTGTATTAGATACATATTATCTCTTATTAGGGTTATAGTTGTCGTTTAGAGTTAGAGATCAAAATAAGCAAACACTCATTCGAAATACAAAGGAACATCCAAAGATTCGTGGAAACAACACCATAAGTGTTATGGCAAGTTCAAGTTTCTGGAGATTTCAACAAGTCGAAATCGTGGCGAATAAACAAGTCTTTGTAGAACATTCTTAGGAAGCTATGAATTCATCTTCCACAAGGGGCAAAACTATTATTGTCCAAAGTCAACGTGTCTTGATTAAGATACACGTGGAAGAAAGTAAAAGCTCAAAACAAGGTATTTGACCTTGCCTCCGAATTGTTGAGTGGCGCAGCGGAATTTGTTTCGTGAATCCAAACTATGCAAATAGAAGAGAAACCAATGATAATGATCATAAAGTTTCAGTGAATACTTTTACTAAAGAAAGTAGGATTCAACTATATGTTCTACAAGTTTGTGGAATTATATATTGATTCACTTGTCATGTTTTGAACAAGACATACCTACGAAATACAAAGAAGCATGATGGACCTAAGTGCGAGAAATGAATGGTCATTCAAATCTCATTAGTGGAATTCTCGATTTGATGATGATCAAGGAATTTTGGAATGTCCAAGATTATCGAGAAGACCTGGATTTGAGTGGGAGAAAATCAGCTTGGCTAATTCATAATATGTGATGACCCACAAGTATAGGGGGTGTATCGCAGTATTTTCGATAAGTAAGAGTGTCGAACCCAACGAGGAGCAGAAGGTGCTGGCTAGTGGTATGGATCAGGAATTCTCTACAAATACTTAGCAAACGGATTTTTAGGGGTTTTTGATAAAGCAAGTAAACAAAGTACGAGTAAATAAAAGACAGTAGGAATAAATGCAGCAAGTGGCCCAATCCTTTATGCAACAAAGGACAAGCCGGTTGTATTTCTATAGATGACCAAACGTTCTCGAGGACACATGGGAAGATTGTCAAGTGCTTTCGCTTCATATAGTCGATTAATCTTCTTTAGCTTGCTAAGTGTTGTGTGGGTGAACCTGTGCTAATGTACCGCCCCATCCAAGACTAATACATACTTGTGATTATACCCCTTGCAAACATCCATAAGTACAAGAAAGTAATTAAGGTAGAAACCTAACCACAACTTTAAACTCTAAGACCCTTACGTCCCTTGTGCAATGGTTTCCTAACGGGGGTTCAGGTTTCTGTCACTCCGGCAACCCCTACGATTAGTAGCCAAATACACAATGCATTCCCCTAGGCCCATATAGGTGAAGTGTCATGTAGTCGACGTTCACATGACACCACTAGAAGAAGTACACCACAACTTAAATAACAATCTATTGAATCTTTCTCAACGCAACTCCACTACTAACAACAAGACTTCTCCCATGTCCTCAAGAACAAAACGAACTACTCACAAGACATCATATGGATCATGATCAGAGATGGAATAATGATGTATAACAATCTGAACATAAACAATAATTCAATGGTTCACTCAATAGCATCAACTACAAAAAGTAATCAACACCGGGAAAGTTTCCCCTATGAACTATAGCAAGATTCAACGCAATTGTTACAGCAATATGGAGATGGTGATGATGGTGGTGATGATGATGATGATCCCGATGAAGTCCAGCTTGATGGTGGTGTTGATGGCGACGATCTCCCCTCTCCGGGAAGGAATTCCCCTGGCAGAAATCTATCTGCTGGAGAGATCTTTCTCTCTCGGTGTTTTCCGCCCCACAGAGGCGGTGGAATCTTTCTGTGGTCACTCTCCGAGTCTTAGGGTTTCGGGAGGTTGATATACGCCAGAGGGGAGAGGCTGGAGTGGGCCAGGGCGGCCACACCACTCCTAGGCGCGGCCTAGGCCTGCACGCGCCATGGGGTGGTGTGGGCCCCCTGTGGCCCACCTCCACTCCATCTTCTGGCATCCTTAGTCTTCTGGAAAAATAGGATTTTCCGTATATTTTCCCGGATTTTCTGATCTTCGCGAATTTTGCCTCCAAATAGCACCTTTTCCATCAGAATCCTGACTGCAGCGGTCCATGCTCCAAAAGTCATCAACCATGCAAAAATAGATGAAATAACATAAGTATCACCTCTCAATACGAAATATATCAATGAATAATAGCGAATTAGACATAGAATAGTGATGCAAAATGGACATATCAACTCCCCCCAAGCTTAGACTTCGCTTGTCCCCAAGCGAAACTGAGCTCAATAAACATGACCTCGGGTTTATGGAGTAAAGAGTCGATAAAAGAATACAGACAAGAATTATCACAATCATCAAATGCATAGATCATAATAGAAGACAACTCACTATTATATAACTCAACTTGTAATAAGTAAAGGAAACACAATAAAGATACATAAAGTGAATCATAATTGGTAATGGCAAACTTAGCTCTTTGTCGAAGAATAGTTGATAATTTGCTGGAGTTCACAAATAGCTGGTTTTCAATGATAGCTTTCAAAGTAGTAAACATCAAGATAAGAGCAATGTGCAAAACAAGGAACATAAGAAACATGATTGAATAAATCACCATATGAATGAATGAAACACATCAACTCAAAATACTTGCTGAGATAGAAGGGAGTAGGTTTACTGACTCAACTACAAAGTAAAATAAAGGCCCTTCAAAGAGGGAAGCAGGGATTGCAAGTCTCATAAAGAGCTCCCAAAAATTATGATACTTACTAGCTTTCAACTCTCATTGCCCCTATCATAGGCATCTTTAGGTGATTAAGGTTAAAGTGACACAACTAAGAGGATATGCTTGACAAGTTATAAGTTGAAATCTCGTGCCCCTTACTTATGAGTACCGATCCTCATGCTACTCAACTTCAGTCACAAGCAAGCTCTTATCATTGTAAATACATGTGTATCATCGAGAACCGCCAACGGGGTACCCCTTGCACATGACACAGGAGCTATCCCATAATCAAAATGACAAGGCAAGCAGACAGTGAGCATCTCAGCGATCTTTTTATTTGCTATTTGCATAGGTTTTTATTGAGGATGCTTCATAGAATGCTCACTATAGTTATGCTGCAAGTTTCCACCATGATTAGGCATGGCTTAGGCTAGCGGCCCAGGCGTTTCTCTAACACACATATAAACTCCATGATCTTACAAGTTCCACTTTTATTTCACACCGCCGGGATCCATAAGCAAAAGAACATGATATCAACTAGGTACAAGTACCAATGAAGTGTTGAAAGTGGTCCCCGTGATACATGGTTCGGCTAACTTCAACTCATAAAGCGCAAGCATATACGCAACAAACAAGGACCCAATGGTTCAAGTTTATTAAATGCAAGAAAGTAAAGTGTGCCATCAAGTTCGTGACTTTAATCACTAATTTTCACATAACAAGTTTAATTTGGGAGGTAGACAAAACAGGAATTTACTTGGAATAGCAATAATGCTACTAGGTAGGTATGGTGGACACAAATGGCAAAGGTTTTGGTTTAAAGGAGGTGGATGCACGAGAAGGATACCCTCTTAGTACAGGTTTTTGGCTAGCAAGGCTGGGTAGCAAGTACAAGAGTTGAAGGAAACAAACAAACATACAAGTGATAAAGACAAACATGCAATCTTCCTTGGAAGCACAAAATATCTTAACTAGGGAATACTAAACTTATGAGCAAATCAAGAAAGAAAGATGATGAAATAATTTTTCTTTAAAGGTACTTTTATCCTTTTCTTTTCAACTCTCAAAAAGGTGTTTCTACTGACCAAGCCAGGTTTGCCAAAACCAACTAAATTAACTCAATGATCCCAAAGTGATACCAATACTAACAATAAGATCAATCATACAACCACGAATTGAAAACTAATATAAGCTATGCAAAAGAGTGAATGAAAGAACTTCTCATTAATATTCCATAACGGAAACTCACACCAAGGGATACAAATCTAACGAGAGAGGGGACACTTCCATAATGCAAACCATACTACAAAATAACTCCTCTATTCATGATATGACTCTACTAATAAGGTAAAAAGATAGAAGATAGTGATATGATACCACGGCACTCCCCCAAGCTTGGAACAAACCAAGGGGATGCCAAACCTGATAACGAATTACTCCTTTGGTGGTGGTGGTGTCTTCTCATCTTCGTCCGTCTTCCAGGGTAAAGGCTTCCCATCAACAAAGGACATCGTGGTTTCCAACATCTTGAAACTTGCAGCAACACTTATGCGTTTAAATCTAACCTCATACTCACAGTTTTGATTTTGAATGTCATAGAACTGTGCTTGCAGTTTGTTAATTGTTTGGCGGAGTGAGAGGACTTCGTCTTTGAGTTCAGCAGTCTCCTTTTGGTGCTCGGTGATGAGTTCGGAGCAGATCTTATGGATGATATCCACTTCGCGCTCTGCCATCTTCCTGTACCTAAAGACTTCTTGCTCCAGTGCTTCCATCCTGTCCTCCAGACTTCGTTCACCTTTAGGGCCTTGAACCTCTTTAATCCGGACCTTCCTACCTTCGAGCAACAACTCCTTGGGATGAATCTTCAATTCTCTCATGTATGGGTTGATGATATCTTCTAAGGAATCTCCCTTTTATGATCCAGAGGAAGACATTGTGGCTCCAAATCTGGGATTCTACCTGGCAGAAACAGATCGAAACAAAAACACGACGAAAACACGATATATGAACCTCGGAAGATCCGGGGGGGGTATATATTACGAAGTTTCATATCAAAAGAGAGGTACTGGGAGAAAACGAGTCGGAGACGGAGTCCTGGGTGGCCTCAGCACCTGGTGGCGCGGCCAAGAGTGGGCCCGCACCATGGAGAAAAGTCATCCATGAACACTTCTACAATTTCCTCACAAAAACCATGAAAGATAGCAGACATGCACCTTTGGAAAGTAGCAGGAGCATTACATAAACCAAAAGGCATACGTCTATAAGCATAAGTTCCATAAGGGCAAGTAAAAGTAGTTTTTTCTTGATCTTGTTGTTTAACAGCAATTTGAGAGAAACCAGAATAACCATCAAGAAAACAAAAATGGGTCTTTTTAGACAACCTTTCCAACATTTGATCAACAAAAGGAAGCGGGTAGTGATCTTTCTTAGTAACTTTATTAACTTTCCTAAAATCGATGCACATCCTATAGCCTACCACTATTCTTTGAGGAATAAGCTCATCATTATCATTAGGGACAACGGTAATACCTCCCTTTTTAGGAACACAATGAACAGGACTAACCCATTCACTATCAGCAATAGGGTAAATAATACCAGCATCAAGGAGTTTCAATACCTCATTCCTTACCACTTCCTTCATCTTAGGATTTAAACATAGTTGGTGCTCCACTACTGGCTTCGCATCTGGTTCTATGTTGATAGAATGCTGACATATAGTAGGTGAAATCCCTATCAAATCATCCAGAGTATAGCCCATAGCTCCTCGGTGTTTCCTCAAAACCTCCAATAATCTTTCTTCTTCCTCCCCTGAAAGTTTAGCGCTAATAATAATAGGATATATATTTTTATCATCAATAAAAGCATATTTAAGATCATCAGGGAGAGGTTTTAGATCGAAAACCGGATCCTTTTTAGGTGGCATCGTGGTACCCAAGTCTTCCACAGGCAACTCGTGCTTAAGCATCTTAGGTTGATCACGGAGGATCCTGTCAATCTCATTCCTTTCTTACATGAAGATTTCACTTTGTCATATCTCAATTAGTTTATAATAGTTTCATATTGTGCTATAACCGTGCCAAGTAGAAACATTGGTACATGTGTGGTATGAAATAACAAAGTCCCTAGTAGCCTCTATTTATACTAGTTCGTTGGCCACGAAGATGATCTGGGTTTCAAGATGATGGGCATTTATGCCAACTAACAATGCGATCATATCATTGGAGAATGATGTGATTGGACATTCTTCGAAGGATTGCAACACGATCAAGTCATATAGTTCATTGTTGCAACATCTATACCTAGACTCCTTCTCCTTAGACCGTGAGCTCATATTACTCAATGTTTCCCTAGGCTGCTTAGACTGCATCAACCATCATCTGGTAATACGGTGTCCATAAAGGTGTACGTTGGGTATTCCGAAGGAACAGTAGATGACATGTGACTACAAGACCGGGATTTGTTCACCCACATGACGGGTAAAGATACATGCGGCCGGCTTTATGAGATTACATCCATAAATGTTGCAACATGCGACTAGGTCACGGGGATGTAATATCATGGTAACAAGAAAACAAAACTTGTTGTGAACGAGATTGAACAAGGTATGGGATACCGATGATCGGATCTCGGACAAGTTGTATCGAGAAACAAAAGGAAGAGGATGCTACATTTAGCGGTTCAAACGACATTGTCATCGGGAATGCATAGGGGTCACATGGACATCCCTGGTCCCTCTGTTGATCATTGATACAGATCATGTCTAGAGCATTCCTGAGCCGTGAAAGGATACACTTAAGGGTACGATGAGAGCGATCATTCGTAAGATGGAATCACAGTAGAGAAAAGAGAGAAAGCCGGAATCGTTCCGCAGAGAGATCCGAAGTTGTTCAGAGAAAGAATAAAGGAAAAGACCCCGAAATGTGTTTTCGGATAAATGGAAATTTAAATATATATTTATTATATGTTAATTATGAATTAATATATTATAAATAATATTTAAGTTAAGATTTATAAAAGGAACTTTTATATTAGGCCAAATCCCAGAAGGAAAAGACCTAGAAATAAAACTGCAGAAAAAGAAAAGGGATAAAAACAGCCAGCCCACGTGGGTGGCAGATAGTTGCCGCCGCACAAGGCGAGCGCCAGCTGGCCTCCTCCGCGGCCAGGCCAGCTCAACCTGGCCCAAGTGGGGCTCGCGGGGAGCTGCCTGGCGGGCAGGCCACCGCTGGGCCACAGCCACGGACGGCCCATGTGGGCGCAGCGGGTAGTGGGCAGCGGTTAGGCTGCCGCCGTTCGCGGCCCACCATGCCAGGCCGGCCGCGAGGGCGCACGCCGGCCCAGGCGGGGCGCTTATTGCTGCTGCTGGGCGGGAGGTAGCAGGCGCGGGGTGGGCCGCGCCAAGGCCCACCCGGCCAGTGCCTCCCAGGCGGTTGTTTGCTATGCTCCATTTGACTTTTGGGCTGAGCTAAAAATCGGCCCATTCGACTGAACGAAAATCTGCTCCATTTTTCACTAGTAGAAAATGGGCCTTTGGTTCGGGCCATTAGTCCCGACCGTGGCTGGGGCCGGGACTAATGGTCTGAACCAGACGGCCCGAGGAGGCCGAGGCACTATGTCCCAGTCCGTAAGAAGCCATTAGTCCCGGTTTGAGATACAAACTAGGACAAATAGGTCTGGGCCGGCGCGCAGAACCTTTAGTCCCAGTTTGTATCTCAAACCGGAACTAATGGCCTGGCCCTATATATATGCACCCAACCCTCCACTCTCTCCTGTTTTTTTCCTATGTGAGAGGTGGGTATAACTTTGTGCTAAATTTTTTTCTTCATATGCACTAGAGGTGTTCGGTGAAATGCCTATTAGAGCGATGCCACTTGAGTTCACACAAGACAAAATATGATATGAGCTGCCAGAGCGACACTTAAGGTTTCTCCTCTTTGTTTTGAAGTGTCCTAAAAGGTTAGCAACTATTTTCTCGTTTTGACTGTGTGGTACTAATTTAAGCATCGTGATTGCGTTTGATATATATGCATGGTTGTGTGATGCAGATGAGCCACCCATGGATGTACGGTGACCGGCGCTCTGACGCTTACAGAGAAGGCGTGCGTTCTTTTCGCCTTGTGGCCGAGGCGAACAAGCGGCGGGATGGTTTTATGTGTTGTCCATGTATTGAATGTCGGAATGAGCAGGCTCACACTTCCTCAAGAGTCATTCAGAGCCACCTGCTTCGGTCCGGTTTCATGTCCGGCTATAATGTTTGGACCAAGCACGGAGAAAGAGGGGTTATGATGGAACACGGCGATGAAGAAGAGAATGATGATGACAACTACCGATCTATGTTTCCTGAATATGATGATACCGCAGTTGAAGATAATGAAAAAGAAGGGGGTGAAGAAAGGGAACCAGATGAGCCCGTTGATGATTTTGGTCGGGTCATTAGTGATGCAAGGCGAGACTGCGACACAGAAAAGGAGAGGTTGCAGTTCGAGCAGATGTTACAGGACCATAACACATTGTTGTATCCAACTTGTGAAGATGGCCAGAAGAAGCTGGGTAGCACACTGGAATTGTTGAAGTGGAAGGCAGAGACCGGTATGACTGACTCGGGATTTGAAAAGTTGCTGGTAATAATGAAGAAGCTGCTTCCAAGAAATAACCAATTGCCCTCCAGTACGTACGAAGCAAAGAAACGTGTCTGCCCTCTAGGATTAGACGTGCAGAAGATACATGCATGCCCTAATGACTGCATCCTCTACCGCGGTGAGAAGTACGAGAATATGGATAAATGCCCGGTATGCACTGCATTGCGGTATAAGATCAGAAAAGATGACCCTGGTGATGTTGAGGGCGAGCAACCCAGGAAGAGGGTTCCTGCCAAGGTGATGTGGTATGCTCCTATAATACCACGGTTGAAACGTTTGTTCAGAAATAAAGAGCATGCCAAGTTGTTGCGATGGCACATGGAAGACCGTAAGAAAGACGGGATGTTGAGGCACCCTGCTGATGGTCGGCAGTGGAGAAAAATCGAGAGAGACTTCTCGGACTTTGCTGGTGACGCAAGGAACTTATGGTTTGGTCTAAGTACCGATGGCATGAATCCTTTTGGGGAGCAGAACTGCAATCACAGCACCTGGCCCGTGACTCTATGTATCTACAACCTTCCTCCTTGGTTGTGCATGAAGCGGAAGTTCATTATGATGCCAGTGCTCATCCAAGGCCCGAAGCAACCCGGCAACGACATTGATGTGTACCTAAGGCCATTAGTTGACGAACTTCTATAGTTGTGGGCCAAACCAGGTGTACGTGTGTGGGATGAGCACAAACAGCAGGAATTTGACCTACAAGCGTTGTTGTTCGTAACCATCAATGATTGGCCTGCTCTTAGTAACATTTCAGGACAGACGAACAAAGGATACAATGCATGCACACACTATTTAGATGAGACTGAAAGTATATATCTGGATAAATGTAGAAAGAATGTGTACCCGTACAATCGTCGTTTTCTTCTGCCCAGTCATCCCTTAAAGAAGAAAGGCAAGCATTTCAATGGCAAGGCAGAAATCCGGACGAAGCCTGTCCCCCGTAGTGGTGCTGATGTATTTGGTATGGTCAAGGATTTGGATGTAATCTTTGGAAAGGGTCCTAGAGGACAACCTGTTCCGAAAGACCCCATTACCGGACACGCACCCATGTGGAAGAATAAATCTATATTTTGGGAGCTACCCTATTGGAAAGTGCATGAGGTCCGCTCTGCAATCGACGTGATGCACCTGACGAAGAATCTTTGCGTGAATATTCTAGGCTTCCTGGGCTTGTATGGGAAGTCAAAAGATACCCGGCAGCACGGGAGGACCAGCAACATCATAAAGGACGAGACGGCAAGCATCCAGGGCAGTTTCAAGGGCTTGCCAGCTACGCTCTTACCAAAGAAGAGAAGGAAATCTTTTTTGAAGTCCTTTTCAGTAGCAAGGTCCCATCTGGCTTCTCGTCGAATATAAAGGGAATAGTAAATATGAAAGAGAAAAAATTTCAAAACCTAAAGTCTCATGAATGCCATGTGCTTATGACGCAATTGCTTCCGGTTGCATTGAGGGGAATTCTACCAGAAAATGTTCGACTAGCCATTGTGAAGGTATGTGCATTCCTCAATGCAATTTCTCAGAAGGTAATCGATCGAGAAAGTCTATCAGGGTTACAGATTGATGTGGTCCAATGTCTGGTCAGCTTCGAGTTGTTGTTCCCGCCATCCTTCTTCATTATTATGACGCACCTCCTAGTTCACCTAGTCGAAGAGATTAGAATTCTCGGTCCTGTGTTTCTACACAATATGTTCCCCTTCGAGAGGTTCATGGGAGTCTTAAAGAAATATGTTCATAACCGTGCTAAGCCAGAAGGAAGCATCTCCAAGAGCTATGGAACAGAGGAGGTCATTGAGTTTTGTGTTGACTTTCTTCCTGACCTTAAGCCGATTGGTGTTCCTGAATCTCGGTATGAGGGGAGGATGACTGGAAAAAGCGCACTAGGAAGGAAATCAATGGTATGTAGGGACGGGCATTCTTTCACTCAAGCACACTACACAGTTCTACACAATTCCACCGTGGTGGCTCCGTATATCGAGAAACACAAGAATATTCTACGCTCCGAAAACCCGAGGAAGCCTGAAACCTTGATTAAAGGGGAACACGAGAAGAATTTTGGCAATTGGTTGCAGACACATATCATGAATAACACCACTGTTCGAGATGAGTTGTACTCGTTGGCCAGGTTACCATCTTCGACTATATGTACTTTCCAAGGGTACGAGATAAATGGGAATACATTTTACATGATCGCCCAAGATAAAAAGAGCACCAACCAAAACAGTGGTGTTCGCTTTGATGCAACAGAAGACAATGGGCAGATTGACACATATTATGGGTACATAGAGGAGATATGGGAACTTGACTATGGACCTACTTTTAAGGTCCCTTTGTTTCGGTGCAAATGGGTCAAGCTGACAGGAGGCGGGGTACATGTAGACGAAAAGTACGGCATGACAACAGTGGATCTCAACAATCTTGCGTACATGGATGAACCATTCGTCCTGGCCAATGATGTGGCTCAGGTTTTCTATGTGAAGGACATGTCTACCAAACCGAGAAAAAGGAAAGATAAGCAAAAGAGTACAGAATACGATGAGCCAAAGCGCCACATAGATCTTTCAGGGAAAAGAAACATCGTGGGAGTGGATGACAAGACAGACATGTCAGAAGATTACAATAATTTTCATGAAATTCCGCCCTTCAAAGTGAAAACTGACCCAAGCATCCTATTAAATGATGAAGATTCTCCATGGCTACGATGCAGAAGAAAACCACAACACTAGATGTTGGTGATGTGTAATAATGTATTAAACCTTTTATTTGAGACATAAATCTATGTAATTAAACCTTTTATTTGAGACATAAATCTATGTAATGTATTAAACCTTTTATTTGAGACATAAAGGTCCCCTTTCATGTAATACATCCTGCTCAATCAAACTAGACGTTCTGAGCCGCGGTAGGTGATCACACAAAGAGAAGGAACCATCACAAGAGAAGGAACCCACAAACACTAAAGATACATAGCAGGGGTACTTCGAGGCGCAAAGCGCCTCCGCCTCCCGGGTGGTTAGAGATACGATGGAAGCCATGGGAAGATAATGATGAGTCTAGATGTGATATGTAAATGGAGGCCAAGCGTACATATATATACTAAAAAAATGGCAGGAAGACAGAGGTAGGAACCGGTGGAAAGCGCGGGAACGCAGTGGCGCGGGAAACTTTCATCCCGGGTGGGGGCTCAAACCGGGATAAAAGATGGGGGGGCCTTATCTGGGGAGGCTTATCTAGGAGGGCCTTATCTGGGGGTGGCAAACCTTTAGTACCGGCTGGTGGGTGCAACCGGGACTAAAGGTGGTTTTTGTGTCATCTAACAAAACTGTCGGTGGGATAAGGACGCGTGGGTAACCTTTAGTACCGGGTGGAGGCTCAAACCGGGACTAAAGTTGTCGGTAGGATAAGGACGCGTGGGTGGACTGCACTGCTCGATGTAGCGCACGACGCCCTGTCGGAGGAAGAAGACAAAGTAGAAGTGGCGCCGTGCCTATAAAAGGAGCATCGATATGCCATGGCAAGCAACTCAACAAGCCAACATGGATGGAGAGTTTCATCCCCATGGATGGAGGAAAGGGTTGGGAAATCTCCCGTGGCGGAACTTCTCGAAGATACCCCTATGGCATCTTCGGAAGTTCCGCCTCGGAAAATATTTTCCTGCTAGCCCGTGAAAGACTACATCTCCGCCTCCCTGGGGTTAGAGGTATGGTGGAAGCCATGGGATAGAGTGGAGAGAGGCGGCAGATATGAGTGTAGATGTGCTATGGCAACGACCAAGCCAACATGGATGGAGAGTTTCATCCCCATGGATGGAGTAAAGGGTTTGGAAATCTCCCGTGGCGGAATTTCTCGAAGATGCCCTTGGTGCACATGCCCTATGGCATCTTCGGAAGTTCCGAGGCCCCCGGTCTAGGGTTTCGCCGGAGGAAGACCACCGGAGCGTCGGAATCACATGAAAATGGCAAAATGGTTAATAGTTTGACTAGTTAGAATAATTATTTTATAAAACAGAAAATGGATTTGAATCTCTGATTAAAATTCAAATACGTTTTATGTTAAAAATATGCAAAATATAATAGTTAATGCATTTTTAAATTGGAAATGGCAAAATGGTTATTAGTTTCACTAGTTAGAATAATTATTTTATAAAACAGAAAATAGATTTGGATTACTTATTCAAATTCAAATACTATTTATGTTAAAAATATGCAAAATATAATAGTTAATGCATTTTTAAATTGGAAATGGCAAAATGGTTATTAGTTTCACTAGTTAGAATAATTATTTTATAAAACAGAAAATAGATTTGGATTACTTATTCAAATTCAAATACTTTTTATGTTAAAAATATGCAAAATATAATAGTTAATGCATTTTTAAATTGGAAATGGCAAAATGGTTATTAGTTTCACTAGTTAGAATAATTATTTTATAAAACAGAAAATGGATTTGAATCTCTGATTCAAATTCAAATACTTTTTATGTTAAAAATATGAAAAATATAATAGTTAATGCATTTTTAAATTGGAAATGGCAAAATGGTTATTAGTTTCACTAGTTAGAATAATTATTTTAAACAGAAAATGGATTTGGATTACTTCTTCAAATTCAAATACTTTTTATGTTAAAAATATGCAAAATATAATAGTTAATGCATTTTTAAATTGGAAATGGCAAAATGGTTATTAGTTTCACTAGTTAGAATAATTATTTTATAAAACAGAAAATAGATTTGGATAACTTATCCAAATTCAAAAACTTTTCATGTTGAATTTTTTCTCAAATTCATAAGTATGCAAAAACTGTATAATTCAAATATTTAAAAAATCTAATAGCTACAAATTGTGATATTTGAAAAAACAGGCGCCAACTTAGGCCCAGCGCGCGCAAATTTGGGCCTTTAGTCCCGGCCCAGAACACCATCCGGGACTAAAGGCTCTGCATGCGAAAAGGCACTCAAAGCCTTTAGTCCTGGTGCGTGGCTGGAACCGAGACTAAAGACCCCCCCTTTAGTCCCGGTTCTAGCCACGCACCGGGACTAAAGGGTGGGTGGGTACTTAATGCGCCGCTTCTTCCCCGGTCGAATCCATCGACCGAAGGAAGCACTCGCGAGGAGCGCAGTTACGCCGCCAGGCTGCCAAATCTCCGACGCCGTCCTCGGCCGCGCCTCCCCGGCTAACTTCCCCGCGTCGCGCCTCCCCTCGCCGCCACGAGCTCCTCCCCGCCTCGCGCCTCCCCGGCTGATCGCCCCGACCACCATACCTCCCCACGCCGCCGCGGCCACCCACGCCGCCACGAGCTCCGCCACAGCCCCGGCCTCGCCCCTCCCCTCGCTGGTCGCCACTGCCACCGCTGGTATAGAAGTGTATAGGAAATATTTTGTGTATAGAAAAATATTTTGTGTATAGGAAATATTTGTATATAGAATTTTTTTTGTATATAAAAATATTTGTATATAGGAATTATTTGTATATATGAAATTTTTTGTATATAGAAATATTTGTATATATGAATTTTTTTGTATTTAGAAATATTTGTATATAGGAATTATTTGTATATAGAAAATATTTCTATATAGAAAATATTTGTATATAGGAAATATTTGTATATAGAATTTTTTTGTATATAGAAATATTTGTATATAGGAATTATTTGTATATAGGAAATATTTTGTATATAGAAATATTTGTATATAGGAATTATTTGTATATAGGAATTATTTGTATATAGAAAATAGGAAATATTTGTATATAGAAATTTTTTATATATAGAAATATTTGTATATAGGAAATATTTGTATATAAAAAAAATTTGTATATAGAAATATTTGTATATAGGAATTATTTGTATATAGAAATATTTGGGGTTAATGTGGTAGTGCTCGCGGGCCCCCGGACTTAGGGTTAGGGTGGTGGTGCTCGCGGGCCGCCTGGACTTAGGGTTAGGGTGGTAGTGCTCGCGGGCACCCGGACTTAGGGTTAATGTGGTAGTGCTCGCGGGCCCCCGGACTTAGGGTTAGGGTGGTGGTGCTCGTGGGCCGCCCGGACTTAGGGTTAGGGTGGTAGTGCTCACGGGCCGCCCGGAGATAGGGTTAGGGTGGTGGTGCTTGCGGGCCACCCGGACTTAGGGTTAGGGTTAGGGCATCACTAGAATTTTGCTATTGTTTAGTATTATTATAGCAAATTGCGTGTTCATATTATTGTTTAGTGTTATTTTATGCAGCAATATCGAATGAAAAATGTTATTCTGTGCATTTTATAGAAAACTATGGATCCAATCCGGAGAGACCTAGCACAGGAAGAAATTCTCGAGGATATGATCAACGACACCCCCCATGTTGATCCACCCGAATCTCCGTCGATTTATCTGAACCCCTCCGGTGAGGGAGAGGAGGTCGACCAAAATGATCAAGGAGAAGCCGACGGCTCCGGTGGTGGAGAAGCCGATGGCGAGGTATATATATGAAGTCTGGTGATCAGTAGATGCATTAACTGAGTTGTATATATATATATAAATTGACGAATGTTTCTTCTCTTAGGCCTCCACATCGAGCAAAAAATATTCCAAACGAGGCCCGGCCAAAAAGTTGGACGCATCTACGCGTTATACAATTACGCGGGTATCACCTCGGGGTGAACCGGTGGAACCCGAAAAGGCTAAAACTGTATTTAAACAACAATGTGGAGTTATGGTTAGGGATCGCATCCCGATCACCGTTCGAGAGTGGAATAAGACCAAAGGGGCGAAAGAGGGTGAGTATGTCTCCGACAGGTGCAAAGAGGGTCTTTGGAATGACCTCATGACACATTTCACCCTGCCAGAATGTGAGGATGATGCCGACACAGCTGCATTGAGGAAGAAAGTCAAGCAGTGGACTCTTACGAAGATGGCCGAACTATTCAAGAACTGGAAGAAAGCATTATGGCAAAAGTATCAGAAGACGAAGAAGGCTCCTAAATTTGAATGATATCTAACGAAGCAGCAGGCTAACTGGGATGCATTTGTGAAGTACAAGGAGTCACAACCTGCTATGGAAATGTCGTAAAAAACAAGAAAAATTCCGCGATGAAGAAATATCACCATCACCTGGGGCCAGGGGGCTACGCGACTGCCATGCCAAAGTGGGATGCTAAAGAGAATGAGTTGCTTGCTAAAGGGATCACTCTAGAACCAATACGCGAAGAATGGGATCTGAGGGCAAGGAATTGGTTCCTTGGGCATGGGAGTGAGTATGACGAAATTACAGGGGACCTTATTTGCAGTGACAGGATTAGGATACCCCGGGATACATGGCAGAAAGTGGTGAAGGAGATTAAAGTGGGGACAACAAAGTTCCGTCCCGATAGAGAGAAAGACTTGCTGACAAAGGTCCTCGGGAATGACGAACGCGGAGGACGTGTACGAGGCCTTGGCCCTAGTTATACGTGGGAGATGGGGTTTCCCAAAGACAGAGATACTTATAGGAGCCGAGAGAGAGCAAAGAGGCGACGACAGGAGGAGGGAGACAAGTTCACCGAGTTAATAGGAACACTTTGAATGCATCAGCAACAGATTGACAAACTTCGAGGAGCAGCGCGCCTGCAAGATCCTGTACTCAATATTACCGTCATCCCATCTCAGCGGAAAAGCAGCGTGGCTGAATCGGAGGTCCCTTCTGACGATGCACGTATGGTAGATGGCGGTCCCGACTACCCCGTGGATGGAATCAAGGAGCAGGCATCTTGTGAGCTACATCAGAAGGTGAAGAACCTATCCATCAAGGTGGCGGTCGGATGTGCTTTACCTTGTCCACCTGGCGCACGCTGGCATGGCCGTGAGATTCCAGCTGGCTATGCTAAAGTTGGTGTGGATGAAATCGCAATAGGGTGGGACTCAATGGATCTTGACATCCCTGGACCTGAAGGTGAGAGGACACTCGGAGAAGTACTGGGTGGTATCATTCTATGGGACAAGAACAATATCAAGCTTCCAGGCTGGACACCAAAGCCAACACCGCCTCCGAGTGGTCGCATGTCACCTTCACCTCCATCACCTCCAAGAAGCCCACCCCATGACTACGACCACCACAGCCCGAGTCCATCTCGATCTCCGCCGCAGCCTCCAATTAGTACTAAACGACGCAGGAGCCCAAAACGACAAATGTCGCCCCTCCCAAGAGTACCTCATAAGAATCTTTCTATCAGACCTTACGATCGTACTGACGAGGAAACCGACATGACCGTAAAGGCCGAATGTTTTGCGCAGCTTCAAAAGAAGAAACCCGAGCCCGCCCCGGTATACACCGAGAAGCAAAAAGCGTATGCACTTTCTTTTCTGAACACAAAATCGCAATATGACTTGCACCATAAGCCAGATGACTATCGACACACACTTCAGAAGGAAGTGAAGAAGAGAAAATCAAGTAGAAGTGCAAGCGGGAGCAAATCATCAAGTCAAAGTGCAACCGGGAAAAGAAAGGACGTCCCCCAGCTCGGGGAACAGGCCAAAAAATCGACCCCACCCCTCAAGGTGGTATCCTATGACACTCCCCAGCAGGATATGGAAGAAGCTAAGAAGCTTGCGACCGCTATAAATGTGACTGTTGAGGAATTGCTAGGTTCCCAGGACGACAAGTTACCCAAGGCTCAGGTAGTCCCTACATATGTCCCAAGGAAGCATCTGGTCAGCTTTGAGAAGTTCCAACAACTGCCAACACAAATGCGGAGTTTACATAAATGGTACTTGAATGCCGTAAAGGAGGAGAGAATAATGATCGTGGCGAAAGTCCCACATGACTACTACTTCCGAGAAGAAGAGGTCCATGTTGAGTTTCCAGAACTCTTCCAGTTATACACTTTCGACGCCATCGACAAAAGTCTCATGAGTTGCTATTGTCTGTAAGTTGTTGAATTCATTGTCTATATATAAGTTGTTCATTTTTTTCAGTTGTTCAGTTCATTGCATGTAATTATCCTAATTATATCCTTTTGTACTCTATTATTATGCAGAATGAAGATCATGGAATGTAAAAGAAGGTCAATCTTCAGTGTCGGGTTCATTGACCCAGATAAAATACATTGTTGGACGCTAAAGGAAAAACCCGAGGAAACACAGTAAAACCTTCTAAGGTTTCTAACGGAGCAAAATTTCTATGACCACATACTGTTTCCTTACAATTTCGCGTGAGTGTCTTACTCGATGTTAAGTGTAATTCATGAGTTACTGATGTATATATAAACGTGTACAATTTCCACTGGATTCTCATGGACATTCAACTTGATAAGGGAAGAGCTGAAGTCATGGACCCATTAAAGAGACCCCTGGAACAGTTTAGTGACATGCAGGACATGCTCCAGAGGTAATTTTTGCGCTACAGCGGTCTCTTTCGTTGATTTCCTGAGATATCACGTAATAAATAACTCATTCATTTTCTTTACCGGGTAGGGTTTGGAACTAGTTCAAGAGTGCGGTTACGGGTGACTTTATTGAGAAGCTGACGTTTAAGCCGGTCTCGGTAAGTAGTAGGCGCATCTCTTTACTTCTAGTTTCAATACAATTATGATGCATGATTATTATTTTGATTGAATTCTATTCTCGTAAAGTGCGCGAGGCAGCCACAGGGGACGAATCTATGTGGATTCTACGTTTGCGAGTTCATTCGCACATTTACCAGTGAGCTGAATGATTATAGAGTCAATGTAAGCAATACATTCATAACATTATTTTTATTACCGTCACTTTTTGTTATCATGATTGATATTCATATTGATCTCCTTTTTTTATATAGTTCGAGAAAATGCGGGATCAGCTCCTACCACAGCAACGCGTAGTAGCAATTGCTGAAGAACTGGCAGGATTCTTGATGAACGAGATGATAGACGACGCCGGAGAATTTAGTGTGAATAGGCGCCGATGATCCCTGACCGTGTAATTGAATAGACGGGCTCTAGTCCCGATAATTGTGATCTCCATGTGTAACTATCATGTATATATTTGTATGCTCGATCTTAAGAGAAGTTATCTTATGTATGCACGAACATGTACGGTATGTGGTAGTGTAGAAAACTATTTTGAAATGAAAAAAAGAATACAAATTAAATTCTCTGCCGCGGCAGAGAAAGTGCCTAAAATGTTGCCACGACAGAGAACCATTTGTCCCGGTTCGTAATACGAACCGGGACTAATGGGGGGCACCCAGCGCCCACAGAAATAGCCACGTGGATGCCCATTGGTCCCGACTGGTAAGAAGGCCGGGACTAATGGGTGGGCCTTTAGTCCCGCCCCTCCAGTCCCGGTTATCAGGACCGGGACTAAAGCCCCTTACGGGCCGGGACTGGAGGCCCGTTTTCCACTAGTGTTTCTTTTAGTATTAGTCCCACATGGCTTAGCCTTTGAGAAATGCACACCCCCTCCGCCTATATAAAGGGGTGCCCATGGGTGGGATTAAACACACAATTTTGGAGAAGTCCTTTAGTTGACTTTCTCCTCCTCCCTCTCTCTATACCTCGTGGCCATGGCCCCAAGTCTGGGCTGTGAGATCGAGGCACACCTGCAGTATGCCGTTGCGCTGCAAGGATCCCTAACCGGATATCAACTTCCGCACTCCCGGTGGGATCGAGGAGTTGGAGGTCTTATCGTGCATCGGATGTGTACGAAGACACGAGGCGCAACACTTGGGGCACTTAAATGTCGTGAGCCAGAACTGTTGCATGATGAATATCAAGAAGGAGCAAGGGGTGACCTGCGAGGAGCTTCGCGACCTTGAGGTCGGCTACGAGTACGACTACTTCAACCACGTTCCCCGCGGAACGTTAACCACGTACGGTCTACAAGGATATGTATTCTCTACGCATCGGCTATTACCGCATTACTACATAGATAAATCCTAGGCAGTTTTTAGGGTTGCCTCGTAGGATTTTTTTTGTTTTCTGCACCGATGCCCAACAAAGCCCACATGCAAACACCTCAAATTCCAACAATATATAGCATGGAAAATTTGTGGGAGGGGATCAAGGACAAACTAGTTGTAAATATCTCAACCACATGGTAATTTTCTATCTCGTTGCAAATAATTAAGCCAAAACGGGGCAGTGGCCTAGTGTTTGGGTCACAGTTGGCGTATCCCAGCGACCGGAGTTCGATCCTAGTCAGGGACGAATTTTCGGAATTCTCACACCGACCCGCTTCTACTATATCAAAAAAGTTTCTAGTTCCTCCTAGCATGGTTTCATTTAGGAATCTTACTTTGCATACCTATCTTAAGATACTTGTTAGATTCTTACCCTCGAAGACCCTTGAAAAAGATATTTAAGGGTACTAAAGTGAGCATCCCAACAAAAAACACATTTCAACATAAGTCAAAATAAAATAAAATAATAATAAACGATATTTTGTAATACCCATTATAAACGTGTGGAAACTCCCTTAGGAAGAAAAGGTTCTTATGAGATCAACATTACCTTTTGAAAGAGCAACAAGCACAACAAAACATGCAGTTCGACAAGATTTTGTTTGTAGATATTTGACTTTAGAAGAGATGGTGTTATCTTATTTTGTAGAAACATTTTTGTTTGCTTAAATTTGTTAGGTTAATTTGTAAACAAGTACAAAAGTTCAATATAATTAAGTGATGATTGTGGATCTCAATTCTGTTTGACATTAGCTTATTCACTCCATTAAACATAGGTGGTCACCTGACCTGTCGACAATACATCTCTTGTGTGAATTACTCTTTGAGAGGGAAAGCTCATCACTGAAAGAGTTGTAGTAGCAGATATTATAGTTAACATGACTAGCATTACTTGAATACATGGGCAGACTCTTCCTACCAATACATTTTAGCCATGACATGCCTGACTAGGACGATGAGTTCCCCAAGATTATCAGATTGATTTTACCAGTAAGAGACAACCATAAGCGAGACAAGCCAAGAATAGAAACTTGGATCAATGTGAGGGGAAAGCTGTTGTGTTTAGACGTGCCACCGATCAAGCACTAGGACTGGTCGAAAGAGTGACCCATCTATATGGATACTATTTTCTCAAAGTTTTTCTATTTGTTCGATTTATTTTTGATAATCTTGATTTTATTAACTAATTACTATAATTGGAGTAAACTTGAATGTTGGCTATTGTTTATGCTATTAGGATAGAGTACAATAAAAAAATTAAAACCTTTTGGAGGTGAAATTAATAGAGATTTCGGATAGAAATTCGGGCATCAGTGCATGAGGATCTTCTCGTACCATTGCTCGTACCAAGGACACCACCTCCACTACTTCAAACCCAACAACTTTCTTAAAGCAAATGAACTCATCAGACGAACATAGACTCAACGAAGCATAGAAGAATGATCAGAGTGAAGATCCGTAAGTTAGAATGCTACATTTAAATCCATTCTGGAATCCCCTCAACCACACTGTATCTCACCCTCAATCTACATCTTGAGAGTAAAGAGCTCGATAGATGAGTTGGGGTCCACAATCTCCATTTCAAACCTAGTTCTATGACATAGAATTGGTTAATAAAGTCCTCTAATTACGATGAGTTACAATATTATCAATATTATTTCACTTTTGTTTATCGTGGTCTGATGATTGCCTCCTTTCTCATGCGCGACCGGCAGAGTGTTGGTGTGATGTATCAATCTTAATTACTGAGCCGTCATCAAATAATGGTTGTGGAAGGAGGACAATAGAGTTGAACAAGTCTCACATGGTGAGTTCCACTACTCAAGGGTGACCAACCTACAAAGAGATCTTGTGTGAAGGGTAAAATCGCACTACTATGATTAAATAGCATTTGTACCAGTTAACATGAATCATTCTCTCTTGAAACAAAAACCGTCTCATTACCGGAAAATCTCATTATTTACAATTCATGTTCGGCTTACCGTTTATTGATTTTCCACATGCATTCAACATTGTACACGTACTAGACCAAAGTCTTTCAGGGACTTAATTTTTCCAGATTCAACATATTGTACACTAGACCAGTCTTCCAGATTCAACTTCAACATTGTACACTGGACCAAAGTCTTTGAGCTAGGGACCCATTCCAAGTCGACACATTTGAGAGTTGTGGCACCTCAGTAGTTGTGTCTGGAACGCCATGCATCATGGCACTCTCCTTGACTACTTTGGGAATGGGATCAATAAGTACCAAGTGACGTGCCAGAATAGTTTTTCATTGTCACAACCATGGAGGGCATGCGTGAAGCATGTCCTTCTCCGCATGACAACAAAGTTTACATGTAGCATCAGTCATCACGTGTTGCTGCCCTCGTGAGACTTGCATGCCCCGGACCGTCGTGCCGTGCCGTGCCGGCCCTGACGATATACGAGCAGCTACAGAATCACCCATCAAACATTTAAACTCGCCGTGCCTTCTAGAGTTCTAGAGGTGGTGTAGCCAACGCGTGACAGGGGCCGATCACCGTCCTGCTAGCCCAGCTCCCTCTGCACACCAAGCTGTGAGTAGCTGACCACCGCGCCTTTGACTTGGTCTGCATGGGCATGTTGGTTGATTCTGTTAGAGTATATTTGTATATTGTAGTTTCCCTATATGTTAGGGGGCTTTCTGTATATTTGCATATGTACATGTACTATATATTCTGGCTTTTGGCCCTCTGGTAATACAAGACATCTATTACCCTAACATGGTATCAGAGCCGTAAGGCCTTTTTTTCGTCGTCGCCGCATTTCTGGGCTGAGGCTGTCGCTACGTCGACTCACCTCATTAATATCCAGCCTTCAGCTGCTCTTCAGGGTGGCATTTCTCTCGAACGTCTCTCTGGCTATTATCCGGACTACTCGACTCTTCGTTTATTTGGTTGTGTTTGCTATGTCCTTATCCCTCCTCGTGAACGCACCAAACTCACCGCTCAGTCTGTTAAGTGTGTTTTTCTTGGCTATAGTGATGAGCATAAGGGCTATCGCTGTTGGGACCCCGTTGGTCGTCGTATGCGCATCTCTCGTGATGTCACGTTCGATGAGACGCGTCCTTTCTATCCTCGCCCCACCTCTGGTACTTACCCAACTGATGATCTCTCTTTTCTTCTTTTTTCTGATACACCTTCCGCTGTCCCTTCTATTCCACCTACTCCACCTCCTTCTGCTGCGCCTCCTTCTTCTTCGGCGACCTCCTCTCCTCCGTCTAGTTCCCCTAGTTCTCCTCGGTCTCCGGTTTCGGATCCTTCCTCCGCGACTCCTTCTTCCTCCTCTTCTGATGAGTCATCTTCTGCGGATGAGTTTTCTTCCTCATGGCCTGTTCGTCAGCGTCGTGCTCCAGACCGTTACTCCCCTAGTCAGTATGGTCTCTCTGTAGTCTCCGAGCCGACTTCTTATCGGGATGCCACGTGTCATCCTGAATGGCAGCTTGCCATGGATGAGGAGATCGCTGCGCTTGAGCGCACTGGCACCTGGGATCTTGTCTCTCCTCCTTCCGGTGTTCGTCCTATCACGTGTAAGTGGGTCTATAAAATTAAGACCCGCTCTGATGGATCTCTTGAGCGCTATAAAGCGCGTCTTGTGGCTCGTGGTTTTCAGCAGGAACATGGTCGTGACTATGATGAGACCTTTGCTCCTGTGGCCTATATGACCACTATGCGTACTCTTCTTGCTGTTGCTTCTGTCCGACGCTGGTCTGTGTCCCAGCTTGATGTTCAGAATACTTTTCTTAATGGCAAGTTGAGTGAGGAGGTTTACATGCAGCCTCCTCCTGGGTATTCTGTTTCCGATGGGATGGTTTGTCGTCTTCGACGTTCCCTTTATGGTCTGAAACAGGCCCCTCGTGCCTGGTTTGAGCGTTTTGCCTCTGTGGTGACTGCTGCTGGTTTCTCTCCTAGCTCTCATGATCCAGCGCTTTTTGTTCACACTTCACCTCGAGGACGCACTCTTCTCCTTCTCTATGTTGATGATATGATCATTACTGGTGATGATCCTGAGTATATTGCCTTTGTCAAGACTCGTCTTCGTGATCAGTTTCTTATGACTAATCTTGGTCCTCTTCGCTACTTTCTTAGGATTGAGGTTTCTTTCACTTCTGATAGGTTTTCTATCTCTCAGGAAAAGTATATTCAGGATCTTCTTGCTCGGGCTGCTCTTGCGGATGAGCGCACCGTTGAGACTCCGATGGAGCTTCATGTTAAGCTTCGTCCGACAGATGGTGATCCTCTTCCTGATCCCACTCGTTATCGTCATCTCGTTGGGAGTCTTGTTTATCTTGCTGTCACCCGTCCTAATATCTCTTATCCTGTTCATATTCTGAGCAGAAGCAAATTAAGAGTTAAACTTTCCGAATATCAGCTTTCTTCGTCTCTCTATCGGGGTAACATGCGTGATATCATGTTGAGCCTAAGCAGCATCGGCCGTTGTCCATCACATCGTTGAGTTCGGATAAACACCGGAAGAATCCACGCATGGGAGCAAGGTCTCAGCAGCATTCTCCGCGCGTCTCTCTACCATCACGGCCGGCCGTCACGCCGTGTGGTGCGGAGCGTTGAGACGTGTCCTCCTGCCTTCTTCTTCTTCGTCCCCGGCCCCCACCTCCGCGTCATCCCTTCCGTCGCTGTCTCGTTCCCCAATCCAGTAGACGGGCGACCGGTTGCCCAACCCGCACCGCATGCCCGCCTGATTAAATCGTAGCACAGCTACACCTAGCTACCACAATCTCAAAACGAAATAAAACAGAAAAGGCGCCGGTTCGCCACACGAAATGATCCTCAAAATCTGTCCAGCTCACCTGGGTTCACATTTCTTTTTCGAAACGGAGACACAAGATTTGCAAAGGATCTATTAATTTCTTTTACTTTGGACCTTTTGATTTCCTTCAATTTGGTCGCACGGTGCCCAGGCCAGTCAAACTTCAACGTTCCCATGCACTCCGTCTGTTACCACGCAGAACACATAGGCATTCTTGATTATAGAACTTTCAGTAGCTGCAATGGTACTCTTTTTTTTCCGGGTACGTATGGTACAAGGATATATTTGATCATGATAGAACAACCAAATGATATATAGATACCAATGGAAGACGAGAATCGGGGCAAAACAAGTTGTAAATATCCTGGACACATGATAATTCTATAGCTATCTTGTTATTATTACAACTAAGCTAGGAAATCATACTCTACACACCTATCTTAAGATATACTTGTTAGACTCTAGACGCCATGGACCCTCGAAAAGATATTTAAATATACTAAAGCGAGCATTAAGACAAAGGCACACATTGCAACGTAAGTCAAAATAATATCAACTCCGAAATGTTATTCTGTAAAACCCATTACAACTTGCCGGAAATCGGGTTTCGCAAAAGGTTTTTAAGAGAGCAAAAGTAGCTTTTGAAAGACCTACAAACATCCACAACATAACACGGTTCGAGACTTTGAGTTTGGACAGACGGTATCAGTGGATGTTCGATATGAACCGGGATTAAAGATTTTTTATCAATTTTTTTTAAAATTTTGAATTGTTTAACTCGTTAATGTCTCACATATCTCATTTTTAACACTAACTATACTTAATCTGCATTTTTAACACTAACTATACTTAATCTGAAGTCAGATTGCACGTATGGTCCAACTTTCCAGTCGGTCACTCATCCTATCACTACTCCACCCCATAGCTGGCCATCAGGCCGTGTTCTGGCGGGCCAGCACGCAGGCACACGCGCCATGCCCGGCACGCGACCCGGCTTGGGCCGTGTCTGGGCTTCGAGGCCAAGCCCACGTGCCAGCACGGCATGGCCGTTAAACTTATTTTATTTATTTTTTATATATATTTACTTATTTTTAGAATTATTTTTATTAAAAATAGTCTAAAAAGACAAATTATTCATTTGACGTGCCTAACGTGCCGTGGGCCAGCACGTTTACTTAAGGGGTCGTGCCTGAGCCTCGAGGCCAAGCACACGTGTCGGCACGGCATGACCCGTTAGCTTAACGTGTCGTGGTGAGTCATGTCGTGCCAGACACGGTAAGAGTTAGGCGGGTCGTGCCATGCCGTGGGCCGGCCCGTTGGCCAGGTATGCTCCACCCGCAGCACGCTTAACTTATTCATTTCATCTCTCCCACCTAATATATCAATCTTATTAACTCATATCAATATGTCACACGTCTTTATTTTTTAATTAATTTTTTAATTACGAACAACTATTTAGATAAACAACAATAAATAAATAATAATAATATTTTCTCCAATGAAAATAAAAACTAATTTAAATAATATTTTATTCATTTTTTGCTATTTATTCATTTAATATGATATAAATAATATCTTTAAATCTGTAATCAAAATTTGATAAATAATATATTCATTATTATCAGAAAAATGTGAGAAATCCAAATATGACATAAAAAATTTACTAAAAAAATTAATTTTTAAAATACCTTTTTTTCCTTTTTGAATTTTGAAAATCTAAAAGAATCCAAAACGGCCCAGAGCGGTTGAAATCGAACTCGAATTTTTTTCCTGCATGTTTTGATAGGTTGTATTTTTTTTCGACATTGTACACAAAAGTTATGGCTATTTGAAGTTTTCAAGACATTTTTTGCAAATTATGTAGAAATTTATGTTCGTTAATTCTCGTAACAACTAAATCACTTAATGTAACTACAGTTCGGAGTATTTTATTTTTGTATTTCTTTGTAATTTTTGGCATGCTTTTGGGTGGATAGCCGTTCTCTTGCCGCGGCAGGATTTTTGCCCATTTTCTTGCCGCGGCAGAACCCGCGATTTTATTTTGCACGTTTTATTTAGTCCCGGTTGGTATTTCGAACCGGGACTAGTGATTGACCTTTAGTCCCGGGTTGTGATACCAACTAGGACTAAAGGCTCCCGCACGTGGGGTTGGCTGGCTGGTACGAGCCCTTTAGTCCTAGGTCGTATCACAAACCGGGACTAAAGGTCCGAAAAGACCCGGGACTAGAGCTTCACCGGCATCCTAGCCGTTGGAGTCGGGACGAACCGGAACTAGAGCTCACACTAGTTCCAGTCCAAATACAACCGAGACTAGAGGCAAAAGCAGCTCCGAACGAAAGCCCTATTTTCTACTAGTGCATGGTGGTGGCTAATCTCCTCTTAGTCCCCCTTTGTCTGTCTACAAGGATACATTTGATCATGATAAAGCACATACATGATATATAGATACCAACGGGTGAGGAGAATCAAGGAAAAACAAGTTGTAAATATCTTGGACACATGATAATTCCATAGCTATCTTGTTACAACTAAGCGAGGAAATCAATACTCTACACACCTATCTTAAGATACTTGTTAGACTCTAGACCTTGTGGACCCTTGAAAGATATTTAGGTATACTAAAGCGATAACTAAGACACACATTGCAACGTAAAGTCAAAATAATATCAACTCTGATATATTATTCTATAAAACCCATTACATCTTGCCACAAATTAGGTTTAGCAAAAGGTTTTTAAGAGGCCAAAAGTACCTTTTGAAAGACCTACAAACATCCACAACATAACACAGGTCGAGACTTTGGGTTTGGATAGACGGAGTCGGTGGATGTTCAATTTTAATACAAATAATATTATCTTAATTTTTAGCGACACTATTTTTTGTGCTGGTTGGTTACATTGATATGTAAACAAGTAAAAATGTTCATTATAACTAAGTGATGATTATGGATGCCAATTTACTAAGATATGAACTTAACACATCCGTAAATAATAGTTATCCTTTAAGATTCCTCAGAGCTTGCCACATATCACTTGAATCATCCAACAACCAATCTCTTGCAAATAAATCCATATAAACATTCTGAATTAGTTTTTCATATGCTAAGCATACTCTGCAGATTCTAGTCATAGTCTTTGCTGGCACAAAAACAAATGAGCGTCAACGATGAAGAACATTTTCTTAATTAGCCTTCATTTCAATAGCATGTGTGCTTTGCAATAGCATCACATATTCACATAGGCAATATAACGGCAATACTACCCAACGAGTTACTCGAAGTGAAAGAAAAACACAAAAATAATGGCATATTAGTGTATAATTTTTATTGCCACTACTTCTGATAACCCTTTTCAATTAAGTCGCATTAGGACATAATACCCCTCAAGATTTTTGGACGCAGTATGTGGATAGGAGGAAAGTTCTATGGATTTTCTAGTAGTCATCATGCCCGCTTGCCTAATATTGCATCCTTATACGCTTAAAATCTCTGAAAACCAAATCTCCGAAATTTTTCAAATGTGATATATTCTTTCGAGATTTTAATACATATATATTTTATAAAGCAATCAATTCAATTAATTTGGAGCATAAATATTTTCTAAGCTTGATATAACTTATAGAATAGGAGGGTAGATCTTTAATTGCCAGTACTAATTTACTTACTTAATTCTTGGTAAAAAAATCGAGCATTAGATGTTTATGAGTGTAAAGCAACTCTCATTGTGCGACAAAGTCCTTTTAGCTCCCGAGCTCCCGAGAGCTCTTTATTTTTTTAAAAAAAAACCATATTTTGATAATTAAAATTTTCTGAAAAACAAAATACACAACTTCTTACATCTTTACTATTAAATGTAAGTTGGTAGTCGTAGGTCATCTGAAACATTGGGAGCATCTAGACCGTTAAAAATGGGCGCATCTATGACATTGTTTTTGATGATGCTCCAGCAAGTCACGAAAAAATGGGCGGAGAAGCCATCCTACCCATGACACTTGTCTAACGGCATGCCTCTGATGGTTGCCAACACTTCCTCTCCGAGAATTCTCCATCTAAATGCTGTAGATATGACGGCTGCACCCCCAGGAAATCCAGGTCAAGCGAGAAAGGACGGTCCCATGCTGTCCCTAGCAGATTCTCGAAAAAGGACGCCACTAGTATGGCCACACCAAGATAGGACGCGTGAAGAGTCACCTCCTCCATGCGCCGGCCATGAAGGAGGGGCACCCCCCCCTCCTCCTATAAAAGGCCACCCCCTCCTCACTTCTCAAACACACCTCCTTGTGAAGGATCTCTCTCCTCCTCTAGTATTATTCCCTATGGTCTCGGATTAGCGAGATACATGTTCCTGGTGGCTTTATCTGGAAAGGAGTTGCTGCTTCCGCTGCTTTGCTGGAGCGAGGGACGGAGGTTGTCGGGGTACCGGACGTGTGTGCGATCACGGATGCACCGCTGCTTTGCGGTGCTGGATTTGGTGGTGCTGGAGCTGGATCTGATGGACGTGCTGGAGGCGGACCTGCTGGACTTCATCACGATCTTGAGATTGGCAAGTGTACGACTACATCAACCACGAGTTCCTACTCGTTAACAAAGCTCGTTGTCTACGAGGGTAAGTTCTCGTTGGATGTATGTCCACCCGTTGCTTTGTACCTAGTAGATAGATCTTGGCGTGTAGTTCACATCGTAGGAAATTTTTTGTTTTCTATGTTGCGGACCCAACAGTGAGAAGGCCCTAACTTTCTGCTTTCACAATCATCAGGTGAAAAACCTCCATGATCAGGATAAACATTTGCAGGGAGAGGGGGTCGCCTTGTCAAAGTCATCGCTCGTTGACCACCTTTGCACCTGGGCATCTGTTCAATAGGACCCAAGTGGTGGTCGTGGAGAGTAGAGTGCATATGCACGCCGGGAGTCGCTCTCCGAAGCCAGGCTTTCTTAGGACCTCCAAAAGGAAAGCCCAGTCCACTGTGTCAAAAGCCTTTGTGATGTCTAGGTTGAGGAGAACTGCTGGGGTCTTGCTGGCGTGAAATTTGTGGGATGTCCCTTGTACCATCATGAAATTGTCATGTAGGCACCTTCCACGCACGAATGCACTCTGATGAACCCCCACCAGTTGAGGGAGAACAGGTGCCACCCTGTTCGCGGTCACGTTGGCATCCCACTTGGCAATCCCGTGGATTAGGCTGATCGGTTTGTACTATCGCACCTCCTCCATGCCCGACTTCTTGGGCAAGAGCGTGATCAGAACCCCGTTCACTGCTCCAAATCCCTGACAGTCTCTCCTGGAGAGTGAGTTGAAAGTGTCCATGGCATTTTTTTTATGATGCTCCAGCAGGTCACGAAAAAACAGGCGGAGAAGCCGTCCGGCCTAGGACACTTGTCCAGCGGCATGCCTCTGATGGTTGCCAGCACTTCCTCTTCCGAGAATTCTCCGTCTAAATGCTGTAGATATGACGGCTGCAACCCCAGGAAATCCAGGTCAGGCGAGAAAGGACGGTCCCATGCTGTCCCTAGCAGATTCTCAAAAAAGTTGTCCACGACCTCAACCTTGTCCCCATGCTCTGAGATTCGATCATTGTCCACTAGAAGGTGGTTGATGAAGTTTTTTCGCCTTCAGTGGCTAGAGTGCGTGTGGAAGAAAGGCGTGCAGGCATCACCCTCCCGGAGCTAAAGGATTCCCGATCTCTGTCGGGCAGCGTGCGCTCAAGGGAGGCGAGCCCCAGGAGTTTCTTCTTGAGCAATCGCCGCAAACCCAACTCCTTGGGCGAGAGCTGACTGCTCTCCGTTGCTACATCGAAGCGAAGGATTAACTCTGTCGCCAAGAGGATGTGCATCTTGATGTTTCCTATGAACTTGGAGCTCCATCGTGATAGCTTTTCCGCCACGACTCTCAGCTTGATATCGAGCCTCTTGAAAGGGTTGGGCTCCCATGGCTGTGAGACGTCCACGCCTCCTGGACTACTACATTTATAGAAATTTAAAAAAAAAGGATAAATTTGACCGTGGATATAGTGTCTGGTTTGGGTTGATAGTATTTGACAAATATTCACATCCTACTTATCTTTCTTGGCTCTCTAATAAGATTAGGTCGAATTTGAAGCAGCAAATTTTTGACAATGCGTATATGAAACAGACGTGTGTTGTGAGTTTTTCTTTTCCAAACGTGTTGGTAAACGCGAGCCTGACGCCTACACACATTGTTACATGCCGCGAATAGTGATCATCCTGCGCAGGTATAAGCATCGGGTAACCGTTGCACAGCTTTCGGTGGTGAGATGAGCTTCTCTCTCTTCCCCCGGGCACGATGATCTGCCGTCCGTCCGTCACGGCACACGTACGTAGGCACGTATACGTGCGTCGCTCACGCCCTGCTGTTTCCGTAAATCGCAGCAGGCCGGCCGTCACGCCGTGTGGTGTGGAGCGTACGTGGAGACGCGTCGTCCTCGCGGTTTCCTTCCGTCGCTGTCTCGATCGTGCCTGAATCCAGTAGAAGAGACGGGCAACCGGTTGCCCAACCAAACCTGCACTGCACCGCAGCCGGCCCGCCTCATTAAACGCTACCACAGCTACAGCTACAGCTACAGCCAGCCACCGTAATACTACTAATCCCAAAACAAAACAAAAAGGGAGCCGCTTCGCCACACGAAACCTCAAACAAAAAGATTTTATTTTGGAACTTTCGATCTCCTTCGGGTGGCACGGTGCCCCGGCCGGTCAAACGTCAACGGTCGGTCCCACGTGGAGAGAAACCTGAGCCGCCCTGCCCCCACCGGAAGAGCCACACGTTCCTCGCGCCATCCGCGCGCTGTATTTCTATTTTCCCGCCCGACAGCTCGCCTACCTCTACCTCCCAACCATCCCACCACACGGCGTGATCTGTTCTTGGTGTAGAAATCAATCCGGGGAATTTATTTCTCCCCGTCGTCGTCGGAACTTGTCAACGATCATCTCATTTATTAGTGGTCTCCTCCTCCACGTAGAGCTCAGAAAAGAAAGTCTTTTCTATTGTGTTTTTTATTTTCGAGATCGCAGAAATTGTTCTATTATGTGAGCTAATCGGAGTTGTAGCAGGCTTTTGATCCGGGTTTAGATCAAAAGGAATTTGGTTTGCCAACTGCGATTAGCGTATAATCCCGGGTGTGGGCCCCGCGGTGGAGGCGGCTAGTACTCTTCTTCGACTTGGAATTGGACTCGCGTCTGCAGCACAGACACACCCACACACGGCCGGACGACCCGTCTCTCGTCTGTCCCGTCTTCTATATAAACGCGCGCCATATGGGCTCTGACCATCCCCGTGCCGTGCCCGTGGAGTCCTCCCAGAGACCCGAGCCCGCACACAGGCGCTGCCGGCACAGACGCAGGGATCATATTCACATGGCGACCACGACCATGACGACCACGACGACGACACGCCACCGCGGCGGCGGGGGATGCTGCGGGCACGCGCCGGCCGACCAGGACGACGGCGGCGGCGACGACGACGTCGTGGTGCTCTCGCGGGCGGCGGGCGGGAAGGATGATGCTGCTGCCGGGTGGGGCAAGCTGCCGCGGCTGTCGCGGTTCGAGGAGCTGCCGGACTACCTCCGGGACAACGAGTTCATCCGGGGACACTACCGCTGCGAGTGGTCCGTCCGCGACGCCCTCCGCAGCGTCTTCGCCTGGCACAACGAGACGCTCAACGTCTGGACGTACGTCCCCTGACTCTCCTTCTCCGATTGGTTTCACCACCGTCTGCATTCTCTCTTGTCTGACCTGACTCTGTTTGGGACCGTTCTTCTTGCAGCCACCTGGGAGGCTTCTTCCTCTTCCTAGGCCTCGCCGTCGCCGGCGAGATGGAGTGGCCGTCCACCGCCGCCGCTCCAGCGCCGGGGATCATGAAGATGGTGATGACGTCCGCCAACGCGTCGTCGTGGGCGGTCAATAACACTACTTCGGTAAGAAGGAGAAAATTCCTCCTCACCTTAGACTAATCTTTTTACCAGGATCGTTGCACGTTCAGAATTCTTTATTTTTATTTTATTGAAACACGATTACAGGAGTAGTAGACTAGTATTACCATGTTCCACCTGAGCCGTGCGACTACCTGTAGCCACTAAAACTGGGGAGAATTCTTCTAACCTGCCGGCCAGCAATTGTTTTTAGCAACTGAAAGTCTGAAACTGAGGAGGATTCTTCTAGCCTACCTGCCAACACTTGTTTTTAGGAACTGAAACTGAGGAGAAATTTTCAAACCTGCCTGCTTGCAGCTCGTCCCTGACTCACTGTCACTATAAAATCCTAGTGCCAGTAGTATTATAAGGCCACACAGATGATGCAATTAACTGGCCATACAGTATTTCGTATAGCATCGCCATTAGCTGTGTACTGTACTACTACCTTAGAGTAAACTTTTACCAAGTGTCGGTAGTATTATAATACTCACTGTCACTATAAAATCCCAGCTTCAGTAGTATTATAATGGCACACAGATCATGCGAATTAACTGGCCTACTATATCATATTTCATTCAGACATTCAGTATCACCGTTAGCTGTGTAGTAGTAGTACTACTCGCTCACATACAGTTGGGCGTGCTCTGTAGCGACACTGAGCTGGAGGGCAGCTCCCTGTCGGGTGTAACGAACTGCATTTCCTGGTCCTGGATTAATGAGGATAGCGTCTCTGTCTGACGAATCGAACCACTAGCAGGCAGGAAATTTTGTGTTGGACCATCGAAAGAATTGAACATGTCGCGCCACACCTAATTACAGCTCGAGTCTTCAGAGTGGTCACCAACCGGCACACTTCCTTGTCTCTCGCGTACAAAGAAATCCTGGATTATTTCCTGTGCACTGTTGTACTGCCATCTCTGAATTTTTCACAGTCTGACACCCGGTGAATTTTCCTTTTGGTCCGAGCAGGGTCTGGCGATCCAGAGCGCGCTGGTCCCCGTTGTCGGCGGGCACGCGGTGGCGCGGTGGCCGCGGACGATCTTCATATACGGCGCCATGACGTGCCTGTCGGTGAGCGCGGCGGCGCACCTGCTGGCGTCCCACTCGCGCCGCTTCAGCCGGCTCTTCTGGCAGCTGGACTACGCGGGGATCGCGGTCATGATCGTCTCCTCCTTCTTCCCGCCCGTCTACTACACCTTCCTCGGCAGCCACGCCGCGCAGCTCGCCTACCTCTCCGCCATCACGCTCCTCGGCGCGCTCGTCGTCGCCGCGCTCCTGGCGCCGGCCCGGTCCTCGCCAAGGCTCCGGCACATCCGGGCGGGCCTCTTCGTGTCCATGGGCCTCTCGGGCGTCGTGCCGGCGATGCACGCGCTCTGGCTCAACTGGGGTCACCCCGAGTGCTACCTGGCGCTCTCGCTCGAGCTCGCCATGGGGCTCGTGTATGCCACGGGCGCCGGGTTCTACGTTGCACGCGTGCCGGAGAGGTGGCGCCCGGGGATGTTCGACTGCGTCGGGCACAGCCACCAGATCTTCCACGTGCTCGTGCTCGTCGGCGCGCTCACGCATTACGTCGCCACCGCGATCCTCATCGGCTGGCGCGAGGCCATGGCCGCCGCTGCCGGCACGGCGTCGGCATTGTTGTGACGCGCAGGGCGGTGTATACGCACGCACGTAGGCGTAGGGTGTGACATCGATTCGTTGGTTTGTGTACGCTAGTGTAGACCATTCTTTGGGCTCGACCACTCCTCGACATATATGTATCGGGAGTTTGTGATATTTGCTGGTGACCTGGTGAGACTCTGTAACTGTAACGCTGAATGCCGTGAGGGTGGGCAACAGTTGAGGCGCGAATCCTTTTACTCCCGAATTGGGGCGGAACTTAGAGTGCATCTCCATTCTTAAAAGAAGATCCCGCAATGTAAACTGTAATTCTTTCTAATTCTTTGCAGTCCATCGGCACATTGCTTGGACTGTAAATCCTGAATCATTATGTTCTGCTACTGCACGAATTCAATAATGTACTCGCTGTAGTTTGCCTCGAAACGGAATCAGCCACCCGTAGAACCTTGAAGGCGAAAGTGTGGAACTCCGCGGAGTACAGGCACATCAAAACATTTCAGCACAAAATAGCAATGCGATAGAGAATTCTTGGTGTGACTAGCCATCGGAGCAGAATCATTGCATGTTCTAGAAATAAAACAGGGAAAACCTGCAAATAAAAACCAACATGACTAATCAAATCAGATTCACATGCAATTCAGGTATCGAGAAGTTTGTGGCTCTTAGAGCATCTGCCGTAAACATCCGAAAACTATAAAATAACCGTTTTTTACGGTTCAGTTCAGAAAAGGGCGCATATCGGTTATCGTAAGTAGGCCGAACCGAACTTAAATTTTTAGGGCTACCGAAAAAATGGCTCGGCAGCCCGTAATAGTAAGGGCTAAAATTGCGAACTGAGCACGACCCTCATTTCACCCTTAGAAAGCGCGCGCGGAGTTTTCAGCTGCTCCCACCTCCTGCTCAACCGCCACCGCCGTCGATCTACGTGGCTCCACCTTCTCCTGCAACGCTGACACCGGATCTGGGCGAGATGAGCCTCAACCCGGACGCGCCGCCGGAACCAGCTCACAGCTCCCCCCACCCTCTCATGTGGTGAGCGTGTTTCCCGGGCTGGGCGGAGGGTTGCCGACCACCGGCGACGTGGCGAACATAGTCGTGACAACCAACACAAAGAAGCGGAAGTGTGCGGGTACCCACTTGCTCCCGCAAATAGCTACAGCCGGCACTGGACCTCTCCTAGCCGTCCCAGCCCCTCCACCAGCGGCTGCGAAGCCGAAGAGGGCGCCCCGCCCCAAGGTTAAGACCGCGGGTCCTAGGGGGACGAAGAAGATGGTCCACCGCAGCGCCCTTCGGGGAGCGGTGATTGCCTCTCTGTCGTTCAACATGGAGAACACGCACGGTGCCCCCAACATGCTCGACGATCAGACTCCTAGGTAAGAAAATTACATCCGAGTTCATTTGATTTGTGCGTGCAGAGCTGGCCACACTTGCTTCATGGATCTTCTAAATGAGGTCAACATTGCCGATTCTCTGCTCGTGCCGTTCGGCGATCCCGACTATGAGGGGGAGGGGGTGCACGGTGAGGGCGAGGCGGTGGACGGTGAAGGTGTTGGAATTATGCCCTAGAGGCAATAATAAAGATGTTATTATTATAATTCTTGTTCATGATAAAGTTTATATTCCATGCTAGAATTGTATTAAGCGGAAACTTTAATACTTGTGTGGTTTGTGAACAACACCGTGTCCCTAGTACGCCTATATGGACTAGCTCATTGATCAATGATGGTTAAGGTTTCCTAACCATAGACATGAGTTGTCAATTGATAATGAGATCATATCATTGGGAGAATGATATGGTGGACAGACCCAAACTAAGCAAAGCTATTAGATCGTTTCATCGTGTTCGTCTTTGCGAAGCTTTTCTCATGTCAAATATTGTATTCCTTAGACCATGAGATAATACAACTCCCTGGTATCGGAAGAAAGCTTTGAGGTCATCAAACGTCATCCTATGAGAGGGTGATCATAAAGGTGTCTCTCAGGTGATCGGAAAGTATCTGTTGGGTTGTATGTATCGAGATGGGATTTGTCCCTCCCAAGTCGGAGAGATATGCTTCGGGCCCACTCGGTAATCGATATCAACACCGCTTGCAAGCATGTGGTTAAGGAGTTAATCACAAAGTGATATCGGATTACGGAACGAGTAAAGTACTTGCTGTGAACGAGATTGAACTAGGTATGACGATACCGACGATCGAATCTCGGGCAAGTAAAATATCGCGAGACGAAGGGAATATATATATGGGATTGATTGAATCCTGGCATCGTGGTTCATCCGATATGATCATCGATGAATGTGTGGGAGTCAATATGGGTGCCCAGACCCCGCTGTTGATTATTGATAGAAGATCATGTCTGCATATTCTCGAACCCGCAGGGTCACACACTTAACGTGTCTCGACGCTAGGATAGATTGGATAATTGGTTTATGAATTTTTGTTCGGAGTCTCGGATGGGATCCGGGATATCACGAGAGGTTCCGGAATGGTCCGGAGAATAAGATTCATATAAGGCAGTGCAGTTTTTGGAGTTCGGAATAGTTCCGGGTTAATCGGTATTGTACCGGAAGCTTCTAGAACCTTCCGGAAGGGGACCAACGTGGCCCCACCTTCCGGGAGGGGGCATGGGCCTATGAGGGAGTGTCCTGGCCGCATTGGGCCAGGGGCACAAGGCCCCATAGGGCCCAGCCGATCCTAGATAAGTTTAAATCGTTTAAACTAGAGATAAGATAGGGTTTCTAGAAGGGAGAGTTTAAATCGTTTAAACTAGAGATAGGCTTGGAGGATGGGCAAGGGCTGGCCGCACCCCCCCCCCTCTATATATAGAGGGCTGGTGCGCCCCCTTCCCACACACACACCTCCCTCCAAGCCCTAGTAGCCCTGCTGCCTTCCTCTCTCCCTCCCGACTGTTTGTAGGCGAAGCCCTGCTGCAGAAATTCTCCACCATATACACCACGCCGTCGTGTTGTAGATCCAATCTATCTCTCCACCCTACTTGCTGGTCCGAAGAAGGAGGAGACGTCGAGGTGCTGCACGTGTGCATCTCACGGAGGCACCGCCACTTGTGGTGCTAGATCGGATCGGATCGCGAGGAGGAGAAGCGAGTACGACTACATCACCCACGTTCCGACGAACGTTCCGCTGTGCGAATCTTCAAGGGTATGAAGATCTAATCCGATCTCTCTCGTTGTTTGCATCTCCTAGATTAGATCTTGGCTTTCCCTCTGTTCGCTTCCGTAGAAAAATTTGATTTACTATGCTGCGAAATCCTTCAGTGATATCAGAGCTAGATCTATGCGTAGATGTGATTCACGAGTAGAACGCAACATGGTTGTTGCGGGCGTTGATGTTTTCTGTTGCAAGCCTCTTGTTTGTGTTCTTCTTATGACGCGGGATAGTGAGATTGAAGCGGTCCAGGCCAACCTTACGCGACGTCGTTCGCGAGACCGGCTCCGCACTTGACGTGTGGCTTGTACCACACATGCGGCTAGTGGATGTCAGTTTCTCTCACTATAGTTGTCATGGGATTAACATCGGAGTTTGGCAACCATAATATCACCGTTGTGGCTTTCCGTAGGTAAGAATCGTTCTTAGCATCTACTCCCATAAGCCACGTAAAACATGCAACAACAAAGTAGAGGCGTCTAACTTGTTTTTGCAGGGAGTGTTTTCTGTGATATGCTATGGCCCAAGATGTGATGTGTATATTGTATGCGATGATCATGTTTTGTAATGTTTCACGACTTGCATGTCGATGAGTACACAACCGGCAGGATCCATATGGTTGTCTTTATAATTGTGTATGACCTGCGAGTCAACTTCTTATACGCCATGTAATAGCTTTACTTTATCGCTAAGTAGTTAGCAATAGTTGTAGTTGCTATTCGTGATGGAGGCAATCATGGTGGAGTGATGGAGATCATGCCGGAACGCACAAGATGGAGATCATTGCGCGAAGATTGGCTATACCATGTCACATAAAGTTATATGCATGTGATATTTATCCTTTTATGTATCTTATTATGCTTAAATCGCGACGGTAGCATTATAAGATGATTCCTCACTTAAAGATCAAGATAAAAACTGTGTTCTCCCCAAGTATGCACCGTTGCGAAAGTTCATCGTGTCCAAGCATCACGTGATGATCGGGTGCTATAGACTCTACGCTCACATACAACGGGTGCAAGCCAGTTTTGCACACGCGGAAATACTTGGGTCTAACTTGACGAGCCTAGCATGTACAGACATGGCCTCAGAACACAAGAACCGAAAGGTTAAGCATGGGTCATATGAATGATATGATCGACACTTCGTTGTCCACCATTGAAACCACATCTCTTCTCGTGATGATCGGATTAGGTGTGGTGAATTTGGATCGTGTTCACTAAACAACTTGAGGGATGTTGAATTTAGTGGGAGTTCATCTAGTAATTTGATTAAGTTGAACTATTTATCATGAACATAGTCTAAATTGTACTTGCAAATACTGTAGATCACATGGCCAAGTCCAACTTCAACTTCAACGTTTTTGCTGAGAAAGAAAAGCTTAAGAACAATGGGTCTAACTTCACCAATTGGTTCCGCAATCTGAGAATCATTCTGTCTGGAGGACAAAAGGACTATGTCCTTGAGAAAGCGTTAGGTAACCCCCCTGCTGCAACTGCGTCGGCTGATGAGAAAGCTGTCTATCAGTCGCGCAAAGATGATTATGGTGTGATTAAGAGCACCATGTTGTTTGCTATGGAACCGGAACTTCAAAATCGTTTTGAAAACTATCCCGGGCCCTTTGAGATTCTCGAAGAGTTGAAAACTATGTTCCAGACTCAGGCCCGTTCTGAGAGATATGAGATCTCTGAGAAGTTCTTTAACTACAAGATGGAGGAAGGGAGTTCCGTTAGTGAGCACGCCATAAAGATGTCGGGCTACACTCAACGCCTTGAGCAACTGGACTGCAAGATTCTAGAGGAGCTCAAGATTGACAGGGTTCTGCAATCACTCCCTCCCAGCTACAAAAGTTTTGTAGTGACTCATAATCAGATTGGTTCCACTGATACAATCACCGAGCTCTTCGCAAAGCTGAAGGCTGCGGAGGTGGACATCAAAAAGGATAATCATGTGTTGATGGTCAACAAGCCCTCCTTTAAGAAAGGTAAGGGTGCAAAGAAGCCCTTCAAGAAAGGAGGCGGCAAACGCGTTGCCCCTGCTGAGAAGAAGCTCAAGTCTGGACCCAAGCCGGAAACTGAGTGCTTCTATTGCAAGGACAAGGGTCACTGGAAGCGCAACTGTCCGAAGTACTTAGCGGACAAGAAGGCTGGCACCATCAAAGGTATATTTGATATACATGTTATTGATGTTTTCCTTACTAGCCCTCGTTGTAGTGCCTGGGTATTTGATACTGGTTCAGTTGCTAATATTTGTAACTCGAAACAGGAGCTACGGAATAGACGACGACTTGTGAGGGATGAGGTGACGATGCGCGTTGGCAACGGTTCAAGAGTTGATGTGATGGCCGTCGGCACGCTCTCCTTAGTTTTACCTTCGGGATTAGTTTTAAACCTTAATAAATGTTATTATGTGCCTGCGTTGAGCATGAACATTATTTCTGGATCGTGTTTATTGCAAGACGGTTATTCATTTAAATCGGAGAATAATGGTTGTTCTATTTATATGAGTAACATCTTTTATGGTCATGCACCCCTTGTGAATGGTTTATTTCTTCTAAATCTCGAAAGGGATGAAACACACATCCATAACATTGAGGCTAAGAGATGCAAAGTAGATAGTGATAATACTACTTATTTGTGGCACTGTCGTCTAGGTCATATTGGTGTAAAGCGCATGAAGAAACTCCATTCTGATGGACTTTTGGAGTCTCTTGATTTTGAATCATTTGACACATGCAAACCATGCCTCATGGGCAAGATGATCAAAACCCCGTTCTCCGGTATGATGGAGCGAGCAACGGACTTGTTTGAAATCATACATACCGATGTATGCGGACCGATGAGTGTTTCGACGCGCGGTGGATATCGCTATTTTCTCACTTTTACCGATGACTTAAGTAGATATGGGTATATCTATTTAATGAAACATAAATCTGAAACGTTTGAAAAGTTCAAAGAATTTCAGAATGAAGTGGAGAACCATCGTAACAGAAAGATTAAGTTTCTACGATCCGATCGTGGGGGCGAATATTTGAGTTATGATTTTCTCACGCATCTCAAGGCAAGTGGAATTGTTTCGCAACTCACGCCACCCGGAACACCACAGCGCAATGGTGTGTCTGAACGCCGAAATCGAACCCTATTAGATATGGTCCGATCGATGATGTCTCTTACTGATTTGCCGTTATCATTTTGGGGTTATGCATTTGAAACCGCTGCATTCACTTTAAATAGGGCTCCATCTAAATCCGTTGAGACGACACCGTATGAACTGTGGTTTGGTGCTAAACCTAAGTTGTCGTTTCTCAAAATTTGGGGATGCGGAGCTTATGTCAAGAAGTTGATGCCGGACAAGCTCGAACCCAAAGTGGAGAAATGCGTCTTCATAGGATACCCTAAGGAAACTATTGGGTATACCTTCTATCACAGAACCGAAGGCAAAGTGTTTGTCGCAAAGAACGGTTCCTTTCTTGAGAAGGAGTTTCTCTCGAAAGAAGTGAGTGGGAGGAAAGTAGAGCTAGACGAGGTTATTGAACCTTCTCTTGAATTGGAAAGTAGTGCAGCACCTGAAATTGTTCCAGTGCCGCCTGCACCAACAATAGAGGAAGCTAATGACAAGGATCATGAAGCTTCGGACGATGCTGCTACTGAACGTCGCAGGTCGACAAGGTCACGTGCCCCTCCTGAGTGGTACGGCAACCCTGTCTTGACTGTCTTGTTAGTAGAAGACAGTGAACCTACGAACTATGAGGAAGCGATGATGAGCCTAGACTCTGAGAAATGGCTAGAAGCCATGAAATCCGAATTGGGATCCATGAGCGAAAACCAAGTATGGACTTTGGTGGACCCTCCTAGCGACCGAAAGGCCGTTGAGTGCAAATGGATCTTCAAGAAGAAAACGGACGCGGATGGTAATGTTACCGTCTATAAAGCACGGCTTGTCGCGAAAGGTTTTCGACAAGTTCAAGGTGTTGACTACGATGAGACTTTCTCTCCCGTAGCGATGTTTAAGTCTATTCGGATTTTATTAGCAATTGCTGCGTTTCATGATTATGAAATATGGCAGATGGATGTCAAGACTGCGTTCCTCAATGGCAACATTGATGAAGAGTTGTATATGATGCAACCCGAAGGTTTTGTCGATCCTAAGGATGCTGATAAAGTATGCAAACTTCAGCGTTCCATTTATGGACTGAAGCAAGCATCTCGGAGTTGGAACCTTCGTTTTGATCAAGTGATCAAGAGCTTTGGATTTGTTCCAAATTGCTACGAAGCTTGCATCTACAAGAAAGTGAGTGGGAGCTCGGTGACGTTTCTGGTACTATATGTGGATGACATATTGATTATTGGAAATGACATCAACATGCTTAACGATGTGAAGAGTTATTTGAACAAGTGTTTTTCAATGAAAGACCTAGGTGAAGCTGCTTATATATTGGGCATCAAGATCTATAGAGATAGACAAAGACGCCTGATAGCTTTAAGCCAGAGTACATACCTAGACAAAGTTCTGAAAAGGTTCAGAATGGATAAGGCATTGAAAGGTTTAGTGCCTATGTTGTCAGGGAAGATATTGAGCAAGGCTCAGTGTCCAGCTACGGTAAATGATAGGGAAGCTATGAGCAAAGTGCCTTATGCCTCGGCCATAGGTTCCATCATGTATGCCATGCTGTGTACTAGACCGGATGTGTCCAATGCTCTTAGTTTGACGAGCAGATATCAAAGTGATCCAGGAGTGGAACACTGGACAGCCGTGAAGAACATCCTAAGGTACCTAAATAGGACTAAAGAAATGTTCTTAGTCTATGGGGGTGATGAACAGCTCGTCGTAAAAGGTTACGTCGATGCTATTTTCGACACCGACAAGGATGATTGTAAATCTCAGACAGGATACGTGTATATTTTGAATGGAGGAGCTGTGAGCTGGAGAAGCTGCAAGCAAAGCGTGATCGCGGGATCTACAGTAGAAGCGGAATACATGGCTGCTGCAGAAGCGTCAAGTGAAGGAGTTTGGATTAGGAACTTCATCACTGAGCTTGGCGTGGTTCCAAGTGCATTGGACCCACTGGAGATATTGTGTGACAACACTGGCGCCATAGCACTCGCTAAGGAACCAAGATATCATCCAAAGACCAAGCATATCAACCGCAAGTTTCATATAATCCGAGATTATATAGCAGATGGAGATCTGAAGATCAGCAAAGTACATACAGATCTGAATGTCGCAAATCCATTGACTAAACCTCTTCCACGTGTAAAACATGATCAGCACCTCAGTGCCATGGGTGTGAGATTGTTGCCAAATGTAAACTAGATTATTGACTCTAGTGCAAGTGGGAGACTGTTGGAATTATGCCCTAGAGGCAATAATAAAGATGTTATTATTATAATTCTTGTTCATGATAAAGTTTATATTCCATGCTAGAATTGTATTAAGCGGAAACTTTAATACTTGTGTGGTTTGTGAACAGCACCGTGTCCCTAGTACGCCTCTATGGACTAGCTCATTGATCAATGATGGTTAAGGTTTCCTAACCATAGACATGAGTTGTCAATTGATAATGAGATCATATCATTGGGAGAATGATATGGTGGACAGACCCAAACTAAGCAAAGCTATTAGATCGTTTCATCGTGTTCGTCTTTGCGAAGCTTTTCTCATGTCAAATATTGTATTCCTTAGACCATGAGATAATACAACTCCCTGGTATCGGAAGAAAGCTTTGAGGTCATCAAACGTCATCCTATGAGAGGGTGATCATAAAGGTGTCTATCAGGTGATCGGAAAGTATCTGTTGGGTTGTATGTATCGAGATGGGATTTGTCCCTCCCAAGTCGGAGAGATATGCTTCGGGCCCACTCGGTAATCGATATCAACACCGCTTGCAAGCATGTGGTCAAGGAGTTAATCACAAAGTGATATCGGATTACGGAACGAGTAAAGTACTTGCTGTGAACGAGATTGAACTAGGTATGACGATACCGACGATCGAATCTCGGGTAAGTAAAATATCGCGAGACGAAGGGAATATATATATGGGATTGATTGAATCCTGGCATCGTGGTTCATCCGATATGATCATCGATGAATGTGTGGGAGTCAATATGGGTGCCCATACCCCGCTGTTGATTATTGATAGAAGATCATGTCTGCATATTCTCGAACCCGCAGGGTCACACACTTAACGTGTCTCGACGCTAGGATAGATTGGATAATTGGTTTATGAATTTTTGTTCGGAGTCTCGGATGGGATCCGGGATATCACGAGAGGTTCTGGAATGGTCCGGAGAATAAGATTCATATAAGGCAGTGCAATTTTTGGAGTTCGGAATAGTTCCGGGTTAATCGTATTGTACCGGAAGCTTCTAGAACCTTCCGGAAGGGGACCAACGTGGCCCCACCTTCCGGGAGGGGGCATGGGCCTATGAGGGAGTGTTCTGGCCGCATTGGGCCAGGGGCACAAGGCCCCATAGGGCCCAGCCGATCCTAGATAAGTTTAAATCGTTTAAACTAGAGATAAGATAGGGTTTCTAGAAGGGAGAGTTTAAATCGTTTAAACTAGAGATAGGCTTGGAGGATGGGCAAGGGCTGGCCGCACCCCCCCTCTATATATAGAGGGCTGGTGCACCCCCTTCCCACACACACACCTCCCTCCAAGCCCTAGTAGCCCTGCTGCCTTCCTCTCTCCCTCCCGACTATTTGTAGGCGAAGCCCTGCTGCAGAAATTCTCCACCATATACACCACGCCGTCGTGTTGTAGATCCAATCTATCTCTCCACCCTACTTGCTGGTCCGAGGAAGGAGGAGACGTCGAGGTGCTGCACGTGTGCATCTCACGGAGGCACCGCCACTTGTGGTGCTAGATCGGATCGGATCGCGAGGAGGAGAAGCGAGTACGACTACATCACCCACGTTCCGACGAACGTTCCGCTGTGCGAATCTTCAAGGGTATGAAGATCTAATCCAATCTCTCTCGTTGTTTGCATCTCCTAGATTAGATCTTGGCTTTTCCTCTGTTCGCTTCCGTAGAAAAATTTGATTTATTATGCTGCGAAACCCTTCAGAAGGGGATGATGCTAACGAGGAGGTGGACGATGAAGCCACCGACGAATAAGACTATGAGGTGGTCGAGATGGTTGGAGGCAATCCTAAGAAAAGAAGGGTCGTCAACTACACCGAGGTGGAAGATGCAGCATTGTGCCTTGCTTGGGCGGCCGTGGGGATGGATGCGGTGTACGGCATGGATCAAACAGGGAAGAGGTACTGGCAGTGCATAAAAGATAAGTTTTGCAAACTCATGCCTCGTGTACGCCAACCAGTCTATCACACATACCTATCCCTCCAAGGCCATTGGGATGCGATCAAACTGGCATGTAGCCGGGTATGGACCAAACAACGCTACATCCTCCTAGTGGCGCAACAATCGACCAATATGTGAGTCCATTGCCCATATCATGTATGCCATGCTTGATTTGTGCACTATACTAGATGGTGTCATGCTTGTGTTGTGTTGTAGGATCGCATTGCGGATGCTAGGTACAAAGACATGGCAGTCAGCAAGGGTAGAAGCTTTACATTCAAGCATTGCTTTGATGTCCTCCAACACCTACCCAAGTGGCAATTGAGGGATCAAGAAACAATGTCTAAGAAAGTTGCTATTGTTAAAATGGATGATAGTGAGGATGAGAAAGAGGGAAGACACAATGACAAGCCCGAGGGAAGCAAGAATGCCAAAAAGAGGATGAATCTAGAGGGGGAGGCATCATTGTTGAGGGACAAATTTGATCAAATGATGAAGTCTAAGGAGACAATGACGGTGAAGACATTGGAGGAAAAACTTATCATCACCGGGAAGAAGAGAGAGGTCAAGGTTGCAAAGGTTGAAGCCACCCGAGATGAATCAAGGCGCAAGGCAGAGGTGGTGCATCACCTACCCATGGAGGTGGTGCCGATGATGTTGTCCCCATTTGATTTGGGTGCCGAGGTGCACCTCGCGTTTTCTATGAACTATGTTGAACTATGCATCGATTGTTTGTATTTTGAAAAATGTGATCTAACAGTTTGCATATGAAATCTGTAATAAACCTTGGGTTTACGGGTTCGGATGCGACTGACGCGGAACAGAGCCCGTAAACCAAAACTGAAAACCACCAGCGTTTTCTCGACACAAAAACACGAGTTCAGTGGCATGAACTTGCGTTTTACTGGTCCCACTTTTTCAGTAACTGTTAGAGATGCTCTTAGCTTTCTATTGTTCACGTCTATAAGCGTGGGTACAAAAAGAAGGGAGGACCGCCATCAGTTTAGAATTCATTGTATAAAAAAAGATAGGAATATAATTTATAGGTCCTTGCACTGGATATGTAGTTGTGGGCCAGAACACACCGCCGTAAGGTTCAAGGTGACCCATTAGGCCCAGTGATGATGAAGTGTTTGAAAAGTCAATTGGATATCCATGGAATTACCAAACTCTGAGAGGCACAGCAACATGGCAGTCAACTCAGCCACTGATGGTGTGCCTATTACAGACTCACATTGCGGACTTGCATTGGAAATCGAATTGGGGTTAAAGCCTATCTCAATCTACTATGATTAGGGCGCTTAATGAGGCAATGCAACTTGAGATATTTTAGATCAATGTCATCAAGTGCAATGGACTCTTCACGTGGATGGTTTTTTTGGGGTGGTGGGAGGGCAGTTGCCCCCCTAACCCACCGCTCGTTCCGACCCCGCAGTGCCCACGTCTTCCTTGACCTGGACATCGCCGAGCCCACCCCCTCCTGCCCTCGTCTTCCTCGACCTAGACGTCGCCGAGCTCGCTTCCGCCTACAACCTTGCGGGCGACGTTGACAGTGCCTCCTGCTCTTCGGAGCGCTCAATGCCACGCCTCCCAGCGTGAGTTCCGCATAACACTGGCTATTCCCTGCTCCGCCGCCCTCCTCCACCTCGCTCGGTTCCCTACTCCGCCAGCGCGGAGTCGCGATAGATTACGGGACCCATGTCCCCAGTCTTAGAGTCAGTGCCTCGTCCCTCGTGGGCGGAGGATGATGGAGAGACGGAGATGTCCGGAGTAGATGCACCGCTCGAGCAGTGGCAGTCATGGCCACTCGCGCCATACTATTTCCATGACTGGAGGGCCACGAAAGACGAGCTTCTAAGCGACGGTGAGCGCCCGGCCGACGGCGACCTTGTACACCATGCACAAACACCCACGTTGTTGTATGTCTCTAAGTAACGAGAAAATAGGAGAAAAGAGTCGTGTTAGCGAGATTACTGGTATGCTCGCATCTTTGTGGAGATGTTGCTTAAATTTCAGGTTTGTTCTGCTTACTAATGAAATATCATCAGTTTTCCAATTTCCTTTACGGGTTTCGTGCCTAAGATTGTCTTACTACACCTATGTACGACGTCCAGGTTCAAATTTCTGCTCAAGCTCTTTGATATCCGGATGAATCTTCTTGTCTTTCCCTCCATCTTCCTCATAGCAAATCAATGTTGATTATGTTTGCTAATCTTATGGCTTTGGGTAAGATTTTAGAACAGTCAGCTTTTACCTTCGATTTTCCGGACAAATGCTTAATGTCGTACAAGACGGTAGTCGGGTCAGCTTAATTTCATATGTATATGATGTCCAATTATGCGAAATGTAAATTAGTAAGCTTTTAGAACATCATATATGTGGCAAAGCGAAAATCATTTTCTATGTATTTTTAGATTATGGGAAGTGAACGTTGTTGCTCATTTTATATTTACACCTACACATGTTTAACGATGAAGAAAATAAGCCGTGGCAATCGCATGGGCACTCAACTGGCTAATATAATCACATAGTTTGGCTGTATCCTACATCATGAGGCGTTTTCGTTTCTTGCAGGAATATCAAGACAATTTTATGACAAAACGAATTGATGGTTCCGACATGGATAACACAAAGCATGGTGGTTTACTCCAAGACCACTAGTGTTAATGCCACGTACACACAGAGCTATACACAGCACGATTCGTAGTTCTGATATTCTAAACAGGAATCGAATAAACCACAGCTGAATCTTCCTAACTGCATAGAGCAAAGCAAAAAATCATCTCAAATATAGAAACAAGAGAATCGGTTCCATTTCCAAATTATTCTTCGATGACGGTAGGATTCAGTCCATAGCTAGCAACAACCAAAGCAGAGTCGCTGCAAGTTCTTCGGAAGGCAGCTGGAAATATAATGAAGAAAACAAAAACGAACACAAGGACCCCAACTCACCCAAATTCTGAATTGCAAAGTACTTCTCTCGGTACTTTCAGTCGAACACGACGAGCTTCTCGTACTCCGGCCCGGAGATGGCCTTCTCCATTATCTCCCTCGGCGTTAGGGTCTTTGGGATGTTTCGGATGGGCTCCTCCTCGTCTGTGATTTCTGGGACAGGCTCCTCCTCCTCGCCGCCCAGGAACACCTTCAGCATGTTCTTGGAGAAGCCGCTGACCAGCGCTACCCCCTTCTGCTCCGCCGTCACTGGCACCGAGTACGAGTACCGCAGGTTCCAGAAGACAATCTGCGGCACCGCCTCTCCATACCCGGCCTCGGAGTACTTCCTCGTGATCGCCTCGTAGTCTGTCTCCCACGGCCTGGAGGACGCCTGGTCGAACTCCATGTCGCTGAAAACGAACACCTTCTTCACCATGCTCTCCGGAGGCAGGTTGCCGGCGACCGCCACACGGAGGAGCTGGTCGAACACCGCCTGGAAATCGGTGTTCATGTTCCAATCCATCCGACGGATAAACTGGCACTTCTCCAACAGGGTTTTCCCCTCGATGTGGTGCAGTTGTGGCCGCGAGCTGAAGGTGATGACGCGGTGGCGCCACGGCTCGTCGCAGAGCTCCGAGAGCAGGAGGCCGAGAGCGACGCAGACGTTTAAGGGATCGCCGTACATGCTTCCCGACACGTCGCACACGGCCAGGCAGTTGTTGAGCTTTCCCAAGGCGAGCAGATCATCCACCGTGCGCTGCCACTGCAGCTCGGCCACTTCACTGTCCATGTAGGCGGAGGCCAGGATCTCGTGCGGTAGCAGGCCTCCCGCCGCAATCTTCGCCTTGCCGAACCTGACGTCGGCGAGGTAGCTGGTGAAACGGTCCTTGTCATGCTCGATGAACAAGTCCTTGTAGTTCTTCATGGCGATGGAGGCCACGCGCGTGTACACCACTTTCCCCCATTCGCGCGCCGAGATGAAGATCTCGGGGAGCTGGAGGGCATGGCGCAGCGGCACGTACGCCTCCTTTCGGAGGAGCTCCCGGGCGCGGTAGGAGTAGTGTGCGTCGGGCAGGTCCTTCGGGATCTGGGGCATCGAGCCCTTGGGGAACAGGCGGCGCGCGATGGCCTCGCAGAGCAGCGTGGATCGGTCGTAGCACGTGTCGACCGACGGGCACCACTTCCCGGCGAGCGAGAGATCGATATTCCCTTCCGAGAGCTTCTTCATGTCCTCGGCGAGGAGGTCGGCGAACAGATCCGCCGTCATGTCGTGCAGCAGGCGGTAGTTGGGGTCCCGGGCGTACCTCTCGACGGCTCTGGCCGCGGCGTCCGCCCGCTTCTTGTGGCGCTCGACGGCGGCCTGGGCGGAGACCTCCTGGTCGCGCTCAATGCTGGTGGCGACGCGCGCCTCCCTAGTGCCCGCAGGGTGGATCGGCCTCTTCCAGCGATGTGGCTTACGTGATGGTGAGAAGTGGAAGCCATATACCATCCCACCTTTCATGGCGGCCTGCTTGCCGGGGGTCCTCGTGGAGACGCCGCCGTGGATGATGCGGTGAAGGAGCTCGGGCAGGTCCTTGAGGTATCCGAACTCAGCGACGGGGCGCGCGTTGAGGGCGAGCGTGGCTGGGTGGGAGCCGTGCATCCAGAGCGCGGCGGCGTAAAACCCCTCCTGGTCGGACTTGCCGGTGCCTCGCACGCCGCGGAGGTTACAGGCGAGGCGGAGCGCGGTGGTCGGCTCTTTGGCCCATGCGTCGGCGAGGAGGGACGACACGGACTCGGCCGGGGTGCCGGGAACGATGTGGAAGAAGAAGTCGAGGCAGGGGTCCCCCGATGTGGCGAAGGTCGGGGAGTTGTTCTCCGTCCACTTCTTCGCCGGCGGCGTCGGGGGTGGCTTGTTGAAGTTGGCGTCGAGCAGGTCCAAGAACTGGTCGCCGGTGCTAGCGGGCGTAGCCGCCGTCGCCGCCGCCGCAGCAGCGCGGAGGCTCTCGGCCGGCGGGCCGATGAGGGTGTAGGAGACCGCCCTACGGCACGCTGCCGTTGCCGTTGCCGTTGCCGCCGCCGCCGCCATGAGTGATGGCTTGGTTCCGCGAGGATAAGGGTTTGGGTGAGGGTTTTTGGGGTGATTTTTAATGTGAAACAGAAAGGGCCGGGAAATGGTGCGGGAGGATAATTACTGATTTTGCGCTAGGATGGCGTGAGATTCAGGTCGCGGGCTCGCGGCGGTGAACCGAAATATATCGTTCGTGCCAGTTTTATGGAGGCGTTTGATTTTCCACTCTCATACACATTTCTTTTTCAACATGAATGTCAACACATTTTCTAAAAAAAGGTTTCAAACTACTACGTGCAATGTGCAAGTGAATCATCGAAGACATCAAGAGTAATATTACCAAAGTCAACGAAGATTTTTTTCCTACGTCTAAATCAATTCTTGAAAGTAGAATTTCATCTTAGTAAAAAGTGGACACTACGAGAAAATGAATTTTTGTGAGTATTTCCACTTTGCCTGAAAGCATCCGGCAAAGATATATAACACGACACGTATTGATAAGACACATGACAAAGATTACATACGGCAAAATCAAGAAAATAGACACACGAGCAAAGATCAGAAAATACACACACAAAACAACATACACGTCAAAGAACCCAAAGTGCACACGGGCAAAAAACCGAGGACACGTGGCTCCTCCAGTGCGGCTAACATAGCCGCGCTAGAACGAATCTTTGCCAAATGCTCTCTAACAGACACTTGGCAAAGATTTTCCCGCCAATGGTCAGGCTCGGAAGTGAAAAAATCCAGTCAAATCTTTGCCGTGTGCAATACATGGACAAAAAATGTCCTTTCCTGCCCGATTTTCACGTGCGGTGGCGGAGTGTGCCTACATCTTTGTTTTTTTTTTAACGATCAAGGGTGCAACGCATCTGAAAGAGTATGAGTTCGGCGGAATATGATGGATATATTATTGAGCCTCATGGGCGAATATATATAGGCATACATGGATCAACTTGGAGTACAAGACGAGTTAGGCTAGAATCCTAACTATCCTAAACTACCACAATAACCGTGTACGTATCATACTCTAACATCCCCCGTAGTCATAGCGGTAGCGTCATGAACAACCGGAACATCGCGGACGGTCAGACTAGATAAAAACCGAAGTAGCATCCAGTAGGCTGACATCCTCCCGCAGTCGTAGCGGAAACATCTTGAACGGTGTCGCATCGCGGTAGCTTAAACTATAGAGGAAGCTGGTGATGCTCAAGCGAGGTGGTAGCCCTTGTGCCGATGTCGAGGGAGCCGAGAGTGTGAGGCAGTGCCATGGTCGAGGTAGCCGTACGATGGGTCGCCGTGGTCGATGTCATGGTCGGGGATGCCCATGTCGAGGTAGTCGCACGTGAAGCCGCATGTGCATAGTGCGCGAGGATGATGACGGAGACGCGTCGAGGCAGTCATTGAGGGTGTCGATGCAGTCCGAGCCGTCGAGGACGAGGTGCGGCCATATTTTTGCCAGAACTAGGCGTACGTCGGGGACGAACGCACACTTCGGTTTTGCCAGAACCGGGTATGCAAAGAAGAACTCATCGGTGACGCGGTCGAGGCAGTCGTAGAGGGGTCGATGCCGAAGAAGACGTTGTTGAAACCGATGAAGACGAGGCGCCGATCCAAATTTGCCAGACTCGGGAACGCGTCGGGGACGAAGGCACTCCCGGTGTTGCCAGTACCAGGCGTGCGGGGGCATGTACCATCATGAACTTGTTGCCATGTTAGAAAGACTAGCAGAGGAAGTCTCCAGAGCGGTTGCGATGCGTAGAGCGGCTAAGGGACAGATGTCGACGCTGTCCGCGGTTGTCGGAGTAGAGTAGCGGGTGGTGTAATCGGGGATGAGGCGATGACGCTGGCAGCGAAGTTGTAGTGGACGAAGACGTAGAAGGCGGCGAAACAAGCGGCGACCTGGGTTAGTCATGCTGGATGCCTAGAGTGGCGATGGGGTAGTCGACGGGACCTGCGACGGCGAGAGGACGCCCTGCAGGTTACCTTGTGAAGCGCGGCGGCGGTGCTCAAAGTAGGCGAGGAACCCAACGACGTGACGAAGACCATGTGCAGGCGACGGCGATCCGCGCAATAGGAGATGGTGCGGTGAAAGTCGAGGCCATCGATGCACGAGGACAGTGAAGTAGACTGCGTGCAGCCACGCTACAACCCGACGGGGTGGCATAACTGCAGGGCGCGAGTCGGTGCAGCGGCTGGAAGACCACCAGCGACGTACACGCCAAGAAAGGCGCGTTGGAAGCCGGTAGCGTGGACCAAAGGCGGCGGCGCTGCGGCCCGACGAGGCGACACAACGGCAGCTCGTAGCTCGGTCGGTGGTAGGCGCGTGCTCGGGGACGTGCTTGACGTAGATAAGCGCGGGATCGGTTGATCAGACCGGCGGTGCACCGTATACGTCATGGCGTGGACGACGCGTAGATCGTATTCGATGGCGATGTTGTCGGTGAAGTTCCGGACGATGACGACGAAGAGGAACCGAGGGGGGTGGCCGCGATAGCCTTCCGAGAAAGGCGTAGCAGCCGTCCGCGGTGCGCGGCAGCCTGCTGTGAGGCCGTGACAGCCTGCCGAGGCAGGCGCAGCAGCGGAGAGGGCAGGCGCACGGACACGATGTAGATCCTCGATGGCGATGGTCTGAGTAGAGGCGCGATTATGACGACGGTGGTGGGTGACTCAATCTGATCTAAGATCGGTAAAACAAAAAAAAGCCGATCAAGAGATTGGAGAAAAACTTACAGGGCAACCCATAACGGATCGGCGGACGAACCCTGCATACGGGTTGCGCAGCCTCCGGCGGAGATCATGGAGATCGACCTCCCCGGGGGCAGCGCGGCGGAAGCTAGGGTTTGAGATCGATTTAGGCTGATACCATGAAAGAGTATGAGTTTGGTGGAATATGATGGATATATTATTGAGCCTCATGGACGAGTATATATATGCGTACAGGGATCAACTTGGAGTACAAGATGAGTTAGGCTAGAATCCTAATTATCCTAAACTATCACAATAACCATGTACATATCATACTCTAATAGTATCCAATTTTTATAAGCTGCAAGATACAGACGTGGCAGAAAAAAATTTAGAAGGAGACCCAAGACAACACTCGCAAAGAACCTAAATTTCAAAAAAAGGGCCTCCATAATTTCCGAAAACACCCTAGCTGATGTCGTGTGACTTACACGTAGACACGGCAAAGTAAGTGAAATGACGGTTCCCGTGAAGATGACGGTGTCTATTCTTTGTCTTGTGTCGCCCATAAATCCAACATGCCAAAGGCCGCCTTTGTCGTTTGTCTCGTACACGGCAAAGAGGATGCCTTTTCAAAAAAATGAAAAAGAAATTCAATTGTTTTTCAAACTTTTTTGAATATTTTTTACTCGTTAATCTCATATAGGATACTTTTAACCCTAAGTATGCTTAATATTAGGTCAAATTACACTCATTATCAAACTTTTCCTACGGTCACCTATCCTAACACTAATCTAGCTCTAGCATGCTTAAATTTTTTGTTCCTTTCAAATAAGCTTCCGAGAAAGAAATCATACCTTGTCGATAATACTTTCGTATCAATCATATTAACTCTTGGACCATGATGTCACGGATCTCAGTTTTAGATTCCAAACAATTATTTAAGTAGACAACAATGAATAAATAATAATAATCTTGAATCCAAATAACAAATAAAATTATTATTATTTTGCCTTTTTCTATCTAATATGGAATAATTCATATATTTAAATTCGTAAATCGGAATTCGATAAATAAAATGTCTAAACCGATCAGAAAAATGAGAGGAATCCAATATGACATCCATATAATCTTGTGAACCTGAAAATGACTGATGAAACTTGTCACATTGTTTTGATCGTTTTTGAATTTCTTATGTCTTTTTCAAACTATGGTCAAAATGGTGGGAATGAAGATTCTGAACTTGAGGCCGAGCCTCGCTAAACTTGCATTGGTTCTCTAATAAAATAGCATATTGTGAACCTAACAATGATTTTCGTAAAAAATTATGATCATCAGATCATGTACCTGTAGTTCATATCTGACCCACTTCCTACCGATTCGGCATGGATTTGTCTTTTTCACCAGGGGTGGATGGAAAAGTTTGAGACCCCCCTGTTGGGACATTTTTCATATAAGGTGGTCTAGTATTTTTGAAAAATAGGATGGTAGCATTTTGAATTAGCCATTTGGTGGTTGCTTCACAAAACCCCCCGTTTTTTGTGCTCGGAAAATAGAAAATGGCTTTTTGGTGCGACAAAAAAGAAAATTTCCTCCTACAACATAGTTCGCCATCCCATGATACATATTCATGAATAATATAGGCACATTATCACAAAATATGCCTTTATAATAGCCATAACATTGGTCATTTGACCCGAAAGTCAGGAAACCTCGAATGAGATAGGTCATTTTGTGAAGGTTTTTTGAGACATAATCAATATATCAAGTTTAATATTTTTCCGTCCAACTATGTCACATAATATGACACCACACGAAGGTTTCACATTGTTTCGATTGTTTTTGAATTTCTTATGTTTGTTTTAAACTATCGTCAAACTTTGTCGATCGGCAGGCATGAAGATTCTTAGCTTGGGGCTGAGCCTCGCTAAACTTGCGTTAGATCTCTGATGAAATAGCATATTGTGAACCTAAAATGATTTTAAAAAAATCATGAGCATCAGATCATGTAAATGTAGTTCATATCCGACCCACTTCCTACCAATTCAGCGGAAATTTGTCTTTTTCACCAGGGATGGACAGAAAGGTTTGAGATCCCCTGTTGGGATATTGTCCATGTATGGTGGTCTAGTATTTTTTAAAAATGGGATGGTACCATTTTAAATTAGCCATTTGGTGGCTGCTTCACAAAACCCCCTTTTTCGCTCGAAAAATGGAAAATGGCTTTTTGGTTCAACGAAAAGGAAAACTTCCTCCTACAACATTATTCGCCATCCCATGATACACATGCATGCATAATATGGGCACATTATCACAAACTATGCCTTGATTTTAGCTATAACATTAGTCATTTGACACGTAAGTTAGGAAACCTCGAATGAGATAGGTCATTTTGTGAAGGATTTTTGAGACATAATCAACATACCAAGTTTTATATTTTTCTTCCAACCATGTCACATAATGTGAAGGTTTCACATTGTTTCGATCGTTTTTGAATTTTTTATGTCCATTTTCAACTATGGTCAAAACGACAAACATGAAGATTCCTATTCAACATAAATATCTAATATTTGAGTCTAGATAGATAGATCTTATTTTTCTGCAAATTGTGATATATTATTTGTATTTTTCTGAATTAGAATGATTTTTTAATGATTTTCCTAAGATTAATGTGATAAAAGGAAAAAAAACAGGACTTTGCCGTGTATACAGTGGAATACACATGGAAAATCCATCGTTGCCATGTGGTATATGGAAAAGGCATATGGCAAAGAGGCCGCCGTTTGCAGCCGTTAGCTCCTCCCCGATAAGTGTACCTATGGGGTCGCGGGTCCCACCTTGTTGCCGTGACGACACCTATGTCGTGTGGAGCTGTCGACTTTGTCGAGTGTGTTTTCTTTGTCGTGTTCCTTTATGACTCTTTGGCGTGTATATTTTTTTATCGTGTTCCTTTTCAGAAATTTGATGTGTTCGCGCACTTTGCCGTGTTCTTACTAAAACCCACACGACAACGTTTGCCTTTGCCGTGTTCTAGGCCAGTAGGCACACGGTGAAATCCCGATCCTGCTAGGCCCATTGTGTCCCTACTACCCCGTACATTTAGCGGTGGTGGTTGGTCCCTGCCACGTGGTTATGGTGTTGCTGTTCCCCGGTTCTAGATGTGCCTTCCACTTCTTTTGCAGGGCATGCAAAGGTTTCCATATTGAGACGACAATAATGGCTTCAAGACCATCGTGGCGTGTGCTGGTGGGCGGCGAGCTTGGTGGTGTGCATTGGATTGTCCGTGGTCCGTGGTTGGGGGTCAAGAGAATTCCTTGTCAATGTCATCTGGCACCGATGTGGTGACGCTTGAGGGTGCCAATCGTCCTTCCTTACGGGCGTTCCGGGTACCCCTATCCACTCCGCTCCGAGTACCACAGGAAACGCTAGGACCAATACGCTGGTTCGGGCAACAGTGTCGTGTCGACATCATATTTCTTCTTAAAGGTGTTGCTTGGTATCCGGCGCTTTCTTTTGGGCTTGTTTATGTTGCTACACTGGCATTCTCGTTGCTTCGAGACCGTGTCCCGTGTGGTTGATTTATTTATAAATTTGGGCGAGAGCTTGTAAAAAAATAAGTAAAAATGACACTATCATCACTTATTTACCATAGAAAGTTACTTCGATGCATAATATAAATATGTATGAGTATAAGTATAACTGAGAAAGTGAATCTGTAGTTGCATCCGTGGAATCGTGGCCTTCCATTTGTTCAGAAGATTGACAGCAAAAGCAAGTCGTCAAGCTGTACGAATCAGTCGAACACGACGAGCTTCTGGTACTCCCGCCCGGCGATGGCTTTCTCCATGACGCCCCTCGGCGACATGGCGTCGGAGCCGTCCAGGAACAGCTTCAGCAAATTCTTCGAGAAGCCACTCACCAGCGCCACCCCGTTCTCCCCTGCCGTCACCGGCACGGACCCCGAATCCCGAAGGTTCCAGAAGACGATCTGTGGCACGGCGGCGCCATACCCGGCCTCCGAGTACTTCCTTGTGATTGCTTCGTAGTCTGTCTCCCACGGACTCGAAGACGCCTCGTCGAACTCCATATCGCTGAACACGAACACCTTCTTAACCATGCGCTCCGGCGGCACGTTGCCGGCGACCGCTACGCGGAGGAGCTGGTCGAACACCGCCTGAAAGTCAGTGTTCATGTCCCAATGCATCTCGCGAATGAATTCCGCCTTCTCCGAGAGAGTACTCCCCTTGATATGGTGCAGCTGTGGATGCTCGCTGAAGGTAATGACGCGGTGGCGCCACGGCTCATCGCAGAGCTCGGAGAGGAGGAGGCCGAGCGCGACGCAGACGTCCATAGGGAGGCCGTACATGCTGCCGGACACGTCGCACACGGCGAGGCAGTTGCTGAGCTTGCCGAGGGCCAGCAGATCATCCACCATGCGCTGCCACTGCAGATCGGCGACCTCATCATCGTCTTCGATGGCGGACTGCAGTATCTGGTGCGGAAGTAGGGCTCCGGCCGCAATCTTCGTCTTGCCGGACTTGACGTCGGCGAGGAAGCTGTTGAACCGGTCTTCGTCATGCTCGATGAAGAGGTCCTTGTAGTTCTCCATGGCAACGGAGGCCACACGCGTGTACACCAGTTTCCCCCATTCGCGCGCCGAGATGAAGATCTCTGGGAGCTGGAGGGCATGGCGCAGCGGCACGTACGCCTCCTTGCGGAGAAGCTCGCGCGCGCGGTAGGCGTAGTGCGCGTCCGGCAAGTCCTCCGGGATCTGGGGCATCGAGCCCTTGGGAAACAGGCGGCGCGCGATGGCCTCGCAGAGCAGCGTCGAGCGGTCGTAGGATGTGTCGACCGACGGGCACCACTTCCCGGCGAGCGAGAGATCTATATTCCCTTCCGAGAGCTTCTTCATGTCCTCGGCGAGGAGGTCGGCGAACAGATCCGCCGTCATGTCGTGCAGCAGGCGGTAGTTGGGGTCCCGGGCGTACCTCTCGACGGCTCTGGTCGCGGCGTCCGCCCGCTTCTTGTGGCGCTCGACGGCGGCTTGGGCGGAAACCTCCTGGTCGCGCTTATTGCTGGCGGCGACACGCGCCTCCCTCGTTCTCGCCGCGGGGTAGCTCGACTCCTTCCAGCGGTGCGGCGTACCGCATGCTGAGTGGCCGAAGCCGGCGACGATCCCTCCTTCAAGGGCGGCCTCCTGGCCGGAGGTTCTGGTAGAGACACCGCCGTGGATGATGCGGTGGAGGAGCTCGGGGAGGTCCTTGAGGTATCCGAACTCAGCGACGGAGCGCGCGTTGAGGGCGAGCGTGGCCGGGTGGGAGCCGTGCATCCAGAGCGCTGCGGCGTAAAACCCTTCCTGGTCGGACTTGCCGGTGCCGCGCACGCCGCGGAGGTTGCAGGCGAGGCGGAGCGCGGTGGTCGGCTCTTTGGCCCATGCGTCGGAGAGGAGGGAGGCCACGGACTCGGCCGGGGTGCCAGGAACCACGTGGAAGAAGAAGTCGAGGCAGGGGTCCCCCGAGGTGGCGAACGTCGGGGAGTTATTCTCGGTGCGCGTCTTCGCCGGCGGCGTCGGGGGCGGCTTGTTGAAGTTGGCTTCGAGCAGATCCAAGAACTGGTCGCCGGTGCTAGAGAGCGCAGCCGCCGTAGCCGCCGCAGCAGCAGCGCGGAGGCTCTCGGCCGGCGGGCCGAGGAGGGTGTAGGAGACCGCTCTACGGCACGCTGCCGCCGCAGCCGCCGCCATGAGCGATGGTTTGGGTGAGGGTTTTGGCTCAGGGTTTTGGGGAGATTTTTATCGTGATCACAAATGGTTTGTGTAGTTAATTTAAAGCGGATTTTGCGGTGGAGGCCGGTAGTATACGGCGGTTCCCCATTTATTTTGGATGCTTTTTGGTACGTAGCCTAATCCTTAACCTAGGAAGGTTTTTTTTCTTATGGTTAATGAAGGTAGAGAAAGCCTCTACCTTATACACATCGTTTACGGCATGGATTTACATCCGGTCAAGCCCCGGATGATCAGAAAGAAAGAAAAAGAAGAAAGAGGAAAAAAAAGAAAAACACACACATATAGCATCGGACTAGCTTCCTGTCATCAACTTCTCACCCCATGCCAACATTCCAACCACTACCCGAAAAAATGTCGTTGCCGTGTCTTCGGACCTTTGCCGTGTGTCCAGCGTCGTGGAACACGGCAAAGAAAGCCTTTGCCGAGTAATACGCACGGCAAAGATTAAGTACACGGCAAATTTTGAGAAAAACACATGGCAAAGAAAAACGCACGACAAAATAACAAGAAAACACACGGCAAAGTTATACACACGACAAAGTTTAGATAATACACACGGCAAAGAATCAATCACGGCAAACCCGCGCGACACGTGTACATCCTCAACACCTTTTAACGGAGCCGTTATAATGGTCAGACTTGCCGTGTGTATGAAAAATAGACACGGCAAAGATACTTCGCCGTGTGTCTAGATTCAACACACGGCAAAGACTGAGTGTTCTCATTGGTTCGAAAAGATTGGAGACGGATTGATGACATGGCATACCCGCTTGCACGCGCAGCTGCTCACTCTCTCTCCTATCCTATCCTCACGCGCAGCTTGCATGCACAGCGCATAGCTGCTCACTCTCTCGCGCGCAGCTTGCAGCTCGCAACTGCCGACGCAAGCACGCGCAGCTCGACGGACGGCCAGCGCTCGTCCGCAACCGTGCATGAGCTCTCCATCGGCACGCCGAGAAGGCGGCGAAGGCAAGAGGTGGCGGCGGTGGCAACGGCAAGCAGCGGAGGCGGCCGGCGGTGGCGACGGAAAGCAGCGGAGGCGGCCAGCAGTGGCGACGGCAAGCAACAGCCCCTGTTCGTGCTGCTCTCAGGCCCTCGCCTCGCGGCGCTCAGGCCCTGCCCGTCCTTGACGACGGCGGCAGCGGTGGGCTTGAAGACGATGATGGCGGCAGACGTGCTTGACGACCACGGCAGCGGGCTTGAGGACGACGAGGACGGCAAGCAGCGGAGGCGGCCAACGGTGGCGACGGCAAGCAGCGGAGGCGGCCAGCAACAACCCCTGTTCGTGCTGCTCTCTGGCCCTCGCCGCGCGGTGCTCAGGCCCTGCCCGTCCTCGACGACGGCGACGGCAGGCGTGCTTGACGACGACGGCGATGTGCTTGAGGACGGCGCCGGACTTGAGGATGATGATGGAAGCGGTAGGTTTGAGGACGACGACGACAGCGGACACTTTTTTTTTTTTTTTGGAATTTAGCCTTTGCTGAGTGTGTTAGAAAACACACGGCAAACATTGCCCTCCGTTTCCGTCCCTGACCACGTTAAGTCCTTTACTATGCCGAGTTACATGAAAAACACACGGCAAAGGCTTTTTGCCATCGCACACGGCAAAGCCTTTGCCGTGTTTCAACCAGCCTTTACCGAGTCTTTTGCTCACACGACAAAGAATATTTTTGCCGTAGTGAACCCTGTTTTTTTGTGATTTGCACGTCCAAAGAGTCAGGTCCTCTGCAATTCTTCTTGCAAGCATTGTATTCGGTATTATTCGATCATTTATCATCCTATCATTTCTAGCCTTCCACAGTCTCCATATATATGCAGCAAAGCAGATAGGCCAGGCTTTGTCTCCGGTTTCATTCTGAATTCTCTCCAGAAATTCGCAAATTGAGTTGGCCGAGGCAGCAGCCTATGAGAGTTCAAGCTTCTCCCACACCCAAGTGGAGGCCCTGCAATGTAATGCAATATGATGGATTGACTCAAGGGAAGGGCACTGGTCACAGCCCGCATCCTTGCACCAGCATTTAGCAGTCATGTTGTCCTTCGTGCTGAGTCTACCCCTGAAAGCCAGCCAGAGAAATATTTTTTGCTTGTGTGGAATAGCTTTTTGCTAGACCTATTTATATGGCTGCCAGATCTGCCCATGGTCACTAAATAGTCTATAGAAATCAGGTGTCTTTGGTTCCTTCCCAGTTGTTGTCATATTCCTTGTACCCCCATTGTCTGGTAGCTGGATTTGTTGTAAACTGATCATCAGTTGCTCGAGTTGATGTTGGGCAGTTGCAGTCAATGGAAACAAAAGCTTGAGCACCCAGTTCCCATTTTCTCGTTGGGGTTCAATCGTGCAATGTGGGTCTTCGGCAAAGGAATATAGTATATCGTAGGTTATGTGAAATCTGCCCCCTTTGCCCACTTGTCATGCCAGAAAGATACCTTGGTACCATTTCCCGGGGAGCAGACAGTTGCGCTCTACACCATGGGTATCAATGCAAGCAACGATTTCCAGAAGGGTGTGTCCTGCTATGATGGTGTGTCTGGTATAGTGCCCTGCAGGTACCACCTCGTTAGCCAGTTGAAACAAGGCCTCTCATTTGTTGACAGCAGTTTGGATAGCAGGGAGGTCATCAAGGCTTTGTTGTGCAAACCGAGATTCCTTATGCCTAGCCCGCCTTGTTTCTTCGGCATGGTCACTACGTCCCAAGCAACCAAGCATTGCCCTCCTGAGACCTCATGTTTGTTCTTCCAGAGGAATGCTCTACAGAGTTTATTTATGGCTTCTAGACTTCCTTTGTCCCATTCGATGCAAGCCATGTAGAAGTTAGGGATAGCGGACAACACTGAATTTATCATCTCCACTCTGCCACCAGATGTCATCAACCTTGGTATCCAGCCTGGCAGTCTCCTATCAACACGCTGAATAACAGGCTGAAGTAAGTTGTGAGAGATTTTTGTCGTGGATAGAGGCAACCCTAGATGTTGTGGCAGCTGAGCAATTCGACAACCCAAAATCATGGCCACCTCCTGTGTCTCTTCCTGTGACATGTGTATTGGTGCAAACGTACTTTTCTGATAGTTAATATGCAGCCCAGTGAAAGAAGCAAAGGCGTCCAGAAGACGCTTAGCATATGTAGTCTGTGCAGCCGAGCCGTGTAGTATCAGAAGTGTGTCATCCGTGTATTGGAGCGCAGGAAGCGGAGCTCCTTTCTATAGAGGATGAATGAGATAACCTGAGTTGTATGCCTTTGTAATCATTCTTTGCAAGATGTCAGCCACCAGGATAAACAAGTATGGTGACAAAGGGTCTCCCTGTCTCACACCCTTCTGGATCTTGAATTTCCTGCCGACCTTCCCATTTATTAGTATTTGAGCGTGTGACGACTCCAGCAGCTGACTGACCCATCTAACCCATTCCTCCGGAAAACCTCTTGCTGTCATAGTATGAAGAATTTTCTCCCAATGAATTGTGTCGAAAGCCTTTTGAAAGTCAAATTTCAGTACTATGACAGGTTTTTTGGTCTTGTTGGAACATTGTACCATTTCAATTGCTGTAGCAAAATTTTCGACAATGGATCTCTTCTTGATAAAGCCAGATTGCATATGATCCACCATTTCCTTTATTTTTGGCTGCAACCTATTTGCTAGTGCATTCACTATTAGCTTAGGTATAGAGTGTTGTAGTGAAATAGGCATGTAGTCCTCGGAAATGCATCCCCCCCCTAAGAGGGGCCCCCGACACCATCTCTCCCGTTCATTTCCTAGAGATTCGTGCAACCCTTTTTTTGGAAGAGCCCTTCCACCTCATTTTTTGAGTCATTGCAGTTTTGCTACCCAGCCCCTAGCGTTTTTAGTTTTACTAACCCGTCCAACTCAAAAGAGCTATGGGCAACACCGAAACTCAAATAAATCTTCATGAATCTTGTTCTGAAACTAGATATGTTTCTACCTAGAATATTGAGAAATAATCATACATACAAATATTGTTCAAAGATACAAATAATCATCATACATTCAAAAATTCATCACGGTTTCATATAGGATTTATCAAATAATCATACACAAATATTGAGAGAAATAATCATACATACAAGATCATATTCATACAAGATTATTACACGCACGATTTTCATACAAGATTCATAAGTTTCATTCGCGTTTCATACATGTTTCTGTAAGGAAACATACATAATGCATACTTTTTGGAAGAATAGAAAATCCTATATGTTTTGGTGAAGATTTACAATAGATCCTTACAAGATCCAAAAATAAAATTGACGAATCATACCAGTTCCATATACTGATGATCTAGTTGATTCATACAAATAAAGTATGAGTGTATGGATAAACTAGAATCAGTCCAATATTATTTAATCAGAGAATTGGAACTACATTGAATCTTGGTTGATTCATAGAAAATTATGTACATTCATATATGGAATCATACACTCCAAAAGATCTGGAAAGAAGAAATTACATGTTTCATAGAACAAACAACAACAAGATCTAGAAAAAAAAAGTTTAACATGAACTCAGATCTGTGTCTCTCAAATAGAATAGTCCAATCAAAAAATCAAAAGAAAAAAACATAGAGGAGCAGGGATCAGATCTGAACTTGTATGAACCACACAAGATTCAGAAGATCCACATAGAGAAATATGAAAAGGAAATAACAAAGGGGAGGTCAGATCTTGCGTTGTCCAGCTCAACCACCTAGGGCCGAGCTCGGGCCCCCTCCTCAACCGCGCTTGCCGGGAGATGGCCAAGGTCGACGGCCGTTTGGGGGGTGGAGGAGAGGTGGGGCCGACGGTCGCCACCGTCCATGGGAGGGTCAGGGCTCGCTGGGGGCGGCGGGGCTCGCCACCAACGAGGTGGGAGGCTCGCTAGGGGGGTAGCTCGGGGGAGGAGGAGGAGGCTCGAGGCGACGGGAGGTAGGGGCTGGGCGACGGGGCGACGGAGGGATGGGCGACGGGGCGACAGAGGGGTGGCTGGCAGAGCTGGGGAGTCCCATGGCGACCTGAGCCCCAGCAAATCCATGGCGGGGCGACGGCGGGCGAGGTGGAGGGCGGGGCGACGAGAGGTTGGGGGCGGGGCGACGAGAGGTGCGGGATTGGAGGTGGGGTGCGGGGCGACGGGACGTGGGGGGCAACGGAGGGATGCGTCGGGTCGGGAGCTGGTTCTGGGTGGTTTATCTCTATCTCCTAGGCAGCAGTGTAAAATCTAAATAGTACAAGGGGCAAAATGTAAATATGTCTCAGATGAAGACTAGTTGACTTTCGCACGAATCTCCAATTCACGGACGGGAGATATGGTGCCGGGGGCCCAACGTACGTTGGGGAAATCCGCTCTGCTATAGTCCTTGATCTCTTGTGGTGACTCACATTTTGGTAATAGAGTGATGTATGCCAAGTTAACCCCATCCAGATCCACCTTCTGACTATGCATAGTTGTAAACATCTGTAGTATATCTTCTTTAAGCTCATCCAAATAGAACTTGTAAAACTCGTTAGTGAAGCCATCTGGGCCTGGACTTCTATTTGGTGATGCTTTCATTATTGCTATTTTGATTTCTTCCCAGGAGAAAGGATCAGCTAGTGTTTGTAGTTTGATGTTGTCACTACTGTACAGATGTTGCAGGTTGATGTTTGGTGCCCACGCTCTGTCCTCAGCAAATAAGTGTGTGAAGAAATCTGTAGCAATGCTAAGTTTTTCTTTGTCATCAAATATTTCAGCCCCCTCGACGCTTAGAAATTTCATTCTATTCTTCATGTACCTCTACGTTGCCATGGTGTGGAAAAACCTTGTATTTTCATCCTCAAGATTACACCACTTTAGCTTAGCTCTCCTTCTCCACCTTTGAGCTTCAGCCAAAATTAGTGACTTATTCCTTCTGTTGCAAATAGTCCTGAATGCGAATTCATAATCAGTCAGAGGTCCCATTCTTCAATGGCATCCATGTATTGGATAGCATGGTTTATGTTGTGATTCGGTGTCTTCTGAGATTTTGCCTCCTTGGTCCATGTCCTTATAGCTGCCCTGACAGACCTCAGCCCGTGATTCAGTTTAGACACACAGGTCATTTGTCTTGTCCCTCTTGATAGGATTTCCCCTTGTTTTTTGTACCAGGTCAGCGTAGTTAAACTAGTAATCTTCATATCTGAATAAGCCAGCTGTTGGTGAGCCACCTTTGGTGTCTAGCAGAATCGGTTTGTGGTCAGAGGTTTGCCTCCCCAAATCCCTGCACTCTGAGTGAATGAATTTTTGACTCCATTGCAGATTCACTAAAATTCTATCCAGCCTCACAAATGTGGGATCCCTTCTCTTACTTGACCAAGTAAATTTTGCATTACAAATGTATATGTCCATTACCTCCAGTTCATTTATCCACTGATTGAAATTATCCATCTCAGTCCAAGGTATGTTATCATTGTTTTTTTCCTCGGCGTATCTATAAATGTTAAAATCCCCTGCCAGTACCCAAGGGTCATTGATAATTTCTTTCAATTGCCTCATATCCTCATAAGAAGCTGCTCTCTCATTTGGATCACATGGTGCATAAACATTGGTGATGATTATTTGTGTGTCATCAGAGCGTGAGGTCACTTTTACTGTCATGGAGTGTTCGTTCTGTATGATTACATCAGTTGCATATTGTTTATCATTCCAGGCAAAAAGGGTACCAGCTGAAGACCCTTCAGCTGGCTGAAATCTAAACTCTGTATATCTTGTGGGTAGAAATTTTCGGACTTTAAAAATTGAGATATCTTTCAACTTGGTTTCCTTTCGATTCATCAATAGTTTTGTGAACCACCACTTTTTTATCATCATTCCCCAAACCCCTGGCATTCCAAGAAGCAAGTTTCATCTTAAAGATAAGAGCCCCGCCAGGGTAACAAGAGATAGACAGGAGGGATGCAAAAGCAGTAGTAAATATGAGTCTGAAATACATGCATTGCCATCAGTGTTACAGGTTGCTCTAAAAACTAAAGTGCGGTGGATGAAGTAAAAAGGCAAATTTTTGGTCTAGGATCCGAACATGGATCACCAACTTTGAAGGAAAGTAAACATGCAGGTGGTGTGGAAAGCAAATAAGCAAACTAAGCGTGTAACACCGATGCTGAAAACTAGGCCTTGGGGGCGATTGATTTTCCAATCCCATGCAGAAGTACATTTCTCTTTCGATAGGTTGTCAGGTGTGTGTGCCATCCATTGATTTGCTGTGATTTTCTGGTTTGAGATTAGTACCGTGTTGTACTATCATGTTTCATCATGATTCATAAAAACTAGACATGTTGACATAGAGTAAAACGTGATGAAACTGTGCACGCTATTAGAATCTCTTTTCTGCTGTCAATATATGTTCAAAGACTTCTGAGAAAATGAAAAAAAACCTCACGTTTTTCAAAAAAAAACTCACGTGCTCCTCTCGCCCCTGATGGGGACGGGAGCACCCTCCCCTTCCCCGGCGGCCAGGCCCCTCCCCCACCCCCTCCCCTATGTCGTTGTTAGCACGGGCCCCAGGGAAAGTCCCTGCGGCACCGGTGGACTTGACCTTCCCCTCACGCAAGGCGACGAGATCGGGGCCCCTCGGCCTGGCGATGGTTGCACCATGGAGGCATTGGAGCTCGGCTCGGCGGCGGGGGGTCCGGTCCTGGCGGTAGTGAGCGGCGGCAAGCGTCGCGGCAGCGTCGCCTCCCCTCTCTGCTGCGTGGGTGGTCCAGGTGGCACGGGCTCTAGGCATGCTCGGCCCAAGCTCCGGCGATAGCCCTAGCGGTTTGCCAGCGCAGCGGCGGTGGGCTTAGGGCTGCTTGGGGTGCAGGCGACCGGCGGTGACGGTGGCCTGGCTGCAGCAGCGCGGTGGCGGAGCTGATGGGGCCTGATCTAGGCTGGCCGGCGGGCTAGGCTTGATCCTGGTATGTTCCATCCCTAATTTGCATTGCTGATGCGTCCGGACAACACTCACCGTGAATGATGAAGGGAAGTTCCCCTATCCCATGCCATCAGGTGCCTTGATGCTTGTAAGTCCGTGAGACCTACCCATCCTTCTCGATGGCTATCGGAGACTTGTTGTCCCGAGAAGGAACAAGGGATCCAACGCGAGCCATGGATTCGTGAGGGGGCTGAACACGTGTTCGGATCTTATCAATAGCGAAGGCAGCGATGGAGCTTGCCAATGACAGAGAGTTGACATGGGGATTTTTTTACCCAGGTTCGGGACCCTTGTGAGGAGGTAAAGCCCCTACTCTTGCTGCGGGAGTGGCCCCGGTGGACGTGGTGCCGACCCCGGTGGTGTGTCAACCTCCACGGCTATTGTAGCGGCGGAAGGAGATGCACCATCTAGACATGGTTGCTGTCGCCCCCATAGAAGTGGGTGAGGAGGTCGCAACAACGGTCATGGTGACGGCCTGGAGGTGGCGCTATCGCCATCCATGGCACCGCCATCGGTCATGGTGAAGATTGAGGACGATCCTAAGACGGTCATCGACTTCGTCATCATCCTCCGCGAGCCGGATTGGGCCCAGAGGGTGAATCTCCTCGAGCGTTTATCGCTTGGGGTTGTAAGCACTATGCTAGGGGCGCCCGACTAAGGCACTCTGGTAGTGCCAAGGGCTGGAACATGAAAGCCGAGGCCCTAGCGTCACGAGCCATGTTCCTCACCATCGGTTGGAGACTCTTCATCCTTGATCCCAACATAGGATGCGGGTTACTTCTGTGGTTCCATTACCATGGTGGGAGGAAATTCTCCGTCTCTGCATTCGACACATTCTGGTGTTGCTCGACGACCCCACGGTACCTTGAAGACAGGTAGGCGATCTCCTTGATGTCCCTGTCTGTTGCCTCTCCCAGCCTTCCCTGATTCGGCCAAAGCCTAGTGATTTGATCCCCTTTTGCTCTAGGGCGGTGTTGCTCCATTGAACATGACTATTATGTAGCAATGCTTTTGACTTTGCCTGGTGGGCATTCCTATAATGGATATATTTCTGCGAATCTCTTTGTTTCTCTATTACTTAGTTCATCGTGGGGTTTGCTTTCTTCTGCGCATTCAGCTATGATGTTAGGGACTAGCCCCATATGTGGTGATGCTACGTGTTGTCCTACTTAGAAATGGCGAGCAGCGCGATCCTAACAAGGTGGTTGGAATGTCTCGCGAGTTTGTTTCTTGAGTCCCCCATTAGCATGTTAGCGGGTTTATGGAAAATTAAAGGAACCCTCGCGGGAGGAAGGGAGTGTGTGGTGGGAATGGTAGCGTAAGCACTGGGCCTCATCCTTGTGGTAGTCATCCCTGTGAAAGATGCTCTCTCGTGGCCTCATGGAGGGGCGATCCCTTGAGGGGGAGCGACGCGCCTTTTAGGCTTACGTGAGTGCGCCCGTTCGACGAGTCCGGGCGTTGATGACCCTGGTGAGACCCTCTTGAGAGTAAGCATCCCTGGTCCGTCTCGTGAGTCTTTTATGGAGGCGATCGTAGGACAAGCGTGTTTCCCGTAGGGTCCTTGAGGATGGAGCCATAAGATTTACACAAACTTTGGGCCGCTGGAGGGGAGTTCTCTCGTGAGTCACCCCATAAGTCCTTCGAGGAGGAGACCATAGGGCATATGCCTATCTTGTTGGCTCCTCGGGAAGGAGACTGTAGGTATTACATGAATTGGGCCGCTAGAGAGGAGTGCCCTTGTGAGATGCCCCGTAAGTCCCTCGAGGAGGAGACCGTAGGGCATGTGAATATCATGTTGGCTCCTTGAGGAGGAAACGTAGGTATTGCATGAATTGGGACACTAGATGGGAGTGTCCTCGTGAGCCACCCCGTAAGTCCCTCGAGGAGGATACTGTAGGGGATATGCCTATCATGTTGGCTCCTCGAGGAGGAAACCATAGGTCTTACATGAATTGGGTCGTTATAAGGGAGTGCCTTGTGAGCCGGCCCGACAGTACCTCAAGGAGGAGATCATAGGGAATATGTCTATCATGTTGACTCCTCGGGGAGGAGGTCGTAGGCCTTGCATGAATTTGGCAGCTAGAGGGGAGTGCCCTCGTGAGCCGCCCCGTAAGTCCCTCGAGGAGGAGACCGTGGGGCATATGCCTATCATGTTGGATCCTCGGGGAGGAGGCCATAGGCCTTGCATGAATTTGGTCACGCCTTTGTTAGTTTTTGTGCACGTGTCGTACGAGGATTTCAAGCACAAAATACCGTGGGTGAGGTGACTTATCACTGGAGCTAGTCCACCAGTCAGAGCTCGACACTTTAGGCTTTGGCGTTGAAGGGGATGGCTTAGCGATGGACACCGTGCCTAGTCCGCGCTCGTATGGCATATGTAGGAGAACTTAAAAGTGTAGAGAGGTGAATAAACTTAGAAGAAAAAGGCAAGTAGCAAAGTTGGCACATGGCACAAGATTCAACCAGAGAGGTCAAAGCTTATTACAACGCCACCGTGATTCAGCACGGGGTCTTACAGGAGATAAGTCTGAGGATGATGAGAGTCAGGTGTCACCCTAAAAAAAGTAGTGCAGGTAGCCATGCCGCAGGGAGAGGCTTGTCCACCTCGTTGGCGCCTAGTGTTGTCTCCTGGTCTAGAGGCTATCAAACGCCGGTTGGGGGCGCTCGGTGCAGTCCACTGGGAAGTCAAGAGCCTCCAAGGTCCCGTCATCCTTGCGAGTTCCTTCCGTGTGGGCGAGGTTCTGAAGGAACGGCCCCGGCCTCCTCTCGGGGACATGAGTGTCGCGCGTGACATGACCCTAGGTGAATGGGTACATGATGGCAGCCGCTCTTTTTGCCTTGGCGCTCTCCTGAGCCATCATATGCTTCTTCCTTGGTGTACCCCCGGCGTAGTCAAGGGTGTCAACATCTTCTAGGTATGTAGTGGTTGTGGCCTTGTAGGCATACTCGAGGGAGCGTAGGGATTCTTTCTCATCGCAGCGGATGGTGATGATCTCACCATTGCAACCTGGCATTTTGACGATGTTGTAGGCATGGTGGGTGGCTGCCATGAACTTGGCTAGTGCGGGGTAGCCTAGGATGACGTTGTAGGAGAGGTTGATGTGCGCCACGTCGAAGTCGATGAGCTTAGTTCTATAGTTGTTGCGAGAACCGAACATGACAGTGAGGCATGCCATCCCGATGGGTATGTGAAAGGATCGTATGTGCACCTAGAGGAGGGTGAATAGGTGCTACTTCAAATTTTACTCATTTTCAATTTAGGGTTTGACACAAAAGGTAAATTCTCTAGATTATACAACTGTGGTGAATTTACCTATATGTCAATCTAGCACATGTACTAAGCAAGAACTAGATAAGTAAAGTGCAGTAAAGGATAGAAGTAACGAAAGTGGAGCACACGGAGACACAAGGATTTGTTTCCCGTAGTTCCTTCCTTTTGAGGGGAAGTACGTCTACGTTTGGAGAGGGGGTGGTTTTAAAACAACCAACGCCACGAGAGGCCTCCCTTGTTCTCTGATGAACCGCACCTCAATGGGTTCGATTCACCTCTTCCACTATACGGCAACCTTCGAGGTGGAAGCCGGCACCTTTACAACAAGTTCGAGGCACACATCCACAACCTAATTGGAGGCTGTGAGATCCAGGCACATGGCTTAATAGGATTGATAGGATACCCATATCAACAAGTTGCAACTTCTTTTCCGGAAGCTCATTCGAAAAGAACTCTAAGGTTAAGCGTGCTTGGCCTAGAGCAATTCTAGGATGTGTGACCGACCGGGAAGTGGGTAACCGGGTGCACATGAGTGAGGACAAAGTGCACAGAAAAGACTAGTGTTGGTCTGTGGGGTCAGTCTAGATATCCTATTAAGCTGCTAGGAGTGACACCCCCCGGGCCCAGGAGTGGACGGGGTGTTACAAGTGGTATCAGAGCCGACCCTTGCGATTACACGGGTGTGTGCGGGACAGTGGCGGGACATGTGGAGCATGGCGCGTGTGGCCCGGAGTGGACACGGCATGGCACATGTGCCGGCACTGGACGCACAGACGCGTGCCAAGAGGGAACGTTCCTGGGGTGTGCTTGATCGATGAGGGCATCGATCTTCTAAAGGGTGGGTGTATGTGAGATCCAGGCACATGGCTTAATAGGATTGATAGGATACCCATATCAACAAGTTGCAACTTCTTTTCCGGAAGCTCATTCGAAAAGAACTCTAAGGTTAAGCGTGCTTGGCCTAGAGCAATTCTAGGATGGGTGACCGACCGGGAAGTGGGTAACCGGGTGCGCACGAGTGAGGACAAAGTGCACAGAAAAGACTAGTGTTGGTCTGTGGGGCCAGTCTAGATATCCTATTAAGCTGTTAGGAGTGACACCCCCCGGGCCCAGGAGTGGACGGGGTGTTACAGAGGCTCCCGAATACAAGCAAGCTGTCAAACAATCAAAGACAAGCTAGTAAGAACCAAATCACAAGCTAGGGTTTCCAATGAAACACTAGAGCAAGGGGCCCTCAAGTGAATGAGGGGGAAATGAAGATCTCTCTTGGTGAAGCTATAGATCAAGCCTCCTCCTTCCATTCTCCAAAGATCAACGACTTTGGATGGTTGAGTGAAGAGATCTTGTGGATTTGGTGGCTCAATTGGTGTTGGAGTTCTTGAGGTGGACGAGCAGCTTCCAAGGTAGAAGAAGGGGCCTTTATATAAGCCCCCTGGAATTAGAGCCGTTGGGAGCCACTTACCCCGGACAGTCCGGCCAACATCAGCTGGACAGTCCGATAGAGCCGGACACTCCGGGTGAAACCGACCGGACACTCCGGCCTGGCAAAGTTTCTGGCCAGTGTCCAGGCCAAGTCCAGGGAGTTTCCCAAAAGGTGTTCTGAATGTTCGATGAAGTCGCCCACTTCCCAGGGTTGGACAGTTCGGTGGAAACCAGCTGGATAGTCCGGCCGAACTGGATACTCCGGCGCATATCTGCCAGACAGTCCGGCCAAGACTTCCTTCCTGTATAGACTTGATCCTGGTCAGCCATATATCTTCAGTGCACAAAAACTCTCGAGTATTTGATATCTCCTGCAACATTTAACAGCAGATTAATCTATCCGAGTGTTGTCAACAAACATCAAAATCATAGGAAGGGCATAAATGCCCTTTCAATCTCCCCCTCTTTGGTATTTGATGACAACCCAAGGATTTGCATAAAGGATAGATAATAATCCGCACAAAAGGAGATTTACAGAATCTAGTAAGACTCCCCCTAGATGTGTGACCATTTTTAGCTTTGCATTTGAATACAAGATCACACATCCTAGGATCATATCCTCACTAGATAAGCATGTCATGATAAGCTAACAAGTTATGACATGATATAATAACAACTATATCGAAAACTAGGCATAACATAGTCATTAAAACAATCGGGTAAGCATGTCACCATACATATAACAGAGTTCAACACAACATAGTGCTCAAACAAGTAAGATAAAGACACGAAGCTTCAAAGAGGCAAATCGAAATAACGTGAAGCTCGTGTACCCATGCAAATCCCCGGTAACAACCTAATAACTAGTCTACTTCTCCCCCTTTGGCATCGAGACGCCAAAAAGGGAAATGAGCACGACTAAAGCATCCCAAAGCCAACTCTAGCCACTGTAGTCGTCGTCATCGTCGTCCTCCTCCTCCTCATCCTCATCCTCATCGCCATCCTCATCATCCTGATCCTCCTGAGTAGAGCACTGGCCGTGAGGGCGAGAAGAAGAAGACACGTCCTCAAACATGGACCAGTCCACACGTCCCTGCCTCCAGTGACCATAGGATAGAGTGCTATCAGACGCCTGTTGCTGAGAAGGATCAACATCCATGGGTTGGTTGATCCGCTTGAGCTCCTTCATCCATTTGGTTTGCCTTGTATGCATCGTACTGTCCATGGCGAATGTCAATGTTCTGGCAAAGAAGAAGCTTCTTCCACCAGGAGGCCTTCTTCACCTTCTTGTGCACTTCCTCCTTGGAGGTGGTGAAGAGATATGCATTGCTGGCATGCTTCATGCGAGGGCCACGGGTCACAGTGTAGCATCCCAATTGTCTAACAATTGTAATGCTACTTGGTCTAGTAATATAATGGCTACTTCAACTATATAATTGTTGCATCATCATTATATCATGCTCATGTCATCATGCCACCTTGCTTTTGGGCATCATATAAAACCCCTTTTTGCTTTGGTTCTTATCTCATATGCATTGTAAATTGTATTTGCCTCTTGATATTGTATTTGGTTCTTGATATATTGTTTAATGCCCAAGTTGAGTTGGGGGCATATCTTTTATTAACTCCACCATTTTTTCTTTCACCACCTTATAATTCCACCATCCAACTAAATATGAGCTTTGCACTTTATTTGAGTTTACCTATAGCTCATGTGGGTTGGGATGGATCCAATTCTTTTCCACATGCTCTCATCTTAGCATCATGTTGTTTTCACATTATTGATATATGAGAGCCACTTGGCCACCTTTGCATGCCTTGTGAGTGGAACCCTTTTTCCTAGCTTCCATATGGATTATTATGGATTTATGCTCATGTGGGAATATTTTGGGACTAGTAATCATCTAGTGGAACATACACACTAGCATGTTCCATTTTATTTCTAACATGGCCATCTCCAACTACTCCACATGGGGCATCCTTTCATTTCTTTTGCTTGGCTTTATTCCACCTTTGGAAATGCAAATGAACAATGCCATGTTTAATATTATTGTTTTCACAAGAATCGACATGGTATTAAATATTTTGCATGGGCCATGCAAGTGCCACCTTTTCTAGTATTTGGTTTTTATTTGAATCTTGAGTGGATCATCATCTCTCTCTCTATCTCTATCCCTTTCTTTTGGCTTGATCTATTGTGATCTTGCTTAAACCCTAGCTTCACATCCCTCTCTTTTTCTTGACTTGATCTTGTTGGAGCTTGTCTAGGGCATGCTTGATCTTGTCATAAAGGACCACTCCATCTAATCTCTCCTCTCTCTCTAAACCTCTCTCCTTATCTCTATCTAAGCTAAACCCAAACCCTACACCTAATCCACATGTCCTTGTTTGCTCTAGTTTGGGAGCATGCAAGTTTCTAAAAACCCTAGCTCTCACCCTCTCTCTCTTTTCTCTATCTAGGTCCCTCTCATCACCATACCCCTCTACCCCATCCTCTCTAAACCACACCCCCCCTTCTAAGCAAAACCCTAGATACCACCTTCCCCTCTCTCGACCTCCCTCTTCTCTCTACCAGTTGGCCCCACCGGCCACCCTCTCTCCCTAGCCACCTCACCCCAGCCACCCGAGCCTCTAACCCTAACCCGAGCCTAGCTCACCCGAGGCTCCCCCAAAACCCTAACCCGAGCCTACCCTCTCTCCCTCTCTTCTCTCCCTGCCTTGTGGCCCCCTAGCCCGAGCCTGCCCCTGCCTCCTTGGCCTCGCCCTCTGGTCCCACCTGGAAGCCCCCATGCACCTGTCCTGGCCAACCCAAGCACGTGAGGAGGGGAGAAGAGAAAGGTGGCACCGAGGCCACCTTTTCCCATCTACCCCCATCTCCCCACGGCACCCCCTCTTCCCCTCTGCTTTACCACCACCTCACGGTCCTCCTGCATCTCCAGATCTGGTCGAGGCACCCTGCCCGCTCCCCTCTCTTCTCCATCGCCGCCAGCTGCAGTACGAGGAGGCGGGCGTGGTGTTGTGGACGTCGAGGAAGGACAGGAGATCCCCGGCGTCGCCTCTGTACACAGCAGCGAGGAGGAGGAGCCCCAGGCCGCTGAACACCGACGCGCTCCGACGTGAAACCCTAGCTCCGGTCCGTCTGCGTCATCGCCGTCTCCCTGCGCCCCAGGCCGATTCGACCACGTCAACCAACTCTCGGTGAGCTACCCAACCCCCCAGACATCCTCGTCGTCGCAGCCTTGCCCTGGTCGCGCCAGACAATCCGACGAACGGCCTCTGTGCACCGGCGTCATGTACGTTTCTCCTCGCCATAGCGTCGCGTAAGCCCCATCTAGTCCTCGCCCACCTCCCAGACACCAAGCCCAAGCCACCGCAGTGGCTCCGCCTCTGTGCGCGCGCCCGCAACGTCCCAGGTTCGATCCCGCGCGCCGCGCCCGCGCCAGACGCGCACCGATCTGTCGCGCGGCGCGGGGAAGATCCACAGTACGGCGACCTTTTGCGCATAACCCCCTGCCCTTTTTCTGCATCAACCCGCGGTACGCAGGACCCACCAACCAGCGTCTATTGCCGTTTCACAAAACACACCCTGCACTTAGTTCCCGTCAACCCGCAGTTCCCCGCTGTGCCGCGTGGCAGCCTCGCACCCGCCCACTGGCTTGTGGGTTCGCAGGGCTTCTGGGCCCGCTTGTCATCCACGCGGGCTAGGCAGAGACCCGGTGTAAAAAGCTTTTCGCGCGCGTGTGCTGCTGAGTCAGCTCGGGACCCACCTGTCATTGTCTCTGGCTAGCACTGGGCTGAGTAACAAAAACTTTTCTGTAATCGGTTTAAATTCAAATCTTTTCAAATTTAATTCGAATTCAAATTTAATTCTGTTTTTAAATAACTTTTAAAATACAAATCCAAATAATACAAATAATATATGTTTTCAAATCAGAAAAATGTGAGGATTTCAAATATGCCATTCAAAATATATTTTGGACACTTTATTTTTTCCAAGTTGATTAAATTACAACAAAATGCCCTTTTGCCCTAATTAATTAATAACTTTTGTTTTATAAGTCCAAATTTGACAAATAATATGTCTAAGATGATTAGCTCGATGAGACCTTTCTGTTTATGCATTCCATGGTTTGTTTTGAAGCATGCATCATACAATTATAAAGTATACAGCAACTAATATGAGGATAAAAGGGGGCCAAAACTATATAAAATGGTTTATTCTTGTATTCCATGCCTCACCCAGGCCATGCTACTTTAATGCCATGCAAATTGTGCATCATTCATCATGGCATGATTGTTTGCTTGACGCATTTTATTCATATGCTTGTGCACTTTATTTATGTTGGCCCTTGTCTGTTTGGTTCTTCTCGAATAGACGCTGAGCAGGGGATATACCAAGAGAACCAGGAGCACCACCTAGATCCTTCTCTCGCTTCAACTGAGCTGCCAGGCAAGCACTACCACATGCTTGCATACATATAGTACCTATTGCCTCTTTCTTATTCTTGCATCATTGAGTCGCGATTGCATTAATCTGAATCCCAAGTATTGCATAGCCTTTACTTTTAAACCCCACCGAAGCTTGTTCCTCCATCCCATGAGCCATTACTACAGGAGTTGTTTGAGCCATGCGAGTCGTAGAACAGCATGTGTAGGGTATGTGAGTGTCTGATGGATAACGAGGTACCTAAACAACTTAACCTGAGTAGTAATGGGATAACTAATGAAAGTGGCATCGGTGAGCCATATTCGCTATTTGGTTTTTCAGGCTCACTTGTGTCCCGTAGGACCCCGAGTACTTGATTCCTGTTCCTTGAATATTCGCGCTATCCACATCCGGGAGGCTTATGAACCCCCCTGAGCCAGAGCTTGATTCATTCTTATTTCTTGGGGCCACAAACTAGTTTGAGGTTTTCTTTACTATCCTGTACTTATGCCATGCTTTACTGCTTTATTTAAGTTTGTGCGAGGAGCACCTGTACTGTTTAGGAAAGCGGAGTGTTTTCACGGTATCGACAAGCCTAGTCACATTTTCGGGTTCCCAGTCGTTTACAGCCACTTGCGCAAACCTTGAGGCCGTCTCGGAGTCAGCTAACTTCGTTGCGGGTAGCTCAATGGGGTGGCCCCCTGAAATATTTCTGAATCCTGTAATTGCTTTGTCGTGACTGCCCCGTTGGGTTTTGATTTGGTTTTTCCGAGGCATATCGAGTGTGTGTTGCTATTTGTGCACCCCTGCAGGGTAAAACTTTCTGAAAGCCGTGTCCGCGGTTATGGACGACTTGGAGCACAGTTTCTCGATCATAGACAAGCATAACTAACCGCTTTTAATTTGACTAAGTATCTGACTAGTAAATAGTGCAACACTCATGGAATGGATAATAAAACTGCCAACGGATGGGGGGGTTGTTCGTCCGCTTCCTCGTCGGTAAGCGAGGAGGAGGATGGATCTGTGGATATTACCTTTATAACTGTTGTTATTAATTCACGGACATCCGTCTATCTCTGGTTAGGCGGATGGTTAGCGAGTATCTATAGAATTGCTAGGGTTTATCTTTTGCTGCAATCGCGTCACCCCAGGTTGTGTTCCCTTTAGAGGCATAAAGACTTGCTGAGTACCCCTAGGGTCTCACACGATAAATTATTGGTTCAGATGAACAGGTACACTCTCATGATGGATACTGGGTGGAAGAGACGGACGGTGTGGGCAACGATCATTCGGTGTAGAGATTCCGGGAATGGGGATCCGTGAGATCTGTGGGTGTGATCTGCTTATTTATGGGGCATCTTATGCCGATTTGCTTCTTATCCGTACTCGGATTTTGTCTTCCGCTTCCGCCTGATACTCTGTTGACTGATGTATGAGGAGATATCCTAAACTATTATATCTATCTAGGATATTTGGATCTTGCCGTATGGCGTTGCTATATTTCCTTTCTTTTTAGATGGAATGGCTCTGATGTACTGTTGTATGGTGGCTTGCATACATACTCATTTGTGTATGTAGTTGATCCCTTCGCCTGCCGATTACGCCGCCCGTTCTTGTCCTGATGTTTGGAAATGGTTGGGACGGCCGAAAGGTCTACCTGTGAGTGGCATTTGGGCCCCACCGTACTATTTCAACCATTTCTGCTCATCCAGGCTTGTAACTAGGAGCGTAATTCACCGAGGTAGTTACAATTGGTATCAGAGCCATCCCGCCCTTCAGGGTCTCAGCCAAATGGTCGTTGTCTGTCTAGCAAATATTTTGGTAGTTATGTATACTAGGGAAAAACAAAACGTGAGAGTAGGACTGCTTCCATTTTTCTTCTTACCCGACCACCACCCTTTTCTGGTAAGGAAGTGTAACGTTTTCTATCCTCTTCTTAAAATTCAAACTAGGATTCACGTGTTCTGGGTTTCCGTAGTACCATAGGTTGTGTGTTTGTGTGTGTGTGCGTGTGTGTAATCCTTGTCTATCTGTTGCATCCAAGTTGCTATCACAATCTGCCTTTGGTTATCCACTGTTGGTACATTCCATACCGACAGGCTTTTGCAAACCGACGCAATCTATCTGATTTGTTGTATACCGACGCGATCTGTCTTACTCTTTGTTATCCGACATTATCTTGTTTGGGGTGTTCGTTTCCGTAGTCTCTAATCTTTAGGTTCATCGTGAGAAGAAGGTGTTGGGATACGTGTTCTACTTATTCATGTGCGGAATAATGATTTGAGTGCGGGATGGAGTCGCGACCATACCACTACTCTTATCATTCGCTCTTGTATATTGAGTTGGTAGAGTCACTAATCTTGATTCGTTAAGTGATTTTGCGCATCTATTGGTATTTTAATGCTGAAATTTGTGGAAAATTTTTCTTTGATATATTTGTGTACCACACTCCTTTTCAGTCGTGTGCAATATGCTTAATATCTTCTAGGTGCTTTGAACTTCGTTGATATTTTAATATCATCTTAGTAAATTGTATCCTTTAATCTTGATTAAGTCCATCTTGGTACTATTTTGGATTATTATTATTCTCCATCATAGTACTGACTTGTGTTTTATATCAATCACAGGATGGCACCACCACGCCGTTCTGAGGAGGACATACAACCTGAACTGGGGGCAGCGTTATCAAGCATCGCCAATGCCTTGGCAGCAATGCAGCAGAACCAGCAGCGTTTCGAGGAAAGTGTCAGGAGGAATGAGTTTGGTCCGCTACCTCCACCTCCCAAGCGAGGAGACATCAAGAGCTTCCTGAAGTTCAACCCACACCAGTTTGATGTTTCTGATCAACCACTTGATGCTGATGATTGGTTGCGTGAGATGTCAAGGTTGCTGATGACTGCTGATGTTCCTGAGCAAGAATGGGTAAAGTGTGCCACTCACCTTCTGAAGGGAGATGCAGCTCTCTGGTGGGAGAATTACCTGAAGGCAAACTGCACTGGTTTTCAGCCTACTTGGGGACAGTTCACTGGAGCTTTCAAAGAGCAGTATCTGTCAGAAATTGTCATGGAGAGGATGAAGGAAGTGTTTCTCAACCTCAAGCAGGGCAATGATAATGTCAATACCTACATCAGGAACTTCATGAACCTTTCTCGTTATGGTGGCGATGAGATCTCTGATGACAAGAAGAAGCAAAAGAGGTTCAGGCAAGGGCTCAATGCATCGATTAAATATGCAATCACACATGCAAGGCCGGCGTCTTTTCTGGAACTTCAGCATACAGCTCTGCAGGAAGAAGCAAGTAGGCAAGTGTTTGAGGAGTCAAAGAAACACAGCCATGATGCAGCAATCTCTTCAGCTATGTCAGCTCCTTCTAAGCGTCGTGTTTGGGTTCCTAACACCCCACCGTCGCTCCCGGCTCCACCAAGACCTTCAAGCTACGCGGCAAGGCCACCAAACTTCCTCACTGCGGCTCCCAGGGGCTACAACCACCACTACCCTGGAGCGCCTGGCGGAGTCCCTGGCTACGTGGCTCCACGTCCACCTGGTGCTTGTTACACGTGTGGAAACTCTGAGCATCAAAGATGGAACTGTCCGATGAAGAACAAGGCTCTTCCTCCACCACCTCCATGATCCGCGGCAAGCTCTCCTTTGGTTCGTGCACCACAACCTCGGGCTCTCAACATCAACACCAAACCTGGGTCTACTGTTGCTCGTGCCAACTGCGTCAACGCCGCTCAAGCTGAGCATGCACCTGGAGTTGTGATGGGTATGCTTCCCGTTAACTCAGTCCCTGCACGAGTTTTGTTTGATTCTGGTGCATCGCATTCTTTTGTGTCAACCAAGTTTGCTGATGAGAATGGGTTAGCTATGGATCCTCTCCTTAAGCGGTTAATGTTCCTCTCTCCTGGAGCAAAGATGGCAGCTTCTAAAATCAGCCATGGCAATCAAATTGAGATTGGTGGCTCTTCGTTCTCGGCTTCCTTAATCATTCTGGGCAATCCTGACATTGATGTCATCTTGGGCATGGATTGGTTGACAGCAAATGCAGCTGTGATTGATTGTGCTGAACGCTCGGTTTCTCTGAAGATTCCTGAAGGCCATATAGTCTATTCTCCAAGTCTGACTCCTGCTATCCAGCTTTTCTCTTTGGCGGCTCTGAATGTTGATGCTATGGAAGCTATTCAGAGTGTTCCGGTGGTCTGTGAGTTCCCAGATGTCTTTCCTGAAGAGTTGCCAGGTATGCCTCCGGATCGTGAGGTTGAGTTTGTTATTGAGCTTGAACCTGGTACCGCTCCTATCTCCAAGCGGCCTTATAAAATGGGTCCTGCTGAGTTGGCTGAACTCAAACGACAGCTTCATGAACAAGAGAAGTTGGGTTTCATTCAGCATAGTACTTCTTCTTGGGGTAGCCCTACCCTCTTTGTGAAGAAGCGAGACCAGACTGATAGACTTTGTGTTGACTATCAGGCTCTCAATGCTAAAACCATCAAGAATAAATATCCCCTTCCGCGGATTAATGATCTCTTTGATCAGCTAGCTGGAGCTGTGGTATTCTCTAAGCTTGACTTGAGAAGTGGTTATCACCAAATCAAGATTCGCAAGGAAGATGTTCCTAAGACAGCTTTCACCACCCGCTATGGCCTGTATGAGTACACGGTCATGTCTTTCGGTCTCACCAACGCACCTGCCACCTTCTCGAGGCTCATGAACTCGGTTTTCATGGAGTATCTTGACAAGTTCGTTGTGGTCTATCTGGATGACATCCTAGTCTATTCTAAGTCACAAGAAGAGCATGAAGAACACCTTCGGTGTGTCCTAAGCAAGCTTCGCGAGAACCGCTTGTATGCAAAGTTCTCCAAGTGTGAGTATTGGCTACCTCAAGTCACCTATCTTGGTCACGTCATCTCTGCCAAGGGCATTGCAGTCAATCCGGAAACTGTGAAGACAATTCTTGAATGGCTTCCTCCTGTCAATGTTAAAGAAGTGCGGAGTTTCCTTGGTTTGGCTAGTTATTGCCGTCGCTTCGTTCAGAACTTTTCGAAGATAGCGAAGCCTCTTACCGATCTCCTCAAGAAAGGCAAGAAATACCTTTGGACTCCTGCATGTCAAACAAGCTTTGAGACACTCAAAGAGAAGCTCACTTCCACGCCAGTCTTGGTTCCTCCAGATACATCCAAGCCGTTCCAGATCTTCTGTGACGCCTCTTTGCAAGGATTGGGTGCGGTCCTTATGCAAGAAAAGCAAGTTGTTGCTTATGCCTCTCGTCAGTTGAAGACGCATGAGATCAACTATCCTACACATGACCTCGAGCTCGCAGCAGTTGTCTTTGCTTTGAAAGTATGGAGGCACTACTTGCTTGGCAACCGTTGTGAGATCTTTTCTGATCACAAGAGTCTGAAGTATATCTTTACTCAGCCTGATCTCAACCTTCGGCAGAGGAGATGGATTGAAGCAATCAATGACTTCGATCTGACCATCAACTACACTCCGGGCAAAGCTAATGTCATGGCAGATGCTCTCAGCCGCAAAGCTTATGTCAACAACCTCATGATGAAAGAACAACAGCCTCTCTTGTGCGAGGAATTCCGTCAGCTCAACCTTGAAATTGTGGAACAAGGGTATCTCCTGAACCTTCTGGCTACCCCTCTCTTGGAAGAAAAGGTTCGCTCTTCTCAGCTTGGTGATCCGTACACAAGAAAGATCATCTCCAAACTTCAGCTTCCGAAGTACGAGTCCTTCCACGTCGATGATCAAGGCACGCTTTTCTTTGAACACCGGATGTTTGTTCCGAACTACCCGGGTTTGAGAGAGCAAGTTCTCAAGGAGGCGCATGATTCTGTTCTTTCTATCCACCCTGGCAGCACAAAGATGTACATGGACTTGAAAACACAATATTGGTGGCCTAGTTTGAAACGATATTATGCCAAGTATGTCTCGGAGTGTGATGTCTGCCGCAGAGTGAAAGCTGTCCATCAGAAACCCTCCGGTCTTCTACAGCCATTGAAACCCCCGGAATGGAAATGGGAGAAAGTAGAGATGGACTTCATCACTGGTTTTCCAAGGTCGCAGAAGGGCAACAATGCAATCTTTGTTGTCATTGACAGGCTTTCTAAAGTGGCTCACTTCTTCCCCGTCAAGGAAACCATTTCTGCAATTCAGTTGGCGGAGCTCTATATCAACAGAATTGTCTCTCTGTATGGGGTTCCGCTTGAGATCAGTTCAGACCGTGGAAGCATATTCACTTCCAAGTTCTGGGAGAGTTTCCAAAATGCTTTGGGAACAAAGTTGAACTTCAGCACAGCTTACCACCCTCAGTCGCAAGGACAAGTTGAAAGGATCAATCAGATTCTGGAGGATATGCTCCGTGCTTGCGTCATCTCGTTTGGCATGAAGTGGGAAGAATGTCTTCCTTATGCTGAATTCTCTTACAATAATAGCTTCCAGAAAAGTCTAAAGATGGCACCATTTGAGGCTCTCTATGGTCGCAAATGCAGAACTCCGATTGGTTGGTCGGGTGCAGGTGAAAGGATCTTGTTTGGCCCTGACATTGTGACTCAAGCGGAGGAGAAGGTGCACATCATTCTTGAAAATCTGAGGATTGCTCAAAGTCGCCAGAAGAGCAATTATGACAGGAAGCACACGGACATGGAGTATGTCCCTGGTGATCTCGTTTACCTTCGTGTCACTCCCATGAGAGGCACGCACCGCTTTGGTATCAAAGGGAAGCTGGCTCCTAGATACATCGGTCCCTTCAAAATACGTGGAAGAAGAGGAGAAGTTGCTTATGCTCTTGAGCTCCCGGAAAAACTCAAGGTCCATGATGTTTTCCACATCTCTCAGCTCAAGAAGTGCTTCAAGGATCCCGGCAGGACCGTGGACCATGAGCTTATCAATCTCCAAGAAGACCTGTCTTATCAAGAACACCCCACAAAAATCCTTGAAGTCGCAGAAAGAAGGACTCGCAACAAGTCCATCAAGTTCTGCAAGGTGCAGTGGTCGCACCATTCTGTTGATGAAGCCACTTGGGAACGTGAAGATGAGCTCCGTGACAAGTATCCTACCCTCTTTGTGTCTTCTTCTTCTTCCTAGAATCTCGGGGCGAGATTCCTGTTTAGTGGGGGAGAGTTGTAGCATCCCAATTGTCTAACAATTGTAATGCTACTTGGTCTAGTAATATAATGGCTACTTCAACTATATAATTGTTGCATCATCATTATATCATGCTCATGTCATCATGCCACCTTGCTTTTGGGCATCATATAAAACCCCTTTTTGCTTTGGTTCTTATCTCATATGCATTGTAAATTGTATTTGCCTCTTGATATTGTATTTGGTTCTTGATATATTGTTTAATGCCCAAGTTGAGTTGGGGGCATATCTTTTATTAACTCCACCATTTTTTCTTTCACCACCTTATAATTCCACCATCCAACTAAATATGAGCTTTGCATTTATTTGAGTTTACCTATAGCTCATGTGGGTTGGGATGGATCCAATTCTTTTCCACATGCTCTCATCTTAGCATCATGTTGTTTTCACATTATTGATATATGAGAGCCACTTGGACACCTTTGCATGCCTTGTGAGTGGAACCCTTTTGACTAGCTTCCATATGGATTATTATGGATTTATGCTCATGTGGGAATATTTTGGGACTAGTAATCATCTAGTGGAACATACACACTAGCATGTTCCATTTTATTTCTAACATGGCCATCTCCAACTACTCCACATGGGGCATCCTTTCATTTCTTTTGCTTGGCTTTATTCCACCTTTGGAAATGCAAATGAACAATGCCATGTTTAATATTATTGTTTTCACAAGAATCGACATGGTATTAAATATTTTGCATGGGCCATGCAAGTGCCACCTTTTCTAGTATTTGGTTTTTATTTGAATCTTGAGTGGATCATCATCTCTCTCTCTATCTCTATCCCTTTCTTTTGGCTTGATCTATTGTGATCTTGCTTAAACCCTAGCTTCACATCCCTCTCTTTTTCTTGACTTGATCTTGTTGGAGCTTGTCTAGGGCATGCTTGATCTTGTCATAAAGGACCACTCCATCTAATCTCTCCTCTCTCTCTAAACCTCTCTCCTTATCTCTATCTAAGCTAAACCCAAACCCTACACCTAATCCACATGTCCTTGTTTGCTCTAGTTTGGGAGCATGCAAGTTTCTAAAAACCCTAGCTCTCACCCTCTCTCTTTTCTCTATCTAGGTCCCTCTCATCACCATACCCCTCTACCCCATCCTCTCTAAACCACACCCCCCCTTCTAAGCAAAACCCTAGCTACCACCTTCCCCTCTCTCGGCCTCCCTCTTCTCTCTACCAGCTAGCCCCACCGGCCACCCTCTCTCCCTGGCCACCTCACCCCAGCCACCCGAGCCTCTAACCCTAACCCGAGCCTAGCTCACCCGAGGCTCCCCCAAAACCCTAACCCGAGCCTACCCTCTCTCCCTCTCTTCTCTCCCTGCCTTGTGGCCCCCTAGCCCGAGCCTGCCCCTGCCTCCTTGGCCTCGCCCTCTGGTCCCACCTGGAAGCCCCCATGCACCTGTCCTGGCCAACCCAAGCACGTGAGGAGGGGAGGAGAGAAAGGTGGCACCGAGGCCACCTTTTCCCATCTACCCCCATCTCCCCACGGCACCCCCTCTTCCCCTCTGCTTTACCACCACCTCACGGTCCTCCTGCATCTCCAGATCTGGCCGAGGCACCCTGCCCGCTCCCCTCTCTTCTCCATCGCCGCCAGCTAACCATCGCCGGCCACCGTCGGCTTTGGCGTCCACCTGCAGTACGAGGAGGCGGGCGTGGTGTTGTGGACGTCGAGGAAGGACAGGAGATCCCCGGCGTCGCCTCTGTACACAGCAGCGAGGAGGAGGAGCCCCAGGCCGCTGAACACCGACGCGCTCCGACGTGAAACCCTAGCTCCGGTCCGTCTGCGTCATCGCCGTCTCCCTGCGCCCCAGGCCGATTCGACCACGTCAACCAACTCTCGGTGAGCTACCCAACCCCCCAGACATCCTCGTCGTCGCAGCCTTGCCCTGGTCGCGCCAGACAATCCGACGAACGGCCTCTGTGCGCCGGCGTCATGTACGTTTCTCCTCGCCATAGCGTCGCGTAAGCCCCATCTAGTCCTCGCCCACCTCCCAGACACCAAGCCCAAGCCACCGCAGTGGCTCCGCCTCTGTGCGCGCGCCCGCAACGTCCCAGGTTCGATCCCGCGCGCCGCGCCCGCGCCAGACGCGCACCAATCTGTCGCGCGGCGCGGGGAAGATCCACAGTACGGCGACCTTTTGCGCATAACCCCCTGCCCTTTTTCTGCATCAACCCGCGGTACGCAGGACCCACCAACCAGCGTCTGTTGCCGTTTCACAAAACACACCCTGCACTTAGTTCCCGTCAACCCGCAGTCCCCCACTGTGCCGCGTGGCAGCCTCGCACCCGCCCACTGGCTTGTGGGTCCGCAGGGCTTCTGGGCCCGCTTGTCATCCACGCGGGCTAGGCAGAGACCCGGTGTAAAAAGCTTTTCGCGCGCGTGTGCTGCTGAGTCAGCTCGGGACCCACCTGTCATTGTCTCTGGCTAGCACTGGGCTGAGTAACAAAAACTTTTCTGTAATCGGTTTAAATTCAAATCTTTTCAAATTTAATTCAAATTCAAATTTAATTCTGTTTTTAAATAACTTTTAAAATACAAATCCAAATAATACAAATAATATATGTTTTCAAATCAGAAAAATGTGAGGATTTCAAATATGCCATTCAAAATATATTTTGGACACTTTATACTTTCCAAGTTGATTAAATTACAACAAAATGCCCTTTTGCCCTAATTAATTAATAACTTTTGTTTTATAAGTCCAAATTTGACAAATAATATGTCTAAGATGATTAGCTCGACGAGACCTTTCTGTTTATGCATTCCATGGTTTGTTTTGAAGCATGCATCATGCAATTATAAAGTATACAGCAACTAATATGAGGATAAAAGGGGGCCAAAACTATATAAAATGGTTTATTCTTGTATTCCACGCCTCACCCAGGCCATGATACTTTAATGCCATGCAAATTGTGCATCATTCATCATGGCATGATTGTTTGCTTGACGCATTTTATTCATATGCTTGTGCACTTTATTTATGTTGGCCCTTGTCTGTTTGGTTCTTCTCGAATAGACGCTGAGCAGGGGATATACCAAGAGAACCAGGAGCACTACCTAGATCCTTCTCTCGCTTCAACTGAGCTGCCAGGCAAGCACTACCACATGCTTGCATACATATAGTACCTATTGCCTCTTTCTTATTCTTGCATCATTGAGTCGCGATTGCATTAATCTGAATCCCAAGTATTGCATAGCCTTTACTTTTAAACCCCACCGAAGCTTGTTCCTCCATCCCATGAGCCATTACTACGGGAGTTGTTTGAGCCATGCGAGTCGTAGAACAGCATGTGTAGGATATGTGAGTGTCTGATGGATAACGAGGTACCTAAACAACTTAACCTGAGTAGTAATGGGATAACTAATGAAAGTGGCATCGGTGAGCCATATTCGCTATTTGGTTTTTCAGGCTCACTTGTGTCCCGTAGGACCCCGAGTACTTGATTCCTGTTCCTTGAATATTCGCGCTATCCACATCCGGGAGGCTTATGAACCCCCCTGAGCCAGAGCTTGATTCATTCTTATTTCTTGGGGCCACAAACTAGTTTGAGGTTTTCTTTACTATCATGTACTTATGCCATGCTTTACTGCTTTATTTAAGTTTGTGCGAGGAGCACCTGTACTGTTTAGGAAAGCGGAGTGTTTTCGCGGTATCGACAAGCCCAGTCACATTTTCGGGTTCCCAGTCGTTTACAGCCACTGGCGCAAACCTTGAGGCCGTCTCGGAGTCAGCTAACTTCGTTGCGGGTAGCTCAATGGGGTGGCCCCCTGAAATATTTCTGAATCCTGTAATTGCTTTGTCGTGACTGCCCCGTTGGGTTTTGATTTGGTTTTTCCGAGGCATATCGAGTGTGTGTTGCTATTTGTGCACCCCTGCAGGGTAAAACTTTCTGAAAGCCGTGTCCGCGGTTATGGACGACTTGGAGCACAGTTTCTCGATCATAGACAAGCATAACTAAAGAACCGCTTTTAATTTGACTAAGTATCTGACTAGTAAATAGTGCAACACTCATGGAATGGATAATAAAACTGCCAACGGATGGGGGGGTTGTTCGTCCGCTTCCTCGTCGGTAAGCGAGGAGGAGGATGGATCTGTGGATATTACCTTTATAACTGTTGTTATTAATTCACGGACATCCGTCTATCTCTGGTTAGGCGGATGGTTAGCGAGTATCTATAGAATTGCTAGGGTTTATCTTTTGCTGCAATCGCGTCACCCCAAGTTGTGTTCCCTTTAGAGGCATAAAGACTTGCTGAGTACCCCTAGGGTCTCACACGATAAATTATTGGTTCAGATGAACAGGTACACTCTCATGATGGATACTGGGTGGAAGAGACGGACGGTGTGGGCAACGATCATTCGGTGTAGAGATTCCGGGAACGGGGATCCGTGAGATCTGTGGGTGTGATCTGCTTATTTATGGGGCATCTTATGCCGATTTGCTTCTTATCCGTACTCGGATTTTGTCTTCCGCTTCCGCCTGATACTCTGTTGACTGATGTATGAGGAGATATCCTAAACTATTATATCTATCTAGGATATTTGGATCTTGCCGTATGGCGTTGCTATATTTCCTTTCTTTTTAGATGGAATGGCTCTGATGTACTGTTGTATGGTGGCTTGCATACATACTCATTTGTGTATGTAGTTGATCCCTTCGCCTGCCGATTACGCCGCCCGTTCTTGTCCCGATGTTTGGAAATGGTTGGGACGGCCGAAAGGTCTACCTGTGAGTGGCATTTGGGCCCCACCATACTATTTCAACCATTTCTGCTCATCCAGGCTTGTAACTAGGAGCGTAATTCACCGAGGTAGTTACACACAGCCTCTAGTACCTCCTCAGACTCATCATCACCGTCAGAGGCATCTACATCTATCTTAGCATCCTCAAATATGTCCTGAGGAGGGGGGTAGCCACGAGGTGCCTTGGTGGTGGGGGCACCCTTCCTCTTTATCTTGGCAAGAAGGTGTGCAACAAGGTCAATATAGAGTAGTGGAGTGGCTGGGGCCTGAGCAACAATGAGCTTCATCACATATGGAGCAAACAGAGGACACTTCTTGTCGGTGATGCACTTATACATGTCTTGATAGATGAAATCCATGACATCTATGGCACCACCTGGATGATCTGGACCATGAGCATACGCTAAGTGGGCATGGGCCATAAGATTGATCTCTACACCCCTCATCTCATCCTTGTTGCCTGCCTTGGGAGTGAGAGTGTGGCGAAACATGCGGAGCAGAATGTTGTAGATGAGCTTGATGTTGATGGTTTGGCCAACCACACCATTCCGAGTGTAGATTGGGGCCAACAGCTTCTTGTCATATGCCTGACCATGCACATGCATCCTGTGACCACTGGGAGCATTGGGGTTGAAAGGCACACCAAGGATGTGAGCAAACTGAGCCATGCTGGAGCAACACCTAATAGTGCCAGAGATCCACTCAAGGGGAATGTCAGTGGTGTCCCCAAATACCACCATGGCATAGAACTGCTGGACCAACTAAATGTTGTAGTCTTCTCTTGCCTGAAAGATGGTGTACAGCCCCATCTTCTCAATCACCCAGAGAGCATCCTCAAAGTACCTGTGAGCTTGGAGCTTCTGAATATCCAACCACTGCATGGGGCACACAGGAGTCCTGAAAGCAGAAAACACCTCAGAAAAGAGTAGGGCCTACTCATTCCTCCAGAAGCGATCATCCTCAGAAGTATGTTGCAGAGAATAGAACTGCTAGACTCGCATATCCACAAACTCCTCGGTGCCCAACTCTGCTAGTGTGGTCAATGCCTCATACTTCTGGCGCTTGGCTTCATCTCTTTTAAGTTTTCTGACCTTCTCGTACTTAGCTGCAGCATGATCACGAGCTACCTGCCTGACCATGGATGGATCAATATGGACATCACTCTCTTTGTCTCGGAGCCTGCGAGGACGGGTTTTCTGAGAAGCCCTAGAGCGACGAGGACGAGAGCTACCTGTGAATTTAGAGTAGAAGGGAAGCATATGGGTAAGCACATTTGTCCAGGAGGTGTAAGTACAAAGCAGTAGTTAAAGTAATGCATGATCAACACTGGTTGAGAACAACCGGACTGTCCGGCAAAAACACCCCGGAGACTCCGCCTGACCCGGACAATCCGGTCCGTACAGGCCGGACATTCCGGCTGGAGCCTTGGTGATTTTTCGGACAGTGCGAGAGTGTTCAACAGGAGCAGAGCAGGATTGCTAGAACTACTACAATGACGAGTATTGCACGCAGTGTGATGTATCCATGGATCTAGATGGGTCATTGCCTCCAAAAATGTATCTAGAGGAAACCCTAGAGATGGAGAAGTGGGAGGCAAAATATCAGCATCCATGGAGGTCTTCACCGGAGGGGAACGGGTCCCAACGGCAAGGGGAAGGTAATGGATGGTGGCAACGGCCGGGTTCGGGGTGGAGGAGCCTTCCTGGTGGAGATCCTGGTCGGGGCAGCAGCGTTTTAGAGAAGAGGAAGTCAGGGAGGAGAAGGATGACTGAATCGTCAACTTCTCCCCGACCCCTTTTACAAGATCGAAACCGCTGGGGCTGGACTATCCGGGTGAGATTCACCGGAGTGTCCGGCCCGACCGGAGTGTCCGGGCTGAATCGAGTGGAGTGTCCGTCTTGGCCAGACACTACGATCGGTTCAGTGCGGACAGTCCGGACCCCACGACCAGAAAACCCCGGATTCAAATATTGGACAAATGTGTGGCAAGAGGAGCATGTTTTAGGGATGAGTATATGCCTGGGATTCAGAACATGTACTATGAAGATCCAAGAAACCATAGATAGTCAAGAAGATGACAAATTAAGATCCAAACAAAACAAATCAAGAACCGACTCTTCTATTATGAAGAGGGCAGTGGCCGAGGCCACCATGTAAGAGTTTGTGGCATGACACCGCGAAGAATTATCCTTGGGTTCATAGCCACTACTCATCAATGAAGCTCACATATCACTAAATGATATTAAGAGGATTGATTTTCTTAATGTTGGCATTAAGGGGGGAGGGATAGTCCAATGTATTAGGACCGCACTCCCCTATCTCCATGCCTGCACCTAAACCAAATAAGAGCCAAGATATAGGTGAGTTTGCAAGGTGATCAAGTCAAGCTCCTAGAATCTAGGATATTTAGTTCATTCCTTAAATAGAAAAACCTTGCTTCATCAAGTGGCTTCGTGAAAATGTCGGCAAGTTGGTCTTTGGTTGACACATAGGATAGCTCAATATCACCTCGGGCAACATGATCTCTAATGAAGTGATGACGAATCTCAATATGCTTTGTCCTTGTATGATCCACTGGGTTATAGGAAATCTTGATAGCACTTTCATTGTCACATAGAAGAGGCACTTTGTCACAATGGACATCGTATTCCTTTAAAGTTTGCCTCATCCATAGAAATTGAGTACAAGCACTAGCAGCTGCCACATACTTGACTTCGGCAGTGGAGAGAGATATACAATTCTGCTTCTTGGAAGACCAACACACCAAAGACCTCCCAAGGAATTGGCAAGCCCCGAAGGTTGATTTTCTATCATCCTTGTCACCAGCCCAATCTGAATCCCTGTATCCACAAAGAGAGAAGGTTGAGCCCCTAGGATACCAAATACCATAATTTGGGGTATGAACCAAATATCGAAAGATTCTCTTGACTGCCATCAAATGGCTTTCTTTAGGAGCCGCTTGATACCTTGCACACACTCCTACACTCAACACAATATCGGGTCTAGATGCACAAAGGTAAAGCAAAGAACCAATCATGGACCGGTATACCTTTTGATCCACATCTTTACCATTTGGGTTTAGTTCAAGATGGGTCTTTGTTGCCATGGGAGTGGGATCTCCATTTAGATCTTTCATGTTGAATCTCTTGAGCATATCTTGAGTATACTTGACTTGGTTGAAGAATGTCCCTCCTCTTACTTGTTTTATCTCAAAGCCAAGAAATACCCTCAATTCTCCCATCATAGACATCATGAACCTGTCAGTCATAAGCTTTGATAATTCATCATTAAAAGCTTTGTTATATGAGCCAAAAATAATATCATCTACATATATTTGGCGTACAAAAAGTTCCCTATTGACCTTCTTAGTTAAAAGAGTGGGATCGATTTTCCCAACCTCAAACCCACGATCTAGCAACAACTCTCTAAGGTGATCATACCACGTGTGTGGGGCTTGTTTGAGCCCATAGAGCGCTTTATCAAGTTTGTAGACGTGGTTTGGAAAGTTGGGATCCTCAAACCCCGGGGGTTGCTTTACATATACCAACTCATGCAATGGACCATTAAGAAATGCACTTTCTACATCAATTTGTTGTAATTTAAATTTATGATGTGCAGCATAAGCAAGAAGGATACGGATGGACTCAAGGCGTGCCACGGGTGCATATGTCTCTCCATAATCAATGCCTTCAATTTGAGAGAACCCTTGGGCAACCAATCTTGCCTTGTTCCTCACCACAATTCCATGCTCATCTTGCTTGTTCTTGAATATCCACTTGGTGCCTATAACATTGTGGCAATCTTTTGGCCTTTCAACTAACTTCCATACTTTGTTTCTCTCAAAGTTGTTGAGCTCTTTATGCATTGCATCCAACCAATCCGAATCTTCAAGAGCTTCCCATACTTTCTTTGGTTCCACCATGGAAATGTGTGTTTGGTGCTCACCAAAGTTATTTAGTTGAGCTCGAGTGGATATCCCTCTTCTTAGGTCTCCTACCACATTCTCAAGAGTGTGGTCTCTCAATTCCAAAATTCTATCCATTCTGACTTGGCGACGAGTTTCGATCTCCTTGTTGTTTCTTATGGGGATTACTTCATCATTTTGGTCCTCGTCTTGACCATTAACTTGACCTTGATCATCATTGGAATCATTCTCTTCTACAAGATACAACGATTGACCTTGGTCTTGATCAAGCATACTTCTAGACAGGCATTGGGCTTCCCTTATGGCAGTTTCTACAGATCTTCCTTGTGTAATAGACTTAGCACCGCTGGACATTCTAGCAAATGGAGACTCAAGCACCTCCTGGCTAGAGGTTTCTTCTTGATCAACAGGTTGAGGGTCCACATCTTGTCTTTAGCTTGGGTCATTGTCCTCCTCGATAGGAGCTTGTTGATGTTGTGAAGATAAGGGCTCCACTTGAGTAGAGCATAGTTCTTGATCTGCCATAAGGGGTTCCTCAACACGGCGGATGAAACCCGCACCCATTCTTCCTATGGCATCATGAGGCATTTCATCATCTACATCACAGACATCAACACGCCCCACTTGGGGACCATCATATTCTTCAAACACCACACTACAAGATTCTATGACAGTTCTGGAGAGCTTTTCATAGATTCTATAAGTGTGGGATTCAAGACCATAACCAACAAAAATACCCTATAATGCTTTGGAATCAAACTTGGACAAACGAATACCCTTAATGCGATAGAAACACTTACAACCGAACACCCGGAAGTATGAAATGTTGGGCTTGTTATCGGTAAGAATTTCATATGGAGCTTGATCAATTCTTTGCGGAGGTAGAGACGGTTTGATGCATGGCATGCGGTGGAGATTGCTTTAGCCCAGAAATTGTATGGAGATTTAAACTCCGCCAACATGGTCCTTGCCATATCAATAAGAGTTATGTTCTTCCTCTCAGCTACACCATTTTGTTGAGGGGTATATGCAGCGGAATATTGATGTTTTATCCCCTCATCACTAAGAAATCCATTCAATGTGTAATTCTTGAACTCGGTATCGTTGTCACTTCTTATTGTTAACACGGGGACATTGTGTTGACGTTGATCCATGTTGATGAAGTCAATAAAGTTTTCTTGGGTCTCACTTTTTAGCTTGAAGAAATATACTCATGTGTATCTTGAGTAGTCATCAATAATCACCAAACAATATTTCTTCCTCCCAAGGCTTGCATGATATGGAGGACCAAAGAGATCCACATGAAGGAGCTCCAAGATCCTCTTAGACTTGATGTAGTTCTTTGGCTTGTGGGGAGAATCATGCATCTTTCCCCTGCACACACGATCTTTGGCAAAGCAAACATTTTCTTTTAATCCAACAATATGACCATCCTTGTGGAGGCTTTGCAAAGTTCTCATGTTGACATGGGCTAGACGGCGATGCCATAACCAACCCACATCAACCTTTCTGAATAAGCACATCGCACTTGTAGTGGTTTTCCCCGAGAAGTCCACCACATACAAGTCATTTTTGACGTACCCAACAAAAGCGACCTTTAGAGACTTGCTCCACATGAGGATCACAATATCATTATGAATAAAGATGGCAAAACCCATCTTTCCAAAAGCACGGACTGGAAGTAAATTATAGCCAAGGGTCTCAACAAGCATGACGTCCATGAGAGTGATATCGTGTGCAACCACAACTTTGCTGAAACCCATTACCTTAGACTTTGACTTGTCGGCATATGTCACGGATATTTGATCAACATTTGGTCTCAACTCCTTGACACTAGATGCGCTTCCGGTCATATGACTTGTGCATCCACTACCAAGCACCCATTTTGACCCTCCGGAAGCATAGGTCTACAAAAGATCAAACTAGTTTTTAGGTACCCATTTTTCAATGGGTCCTCTTTTGTTAGCAACAAGGGTCTTGGGAACCCAAATAGACCAAGCAATATAACCATCAAATGGGCCAACATATTATGCATATACATCACCATAATAATCATGCATTAAAACATAGTGAGGGTTAGTACTTCCAGCAAAATCATCATGAGACATAGTTTTGCCATTCGTGGTCTTACTACCCACAATGACCTTGTATTTTTCTTGTGCAGGCTTGGCCTTCTTCTTTTTGTTGTTCTTATTCTTATTGCCTTTAGAGACAAAGCCAATGCCCCCTTTCTCACTATTTGGCCTCTGCTTACTCAAGAGGTCATCAATTGACTTGTTTCCTTTGGGAAAGGTGGCCTTAGCTAGCCCTCCTTTCAACCTAGCATTTTCTTCAAGTATATTTGTACAACTAGAAGGAATGGAAGTACTAGGTGAAGGAATATTGGTCAATTGAGTTTGAGGCTTTTCATGAGACTTTGTGAGCAACAAGAGTTCACTCTCCGAGGCCTTGTGAGTCTTGTCAAGCATCCTAAAGTCCTCGACAAGTTTTTCATGAACAACACCAAACTCAATCTTGTGCTTTTTAGCCTTTTATATTTAGCAATAGCATGGCCATGTTCCTTGATGAGTTTATTAATAATTAAGTCATTAGCTTCATCAAGCCCTTCAAGTTTAGTTTCAAGAGACATCCTAGTCTCTTGTTCTTCTTCTAGAGCATTATTTAGAGATTCTACCTCAATCATGTGCTCTCTTCCTAATTTACATCTCTCATCTAAAAGCTCTTATGTGTGTGCAAGTTGATTTAAGAGTTCCACAAAATGTTTCTTGTGCTCCCCTTGCAAGTTGTTCATAAACACATCAAAAGCAACTAATTCCTTTTTAACCTCAAGAGATAACTCATCATCAAATTCATCATCAACTAAGGAGGTGGGGTGAGATGATGATAATACCTCTATTCCTCTTGCCATAAGACAAGTGACGTTCTTGTTGGAGATATTTTCATTTGGAGAGTCGAAGAGAGAGAATGTAGGTGTAGAAGTAGTGGCAAGAGCCGCCACACCACTTGATGTTTCCTCTTCTTCATCTTCATCATCATCATTGTCGAAGGAGAATTCTTCATGTGTTATCAAGACAATTTCACCCGACTTCTTGTTGGTGGGATTCCTCTTGATGAAGGGTTTCTTGAAAGGTGCTTTGGAGGTCTTCTTTAACACAAGTTTACCCCCATGATCTTCTCTTTTCTCATAGGGACAACTGGAAACAAAGTGATAGCGGTCACCACAATTGAAGCAAGTTCTCAACTTCGACCCATTGTCTCTTCTCCCATTGGGGTTGCTTCTTCGTTGCATCTCCATCTTGGCCTTGGCGGGAGAAAAGTTTCTTGCATAGAAGGCCATGTATTCACCATGAGCAACCTTGACATCTTCGAGGTGGCTCATTGAAAGTACCTCATCACTCCCTTCATCTTCATCATACTCCACAACCTTGGCCTTCAAGGCAAGATTGACACCACTACTCATTCCAGTGGCACGAGCACGGGCGTCTTTGGCATTCTTGGCAGCAACCTTGAAAGCGGCCATCTCTTGCATAACTTCATTGGAGGTAATGAGATGGTAGTTGTTTCTTCCTTGGAGACTCTTCAAGTCAGTGGGCTCGAAAGGCATGAGAGCACTCACATACTTCCTCTTGATCCAACCATCATCAATGTGAGAGGCACCAACATTCCTGAAGGCGGTGGCTGTGGATTTGAGTCTTCGATACATGTCTTCATGATCCTCACCATCCTTCATAAAGAATCCTTCCGCCTCATTGCTTAAGGCATCATACCTATTTCTTATCATGCTCTCATTGCCAACAAATAAGTCAATGAGAGCATCACAAGCTTCCTTCGCGGTATTTTAGTGCTCAATGTGGGGAAAATCCTTTGGCCCCACTCCAAGTTGGATCATGTGCAAGGCATTCACATTGAGTTGGCTATTGACCACTTCTCTTCTAGTCAAGTTGGTTGGATCCTCAATTCTCAATCCTTCTTCAATAATGTTCCACAAATCAATGCAAGAGCTGCGCACATGAGATTTCATTAAAACTTGCCATTGAGCAAAGGTATGTGCAGCTAACTTAGGTGGGTCACCTCTATTATTTATATGTGGATGAGGGATTGGAGGGTCGGGAGAGTACCATCCGGGAACCGCATGGTGCTCTTCCTTCCCATACCCCTTTTTGGTGGTGGAGTCAGTGGAACTATATTCATCCCCCACCCTTCACCCATTGGTTTAGCCGAAGCATTAGCCTTAGGGTTGGGTGGTGTTTCCTCTTTAGAGGGAGGAGGTGAGGCTAACTTTTCCATCACAAGTTGATCAACAAGTTGATGCAACTGTTGGATTTTGTTGCCCAAGGTAGAGCTCAAGCTTGTTTCCAAATTCTTGAGATCTACCATGGTCACTGAGTGGCTAGCCTCACTCCCTCCCTCATCTCCTAAGTTGCCCATAATCTCTTAGGCGGTTAAGCCCGAATAAAGAGCTGAGGATCTGATACCAATTGAAAGGATCGTATGGGCACCTAGAGGGGGTGAATAGGTGCTACTTCAAATTTTACTCATTTTCAATTTAGGGTTTGACACAAAAGGTAAATTCTCTAGATTATGCAACTATGGTGAATTTACCTATATGTCAATCTAGCACATGTACTAAGCAAGAACTAGATAAGTAAAGTGCGGTAAAGGATAGAAGTAACCAAAGTGGAGCACACGGAGACACAAGGATTTGTTTCCCGTAGTTTCTTCCTTTTGAGGGGAAGTACGTCTACATTTGGATAGGGGTGGTTTCAAACCACCAACGCCATGAGAGGCCTCCCTTGTTCTCCGATGAACCACACCCCAATGGGTTCGATTCACCTCTTCCACTATACGTAAACCTTCGAGGTGAAAGCCGGCACCTTTACAACAAGTTCGAGGCACACATCCAGAACCTAATTGGAGGCTCCCGAATACAAGCAAGCTGTTAAACAATCAAAGACAAGCTAGTAAGAACCAAATCACAAGCTAGGGTTTCCAATGAAACACTAGAGCAAGGGGCCCTCAAGTGAATGAGGGGGAAATGAAGATCTCTCTTGGTGAAGCTATAGATCAAGGCCTCCTCCTTCGATTCTCCAAAGATCAACGACTTTGGATGGTTGAGTGAAGAGACCTTGTGGATTTGGTGGCTCAATTGGTGCTGGAGTTCTTGAGGTGGACGAGCAGCTTCCAAGGTAGAAGAAGGGTCCTTTATATAGGCCCCTTGGAATTAGAGCTGTTGGGATCCACTTACCCCGGACAGTCCGGCCAACATCAGCCGGACAGTCCGGCAGAGCCGGACACTCCGGGTGAAACCGACCAGACACTCCGGCCTAGCAAAGTTTCTGACTAGTGTCTAGGCCAAGTCTGAGGAGAGTCTAAAATGGTGTTCTGAATGTTCGACGAAGTCGCCCACTTCCTAGGGCCGGACAGTCCAGCGGAAACCAGTCAGATAGTTCGGTCGAGCCGGATACTCCGGCGCATATCTGCTGGATAGTCCGACCAGGACTTCCTTCTTGTATAGACTTGATCCTGGTCAGCCATATATGTTCAGTGCACAAAAAATCTCGAGTATCTGATATCTCCTGCAACATTTGACAACAAATTAATCTATCCAAGTGTTGTCAACAAACATCAAAATCATAGGAAGGACATAAATGCCCTTTCAGTATGGTTGTCCCGTCGGTGACCCTGGAGAACGGCATGGTGGGCATCAGCCTGTCGTATGGCACTTGTAACTTGGTGAATGTCTCGGTGGAGATCATGTTCAAGCCAGCACCACCATCGATGACCTTCTTCACCACAACGATGTTGTTGATGGTGGGGGTGCTGATCATGGGGAGCGTGTTCACAACTCTGGTGGAGGTAGGGTGGTCATTGGTGTCGAAAGTGATAGCATACTAGGACCACTTGAGCTTCGGAGAGAGGGTCACGGGCCGGGCGGCGGCGACCTCGCGAGTCAGATGCTTGAAGGTCGATTGGGCACAGGTGCTTGGGAGCTGCCGAGTATGCAGGCGATGGCGCCCTCGGCTCCTGGTAGCCCCGGTGTTTTCTTCAGCGAGGGCGCCCTTCTTCGCGGCGTTGTGATGCTGCTGGACAACACTGGCTTGATGGCCTTGCTGATGGTCGCCATTGTCGTTGCGGTTGTTGTTCCAGCTCCCTCCTCCATGGTGGCTACCACGGCCGTTGTTCCGCTCACCTTGTCTGCCATTTGGCTGGCTACTACGCTGGTCACGCAACTTCTTGAGCTTCTAATAGTCGTTAGTGGCGTGTCCATGCTTCTTGTGGAAGATGCAGTAGGGGCAATCATCGTGCTCCCCTTCCCCATCTCCCCGCGGGGGCTCTTTCGCTCGGGCTCTGCCGTGAGGACAGCTGGAGACTTGCACTTGGTATCCTTGCTCTTGCTCTTTGAGGCACTTGACTTGGGCATAGTCTCCTCCTCGGCAAGGCTGAACATGCGGCCCCTTCCTTGTCGTAGTTCTCTGCCATGAAGAAGAGCCCGGCTACCTTGGTGAGGTTCTCCCCGCGGATGTCGGCTTTGTCCCGTATCCTGATGTCCTTGACACCTTCTAAGAATGCAGTGATGATGTTGGAGTCAGAGATCTTGGGTATCTTGTAGCGGACCTGGATGAACCGCTGCAAGAACTTGAACAGGGTTTCGTCGGACTATTGGCGGACTTGATGGAAGTTGTAGTAGGCGAGAGGGCGCTCATGGGTCCTCTTTAAGTTAGCGATGAAGAGCACCCAGAGCGCAGGCCACAAGTCGATGGATTCCTGGAGGAGGTTCATCAGCCAGGTGCGAGCCGCGTCCTTTAGGCCCACAGGGAACCAATTGGCCGTGACACGGTCATCGCTGCCAGCAACCTCGATGCTCGTGGTGTAGAGCTGCAGGAACTCGTCAAGATTGGTGGTTCCATAATAGCACGGTGGCATCTCCAGTCGGAATTTGTGTGGCCACACCATGCAAGGCAGGTGCTTAATGAACACGAGGTAGTCGTTGCTCCGCACCTCCTTGTCGTTGGTGAGAGCGGCCCAGTTCTGCTAGCCGACCGTAGAGATCTCCTCGATGATGCGGTCCCCACGTCCTTGACAAGGCATTGTGGCCGTGCGAGTGACCCCTAGAGTCGGGATGATCTGGAAGCTGTTCTCGAGGGGCGGCATGACGTCCCCATACTTGAGAGTGTCGTTGGTGTTGGGTCCACAGCATAGAAAACAAAAAATTTCCTATGGTGTGAACTACACGCCAAGATCTATCTACTAAGTACAAAGCAACGGGTGGACATACATCCAACGAGAACTTACCCTCGTACACAACGAGCTTTGTTAACGAGTAGGAACTCGTGGTTGATGTAGTCGTACACTTGCCGATCTCAAGATCGTGAGGAAGTCCGAGCGCCGCAACTCAGCAGCGCCATCCGCACTCGCACACACGTTCAAGCCACCGGACAACCTCCACCTCCTCGCTCCAGCGATCCAGCGGAAGCAGCAACTCCTTCCAGACGAAATGCCACCAGGAACATGTATCTCGCTAATCCGAGACCATGGGGGAATAATTCTAGAGGAGGAGAGAGATCCTTCACAAGGAGGTGTGAGGATGAAGGAGGGAATGGGTGGCCTTTTATAGGAGGAGGGGGGGTTCCCCCTCTCTCCATGGCCGGCGCATGGGGGGTGACCCCTCACCTCCCCCATTCATGTGGTGGTAACCCCTCCACATTAAAATGCCTCTTCACATTCCCTTTTAAAGTCTCCACTTTAAATACATTAAATTTCTCCAAATTTAATGCTCTCTCATTTAATAAAACTCTTTTTATTAAATTTATTCAGAATTTTGTTAATTACTTTAATTAACAAACATTCACATGTAGCCCCTTGCAATATTTCAATATCACATGCAGAACCACCTTCTGCAATTTCACCCGAAACAATTTCCGGTTTCTATTGAAACAATTCCTACGCTTTGCAATTCTTTCGTCTGAAACATATGTGCTCCAAAATGGTGTCCGGTAACTCTTAAGTGTGCCACCCTACGGTTCGCGAATAATGCAGACATGATCGAGACCCTTCTCTGATCAATAATCAGCAGCGGGACCTGGAGATCCGTACTGACTCCTACACATTCAACGATGACTCCTGTGATCGTGAGAACCTTTAACGCTTGTAACTAAATTCCTTTGTCTCTCGATATATTACATGTCCGAGATTCGATCATCGGTATCTCCATACCTAGTTTGATCTCGTTACCAACATGCACTCTTTTCTCGTTCCCGTGATATAACATTCTAGTGATCACATCACTTGCTTGCAAGCTATCCTAATGTGATATCACCGAGAGGGCCCAGAGTATATCTATCCATCATATGGATTGACAAATTCCACTCTTGATCCATGAGCCTCAACATAACACCTTCGTAGTACTGAACCCATCTTTATAGTCACCATGTTACGGTGTGACGTTTGATGTTATCAAGATACTCTTCCGGTGTTAGCAATTAACATGATCTCATGGTCTAAGGATAAAGATTACTTCGTATGATGTTATAGCAATATAAACATAATGACTTGATCGTAATGCTATACTTCGGATGAATGTTCATCACATCATTCCACCAATGGTGTGACCTTGTTATTAACAACATCCAATGCCCATGATCAGGAAACCTTGATCATCCTGTTAATCAACAAGTTAGTCTATAAGAGATGCATGACTAGGAACCCTTTTTGTTTATTAAACACACATGTATTGATGTTTCCGAATCAATACATTTCTAGCATGTAAAATAAACATCTATCATATATAAGGAATATATAATAACAACTTTATTATTGCCTCTCAGGGCATATTTCCTTCAGTTGGTGCCCTGGTTTTTGCTCGAAGGTGGAGGCGGGATCACAGCCCCCTGCACGACCTATTTAGCTCGAGCCCCTGGTACCGCCTAATGCAGCGAGGAGACCGCGATGCCAACAAGCTCGGCCAAGCGGCCACGACATTTCTCATGCCCGGACGCGGCAAGCAGGTGGCGAAGGAGTTCCTGCGCCATTAGCTTGGCGGCCTCTGGCGTGGGGCGGTTGGTCTTGTCGCGCGAAGAGGCGGTGTAGGAGAGCGATGTGTTGCCTCGCGTGGAGGGTTGTTGCTCCCTTGACGGGCGGAAGGAGGAGCCTTGTTCATCCTCCGTCCATGGGGTCTGCTCGGTAGTCATGCGTCGGGGGGAAGGCTCTGTCTGAGCCTTGCTTGCCGCATGGCACAGGGCGCGCTCGCCCTGAGTCTCGTTGCGGGCTAGCATGTCGGTGAGGTTGAAGAAGACCTTGAAAACACGCCTCAGCCCCCTACCTAGCGCGCCAAATGTCGGAGACTTGCTATCACATGAAGGAACAAGGGGTCCAACGAGCCCTGGATTCGTTAGGGGGTTGAACACGCGTTCGGATCTTCTCAACAACGAAGGCAGCAACAGAGCTCGCACACGACAAAGATTTGACACGGGGATTTTTTACCCAAGTTCAGGATCCTCGTGAGGAGGTAAAGCCCCTGCTCCTGCTTTATTGTATTGCTTGCATGCTTCGCGAGGGTACAGTGGTGGTGATGAACTTAGGGTTTTGATCGTAAGGATGGATCCCCTTCTAAGGTAGGGATGGCTCCCCTTTTATAGTGGCGCCGGGCCTCTTCCCCCAATCTTTGGGCAGGAAGGGCTACCACATTGCCGCCCAAGGGAAACGGGTCTACAAGGCTGCTTTACGTGGACTGGGTCTAGGGTCTTCAGGAGTCGCCAGTCTACCATAAAGTCGGAGTAGTCGATGATGTCTCCCCACTACACGACGCTGCGCACTGCCCTCTTGCACCAAAGCGGCAAAGAGAGAGACCCGCTGACACTAAAGTCACCAGCCTCGCTTTAACACTGAAGGGCCCAGATAGTGCCTCTATTTTACCGAGGCAATTTGCGCAGTTTGCACGGCCAGATTACCATCGTCGGCGATGCCTGAGGGTATCGTTACCTTGTTGGGGGCGCCGATGCGGCTACCTTTTGCGCGACAGGGCTCCGAGTGAAAACTCTTGACTATTGGTATTGGCGGTGACGGCGTGGTGTGTCGTTACCCTCTCGTGGACGTCGTCGTGGAGCCCCGGTCTCGGCTCGTTGTCTTCGGTGGCAAGTTTAGATTTTCCGTATTTTTCTTGTTTATTTGGATCTTCTTTGTAAAAGGGGTCTCCCTTCCATCTTATATCTGTTCGGCTGATGTGGATTTATTTATTAAGCGGGACAAAAGGCTACTTTGAGAAGTATATGTTTGAAAAAGAAGTGTCAATAATAATACTACTACATATTACGAAGGCGCCGTTTACATCTCAATCGACTTTGAGTACAGAGTGACTGTCCGCACAATGGTACCCGTGGCGACTCGCAGAAAATTGACATCAATCTTTTTTCGTGCCTTGGCAACTTGTCACCCGGGAGATTAAAATCCTAACATTCACTCAATAAATTTTCCTTTTCCTTTTTTGGTCTGAATCGGTTCTAGAAAGAAGAATTCAGCCTAGTTACTAGAAAATGTTGCAACTCTTACATTGCACATTTCACCAAGCTCAAGTTGCACTTTTGAGAAATCGATTTAGATTCGAGTAATCTCAGGTGTTTAGGTTTAGCAAAACCTTGCTACAATGGACAGGCAGAGAAATTGTCTCACTAAGCTTGATCATCTCACATAGTCATTGGATCGTGTATCTAGAGTTTCTTGGCGAAAGTTTGACCCTTCAAATGGTCTGACCTAAGTTGTGGGCTAACGAAATTCTTAAAGAGAATTTCGCATTAATTGCTGGGATTTTAATTGGGTTAGAATATTGGAAGTACTATTTGCTACTGGCTCAACCTATTTTTTTCTCACGGCTCCTCTATGTAGAAGGATCATTCGCAGCTCAGTTGGAGTAATATATTTGTATACTACTGGAAGTTACTCCAAAAATTCTAAATTCCTTAGATTGTCGTTGAAAGTCCATTTCTTAAAGTAAGCTGGATGTTCATCCGAAGTTTTATGAAGTTGATGCTGCTGATTTTCCGAGTTTTTGCAAATTCTCCAAAATTTGTGCGTAGTCCTATTCCGTATTTGTCCAAAAAGACGGTAACAAATTGGGAGGAACTGTTCATATTCGTTTCAGCGGATTACCTCTAAACTAGAGACAATGCACTGCCTGCAGTTTCCTCAGAAGATCGAACAACAAGAGCAAGCGGTCACACACAGGCACGGGGACACTGCCTACTCTTCAGTCGAACACGACGAGCTTGGCGTACTCCGGCCCTGCGATGGCCTTCTCCATGACGGCCCTCGGCGTCATGGCGTCGGCGCCGTCGAGGAACAGCTTCAACATATTCTTCGAGAAGCCGCTCACCAGCGCCACCCCATTCTGCTCCGCCATCACCGGCACCGAGTACGAGTACCGCAGGTTCCAGAAGACAATCTGCGGCACGGCGGCGCCGTACCCGGCCTCCGTGTACTTCCTCGTGATCGCCTCGTAGTCTGTCTCCCACGGCCTGGAGGACGCCTGGTCGAACTCCATGTCGCTTAACACGAACACCTTCTTCACCATGCGCTCCGGCGGCACGTTGCCGGCGACCGCCACGCGGAGGAGCTGGTCGAACACGGCCTGGAAGTCGGTGTTCATGTCCCAATCCATCCGGCGGATGAACCAGGACTTCTCCCAGAGGGTGTTTCCCTGGACATGGTGCAGCTGCGGGCGGTGGCTGAAGGTGACGACGCGGTGGCGCCACGGCTCGTCGCAGAGCTCGGAGAGGAGCAGGCCGAGCGCGACGCAGACCTCCATGGGGAGCCCGCTCATGCTGGCGGACACGTCGCACACGGCGAGGCAGTTGTTCAGCTTGCCGAGCGCCAGCAGGTCGTCCACCGTGCGCTGCCACTGCAGGTCCGCGACGTCCCCGCCGCCGGTTCCGACGGACGCTAGGATCTCGTGCGGCAGCAGCGCGCCCGCCGCGATCTTGGCCTTGCCGGTCCTGACGCTCTCGAGGTACTGGCCGAAGCGCTCGGCGTCGTGCTCGAGGAAGAGGTCCCGGTAGTTCCTCATGTCCACCGAGGCGACGCGCGGGTACACCACCTCGCCCCAGGCGCGCGCCGCCACGAAGACCTCCGGCAGCTCGAGCGCGCGGCGGAGCGGCACGAGCGCCGCCGTGCGGAGGCACGCGCGCGCGCGTCCCGCATGTCCTCGGGGAGCTCGGGCGCCGAGCCCTGGGGGAAGAGGCGCCGCGCGATGGCCTCGCAGAGCAGCGTCGAGCGGTCGTACCGGCTCTTGAGCGACGGGCACCATTTCCCGGCGAGGGAGATCTGGGCCAGCTTGCCGTCCGCCAGCCTCCGCATGTCCTCCGCGAGCATGCCGGCGAAGAGGTCGGCCGTGCAGTCGTGCAGGAAGCGGTACCTCGGGTCGCCGTGGTACCTCTCCACGGCCCTCATGGCGGCCTCCGTGCGGAGCCGCTTGAGCTCCAGGGCCTCGTCGCGCGACAACTCCCGGCGCGGCTTGCGCGCGTGGAACCGGCCGAGGCTGCCGTCCGCGTTGACGATGCGGTGGATGATCTCGGGGAGGTCCTTGAGGTAGCCGACGTCGGCGATGGGGCCCGCGTTGAGGGCGAGCGTGGCCGGGTGGTGCTCGTGCATCCAGAGCGCGGGGCGTAGAAGCCCTCGCGGTCGGCCTTGCCGGTGCCGCGCACGCCGCGGAGGTTGCAGGCGAGGCGGAGCGCGGTGAGCGGCTCGGCGGCCCAGGCCTGGGCGAGGAGGGAGGAGACGGACGCGGCCGGCGTGCCGGGGACGACGTGGAAGAAGAAGTCGAGGCAGGGGTCCCCCGAGGTGGCGAAGGTCGGGGAGTTGTTCTCCGTGCGGGTCTTGGGCGGCGGATGCGGCCGCTTCGGTGCGGGCGCTGTCGGTGGCACCTTCACGGCGGCCGCGCGGAGGGGAGCGATCGGTGGGCCTAGGAGGGTCTGGACGACGGCTCTCCGGGTTGCCGCCGCCGCCGCCATTGGGGATCAGGCCAGCAGGGTTTATGGTTTCCACTCCAGGGTTTTGGGAGATTTCGACAAACGGGGATTACGGTGCTAACCGCACGGCGTAAATGTAGGAAACGGCGTGGTATGCAGGGGAGCCTCTCCAGTGAACTGAACCATGAATTGCGTCTGATTCCATGGGAAGTTTGTGGGATAATGGTCATCTTACAGACATCAACATCCAGCAGAACATCGAGGAAACAGAAGATGTGCGAAACAACCAAGTCAAAACTTTTCCATGTACATTTCTTTTTCATGTCAAAAACATTTCTATGGATCTCATATACATTTCTCCCGTTTCTGTTTGACACTCGAACTCTACACATTATTACAGGGTGATGGCTACAAAATTCCTAAGAGAACAAAAAAAAAGTATAGACAGTGAAATTAGGGTTCAAACTGTCGTCTATGATCAAATCGATCAGCAAATACTCTGTCTATTCAGCAGTTGATAACTTCATATGTCATAATTTACCTACTTGGACTGCGTCATGGTAGCCGGTGCCTGAACTGAACTTTACATCCTGCTAGATCATGCGTCAACCAAAACTCATCAGCATGAACTGCTCGAGGCTTGTTCAGGTCAGGCTTCTTGTAACCATTTGGCATGGTCCTGGTTTGATTTTCGACGCCGAAACACCTTGTTTGTTCTGTTCCCGGTGTATTACCAGCTTCAACTGCTGAGTGCATAGCCAAGTCTGGTGTCTGGTGTCACAGGCTTGTAATGGACATGCTGCTGCAATTGCTTCTTACGCCAATTTTTTTTGCAACACTCAGCTTTGGATATACTTGTCCCATCAGCCACTGGCCGGCACACAACGATTGTGTTGTGAATAGTGGCCTCGGAATTCAGCTACCCAACCATGCCGAGCTCATTGACATGTTAAGTATAACTCTCCCAGCAAGCTTAGTTGAAGAAATAGGTAGATGTGAGAACTTCTCTCACATCGAAATTCCCTTGAGCAGGACAGGGAGGAAAGTCTACTGTTGGGAACAACATCTGAAACTCTTCCAATAGCTGTAGATTTGACGAATAACAGCATCAGAGGATAAGCGATCATCATGAAACAGATGAAGAACAAAGTACATTGCTTAAAGACACTGGATAGATGAGTTCTGAAGGCATACATTTTCAAGAATTGGCATGCTGTACAGCTCTACGAATTGCTCTCTCAGGATCTGATTCATTTTATCAACATCACATGCATGCACCCAAAATGAGTCATGCACCCCTGCAGACAAAGCACGTTGGAGAAAGGCAACATGAATTGCTTACGGACAAGAATCATAATCACAAGTAATGAAAGTACAAAGCTTTTGAAGTCAACATCCAACGTCAACTTAATTTGCATTATGTATTTGCTGTTTGATACATCAAGGAGATCATGACACTGGGCAACTTGTCATTTGTGGGCCCTAAGAGGACAGTATTCTTGTTTTCGTATGAATAATAGGTAAAGAAGTGTGCTTGAGGATTGCGGGCCCTTTTTTAGCAAAAACGTACGCTAATCAATTTGCAAAATGCCGAGAGCAAGTATTTAATACTACTGACACAACACTTTATAATTATCTAGATCATCGCACATTACCTAGCAGCAAGAAACGGCACCTACTATTCATGATTTACCAGAAACTTCGTTTTATATCGACCTTATACTTATCTCATACTTTATGGACAGAACACATTGTCTCAACGGGGATGTATAGAACGATAAAAAATGCAAGGAGAAGTGCTGCCTGGATACATACCCAGACCCAAGTAGCAGGTATAACATTTTTATTCAGGGCTGCTAAAGGTTAACATGGACATGACATATATATGAAGTTCAATTTTAGCTAAATGTAGTAGATCTTAGAAAGTAATCCGGTTCGTTTACTTCCATAGAATTTTATGCTAGCAATGGAACCAGAAATGAGAACATACCTGCAAAATGAAGACCAGCCTCTTTGCAAGTAATCGCCGTCATCATCATATGTGAACTATCAAGAGAGTGCACAAAGTTTGGTGGAAAAGCTGCTTTCTGTCGTTGGACTGCAATCTGAAATTTACAACAGAAAAATTAACCATGATAATGGAAATAGGCAAGGAATCAATGAATAAAGTATTACTCACTGCATCCCCTTCCTTTCGTAACGCCAGACATTGCAAGGAAGTTCGTATCTGCATGAAAGTGAAACAGACAACACAAAGTGTTTACAGAATGGCAATAAAGGCAAAATAGTAGTATGTCTGGAAGCAATTGAAAATTTTATCTTGAATGTGTCCCAACCATTCCTAAATGCCCCTTCCACAAGTTGGAAAAACTTTTTTGAAAGGATTATATGAAAATTAAAACATGTATGATCCATATCAAATCACAATAAGCTAAAGTGTGTACCCATGTACGAATTAATTGTATTCTTCAAGTGGAAGTGCAGAGATGTTTTGAAAGGTGCATAACAAACATGGCATTGACACAGATGAGCAAGCATGCTTCCTCAAGAAAACAAAGCAAAAATGCACAGCCAACACATATCAAGAATATAAGTATAGTGCATACTTAGTATAGATATACAAAAAAAAATGCACATATATTTGCAACAGCTGATAAGTAGCTCACCATATAGTTTTTATATTTCTTGTAGGGCTGAACAACTGGAAGACCAACAGCACTTGTCCATTTGACTGGTTGATTTTTTGAAGCAATCATCTATGAGGAATTGTGATACGGTGAGAAACTGTTGATATCTCAAGTCAACTACCAAAGAAGCATGTATAGACAGAAGTGTAGTGCCACGAGTTAAAACTGGATGCCTGTCAACTTTTATACCAGTGGAGCAAAATACGTTTCAACACAGAAATATGGTAGTAGTATACCTTTGCACAGTCACCAAGCCATGCCATTATACCACGGGCAGATTGGAACATTTGTCCTAGTGCATCCAAAGTTACCTTCATCACAGATTCAACAGTCACAGCTTGTTCTTGTCTCTCCAACACAATCAATACGTTAGTGGCAAAAACACCAGTCTGTCAGATGCAAGAAAAGCACTTACCCTGGTAGCATAGCACGACACATTATAGAGCAATTTTTCATCTGTAATGTGCCCTTTCTCTTGAAGTCTCTTCATAATCTGCTGGCGAGCACCAATAAATGTGACACCATAAACTGACGTCATCACTGTCTGCTTGACCAGCTTCCTATCCACCTGTAAGCTAACAACGTCCAGGTCTTCAACTGTTTTGTTAAAGAAAGTACATGAAGAAGAATATTTTTTAATTTAGGCAGAGGGGTGAGGGAGAACGCTAACCTGATCGACTAAAACCTTTGCTAATGGAACATTCGGGTCAGTAGCAGGATCCTTCATTGAGTCCTCCCGTACAACATCCAGTACCCTTCAGTCATGTTAAGCAAAAGCATTATCAATTTACATCCTGAGTGTCACTCAGCACTAGGGAAATGCATTATGAAATCAATAATCTAAAAACTGAGTTAACTGTCAGATGCCACAGAACCTAAATATTATAACCTATTAAGGGACACAGAAGCTAAACAGTAAATACTATAATCTATTAACACGATTTAATAATTGCAGTAAAGGAGAACTGAGCGTCGCCTAGTAGGCTAGCTTGTGGGGGGCACCTGGCAGCTATTTCTGAGTAGATATCTGCAGGTTTCGCTCCAGGAACCAAGTTGACAGCTACTGCACCCATCTGTACAAAACAAGTGCTAAGTGTTTATATATGGATAGCTCCACTACATAATTTCATGAAAAAAATACATGCAAACGAATACAGATGTTTTGTGACCTGGTCAGTTACTGATAAATAGCAGGCAATAAGAAATTTATGTTGAAATAAAAAATATTGACTGTACAATTGACCATCGAATTACATATAAGCATAAAGTGCCAGTTCTATTTTACCATACCACAAGCACATTAAAAAAGTTCAGGCCAAGTGATGCCCAGTTCATATAGCAGAGAGGGAAACTTACGTAGTCTCTTCCAAGAGCGGCATAGTGTTGTAAGCCATTGCATGAACCATCCTGAGAGATGAAAATGTGACCAACAATTAGTACTGATATGTCAAAACCAATTGCTGCCACAACTAAATACTAGAGCATCATGCAATGACTATGTTGAGAAGTTCATGTTGTGTATAGTTGAACAATGTTCCATGCTCATCTAGGCTTACAATTATTATTATTAGATTCAGTGCTTATGAATTTATGAGGGACGAATAGGAGTCTAGGCCCAATTCCCAAAACACAAGCTTCACAAGGACATATAACTTAGATTTGGAATATGATTTCAAGCGTAAGAGAAATAAACATTGTCAGCTTCATAAGGAGAAAAAACTTAGATTAGGAACATGACCTTCCTCTAAAATGTAAGAAAAAATGAAGATTGTCAACTAGTAGAGAGTCCGTACATGTGCATAGACTTTACACCAAAGCCAGCATAGTCTGATCAGGAGTCACGGGATACTTAAAAACTAACAAGAGTAGGTTGGTGCGCGCCTCCAAACTAGAAAGGGTAACCGTGATAAAAAAAACTGTTGGAGTGAGCTATATCATTTGATTAACAGCCAAGATTGACTTATAATAAGATAAAAGCAACTAAATTGCTCCCATTTGAGTAACTTAATTTTCAGCATAAAATAATATATACATGAATGTGGATGTACCAAAAGAAGTATGTCATTAAGCAACTCATCGTGAAACTTATTGTGCAAATGTTGACACTTCCTGTATAGCAAAAGCATGACTAATTGACTGATACCCTTAACGCACATAATATCTAGCTTTAAACTTGATTAATAAACGTACCTACAACTAGGATATAGAGCTTCCATGTGTCTACGTACATTTACAAGTGATGATTTAATTAATTTTGAAACCTGCAGAAGTGTGCGGTGTGCCTCATTCTCAACGAATACAATACCTGATGGATAGGATATAGAGCCTCCACGTGTCTACGTACATTTACAAATGATGATTTAATTAATTTTGAAACCTGCGGAAGTGTGCGGTGTGCCTCATTCTCAACGAATACAATACCTGATGGATGGGTAGGTGGGAGACAGCACGATGAGGTGATGAACTTTTTAAGGCATCAGAAAGATCCATGCATGCAGCTAAACATTGAAAAGGATCCTCGGCATTAATCCACCAACAGTTCCCGTCAACAGGATTTGCTGCTGAATCAAATATATCAGGCAACTGATTCTCCACAAACGCTACTTTGCTCTCATGAGAAAGCTTTTCAATGCCACCACCATATTTGTTAGCCAAATGTATCTTCAACCAGCGTAAACCAGATTTTCCAAGTGGCCGCCCTTCAGCATACTCCAGAACACCCCGGCATAGATCTGAACTTAGGTGACTCAGATGTGGATGCATAGGGTATGCACGACCACGAAAATCTAGATTGTGAGGATAATAGAAACCATCCTCCTCTCTCATCTTACGAGCAACCTATTCAGGAAGGTAGAAAAAGGTATAGCTTCAGTAACACCATAACATATTAAAAAACGTGAATGTAGTATCTAAGTAAGAAGAACGCCTCTTTATAACACATACAGAGAGTTTTAGTTCTGTATCGCATCGTTCAGCATGCAGTTCGCGGTTAGCTTTATTTGTCTTCTTTAAACTCCACTTCCATTTCTGGATTTCATCTAGGTCCTCTGTTTCAGGTTGTTCGGGTAGAGGAATCTATACAGCACAAACAAGTAGTTAAAAACACATGTGGCCGCATATTATGAAAGACTGAAAGGAGCAGCCCTAATTAACCATATGCACTTGACTCACATCTCCCTTATCAACCAGTCCTGCAATCCCCCCACCACGACTCCAAATAGTCTCAACAACATCATGTACTCTTCTATTCACCCTCCACTTAGTACTCCCAAGGATATCTAATGCCTGCCAATATGACAATACTTCATAGTTCAGACTCCTTTCATTCATTAAAATTAAGCAGGCACAAACGAATAAACATCAATGAAATAATCATAAAAGGCACGATGAGTATTTAGATCATACTGTTATGAAACTAGCACTCATTATAGTAAGAAAGAACTTATAGAAAGTGTTGATGATGTGCCACTATCCCAAGACAAACATGTTCAGGAATATAAATGAAGACTGTCGAATATGGGTGGCCAGCACACCTCAAATACTTTTCGCAGCTGTTTTCTTGGAACACTCTTGATGGCTTCCTTCTGGTCCTTCACACCATGTGTCCGCATAACATATGAAGGCAGAAAAAGGTGTCCACCTTTATCATAGCTGAAACAATCATGGTTGGAAAATGATCATCAGATAAAAGATGCAATAACTTATGTCATCTAACTAAAACACAAATTGCTATTTTGAATCTTGATTCATTGAATAATGAATACCCTACATAATAATTTTAACTGACAAGGACAAATGCAAGAATCACTAGCATAGTAGCATACCCCTTCCATTTTGTTGGAGGTACCAGCATAGGAAGATACGGTATCTCCATGTGTCTAGCCTGTAAGAGATTCAAACTTTCAAAAACGTAAGAAGCATTCTATTGAAGTGGTAAAAACAATACCCCAAACAGAAATATGAAATCTGCAATGGGGCGAGCGTTTTTAAGTAAATGTATGAAAAAAAAACTCAATGTTCTGACTTCTGACACTAGAGAAAATCTAGATAATAAGAAAAAACAGAAGGAAACAACTGTGTAGGGTCAGACGTCTATATCTAGCCAGAAAAGAAGAGCATAGCAGTGCAAAACAAACTTACTGTGCTTTCAAACCCCTCATGCACAAGAGGATCACACTCTATCACGAAGTGCTTCTTCTTTAGTCTCCTGCTCTTTGATCAAAAATGTCAGAACACATCAAACCAATCTAAGCAAGCACATGATACTGACACAACAGGGCATGTCAGAGCGAACACACGGCACACAACAAAAGCAAACAGTGAAACAGAAGTGTGCGTCCCTACCCATTTTCTACTACAGCTTTTCGCAGTACATGCTTAAATGCAGGTCGAAAATCAGGAGAACTGTCCGGTGTTTGGTCAGCCGGTGACTGCACGAATGCCGAATCCAATAACAATTCAATAAGACGAGTCCCTAACTGCAGTAACAAAAGGAGGATTATGTCTTCAAAACATATAGAGTGAAATTGTGTAGTTTTAGGCACACTACCCGGGTAACAAACCTTCACTTGGGCTTCTGTGCCCCATTCCTCCAATTCGATTTCCTGTTGCACAAGCTTCTGTGCTTCGGTCAATTTTCGCTTCTTCAACAAACTCTTAACAAGTTTCCGGCATTTGGCCTGCTCCTTGTCTAATGCTGGATCATTTTTGCTACTAGATTTTTTCTTAGTCTTCTGAAAGAAAGCCTGGACTTTGAACTGCAGAACAAAAACTAACATTCAGCGCACGGAGAAATCAACTATCCCTAGAGGAAACATTTTGTGATGAAAACTGAAGTGAAAAAGTGAAGAGTCTAAAATAGCATTGAGTTGATCCCCCATTAACGTGATCAAACTGCAGTTCTTCACAACATATTCAAATCTAGTGCACAAGAAGAATAGCTGAGGCCTCGGCCAAAGCAAGATGAATCCTAATCCAACTTTTGCAGTTTCAACTGTTTAAGAGCCTTGTCATCCATAAATATAATACATCCCAGGCATGATTCCGGTCTGACAATCTACCATCATGTCACTACGAGAAACCTATTGTCAGATGGACTAACATCCTAACGCCATTTCCACTTAATGTCCTCCAATTTGTTTACTTCACTGTATTGCCAAACTTCTCATTTGAAATGTCAATTTCAAGCCAAACTGTTGGCTCCAGTCAGACGGAAAGCACAAGGAACTAAAATCCCTTCACAATAACATATGCTGCCATAAAACATCACAGTCCATCTACCTTAATAATTACACTATAAGGTCACACATCATCACTAAGCCTAAGTCTCACATTGTTTCCAATGAGCTAAGTCATAGAAGGTATCGAAACGGACTAGGTTGATCCTAAGCATAGAAGTGAGGCACTACTAACCTCGCGCTCGACGGCCTCTCCGATGGAGTGGGCGGCCTGGACGACGCGGACGCTGCCACAGCCATCCTTGCTGGACATGAGGAGTCCCATCATCTTGTGCATGACGATGACGGCGAGCTTCTCGGCGGGGAGCAGGAGCAGGTACTTGGCGTAGACGTGCTTGACCCGCTTCCGGCGCTGCACGTCCTGGTCCGCGGCGATGGCGTCGCGCAGGGGCTCGAACCATCCGAGGAAGAGCGACTTGACGTAGGGCAGAGCGGGGGCGAGGTTGCGGTCGAGCATCTCCCGCTCGAGCTGGCGGTACTCCTCGGCGGCGCGCGCCCAGGCCTCCGTCTCCGCCTTGACCTGCCGCTGCCGCAGCCGCCGGTGCTCCGCCCGCCCGCGCTCCACGACCCTCTCCAGCTCCTCCATCACCCGCGCTTCCAGCTCCTCCTCCGCCCGCGCGGCGTCCGCCTCCGTCTCCGGCTGGGGGATCTGGTAGGAGTCGGCGGGGGAGCTGAGGAACGCGAAGAGGTCGAGCCAGTCGAAGCCGTCGGTGGCGGGGGGAGGGAGCGGCGGGGCTCCGGTGGAGAGGGAGGGGAGGTGCGTGACGGGGCGAGGCGGGGGCGCGACGGCGACCATGGGCGGCGGGGGCGAGAGGCGGCGGAGGCGGGGCCGCGGCGGGGGCGCGCACGTGGAGATGGGGGAGAGGAGGAGCGGCATGCGCGGGATTGGGCTCGGGATTGCGCTCCGGCGGTCGGAATTTGGTGGGAGCAAGCTGAGGAGATGAAAGGGGGGGGGGGAGAGAAACCTCAGTAGAACCTTGAACGGAGGAGACGACGGGGAGGTGATAAGGAAGAAGGGAAAAGAGAAATATCAGCGGGGTAGGAGGAGACTGGAGACCGGAGAGTGTGCGCGTGGCCGTTGGATCGCCTCGCGCTCGTATCCAACGATTGAAAATTTATGTCAAATTCTCGACTCAAAGTGTAAACGTGGAGGAGACTGGCGGATAAGGCTCTTGCCTTGGTAAGTTTATCCTGGTTTATGAGAGCTCTATGCTAACTTGATTTACAGAGTAAAAAAGATCTATCTAGCCAAATTGGGAATTCAACATAGCACAGTTTGTAAGGCAGAAATTCCATGGACACCATGTTGCGCAAAAATGTGGGGTAATGGGATCGACACATGGGTAGCTTTGTTAATATTATCTTTAAAGTCAAATTAGGTGTGCATAATAAATAAATCGGATGTGCAATTAGAATCTCTTAAGCAACAGTCAGTTTCCAAAAAATGGCGTGATTCATGCCGGACAGACTATCAACCATGGAAGTGAAAGAAAACACATCTTTATCATTTTGGTTTCACTGTGTAATTCGTCAACTAGAAAAAGTATGATGTCGATATTTTTTTTGGTTAGTTTTGAATATTGGGCAATCCATATAATTTTCTTATTACTTTATTTACAATACGATATTAAATAAAATTATCTTAAAATATTAATGCACACGATATCAATAAATAGTTCACGTGTTATTATAAAGTAGTTACTTTTGCAGGTTTGTCACATTTTTATTTATTCAGCACTTGACGTTGGTGGTTTCAGACAGTTGATTCATTGAACACTCATTCTTTATAAGATTAGATTGACGAAGTTTATCAAATCAATGATAGAAATTGTTAACTTTTATGTCGTCATTCGGTTAGTCATAAAATTCAGGTCAAAGTAATCAATTTATACTAAATATTTTTACGTCTTCATAAATATTTTTGTTATGTAAGGTATATATTGAATGTCTCGATATACACTATTGGACATACCATCTTAATAATACTTTTATTTTTGTACCCAGTTAGCAAAGCATACACGCTAATTATATTAAGGTGCATGTTAGTCATGTTTAGAAATATAAGTTAAGGAATCATTTTAGCACGAAAGTGAATCTCTATTTTGTCAAAAAAAAATCTTGTTCGCTTTTTTACATTGGGATGTTAAGGGAGTATGTCATTTCGATGGATTCCACTATGAATCTAAGAAGACCAGTATTCCCAAATTTCTTTTGTATGTATCTTTTTCAAAAGTGTCATCAAATATAAGCAAAACTTGGGCAATGTCCTAGAGTGTATGAATATTACATATAACTCAAAATGGTTTCTAGAGTACACGAATATCCAGCTTATGTGAAACTGGTAGACAATTCTAGGTTGTATGATGTGTCAACTAGTAGTTTGTCCTTAGCTCTCGTTACTGGAGGGGGTCAATAGTTAACAATCGACATATGGCGTGCTTTATAATACCAAAGAGATTTTAAAGTGCATAATTCTATAGATTATAGTGTTGCTCACTTGATTTTATGTTGATTTTATCTCTACAAAAGATCATGTCTAACACGCTTAAATCATGTATCCATTCCCGTGATACTACTGACTTGGTATCGCTCCAATTCATCCGAAACTAATCCAATTCTCCCACAAAACCAACCCAATTTGGTACTCCCTCCGATCTAAATTAATTGACTTCGATTTGTCTGAATTCGGATGTATCTAACACTAAAATAAGGCTAGATACATTCGAACCTAAATAAATTTGAGTCAATTAATTTAGATCAGAGAGAGTATTATTTGTGTATTTCTGTGTTAATTTAAATCATACATACAATATTCTGGCCTGCATGTCGTTTGATTCAGCGGGCCTTATCATGGCCAGAAGATTAGACGAAAGTACTCCCTCCGTCCGCAAATAAGTGTACTTCTAGCCTTGTCCTAAGTCAAACTTTACTATGTTTAACTAATTTTTTAGGACAACATACCAATATTTATGACACTAAATTGATATCATTAGATTTATTTTTAAATCTAGTTTCATAATATGTCAATTTGATGTAATATATGTTTCTATATTTCTCTATAAAATTGGTCAAATTTAGTTGTCTTTGACTTAGACAAAAGCTAGATGTACACTTATTTGCGGACGGAGGAAGTATGTCCCATTAAATCGGGGCCAGATAAGTAGGGCAAAACCCTGCCGGCTCGACCCATCTCGAAAGAACAGCCGAAACACCATTCTACAACATTGCCACCAATCCAAACAATCAAGAAGAGAATAGTGCAGACATTCGGAAATAGCCTTCACAGGCAAAACATAAAAACCAAAAAAAATAGTGAGAAAAAGATCACGCCGCCTCTCTTAACCTAGCAGCCGCCAACACCTCCGCCTCCACCATAGGTTGGTTCCCCCTTCTCCGGCCGGTCTCCCGGCGTCCGGAGGGGTGGGGAACCCGATCTACGGATAGAGTTTTCAGTAAAAGTAGTGTTTTCAAAAAATTAGATTAGGGTTTTGGTAGACATCTTCTTCTTGGCGTCTACGTCAATAGAGATGACATCGTTCGCAATAAGTGATCTTCGGCTCTTCCTTCAACGACGAGATCTTCCCGGTGTCAATGGTGGTGCTGTCAGATTAAAGTTCAATAGGTACGGATTTTCAGATCTTGCTTCGCCGGATCGATCTTGGATTTTTTCTCATGGTTGCCGCGAGGAGGATTATCCTCGCAATATTTGTCCCGGCTGCTACGTCCTCGACAATGGAGATTCGTACTCTCGACTCCCCTGCGATGTCGATCAGGCTGTTCGGTTTCTTTTTCCTGGAATACTGATGGTGGTACTCTTGCCGATGTTTATGGATTACTCTAATGGCTGCGCGCGTCCACGTACTCTTGGCATTGCGGCTCAAATTAAAATTATGGGAGGACTCTCGTTGGTATTTACAGGTTTATGGTTTGACATTTATGTCATGTTTGTTGGGCTGCCTTCAGACAAGTACAAGATTGTGTCACGGAAAAAGAAGATTTTGAAGACCTTCGCAATTTACTTGTTTTCTTTTAGACTTTATTTTGTAGTCGTTGAAGACAGTTTATATTTCTCTGTCATGTACTATTTGTTACTACTCCCTCCGACCCAAATTAATTGACTTAGATTTGTCTAGATTCGGATGTACTTAGATATATTTTAGTGCTAGATACATCCGAATCTAGGCAAATCTAAATCAATTAATTTGGATCAGAGGGAGTATGAATATATGTGGTATTGATTGTTAAAAAAAAGAATAGTGCAACTACTGCTACTGTTAGTTTCCTTTTCTCCATTTTATGTATGACAATATACGTTTTTTTCTTGAAAATTTGCAGGAGTAAGTATCAAAGCGGCGAATATGTGCCTGATTTGTCTCAATTCTTTTGGAACTTTTTTTTTCCAGGTACTTTTTTTGTGAAACTTACATGTACTCCTTCCGACCCAAATTATTTGACTTAAATTTGTCAAGATATGGATGTATCTAATACTAAATCGTGTCTAGATATAACCGAATCTATACAAATTTAAGTCAACTAATTTGGGTCGGAGGGAGTACTATTTCTCGCTCTGATTCTTGCACAGGTTCATGAGCACCTAAGACCATTTGATGGGATAATTAGGGGATCTCATTAGGTTTTCCACGCCCCACTAGCCCCATCTTCCCCTCCTCTCCCCTGCTACAGTTCTAGGGAGGTGCTCGAGTTGCCCCGGGCCAAACCGATGCCCCTCTCGCTGGCTTTGCCGGTGAGAGGTGGTGGAGGGGTGGCGCCGACGGCGGTAGATTAGGTAGGATTAGAGGTGTGATGCCGGAGTTAGGCTCGATGCCTGTAGGTGCTAGCAGAGTTTTGGATCTGGACAGCAAGATCTACGGCTGGTTAGGGTTTTTCGTTTGCTTGGCTCTGCTCTGGGATGGGCGGACGACGGCGGTGGAGGCCACTGCTCCTGCAAATAAAGTTGTCTATGGGGCATGTCTCGGGCTGCAGCAGCCAGTTTCGGTTCCTTCGCCAGTCAACCATGGTGGCGAGGGGAGGAGGACTGTGACTGGTGTTCTTCAGTTGAGCCTAGCTCCCTTGAGCTTCTCTCTGGCGCGTGCGAGTGACGCCAGGAGGTTGTAGGCCACTCTCTTGCAGGGTGCTCCGACAGTGGGAGCCAGTGTTGGGAGGGGCGGTTCGTGCAGCTCGTCAAATAACCTCGCGTGCTCGTGTTGACGCCTTGGTGGCAAGGGGGAAACCTACTATTGATGTTGACGTCGGCTCGCGGTGGCGGCTGAAGCTTTGGCTTCCTCTCTGTGCGGATTACACGGTTGCCATGTCAAGCATCATGACTCTTGGCCAAAAAGGCGGCCCTATTTTGTCCTTTGATGCAGAGGATCTTGGTAAATCCTGTCGCCGCAGCTTAGCTCCTCTTCAACTCCAAGTGATTCAGTCCCAGAGATGTAGAGGTGTCCGGAGGCAGTGGTTCTTCGTCGGGGAGGTGCTCGCTGTGAGCGTTTGGTGGAGCTCCTTGGATCTTGGCGTCAGTGTTGCTGCGGATGCCTCGAGGTCGCCGGCGAGTGGCGGCGATGGATTCCGTGGCCTGGATTGCTTTTCCATTTTTTTGGCTAGGGTCCTTTTCGAAAATTTGCAGGGTTTTTCTTCGAATTCTCGATCTTTCTAGGCAATAAATGTAAAGGGCATGCTTGTAATTCTGTACCTATTTGTTTAATAGAAGCTTCTCGCCCTCTCGAGGCCATTCCTTGCCAAAAAAGACCATTTGAGCATCTTACCTACTGCTACATAAAGAACCACTGAAACTACCAGCTATCTCCTCGAATCAGGCTTTCGCCTCGTTTTATAAATAAAGCACACAAGTGAGACCGTTGCTGGGCCAGAAAGCACAACGCCCAAACGAACACACACGCACACACACGATACAAGGTGCTGGGGCAACAGCACACACGCCCGCACAACCGAGAATGCTGGGGCATCAGCAAAAACACGCCCAAAAGGAAATAAATGAAAGAAACGGCAATTCGACGAGACTAGGGTGACCGGCACCGCTGTGCCCTCCGGAAGTGTCCCACCACGCTTCTAGCACACCGAAGCGTCCAGTACCAAGACAACACCTTCAACAAGGGAGGGCACCATCACGGCACTGCTGCCCGAGCTAGAACACTAGACCTAGGGGTTTCCCCGAGCACTCGGATTCCAGTAGGCAGGGGATATCCGCTATGCCCCCAAGAAGAAATGGCGCCACCCGCGGACGGCACCGTGACGGAGTCGGACAAGCCGACATGGATTTCTCCCTACCCCCACCCACACAGAACCCTGGGCGATTCAGTGCACCACCACCAACTTTGCCTCCCACCAACGTGCACCACCACGATCTTGCGGCAACCATCGTCATCGTCTCGTCGTGGACACATCAAGCAGCCCGAGGACAGAGGAAGTAACCTAGAATGAGTTTGGGATGATAGCACCGCAACCACGCGGGAGGAGCCCACCTCCACCACCGAGAGGTGGTCATTGACCGGACAGGGCAGCAAGGTCACACCAGGCTTGGCAGGCCCGACCAAGCCCTAGAGGGCCCGTAAAGCCCCCGCCGCCTTGCTGCAACAGGCTAGGCGCCATGCTACTGTCCCCTACTTACTCACAGTCGCCGCCGCCATCTTCAGAGGGTGCCCCCGTTGCAGACGAGAGGGCCCGTCGAAGCCTAGATCGGGCCCGAAGGGCCCAGATCTGGGCCAGGAGGGCCGGAATCCCCGTCGTGCCTGCAGTCGAGGCAACCCGCCAGATCGTCGTCGCGTCAGCGGGAAACCGCAGCAGAGGGCGCGCCGGTCCGCCTTGGACCCAATGGGCTCGAGGGGAAAGCCGACGCCAGACATCGTGCCCTTGCCGCATCGCCACCAAGCCAAGCAGAAACGCCGCCTCACCACCGGCACCGCCGCTGAGCCCACCCGCACAGACCGTTGCTTCCCGCGCCGCGCCGCCGCCATGGAGAGCACCAGCCCCGACCGGCTCCCAGGGCGCGGGGAGTGAAAGGCCGCCGCCGCCGGCTCGTCCCGGGCTTCGCCCAGCGACCTCTGCCGGTGGCGGTGACGGGGAAGACGAGAGAAGGGGGTGGGAGGGCCGGCGGGGGAGGGGATTCGTGCCGCCGCCCTCGGGGGGGCGGGAGCGCGAGAGAAGGGTAGGGTTCCACCCGAGCTAATCCGGTACGTGTTCTTTTGGGGTTCCTCTCTGCAATGCCTTCTGAAGATCCAACACCGAAACTACCAGCTACATATACCTCAAAATTTTGTAAGGACCTCGTGCAATATGGACCAACTAGTTGAGGAAAAAAAATCCGTCTTGTTGATTCCCGCTGCTAGCTCCACTTTGCGAACAATCCTCATTTTCAATCTTTCTGGCTCTGCTTTTGGTTGTTCTTGAAGTTGTGCATCTCGCAATCTGCTGGTAACACTCGGCCACATCCACGTGACCACGTGAGACGACCTTCCAGGTGTCAGCGGACCACGGCCTCTCGCCGGTGGGACGATTTTCATTTTTGTTTGGCCTTTTTTCATTGTTTTCTTCCGGATGTTGAGGCGGCGGCTACGTCCTGAAATTAGAATAAGGTCGTTCTCATCCTACCCTCGCTCTGGTGGTGCGTCTAGCGCCGGCGGAGGGCGCGTGGAGTCGTGTCTGGCGGATCTTTTAGGATCCGGTCGTTTTTTGTATTCGTCGGTGTGGATTGATGTCAGTCTCTTCTGATCTACGGTTGTCATCTTCGGCGATGGTTGCTGCTCTGGTGCGCTGGTCCTACGGGGCCTTAGCACGATTGACTTCCCGTCTGTCTACTATAACAAGCTCTACTACGACTAGCTTTGCCCGGCTTCGGTGATGGAGGAACGAGGACGGCGACGCGTCTTCAGCTCGTGCTAGTGTCTGTAGTCGTAGTTAGGTGGTCCAGTGACCTATTTGTAATTTTTATTAATTTTATGGCTCTTTGTACTACTGTTGATGATTATTAATCGATCGGTGGAATTTAAAAAAAAAATAGGAGGTTCAAAACTTGAATTAGACAATCATATGAACTACAGGAAAAACGTCATGGACATGAAGCCGTATGGAAGGTGGACTCTTGAAAAACGTCCCGGGCACGTGACAGATTCTAGTTGGCTCGATTTTTGTCATGTGATCTGTTCTTGGACGTTCATATGCGACCTAACGGCTCAGAAAGAACAGGAGGAGGTGCTCACCAGCCTGAAGGAAAATCGTTGCCGGAGAACGCGTGCATGGCGATAGCAGGCTCGGCGTTGTCCTTGATGTCAATGGAAAGGTTTCCCAGCTCGGATAAGATGCGGACGTCGACGATTACGTCGAGGCTGAGATTTTGGTGGCCCTTCTGGTCCTTGGGAGGGATCCTAGCGACGGCTGCTGCGCGGCAAACTAAAGCGATGTGACACACAATAATAATGTGCTGGAGGTAGGCGCGAGGTCAAGACAATCTCTCTGGTAAAAGTAATTGAATAATAGCCCACCGGAGACGACGTACCATCGCGACGAACTTGACTTTGGAGTTGTTGTAGATCCGCTGGCACGCGTCGTACATACAGACCTCTTTGGGGAGATCCTTGTTGTGAAGCAAAGTTGAAGAGTCGAAAGAGGGGCTAGACGTGAGGTGCTCCGTTTTTCGTCTCAACACGTCCTGGTGCGAAGAGATCGGAAGATGAATGCCGACGAGTGGTATTTGGTTCACGAGTTCTGTTTGGGCGATTATGACATCTAGTATGTGGGAACTAAATTCCCTGAATGGGATCCCTGTAGGATTCTCTAGAGTTTTTGTATGAAAAATGATAGGAAACACTCGCTAAACTGGAGGGAAAAAGGAGAAGGGAAAGTGAACTGCCATGGCTTTAGGTGCATCCTGATGGTGCTCGAGGTGGAGGATTACTCGGCAGGGTGGGCTGTTCAGCCGTATGGGCCAGAGTATAGGGAAAGCCCAAGAAAAAAGGAAGGGAAAAAAACATGGGGGAGAGAGAGGCGACATGCTATTTGCTGCTGTAAGCGGCACTATTACCCCTTCTACCTCCCCTATATTTTCTAGACCTATTTATAAACTACGGGGGCTGCTTTTCTGAACTCCATTCTCTGTTCCAGAAGAGAAAATGGGACTTGGTTTTCAATTTATCTAACCAAGCTCTAGTTGTTCTTCAAACTCTGAGCTAATTTGAGAATCTGTTTTTTTCTATCAATGCAACTCGGAAATTTGAATTGCAGCTATAAGTTCCGCATCTTTTTTGCTTTCCTAATGCTCAGCCACTTCCATGTGACTGTGCGATATGACTTCGTAGGCAACACGGTCTATACACGCATTCAAAGCTCATAAGGTAGCACAATTTCTAAGACATAATTACATGTGCACTACACAATGCAGGGTAGTGGAATCAACAAGATGGATAGTGGATTGCTTATGTTTCTTTAGTTAAATTAGGAATGTACACTAAAAAAAAGTTCAACACTAGGTGTGCAATTAGAAAAGTATCCTAACATCCTTTTGTTTTCTAGATTTTCTAAGTTCATCTCGACGACATTTAAAATATTTGTGCATTGCATTCTTTTTTTATTGTTATTTACTTTACTTTTACAAAACATAGTAACAAAAGGTGCTAAATATAGAAAATCAAATGTATTTCTACAAACCATTTATTTTGTTCCTTAGTGGATTCATCGGTCTTGATTATATATAATGCTACAAGTTATATTTTGCACATGCCAAAATCAAGAATGATAATGTGGACACCCAGTTACCCCGTTGGGCATCTCACCATTGTTGGATCTACATAATTAGGATAACAAGCTCATTTGGCCACAAAATGCTCTTTTTTTTCCCTATGTGATGTGTATTTGGTACCGACAACATCAATGGCGGACCTAGTATTTTTTCGAAGCGTGGGCACATGCAAGCTAAAAGACTTCACTTTGGTCTATCAATAACCAAAATTCTCCCTAGTTCTGAAATTCAAAGTCAGAACTGAAATCAGTACTGCCAATGGTTAATTATAAAACTTCCCGGTAAATTACAGCAAAAAACTTGACTAATTGTTGTGTGTGGCTGGTGCCGGCCAAAGGTCGCCATCGATGTTGTCGCCGGGCTCCTCTTGCTCTTTTTGCATCTGACGCAATCTGATAGGAGTCACAGCCGCGCACCATCTGTCGTTCCCTATCTTGGCGTCCACCCGAGGCCTCACCAACCTTTTCATGACCCATCGTCTGCCTCAGCGTCTTGTGGTTACTGTTTGCACCTCAGGAGCGAAACAAACAGGCAGATAAGATCGATGGGTTCCTAAAATCGTGTGTCAAGCTAATTTCTCGCATGGCGAACATAAAGAAACTAGCTCAAACAATAATAATAAAACAAAATGGGCATTTGATCAAGGATGTGCCAACACAAACAAGCATTTGTTTTCAGCTCAGAACGCAAATTCTAGCCGTTGTAGCACAACTAGTACGGCTCTGGCAGCTCGCCGGAGCTCCTATAAGCGGCGGTGTTGAGACCGGGCACGTGCCTAGGGTGACCGGACGGTAAAGCCGCCCCTGGACAACATTGTATATGCTATGTGTTTCGCTCAATGGTATCACAGTCACACATTCAGAAAATAAATGGTTGTGCCGGTCCAAGGTATTGCGTTCTAACCCATTTATAATAAACATTTTTACTTTCTCGTGACTCGTCTTATCATAAAAAAGACGTGGTGTTTTTTCTTAATATAGGTCAATCGTCAATCAATGCATATCTTGGAATACTCTTAGATACAACAAACTTATCAATCTGTGCATGCACATATATATTAAGGTACATATTGATCATATTGTTCTAATATTTATCAATTATAAAATTTTATTCTAACGTTAGATTTATAACTTTATTTTATCATAATTTTTATTTGATTTGCTATGCTTGATAGATTCTTTTGCTACATTGGATTTTCTAAATCTAAGCAGGCAAATATTATCACATTACGTATTTGAATCTATCCTTTAACACAATATCCTCAAGTATCTACACAACTTGACCAAATATGTTGGATGTACCAATATATCAAATAACTTAGCAAAGGTTTCAAAAGTTTATAATACACTAAGCTTCGGTAACTGTAGACTGTATGAAGTGTTAGCTAGTAGTTTATCCTCGGATTCCCTATATATCATGTGTATATGCTGTAGAAAATAATGAATCTCTAATATTCCGGTGTATTGATTTGACCCTCGTGGGGTATATATAGAGTTACAAGGGGTAGGTAGACTTGGAGTACAAGATGATCTTAGAGTCCTAGTCTATCTCATATACGTATATGCATCCGTATTCTAACATCCCCCTCAGTCGTAACGGGAGTGAAGCGGACGCTTGCGACTGGATTTGAAGTCTTGTGTTTCTGTCGTCTTCACCTCCTTGTCATCATCACCTGCGTGGACATGATCATGGGTGGCACCTAGGGGCCGTGATCGAGGTGGGCGTGGTCGATGTCGTAGTCGTCGTATGTTGTGTGGTTGCCATTGCCGGAGACGCAAAAAATTACGCGTTTTTTTGTTGACGAAGCTGCAGTTGTGGACGTTTTGCACCTTGTAGAGGTACCATTGGGGCATCTTTTGGACGCGGTCATAAGTGAGACCATCGGTTTTGCCAGGACCGAAGGAACCCACCAAGCACACAAGGTGTTGCTAGAACCGTATGTGCGGTCGTAGGGGCATCATAATTGTGATGCCGGTTTGTTAATGCGGTCTCGGGGTCGTGAACGCGGCCATGCCGTCGTCCGTGCCTTGTAGTTGTACTGTTAGAGGACGTCGTAGTTGTATGTCCATCATGTAGACGGGTATAGCGGCGGCGAGCGATGTGTCGGCGAAGATGTTGATGAAGATCACGTTGATGTAGACCATGGAGATGATGTATCGGCGATGAAGAAGTAGGCGTGTCGGCGATGATTGTCGCTCGAAGACGTCCCTTGTGGCGGCGATGATGTCGAAACCTTATTCGTAGTTTGATGGTGGCATACAACTTGATATTGATGTGGTTGTTCAGGGTCGTTGTAGTCCGTGTCGACGAAGCGCAGGTTGGAACAGTGATGTAGATGGCATGTCCGTGTGCAGGAACTTGAGGGAGTCGGCCTTCAGGTGATTGGGTCCGTGCCCTATGTTCCGGAGTCGGTGAAGACAGCGAGCCCTCCCAATGTCCTGCGCTGCAAGCCGACTCGGTGATGATGTAGATGGGCAGCAGCTTATCCCGACGCGTGTGTAGCGGATGGAATCATCGCTGTCGGGGAGTCGCCCTCAGCTGGAGTTGCCGGAAAAACTGTTATGTGCTCAGGCCGTATGCATACATAATTACATATACATATCAAAATTGACCTGAGTCTTCAAGCCGGGCATGGCGCTGGCTCCATGGATTCCCGTGCATGCATGTGCGTGCACAGTAGATTCTACTGTGGCCTTTCCTTGCTTGGAGTTGATGGCTACCACGATGAGACGCACGCCAGCGGACAGATCGGAGCCGGCCGGGTAGGAGTTCTGCACGGCGAGCGCGTGTTGCCCAGGCGGATCTTGTCCGCCGGTTCCCTGAAGTTGTGCGCCCGTCGAGCACCAATTGATCTTGCACTGATTTCATGGCAAGATGATCTAGGGATTTATTTTGTGGCTAAATTGGATCTAAACTAGAGAATTGGAAAATTCGAAATTTATCTAAACTAATCGTATTGAAACCAGGTGTCGCGCTCCTAGGAATTAATCTCCCCGGAGGCGACGCGTTGCGGAAGTGATGGAAGAACCTAGGATCGCCGCCGTGAGGCTAACTGCTCTGATACCATGTAAAAAATAACGAATCCCTAATATTCCGGTGTATTGATTTGACCCTCGTAAGGGGTATATATAGAGTTACAAGGGATAGGTAGACTTGGAGTACAAGATGACCTTAGAGTCCTAGTCTATCTCATATACGTATATGTATCCGTATTCTAACATCCCCTCAGTCATAGCGCGAGTGAAGCGGACGCTTGCGACTGGATTTGAAGTCTTGCGCTTCTGTCGTCTTCACCTCCTTATCATCATCACCTGCGTGGACATGATCATGGCTGGCACCTAGTGGCGGTGACTGCGTCCCTTTCGGGTGCCTCTTTTTTTTTTTAATCCCTAATATTTTTGGTGTATTGATTTGACCCTCGTGGAGGTATATATAGAGTTACAAGGGGTAGGTAGAGTTGGAGTACAAGATGATCTTAGAGTTCTAGTCTATCTCATATACGTATATGTATCCGTATTTTAACATATGCTAGCAATATGCTAGCCTTGGCGACCTATATATTTATACTGCACCTATTCTATTTGTATAGGCGTATGTGGATTCTATCCTAGGTCAGACATTAGATAAATCGATCTAATTTATAAAAGATAATATTAATATTTACAATACCATACAAATACACGATCAAATGATTTCATGGTCGATGCATTTAGTGATATTGATTTTGTATTGTATTTGCTGATATTTTTCTCTATAAACTTAGTCAAAATTAAATCATTGCCTAAAAAAATCTATAAACATGTATACACCAAAAAGGAGGGAGTAGTATAGCTTTCAACTCTACCTGAACAAAGGTGCATAACGTTAATGATCTTTTCCTCAAGAATGTCTCAATGTCCTGTCTCCCAAAAATATCCACAACTGTGGCTTGCCATTAAGTCATCTAAATTACAATTGATCCCTCTTAACACAACATTTGCAGACACACTTGGCCGGGCTCCTTCAACCGGGGTCAGAATCTTAAGTTCTCTCACCAGTGCTCATATGATCTCAAACAGATAACGGAATGAACTTAACCATTTATGTCACTGAAAAGCCGGTGGATTTGACAATCTGCCACACTTTCGCAGTACGATCATTTGCTACACCCATGTGGTGGTCAATGTGGAGTAAATTTCAAAATAAGGTGTGGCAAAATGATAAAAAAATCTTTAACAAGTTACTAGATTAACTTATTTCACAACATACCATGCTAGCCCTGACATATGTTGGTTTGGGCACATTCGATGCCTCCGCACCAACGCCGTGCTAATCGCTAGGCAACATACATTCCTCCAAAGAATCAATAGGCGAACCAACTATACATCACTGCCACCAATCTAAACAATCATGAAAGAAGCGCTACAAGTACCACCACTAGCCGCTACACCAAGAATTCCCTCGAACCACTAGCTACGCAGAAATTGAAGTACTGTCCAACCACCGGCGCCGACGCATATAGTATATACAGAAAGCTACATTACTACTACAGCAGTATGTACATGTATGCAGGAAGGGGATTCTCAGGCGAGGATGTAGTAGGGCCGGTCGCCGTCGATGCCGGGCAGCTCCGGCGGCGTCTTCACGATCACATAGACGGAGTAGACGATGCCGGGGACGTAGCCGAGCACCGTCAGCAGCAGGGAGATGAAGAACTACGACTGAGCAGGCAGAGGCGCGGAGAAGACACTTCAGCAAATCGCTACGACTGATGTTGAGCGAGCTCAGCTAGGAAGGGAGTAGTGGTTGGTTTGCTTACGCTGCACCAGCCGTAGCGGAAGAAGACGCCGAGCGGCGGGAGCACCGCGGCGAAGATGATCTCCAAGCAAGTCGAGCAGCCGCCGGAGCTCATCCTGCCCCTGGCTATAACCGACTGACAGAATGGTTGTCGGAGACCTCGGACGAGAAGTGGCTTTTAAGCTTTAAACCAGAGTCAGCAGCCAGCACCAAGCAAGCAAGCAACCCCGGTGGGAGAAGATTGGGAATGATGCGGAATCGGGCGCTGGCCGCCGGGAGAAGATGCCGAATACCCAGGAGCCCTTTTGGCATCGCCGCTGTCGTCATTAGTTGGATCGTTTTGCTGTGAGAATTTCCGGCTCAGAATATTCCGCGTGTCCGGTGCAGATGCGATCGATGCCGTTCAAGTTAACGAAAAATCGCCCGGCCATAGATTAATCACGCGGCTCCCACCAAAGTTTGTTTTCCCTCTCGATCGAGAGTGACACATCATGCTTGCGTCTGCCTTGTTTCTTCACGCTTTCGCCTCCACCTGAATTTGTATTCAAATTTGCCTATAAAGATTTGCAGCCTACTACAAAATGAGGTGGGTTCAAGTAAACCAGAATTTTTCAAGGAGGGACCAGAGGAAGACAAACAAAAAACACACACATGACAACTATCACCAGGAAGATTGGCATAGGCCGTGCCTATAGCTTTGAGGTTGAAAAATCTAACCGTCAATTCTCTAAATAGATACATAGCGTCTCCCGCTCACATTTGACACTGGCTTCGGCTCGATATCACCCATGATAAATAAAAGAAAAACATACGAAGCTATAAGCTCCAGGTTCCACTATCAACCGATAACAGAACAACATGCAAACCATACAGAAAAACAAAGAAAAAGAAAAAGAAAACAAGACGTCGGTTAGATTTTTCGCCCATAACCTAGATCGACTAACAAAGCGACAATCCAGATAAGGTAGACTACCTAGTGAGCTTGAAAACATCTCAGGCTTGACAACAAAAGGAAGACTAGCTAAAATTCTAAATACAACAACACCAACTTAATTCATGGGTGGACCTACACTATGCTAAAGAGGGAAGGTTTGTAACACCCCAAAAATATTAATCAAGATTATCAAGTTCTAATTACCCAAGTTTAGGGTTAACAAAAACTTTTATTATTAAATCTAATATGAGTGTATGTGTGAATTGCATTAGTGTATGAATGAGTGCAATTGCCATGTTTGATTGCTACAAATGATAAGGAATGGTTTAAAGATGAATACTACATCATCTGGGCCCCCACTCAATTTCTGTGCTTACGACTTGATAAGCAAAGCCGGCCTGGTGGGAATCAGCGAAATCTCTACTACTTGTAAAAGAGCAAATGAGAACTTCGCTAAATGTACCCTGTACAACGTACACAGGCGGACTAACACCACACGATTAGCCCCACCAAAGATAATTTAACGGCTGGAGTTAGCCTAATCTGTTATCCATGTGCATTTAGCAATTTAAGACGTCGGACAGATACTTATCATGTAGATCTGAAACCGTGCGTCCGTGCCCCGCGTAATAACAGGAAGAAAACCTAATCATCGTGTCCAGCAACCCCACGCCGTCCTGCCGGAATCGTCGTCCAGGAACTCGACGCCTCCGCTCTATCGGCCACGCCGCCACCCTGCACCACGCGTAGAGGACGCCGCCTGCCACCGCCGCCTGCCACCATGCGAAGAGGACGCCGCACTCCAATCAACCTGCCTCCGCCCTGAGCGTCGTGAGGAGACGCCACCCCTGCTGCACTTGCCGTACGACACCAAGGTCGATCCCCTGCCGGCGTCAAGGACATTGCCTCTGTCGTTCGTCGCCAAAAATTTGTAAGTATGTATATCAATCTAGGATGAGAATGGATGGCGCTAGGTCGTGTGGCTGATAGCACCTCCCATTTAGCCCCTTTGCTCCACCATAACTTTTAGAAGGATATGAATAAAGGATTAGCTTGATTTTGGTTTGGCTTTGTCTAAACCTCCAAGATTCTGCTAGCTTCCCCTACGCGAGGCTCTCTTTCTAAGTGATTCCCTGCAAAAATGTTCTTAATTAGTTAGACTCGAAGGTTTTTTCATTATCCATATGCATGAGCTTTAAACATGTATCCTCTGTCTCATAATCGGTCAAAAGACGGTTCCACATGTCCCACAGATATAAATCTGCAAAACCCAATTATGCGCATCCTGAAGCTAAATTTGTGAACGTATCTATCATATGCACATTCTGAATTATAGGCCCATGTTCTTTATGATACTAGGTTTTCTTTAACAGATGTTTACTAGGGTTGAAATTTGAGTAATAGTACAGATTTCAGGAGGAGGTATTTTCCAGAATTCCAGTTACATGTCATTCCAACGACACTCCATTTCAGGACATATCAAACATGCAAAACCAAGGTGATTAACAACTGATACTTTGAAAAATTATAGCGTTGCAAAACCGAGGTGATTAAATTGTGCCTTATATGCAGATCCTAAAGAGCTGAAGAGGCAGAGGAATAGAGAGTATTATGCAAAGAATAACGATGAGAATTCCATGCACACGCCGAGCAATGAGAACTGAAAAAAATTCAATGACCCTTGTTAATGACAAAAACATGGTATTTAGGATGGCCAGGGAAACATGGGTGGTGGCTGCTCACTCGCGGCGGTTTCAGCGGGGCATAAGGATTATTGTCTTCATTGTCACACTTTTACCAATGGGTTTCTTAGGATAGTTTGTATTTGAGAGTACTACCTACATGTCATTGTGGCTTCAGTTGTCTAAGCGTCGGCCAGGGCAAGACCGGTGGTTTATTCTCACTCGCAGCAGCTTCACCGGATCACACTTCTACCAGTAGGCTATTCTTAGGATTATGCAAGTATCTTGTTCTTTCTTAGCGAAATTATGTTACTGAGCTTTAAGAAAAAGAGGATCAGCACATGGCAGCACCCAGTCTAGAGGATCAGCCATATGCTCCTGAGTATCTACAATGAAGGTCACTTCATAGAAATTATATTCCTATATATGCGGGGATACTATAGATGCATTCAATGTGCTTTAATTTTTATTGAAATCCTCCTAACATCTCATGTTGCTTTTGTAGGTTATTGGTCTCTCCTGGATATTTATTTTGCCATATTGAAGCAGACTGAAGGCAAGAATAACTTATGTTGTCTCTATGATTTAGTGATTTAGTCCAAGGGTTCCATCTAGCAGTTTGTATTTTTATGCGGTGCTGCAATTGGAGGGTGTCTTACCAGTAAGCTAAATCTTATGCTCCTTTATTTTAATCGTGAGATGCACATTGTTTATATTTTATTTACCATTACTCTCTTACATTTTTTTATCGATAGTACTGGGTGAATACCCTTTAGATTATGTTAAAGATATTTTATAGCTTAATATATAGATAAATCGATTGACATATAATTTCTCAAATGATTTAAAAGTTCGAACAGAATCAGAATCATGGAGCACCACAACAAAAAGAGGAATATCTGCTACATAATCCATATTCATTCACTCTATCTTTTGGTTTATGTTGTCGACATTTGAATGGGATGGTTTTCTACAAATAAAAGGATATTTAACAGTTTGTGCTAACGGCAAAACTGTTAGAGCTATCCCATTTTTCGGTGCATATATATGCTTATCCTAATTTTCTATTCAGAATGGCATGCCTTTTAGGTTCAGTATTCCAAATTTAGTTCGTTTCCAACATGTATATTGTCCCTTTCTGCTTATGTTAGATATATGTCCCGCAAGCAAATTATTGTTATCTTCATGCGCTGATCAGCTGAAATGGAGGGGATAGTCTTTTCTACGCATCTTACAAGCACTGCTTGCTGATCTATTCCGTCTAACATTTTTATATTTATTTTCTTGGAGAGTTATTGCCGGTTCAGATGATAGTGGAGACTCTTTTGGATCATGACTTCTTTGGAGCCCGTCCATGTTATTTAGGAGTGTGCCGTGTTGTTGTTAAGTGTAGAATGGGCTACTCTTTTATAGACTAAATGTTTGCAAGCATTTCCTATATAGGGTAAACACTTGTTGAATTAGAGGCTGGCACTAAGACAGCTGATGTTGGAAATAAATAGATATGTTGTGTTCTACACAGGGAATTTTAAATACATTTTCTCATATATTTTCTTGAGCATCTCTTTCTAAGTTTGAGCAAGTAACTATCTTTGCTTATTTTATTAATCACTTTGTGTGATAACATATATCTAGGTTGTTGGATGCTGAAGTGGTTCTCAAGTCATTTAGACTATAGCTATTTATTTTCACATTGGCACATGGAAATCATTCCACAGGGAAGGTATACCTGAACAAGCATATGCGATTTTTTTTTCAATTTTCATTACCAAAGCTACTCACGGTCTGTATTGAAATTGTCGAAAGCTATCAAATTTACTTCCGAGCGAAGAATTTCTCTGCATGTTGTGAATGATTTGCACACGAAGTAAATAGCCGGAAGTTGGTGCACTTAACAGGATCCTCTTATTTTATTGTTGCTTGTATTACTTCATGAAATGTTGTATGAACCGTTTTATTTTATTTTGTAATCTTCTAATGTGCAAATTTCATTGGTTTGTCCAAATGACATGTTAAATATGTTCTATTACGTGCGTTGCACGTGCACACTAACTAGTTTATACTAAACTTTTTAACTTCGTCGTCACTCATCTTGTCACTATAGATATGTTGGTTTTCTTATATACATCATTCCATACATCATCTGTAATACTATTTTAGGTATAGAAAACTTGGCAACAAGACTTCGGACTGATATCACATATTGGTATACTATTCTAACATTTATCATTATAATTGTATATGATAGAATTGAATTGAAATTGAGATGCTTGAATATTTCTCATGTTACACTGGACTTCATTGTAAAATTAAGCACACAAAAGTTTACCACATTATGTGTTTGAAAGCATCCTTTTCCACAATATCGTTAAATACCTACATAACATAGCATAGTGTTTCAAATGTATGAATTTGTCAAATAACTTGGCAAAGGTTTATAAAGTACAAGACTATCATGATTAGGTGAAACTATAGACCATTCTAGACTATATGAAGTGTCAACTAGTAGCTTATCCTTGAATCCCAGTGTATATATGTGTTTACAATTTGTATCAAATTGGTGTAACTTTTCCACTAGCAATCTCTTAACCAGTCTAAGCTATGTACCCTGCCCCAGATACGAACAACTTAGACTCTATACAACTTGCCCATGAAAAATCCAATTGGAAATGAACCTAAAGCTGCTAATGTTTTGTATTCACTTGCTAATTTTCAAAAAAAAAAACATTTAACCCCAAAATTGTAGGTGTACGATCTTACTTTGATATTATCTGGGCTGCTACTAGGGTACCACATGTTCATATATCCCTTGATTTGATTGTGCTAGTGCATGCAGATGAACGGCCTTGGGCATGAGGTCGTTGTTGCGATGACGGTCCCAGTATCTTGTTCATGAACCTCTGAGTGACTGTTTTGTTCCCTCTTTTTTGTCACGGTTTTATTTACTAGAAAATCCAAATTGATTATGACTTAGTGAGCTAATTGCCTTTCTTATGTTTTCAAGCACCTACAATATAAAATTATATTTTATGATGGTCCACACTCTTCTATAAAATATCAAACACCTACAATATGAAAGTATATTCTAAAATTATTTATTTTAGATAATTATTTCTACATATTTTGTAACTGTTTATAGATTTTGATTTTGACCAAAACTAATATGCACTACATTTTAGCTTGGAGGAAGTAGTACAACACAAGTTAGCCCCTAAGCCATGCAATAATTACACGTCACCCATGCCTATTGTCCGAGTCATCTTCAACTGGGGGTAAAAGTCCTGGACTCTCTTTTTTTGCAGGTAAAATAAAAAAATCCTGGATTCTCACAAAGATCAGAATGAATGTCAGTCACCGTATTATTTTGCTTTATTTTATTTCCAGCAGATCAATGGATTAATTATTTGGCATCATATCATGCTATAATAACCACCACGGATCTTGGTTTGTACTCATGGACGCATCCGGCACTGTCCACGTGATTTATTCACACACCCGGTCCATCCGTTGCAAACTAGTAGCCTGTTCCCAGCGACCATCGTAAGCCAACGGCAACAAGAAGATTCGTTCCTGAATGACCAATAAATCGACCCAAACAATGAAGAAAAGAGACTACAGGTACAACCACACCGCTACACAAAGAATTTTCTCAAACCACGCTAGCTACGCCACAACTTACAAGTCATCTCTAACCAATGGCGACAGATATACAGCACAACAAGCTACGCTACAGCAGTATGTATGTGCAGGAAAGGGATTTTCAGGCGAGGATGTAGTAGGGGCGGTCGCCGTCGATGCTGGGCAGCTCCGGCGGCATCTTCAGGATGACGTAGACGGAGTAGACGATGCCGGGGACGTAGCCGAACACCGTCAGCAGCAACGAGATGAAGAACTCCGACTGCACAGGTGTGTATTACTGTATTAGGCGCAGAGCAGAAGACCATCGATCAGCAGCAAACTAACTAATGCGGATGTAATTAGTGGTCTGTTCGCTTACGCTGCAGAAGCCGTAGCGGAAGAAGACGCCGAGCGGCGGGAGGACCGCGGCGAAGATGGTCTCCAGACACGTCGAGCAGCCGCCGGAGCTCATCTTCTCCCCCCTGCCCCGGGTCGAGGAGCGAGTGTCAGTTCAGTCCAGCAGAATGGTGGTCGGAGCCTTGGACTTGAGGAGAGGTGGCTCAAGCTTATAAACCAGATGAGGAGTGAGCAGCCGGCAAGCAAAGCCGGCCTGGTGGGAATCAGAGGAATGATGCGGAAGCGGGCGCTGGCTGCCGGGAGAAGATGCCGAAACGCACACGAGCCATTTTGGCGTCGCTGCCTTGTGTCATTAGTTGGATCATCATTTTGCTATGCGAATTTCCGGCTCAGAATATTCGGCGTGTCCCGTGCAGATGCGGTCGATCCGTTCTTTCTTTAACAGACGATCACCCGACACCCATAGGCCACAGGTTAATTACATGGCTCTGGCTAATACTCTGTCGAGATCGAGACAATGCTTGGGACTGCCTTGCTCCTTCACGCTTTCCCCTACGATGTGTGACAACACTTAAAAAGTTACATGGCGTCTCCCTCTCACGTGTGAGTTCGTGTGACACTTGGCTTCGAGGTAATTTTTTTTATAAATGCGGTGAAGCTGAAAGGATATGAGTTTTGGTTCAGATGGAAGCCCGAGGGGTATATTACAGAGACTGATTTTACACCCTTTCTGTGGAAGAAATCTGATGATGAGTCTGAAGATGATGGGAAGGGGAAGTCTGGGGAGGATGCGATGGATATCTCGGAGCCGACCAATGCTCCTGCTAACTGTGACAGGTTCCTCTTCTGGTCTCCCATCCGGGCAAGGAACTTCTGCACCTACATCTTCGAGACAGGTTGTTCGGTCTATGGTTACCGTTACTCCGTTCAACGCCAACCCTACGACTACACGTGGGAGGGAGCTTGTTGATGCACTACCTATAGACTCCCTGTTACGTGGAGGAGTGCACCTCCGGTGGTGGACATAATGAGTAGGCCTAATACCATGGCTAAGCTTACACCTTTATAGTTACAGGAGGCTTTAAAGGTGGCTTCGGAGTCCTGTGTGCTGGCGCACAATGTGCTGAAGATGGACTCTCCGGCTCGATCGATACCAAGGTCGTCTACATCCACAAACCTAGAACCTGTGATCCAGGAGGTGGGAGCTACAACTTCGGCGAAAGAGATAGCCCAGGCGGGGCTGCTCGACCGCGTCTTAGTCGCCAAGGACCAAGCAGGGCTGCCTCTCGCAGGGCTGGCCCAGGAGGATCTCACCCAGCATGCGCCAGTGCGGGAAGACCTGGTGGGCGACACTGACCAGCTAGCCTACTCAACGGCCCAGGAGGTGTCGGGGTGCGGGGTGGCCCAGACATAGACGGACACCGGCCTTCTGGACTCGGACGAGGCCCAACTAGGCAATACTACGCCCGTGGTGGCCCAGGCAGGGCATCAGGATGACGGGGGTGGCTCATCCAAGGATGTGACAGGATCACCTCAACCTCTGCAGTTCGCTGGTGTCGATGCTGAAGCCGACCAAGGCAGCTTACCAGGTGGCGGTCCGATGTTCAGGAGGAGTTCACTCCATGGAATTGATGCTTTCGGTGCTTGCACTGCGGATGAAGATTCGCTGGTCAAAGCTATGTGTCGCAAGGCGGAGAAGAATCTCGATCCGCCTGGTATAATTAATTCTTCTAAGTCATTCCTATCTTTTTCTACCCCTGTTATTAACTCTAAGATAGCCAATGTTGGTGTTAGCTTGGGTAGTTCAGAAAAGGATGTATTGTTGTTTTCTTCTAATGTTTTGAGACATATGGAGTTTGACCGTTTAACGGTTACTCCTAAAGTCTCTCGTGTTCCTGATACTTTGCCGATGGAGCGGGAGAAGTTGCATGCCACAGTAGATGGTCAACTCCTTTCTCACTTAGTTGGCGAAGTGTCAGAAGTGGGCTTTGATGAGCCCCTACGTTATGTTGGGTTTTCTACTATGAAGCACAAACAAAAGTTCAAATTTAAACTTGGTTGGTTGCATCGGGATGATTTCTACGACATGATAAAGGATATGTGGGACAAACTAGTAAGTGGCCACACACCCACATAGCTACGGAACAACAAATTGCATATGTTACGTAAATTCCTACATGGTTGGACAAGACATACTGCTAGAATCTTGAAAAGGGAAAAACTACGTTTTCATCTATTATTAGTGATTTGGAGGCTCTCGCGGAAATCAGACCGTTATCTGCACAATAAATTGAGCTAAAAATCCAATCAAATGTATAAATAGCTCGACTTCTGCGTGAAGAGGAACTTAAATGATACCAACAATCCAAGTCGAAATTCATTCTCGAAGGAGATGTGAATACAAGATACTTTCATAGTGTGGCTAATGGAAAACACTTGAAGAAACTTATTCACTCTATGATACAGGATAAGGGTGCGATTGAAAGACAAGAGCAACTCAAATCATACATTACAAATTACTATAAAGGTTTGTTTGGACCTCCTAATGAGAACACTTTCTCAATGGATGAGACCCAAAAAGCTGATATACCCCAAGTTTTGTATGAAGAAAATAACTTTCTAACTGCTTCCTATGCAGAGGAAGAGGTTAAGAAAGTTGTTTTCCGAATGGAACATAATAAAGCGTCAGGTCCATATGGCTTTCCAGCTGAATTCTACCAAAACTTTTGGGATGCTGCCAAGTCATATCTGATGGCTTTGTTTGGTGTCCTTCATGCTAGTCAACTAGACTTATTTTGACTTAATTTGGCAACATTATTTTATTACCTAAGGTTCATGATGCAGAACAAATACAACAGTATCGTCCTATCTGCCTCCTTAACATTAGTTTTAAGATATTCACAAAAATTACCTTGTTAGGCCTTCTCAAACGACATTTATGCAAAGACGAAGCATCTTAGATGGTGTGGTAATTTTGCATGAAACAGTGCATGAACTCCATTCAAAAATGAACAGAGTAATGTTCAAAATTGGCTTTGAGAAGGCTTATGATAAAGTTAAGTGGTCTTTCCTTCAGCATACACTCTGTATGAAAGGTTTTTCAGAATAGTGGCGAGCTTTAATTCAATCATTTGTGTCTGGAGGCAGTATTGCCATTAATGTCAATGATGACACTGGTAAATACTTTCAGACAAAGAAAAGATTGTGACAAGGTGATCCACTATCGTCAATACTATTTAATATAGTGGCTGATATATTGGTAATCCTTATCGAAAGAGCTAAGCCTGATGGCCAGATCGAAGGACTAGTGCCCCATCTATTTGATGGTGGACTTTCTATTCTTCAATATGCTGATAACACAATTTTTTTATGGAACATGATCTGGCGAACACAAATAATATGAAATTAATACTATCATGGTTCAATAGGAATCCGCATCCGAACACAACTTTAGGAAGGTCTTGAACAACCATTTGAAGCTCAGACCATCTTCGTTCCTTAGGAATCCGCATCCAAACTGTACTGACTGCCCATGGTTGCTGATCCCAATGAAGGGGGCGCACGGCATCTTGTATGTGTTTGTGCAGAATGTAGTATTAGATGAGATGTAGTCATTGTATTACTTGTATGACCTATGTGTGTTTCCGTCCACCCAAAAGAGGCTACATACTCTACCCTCATCGTCCAGATCCATGTCATGGAAGATGTCTGGATCAAATCTCTGCTTCTCTCTGAAATATGCAAGTGTGTCCTGGATATCACTTACCTTGAACTCGTGCCTGAATGCAGCCCATTCGTTAGCCATGTCCTTGGTCAAGTATGGTACATTCGACAGGTTGCCATGCAAATTTGCCATTATCTGCATCATCCTTCTTGTTTCTAGGTTGCACTCATGTAGAACCCTGACAAATTCCCTCTCCTCCTTGTCCATGAACCTGTGTGCTCGTAGGAATCTGGACATGTCAAACTTCATGAAGATTGTGTGGTTGTGTTCCTTGATGACCCACAAGTATAGGGGGTGTATCGCAGTATTTTCGATAAGTAAGAGTGTCGAACCCAACGAGGAGCAGAAGGTGCTGGCTAGTGGTATGGATCAGGAATTCTCTGCAAATACTTAGCAAACGGATTTTTAGGGGTTTTCGATAAAGCAAGTAAACAAAGTACGAGTAAACAAAAGACAGTAAGAATGAATGCAGCAAGTGGCCCAATCCTTTATGCAGCAAAGGACAAGCCGGTTGTATTTCTATAGATGACCAAACGTTCTCGAGGACACATGGGAAGACTGTCAAGTGCTTTCGCTTCATATAGTCGATTAATCTTCTCTAGCTTGCTAAGTGTTGTGTGGGTGAACCTATGCTAATATACCGTCCCATCCAAGACTTAATACATACTTGTGATTAAACCCCCTTGCAAACATCCGTAAGTACAAGAAAGTAATTAAGGTAAAACCTAACCACAGCTTTAAACTCTAAGACCCTTACGTCTCTTGTGCAATGGTTTCCTAACGGGGGTTCAGGTTTCTGTCACTCCAGCAACCCCTACGATTAGTAGCCAAATACACAATGCATTCCCCTAGGCCCATATAGGTGAAGTGTCATGTAGTCGACGTTCACATGACACCACTAGAAGAAGTACACCACAACTTAAATAACAATCTATTGAATCTTTCTCAACACAACTCCACTACTAACAACAAGACTTCTCCCATGTCCTCAAGAACAAAACGAACTACTCACAAGACATCATATGGATCATGATCAGAGATGGAATAATGATGTATAACAATCTGAACATAAATAATAATTCAACGGTTCACTCAATAGCATCAACTACAAAGAGTAATCAACACCGGGAAAGTTTTCCCTATGAACTATAGCAAGATTCAACCAATTATTACAGCAATATAGAGATGGTGATGAGGGTGCTGATGGTGATGATGGTGGTGATGATGATGATGATCCTGATGAAGTCTAGCTTGATGGTGGTGTTGATGGCGACGATCTCCCCTCTCCGGGAAGGAATTCCCCTGGCAGAAATCTGTCTGCCGGAGAGATCTTTCTCTCTCGGTATTTTCCGCCCCGCAGAGGTGGCGAAATCTTTCTGTGGTCGCTCCCGAGTCTTAGGGTTTCGGGAGGAAGATATACGCCAGAGGGGAGAGGCTGGAGTGGGCCAGGGTGGCCACACCACTCCCTGGCGCGGCCTGGGCTTGCCCGCGCCATGGGGTGGTGTGGGCCCCCTGTGGCCCACCTCCACTCCATCTTCTGGCATCTTGAGTCTTCTGGAAAAATAGAATTTTCTGTATATTTTCCCGGATTTTCTGATCTTCGCGAATTTTGCCTCCAAACAGCACATTTTCCATCAGAATCCTGACTGCAACGGTCCATGCACCAAAAGTCATCAACCATGCAAAAACAGATGAAATAACATAAGTATCACCTCTCAATACGAAATATATCAATGAATAATAGTGAATTAAGATATAGAATAGTGATACAAAATGGACGTATCAACTCCCCCAAGGTTAGACTTCGCTTGTCCCCAAGCGAAACTGAGCTCAATAAACATGACCTCAGGTTTATAGAGTGAAGAGTCGATAAAAGAATACGGACAAGAAGCATCACATTCATCAAATACATAGATCATAATAGAAGACAACTCACTATTATATAACTCAACTTGCAATGAGTAAAGGAAACACAATAAAGATACATAGAGTAAATCATCATTGGTAATGGCAAACTTAGCTCTTGGTCGAAGAATAGTTGATAATTTGCTGGAGTTCACAAATAGCTGGTTTTTCAATGAAAGCTTTCAAAGTAGTAAACTTCAAGATAAGACCAATGTGCAAAACAAGGAACATAAGAAACATGATTGAATAAATCATCATATGAATGAATGAAACACATCAACTCAAAATACTTGCTGAGATAGAAGGGAATAGGTTTACTGACTCAACTACAAAGTAAAAGAAAGGCCCTTTAAAGAGGGAAGCAGGGAATACAAGTCTCATAAAGAGCTCCCAAAAATTATGATACTTACTAGCTTTCAGCTCTCATTGCCCCTATCATAGGCATCTTTAGGTGATTAAGGTTAAAGTGAGGTCCAATCTGAGTTATATGCTTGACAGACTATAAACTGAAGATCCCAAGTCCCTTGAGTACGAGGGCCGCTCCTCATGCTACTCAACTTTAGTTACCGGTAAGTTCTTGTCATCGTAAGTATGTGCGTATCATTAAGAACCGCCAACGGGGTACCCCTTGCCCGATGATACGGAAGAATCCCCATATCAAAATGACAAGGCAAGCAGACAATGAGTATCTCAGCAATCTTCTTATTTACCATGGGAAAATGGTATTTTTTTCTCTCTTTCCTCTTTTCATAGTATCTCTTTTTTTTCTTTTCTTTTTCTCAATAGTTATCTCTCTCTTTTTTTATAAGAAGAATGCTTCATAGATATCATTATGGTTACGCTGCAGGTTTCCACCATGTCAGCATGGATTAGACCAGCGGCCCAGGCGTTTCTCTAACACACATACATAACTCCATGGACTTACAAGCTCCCCTTTTATTTCACACCGACGACATCCGCAAACAAAAGAGCAAGGTATCAACTGGGTATATATTTACAAGTGTTGAAAGCGTTCCCTGTGACAGCACGATTCTGCTAATCCCCAGCCTATAATTTGCAAGCATATAACTTTCATGGAGAGTTCACAATGGTTCGGGTTTATTAAGTGCGGAAAATAAAGTGTGCCATCAAGTTCATGAGAGCTTTAATCACTAACTTTCTCATAACAAGTTTAATTTGGGAGGTAGATAAAACAGGAATTTACTTGGAATAGCAATAATGCTACTAGGTAGGTATGGTGGACACAAATGGCAAAGGTTTTGGTTTAAAGGAGGTGGATGCACGAGAAGAATTCCCTCTCAGTACAGGTTTTTGGCTAGCAAGGCTGGGTAGCAAGTACAAGAGTTGAAGGAAACAAACAAACATACAAATGATAAAGACAAACATGCAATCTTCCTTGGAAGCACAAAAGATCTTAACTAGAGAATACTAAACTTATGAGCAAATCAAGAAAGAAAGATGATGAAATTATTTTTCTCTCAAGTACTTCTATCTTTTTCTTTTCAACTCTCAGAAAGGTGTTGCTACTGACCGAGCCAGGTTTGCCAAAACCAACTAAATTAACTCAAAGATCCCAAAGTGCTACCAATACTAACAACAAGATCAATCATATAACCACGAATTGAAAACTAACATAAGCTATGCAAAAGAGTGAATGATAGAACTTCTCATTAATATTCCATAACGGAAACTCACACTAAGGGATACAAATATAACGAGAAAGGGGACATTTCCATAATGCAAACCATACTACATAATAACTCCTTTATTCATGATATGACTCTACTAATAAAGTAAAAAAGATAGAAGATAGTGATGTGATACCGCGGCACTCCCCCAAGCTTGGAACAAACCAAGGGGATGCCAAACCTGATGACGAATTACTCCTTCGGTTGTGGTGGTATTATTTCCTTAGTTGACGTGAGGAAATCTTCCAGCATCTTGCGAAGCCTATTATTCTCCCATTGAAGCATGTCCACCTTCCTCTGCAAGTCTCGGTACTTATCGCAGAACTCCTTAGTGACTTGTAGGGCTTCCGTTGATGCAGGGCAAGAGACTAAAGGTACCAGCCCTTGCTTGGGGTCTTGGAGATCTTCCTCCATAGGCGCCTTCCCTTTATCCTTGGTAGACACCATTGTGCTTCTAAACTTTCAAAGAGTATGTCCTGGCAAAAACGGATCGAAACAAAAACACGACGAAAACACAATATACGAACCTCGGAAGATCCAGGGGGTTATATATTACGAAGTTTCATACCAAAAGGAAGGTACTGGGAGAAAACGAGTCGGAGGCGGAGTCTGGAGTGGCCTCACCACCTGGTGGCGCGGCCAGGGGTGGACCCGCGCCATGGGGTGGTGTGGGCCACCCTGGCTCCGTTTCCGTCCCTTTTTCGCTTCGTAGCTTTCCTTATTGACTCAAAACTGCAAAAATATAGTTGGATTGTATTTTCGCGGAACTTTTCTTACCAGAACTGTTACCTATTTGAATACGGACTCTGTAGGTGTCTGAATTTGGTATCTAGTAGATCCTTCTGGAGTTATCACTTGAATATCATCGATATCTTCATCTTCATATACTTATTACTTGAGTCATAAAACCTTTCTCTTCCTTATTACACCATTGTCTCCAGTTCCTGGAAATTTCTTTCACACAAAACTTCACACAATTCTTATTAGCAACATTAGTATAAGTGAAGTGATAAAACCTTTTGAGTCTAACTTCAACTGAAAAACCATCAAAACAAAAGCTACTGCAGCAACTCCTTCCGAAAACCCAAAAAGAATTCAAAAAGGAAATCGAATAAAGAAGCAAATGCAAGATTGGCAAAATCTGTCAAAACAGACCAGCAGGTAAAGATCATTTTTTTCGAAAATCTTCTGTTGCTCAAATCAAAAAGTGCAAAACTAACGAAAGTTAAATAACAACCTGGGGCAGAAGCACAAAAAATTACAGCTCAATCCGACATACAGAGATCTCTCACAAATATTTACGGTGAAGCACAAAAAATCTGTTTCGGGACAGCAACTTTCCCAAATATTACTTCTCTCTCATTAGAGGTTGATCTTGACACAAAAACCAAAAAAAACGGATAAGGAGCAGTTATTACCGAAGTAAAAAACTTTCAAGACTCAAAGAAACAAAAACAAACTGAAAGCATAAACAAATTGGGTTGTCTCCCATAAAGCTCTTTCTTTATAGCCATTAAGATGGGCATGATAATTTTGAAGAAGCTCTCATAGGGATATGATTTGAAGTGAAAGAGAGCATTAAGAAGCAAAAACACACACACATTTAAGTCTAAACCACTTCCTATGCAAGGGGATTTTGTAAACAAACAAGTTATTGAAACCAAAGGCAACTTGCATAAGAAGGCAAAAGAAGTGCAACATAAAAACTTTCAGCATAAAACGGGGAAACTTGATATTATTGAGATGCATAAGAACACTTTTCCCTCTCTCATAGTAACTTTCAGTATCATGCATAAACTTAACAATATAGTTATCACAAGGACTATCATAGCAATGATCACTTATTCTAACAGAAAACACGGGAATACTAGCTCTCATAACACTACTTTGCGAAACAATATTAGAGGTATCCTTACAAAGGATAGTGTGTCCCTCTTTTTCATATTTAGCAACAAAGTCTTTTACATTTGCTATTATAGGTTCATCAACCATTTGTTTATCAGGTTCTACAGCTTTACTAGTACTTTCATTAACCATACTAGCTATCATAGAATGTTCCTTTACCTTAACTGGAAAAGGCATTTTCTCAATATAAGGTTCAGGTAAAACATGATTAGTAGTATAAACTTCAGTATTTCTTGAAGGAACACTCTTAGCAATATCTTTATAAGGCTCATGATACTTATTCCACTTCTTTTTAGGCACTTCAATATAGGAAGCAAAAGCCTTAAAATAAGAAGCAATAGCTTGAGAGTCTAGACCATAAGCATTTTTAATATTTTGAAAGTTGTCAGTTCCCATAAAAGATTCAATGCATTCATAATCATAATTTATACCTGACTTTCTACCTTTATCATTCTCCCAAGCTTCAGCATTGTTTTGAATACGATCTAGAAGGTCCCATTTAACTTCTTGTTCCATACGAGTGAATGATCCAGCACAAGAAGCATCTAATAAATCCTTGTCATGTAGAGGGAGCCTTGCATAAAAGTTATTGATAATAATATTGTTGGGGAGCTCATGAATGGGACATTTGAGCATTAGTAACTTCAATCTCCCCCAAGCTTGAGTTGTACTCTCTCCATCAAGAGGCCAAAAGTTGTATATTTGATTCCGATCTTTATGAATCTCACTAGGAGGATAAAACTTTGAATAAAACAGAGGCACTATTTCCTCCCATTCCAGAGCTTGACCATTCTTTAGCAGCTTATACCATTCCTTAGCTCTTCCTTTCAATGATAATGAGAATAACTTCTTCTTAACTTGATCTGTAGTAATACCTGCACACTTGAACAACCCTCATAATTCGTGTATAAAGAGTAAATGATCACCGGGATGGACAGTTCCATCCCCAACATAGTAGTTATCCATAACACGATCAATAATTCTTGTAGGTATTTTGAAAACATCTTTCTCAGCAGGTGGTGGCTTATCTACTACCTTAGTAGTGGTAGTAGCATTACCAAATAAGAAAGTCAGCGAATTATCCATAACGAAAATAAAGCAACTAGCAGAAGTAAACAATACTCACAGTAGAAGTTTCCTTTACCAGTTCCACTCTCCAATAGCGCTTCACTCCCCGGCAACGGCGCCAGAAAATAGTCTTGATGACCCACAAGTATAGGGGGTGTATCGCAGTATTTTCGATAAGTAAGAGTGTCGAACCCAACGAGGAGCAGAAGGTGCTGGCTAGTGGTATGGATCAGGAATTCTCTGCAAATACTTAGCAAACGGATTTTTAGGGATTTTCAATAAAGCAAGTAAACAAAGTACGAGTAAACAAAAGACAGTAAGAATGAATGCAGCAAGTGGCCCAATCCTTTATGCAGCAAAGGATAAGTCGGTTGTATTTCTATAGATGACCAAACATTCTCGAAGACACATGGGAAGACTGTCAATTGCTTTCGCTTCATATAGTCGATTAATCTTCTCTAACTTGCTAAATGTTGTGTGGGTGAACCTGTGCTAATGTACCGTCCCATCCAATACTTAATACATACTTGTCATTAAACCCCCTTGCAAACATCCGTAAGTACAAGAAAGTAATTAAGGTAAAACCTAACCACAACTTTAAACTCTAAGACCCTTACGTCCCTTGTGCAATGGTTTCCTAACGGGGGTTCAGGTTTCTGTCACTCCGGCAACCCCTACGATTAGTATCCAAATACACAATGCATTCCCCTAGGCCCATATAGGTGAAGTGCCATGTAGTCGACGTTCACATGACACCACTAGAAGAAGTACACCACAACTTAAATAACAATCTATTGAATCTTTCTCAATACAACTCCACTACTAACAACAAGACTTCTCCCATGTCCTCAAGAACAAAACGAACTAATCACAAGACATCATATGGATCATGATCAGAGATAGAATAATGATGTATAACAATCTGAACATAAACAATAATTCAACGGTTCACTTAATAGCATCAACTACAAAGAGTAATCAACACCGGGAAAGTTTCCCCTATGAACTATAGCAAGATTCAACCAATTGTTACAGCAATATAGAGATGGTGATGAGGGTGCTGATGGTGATGATGGTGGTGGTGATGATGATGATGATCCCGATGAAGTCCAGCTTGATGGTGGTGTTGATGGCGACGATCTCCCCTCTCCGAGAAGGAATTCCTCCTGCAGAAATCTGTCCGCTGAAGAGATCTTTCTCTCTCGGTGTTTTTCGCCTGGTAGAGGCGATGGAATCTTTTTGTGGTCACTCCCGAGTCTTAGGGTTTCGGGAGGAAGATATACGCCAGAGGGGAAAGGCTGGAGTGGGCCATGGTGGCCACACCACTCCCTGGCGCGGCCTGGGCTTGCCCGCGCCATGGGGTGATGTGGGCCCCCTGTGGCCCACCTCCACTCCATCTTCTGGCATCTTGAGTCTTCTGGAAAAATAGAATTTTCTGTATATTTTCCCGGATTTTCTGATCTTTGTGAATTTTGCCTCCAAACAGCACATTTTCCATCAGAATCCTGACTGCAGCGGTCCATGCTCCAAAATTCATCAACCATGCAAAAACAGATGAAATAACATAAGTATCACCTCACAATATAAAATATATCAATAAATAATAGTGAATTAAGACATAGAATAGTGATGCAAATGGACATATCATTCCTCAACAAAGTTGTCGACGACGTACCAAGCTCCCATCCGCTTAATCTTCAATCTTGCTAGGCATTTTGTCCTCAATGTAATATCCCTCTTCCTCTCTGGTATGACCGATTCCGGGTTGTGGCTATCCGTCTTTGGCTTTTTGCTCTTTCTATATTTGTAGCATACCAACTGCCCTCTGCTTACATGGCCTGCTACGACCTCCCTTTTGTAGTCTATCCTTATCATGAATCCATGCCACCTTGCGTAATTCTGGTAGTACTCATGTGCCACTTCAAAGCTTTCAAATTTCATTGTTCTTTCTGGTGATTTAGGTGATGATATCTCCCCTTCTGCATCATCATTTAGGTATTCAGCTTGTGCGTTGTCTGCATCTCCTGTACTTGCCTTCGTGTTTTGTGTGTTGGCAGAGAATGTGTGTGTAGTTTTGCCTGCAAGGCTCCCTCCTATTTGGTTCGATCCGGCGGGGTGTTCAAACACAACCGACGCGTTGTTTGCACCTACGATAATTTTGAAACAAACTTAGTGTTAGTCAATGGCATTTTTACATATACATGCATGGCAACTTTTATTCTTCCAATCCAGTGCAACCTACTTTGATATAATTTATCTTTGTCAGAACCCCTGACACTTATTGTATTTAACAGTTGGCATTTTCTACTTTATTAGCATGGCAACTTCCGATCATGACATCTTTCATTGTTCTTATGGCAACTCTACAAAATCTATATCATGTGTCCACACTAAATTAACATATGAACTAGCATTTTTTACTGTATTAGCATGACAACTTTCTGTACAAGGCATTTTCAATGTTCACACCTAGGCAATCATAAACCCAGACAATAAGTTACAAACATCAGACATCATTCTTACCCTTGATGGCTTGTTGCAGTAGCGGCATTAGCGGGTATGATGTATTAATTGTCTCCATATCTATCATAATTTAATGTTATGTGTTTAAAATAGGATCAAACCATTGATCAACTTCTTCATAACCGCTATCTTGATTCTGGTTACTGCTTCCTGGATCCATCCTGCAAATTTTGCAAAAACAAAACATTAGCATCCAGTTAATTCTAAGTTGGTATTAATATATTCTAACTATGTTTTTCATCTTCTATAGGTCTGATGCATAATGTATGGGGATGATTTGTTTGATTGAACTCATGGATCTTTTTTAAAGATTAATCAACACATGTCCGTGCATATGCATATGGACCGTCATCACCCCTACAGCCCCCAGATATGCTCTGTGCTTTTTTTAGCCTTTTTTCTATTTTGTGATGTAGCAAAACTATTGTTTAATGTGTTGTAGGTTTTCATATATTTTTGTTTCGGTCTCACCAGTGATGAAAAATACTAAGTGCACGACTGTAATTTGTATATATGTGATGTGTGAACTGTTTTGCTGTCACACCTTGTTGTTAATCACCATCTTATTTCTATATACATCTTGACAAATTTTATGTGCTAACTAGATGGCATTTGTTGAAGTTACACTCCATGGCATTTTTATTTCACACTTCAAGGCTACTACAGTTTATGCTAAATGGCATTTTGTCAGCTTGGCATGTTTCTTCAATCCAAAACCAACATGGTGTTCACATCTTAAAATGGCATTTATAGCTGAAACTTCATGGCATTTTTCATAGTTGACACTACATGGCATTTCTGGTTGTCATTTCTTGCCATTTTTGGCAGATGGCAATTCAACTAATCGGAAGTTAGCCATTTTAAAATAAAACATGATAAAGCTAGGTCATTTTCATGTTCATACAATGTGTATCCATAATATTTAACCTACATCTCTATTTTTTTGGCAATTTTATGTTTTAACTAGATGTTATTTTTACAAAATACACTCGATGACAGTTATAATTCACTCTTCGATGCTATTTACATATTAGGCATGATGAAATTTGTGAGCATGGCATTTTTCTTCAATCAAAACCAACATAGTAGTTACATTCTATACTTTATGGCATTATTTTGTCAGATTGCATTTTTAGAAATAACAACCAAATTTGTCAATTACTGTTGAGACTTTAGGGTATTTTTTGTAGTTGATAGCATATGTCATTTTCAAATACCAGTTCATGGTATTTTTAGGTAGATAGCATTTTAAATTTTTTGAAGTTGGTACTTTTAAAACAAACATGCTAAAGATAGCTCCTTTTCATACGATATGCAATGTACAACCTTACTAATTATCCTACATACATTTTTTTGATTTCATGCTTGATTCAGTTTAGTAGTTTTTACCATGGCAATTGGGGATGTGGTGGGAGATGAAGGGGGCTGTTGGTTTCACCTTGATTTTGAAACTGAAAACATATGCTTGAATGAAATTTCCTGATTTTTTTAGTATGAATATCATGGCAATTTCAATTACTTCCTCATGGAATTTTCTGTGAGTAGATATACCTGCCTTTTTTGTTGTTCAAGGCTTCAATCTTGCCCCGTGATACAATTATGTTGTTCCAGATCTTTATGCTTGATTTAATTGCATATATTTGTGTTAGATTGTGGTAGGGATTGGGGGAGAGAGGGTGTGGGTTGTTTTGGGAGGACAAGGATCTAGTTTAGGAGGGATTTTGGGTTTGGGCTGTGGCAGGGGTGGTGGGCGGTGGCATTGATGTGGTCGGGATCTTGCTAGGTAGACATTTTGTGTAGCAGGGGATGGCAATTTCTGCCAGATCTTGAAGAAGAAGAAGAAGAAGAAGGGGGAGTTGGGTTTTGCTTGGAGAAGAAGAAGCTGTATTGGGGGTTAGCTGGGGTTTTGTAGACTTGCGCTGAGGGCTAGGTATGTGAGCAGGATTTGAATTCGTTGGGATAGGAAGGAGGATGAGGCGCTGGTCCTCGCGCGCTAGCGTTTCAGCGTGACAGGTTGCATGCAGTCGCGCGTTAGAATCTCAGCGCGACAGAGCTGGCGTCGCTCGTTAGTGAATTGGCGCGAACGGCGTCCGACGTGGATGCTGACTCACGGCTCGTGCTCGCGCGCCTCCGCGCTCTCGTGCTCGCGCCGGCCACGTCGGCGTCGCGCTAATGGTATTCAGGCAGTACGGTCGCGCGATAGCACGATCCTTTAAATTTGAGCCGCAATGTCAAGCCTACCACGCGCAACCACTAATATAGTCAACCAACATTGGTAAGAATATCAACACCAATATTCCAGGGGAAGCAACCGAACCTGATCGATGTCGCTGGAGAGCGAAGAGTACGAATCACTATTATCAAGGACGTAGTAGCCGGGATAAATATTGCGAGGACAATCCTCCTTGCCGCAACCATTAGAAAAGAACCGAAAACGATCTGGCGAAGCAAGATCTGTAGGTCCATGCTTAGAGGACTGTAATTTTCCAACACCACCATTGACGACGGAAGGAGATCTCGTCATCGAACAAAGAGCGGAAGATCACTTATTATAGATGGTGCCATCTCCATTAACGCGGAGATGAAGAGGAAAATGGTTAGCAAAACTCTAACCCAATCTATTGAAATCACTACTTTTATTAAAATCCCATCAGCTGTGCCTCAACATTGGATTACACTGGTTGCACCTTCAACTGGGGTAAAAATCCTGGACAATGGATAAACTTATTTCGCATGATCGCATCATATCTTGCTTACCATCGCGAACTAGACAACTAGTAACCCGCTCCAATGACCATCGCGAGCCAGCAGCAACAAGAAGAACCTTTCCTGAATGAATCAACAGCCGAACCAATTTTGCAGCATGCCACCAATCCAAACAATGAAGAAAGGAGAGAGTAAAGGTACAACCACCGCTACAACCACCGCTACAGATATACAGCACAACAAGCTACGCTACAGCAGTATGTATGTGCAGGAAAGGGATTTTCAGGCGAGGATGTAGTAGGGGCGGTCGCCGTCGATGCTGGGCAGCTCCGGCGGCATCTTCAGGATGACGTAGACGGAGTAGACGATGCCGGGGACGTAGCCGAACACCGTCAGCAGCAACGAGATGAAGAACTCCGACTGCACAGCACAGGCGTGTATTAGGCGCAGAGTAACGAATGTGTGGAGGTAGTATCAGCTGAGAAGCGTAGTGGTCTGTTTGCTTACGCTGCAGAAGCCGTAGCGGAAGAAGACGCCGAGCGGCGGGAGCACGGCGGCGAAGATGGTCTCCAGGCACGTCGAGCAGCCGCCGGAGGAGCTCATCCTGCCCCCGGCTACGGAGGCGAGGCGCGGTTCAGCTCAGGTCAGCAGAATCGTGGTCGGGGCCTTGGGAGGAGAGAATTGGCTTAGCTTTAAACCAGATGAGGAAAGAAACCTCGATTGGCATCAGAGGAATGATGCGGAATCGGGCGGTGGCTGCCGGAAGAAGATGCCGAACGCCCCCACGAGCACTTCTGACTGGACGCCGCTGTCATTAGTTGGATCATCTCGCGCTGCGGCGTAGAGTGCACAGGCAGATAACTAACTGTGCGAATTTCCGGCCCAGAATATTCCGCGTGTCCGGTACAGATGCGATCCACCCGCGAGATCCGTCCGGCTCAACGAACAATCATCCTTAAATAATCAATGATGTAACAATTTTGTCGATCGGGCTCGACATGTCGGGTGTTTCACATTTTCGCCTATGTTCTCTGACAGAGCCGAACATGCGACCGTGTGGGGATGAGGTTTCGGAGCGGGACACGCGAGATCTGCGCGTGTTTGTAGTTTAGAATTTCTCTGTTCAGAGATGCAGATGTCGAGCCAAGCATACGACCGTGTACACGTCGAGTGCGCGGCCCCCTCCCAGCTCCCGCGAGCGACCAGTAAAAGAGTTAAATACACCAACAGTCCGTGTACTTGTCGTGTTGTCTCGATTTAGTCCGCGTACTCGAAATTTCCTGAATTTTGCCCATATACTTGTAAATCGAGCTCGATTTAGTCCAATTCAATGTTCGTCGTTGAATTTGAGTTGACGCGGACGACACGTGGACTAGAATCTTACCAGAACATCCTACTGCATATGAGAAACAAAAAAGACCATAATTGAGGCTATGGCTTAAAAAGTAGGAGACAAGACATTACACGACTTGCTCCGTTGGTCCTGTTTCTCATGGAGTCGCAGACGGACAAGATGGCCTTTGCTCCGTGGGGGATATAGAGTAGTCCTCTTCCGACGGAGGAGCTTACTTCGACGACAATTGCTCATCGGAGCAATGATGACAGCGGCGCTCGGAAAAATCTATACACACAACAAAGGCGGTCGCGCCTCCTGGCACGTGGGATTTCTCGGCAGGCGGCGGAGACACACCCCTCTTATCTCAATCAAGCGTGCTCATGTGGGTGAACACAGGCACAGCCTCGCACATCTCTCGCAGACCATAAGTGCGTTGCCATTCGAGCTGCAGGGTTGGGGCGTTGCTAGGCGAGCTGAAGTAGAGGGGGGAGGCGGGGCGCGAACTATAGGGAGCTAGGAAACGTCACCGAGCTCCGGCTGGAGGAGGAAGGAATGGTGGGGATGGGGGAGTCGAGACAACATAATTAAGGAAAAAAAGAAAAAGAAGAATAGAAAGAAAAAAGAAAAAAGGGCATGTGTCTAACGTCCGTTTGCTATTTGTAATTTTCTCAAATGCTAGAGGGTGTTCTTGCAAGATTTCAGTCCACGTGTCGTCTGTGTTATCACAAGTTCGACGATAAACATTGAATTGGACAAAATCGAGCCCAATTCACAAGTACACGAGCAAAATTCAGCAACTTCTGAGTATAAGGACTAAATCGAGTAAGCCTGATAAGTACATGAACTGTTACTGCATTTAACTCCTAGGAAAACCCTATTTCCGTGCCGCCGCCCCCCTTCCCTCTCCATGCCACCGGCAGGGTGTGCTGACGGGCAAAGCCCGGTCGTCGGCCGTGGTGGGGCCTTCTCTCCTTCCCGCTTAGAAGTGGACGTCGCGGGTAGTCGTCGACGAGCGGAGACACCGTCCTGGCGTGGGGCGTGGTGGCGCGGTGATGAGCGGAGCTGCGGGTGCTAGTCGGCGGCGTGGAGGGCTTCGCGGTGGTGGTGGCTGCTAAAGGCGGCGGTTGGACTAGGCTCGGCCCAGTTCTAGCTAATGGAGGTCAGCTTGGGCCTCCTTCGGTTTGCAGAGCATGGCCTCAAGCGGCGCGGTGGACCACAGCCGGCGCGCGTGCGCACCCACGGCGTAAAAAACAAATTTGTCCTCAACAGGTGATAGGCATTAAATACGATAAACGAAGGGGTTAAATTGAAAATTGTCTAAGTGGATAAGATTTCTTTCTTATCTCCGGTGGATTCATCACTTGATCCCCAGATCGAACGCCAACAGAGGAGCGAGGCTGCGACCGTGTGATGGCTTCGGGTTGTGCTTCCGCCGCCAGCGCCTTACGAGGCTGTGTCGCACCGACATCATGGCTCAATCATGGAAATTTGTATAGGAACTAGGCAACGAGCATAAGATTAGAAGACCTAAATCCTCGTCGTCATATTTTACTTTCACATACTGCAAGTCTGAAACGATCTCTTTAAAAACAAATAAGTGATTCATTGCTGATCGACATTCTTGCAACCTATGTGAGAACAACTTCATCTTCACATGCATCTTACTGGTTAGATCCTTAGACACACAGATCATTTCCAGTTTAGCCCACAGGGCTGCAGCAGATTTCTCCACCAACACTTTCTGCAAAATAGACAGATTAAGTTGAATAAAAAACAAAGCCTTACGATCCTTCCGCTTCTCTTCGTCGGACCATCCCTTTGCATCCTTTTTGCTGAATCCATCCAGTGCTTCATGCAGATCAGAAGTTTGGACGAGAATCGCCCGCATCTTCACCTGCCACAAGGAGAATCTTGTGGTGTAATCCAGCTGCGGTAGATCAAACTTCAATGACGATATGTCGCAAACCCTAGATTGGAACCTAGGGCTCTGGTACCACTTGTTATAATCGCGACAAGAAAATAATGAAGAACGAAAAAAGAATCGCAGCAAGGGGACACAGATTTAATGTGGAAAAATCTCTTTAACAAAGAGAGAAAAAATCACGGTTGCCCGTCAACGAAACTTCACTATATCGGAGAGTGTTCATAAATACGAAGATTGGGCTCGCGCCCCCAGGCATCCCTGTTGGATGGGCCAAGCCTATTGGCGACGTGCCTCTCTCCACTCATTAGAAGTTAGCCTTTTTAATTAAATTTGGATCATATTTCAACAAAAGCGCCTCCACATGTCAATTTTTTGTCGTACTTGGAGACAGCGTGATGCTTGTCGGAGGATGGCCGCATTGTCCATGGGTCTCCGCTGCTCTGGTTGTTGAGGCGGGGTTTTATCCGCCTCCGGTCTTGCAAAAATGCCGTCTCTTGGTTTGGTGTGGTGGGCAAGGCAGGCGAACACCACCGAGGCCATGTTGACGGTGTCTCACGATGACAGCACGATGTCCACAATAAGCCTGTGACGACGACCATGGCGTAGACATGAAATCCTGTTCGTTCTCATCTATGAATTTTTTCATCTCTTCTTCTTTTCGATGGATTGAATTTTCTCTCTCGATCGTTTTTGTTTGGGCGGAGCACTGGTGCGGTGTTGGGCGATTTCGGAGGCAAACCGAAGTTGCGGTTGTCCGGCCTAAGGCCTAGAAAGTACAGGAGTCGTGTCCGCAGAGGCTTGGTCGTCGCATCAGTTGGAGCTTATTCCCAGCGAGAGCGGGGCGATGAGGAAGCGGCGGATCCATAGCCGTGGACGTCAGCGAAGGCCAGCGCTTTCCGTCAGCTTTCCGGTGGCAGTGTCGGACTCAGGAAGGGAAGGGGGTCGGTAGCGAAGATGTTTTATGTTCATATCGGTCCACGAACAGTTATTTTACTCGTATGTATTTCTAGGCCGGTGGCACAATGTGTAAGTATGTCCCTAACGTATTTCTTCGGCTGTGGCACAATGTGTAATATGTCTCTAACATAGCCTAACGATGCAAGGGGTAATTTTGGAAATAAAAATAACGTATCAGCCCATAAGGCTTTTAATAGTAATAAAGATAAAGACAGAGTAGTAAAGATTTGAAAGATTTTTGTTTTAAATAAAATGAAAGAATATATTAAAAAATACCTCACAAATATTTAAATGTAATTATTAATTATTAATTATAAGCATATTTTATTATAGAGGTATCCACAAACCAAAAACTAAGACCATATATATACTTTAAAGCTATTACACAAATATGACCAGTTGACTACTTTGTTTCAACCTACAAACTCCTATTTTATACTCAATATTCTCAAAAACAGTGAAAGTTTTACTTTTTAAGTACCTTGTTCACTTTACAAATACAAAACAATTTGATCCTTTTAGTTCACTTTGTTTCAACCTACAAACTCCTATTATATTCTTACTTTTTACTAAAGTGTGGGATCATATGGTATCGATTTTGTATCGAAATACTAAAGATAATATGATACGTATCGTGATACGAGAAAGATACTACTAGATTAAGATACCATTATGATACGTATCGATTCGTAAAATCGTAAGATACTACGATACTATCGGGATACTAACAACCATGGGTATTATTGCTAGCCCAGGCCATATCTGGCCAATGGGCCATGCTTTGGTGGGCTCGCGCGTGATCAGGTTTGGATCGTGCCTTGGCCTCGAGGCTATTTATTTTTATTATAAATATATTTATCTATTTTTATAATTATTTTTATTAAAAAAATAGTCTAAAAAGACAAACGTGCCGTGTCTAACATGCCATGGGCTGGTCCGTTTATTTCAAGGGCCGTGTCTGGTCCTTAAAGCCAAGCCCACGTGCCGTGGTGGGTGCCGTGGTGGGCCGTGTCATGCCAGGCATGATAAGAGCTAGACGGGCAGTGCTGTGTGAGCCGGCCCGTTGGACAGATATGGCCCAGGCAAGTAAATATTGTAGTGTCCTAATACTTTAGTTTTGCGAAAACTTTACCGGAAAACCGAAGACCGAGCCCGGCCGGACTTTTTTTTCAGGTAAATTAACCAGCGCCTAGAGGAGTCGTCAACAGAGTCGCAACGCACGCCGGTCGGCCGGAAGCGGCGCTCTCTGGCTTTGCTCTGCTCTCCGCTCCGCCGTTCGAGAAATCCGCCCCAATCACTCGATCCCCAGCAGCCCTAGCCCGCCATTGGCGCCGCCGCGTAAACGATGGAGTTCAGCTTCCGCGCCGGCAACCGCGGCCCGCGCGGCCCCTCCTCATCAGCCTCCGGCGGCCCCCCACCGGCACCGCTCCCCAACCCCCGCCACGATTACTTCGGTGGTCCAGGTAAGCACTGCCGGAACAGAGAATCTAATCTCACTCCCTCTTAAGAGGCGCCTGAATCCCTGACGCTCTCCGTCCCCTCCGCCCAGCCGGGCCTTTGCCGCCGCCGTCGCTCGAGTGGGAGGCGGCGCGGCGAGAAGAGATCATTCGCAAGGAGGTGAATCGGCGTCTCATCGAGGAGGAGGTGCGCCGCGAGTTTGAGGCCAAGGGCGATCTCGCCTTCGCCCAAGCCCACCACGGCGGGTTCGGGCCCGGCCCGTTCTTCCCTCCCGGTCACTTCATGCCGCCGCCGGTGCCGTTGCCGATGCACCCGCCACCGCACGCGCCGCCGCCGATGCCTTTCGAGGAGTTTGGAGCCTGGCACGGGTTTAACCAGTTCGGGCCTCGCCCGCACGCCGGGTTTGGGGAAAGGATGCCATTCATCTGTGAGGAGAAAAGGTGGTCTCCGCCGCGGCCCATGCGGAAGCAGAAGCTCCAGCTGCTTGAGATCGAGCCCTCCGGGGGACCCGAGGTATGTCCGCGCAAATCTTCCTCTGTAGATTCTTCAGATAAGGTTTCTGTCGTTGCACTATGGAGTACGTCAGGATTTCATTTCCAGATTTGGCATAAAAACTGCTAGTACTATGGAGTATGTTTCTGTTCTGTCATTTTAGAGTTCTGCACAACTATATTTTCCTTTTTCCATTAATGTTGACGTATACTTTATGTTTATTTCACTTGGCCTGGACTTAAATTAGCAGCAGCATTTAGTTTTGTAGAAAGTTCCGGATCTCTTCATCAAGTCATGCATAAGTGGTCAATCCTTGTTGTTTTTTCTGGTTAGTTCAGTGGAACGCCAAACCTCAATGGAGTAGCTCCTGATAATTGCTCTTAATAACAGAAATACCCAGAAACTTGAGTAGGAAGAGAGTTTTCCTTTCATAGAGGAAAAAAGGTGACATGTGAACTGACTGTAAATTCATGTCAGTTGTCACCACTCTTTGATGAAGGGTATGAGGTTTTTGTAGTAGTATTGCTCTCTGGGTACATCAGGGCTCAGATCAGAGCTTAAAGGAGTATGTTTCTGTTCTGTCATTTCAGAGTTCTGCACAACTATATTTTCCTTTTTCAATTATTAATGTTGATGCATACATTATGTTTATTTCACTTGGCCTTGACTTAAATTAGCAGCAACATTTAGTTTTGTAGAAAGTTCTAGATCTCTCATCAATTCATGCATAACTGGTCAATCCTTGTTATCTAGAGAGTTGTTTTTTCTGGTTACTTCAATGGAACACCAAACCTCAATGGAGTAGCTCCTGATAATTGCTCTTAGATAACAGAAATACCCAGAAAATTATATGATAGGCAAATGAGGCAAACTTGAGTGGAAGAGAGTAGCGATTCAGGTGGGGTGGGCATGCCGCTTATCCCGCTGGGTATCCCGCCAGCCGAGCCTGCTAAACTTGTTTGTGGGCCACCCACCTTGCTACGGCGGGATAGGAATTTGAGCCCGGTTGTCCCGCTGATATCCCGATTTACCAGAGCAGCGAAGAGCCTGTAGAAAAAACGACTGTACCGGCCATCTCGCTATTCCCTCCGCTGCTGCAGGAAACCGGCTACGCAGGCTCCCGTGTCTCCCATGAATCCCGTTGCGTGATCTCCCGATTATCCCGATTGATCCCAGCGCGAAAGACCAGGTGGGAAGTGGTCATCCCATGTCTGTCCCACTTGAATCCTTAGAAGAGAGTTTTCCTTTCATAGAGGGAAAAAGGTGACATGTGAACAGACTGTAAATTCATGTCAGTTGTCACCACTCTTTGGTGAAGGGTATGAGGTTACTGTAGTAGTGTTGCTTTCTGTAGTCAGTTGTCCCATTGATTCTACTCATATCCATGCATTCCTTTAATTGGTGGTATCAACATGTGTAGAGAGATACTTGCTATCAAGAGTTAGTTTCAGCCAAGCGATTACCCAAAACATGCTATACTTCCAGAGCAGCAGGTTGTTGTTACATTACATATGCGCAACCAATTAACTACTGCGCTGAAATGTTCATTTCAGGCTCTTTCATCAAAATCAAAGGTCCCAAGGGTGAAGAGGAAGGCAGATTCAATTGTTGAACCCACTGTACGAAAGAATGTACAGAAAGTAGCCAAGGACTGGAGCTGTGCACTATGCCAAGTGACTGCAACTTGTGAAGCTGGTCTGAATGAGCATCTTGAAGGAAGAAGACATAAGGCGAAGTTGGCCCAGTGTGGAGCAAGCAAGGTGATCAGTGATGACAAAAACAACTCGCGGAAGGTCTCTGGGAATAAGAGTGTCACAGACCCTTGTAATGCACCTAAGAAAATATGCATACTAGTAGATGGAGTGATGCATGAAGTTGTTCAGAAGAACAATTACCTGTGGTGTGATCGCTGCAAAGTCAGGTGTGATAGCAATCTGACCATGGCTGGCCATCTGCGGAGCAAGAAACACAGTAAATTAAACAAGGTTTGGACATCGATAGAAGCTGTGAGGACGAATATCAAAACTAATGAAGATTTGATCTCTCCTTCTGAAAGTAAGGTAAATACAAATGATTCTACTGACATTCCAGGGGTAATTAAGGGCGACAGAGACACGGCCATCAAAGTAGATGAATGTAGCCCTACAGAAAATCCATTGGAAATTATGAAAGAAAGCACAAGCATGGCTAGTGAAGTGGAAAGTACGGACACGGGCACCGAAGTACATGAAAATAGCCCTGTGGAAACTCCAGTTAAATCTAATAAGGAAAGCATGGACCAGACAAATGATGTGGGTCAACTTGTGCCAAAGGAGGAATAACACTATATCTTGTTCTTCGCATATGCTAAGTTCAGTTTCATCACGAGATCTAGCTTTATTTCCCATCCATATGTAGGGGCTGTTTAGTTGGGCTTATTTCTGGCTTATAGCTTTTGGCTTATAAGCCAAAAAACCACCTAAATAGGTGCTTTTGATTTTAGCTTTTGGCTTATAACATCATACAACTATGTCCAGTTAAAAGCCAAAAGCACCTATTTAGATGCTTTTGTGGCTTATAAGCTAAAATCCAAAAGCCAGATTTAAGCCCAACCAAACAGCCCAGTAGTGTATAGGGTAACAATAATACATATGATCAGTGTTTTCTTGTTAAGTTTCTTGGCTATTGGTGATCAATTTATAAATCTTGCCAGTTTATGAGACCGCTGCAATAGATGGCTTGTAGGATATCTAACTTGATTACTAATAGCCAAGTAACTTTGCATGAGAACATTGCTCACTAGGTTTATGTATTACTTTTACTCTGTTGGCATGGTTTTGCCATGGAGGGGATGTTCTTATGTAGAATGCCCGCTTCGAATTGTACCTTAGCTGTCCCTGTGGTACTTCTATTTAGTTTTGAATTTTGCTTTCTGTTCGCTTGTACTGTGCTGGAGTGAGATGGTTAGCTGGTGATGATTAGGGTTGCCTGGGTGTCAAGCAGATTCTAGTTTGCAATTGATTTAGTTGCTTTCAGGTGTCAGGATTCAGGCTTACTTTTGCACATGCTGTTTAGAGTTCTTTGGAGTAGTTGCAGCATGTACTCATGTTTCAAAAAGGTTGTATTCATCAGTAATCTTTAGAGGCATATAGACTATCCTCGTGTCATGGTGGACAGAAAAGGGGATACGAATATCAGGTGAAAAATGCTTCCAGAGTTGTAGATTCCATGAAAATTAGGTGTAAATGTTCCAGTAATTCTCAACTGATTTGTTGTGCTCGGGAAGGTTATGATCTATATCCATGCGAAATTCAGGATCAAATAATGTGAGACATTGGTTACTGAAACTTTGCTTGGACGTAGAATATGCACTTCCTGAATAACAAATCATTTGAGATGTAATTTTGAGACCTTTGCACTGAGTATTCTTGGAATTTATAACTTTAGACTATTTTCATTCCTGAATACCACAAATCATTTGAGATGTAATTTTGAGACCTTTGCACTGAGTATTCTTGGAACTTCAGACAATTTTCAATGGATATGCCCTCGACAAGTTTGTGCAGGATGGCTTAGCTTATGTGTTGCTGGAAAAGTAGAAAACTCAAACGCCCTGGCAAATCTTGATTTTCAGACTGTTATAATATGAACCAAACAGACCTAGTTTTATAGCCCGGACACCCATTCTGATGTAAATGTAGACTGATATCTCCCTTACTAGCTTTGTTTACTCAGAATGAGAACTTGCTGGTATGTACTGTTCCACCTCTTTTTTGTGCAACACATGCAATAGGCAGATTATGCTTGCATCTTAATGAAGAGAGAACGACAGATATGGAATATCAGGTGAAAATGCTTCATAGTAGATTTTATGGAAAAAAAGGTGCCAGCACTTTCGATGAGTGTCAACTGATTTGTAGTGCTCGGGAAGGTTATGATCTATATCCATTTAAAGTTTCAGGGGAAAAAGATACAACCTTTACTTTAGATATTTGACACTGAATTTTTGCATGGGTGTAGAATACGCGCTTTGTGAGTATCACAAAACCTTTGAGAGATGATTCCGAAACCTTTGCACCGAGTGCATTCATGGAATTTGTGATTTCAGACCATTTTCGCCGGACAGGTTCATGCGCTGCAGCTTAGCGTAGGTGTTGCTGGAAAAACATAATGAGCCATTGGAGATCAGAAAACACATAATGAGCCATTGGAGATCAGAAAACCCAGTGAACGCCCTGGCAAGCTTGCATCCAAGAAGCAACCATGGCCAGAATTCCATCGTCTTAACATTTATTAGATGTTTATCTGGTATAGATTCTTCTGGGTGCAGATTATGACAATCTACCAATCTGGAATTCGAAGCAATACCAAAAGAATATAGAGCCTCTAGACTAGAGGTGTGGACTGGACACCTTATGTTCTGAATAAATTTAGACCGGTATATGCCTACTAGCTTGTGTTTACTCGGAATGTTGGAATTCCCTCTGGCCTGAATTAATTGACGAGGTGGCTGTTCAAATTACAAATTTCAAATAAAACCTCATAGATTCAAGTCTATTACAAATTTGGCCAGATTCCAAATTCAAACTTTCCTCGATCCTTGTCCGTGATCCGTGCTGGCCACGGCAGTTCCAGCTCCAGGAGCAGAGGAGGCTGGTAGCGAGCTCCCCCATTCCCTCCATATCGAGCGCCTCTGCTCCGGAGTGAAGCTGTGCTCCGAAACGGTGTGATGGCGCTGCAGATGAACGGATTTTTAGTTGCAGGGGAGTAGAGGCGCGGGGGAGTGGACCGGGAGGGAGGAGTGCACCGGTAGGAGGCGCGAGGGAGATGCGTGGTGTGGGCGTAGTAGGCGTCTGAGTCCTCGTCGGAGTGGGGAGGGAGGAGTGCACCGGTAGGAGGCGCGAGGGAGATGCGTGGTGTGGGCGTAGTAGGCGTCTGAGTCCTCGTCGGAGTGGGGAGGGAGGAGTGCACCGGTAGGAGGCGCGAGGGAGATGCGTGGTGTGGGCGTAGTAGGCGTCTGAGTCCTCGTCGGAGTGGGGAGGGAGGAGTGCACCGGTAGGAGGCGCGAGGGAGATGCGTGGTGTGGGCGTAGTAGGCGTCTGAGTCCTCGTCGGAGTGGGGAGGGAGGAGTGCACCGGTAGGAGGCGCGAGGGAGATGCGTGGTGTGGGCGTAGTAGGCGTCTGAGTCCTTGTCGGAGTGCGGGGACAAGGTTGAAGATGATGGAGAGCGCGGATTATGTCAGGAAAACGTCGATGCGTTTTTTTTGCAAAACTACCGCCACATCGATGAATACGGGCCGGATGGAGTAGCTTCTTCTTTGAATTATTTGTGCATTATATGTAACATGCGCATCCACTGTATTGTCGGTTTGTGACATTCTGAATATTACAACAGAGCACAGGAGTTGGGACTGAATTTCAGACTAGCCACAGTTCTATTATACCACCAAGCTTAAGTCTATAGATTTTCAGTGATCACATCTTTAGTTAAGCATTGTGCTAACATAGATTAGAATGGCTGATGAAGGGTGCAGTTTCACTTCCTAATAAAGTTGCAGCTTCTTCTTTTTCTAAGATAAATCGAGACTGATATCTGTCTACTACTTTGTGTTTAGCTTCTTTTAACTAGCATTTGGTTTACCTAGTTTGTTCATCACACGTAACCTGATCATCGACTGCATTGTGAGTTTGTGACCTTCTGGATATTAGAGAGCAAAAGGTGTTAAGATTTTGGACTGAATTTCAGACCAGCCAAACAAGATTGCAGCTGGATTATACACCACAAAGACCAAGCGTAGGATCTAAGAAAAGCCCAGAATCTAACACCGTGCATACATGTATACGATTTTTGGTAGATTCTTGCTCTGGAGAACACTCTAGGTATTTACAAGACTAGAGTGACTACCAACACGCACAAATACACACTACAATGATGAAACTAGATCAATGAGGAATATTATTTTGATTTGCCCCTTATACCTCCGGAAGTTTGTTTTAGCAAAACATTATTAATTTTGAAACATAACTTCGAAAAACACATAACTTTTGGCACAACGGGGTTTGAGTTTAAGACAATTTTTCCATATCTTAAGAAAACATTTGTAATTGTAAATTAAGTTTTAAAAATATATACAACTTTCGGCACAACATTGGCTCAAGTTTAGGACAACTATTATGGTAGATTTGAGTTTGAGAAAGATGTCATATATATACTAAGAAACACTAAAATATACCTGGTTTATAAATAAATATAAAAGTTTAGTATAAATAAGTAAGTTTTTTTACTTCAAAAAAGATCGAGAACATGTTATTACTCTAGAGAAGCAAATTTTTCTTACATATACATATGCAGTTAACTACTGCAGTGAAATTTTCATCTCCGACTATTTCATAAAAAACAAAAGTTCCAACCGTCTGTGAGCCGGCTCAGTGAGCAGGGATAAGGAGCCGGATTGTCTCATCTTGGAATAACCTGATGTCATTCTCGGACGTTTTTTTTTACCTTTTAGTTATTCTTTCAGGATTTCGTGTACTCTTGGGCTACGTACTATTGTTTATGTTTCGGTGCTTCTCCATAAACTCGCCAACGACTGAGATTAAACTGTACCCCTTTGTAACTAAGGATGGGATTGTCTTTAATAAGTTTGTAATACATAATTAGCCTTTCTATATACATGTGCACCTTCCTCTTCGCTGACATCCTATTCGTAGCAGGAACCTCGCCAACCTTTGTGTCGTCCTTGTCATCCTCACGCTCACCCCGACGTGGTCTAGCCCGCGTGATCTTGTTTCCATAGCCGGTCTTCTTCTCGAACACTGTCGCCGTCACGTTCGACGCCTCGTCCGTCGTCGCCTCGTTGGTCACGATCCCTTAGCAGCTGCGTGAGGCAAAGGGTGCAACACGCGCGGGATGTTGTCCATGAATTCCTTTGATTTCCCGTATGTCTTCTTGGGCAGGACAGGAAGCCGTGCTTCCCCTTGGCAGGTGTCGACACTGCCTTGTCCTTGGCCATGGTCATCTCGACCCATGCTTGTAGTCTGACCTTTGTTGGTTGTGCCTAGCAATAGCGATGTTTTTTATCATTAACTTGTTGAAGACATTATTTGGAGATTATTCATACCTATCCTCCAAGGTGAAAATCTAAGATCTTGTCGTTATTTGCTGGATTTGGCAACGATAACGTGTATGCGTTGTTCTATTCTTGAAGATGTTGCTTTTGTAGGAACATTATCGTGCTCGTGTGTGGCGTAGGGTGGTGGTTGATGTCGCTGTTGCGTGCCTTTGTTTTGTTTTAGCATAATATGGCACTTCGGTGTTATGCCTTTTTCTCTTTATCTTTTACTTTTTTTGGCTATGTGCATCCTTGATATCATGACTTGTTTCTGATATTGAGTTGTTGCAGAGGTCGGATGTAATTGATATCATCTTGATATTAATATATTTTCCTCTATCAAAAAAGTACTTGTCTTATGAAATAATTAAGGTCAAAATACCATGTTACCCTTATGAATATTTGGGAGGGGAAGCAAGGAAGCAGGCCTCTTGTACTATAAACTCCAATTCCTTTTTTCTGAAAAAAAGACTCCAATTCCGATGGTACAAATGTAATGGCATAAATAAAAAAGTTATTCTTAAGAAGAAAAATCGACGTCTATCATGCTTAGTGTAATTTGTACCGGTCGATCTATCATGGGGAAACAATGTCTATATACAACACTATTCGATCTAAACTCTCAAGAAGTTTTGACACAAGAGCAAGGCTGTTTTCAAATGACAGCGGGAGAACCGTTATATTCTGTTCATTAGAAGAAGAGGTCGAAGATGAGTAAATTGATCTAGTTTATAGGTAAACCGGGCCCAAAAATCTCACATTGTCAGGGAAACGGGCAAAAACCAACTCAACAGGACGGGCCTACACCTACAACACCACCAACCTAGGAGCCCAGCCACGCTGCAACATTGCCGGTGTCCGGCCGCATAGCCGCGCCGCGGTATTTTCGGTTGTCGTTTGCTTCTGCCGCGCCACAACATTGCTGTTCGCCGGCAGTCATGCCACTCAGTTGCACCGCGGCATTGCCGGTCGCTAGCTGCTCAGCCGCCCCGCGATACTGCCAGTCGCCAGCCGCCTCTGCGGCGCCGCAAGAGCATGGTTGTTCCCATTGCTCTCTATCCCTCCCTTCCACTATTCGATCTAAACTCCCAAGATTTTTTGACACAAGAGCAAGGCTGTTATATGTTGATCCAAATTCTACGGAGTAAAGGCCAACTTTTGATGAAGCGAAGCGAGGCCCGTCGCCGGAGTGGAGTCTAAAGTTGGCCCACTCTGTGCCCAACAGGGACGCCTGCGGGGGGTGCGGGGGACGACAGCCCCCAGCGCTACGGATCGTTGATGACCTAGGTTACCACCACTATATATACTTCTTGTAAGCCGCCGGCTGGGATAAGTCGCATATGTGAAATCCCTGGCGTTGTGTAAACACTTCCCGTTATAGTGAAGTTTCGCTGGCTGGCGCCGGGTTTTTTTCCTCTCTTTGTTAGAGAGGTTTTTTCACGTTAAATCTATGTCCCCTTTGCTATGATTTCTTTATCGTTCTTCGTTATTTGATTGTCGCAAAGCTAACAAAGGTTGTTTTCATTGTTGGTACGAAAGCCAAAATGATAAAAAAAAATCTCGATTGCCATAGACAGATATTAAGAAGCATGTACGGTCACTTCTCTCTCCTCTACCTATATTTTGTTTAGGTACTCAAAATACCAGCAAGGTGTTATCTTTTGGCGAAATTCCACGATCAATAACAGTACAAAGAACGCACAGAAGTAGAAAAATATAAATAAGCTGTTGGAAATAGGTGGGGTTAGGGGAGGAACTAGACAGGATTTTGGTTAGACTAGGATTTTATTTGGAGGTGGCCGGCTGGGCTTTCGGGCCTGGCTGACTGCCTCCCAAAAATAATATAAACTTTTATTTAATTTAAAATAGACTTTTGTAAATAGTTTTAGACAAATAAAAGACCCGGAAAAGACCGGAGCCTTGATTTGAAATTAAGACGGGAAATATTTAGAAAACCAAACTAGGCTTTTAGAAAATAGTTTTAGACAAACAAATGCATGATGACATGACGATGCTCAAATGCAAGGTGGCATGATGACATGAGCATGCGGTCATGACGATGCAATGCACAAAAACAATGCGATTTTCTAGTAGTGGTTTTTGCGGGGCGCCACAATCACACACTTGTATAACCAGTTCCATATAAACATCAGAATCGCTGGATTTTCAATTTTGATCTAACACAAGAATTAGCCACATGAAAAAGAACATTGGCCCGTCTTAAATCATCCAAACTGACCATCTAAAAATCTTTATGCTGGCAGATGTGAACCACAGATCAGCACATATCTTGCTCCGGGAAAACGCCAGACCTTAGACCAAAATTCAGAAAAAAAAAAACAGCAGCAAAATAGAGGCCTCACAATACATCAACACACAACCAAACTACCAAGGTTAATAATATCAACACAGTATTATGCTGACACAAAGAGCAGGGGCAACCAGGCTTAAGATTTAGGGCTAAGCTGCCAGGCTTGAAATGAGAGATATTGAATAACCATTTCAACAACTAAATTAATATGCAGTAACTAACATCTAATAAAACGCCCGTGTTTCACTTCAGATAAAAGGCATTCACTCAAAAGAACACAAGCTTTTAAACAATGAAAACAGAAAGTCAAATTTACCATGCTCCTAGGAGAGCACATAGTTCAACACGTTTATAACAAAAAAAAGTAAGACCCTGGCAGTACCACCAGCACATAGCCAAAGCACCGAAGTAACAACCAGACACAAAGCTGAGCTAATTGAGCGCCGTAATACACGCAGCATTTCAAGTATGCCCAATGAACTAATTGAGCGCCGTAATAGGTGCAATCTGATGAAACTTACAAGTTACAACCAAATTGCACACGGACCAGCAGAGACCAAACAAAACAGCGCCTATGGAAAAGATCCAGAATAGCATTTCAACACGTGAAAATGCTTAGGAGTTACGACTAAATTGCACACTTAACAACAGATATCAAACTATGGAAAACACCCAGAATTACATTTCAAAAACTCAATCAGACCAAGCCATAAGGAGCAGCAGGTGGCTCTGTCAAATAAAACCAAATAACTTTGGGCACGACATTGATGTCATGCCTCGAAATATTTCTTCAATGCTTGCTTTCTAAATGAAAGATATCATGTCCCCCCGCGCAATAGATATCGCACAAATATGCTTGCTTTGTCGTCGCAGGGCAGTAGATATCGTGTTTTACTACTGGACATTATTGTTCATGTGTATGTGAGCATGTGTGTTATCGCCTACCATGCAATGGAAGCTCCGATTCTTTCAGCTTAATTCAGCATGTTGATAACCAACACTGTCCTTCGGGTACCTGGTCTATGCTATGGATCCTTGAATCTAAATCAAAGGTCTATCTCGGAGAGCTCTGTGAATCCGCCGTATTCCTCCGTGATCACCTCAGAGCTATAGACGTGCTATTTGACAACCAACGCTGTCCTTCAGATAAGTTCTCGATACGTTATGCATCTAAAACAGAAATCTATCAAAAATCTATCTCTAGTGGCCGTGTGAATCCGTTGCGCTGTGCTCTTCACGAGAGCCATGAAGCCATGGAAGACGCAGTACTGAAGGGGTGCCTGGTATGAGCGCCACCAACAGTGAGCCATCTAGTTCCTCCAAGTTCCTTTCTAGATCAAGAAAATCTAGTTCATCACTATACATCCGATCTTCTTGCAAACACTCCTTCCACCCTGCAGCCGGCAAGAGTCCAAGCGCCCCACCACAGTCTGCGGCCCTCCTCGTTGTTATTGACGGGCGGCGGACCGTCCCCATCGTACATGGCGAGTTGCCGGTCGTGACGGTTCGCGAAGAAGGCGTTCCAGGTGGCGGCGTTGTCGGGATCCCAGTTGGTGTCCATCCGCTGCTCCGGCGTGAGCTCGCCGTAGTAGTGGTTGGTGATGGCCATCCGGCAGGCAGCACCTTGAGGGACAGGCGGGACCGGCACGCCACCGGCGCTCAACCTCCAGCCCGGAGGGCACCCGTACCCCGACGGGCAGGGGTAGTGGGAGGCGCACAGTGCCTCCGCCTCGGTGTATGTTAGTGTTGGAGGGGTTGGAGGATGACATTGCGTGTAGATCTGAGCTATGGCAATGGTGGTCGTGGCCTATGTAGCCGGAAATGGCGGGAAGTTGAGGCGGGAAACGGTGGATCTGGCGGAAAGAAACTGGCGGGAAACGGTGGAACTTGCGGGAAGGAATTGGCGGGAACGCGATGGCAGCCACTTTCGGCCGACGCGTGGCCACCGAAGGGCGCGTGGCTTGACAGGACAATATTTTATTCTCCTCCGGCGCCCCCGTTTGCCTCCCTGTAGATAGGGTTTCGTCTGAAGCTGCTAGGTTAATAATTAGACCGCGCCGACTGAAATTCTAGAACTAAAGGGCCATGACTGGTCGCGTTTTTTTTGACACCGACGGTCCTCGTAGAAAGTTATGTCTTGCATGCAACACAACAATCCAAAAGTTAATTAGTTAAATATTCGATGAAGCCACGGGAAGCGGGCCACCCGCCTGTCGACACGACAGTCCCGTCCGTCTTGGCCGGCTTCTTTTCTTTCCATCGCCGTCGTCCGACCTCGCGCTCTTTTCCCGTTGTTATTTTTCTTCGTTGCGACAGGCCAAGAAAGATCTGCCTAGTACGTATCGTTTTCGCGGTCGATTTCTGGTCTACACCACGAAACATTTTGGGAAGAAAAGATATCGCTGACCAAGTCGGAGACACTGCACACTGCACTAGTAGTATATGCTGACATGCGTATGTCTGGCTGCCACGACACGGCACGGAAATGGCGTACGGATCGGAGCACACTGCATACTCGAGTCCCGACCAGCCATGTTCTTATGTTGAGCAAGTCGTATTACTTTATCTGATCTCCAAGAAAAATGATTATACGGTCAGCCAGACCGACTTGGGGCAGAAGAAAGAAATGGCCGCGCGCGCACTCACACACGTCACGTCTGGAAAAAGAGAAAGTCTCACCGATCCAAAACCACCCGCACACCCGCAGCGCCAACCGCGGCTGCGCCGGCCGGTGACCCCACCCCCTACCCAGTCCCCACCACTCGCAATCGCAATCCAGCCTGCCGATTCCCACACAGAGCGAGCGAGAGAGCGACCAGGCCAGCACGCTCCAAACCAATCCTTCCTTCCTTCTTTCCTACTAGCTCGCTGCTCCCCCTCCCCGCGATCCCCACCGCCGTCCGCGCCCCGCCGGACCCCCTTCCGAGCCCGCCCGTCTACTCTCCGATCTCCCCAGGCCGGCCGCCGCTCGACCCGGAGGTACCCACCCGCCGATCCCCTTCGCTCTCCCGTCGCTTCGTCCTTCCGAATTTCATACGGAGACGAGATCCCCCGGACAAGGTCGCGTACGACTGATTGGGCCGACTATTTCATGCTGCGAAATTCTCCGCGTAGCCTTACTCATACGAGCTTAATTTAGTCCCCTGCACTGGTTTCTGCTGCTGCTGCTGCCTGCTGCTTTTGACTAGTCTTGCCATGGAGCTTTCCCAACCTGCTCTGTAGTACTACAGTAGCCTCTTCGGGTCTAGCAATCTGCTGCTTGCCTGAAGCCAGTTAAGGAAAGGACCGGATGTTGCCTACTTGTTTCAATCCAGTGGCCGCGCGCCATACAAGGAAACCTGTGGGTTGGACCCAAGTAGGCTGGGCCTTCCTCTTTTTTCCTAGCATAATAGATTACATTCGACAGATTTTTGCCTGCGTGTCTTCCTACCCATCTAAGATGATGATTCCTAGTAGCTTAATCCACACCATCTTTATACCGGATTAGTTTTGTTACATATATGGCTGAGTTTATGCGCTTTCCCTTTTGTGGTCGGAAAAAAAAAACATCATACGGTTGTTGTTCGTATTATGCCAGGCTTTGAACTTTCCTTTTGCGAAGCTTCATACGATTATCTGTACACAAGGTTTCTGATGCTCTAGTTATATGCGGAGATTGGCAAACTATATATAGTATATACCAAATTGGCATGTTTTGGGAACATCCTTTCTCTGCTGCCACACTCTCACTTTCTTCATTTGTTGTCTTGTGCACTGACTTTGGACCCGCAGGCATATTGACACGGGAACCTCGAGCCATCTATTGTGGCATGTTAAGAAGAAACACTGGAGCTACTTGGTGTAGCTACTATCGGATGTGCACATTCCCAATGCTATAAGGTACTTCCCTTTCAATCATATAGCAGCGTGTTATAAGAATCTTAATTGGTTACATAATAGATCTTAATGTCTGACAGCTATTTGCTCCATTGGTGAATGCTATCGCTTATCTCAGTCACATTTACCTTGATGGCTGCCGCATTTAATTTGGTGGCTACTAAACCAAAACCAAACCCCGAATTGCATCGTTATATGTCGACAGTCAAAGAACCTTATGATGGTCACAGTTGAATCGCTTTATATGCTTACCTGTGCTAACAACCTGTCTCCCTATTTCATCCAGGAGTTACTGAACTTACGTGCGTAATCTGTCTCCAAGCTTATTAATTTTGGACCTGGTATGTTGTCCATCTGTTAAAACCCCGGAAGGTTGTTACTAAGCTGAAAGCTTGTGGATTTACTTTCCTATTGACATGTCCTTTAATCAGGTGTATCTTCAAAAATGGGAGTTTACCTTAGTACCCCCAAAACCGAAAAACTATCTGAAGATGGGGAAAATGATAAACTTAAATTTGGACTTTCATCTATGCAAGGCTGGCGTGCAAGTATGGAAGATGCTGTGAGTTTCTATTGATCACTGTTCGATCTTGTTTACTGAAAAACTTCCAGAAAGTTCTGGAAATGTAGAGATATAGAATAAGTGACATACACAGAGTGAGTGTAGTATGCTATAATCAGTAGTGAAGTTCTCATTAAGGTACATGGGGGACTGTGGACAGGGGTACTAGGAATATATCTGAGTGTTTATTCGTTAGTTTACTGGTATTTTTAGCAAAGCTGTGCGCATGAAAGATTTTGTGTCTTATGTCTTGCCAATTCCTGTCTATTAATGTGCTGGACTTCAAATGTAGCAAAGCCATGAGTTGAATGGTGATGTTTGATGGCCTGTTTCTCCTTTTGCAAACTAGACCTGGTGTTAGATGACTGTGCTAAAAACTATCATGTGTAATTGTGTGGCATTATACGGAAAGATCTTTTGAAGAATACTTTTGGTTTTAATTTCAACAAAGCCTGACTTGAAGCTTTAGCATAGTACTAATAAAATCGAGGCGATGGAAAATTTCATCAATTCTTATTTAGCTATAGTTGCATAGTCTCAGTTCATTGTGAAATCTCTAACCCGTTCAGCAATCTTCCAGCATTCAGCTTTGCTAGATCTCGACAAGGACACGTCATTCTTCGGTGTTTTCGATGGACATGGAGGTAAGGTTGATCAAGAAGACCAGCACGTTTTCTTTGCCCATGATCTTTTTCCACATGACACCAAAATGGTCATTTATGTCATCATATCATTAACCCTTGCCTCAGGAAAAGTGGTTGCCAAGTTCTGCGCAAAATATCTACACAGAGAAGTTATGAAAAGTGAAGGTTATTCAGTTGGTGAACTGGGCACTGCTCTTAATAAAGCTTTCTTCAGGTATTGCAAACTGTTAGGTAGTCAGCTTGAGTGTTTTTCCATCTATTATATACTGATAATTTTCTTTGGAAGATGATACTAGCAGTAACTATGATTTCGTTGATACAGAATGGATGAGATGATGCGGGGTCAAAGAGGCTGGCGGGAACTACAGTCACTTGGAGATAAGGTGAACCAATTTACTGGCATGATAGAAGGATTGATCTGGTCTCCGAAAGGCAGTCATTCAAATGATCAACATGATGATTGGGCTTTTGAGGAGGTAATTGTGCAACTGACATGAACTGCACGATCAGTTATTCATTGTAGGATAAGTAATCTGCATTGCACAATTAATTTGGTATAGCTCTTTAAAATGTTCATGAAGTCTGGGCAACTAATTGGTCATTTATAGCCTTTTCTTGCAAAATTGTCCATGCTTTAATCATGTACTAGTACTACCTAGTAATTGTTCAAGTTGCAAAAGAGGTAGCATATGAAGAAAAATTAAATCCTTAAAATTCAACCGTGAAGGAAATATATACCTCAAAAAAAAAAATCAACCGTGAGGTTTTGTTGCCAATAATGATAACTCTTGACAAATTAATTCAATTTCATATAATTCGATATTTTAGTTGTATGGCCATTAAAGTTATAATTTTGGCATTCCCCTGTAGTATTGGTGCAGTTTAACTTTGGTGCTACTCAGGGAGTCTTACATGATTATCTTACCAGGGACCTCACTCGGATTTTAGCGGGCCAACCTGCGGGTGTACAGCCTGTGTTGCAATACTACGAAATAGTCAACTTGTTGTGGCAAATGCCGGAGATTCCCGCTGTGTTATCTCAAGGAACGGCCAGGTCTGTTTTGCTTGTCCTTGTTTTTTGTTTGAGACGAGAAGATATACGCATGAGCATCTCATTCTCAAGTTGAATATAATATAGGCATACAATTTGTCAAGAGACCACAAACCAGAACTTGAAGCGGAGAGAGAACGAATACTAAAAGCAGGGGGTTACATCCAAATGGGACGAGTAAATGGAACTATAAACTTGTCAAGAGCAATTGGTATGCATTTTACCTATCTTTTGTTTCATAGCATCCACCTTAAATGATTGCTCATGGATGCCTATTCTCTTGTAGGAGATATGGAATTCAAACAGAATAAATTCTTGACTCCTGATAAGCAAATGTTGACAGCAAACCCTGACATAAACACTGTAAGCAGTTCAGCTTCTGCCATTGCTTCAACTCCTGCATCTAAAACAATGGCTATTATTTCCTTGTTATTGTTAGTTCATATGATTTAAATATTTTTGTAGGTGGAGCTTTGTGATGATGATGACTTTCTTGTTTTAGCATGCGATGGCATTTGGTAAATCCCTCTCTTGATAAGTTTCCATAACTGCATGTGTTTTATTTGTTCCATTCATTCAAACATTCAACGGAAGCTACAAGCCTACAAATTCTGATAGCCTACGTTGTTTAAGTTATTAGCTTTGAGCCTTCAACATGAAAATTCTTTTGATAAGATGTAATGACCATTTTTTCTGATGATAAATAGGGACTGCATGTCTAGCCAACAGCTCGTCGATTTCATCCATGAGCACATTAACACAGTGAGTTACTTCAGTAATGCCATACTTCTTTGGATTTCATGGTCTTCAGCGGTACTTAAGGAATGGAAGTATGGAACAAATGCAGGAGAGCAGCCTTTCTGCAGTGTGTGAAAAGGTGCTCGATAGATGCCTGGCTCCATCAACATTAGGTGGAGAAGGATGTGATAACATGACGATGATCCTAGTGCAGTTCAAGAAGCCAATTTATCATGGCAACGATGCCAGTTCCGGTGAACAGTCAGCTGTCGAGGACAAGAATGCTAATGCTGGTGAGCAGTCAGCTGCCGAGGACAAGAATGCCAGTGCTGGACGACAATCGCCTGGTGTCATAGAAGGGTTGTGAGTCAACTGATCAACTCCCAAGGTTGTTATTCTTTTTCTTTGTCGTCGTTCTTCCTGTTCCACTCAACTTTATATCTCTATTCAGTGCACTAACCTGCACTTCTATGATCAGCGCGAACAAGGACAGGAAGTGTAGCCTGGTAAACCTAAAGAATGACATCCGAATCCTGGTGTGATGTACTGATGTTGCGGTGGGTTTAAACATGCACGGCGAAGAAATTCCTGTGTAAATATCAACCGTGTGTTGAATTGTTGATACAACTAGTGGATACCCCACATCAGTAAGTAGACCACGCTGTTTCTTTATGTCATTTCTGTCTGACCAATTAATCCGGGTTCTCCCTTTCTTTCGGCTGTGATTATTTTGGGTCGTTGGACGTAACCTGACTTTACCTTTGAGTGGAACTGAATATATTTAGTGCCATTACCTAATTATTAACTTTTTTTTGCAAGTTCAGCAAGTATCAGTTTTCTTACGGAGATCCTAGGATCAATTCTGTTTGTCTTATATATACTGATACTCTTAAAGAGGCATATCTTACAGTTAGTTACTGAACTCTGTGGACATGAGTTTTTCTTTTGATCTCGAAAGTCTCTGGTCGAAAATCTTACCGCTTTGGTATGTGTTGTGATTGCCTTTGGCTGGCTTCAGTGAATTTGTTGACAAAAGCATGATCAGGATGTCAGACGTCCAAACCGAACATGGAGGGATCATCGGTTGCTGGGTGGAAGGGGCGTTTGCTAGACGATCGGATGCATCATGACGAACTAGATTTTTTTGTTCTGGAAGGGAACATAGAGGAACTAGTTTTTTTTTTTGCACGGTAGGCGATAACACATACTCCATCCGTTTCAAAATATAAGATGTTTTAGCTTTGTGAATGAAGTGTATCTAGACCCCTTTTAGCGCACATACGTACACATGAACAGTAATGTCCAGGTAGTAAAACACGAGATCTACATCTACTGCCCTGGGGACGCGCCGGAGTACACTAGTTGCTGATCGATCTGCCTGGCGCATACACGAACAGCGGCCCGGACATGTTTAGTATCACATGGATTTGATTTTATGGCAAGTGAATTCGGGGACCCGTGGCCCGTCCGTAATCTATTCAATAACCAGTCCGATACCGACGTTGTTCCTACGTCCAACCCCATATATATGGTGGGTGGAGTACCTACCAACGCACAGCTCCAAACAGCTCGATTGAGAGGGCCAATCAAACGGAGCAAGAACCAGCAGCTCACCTTGCCGATGTCGCCGTCATGGTTAGTCCGGCTGCACGTTCGGTTAATATGGTTAATTCGGTTATACGATAAGTACGGTTTTAATACTTCGGTAAATACGGTTTTATAAAAAATACGATTCGGTTTCGGTAATAACCATTACATATCGGTTCGGTTTCGGTAATAACCAAATTAACCATAATTGACGTGATTTTTTTGAATAACGGTTAACTTGTGTATGGCCGTGTGTTTCAGTTTAGCATTTTCTACAACCGAATTAGATGTGTTGCAAGAGATAAATAAAAATAAAAAAGTTTATTACTTTGTATGACCAAACTGCACATGTTGTAAGAGAAAAATAAAATAAGAAAACAATAAAATTTAGTGTAGATATAGTGAGTTGTACCCACGTCCTATCGCAACAAAGCAAAGGTCCGCATGTGGAAACCAATAGGTTTGAAACAAGTTTAGTGTTATAAACGCACTTGGACATTATATTACCAGTTTGGGCGAGGTTGGGCTAGGCCTATTACAAGATTTATTGCTACAGTATGACTGTTCGGTTATTTTCGATAATAACCATGGTTTTTGTTTCAAACCTGAATTAACCGTGAGCCAAACGGTTAGCAAATTTGCTAACTGTAACCTTAACCACAAACTGAAAAAACTGAAATTTCGGTTGCAATTGGGTTTTTTGGATTTGGTTTTTGGTTTTGATTCGGTTTTGTGCAGCCGAAATGATTAGACTTAGGGGAGCCAGAGGAGAAGGAAAAGATCCTCATCCAGATCTTTGCCCGGCTGCCGGTCAGGTCCGTCATCCGTTACCGCTGCCTGTCCCGCTCGTGGGCCGCAACGCTTCGGTCGGACTCCTTCCGGGACCTCCACTTCCAGCGAGCCAATCAAAAGCGTCAGGCTTTTCTACCTCCACCTCCAGCAAGCCAACCAAAAGCCAACACAAAGTAGCAAACCATGTTTGAAGTAGGTAGTGCCAGGTTTGGAAAGTACTATCCGTCTACTACTCCCTCCGTTTCATAATATAAGATGTTTTAGCTTTGCGAAGATAATGTATATATAAAAATCTTTTACTGTGTAGATTTGAAGTTAACCTCTACTCCTACGCTCCCTAGATCAGTAGGGTGTGTCGGTGGGTCGTACGGCTCCGAGGTGAACCTCGTATCGCGAGCCAGGGTGTGTCGGTGGGTCGTATGGCTCCGCGGTGAACCTCGTATCGCGAGCCGCCAGCCCCCACTTGTCTTGTCTTTATAGCGCAGTGCAGCAGAGGCCCACCAACCATGTATGGTTGGGCGCCCCCGATTAGGGTGCGAATCAAAGGGTCTGGTGGCCGATGGGCCCACGCGGGAGGAGACCACCTAACATTCTCCCCCTTGATCTCAACTTTTACTTTTAATAATATGCTTTTTACTTTACTCGTTTCATCACCGATCATTACATAGAGTATGTTTCATCGTCACAACTCAATTGCCGATAGAATCAGACAGCTACAACATACCTCTCTGTTTTGAAACAAATTTTGTTTCTTTTCAGGTCTCTCATGATCGAGGAATCATAGGCTTTCCCTTAGAGCATCTCTAGCAGATACTGCATATCGTGGTACTGTAAAAGGCGGATGCGGTAAACCGAAAACGTTGTTTGCGTTATAGAAAAACATAGGGAGAAACATATGCACTAATCCAAACTGCATATTTAAAAATCATCACACATCGGCGCCAGATTACGTAGAGGTGGTTTTGATCATCTAGCTCTACATAGAAAGTTTAGCAGAATTTGATGCCGCGCCCTGCATCTAGACTTCACCTAGCATCTACGGAGCTTTGCCGGCGGTGCCTACTCACCAGATCATCAACGGTGGCAGCGGTGCGCGCTTACTCCTCATCGGTTTCGGCGTTGCCGAAGTCGTTCGTCATGAAGTACGCGTTGGGTAAGTGGGCTTCCTGGTCCTCGATCCACCCTATGTACTCGCAGAGGGAGAGGCGACCGACACAGAGAAACCCGCGCTTCTCTGCCATGCGCGCGTCGTGGAGCCTTCCTCTTCATCCTTGGGACACATGATTTTGATAAAAGAGCCTGAAATGAACATTTCAGTGGAGTAGTTAATTGGGTGCGCATATGTAATGTAACAACAACCTGCTGCTCTGGAATGATAGCATGTTTTGGGTAATCGCTTGGCTGAAACTAACTCTCTTGATCGCAAGTATCTCTCTACACATGTTGATACCACCAATTAAAAGAATGCATGGATATGAGTAGAATCAATGGGAAATAGTCAATCCCTTTAAGCTCTGATCTGAGCCCTGACGTACCCAGTAAGCAATACTACTACAGAAACCTCATAGCCTTCACTAGAGTGGTGAAAACTGACATGAATCTGAGCCCTGATGTACCCAGTAAGCAATACTAGTACAGTCTGTTCACATGTCACTTTTTTCTCTATGAAAGGAAAACTCTCTTCCCACTAAAGTTCACCTCATGTGCCTATCATATAATTTTTCTGGGTATTTCTGTTATCTAAGAGCAATTGTCAGGAGCTACTGCATTGAGGTTTGGCGTTCCACTGAAGTAACTAGAAAAAAGAACCCTCTAGATAACAAGGATTGACCAGTTATGCATGACTTGATGAGAGATGCAGAACTTTCTACAAAACGAAATGTTACTGCTAATTCAAGTCCAGGCCAAGTGAAATAAGTATACATCAACATTAATCTGAAAAGGAAAGTATAGTCGTGCAGAACTCTGAAATGACATAACAGAAACACACAAGGAATTTCTGAGACAGGTAGCTGTTTTTATGCCAAATCCGGAAATGAAATTCTGACGTACTCCATAGTGCAACGACAGTAACCTTACCTTAAGAATGAATCTACAGAGGAAGATTTGCGCGGACATACCTCGGGTTCCCCGGAAGGCTTGATCTCAATCAGCTGGAGCTTCTGCTTCCGCTTTGGCCGCGGCGGAGACCACCTCTTCTCCTCACAAATGAACGGCATCCTTTCCCCAAACGCGGCGTGCGGGCGAGGCCCGAACTGATTAAACCCCTGCCAGGGTCCAAACCCCTCGAGCGGCACCGGCGGCGGCATGAAGTGGCCGGGAGGGAAGAATGGGCCGGGCCCGAACCCGCTGTGGTGGCCTTGGGCGAAGGCGAGATCGCCCTTGGCCTCAAACTCGCGGCGTACCTCCTCGATGGTTAGGGAGCGGTGCCGGTGGCGAGCGATTGGAGCGGTCGCCGGCGCGGAAGCTGAACCCCATGGGTTTACGCGGCGGCGCCAATGGCGGGCTAGGGTTGCTGGCGATCGAGCGATTGGAGCGGATTTTTCGAACGGCGGCGCAGAGCGGAGAGCAGAGCAAAACCAGAGCGCCGCTTCCAGCCGACTGGCTCTGGTTATTTTTTAACCGATGAATGGAGGACTGGGTTAACACGCGGCGCTGCGCATAATCATCTACCAAGCGGCGGCTGCCAGCTCACGAAAAACGACTTCGCGCGGGAAACAAAAAAAACGAGCGGCTGCAACGGCTAACCAAAAGGTAAATAGGCATGCGGGAGCCTATCTGCACAACTCTAATCTGGTTCTACCTATACCTTTTGTGAGTTTAACCGTTGAAATAGCTTTTGACTAGTACCGCGAAGCACGCCCTCTTACCTGCAACTTTTGGCTTAGAAAAAGTTCATCCAACTATATTGTACAAAGCACGCTTTTACGCTAGCTCAGTAGATTCCGTCCTCATCTGAGTACCACCAAAAAAAATACGAATATAACGGATTTTTACCGTCTGCTTCAAAAATTATTGTGCTCTTTGATAAAAAAAATTGTCAGATTAATTAGCCACAAACATCAGATTAATTAGCCACAACTGCCCGGCTAATTTTCTACATAAAACAATTGGAATTACCATGCTATTTTATAAAGCAATTGCCATATTAATTAGCCACAAAAATGCCATATTAATTGGGCATGATTTCTAGATTAATTATATATGTAAAAAGAACTAGAATTAGCATGCTCTTTAATAAGACAATTGCCAGATTAATTAGCCACAAAATGCCAGATTCATTAGCCTTGATTGCCAGATTCATTATCTATGAAAAAAAAAGTGGAATTACCATGCCCTTTGATAAAAAGACAATTGCCAGATTAACTAGCCACAAAATACCAAATTAATTAGCCACAAATGCCATATTAACCACAGATAACTTACAAAACAAATCGACATAGGGGTAGAAGAACTCAGACACTCGAGCCTACCGTCTGAAGAAGCACCACGCCGGCCGCCGGAAAATATGACCGCGTAAGACGCCTCCATGTGCTCGTCTTCCATGGTCTCCTCGCAGCATGCTCGTCGGCGGAGACGTCCCCGAGCTCCTCATGTTGCAGAGCTCTCCACGCGCTCGTCGGCGGAGGCGGCCCTTACTCCTCCTCGCGCGCGCTCGTTGGCGGCGGCGGCCGCCGCGCTCCTCCTCGCCCTCGTCGACCGAGGCGTGGCAGAGCACTTCCCCGCGCTCGTCGGCGGAGGTGGCCCTTGGTTCCCCTCATGCTCGACGGTGGCGGCGGCCACCGAGCTTCTCATCGACCTCGTCGATTCGCGCCACCTCGTCGCGGCCTGGAGAGCCCTCCATGTGTCGCGCCTACTCGTCGTCAGGGCCTGGAGGAGGCCTTCCTAGGGTGCGCCTCCTCCTCGCGCGAGGGACGACAACCCCCTCCTCCCCTGCTCGTCGCCGGTGGCCTGACGGAGCCTACCCTGCAACGCGCATCCTCCTCACTTTCGTCGGTGATGGAACTGTGCTTTCCTAAGACGATTTCAGAGAGGGAACGAGTGGACTGGAGACGTTCACGAGGGAACAAGGGGATAAGAAGGAGGGGTGCATATATGGTTGGAGCGCGATGCGCTTTCGCGAATCGTGATGCGCCACCGCACAGAAGAGCGAGGCCTGCGGCGCCTTTCATTGGATTTTCCCATGAATGAAATACGTAAAATAAAAACCGTCGGGCGGGCTCGTTGGCTCGGTGGGTCTTCGGTTTTCCTCTGACAGACTGGTTTGGTGAAACTCTCCGATTCAGCAATCCCATCCTGACTGGTTCGGAACTTCGGATGCCCGACTCCGACTCCGTTCTCGATTCAGTCCATCCAACCCAATATACAATGGAGTACCAAGCTAGTTGTTCTGCACTGCAAACCGGCAAACGCATTGTAAAGATAGACAAGCGACCAACGACCTGACACGCACGGAGGACATATGGTGCTAACGACCAAGCGGAGCAAGAACCAGCGGAATGGCTCGCCGCCGCCGCCACCGCTACCGGAGGAGATACTCATCGAGATCTTCGCCCGGTTACCAGCCAAGAACGTCGCCCGCTGTCGCAGCTTATCGCGCTCGTGGGCCGCCGCGCTCTCATCGCATTCCTTCGTCGACCTCCACCACCAGCAAGCCAACGCAACAAGCATACTGCCCAATCTCTTCTTCACGACGCCGCAGCGCTGCCTCCACACGTGGCGGTCGGCCGGCACTGTGTCCGCTGACCGGCGGTGCCGCCCACCCTCTTCTCCCGCAGCTGGACCGCGACCGCGCTCTGCGTGTGCTCACTGCCAAGCCCTGCCACGGTCTTGTCCTGCTCCACCGCTGGCCCTGGCATGGCCACTACGTGTGCAACCCGAGTACCAGCGCGCTCTTGCCGCTTCCTGACACCAAGATGCCGTCTAGAATGTGCGGTCGGTACACCCTACCCAACACCATCGTAAACTGCGTCTCCTATGGCCTTGGTTACGATCCAGCTGCCAAGGAGCACAAAGTGGTACGTCTCTTCTACCTCCACGAAGGAGGCTCCGCCACCGCGGTCACTGCCTGCGAGGTTTTCTCGATTGGAGGGCGCCAAGCCTGCGCGCACTGGAGGCCCGCCGCTCAGCGCGCCCCCTCGTGCATCGTGCGCCCATCCTCGCCAGCCGTATTCTTCAGCGGACGCCTTCACTTTCTCCAGCAGGAACATGGTGGCCACATCATCACTTTCCACATCCATGACGAGACTTTCGGTTCCTTGATGCCCCCGTCCGGCCTAGAGGATGTCACATTTGAGCTAGCAGTGTTGGATGGATGCTTGTGCCTTCATTATGGCGATGGCGATGGCGAATATGTCCAAGACACTAGTTTCTACGTCTGGCGGCTAAGATCATATGATGGTGCAGGGGAATGGGAGCTTCTCTGTTGCATCCGGCGACATTCTTGGCCTGAAGCTCTGATGCACTTAGACGACGACCGGATCTCTCCGCTTGAAATCTACCGCGGTGGTGACGGCCACAGGAAAATCGTGTTCTCCACGTGCGCTCTCATGGTGTTCGCAGTTGACGTCGACCTTGATGGTGGCGGTGCACCGGAGATCCTTCTCTCGCCGCCCACAGGTGATGCTATCGTGGATAGCTTCGTCGAGACCAATTCTAGCTCCCATGCCATGTATAACTTCATCGAGTCTAATTGTGGCCCCCATAGTATCGTGGGTCTCCTCGAGGAGAGCCTTGTGCCCGTAGGCTGCTCCAGCGAAGAGATCATCTTGTCGTCGCCGTCAACGAAGGCTTGGTCACATGTACTCAAGTGGTTGCCAACGCGTTCCGTTGTTCCTCTAAGGCGTGTGTGCAAAGACTGGCGAGCGGTGATCAAGAGCGACCGGTTCATGCAGATGCATGCTATCCACGCAAACATGGGCAAGAAGTGCCCCAAGATCACACTCATCGACTCTCTCTCCGGACTTTTCTGGACCCTAGGACAAGGTTCTGGGAAAGAGCTACACCCGAGGAATACAACAGGGTACTTGTTTTGTCCGCGCTTGGGATCTAGAGTGGTGTGTTCCAAATCATGCCATGGTCTCGTTGTCGGTAGTTGCACCATACAACAAGCTTCCTTTGATTTTGTATGCAACCCCGCCATGGGTTACTACAAAGAGATGCATCTAGACCCTGAAGGAGACAACACGTTTGTTGCCGGCAGGATAGGACTAGGGTATGATTCAAGGATAAACAAGCATGTACGAGTACGTCTTGTATACCGCGAGAGAAACATGGATACTCGGAATTATCAACTTGGGTGTTACATCCATCTCACAGACACAGAAGCAGCATGGAGACCGATCAGCTCTCCGCCAAGGCCGGTGGCCGAAATACAGCCTATCTTTGTCAACGGCAAACTCTATTGGATGGTGGATCCAAATCTTGGGACAAAGTCTTCTTCAGGGTGCGAGATGTTGGCGTTGGATGTTAGCACGGAAGAGTTTGAGGTGCTGCAGGGTCCCCGATGCAACTACAATGAGATCAGATCCATCGTCGAGCTCAACGGTAACGTTTGCGTTGTCTGCCCGGACAAGGGTTCAAATGCGCTGGACATATGGATGTTGGATGGCGGTGTATGGGATATTGGGTGGCGAGTAGAGCTCGGAGTGTATTCAGACGAATACTCGCCGGAAGATACTGCACCGATAGCGGTCGATCCTACGGACCAGAGGTTGCTACTTAACACAGGCAGGGCGCTAGGCTATTACAGCCCCATAACAAAAACGGTAGAGACCGTTCACCATCTGGTCGGTCAAGATATCATGAAATTTGCTCCCGTTTTGACCGAGGAAAGCTTGATCTGTCCGTATATTCGCTTTGAGAAAGCCACCTACTCTGTAGGCATGTAACTGCAATTAGTACCTTTGTCCATGAATTAATGTTTATGTTTCATATAATTTTGATACGTGTAAACACATTAGTCACATGCAATTCCTTCGGTAGAAGCCACTATCTTCCTTGTAACATGAGAGTGTATTTGTCGCTTGGCATATAATTTCAGTATTTGTCGTTGTTCTGTTGTCTAGATCCACTTTTGTTGATGTTGTTGGATTTATTAATAGAAATCTTTCATTCTTATTTATTTACTTGCTAGCATGTAGTCATTTGACCTGATCTGCTGTTGGTCCCGTAGTTCAGCCTCATATTCCTTTATCATAGCGTTGTATTCCTCCAAATTGCATGATTCGCAATCGAATTCACTGATCTCGGAGTTGAGTGCCTCCATGATGGATTCAGAATCACCTTGGCCCTCCTTGGAGGCAGAGCTTGGATCTGTTTCCACATAACCAATGAAGTGACTCTTTGTCTTTCTTGAAATCTGGGCGGCTGCATGATGACCATCATCGCCCATGTTGTTGTACCGACAAGCGATCTCGATCATATAGTCGAGGTCAAGGTTGTGCTTCTCCATCCAACGTAGCAATCTGTGCTTGAGCAGCAAGCTCCGATCTAGTTTATTAATGAAGCAATGGACGGAATTCTCATCCATGATTCCATAGCATGAGTTCTTCATCTCAAGCCATCTGGCGAGGAAGGTGTCCAGGGTTTCGCCAGGATTTTGGACACACCGAGCCAGATCTACTACGCTAACATAGCCAACAGTGATACCTATGCTTCTATAACACCTAAGAGACCCAAGCCGATTTTCTTTGGTCTTCCACCGTTATCTCTTGCCCTAGAGCAGTTTGGATGGTCCTTGATTTTTCAGATCTAAAGTAGAAAACTCCAGGGAGAGATCGTGCCCCGATCCATCTTCCACAATGGTCTCTAGCCTAAAGGCAGTCCCTGTGAGTGTCTTGGGGGTGAAGGTGGCCTCCTGGATGAGAGATCCCCAGCCGACTTCGTCTATGAAGATGTGTATCCTGTTGAAGGGGATGATGTGATGGCGGGTGACGTTCTCCCTTGCCGAAGTCTAGAGGTGATCGTTGGGTACGTTGGGAACATTGCCAGCATAGAGGAGTTGACCGATGGCGATGGATTCACTGATGCTTGTGAATAAGGATACCTCCCGGATCCGTGCTCTAGGTGCTTCTTGCCCCACGGTGGGCGCCAACTACCATGGTATTGCCAACGAGTACGCCATAGGAGATCTTAACGGCAAGGTTAGCGAGACGTCGGGAGACGGCAAGGAGCGTCCGGGAAGGGAGTGAAACAAGGGTGTAACATCCCACCGTTTAGGACCAAACAAAGGGTAAAACTAGGGTTTTGTGCATCTGCATGCATGCATCTGAAAAGCAGGATGTGTGATAATGTATGAATGGTGTGATCATGTTTGAATGATGTATGAACGACGTGAGCATGTTTGAATGATGTATGAACGACGTGAGCGTGTTTGAATGATGTTAATATTTACTGCTGTGTGAAATGTTGATGCTTTCAATGAGCTAATATTGCTGTGAAATAAAATCGAATGAAATAATTTTGATGTAAAAAAAATCTGGCTAGACCTACGCCGACGGCCAGGTCATCGGCGTAGCTGCCTGCGTGTGACCAAATGGTCAGGGATACGCCGAGGGCCAGGCCGTCGGTGTAGGGCCAGGCCTGGGCGCTTCAGAGTTGTACGCGTGGCAGGTGTACGCCGAGGCCCGCGACCGTCGGCCCAGCCCCGCGCCTAGGACGGCCCAGAGGCAGACATGTGTCCAAGCTAGGCCGTTGGCTAGACCGGCGTGCCGTCGGTGAGTACACCGATGGCCGCAGTAAGGCCGACGGTGTTCCGCTACGCCGAGGGCCGAAATGTCTCCGCCGAGGAGGTACGCCAAGGGCAGCCGTCGGCGTAGCCTACGCCGATGGCTATTTGCCCTCGGCATAGCCTGCGATTCCTGTAGTGCAAGGACTGGAGCTGTGAACTATGCCAAGTGACTGCAACTTGTGAAGCTGGTCTGAATGAGCATCTTGAAGGAAGAAAACATAAGACGAAGTTGGCCCAATGTGGAGCCAGCAAGGTGATCAGTGATCGCAAAAACAACTCGCGGAAGGTCACTGGAAATAAGAGTGTCACAGACCCTTGTGATCTACCTAATAAAATATGCATACTAGTAGATGGAGTGATGCATAAAATTGTTCTTCTGAACAATTACCTGTGGTGTGATCGCTGCAAAGTCAGGTGTGATAGCAATATAACCATGGCTGGCCATCTGCAGAGCAAGAAGCACAGTAAGTTAAACAAGGTTTGGACATCAATAGAGGCTGTGAGGACGAATACCAAAACTAATGAAGGTTTGATCTCTCCTTGTGAAAGTAAGGTAAATATAGATGACTCCACTGAAATTCCAGTGGTAATGAAGGGTGACAGAGACATGGCAATACAAGTAGATGAATGTGGCCCTATAGAAAATTCAGTGGAAATTGAGAAAGAAAGCATGACCATGGCCAGCGAAGTAGAAAGTATAAACATGGCCACCAAAGTACATGAAAATAACCCTGTGGAAACTCCTGTTAAAACTCTGAAGGAAATCACGGACAGGACAAATGATGCGAGTCAAGTTCTACCAAAAGAGTAACACTATTCCTTGTTCTCTACCTATTCCTTCTCAGTTTGAACATGAGATCTAGCTTTTTCTCTTACCATCCACACCACATGTAGTTAATTAATAAGGTAACAATAATACATATGGGCACTGTTTTTCTTGGTAAAATTTCTTGGCTATTGATAATCAAGTTAAATATCTTGCAAGTTTATTAGTCCAACGCAATATATGGCTTGTATATGATACTCCCTCCGACCCATATTAGTTGACTTGGATTTGTCTAGATTCAGATGTATCTAGACATGTTTTAGTGCTAGATACATCCGAATCTAGATAAATTTGTGTCAACTAATATGAGTCGGAGAGAGTATCTAAATTGATTACCAATGGCCAAGCAACTTTGCATGAGAACATTTCTGACTAGATTTATGTATTATTGTTACTCTCTGGGCATGTTTTGATGTAGATTGCCTGCTGTGAATTGTACCTTAGCTTCCTCTGTGGTACTTCTACCTAGTTTTGATTTGTGCACCCTGTTCACTTGTATTGTGCTTGGGCTAGATGGGTTTAGCTCATGACATGTAGGGTTCCCTGCTGCCAACCTGGCTCTAGTTTGTAATTCATTTAGTGCTTTCAGGTGTCAGGACTCAGGTTTACTTCTCCATGTACCGAACAGTAGCTTTTTCAGAAAGGGTGTGCTCATCAGTAATCTAGAGGCATATGGACTATTGTCGCACCTTGACGAAGAGAAAGAATGGAAGATGTGAAATATCATGTGAAAAATTCTCCAAAAGTTTTAGATTCCATGAAAACAATGTGTAAATTTTTCAGTGATTCTCAACTGACTAGTAGTGCTCATGAAGGCTATGATTTATATCCATGTGAAATTTCAGGACCAAACACAATGTTACTTGTGAGATATTTGGTGCCTGGAATTTTGCATGGATGTAGAATATGTGCTTCTAGAGTACTGCCGATCATTTCGGAGGCGAGTCTGCAACTCTTGCACCGTGTCTTTATGGAATTTGCAACTATAGACAATTTTTGCTGGATATGTTCTCACGACAGGTTCATGCACTGTAGGCTGTAGCTTAGCCTAGGTGTGGTTGGAAAAACAGAGTAAAGCATGGGAGATCAGAAAACCCAATGGTCGCCCTGGCAAGCTTGCAGCCAAGAAGCACTCCGTGATCCGTGATTCTGTCGTTTATTTTCTGTTACGCTGGAGTTCCAGTGTCACTGCAATGTTCAGACAGCTATTGTGCACCATTACATGCAACGTGCGCATTGTCTGCATAGTGACACACTTATGAGTTTGTGACCCTCACAGGTGTTGTTATCCTGGGACTGCCCTTGCTCGAGGTAAGACACATTTCTCTAGAATTTCAGACTGGCCAGTCTTTGTTTAGCCCGTCTGATGCAGCTCTAATAAATTTGAGTAATGTGCATCTGAATTTACACTGTAGAATGGCCGTTAACATTGTTCTGTTGGATGAAATACAGGATGCAGTTTCAGACACGCTTGCAGAACTAGTTTTACGAAGGCATTCCACAGCTTGTCTTGCTCAGGTTTACTGCAATGTTTATCTGTAATATCAACTGCACATATGTTACAACCTGGCGAGTGGAGATTTTTGGCTTCCCAGCTCCAGTGATCCCGTTATTTTAAAATATTTGAAAATCATATTTACAAGCTTCAAAAGAATTGAAAACAAATTCCGAAGGTAACCAACGAATGTATTCCATGGAACCTACACAAAATTGGCAAACGTGTGGATCTAAGTATGTATATTTTCAAATATCCAAATTTTATGAGATTTTGTAGTCCAAAATACAAAGGAGAATTTTGCATGCTTGTAGGATGCATCATTGAAATACATTACATAGCTGTCAGACTTTATTGGTCTCCATTCCGGATTATTAGGCAAAATTAGCAAAACACTAGACCAAGGCATGCGGGGACGGACATGCCAAGGAAAATTTTCTACTCCCTCCGTTTCAAAATATAAGATATTTTAGCTTTGTGAAAGGAGTATATCTAGACCCTTTTCAGAGCAAGTGCAGTAAGTTGATGTAAGCAGGCTATAATCAATTAAATAATATATTATATCTGTTGGAAATATGCCCTAGAGTCAAATAGTAGTAAGGATTATTATCATATTTTATATAGTTTATGATTAAGTTTTATATCATGCTATAACTGTATTGAGTGAAAACATCAATACACGTATGATATACAAACAAACCAGGGGGTTCCCAGTGAAACTCTAGTCACTGGTTCATTGGTCAACAGATGATCAAGTTTCGTGATCATGTGGCATTTATGCTAGTCGGAAATAAGGTCATCTCATAGAATGAGATGATGAACCAATACCCAGTCTAAACATCGTGACCCGATCATGTCACGAAGTTCAAGTTACGATGATTAGAAAAGGATCCTCGTAGACTATTCCTTAGACCGTGAGGCTATATCAATCACTGTCTCCCGAGAGTACTTAGATAGCATCAAACGCCATCTGGTAAAACGGTGGTTATAAATGTGTGTTCAGGTATTCAGAGAAAACGTAGAGGCAATATATGTCAAGGGCGGGATTTGTCCGTCCATGTGACGGTAAGATACTCAAGGGCCCACTCGGAGAAGTTATATCCAATAGCTGCGCAGCGTATGATTTGATCACGGGGATATCACTTGTCGGAACGAGTCAAGTAGCACTGTTCAGCAACGAGATTGAACACGACATGGTGATGTCATTGATCAGATCTCGGGCAATGCAAGTATCGAGAGACAAAGGAAATAAAACACGACCGTCCCGGTTCAAACGACGAAAGATCTTCGTGGAACGCACAGGGGTCACATGGCCATCCAGGTCCCTCTGTTGATCATTGGTGCGGGAGTGTCCCGACCATGTCTGGAGTGTTCCCGGACTGTGGGGTATCACGCTTAAGGGCTTGATGATGCTTAGAGAGTGTTTATAGGATTGGTAGAATCACCGAAGAAAAGAAGGGAGAAAACCAGAAGGGTTTCGGTAAGTCCGGAGGATGTCCGGAGTGGAGGTGGAAGGTGTTCCATAGCCACGGAGGTTGAATAATATGTGAATGAATGTTAAATGTTGATTTAATCATTTATTCATAATTATTTAATAAAGAGAAAAATCAATTTAATGGTCAAAGGCTTAATGGGCCAACTTCCGGAGGGAGAGAGCCCATTAGGGAAAGGCAAGAAGGGGAAGGGGCCAAGGGGGTGGCCGGTGGCGCCTTCCCACCCTCCTCTCCTTTAGTCCCACCCCAGGACTTTGAGGGAGGGTGTACCCCCTCCTCCCCCTATATATAGTGGGGTATTTGGCCAAGATAAATACACCAATAATCAATAAAGGTCTCCCCACTTTTGGGAGGACCTCTAATTGATATTTTCTCTACCCCCCTCTCTCTCGTGACCGTGGTCCCAAGTCTGGACTGTGCGAACGAGAGACATCTTCACCGCGGAGCGCCGTCGCGCTGCGGGATTCAGATCCGAGAGCTCTACTTCCGCAACTGCTGCTGGATCAGGGAAGCGGGAGTCATCGTCAAGCACCGGACGTGTGTAACTCCCCGCGAGGTGTCGCACTTGAGACACTCAAGTCGTTGGAGCCAGAAGGAGCGCAAGGACTTCATCACGACCTTGAGGTCGGTTTCGGCTCGTCTACATCAACCACGCTTTCCTAAGCGTTGACAACGCTTTTCGGTCTTCAAGGGTAAGTTCGCGAAAAGCCCCTCCTGTTACTGTATTACTAATAGATAGGTCCTGTCAGCTTCAGGGGTTCAGGGGCGTAGGGTAAAATTTTATTGTTTTCATACGCGGAACATACGGCTTGTACCGTATAAAGTGGCTTAGGGGGGTGTTGTCTCTCTCGCATTAGTTGGTATGCCATTTGCAACGGAGGGCCCCGAAAGGGGTGTAGTAGAGACAACTACTTGATCAACGTTGTGCTGAAAGTTCGTAGGTAAGAACGGTTCTTGTGCGAAAGCCCATTCAGCCACGTAAAACATGCAAAGCTAAAGTAGAGGCGTCTAACTTTGTTTTGCAGGGGGGGCATTGCTTTGTGATATGGTTGCGGCAAAGTTAAAGTGATTACCTTTTGTTACATAGTAGTAGACAGTCACGGAGGTGACGAACTACTACGCTGGAATGGCACCGGTACCCTGGTTTCTACGGCGCCGGAACCCGGCAATGGCGGATGGAGATCACGACGTGAAGGACCATATCACATAGCATTTACATTCAATGTTATTGTTTGTATGTCTTATTGTGTGCTAGTATTAGATACTCGACGGTACCCTAATAATATGATCCTTGTTAAAATTACCAACGATTGTGTTCCCCCTTAGTGTACACCACCAAGAAAGTTCTTCGGTATGAGGCGATCCAGGGTTACAGGCCTAGGTGTCAGACATATCTACGTTCGCATACAGTGGGTGTAAGCCATGTTGCACAGCGAATACACTAAGGTTGAGTTGGCGAGCCTACCACGCTAGAGAAGCGTGGCCTCGGAACACGGATGGTCGAAAGATCGAGCACGAGTCGCATGAATGATGTGACCAACGTTTAGCGTCCACCCTTGAACCCACATTGATGGCCGTGACGATCGAGGGAGATGTGGCTGATAGGGGTCGTGTTATCACTAGGAACCCTTTTGGGGATAGGTGTTTCTGAGTGGAGTTATTATTAACTCATTTAAATTATAAACTTAGTCTAAATTCCTTTTGCAATTATAAATGTAGAAAATGGTTCTTCCCGAGATTATCTTTCCTATCGATGATTGGTTAAAAGGAGAAAAGCTCAAGTTAGATGGATCCAACTTTTCTGCATGGGTCATACGCCTATTTGATCTCCTTGGGGAGAACAATGTAGCTGAATACATGACCTGTGAGATGTATTTGGAGCCACCCTATTCTCATGAGACCCAGGAGCAGCGGGATCTGCGTTATCATCGTCGTGTGATGGCCACATTTATATTAGTGACCATGCGCCTCAGAATGGAGGATGGGCTATGGCCAATGGTGGGGAGTCTCAAGCCCCGAATGGTCATGGCACATCTGAGAGCACATTTCGTGAAACAAGTGCGCATGTGGCAGTATGAGCTGGTGGGGGACTTCCTCTCCATAAAGATGGAGGAGGGCTCCTCACTGGATGAGTGATGTCTACGCACTTCTATTCTTGTAGACAGTTGTTGAGCCTCCAAGTGCAGAGGTTTGTAGAACAGCAACAAGTTTTCCCTTAAGTGGATCACCCAAGGTTTATCGAACTCAGGGAGGAAGTGGTCAAAGGTATTCCCTCTCAAGCAACCCTGCAATCAAGATACAAGAAGTCTCTTGTGTCCCCAACACACCCAATACACTTGTCAGGTGTATAGGTGCACTAGTTCGGCGAAGAGATAGTAAAATACAAGTGGTACGGATAATTATAAGTGGTAACGGTGATAGAGAATAGCTTGATGGCGTGGAAGAGACTAAAGGCAAACTGAAATAGAGATGGAAGTAAGCAAACATGTAACAGATCTAGTAGAAAATGGTGTTTTAGTGCTTAGAAACAAGGCCTAGGGATCATACTTTCGCTAGTGAACACTCTCTCATAAATATATCTTCTCTTTATGATACTACTCTTAACTAATCTCCGGTTGAACACTCTAATCGATGGTAGGGCTATAACAACACACCTAAAAGTAAGCCTTTCCCATCTAGAAAACCCCACGCTGTCACCTTGAGTACTAGATGAGTCCAACAAATACCACAATTTCATAGAAACATCCAACTCCAAATATAACTCATAACAAGTATTTGTAATCTCTAGCCTAAGTGCCACCATGGTGAGCACGCTGTCACTTTCACACACATGGGGAGAGCAGAGATCTATTAAAGCACTTGAGTAGCAAGGTAGATCTATAGATTACAAGCTCATGATCGCAATAAGATCATGCATAGAGAGAGAGATGAACACATAGCTACCGGTAGAACCCTTAGCCTCGAGAGAGAACTACTCCCTCCTCATCATGGGAATCAGCAACGGTGATGGAGATGGTGGTGGAGATCGATGGAGATGGCTCCGGGGGCACTTCCTCGTCCCGGCAGGGTGCTGGAACAGAGACTTTCTGTCCCCAGAATCTCCCCTTCGGTGGCGGCGGTGCTGCGGAACTTTTCGTGGATTTCCGGTTGACCATCTAGGGTTTATGCCTCGGGAGGCTTCTTATAGGCCAGAGGGCAAGGTCGGTGGGCGGCCATGGGGCCCACACCATGCCCTGGCGCAACCTAGGTGGACCCGCGCCTAGGGGTGGTGTGGCCACCCTATGGCCTCTCTCCGACTCTCCTTCTGGCTTTGTGAGTCTTCCGGGAAAATAGTAACTTTGGCTTTTTTCCCGTCCAATTCCGAGAATATTCATTTTCTGACTTCCTGGAACCAAAAACAGCAGAAAACAGGCAACTGGCACTGTGGCATCTTGTTAATAGGTTAGTCCAAGAAATCATATGAAAAGTTCTCCAAAGTTGGAACAAAACACAAGAAAGTAGATAAAACCAAGCATGGAACATCAAAAATTATAGATACATTTGCAATGTATCAATGAACACTTATTGCGCCTCTACGATGCGTACATGAGTCTGGCATACTACCTGGACAACTGGTTCTCAAGCTCATTTGCAATGGGAGTTGTGCTACGGTCGCTTCCTCCAAGCTTCCAAGCACAAGTCAGGATCTGCATTATGAGAGGCGACACAGAAACACTGGATTTCCTCGAGTTCATATCACATTTCAGAAATGTGGTAGATGAACCCAACGTCGCTGGAGTCGTCAACGACAAAGGTATATATTTGATATACAGTTTTATAAATGTTATAATCTTGCAAACACATTGCAGTGTTGAGTATATCTGATACTTCTTCTGTTTTGATGAAAACAGGTCCTTCTGCATGAGAGGTGCTTGCTGGAGAGGAGGTGACGTTGCATGTTGATGGCTATCATGATGATGATGGACGACGACACTCTCCCTCAACATTTATCATTTAGTTTATGTTTTAGGATGATTATTGTAATCAAGAGATTGTGAACTTCTTTAGTGTGTCTCACACTTCATGAGACGGTTATTCATATGAGTTTGTAACAAACAGTTGTTCCACTTTTATGAATGATTTCTATTCGTGTTCATATCTTGTTTGATTATGTGTGAATTATCCTTATTGTTTGAAACTAATTGATAATGCATGAACATTTGTAAAACATTAAAATGCCTTGTTTAAAATACCGAACTTAATGATATTTAATTAATGAATGAAACCATTGTTTAAATTCAAAGTTATTTGATAATATGTGAAAGTCATTTGATTTCTTGTCACATATAAATCATGCCTAAGTTCGGCAAATTAACTTGAACACCGTGTATTACTTGAATACAAAGTGTTTGTTGAATTGTTAAAAGTAAATACATATCCGATGTATTGTGTTTTAACGAAAAATGGTAATTATCATTAATTGATTGTTTAAATGTGTAAAGTAGTTTACCAAAGGAAACATGAATATGAAACTATTTGATTTAATCAAAGTGTTTCATCAACAAAGGGTATAAATATAAAAGAGAATCCAATTACTATGATTTGATCAATAGTAATGAAATTCAACTTTATAAGAATGGCATAAAAGTAATTGTGATATGCAAAGCGTTTTTGAAACGTCAAAATGCAGAGCATCACAATGTGATATTAGATATCAAAGGGGTTGAATAGAAGGCACCAAAGAAATCGTTGTAGTATAGATGTAGAGACCATTAGTTAGAAATAGTTAGCACTCAATTAGAATTTGTAGTGAACCATTTGAATTTGTGAAAGTTTTGGGGTTATTCGATATAACCAAAACAATAGCGAATAAGTCCTTGTAGAGTATTCATTGGAAACTTTGAATACGAAATCCATAGCTGAAACCAGAAGAGAAGCAAAACTTGTATTGCTTGGATTTTGGTACATTCTTGAGAAAGCTCACTTCTAGTGATGTTTCTCAATTATGGAGCAAATGGAAATTAGTGAAAAATACGATGAGGATTCAAAACCCTGCATCAGAGTGTTGAGAAGCACAACGGACAACGTTCCTGAACGATTCTCTTCACAGAAGGAAAGAATCAATGATTTTGATCATTGTGTTTTCCCCACTAGTGTTTTCACTACATGAAGTAGGATTCAAAATATAATCCATATCTTGTATGGAGACATTTGTGAATCATTTGTCATGATTCTTGGAATATGACATACCTACGAACTACTAAGGAAAGAATGGTAAACTAAAATTATGAGAAATCCTAGAAGCAAACTTCCCTTGAGATTAGAAAGCAATTCGTTGCTGAATCTCACAAGTAAAAGGAGTTGCTTGAATTTTCCCAAATGACTGCAAAGCCATAGTGGAAAAGGGGGTGAATGACAAAAGCACAATTTGTCAAGTATTGGACAAATTCAAATGAATTTGATTCATGTGTGCTAAATGTCTAGTGGATTTAAAACTAGTAAAGTACTAGTATCTCATAGCAAATCTCCAAGTTTGATATTTGATCAAAGGTTTTTGAAGTTATTCAAAATAATAAGGAGATGTGCAATTTGCATAAAATTGAGTGGGAGCTATGAAAGTCTTCCTGAAACAATATGTGATTAACATATTTTTAAGTGGGAGCAATATAAGTCTCAAATTCAAATATGTAGGAACATATTTTGAGTGGGAACTTATAGGAGTAATTCTTAAGTATGTTAAGGATGAAAGCGCAAATACTTATAAATAATGATTTATAAGATGTAGAAGTTGATAATAACTGTATTATGATATTATGTAGTATTCCTTAAGGGATTCTGAAAGGGGTTTCAGAATAGAAGTTAATTAAGGAACTAGTCCTTAATGACTCAAATTAGGAATAGTATTAAGTTTAACATCAATGGTTAAAAGAAAGAAAAGGATGATCGTCATCCACTATGTTAAGACATAGGTTCTATCTTAGTAATCCATGATGATAACTTAGCATAATATTTGATCCCAATAAAGAACGTTTGAAAGTGATTAAGTTCGAATCATAGAACGTTGAGCTGAGTTTTGTCCACAATGTCTAATAGAGAACTGTGGACATATTTTCCAAATCCATAAAGGATAACATATCTTAAAGCATAAAGAGTTATGTTATAAGGGAATATGTTGGAAACTCCTGTAGATACCAATTAAATTCAAGTAGGAAGCGAGGTGAACAAAACATCGAAAGTTGCACATAGTGCACTAGTGTTTCAATGAATACATTTATAATAATAGATAAGGGTACCATCTAAAGTGTTGTATAATGTTATGGCGGGGCTAGTTCGCTTTTAACGTAGAATGATGTGTCCCAGGGCATAGTGCCCATGAGAAAGCCCTCGAGGTTGATCTAACGTCACTATAGACTCTTGGAATCAGGCCTCGTTCTGCTGCCATAACAACGATGCATTCACACAGATGCTATCATGTGATGATAAAGTTTTAATGTCAATCAAGATGACATTACTAAGTTGCAAAGGATTTGGGACTGTAAAGTACAGACCCAAGACTCAACCTCTTCCATGAGCAAGCATGTTCATGGTACCGGGTATATGGTGCCAATGATTGAGAACAAATGCAGCTAGTGTATTTGTACTCTAGTGCAAGTGGGAGACTATTGGAAATATGCCCTAGAGTCAAATAGTAGTAAGGACTATTATCGTATTTCTTATAGTTTATGATTAAGTTTTATATCATGCTATAACTGTATTGAGTGGAAACATCAATACATGTGTGATATACAAACAAACCAGGGGGTTCCCAGTGAAACTCTAGTCACTGGTTCATTGGTCAACAGATGATCAAGTTTCCTGATCATGTGGCATTTATGCTAGTTGGAAATGAGGTCATCTCATTCTGAGAATGAGATGATGAACCAATACCCAGTCTAAACATCGTGACCCGATCATGTCACGAAGTTCAAGTTATGATGATTAGAAAAGGATCCTCGTAGACTATTCCTTAGACCGTGAGGCTATATCAATCACTGTCTCCCGAGAGTGCTTAGATAGCATCAAACGCCATCTGGTAAAACGGTGGTTATAAAGGTCTGTTCAGGTATTCGGAGGAAACCGTAGAGGCATTATATGTCAAGAGCGGGATTTGTCCGTCCATGTGATGGTAAGATACTCAAGGGCCCACTCAGAGAAGTTATATCCAATAGTTGCGCAACGTATGATTTGATCATGGGGATATCACTTGTCAGAACGAGTCAATTAGCATTGTTCAACAACAAGATTGAACACGACATGGTGATGTCATTGATCAGATCTCGGGCAATGCAAGTATCAAGAGACAAAGGGAATAAGACACGACTATCCCAGTTCAAACGACGAAAGATCTTCGTGGAACGCACAGGGGTCACATGGCCATCCAGGTCCCTCTGTTGATCATTGGTGCGGGAGTGTCCCGACCATGTCTGGAGTGTTCCTGAACCATGGGGTATCACACTTAAGGGCTTGATGATGCTTAGAGAGTGTTTATAGGATCGGTAGAATCACCGAAGAAAAGAAGGGAGAAAACCGGAAGGGTTTCAGTAAGTCCGAAGGATGTCCGGAGTGGAGGTGGAAGATGTTCCATAGCCACGGAGGTTGAATAATATGTGAATGAATGTTAAATGTTCATTTAATCATTTATTCATAATTATTTAATAAAGAGAAAAATCAATTTAATGGTCAAAGGCTTAATGGGCCAATTTCCGGAGGGAGAGGGCCCATTAGGGAAAGGCAAGAAGGGGAAGGGGCCAAGGGGGTGGCCGGCGGCCCTATTAGGCCAGCCCCCCACGTGGGGCCCATGAGGGGGTGGCTGGCGGTGCCTCCCCCACCCCTCTTATCCTTTAGTCCCACCCCGGGACTTTGAGGGAGGGTGTACCCCCTCCCCCCCTATATATAGTGGGGTATTTGGCCAAGATAAATACACCAATAATCAATAAAGGTCTCCCCACTTTTGGGAGGACCTCTAATTGATATTTTCTCTCTCCCCCTCTCTCTCTCGTGACCGTGGTCCCAAGTCTGGACTGCGCGAATGAGAGACATCTTCACCGCGGAGCGCTGTCGCGCTGCAGGATTCGGATCCGGGAGCTCTACTCCCGCAACTGCTGCTGGATCGGGGAAGCAGGAGTCATCATCAGGCACCGGACTAGTGTAACTCCCCACGAGGTGTCGCACTTGAGGCACTCAAGTCGTTGGAGCCAGAAGGAGCGCAAGGACTTCATCACGACCTTGAGGTCGGCTTTGGCTCATCTACATCAACCACGCTCTCCTGAGCGTTGACAACGCTTTTCGGTCTTCAAGGGTAAGTTCGCGAAAAGCCCCTCCTGTTACTGTATTACTAATAGATAGGTCCTGGCAGCTTCAGGGGTTCAGGGGCGTAGGGTAAAATTTTATTGTTTTCATACACGGAACCACTACAATATCTTAGTCTAGTTGGAGAAGAGAGAAGAGGAGAGATAAGATGGGTGGGCTCTTGGCTAAGGCCTTTGACAATGGAGGGTCTTTTAGCACGTTTTCAGAGGAGCAGTTATAACTTAAGAAATAACTATGACAATGGAGTGTTTCTTAGTTGATGTTTCTTAAAAGGGTTGCATTCAATGATTGTAGTCTTATGCATGTGTGTAATTGGACTAGCTAAGTTTTTTTTGCCTGTAATAGCGTGCAAAGGATGTATCTTAGCTAAGATACAATATCCATCTATTTGTTCATTAAATAGCATGCCACATAAGCAAACTACCTAGGATACGGAGCTAAGAAAGACCCATTGTGAAAGGCCTAAGACTAGTCACAATGGGGAGTATCATATAGTAGTATCATGTATATGATACTAGTATATGATACCATCTCCACAATGCATAGTCTTAGTATATTTATTATTTTTTAGAATCTCAATGCAAAATTGTGTACAAGATTCATTTGGGATTAGTTTTTCTAGTACTACGCGCTATGATATCGTATCTACCTATGATACCAACACAACCTCTTTCATCATTAATTAGCATGCCACGTCAGAATTTTGCCAACATGGCATGCATGATACTACTTATGATACCCCCATTGGGGCTAGTCTAAGACTAGTCACAATGGGGAGTATCATATTGTAGTATCATGTATATGATACTAGTATATGATACCATCTCCACAATGCATTTCAAGCACAATTTTGGACTGACTTTGTCACAACTTCCAGCAAAGTAGAATTTCGCATCCTGTTATATAGGTGACGGTGACCTAAGTTATGGAGCACTTGAAAGAGAGTTTGATCATTGTTGGATGATGATCAAGAAATGTCCAAATTGGGAAACGAGTTTCGCCCTTTAATAAAAGAGTGTTGATGGCTTGAAGAAGCGTGGGAGTGACTCATCGATCATCTATCTTGACGAGGATGGACCCAGCACGGGTAGCCCAACCAATGGTCGTGCCATTCGGCCAAGGGGCCACAAGACCACCAAGTAAGATCTCAACCGCCAAACCACATCACTAGCATTGAAAGAGAAATTAAAAGGGTTGATTCTGGAAAAGGAGGAGGCATATGCCAAGCGGGAGGAGAGGCACCGCAAGGAGAAAAAGGCCACCACTGGATGCTTCAGTTGACCTCAGAAAGAGTGCTCTTTAGGTTGAAGAGACCAATGCTCAGACGAGCCAATTGAGGCCAAGGCCATACTCATGGCTAAGGAGACAAAGCTCATGATGATGGACTTGAGCATCTTGGATCCGGTTCAAAGGGTTTGATTTGAAAAGAAGCAAAACAATATCTCAGACTGACCGCCAAGAGGAATCTCATCGATGATCTATCACTTTTGTGCATTTATATGCAATTTGTGTTATTTTTCACCATGATTCCATACTATAGCATGTGAACTTCATGATTTTGCTAATTAGTGGCAATTTACTTGCTAGTGTCTTTCTTTTTCCCTTTTCATCAATATGTTGCATATTAGGAAAAACTGGCCAAACTGGCTCCAAATGGGTCATCTCATTGGGCATCCCACCGAATTCTGGCCCGGGCCTAACATTGGCCATTTTTTCTATCCGTGGCCCGATTCATACGGACCAATGTCCAAAATCGATCGGTCCGCTGGAGAAAGCCCTTAGCTTTACTTGGTCTCCGCTAACACAAAAGATGTGTCCGAGCCAAATGGGACGCCCCGATGGAATTGGATTCAGAGCATCTCCACCCAGCCCCCCGGAGCCCATTTTTTAGTGTCGGCGGTGTAAAACGGGCGAAAAACGGCCTAACCGTGCCCCCAAAACCCCCAGGAACCGAAATAGCACCGGCGAACCCAGCAGACCCCCAGGTTCCTAGGGGTCGCTTGGGGACGCCGACAATTCTTTTTCGTCAGCCCGTCCCCACATGGAAGCATCTCCCTCCCCCTCTCTCTCTTCCCTGGCATTCTCCCTCCCCTCTCTCTCCTCTATCCACGACTCTCACTTCCAACTTCCCACTGAGCGGACACCGACCATGTTGCCTTCCGGCCAAGCCGCCCCACCATCGCCCCTCCTCCTAGCACGCATCTCCACCCCTCCGCCGACACTCGTGTCGCTTGATATGCTGCTAACGTATCTATAATTTTTGATGTTCCACGCTTGTTTTATATCTACTTTCTTATGTTTTGTCCATACTTTGGAGTATTTTTATACACTTTCTTGGACTAACCTATTAACAAGATGCCATAGTGCCAGTTGCCTATTTTCTGCTGTTTTTGGTTCCAGGAAAGTCAGAAAATGAATATTCTCGGAATTGGGCGGGACAAAAGCCAAAGTCAATATTTCACCGAGGGGGACAAAGAGCCAGAAGACGAGACGGAGAGGGGCCAGAGACCGGCCACAGCACCTGGTCGCGCGGCTAGGCCTGGCCCGCGCCAGGGGGTGGTGTGGCCGCCTAGGGCACCCCCTCGGCCTCCCCTTTCGCCTATATATCACCTCCGATACAGAAACCATAAGCACCCGATCAAAATTCCATGAAAGAGTCTGTACTCGCTGCCATATCCATCACTAGATCGGGAGGGATCTGAAGCTCTTCCAGGCACCCTTCCGGAGGGGAGAGATCACCCTGGAGGCCTTCTTCATCACCATGCCTACCTCCTGTGTGATGCGTGAGTAGTTCATCCCTGGACTACAGGTCCATGTAGTAGCTAGATGGTTGGTTCTTCTCCTTTGTGCTACCATGTCTAGATCTTGTGAGCTCCGTTCATGATCAAGATCATATATTTGTAATCATACATGTTGTGTTTGCAGGGATCCGATAGATATTGAGATGCTATTTTAGATTTATTATTGATTCTATCATGCCTTTGTTATTTGTGATCTTGCATGCTCTACGTTGTTAGTAGCTATCTTGGCCGAGTAGGTGCTAGCAACTCCAAGAGGGAGTATTTATGCTCAATAGTGGGTTGATGCCTCTAGTAATCTGGGGAAGTGACAGAAATCTCTAAGGTACTAGATGTGCTGTTGCTACTAGGGAAAAAACAACAATCCTTTATTCATAGAACAATCGTATTGTTTACTTTACACATAATTCTTAATGCAATTATCTATTGCTTGCAACTTAATACTAGAGGGGCTTCGGATGATAACCTGAAGGTGGATTATTAGTCATAGATGCAGTTGGATTACGATCTATAATGTTGTAATGCCCAATCAAATCTCATAGAAGTCAAGATGATTAGTATATGCATGTATGCTTTCTCGATATTTGTCAATTGCCCCGCTGTAATTTTTTCACCCAACATGTCATCTATCTTAAGGAGAATCACCATTAGTGAATTATGGACCCTGGTCGTTTCTTTTACTATCAACCTACAATCTGCTATTTACTGTTTTCTGTTTACTTTCCGCAAGCAATTACTATCTTCCACACAATATGTTTAATCCTTTGTTTTCAGAAAAATCGGTGAGATTGACAACCTCACTGTAAGTTGGGGGCAAAGTTTTGTGGTTGTGTTGTGCAGGATTCCAAGTTGGAAACAACACCTTGGAGGTGTTTCCTTGCTCCTACTGGTTCGATAACCTTGGTTTCATAACTGAGGGAAAACTTGCTGATGTGCTCATCATACCTTCCTCTTGGGGTTCCCCAACAAGCTCGATATATTTTGGGCCATCAAGCTATTTTTTTGGCGCCGTTGCCAGGGAGTCAAGGACATATTCACAGGGGGAGTCCCTCATAACCAATCTCTTTACTTTGTTTTATTTGTTTTGCTTAGTTTATTTCTGCTTTGTTTGCTTGTTTCTTTATCAAAAACATAAAAAAAGTTAATTGTACTAGTTTTCTTCTTTATATTAAAAATACAAAAAAATGACTACTCTTGAAAACACTAAGTTGTGTGACTTCACTAGCACCAACAACAATGATTTCAGGTGCACACCTATTGCTCCACCTGTTCCTGAAGCTACTTTCTTTGAAATTAAACCTGCTTTAATCAATCTTGTTATGAGAGAACAATTTTCTGGAATTGGTACTGAAGATGTTGCTGCTCATCTAAATAACTTTGTTGAATTTTGTGAGATGCAAAAACATAGGGATATAGATGGAGATATTATTAAGCTTAAATTGTTTCCTTTCTCTTTGAGAGGAAAAGCTAAAGAATGGTTGCAATCCTTAACTAGAAATAGTATAGATTCTTGGACTAAATGCAAAGATGCTTTCATGTGAAAATACTATCCTCCTGCTAAGATTATATCTATGAGAAGTGAAATAATGAAATTTAAACAATCTGATAATGAACATGTTTCTCAATCTTGGGAAAGAATGAAATCTTTGGTAAAAAATTGTCCCACTCAAGGACTGACTGCTTGGATGATTATCCAAACCTTTTATGCAGGACTAAATTATTCTTCAAGAAATCTACTAGATTCTGCTGCTGGAGGTACCTTTATGACCATTACTTTGGGTGCTGTAACAAAGCTTCCTGATAATATGATGGTGAACTATTCTGAATGGCACACTGAGAGAGCTCCACAAGGTAAGAAGATAAATTATGTTAAAGAGACCTCTTCCTTGAGTGATAAAATTGATGTTATTATTTATATGCTTGTTAATGGGAAAGCTCATATTGATCCAAATCATGTTCCTTTAGCCTCTTTGGTTGCTCAAGAAGAGAAAATTGATGTGAACTTTATAAAAATAATAATTTTAGCAACAATGCCTACAAGAATAATTTTGGTAATAATAATTATAGGCCATATCCTCCCAACAATGGTAATGCTTATGGAAATTCCTACAACAATAATAGGAGTGCACCCTCTGAACTTCAAGTTATGCTTAAAGATTTTATTAGTAAACAAACTGCTTTCAATAAAACTATTGAGGAAAAACTCTCTAATGCTGAAAGGAATATAGCATCATTGTCTGAAGCACAATCTTCTTTTAATAAAATGGTTGCTAAACCAGAAACTATTGAAAATCCCTTTGCTGCTAGTAATGCCATACAAGTTAGAATTGATGAAAATGTTAGACTATTAGCTGAATTGCATGCTAAGTGGGAAAGAGAAGATGAAATTTCTAGAAATATTAGTATTTCTACTATCCCTACCACTAATGTTGAAGCTAGTAAACCCAATGGAACATTTTCTAATAAAAATCCTGAAATTCTTCGAAACATGGGAAACAATAGCTCTACTACTTTAGATGATAATTATGATTTTGATCTTGATGGTTGCATTATCTTTGAAGTAATTCAGTTCCTACAAAAGCTTGCTAAAAGTCCTAATGCTAGTGGTATGAATATGGCCTTTACAAAACACATTACTGATGCTCTCATAAAAATTAAAGAAGAAAAGATGAAACATAAAGCTTCTATTCCTATGAAATTAGAAGATGGTTGGAAACCCATCATTAATATGAAAGTAAATGATTTTGATCTCAAAGTTCTATGTGATCTTGATAGTAGTGTTTCTATTATGGCTAGAAAGATTTACGAAATGCTTGATTTGCCACCATTGGAAGATTGTTATTTAAATGTCCCACTTGATGATAATGCTAAAAAGAAACTCATGAGGAGTATTAATGATGTTCTTATTATGGTTAACAATGCCCATGTCCCTGTTGATTTCTATGTTTTGGATGTTGAATAGAATGCTTCTTGTCCTATTACTTTGGGAAGACCTTTTCTTAGAACTGTTGGTGCCATTATTGATATGAAAGAAGGCACCATTAAATATCAACTCCCACTCAAGAAAGGTATATAACACTTCCCTAAGAAGAGAGAGAAGATTCCTTTTGCCTCTCTGATACGTCCATTTTGCATCACTATTCTATGTCTTAATTCACTATTATTCATTGATATATTTCGTATTGAGAGGTGATACTTATGTTATTTCATCTGTTTTTGCATGGTTGATGACTTTTGGAGCATGGACCGCTGCAGTCAGGATTCTGATGGAAAAGGTGCAGCTTGGAGGCAAAATTCGCGAAGATCAGAAAATCCAGGAAAATATACGGAAAATCCTATTTTTCCAGAAGACTAAGGATGCCAGAAGACTAAGGATGCCAGAAGACGGAGTTGCTAACGTATCTATAATTTTTGATGTTCCATGCTTGTTTTATATCTATTTTCTTATGTTTTATCCATACTTTGGAGTATTTTTAGACACTTCCTTGGACTAACTATTAACAAGATGCCACAGTGCCAGTTGCCTGTTTTCTGCTGTTTTTGGTTGTAGGAAAGTCAGAAAATGAATATTCTCGGAATTGGACGGGACAAAAGCCAAAGTTAATATTTCACCGAGGGGGACACGGAGCCAGAAGATGAGACGGAGAGGGGCCAGAGCCGGCCACACCACTTGGACGCGCGGCCAGGCCATGCCTGCGCCAGGGGGTGGTGTGGCCGCCTAGGGCACCCCCTCGGCCTCCCCTTTCGCCTATATATCGCCTCCGATACAGAAACCCTAAGTACCTGATCAAAATTCCACGAAAGAGTCTATAGCTGCCGCCATCTCCATCCCTAGATCAGGAGGGATCTGAAGCTCTTCCCGGCACCCTATCGAAGGAGAGAGATCACCCTGGAAGCCTTCTTCATCACCATCCATGCCTCCGGTGTGATGGGTGAGTAGTTCATCCCTGGACTACGGGTCTATGTAGTAGCTAGATGGTTCGTTCTTCTCCTTTGTGCTACCATGTCTAGATCTTGTGAGCTCCATTCATGATCAAGATCATCTATTTGTAATCATACATTTTGTGTTTGCGGGGATCCGATGGATATTGAGATGCTATTTCAGATTGATTATTGATTCTATCATGTCTTTGTTATCTGTGATCTTGCATGCTCTCCGTTGTTAGTAGCTATCTTGGCCGAGTAGATGCTAGCAACTCCAAGAGGGAGTATTTATGCTCAATAGTGGGTTCATGCCTCTAGTAATCTAGGGAAGTGACAGAAATCTCTAAGGTACTAGATGTGCTGTTGCTACTAGGGAAAAAACAGCAATCCTTTGTTCATAGAACAATCATATTATTTACTTTACACACAATGCTTAATGCAATTATCTGTTGCTCGCAACTTAATACTAGAGGGGGTTCGGACGATAACCTGAAGGTGGATTATTAGTCATAGATGCAGTTGGATTACGGTCTATAATGTTGTAATGCCCAAGCCAATCTCAAAGAAGTCAAGATGATTGGTATATGCATGTATGCTTTCTTGATGTTTGTCAATTGCCCCGCTGTAATTTGTTCACCCAACATGTCATCTATCTTAAGGAGAATCACCACTAGTGAACTATGGACCCTGGTCCTTTCTTTTACTATCAACCTACAATCTGCTATTTACTGTTTTCTGTTTACTTTCCGCAAGCAATTACTATCTTCCACACAATATGTTTAATCCTTTGTTTTCAGCAAAACCGGTGAGATTGACAACCTCACTGTAAGTTGGGGGCAAAGTTTTGTGGTTGTGTTGTGCAGGATTCCAAGTTGGAAACAACACCTTGGAGGTGTTTCCTTGCTCCTACTGGTTCGATAACCTTGGTTTCATAACTGAGGGAAAACTTGCTGATGTGCTCATCATACCTTCCTCTTGGGGTTCCCCAACAAGCTCGATATATTTTGGGCCATCACCGCTGCACATCCAGCCAAGCCGCCCCTCCGCCCCGTCGTGAGCAGGGTGCCCTCCTTCTGCGAGCTTGAGCTCGGCCGCACCCGCTCCTATGCCGTCGTCTTCATCAGCGAGGACAACGCGTCCAGGCAGCGGCTCTGTGGTCACCAACGAGGACAAATAAATAGAAAAAAAGAAAAAGTGGAAGTAATGGGGGAACGGCTGGGAAACCTCTCTCCCTAGAGTCAAAATAGCGCCGGCGATATTGCTAGGGGTTCTTTTTTCATCCGGAGACGTCGCTGGGGGGCTCAAACTGCTGGAGATGCTCTAAGACGGCCAGCCCATTGTGAAATGCGTCATGGTCTTTAGAGCAAGTCTAACAGCACCCTTATTCGTCTAGCCCGTAAAACACGAGTAATATTCTGTTTCACGGGTTGTGAATAAGGGTGCTAATCTACGCCGACACATTTTAGCCCGTAAAAAGAGGGTACATGTGCTCTTTCACATGCAAATGGAAATACAACAATTAAACACATCAATACAACAATTAAACACATCAAATAATAGTTCACAGGATCAAACAAATATCATCCAAGTTATTACAACACTGTTTCAATCAAATTACAACAATTGTTCGAATGGTTCATCTCACACATCCGAAGAAAAACAAGGGAAGATCATGAATGAGCGCGAGTGCGTTGGCCATACAGATGTCAGTGGTGCTGGATGAGATCAGTGATGAGCTGCTTATGAGTTGCCTTATTTTCAATCTCCCGATGGCTTTCAATAAATGCTTCAAGGCGGTTGGGGTTTCTTTTGGGCCGCACTCGAGTGCCAACATTGTCGTAGAAGCACGATAAGTTTAACCCTCTCTCATCCTCGATGATCATGTTGTGTAGAATCACACAACATGTCATGATGTTGACAAGGGTTTTCTTGTCCCAAAATCGAGCTGGACCTCAAACAATAGCAATCCTTGCTTGTAAAACACCAAAAGCCCTCTCAATGTCCTTGCGGGCTGCCTCTTGTGCCTTGGCAAATATAGCTTCTATTTCATGTTGGGGATCTTTGATGGACTTCACAAAAGTTGCCCATTCAGGATATATGCCATCAGCTAGATAATATCCCATTGAATACTCATTAGTCATGACCGTGTAGTTGCAAGTAGGTGCATCTCCGGCTACAAGTTTTTGAAACAAGTGGGATCTTTGTAAAACGTTGATGTCATTGAGTGTTCCGGGCAGCCTAAAAAATAGTGCCAAATCCACAAATCCTACGAAGCAACTGCCTCAAGCACAATGGTAGGATCATGGTTTTTCCCACAATAAATTTCATGCCATGCTTTTAGACAAATTTTCCATGTCCAGCATGCAATCTATACTACCAAGCGTGCCCTGTCATCCCCTTTTTTTATTTATCTCCATTAACCTTTTGGTATCTTCCTCATTGGGAGCTCGGAGATATTTCTCCCTATACAACCTGATAACCATCTTCGCAAACCTACGCATCGACTCGGTGGTTGTATCTTTGCCTATGCGAAGGTACTCATCGGTGTAGTCTGCAGGGACGCCATAAGCAATCACTCTCATGGCAGCCGAGAACTTTTGGTAGGCGCTAAATCCTAGGTCGCTGGCAGAGTTGCGTCGTTCCGTAAAGTATATCAAATTCATTTCGTTATCTTCAACGATTCTGACAAACAAGCTACGCCGCATCTGGTACCTCCTACGGAAAATATTGGGCGGATATGTAGGTACCTCAGCGAAATAATCCTGCATCAAGTTGGCGTGGCCGAGGAAGCGGTTGCGCTGGATGTAGGTGCGGCCCTTCATCGACCCGCGCCTTCGATCCAGCATCTTCCACCGGTCCTCGTGCTCCTTAACGGCGAGGAGGAGAATGGCCACCTCGCAGTCGTCATCGTCGTGGAGCAGTTCCTCGATGCCGGAATCTTCCGACAAGGAGGACGAATCGGACAGATCATGGTGGTCATCCGAGTTCATCCTCGATGGAGCGGGCGGCGGCGAGGGCTTGGGGAGGCGGGGCACGGAAGGTAGAGAGGATGGCCGGAATGGGTGCCTGGCGGTGGCGGGGGGGGGGGGGGGGAGGTGGATTCGGGTGGCTAGCGGCAGTAGCGGGGGCGGCGCGCGCGAGAGGGGGCGGTGGATGCGGGCGAGCTCGTCCTGAAGATTCAGCGCGCGCTAGGGTTGGTGCGAGCGAGGGTCGGCGCTCGGGTCGCCCTCTCCACCCTCCTATGTATAGGCCAGAAGAGGGTTTACGAGTCGGGCCCTTGTATTTTTTACGGATCGTCTGATTTGAGGGTGCTGGTTGGCGCCGTTTTTTCGCCGAAACCCTTATAGTGACGGTTATTTTAAGGGTTCGCCCCCTTTAAGGTTGCTGTTAGACTTGCTCTTACCTAAAATGAGAATCCCAAGAACTGACTTTAATGTACACTACCTCCAAGCTGCATGGGGCCATGGGTTAACTAACTACAGCTGACCGGCTCACTGGCCTCGAGATCGTCAAAGGCAAGTGCATCTTATGTGTTGCTGGCAGTAGTCGTGTGGGTAGAAAAACCAATGAACCTTTCTGAGAAAAGTGCAGAAAATTACCGCGCGGTTTATTTCGTGTGTTCTCCTTCTGTTTTTCTTTCACAGGATCCTATTATTCTACTCCATATTCATTTACGGGTGTAAATAAGATTGCAGCTCGTACTAAATCTAAATTCAGCAAAAGGGGAAAGAAGCTAAAGCTGGGCATCTGAGTCTAGAAATTGCCATTGAGGAACAAACAAATCGCAAGAGAGAGACCTGACTCCACTAATTTAACAGACACTGAGACAGACGTTACAGTAAGTTCACTGCTTACCATGAAATGAGAGAAAGAAATTAATACATGAACACAAGAAGCTCGTATGTCTTGAAGGCAGCGGCTAGGCCGGTGCTCCACGAGTATTATTTGTTTATTATTACATGAAATCCAAGGAACAACACATGTAGCATATTTGATCAATAGGGACAGCTTGCAGGACGTAGGTGTATGATTAAGCAGCGACATATCCATCATTCGGAGATAATAGCATGCATCTCTTGCCATGGGAGAATACTTCGGAATTAGGAAACAGTAACATGCTCATTAAGCGTATTGTGTAATCACCTGCAAAAGAGCATAACAAAACATCATCACCCCAAACAAACCAAGGCAGCTGGGAAAGAAAACCAAGAGCAAGTTAACCATAATGACATGTTATTATTTATAAATTACTAACGCGCATGACCATATGGTGAGCCCCCATCATGTATTAAACGCGGATGGTAGCAAGTACTAGTAGCAAAGTCGAAGAAAATAAAATTAACTAGGTTATAAAATAAAATAAAATCCAGGAATATATATTTACCTCACATCCTTGCTGCTGCAGCTCCATCAGGGTGCTGTTATTATAAATAGAAATCATCGGTGTAAATGCCAGTTCCAGATGATTGAGTGTTGGAAGGTGCATCAACCCCTTGGGTACATTGCCCATCTCAGTGAACTCGTAAAGTCTGAGGTGGGCGAGCTTTGGCATGGTCCCAACCTCCATATTCCACAACTCAATGTTAGAAAAACTGTAAAGTTCCATGTGTTGCAGCTGAGGAAAACCCCAGGAAAAGCATGACATGGTTCTACCACTGTAACCCTCCAACCTCAGCAACACAAGATGGAGAAGCATCTCCAACACGGGCATTGGGTCTTGTTTAATGCCATCAGCAACTAGAGTGAGACTTCGTAGCCTTTGTGGGAAGAGATGGAACTCAGGCAATCTATCAAACGCACTCAGCCGTGAGAGATGAACATCAACCAGGCGAGGCATGTTTGCAAATACATTCATCACTTCCGCAGTAATGCGTGGACATACTTCCAGCGATAAGGTTACTAGTCGAGTCATTTGGCCTAGAAATCTCACCACGTCAAGATAATTATTTAAAGAAAGATTATCTTGCAACACAAAGTTCTGGATCTCTTTTTGTTGGACACCCTTTGGTGGAGAAACTCGACCAAAAAGGTTAACACGCCTGAGAGAAGGGATACCCCACAAAGATTCTGGAACTAGTGAGCGTGTTTGTCTCATGTCAACAGTTTGCAAGTATAGGAATTTTCCAATTGAAGAAGGAAGAGTCACATCTCCACAGTTGATCAACCCAAGGCATCTTAGGTGAATGCAACCTTCAATTGCACTAGATAAATTCTGTAGGATTGAGTTTTCAATATGAAGAACTCGAAGAAATCTGTGATTAGGGAGGGTTACTTGTGGAAATCGAAATCCAATTAATGTTCGGAGATTTGGTGTTGCTTGGAAATTGTGATCACCGAAGTCTTGATACGAAGAACGATATGATGTCATGGTATCAATTGATGGTGCACCAACTTGGCCTGCAATTTTTTATTTTCCTTTTGTTAGCAAGAAGGTCACATAATGGCGACACACCACAGAAAAGTATGACTTCAGGGAGAGCTTTCTCCAAAGGGATGTACTAGGCGTTTTTCTACGAACATACTCTAGGCTAAATATAATAAATGCCACTACAAAATTCTTATATCGAGAAACGAATTACCATTTTGTCTTTGAAGTATGCACAATATATGAAGTGCAATACTTAATAAAATATGACTTACCGTAATCTGAAACAGTAGATAAGGACATATTTCAAATATTAAAATTTAGCGGTGACATATATCAAATATTCAGTAAGTTTATCAAATCCAAAACTTTTTAGTGGCATGTATAAAATTTAACGAAGATATTAATAACTAGATAATCGAGTTACCCTAATGGAAAACAATTGAAATGAAAAGATAAAATGAAAGCACTTGCTTTATACAATGGCAAGGAACAAGCTTTAACTTTACAAATGTTGTGAGTGAAATAGGCTATTTAGTAGTGACATGTAGGGAGTTCTTGTAAGACTAAATAAAAATTCAATCTATATGCAAAGAGATGAAATGAAACATGACCTTCATTGACATCAAGAAAACCATCCTTTCTTGCCTCTTCTATGCACCAATCACGTAAAATATCGTGAACCCTGATTTTCACAATACATCCATGTGCCTGGTTTATGGCAGTAACCTGCACCAAGTTTCTTTGAGCTAGCTCAGCTAAATACTTCTGCGCTGTTTGCTCTGGTTCATGTCTTGGTCGATGTGGAATGAATCCTTCTGCTATCCATAGTGGAATAAGAATAGATACATCTATTATATGATCCTCGGGAAAACTAGCAAGATAAAGAAAACAAGATCGTAAATAATTATCTGTCATGTCCTTATAACTGCGTGCCAATATGTCATGCATCATTTGTGTGTTCCTGGTTGATGGCCAACACAACATCATATCTGTCCATGCTTCTATATTGATATTCTTTGATAGATAACCTCCCAAAACAGTAAGTGCAAGTGGTAATCCGTCACACTTTCTCGCAAGAAATCTCCCGAGTTCTTCAAACTGACCCATGTCACTAATGATACACCTTCTGTATTCTGGTAGAGCTTTGCTATTAAAAAGTTCCCAACTTTTCTCCTCGTCTAACTCCTTAAGAACATGAACGTGGGTTGGCATTTCAACATGATTTGCAACTCTCTCTTTCCGTGTGGTTAACAGTATTTTACTACCATTAGTTGCATCTGGAAAGGTTTTAACCCTTCCGTTTATTTGGTCCCATGTATCTTCCTCCCATACATCATCAAGGACAACTAAGTATTTTTGTTGTGACAAAAAATCTTTGATCTTCATTCTCACATCATGCTCCTGCATTTTATCAATTAACTTATCTTTGTCCTCTATAATTTGCTTCAGAATATCTTTTAGTAAATCAACACCCTTGAACTTCTGAGATACAATCACCCAAGCAATTTTGTCAAAGTGTTGTTGCACTATAGACGAAGCGCATACCTTTCTTGCAAGCGTTGTTTTCCCCGCCCCACCCATGGCTACTATAGAGACAACACTGAGCTTCTCTCCTCCATGAACTAATTTATCTACTATTTCTTGGTACTCATCCTGAAAACCAACGACAAAATCATCTTCATAGTTTTGGTAAAAAGGACCATAATCTTGTGCTAACTCAACTTCAAGTTGGTCACTCACTACAACAGTATTATCCATATCAATTTTAAGACGATCTGCACTCTGAAATATCTCATTGAGTTTCCTTCGTACATGTTGAATTTGAGAACCTACTTTATGAAGGGAGACCAAGTCACTCGGTAAGCGAGCGTACCTTGAGATTGCGCCCATGAATCCCTTCTTGAGCCTGTTCCTCTTTTCCAGGTAATCTACAGCTTCGATGATATTCTGAGCCTCATAAACTGTGGCCCTGATCTGGATGACCAATATTTTAACCCTTGCATTTCCTGATCTCCATTTGCTGTCAGCGTCTTTGAGGTAGGCCTGCAGCCGCATCAACTCATCTTTCAAGAGCCCCACTTCAAGGGACACTCCACATAATAATTTGGTCTCCTGGAAAGCGAGATTACCCACACTCCCAAGTACGGTACTGACAGCAGACTGGGCCATTGCTTCTAGCCTATGTCCCTTCCTCAGAGATGGAGTGCTTAATCACACACGGCAATAATTAATGTTATTTGATCGATCAATGCTTCTTTGAACCTTTCTATTAGCTTCTAGTTCCACTACCATATATTATCGAGAGCCAACCTATACATGGGAGAATAAGAAGTGATCTAGCACTTGTCTAAAGAGGAAACTTAAGAGAGAAGGGATGATGAAAAGATGAGATCGATCGAATAGACTCACCTTCCGAGAGTCCTTCGAGCAGCGGCCAATGGCACTTCCAGACTTGGAGAGAAAATGCCCCTCATACCCTGGCAGTAGGCAGTAGGTGCAGAGACAGCCGGCCGTAGCAGGGACCGACGCCGGACGTAGGTTTGTGCAGGGACCGACGGTGGAGAGGGCGGTGATAGTGGGGCAATGCAAGAATGTGTTTTGAGTCAATGCTTCGAGGAGGCTCGAAGAGCAAGTTGGTCAGCATAACATGTCTAGAGCTAAACCATTCTAACTAGCTACAGCTGGTCCAGCCTGTGAACTAACGAAATGCGTGTATGTGCGTGCATCTTGTGCAAGTTGGTATTTCTGTAAAGACTAATGCCAGCCGGGTTGAAAAAAGAACATCATCCTTTTCTCTTTCAACTCTCTAAGTACTAGCAGTATATAAGGGCGTCTATCCTTTTCAATTAGACTCTATTTGTCTGCTGAGAGAACAGGCTAGCAACGGCCTGCGGACAGTGCTGGGGCTAGGCAACCATGTGATTTGATGCTTCCACAACCCACCCTTACTACTTGTATACGATGGATATAAAGTAAGATTTGATCAAACCCATAGAAAACTTTATGTGAGTTGTGAATGAGTCGCTGCCTAAAATAAAAATAGAAATCTGTCCAGTCAGCCAGGCATCGGTCAGGCGGGGGGAGCGCCGGATTGGCATCTGATCTGACTTAAATGTTTATTTTGAGACGGAGGGAGTACATACACTCAAATGTCAGCAGGTGCAATACCCTTTTTCATGTCAGGCTTCAGATTATTTTGACAACTAAACTGAATTTACTAATAGCAATAAGTACATAACTGTCACCTTGGTAACTCAATCCAAGTAGTGCAGAGCTGAAAACATACCATGCTTCAATCTTATGTCAAGTAAAAGTTGGTCATGCTAGTTCTCATTCAACAAGAAGCAAGAATGCATGGCAACCAATGTTCCAATTAACTTGGTTCTATGCATCTGATATAAAGTAAAAATATTTGTAATAAGATCGCTAGAACATCTTGCTTACTGAAAACTGCTGTAATTCCTAGCACATAGAAGGCTTGCACCTGGCTATCCCAAAACACCATAATTTTTTTTCTTCAACCAACTGTACTGCTAAGCTAAATATGAAATCAGCAGATGTGTTATTGTAGATGTGTTATTGTTGTTCACTGCAAGTCTCCATGAAGCAATGATAGATAATCCATGGATTGGACTCGACGGTCTTGGAGGCCATCACAACGGTGGGAGGACTGGGCTCTGATACAAAATGTTGTATCTTCTCTCGATCTCACGATGAACACGACCAGAAGAGAGGAGACCGATCGAGGTTTTGGCGCAGCGTATTGTGTTGCTGCTTTTCTTCTCCTTCTCTCTATCACATCCACTGCCTTCCTGCTAGTTCCCGCATCGCCGGATCGAGAGGCCGAAGCCACGCTGTGATCCGACCAGATCGCTAACAGAATTTTGACTGAAACTAGCTAACTCAAAAACAACACCTAACTGTCGAAATTAACTGAACCTGAAACTAAGCAGCTCAGCGATTTGATCCGTGGACGCTGGGAACCAATTTCCGGCCAGGTGTCCTGAATCCTGATAGAGCGGCGGCAGCGCGCTACATGAAGACTTCCTCTACCTCCTGTCCTATAGTGTCCAATGGGAGAAACAATGGTGAGGATAGAGAACGGTCGAAAAAGCATGGGAAGGGAGGAATAGAGACACTCCAAAGACAAGACTGTTTTTTGTTGGAAATAACCACTCCGAAGCCAGCACGGCACCGTGCGCGTATACAAGTAGTATACATATATGGTTCAAAGTAGAAATCGTGCAATCGTGATTGCACGCATGTAAACGTGTAGGTCTAGGAGTTCTTAACCGAGTCAGCTAGCTGGTTCGATTCGGTTCAGCTGAATCCTAGTATATATGCATGTATCTAGGTCCTTGTAACGTACCGTGAAGTTGATCAAGAAATAAAGAGCAGGTCCGACACAGGCCTTTGGCTATCTAATCTATTTTTCCGTGTGCGTGCGTGTGAGTAGTACTGGCGTACCGTGAAAATATTCTGGTCCTCCGTGGTCTGCCACGCCTCCAAGGCCCTAAGGCCGCCGAAGACGGGACGGACGGTGACATCGCCGGCGGAGGGAAGGAACCTTAGATGGGTTTGCCGCAGCCGCCGCCGCCTCTTGGGAGAGCCTTTCTCTTGAGAGGTCCCGTACCGGTTCGGTATGAACGACAGGACATAAGACATATTCTTTAGCGATGTTAGCTTTAATCTTGATTTTCATGTATATGCATTGTTCATCTAGATTTTACAAATAGCTACAGTGCTAGAAATTATAGACCGGTGGAGCTTCGTCCTGCGCACAAGAGACTAGATGCCAGGCTGCCATGTGATTCAGTGGGCAAGGTGTGATGCAGGTCGTATGAAGCGGACATGTGCGTGGATGAAAGGTTTTTTTTTTTTGAACCAGGAGGTCCCCGAAGGGACTGGAAGCATTCATTAAATACAAGTGGTGGAAAAAGAAGGTCTGAGGAGCAAAGGGAGTCTGCATCAGGGGGCTTTTCCCCGGAGCCGGAAGAGATAGTCGACCCGCTATTCAGCCCACACCTGCCACGGGTGGGAGAAGTCGGGCAGAGAAGATCGGGCTCCAGGAAGAAGCCCAAAACCAAGATTATTGACTTTGCAGCGGTCAAAGGTCGCTGTTAAGGAGCTCCCCCACGGAGCCCCAAAAATCATCAAATTCCACCACACCAACGGCGAGCCCGCGACGCCGTTGGGATAGCTGCAGCTGGACCACTCCCACGTCCTCCCGCACCTCTCCCCCTCGCCTTCGAGGCCATCCAGGAGGGGTACGTAAGGACAAAACGGAGAACTCGCTGAAGCAGAGAACACCACGCCAGAGACAAACTCCCCCCGCCGCCTCGGCCGACCGGGAGCGTCTCCGGGACACCGTGGTCCTCCAGGATGCACCTCCCCCCTCACCATCATGTCCGGTGAGGGGAAGCACCTCCAGGCACCTCAGAGGGAGTCCTCCCAGATCTGGAGCTCCAACACCGAGCTTTATTTGAGGGGAGGAGAAGGAGTAGACGATGGCCACTGGCTCCAGCCACTGGAGCACCAAGATCATCCTCGACACCTCCTTCCACCGCCAGAAGCAGCTCCAATCTTCCAACGGTGAGCTCCCCAGCGACAACGCGCCAAACGCCACGAGGGCAACACCGGCATATAGCCAAAACCTACACCTAGACCTATATCTACTATGAACAGAAGAACCGGCATCTCTCCGTCGCCATCTCCGGCCGGCAAGACCGGCGGGAGGGGCTCGGGATCGACCCGGCGGCCCACGAGGGACTCTCAAAGAGGGAGATGAGGAAGAGCGGTGGGGAAGAGACGTAGATGAAAGGATAAGGTCTGCATGCAAGTTTAGTTAGCGATTCATGTGCATGTTAATCTTGACAGGGATGTCCTGGAGTGATTCTAGGAGGAAGTGGTCAAGTGCTTAGTGGCCGGTGTGACTGTGTGCATGGTTAGTAGGTGCCTGCGTGAGTCTATAAGTAGCACTGTAATCAGCATATTTGTTTTAACCCAAGAGATTAAGAAGAGAGAAAAGTTGGGGCTGTGTGAGGCAGGCCAACGCCAATATTATCGTGTCTCCATTGTTTTTATTCTCTTGAGTGTGTTGTGAGAAGCAACGTGAGGGAGAAGGAGAAAGGAGCTGAGCAAGTTCAGCTCTATCAAGCGGGAGCATGTTTGGTCAGCCGCACGTGTTAGGATACATACACAACTAGAGATAGACTAGGACTTTAGAGGTCATCTTGTATTCTAAGTCACGGGCTTCTTTCCCTCTAAGTTTATACTTCTATATAAAACCCACACGAGGCTCAAATCAATACAACACAATATTCTAGGGATCAATATTTTCCAAATGGTATCAGAGCGGTTAGGTTCACGGCGCCGATACTAGGTTCTTCCACCACTTTCGCAATGCGCCGCCCCCGGGGAGATTACTCCTCGGAGCGCAGCACCCGGTCTCGGTCAAAGATCGGGTCGGTTCTATAGATTAGTTTAGATAAATTTTGAATTTTCCAACTCTATAGATTAGATCTAGTTAGCCGCAAATAAATTTCCTAAATTCCGAAGACCTTAGGTTCCGGTGAAAACAGATCCATACACGGCGGCGGCTCATGTCTTCGCACACAGCGTCTTTGTCTCCAAGGCCACGCATACGGTGTCTTACAATTGGAAGTGGACAATAAAATGATAGACAAGTAAATGATTGAACAAGTAATATTTATTGATGATGTATTCAGGTTTATATACAGAGTGAAGGGATGCCTCCAAAGGATACATCCGTTCGTGTAGGTGTTTTGTGGAGGCGACGCTCTAGGAGCCGCTGCGACGGTTGGTGCAAGAGGAGAGAGCGGGATTTATCCCATAATTAATGGCTATTAATTATTCTTAACACTCCCCCTAATCACCGCTTGAATGCATAAGGATCATCATCTTAATTAAGTCTCCTCCAAAAACTCTATTGGAAAAATATGAGAAGTATGATAGGCTATGTGTACCAGATGTCAAATCACCTCCCACACGCACGATGCGATCTATGGGACACGCGCACAAGCGAACAGCCTCGATGTCGGTCTACCTTTGCGGTGGAGCATCCAGCGAGGACACGAGCAACTGCATCCAACAGGAGCGCGGAAAGGCCACGCAGGGGCGTCACAAACAGCAACATCCAGTCCAACATGCATGCAGATGTGACTCCAAGCATCAATTCCATGCACTAGAAGACACGGCATGCATCAGATCTCATATACTGTTACAAGTATACACTCATGCACCGTGGAACTAGCCCGAGGAAAATCCGCATCAACTCCACACACGAGGACAACAAGCCGACGCCATCGACCTCTCGCGCGTCAACACACTGTCTACATCGACATACCGATCTGCACTACACCGAGCCGGACTACAACAACCCAAACCATGACATCGAGTTGTACGACTATGCCAGGCTATAAGACAAGATCTTCGTCGACCACATCCACGGAGAAGCGACACCAATATTATCCACACGCCAGGCCGATGTGGGACACGACTTCACCGACTACTCACGTGCAGGATGGCACCGACACCATCGTCGCCACAAGGGATGCCTTCAAGCGACGATCATCACCGACACGCCTACTGCGACATCGCTGACACATCATCGCCAAGGTCTACATCAATGTGGTTTTCATCAACATCTTCGTCCACACACCCCCGCCGTCGCTATACCCGTCCACATGATGGACATACAACTACGACGCCCTCTGATAGTACAATTGCAAGGCACGCCGGAGGCATGGCCACGTTCACGACCCCAACGACGGCATGGCCGCGTCCACGACACCGACGACTGCATCAACAAACTGGCGTCACAATTGTGATGCCCCTACGACCACGCATACGGTTCTGGCAAAACCGTGTGTGCTCGATGACTTCCTCCAGTCCTGGCAAAACCGGTGGTCGCACCTATGACCATGTCCACAAGAGACATCCCCGAAGGTACCTCTACAAGGTGCAAAACATCCACAACTACAGCTCCGTCAACAACAACAACAAAAAAAACACAATTTTTTGCGCCTCCGGTAATGGTGGCCACACAAGATACGATGACTACGGCATCGACCAGACCCACCTCGACCACGGCTACCTCGACATTGACATCAAGAACAATGTCTACAGCAACTCAAGAACTCCAGTCAACAGCGACCGTGTCGTCACTTGCGTCCACGCCACTCCCGCTATGACTGCGGGAGGGAAGAGAGGCACTAGAAGGGGACGCAATCACCACCCCTAGGTGCCAGCCATGATCATGTCCACACAGGTAATGATGACAAGGAGGTGAAAGATGACGGAAGCGCAAGACTTTAAATCCAGTCATAAGCGTCTGCTTTACTCCCACTACGACTGAGAGGGGATGTTAGGATACATACATAACTAGAAATAGACTAGGACTTTAGAGGTCATCTTGTATTTCAAGTCATAGGCTTCTTCCCCTCCAAGTTTGTACTCCTATATAAAACCCCCACGAGGATCAAATCAATACAACACAATATTAGGGATCAATATTTTCCACAGCATGGTCGTTTCCCGTACCGGGCCGGAAGAAATAAGGCCGTTTGGAGACACGCACGGTGGCCTGAACTCGCATTGCATGGGTCTTAAAGCAGCCTAAATCTTGGCCCGCTAGGAATGCCAAAGTCGGGCGCTTTTGCGGGGACAAGCCCTGGGAAGCCAAGAGAGGGCACGCGACTGCACACTGGGAGAAGAGCGGGAGACGGCGCGACGCATCGAGGACACGCGCCATAAATCCCTTCACCGCTTGCTCACCACTCCACTCTCTTCCCATTCACAACCGCTCTTCCTCCCGTCTCACCGCCGGCGGTTCCTCTCCCGCCGGAAGATCGAAGACCACCGCAGGGACAGCAAGCAAGAACTGCCATTCTCCTGCCTACAGCGGATCTTCTACAGCGACTGCCACCGCCCCTTCCCCTTGGTCTGCAAGCCCCAAGCTCCAACACCCGCAGCAATGGCGGCAAGTCTTCGAACCACCAACTCTGTAAGCCCATAGCAGCGCAGATCTATCGGTTACCATGTGATTTTCCTAGTTTGATTGATATGCACGGTAGATTTCTACCGATTTGTGCTTGTTTTGGTAGATTAGATGTGTTAGGGTCTTTTTTTCATTGTTACGCCTTCCTAAGCACTAGATCTGTAGTCACATTTGTACCGATTTGTGCTTGTCCGTGGCTAGATGTATGCCAGTTTTAGTATTAGGGTTTCACGGACCTTGAAAATTGGGGGTTATTACATTGTTCATGTTCTTCATATAGGCCGATGATTAATTTGTATTATGTGGCCAAGATCCCAATAGGTTGCTTCATAGAATGCATGTTATGATTTATCTTGGACACACAATGCCTAATATGAGGCACACAATCTAGTTGTCTATTTATGGTACTACCGATGATTATATACGCACCATGCAAAAATGGAAGCGATGATCCTCTTGAACCTAGTTATGCCATCTATTCGAGCTGATGGAACTTGGTTCAGTATGATCATCGCTTCATGCTGCAAATGTTGTGAACTATGAGGTAAATGTTTTTTATGTTGTGAACCCAACTTGTGATGTTACTTTGTTCATGATGTTGTTGCATAAGGTAAACTAAAGGTATGCAAGATACGCACTCATGATAATCCTACTGATATGATGAAAAACCCTGTTCATGATATTTCCTCTCTTTGTTGGAGAGTTTTTTCCATGTTAAATTTGTATTCTCTTGCTATGGTTTCTTTTTCGTTCTTTGTTATTTGCTTATCGCGATTATAACATGCCCGACCCCGAATTTACGTTCAGTTTGCATCGTTATGAACCACGATAAGCATTAAGGGTGTTCAGGGATGAAAATGGATCACCGGTCCTCTCATTTTGTTTTGAACTAACTGAGCAGGCCTTAGTGGGGTGAGACCACGAGACTCGTTAAGCTATGATTTTTTGCTAGTTTTAATGGAATATCCTATCCATTTTTTGACACACCTGAGTGGCATAGTTACTAGTTGAAATTCTATCCTTCCTAAATTGATGACACACAATCCAGCATGTGTGAACTAAGAACATAGTTTAGGAATACAAGGCATCAAGAAAATATAGAAGATTCATCATGCTATTTGGTAGAATACTTTTTCCAGATTGGGATACTCTCTGCTCTTGGAAGCTAAAAATTACATTTTATTTTACATTTATTACAATTTTTTTGTGTACATGGTTTTTTCGGTTCTTGTGTTGCACAGGTTGATAGTTTGTTCTTCATATTTAGTATGTTATATACCTTGGGGATCTTTCTCTTTTGCACCTATATTTTTGTGAAGCATACTTACCTTATTTAGCTGTTTGTTTCTGGTACTCAATTAGCACCCCTTTGTTTCTGATTGTTACTTCAATACCGACCTTTTTAAAAATATTGTCAATTGAGGTTCTACTTTTGGAGAATGAACTTCTTTAATTTTTTATAAATGGAAACAACAACAAAAATATTTTGTTTCTAGACTGAACTTGGTACTTTGATAGTGTCTTTGGAGTATCACCAGGGCCTTTATTTCGTGTTGTCCTTGGTGTCTAGGAATTGATGCTTTCCAGGTAGAAGTGTTTAAGGAATGTGCTTTCTTGGGTTTAGTTAAATGTGGTGTGTGTGCTGGTTCTTGGTTCATTTCTTTCTAGATAAATATTTGCATATTTCAAGGTGACATGGCTTATTTTAAGACTAACCTTCTTTGTTCATCTGGCTCATATCCGTGACCACATGGAATATACTTCCATTTTTGTGGTGTTCGCCTCGTTAAGAAGTTTGAAGAGTTTTCCCTATTATTTTCCTTGTGGATCAAGCCTTCACTTTGAAGTTCATCATGTCTTGCCTTCACGAAATATAATTTGGCAGCAGTTTTGCTTCGAACTTCCCTTTGGAAAATATACTATAGCAGCAGCACAGGCTCGTGTATTCTCCATTAATTCTTTTTTTTAGAGCAACCGGCAGGAGCACTGCCTATTCTATTAGAAGAAAAGAATTGGCCGGTTTGGAAGGGAAACCGGCCGAAATCCGATATAGACGTATATACACACGGGGCCGGTTAAAAGGGGAACCAGACCAAAAAAAAAAGAATTCTCCATTAATTCTGTCAAGGCAAACTGGATGATCTGCAGCCTTTTCTAGTCAAGCACGCTACTTGACTGAACAAGTAGCACTAAAATTTATACAAGTAGTACTGATGGAATCGCTACCATATTTCTCGTCGTTGCCTTATTCTGCATTTGCGGTTTGGTTAGTTGACAAAAACTGGTCATATGGCGGTACCAATATGAAGTAAGCAAACAGAAGACTGAATATTGGTTACCTGAGTGAATTCTGGTTATGGTGTACCATTCCTATGGACAGAAATTGTGGTTTCATGTGTCCCGTGAACTATACTTAAAATAAACCAGAAAAGGATGAGCGTAAGGCAAACAAATTTTTACAGAAAGGATAAGTGTGTTCTAATCTGCAATTAAGTTGTGCTTGCAAAATGGTATATAACTTCTCATACTTCAGTAAAAACTGCTATATTTACATAAGGGTATATCTCTAGGAAATTCTGTAGGCAAAGGGTAGATATGCTCCAAAGAAACAGCAACAACAATTGTAGTAATAAACCGACAAGAAAGTATTTATTCCATCTGTGTTGATTAAGATATGAACACAATATTCATAATGCAACTTTGGCCGCGAGAGGACAAGAAGTGTGTGTGTGCGCTGCCATTGGATCGTCAGGCTGGATGCATACGCGTCGTAACTTGTACTCATCATGGTAATGCGTGTTCTTTCCTTCAGGTGCAAGTGGTAGAAAATATGCTACGATGGTGCCTCCTAGAGCTGCCATGTGTCAAAAGTGACACGCCTACGAGCGTGTGAGGAACATCAGTGTTGTACATGTAAGTGGGATAAATAATCATGTCTACAATGATGTGGAGACACGATGGACCTTCTGAAACAAGTGGCAGAGAGGTATTTGCCAGGTGTAACTACAATGACGTGGAGCGCCAATCGATTTTTTGAGGTGTACTACAATGACGTGGAGCGGCCACCGATCTTTTGAAACGAACGGTGGAGAGACATTTGCCAGGTGTAACGCGAGGCAATGAATGATTCTGCTAGAGTCCATAACTCAGTTGGCAATGGTTTTGTCCCCATCTCCATCACCGCGTCAATAGCCCACATGATTTCCATACTCCTGAAGACTTAGTGCTTCCTTCTCGCTCAATAAAGCTCGGCGCGCTTTCACTCCAATCTATCGAGATATTAGATTCTCTTGTTCCCCGAGCCCAATTCTTCCGCCGGAGTACATAAAGTTGTTCGCCAGAGCAACATCTTCCGTGACACAGGTGATGAATATCCCATTTCAATATCCATGTTTTTCAGATTTAATTTAAGATAGTTACCAGAGAAATTCAATCTTGTGCCCGATCCATCACTCAATCCGGTTGGATCTTGTTTCCTTCCATTCCTGTGAGCACTAAAATTAAATCTTCTTTTGATTTTTTAGTTGATTAGACACTCGTGACATGTCGGATGGGGGAGGCGCAACCACGTTGGACGACCTACCCGAGGAGATCATCATTGACCAGATACTTGTTCGTTTATCACCCAAGGACATCGGCCGATGCCGCGCCGTCCGCCCGTCATGGCGCACTGCCACCTCCATGCCCAAGTTCATGCTTGATCACCACCATTGTCAACCTTCGCTCCCAATCATTGATGGTGACGAGAAGCCCGCTAGTGTCGTCATCTTTCGTGATGGCCATGCCGGGGCCAAATCCTCAAGTGAAGATCTATGACCCTTCTTCCTCAACCGGAGCCGTAAATTCTGTTGTGAGATTCACCTGCATGTCGGTTGTGATGGCTTCCTTATAGTTTCAGAAAGAGGACAATTCTACATATGCAATCCAATCATTCGCCAGCACACTCTCCTACCACAACCTCGATCTGGAAAAGACATCTACAACACCATAACTGGCCTCTACCAACACCATCCAACTGGAGAATACAAGGTTCTTTGGGTTTCCGGGAACTTGTATGAGGATAAGTGGTATAGTTCCTTATCTAATGTCAAGGCATACATCCTCACAGTGGGATCCAACCAGCCAAGATGCATCAGTGTCGAACAACCAACTATGTCATCACCTTCAGTGCAAGATACATTTGAGTTATCAGATAGGATGTATCGTTGCAACCGATGTCCGCCAGTGCACTGCCGTTCTAACCTGCATTGGTGTCATGGTCGTTTTAAAGACTTGAATGGCGAAAGTGGACAAATTGTTGTGTTTGACACAATGGATGAGTCATTCTGGTGGATGCGCGGTCCCCAAAAGGGATTTTGGGAGAAACTATTGGACATGAAGGGGACACTTGCTTTTGCAAGTTGCTCGGTTCCTGATCTAACTGTTATTGATGTTTGGGTGATGCATGACTATGAGGCTCAAATATGGTCTTTCAAGTATCGGATTGACATGTCAATGATAGAGGCATCACGGACAATTGGTTTAACTTCTCTTGAAGGTAAAAAGGGAAAGAAACAACTAAGTGGTACAATAGTGAGATTCTTTGATGATATAGTTGTGCTGAACGAGAGCGAGCTGCTGATCGGATTTAATAGCAAATATGTTTTACACTGTAACATCGAGGGAAAGTTCTTACAAATGGTGAGAATTAGTAAGAGACAATATTGTATGGAGCTTACTAGGCATCGCCTCCAAGAGAGCATTGTGCCCATTCCATCCAGTCGTATTCAAGAAGAAGATGAGGAGTCTTAGTATGCCAGATTGAATGTTTGAAGGTACATGAGACATGATATATGCTTATTCTATATGAGTTATGTATTATGTTCATCATGGATGTCCACAATAGAGTTTTCACTTTGTTTGGTGTTTCATATTTCTCCTTGATCGAACTCCATGTTAATGGTCTAAACTATGGAATATAAATGTTATTATAAGTTCTCTGTCATTCAATCCATGGACTGCCTTTCCCTTAAAGATTTAGGGAAACATATACAATGGCTTGTGCTGGAAAAAAGGAAATAAAAATATGAATTTGATTAGGCAACAAGCCTCTCAGCCGCACAAAAGCTTCCACTATGATACTCCTGCTCTTTAATAAGGAGGATCATATCATCTCGAACCATTTGCAATAAGGTAGCAGGTCCGATACTCTTGTTTTCAAAAGTTCAACATCCTCTTTCGTCCTATATATGCTACTCAGCATAGACAACAAAAGTTTGTTCAGATCTTTCCGTGGATTTGCTCGACTCTCTTCAAGTTCTAGGCTCCTGGACCACCATTCTTTGATTGTAGTTGTTGTAGTTGAGTTGTTGGAGATATTAGGAAATAAAGGTTGACAAAGAAGCCAAAAAATCCTTTGCATAGGTGAAGTACAAAAGGAAACGATTATTTGTTTTGAACAATTCATCACAAAAACAACTCACACCCAATTTGTGTTATGAAGCATGTGCCAAAAGTACAATTTTACTTTACCTTCATCTTTGAGTTTCCAAACATTCTCCATGAGTGGCTTCTGGTTCTACCTAGTAATTTACAATCATACAGTCTGCACTCTAGTAACCATTAATAGTACAAATCTAGATTATATTGCAGTCGTCCTGCTTGAGCTAAAATTGTTGGGTTATTTCCTAGAGGATTAAGAAGTGTTCAAGTTGTTATTTTCAATCTAGTCTTTGAATTACTCTCATCCATTTGTGATCATCGAAAGAAATGGTCAAGATTTATTCTCACTTTGGATGAGCGGTCTCCAAAAGGTTTGGGAGAAACTATTGGACATGAAGGGGTGATGAGTGTATTTTTGCAGCATAATTAACTTGTGTTTTTGTATGATTATTGCTAGAATTTTGGAATTTTACTGTGCTTGCTCGCAAGTTTTATGCTCGTTTCACCAGGATCCCCGAATTAAATGTGTTGATGGACAATACAATTAAAGCTGTGATTTTTGGGCACAAATATGCTAATTTTGGATCATTAAATTCTTCTAAACGATTACTCACAAAGCTAGGATAAAATTCAAAGAAAAAGTGTTAGGAATTAACATGGTTGAGTGGCCTGATCTTCACATATCTCATGGTCAATTCGTGGGGGAAGCGTGGGGAAAAGGAGAGAGGTAGCGGAAGCAAACACACACCACATGAAGAACACGATGAACATACTAAAAACACAACACGATACATAGCTTATTGCTCCCGGCGGCGGCCACCGGTCTGATAAAATCCTCACAAGTAAAGATCGGCCAATGTGCTCCCGTCGATCTGAATCAGAGAGGGAAGAACACCTTAGAGATGGCCTTGAAAACTTCAACTCATGACACAGGAGATGAAGGCCATGTACAACTTGAACACCATCAAGGTAAAATCCAAAGAGGTTAGTGATGATAAAGGCTCCCTTGCTAAGGGAGGAAAGTCAAAAATAGAAATGTCCAATCTTAGGGTTTCTAGTCTTATCATCTATGTCTTAGGAATACAATAGGTGTGGCGGCATATATATATAGGCTGAAGGAGATTACCCTAGAGGAAAATAATAAAAATGATTATTGTCATATCTCATCAGTTCATAATAGTTTTATGCCATGTTGTAACTTTATTAAGAACAAACCAAGTCCCTAGTATCCTTTAGTAGACTAGCTCATTTGGCAACCGATGATCAAGGTTTCTTGATCATGGACATTGATACGTCCATTTTGCATCACTATTCTATGTATTAATTCACTATTATTCATTGATATATTTCATATTGAGAGGTGATACTTATGTTATTTCATCTGTTTTTGCATGGTTGATGACTTTCGGAGCATGGATCGCTGCAGTCAGGATTCTGATAGAAAAGGTGCTGTTTGGAGGCAAAATTCGCGAAGATCAGAAAATCCGGAAAAATATACGGAAAATTCTATTTTTCCAGAAGACTCAAGATGCCAGAAGATGGAGTGGAGGTGGGCCACAGGGGGACCACACCACCCCATGGCGCGGGCAAGCCCAGGCCGCGCCAGGGAGTGGTGTGGCCACCCTGGCCCACTCTAGCTTGTCCCCTCTGGCGTATATCTTCCTCCCGAAACCCTAAGACTCGGAGAGCAACCACAGAAAGATTCTGCCGCCTCTATGGGGTGGAAAACACCGAGAGAGAAAGATCTCTCCGACAGACAGATTTCTACTGGGGGAATTCCTTCCCGGAGAGAGGAGATCATCGCCATCAACACCACCACCAAGCTGGACTTCATCGGGATCATCATCATCATCATCATCACCACCACCATCATCAGCAGCAGCACCCTCATCACCATCTCCATATTGTTGTAACAATTGTGTTGAATCTTGCATAGTTCATAGGGGAAACTTTCCCGGTGTTGATTACTCTTTGTAGTTGATGCTATTGAGTGAACTGTTGAATTATTGTTTATGTTTAGATTGTTATACATCATTATTCCATCTCTGATCATGATCCATATGATGTCTTGTGAGTAGTTCGTTTTGTTCTTGAGGACATGGGAGAAGTCTTGTTGTTAGTAGTGGAGTTGCGTTGAGAAATATTCAATAGATTGTTATTTAAGTTGTGGTGTACTTCTTCTAGTGGTGTCATGTGAACGTCGACTACATGACACTTCACCTATATGGGCCTAGGAGAATGCATTGTGTATTTGGCTACTAATCGTAGGGGTTGCCGGAGTGACAGAAACCTGAACCCCCGTTAGGAAACCATTGCACAAGGGACGTAAGGGTCTTAGAGTTTAAAGCTGTGGTTAGGTTTCTACCTTAATTACTTTCTTGTACTTACGGATGTTTGCAAGGGGGTTTAATCACAAGTATGTATTAAGTCTTGGATGGGACAGTACATTAGCACAGGTTCACCCACACAACACTTAGCAAGCTAGAGAAGATTAATCGACTATATGAAGCGAAAGCACTTGATAGTCTTCCCATGTGTCCTCGAGAACGTTTGGTCATCTATAGAAATACAACCGGCTTGTCCTTTGCTGCATAAAGGATTGGGCCACTTGCTGCATTCATTCTTACTGTCTTTTATTTACTCGTACTTTGTTTACTTGCTTTATCGAAAACCCCTAAAAATCCGTTTGCTAAGTATTTGCAGAGAATTTCTGATCCATACCACTAGCCAACACCTTCTGCTCCTCGTTGGGTTCGACACTCTTACTTATCGAAAATACTACGATACACCCCCTATACTTGTGGGTCATCAAGACTATTTTCTGGCGCGTTGCCGGGGAGTGAAGCGCTATTGGAGAGTGGAACTAGTAAAGGAAACTTCTACTGTGAGTATTGTTTACTTCTGCTAGTTGCTTTATTTTCGTTATGGAAAATTCGCTGAGTTTCTTATTTGGTAATGCTACTACCACTGCTAAGGTAGTAGATAATCCACCACCTGCTGAGAAAGATGTTTTCAAAATACCTACAAGAATTATTGATCGTGTTATGGATAACTACTATGTTGGGGATGGAACTGTCCATCACGGTGATCATTTGCTCTTTATACACGAATTATGCGGGTTGTTCAAGTGTGCAGGTATTACTACAGATCAAGTTAAGAAGAAGTTATTCTCATTAGCACTGAAAGGAAGAGCTGAGGAATGGTATAAGCTGCTGAAGAATGGTCAAGCTCTGAAATGGGAGGAAATAGTGCCTCTCTTTTACTCAAAGTTTTATCCTCCTAGTGAGATTCATAAAGATCGGAATCAAATATACAACTTTTGGCCTCTTGATGGAGAGAGTACAGCTCAAGCTTGGGGGAGATTGAAGTTACTAATGCTCAAATGTCCCATTCATGAGCTCCCCAACAATATTATTATCAATAACTTTTATGCAAGGCTCCCTCTACATGATAAGGATTTATTGGACGCTTCTTGTGCTGGATCATTCACTCATATGGAAGAAAAAGTTAAATGGGACCTTCTAGACCGTATTCAATACAATGCTGAAGCTTGGGAAAATAACAAAGGTAGAAAGTCAGGTATAAATTATGATTATGAATGCATTGAATCTTTTATGGGAACTGATGACTTTCAAAATATTAAAAATGCTTATGGTCTAGACTCTCAAGCTATTGCTTCTTATTTTAAGGCTTTTGCTTCTTATATTGAAGTGCCTAAAAAGAAGTGGAATAAGTATCATGAACCTTATAAAGATATTGCTAAGAGTGTTCCTGCAAGAAATACTGAAGTTTATACTGCTAGTCATGTTTTACCTAAACCTTATATTGAGAAAATGCCTTTCCCAGTTAAGGTAAAGGAACATTCTATGATAGCTAGTATGGTTAATGAAAGTATGAGTAAGGCTATTGAACCTGATAAACAAATGGTTGATGAACCTATAATAGCAAGTGTGAAAGACTTTGTCACTAAGTATGAGGAAGAGGGACACCCTATCCTTTGTAAGGATACCGCTCATATTGTTTCACATAGTAGTGTTATGAGAGCTAGTATTCCTGTGTTTTCTGTTAGAATAAGTGATCATTGCTATGATAGTCCTTGTGATAGATATATTGTTAAGTTTATGCATGATACTGAAAGTTATTATGAGAGAGGGAAAAGTGTTCTTATGTATCTCAATAATATCAAGTTTCCTCGTTTTATGCTGAAAGTTTTTATGTTGCACTTGTTTTGCTTTCTTATGCAAGTTACCTATGGTTTGAACAACTTGTTTGTTTACAAAATACCCTTGCATAGGAAGTGGGTTAGACTTAAATGTGTGTGTTTTTGCTTCTTAATGCTCTCTTTCACTTCAATTCATATCCCTATGAGAGCTTCTTCAAAAAATTATCATGCCCATCTTAATGGCTATAAAGAAAGAGCTTTATGGGAGACAACCCAATTTGTTTATGCTTTCAGTTTGTTTTTGTTTCTTTGAGTTTTGGAAGTTATTACTTCGGTAATAACCTCTCCTTATCCGTTTTGTTTGGTTTTTGTGTCAAGATCAACCTCTAATGAGAGAGAAGTAAGATTTGGGGAAGTTGCTGTCCCGAAACAGATTTTTGTGCTTCACCGTAAAAATTCGTGAGATACCTCTGTCTGTCGGATTGAGCTGTAATTTTTTGTGCTTCTGCCCCAGGTTGTTATTTAACTTTAGTTAGTTTTGCACTTTTTGATTTGAGCAACAGAAGAGTTTCGAAAAAATTGATCTTTACCTGCTGGTCTGTTTTGACAGATTTTGCCAATCTTGCATTTGCTTCTTTATTCGATTTCCTTTTTAAATGCTTTTTGGGTTTTCGGAAGGAGTTGCTACAGTAGATTATGTTTTGATGGTTTTCAGTTGAAGTTGGACTCAAAAGGTTTTATCACTTCACTTATACTAATGTTGCTAATAAGAACTGTGTGAAGTTTTGTGTGAAAGAAATTTCCAGGAAGTGGAGATAATGGTGTAACAAGGAAGAGAAAGGTTGTATGACTCGAGTAATAAGTATATGAAGATGAAGATATCGATGATATTCAAGTGATGACTCCGAAAGGATCCACTCAATACCAAATTCAGAGACCTGCAGAGTCCGTTTCCAACTAGGTAACAGTTCTAGTAAGAAAAGTTCCGCGAAAATACAATCCAACTATATTGTTGCAGTTTTCAGTCAATAAGGAAAGCTATGAAGCAAAAAAGGGACGGAACCAGATCCAGGGTGTCCCACACCACCCCATGGCGCGGGCCCACCCCTGGCCGCACCACCAGGTGGTGAGTCCACCCCGGACTCCGCCTCCGACTCGTTTTCTCCTAGTACCTTCCTTTTGATATGAAACTTCGTAATATATAACCCCCCCCCAGATCTTTCGAGGTCCGTATATTGTGTTTTCGTCGTGTTTTTGTTTCGATCTGTTTCTGTCAGGACATATTCTTTGAGAGCTTAGAAGCACAATGGTGTCCGCCAAGGATAAAGGGAAGGAGCCCATGGAGGAAGACCTCCAAGACCCCGGGAAGGAGAAGGAGATCAAGAGTGAAGGTGAAGAGGAGCAAGGCCAACGTCCGCACACCGGCACCACCATTACAAGCATCTGAGTGGTGGAAAATCCAGCCATTGGAGGGAAGCCTCCTCAGCACCGTTCAGATCCCTGGTCACTTCTTCCACGCACCAAGAATCCTTTCCACACTCTTATCCATGAGCATCAATACCAGAATATGCCCAAGGAGAAATTACACTCCAATTGGGATTTGCCTCGTTCTAGCCATGCAGGAAAAGAAGACTTCAAGGAGGAAGAGTGGGGAAAGAATAGCAAGAGCTGGAATTCTCAACACGACATGATCATGAGCCGCATTGAGCAAAATTCACAGCTGATTCATACTCTCACCTTCGAGATTGAGGACTTTGGGAAACTGATCAAGGAGCTCATCAAGAGGATACCACCACCACCAAAGGAGTAATTCGTCATCAGGTTTGGCATCCCCTTGGTTTGTTCCAAGCTTGGGGGAGTGCCGCGGTATCACATCACTATCTTCTATCTTTTTACCTTATTACTAGAGTCATATCATGAATAGAGGAGTTATTGTGTAGTATGGTTTGCATTATGGAAGTGTCCCCTCTCTCGTTAGATATGTATCCCTTGGTGTGAGTTTCCGTTATGGAATATTAATGAGAAGTTCTATCATTCACTCTTTTGCTTAGCTTATGTTAGTTTTCAATTCGTGGTTATATGATTGATCTTGTTGTTAGTATTGGTAGCACTTTGGGATCATTGAGTTAATTTAGTTGGTTTTGGCAAACCTGGCTCGGTCAGTAGCAACACCCCTTTTGAGAGTTGAAAAGAAAAAGATAGAAGTAATCGAGAGAAAAATAATTTCATCATCTTTCTTTCTTGATTTGCTCATAAGTCTAGTATTCTCTAGTTAAGATCTTTTGTGCTTCCAAGGAAGATTGCATGTTTGTTTTTATCACTTGTATGTTTGTGTGTTTCCTTCAACTCTTATACTTGCTACCCAGCCTTGCTAGCCAAAAACCTGTACTGAGAGGGTATTCTTCTCGTGCATCCACCTCCTTTAAACCAAAACCTTTGCCATTTGTGTCCACCATACCTACCTATTAGCATTATTGCTATTTCAAGTAAATTCCTGTTTTGTCTACCTCCCAAATTAAACTTGTTATGTGAAAATTAGTGATTAAAGCTCTCACGAACTTGATGGCACACCTTATTTTCTTGTATTTAATAAACTTGAACCATTGGGTCCTTCTTTGTTGCGTATATGCTTGCGCTTTATGGGTTGAAGTTAGCTGAACCATGTATCATGGGGACCGCTTTCAACACTTCATTGGTACTGGTACCTAGTTGATATCATGTTCTTTTGCTTATGGATCCCGGCGGTGTGAAATAAAAGTGGAACTTGCAAGATCATGGAGTTTATATGTGTGTTAGAGAAACGCCTGGGCCGCTAGCCTAAGCCATGCCTAATCATGGTGGAAACTTGCAGCATAACTATAGTGAGCATTCTATGAAGCATCCTCAATAAAAACCTATGCAAATAGCAAATAAAAAGATCGCTGAGATGCTCACTGTCAGCTTGCCTTGTCATTTTGATTATGGGATAGCTCCTGTGTCATGTGCAAGGGGTACCCCGTTGGCGGTTCTCAATGATACGCATGTATTTACAATGACAAGAGCTTGCTTGTGACTGAAGTTGAGTAGCATGAGGATCGGTACTCATAAGTAAGGGGCTTGAGATTTCAACTTATAACTTGTCAAGCATATCCTCTTAGTTGTGTCACTTTAACCTTAATCACCTAAAGATGCCTATGATAGGGGCAATGAGAGCTGAAAGCTAGTAAGTATCATAATTTTTGGGAGCTCTTTATGAGACTTGTAATCCCTGCTTCCCTCTTTGAAGGGCCCTTTCTTTTACTTTGTAGTTGAGTCAGTAAACCTATTCCCTTCTATCTCAGCAAGTATTTTGAGTTGATGTGTTTCATTCATTCATATGATGATTTATGCAACCATTTCTTATGTTCCTTGTTTTGCACATTGCTCTTATCTTGAAGTTTACTACTTTGAAAGCTTCCATTGAAAAACCAGCTATTTGTGAACTCCAGCAAATTATCAACTATCCTTTGACCAAGAGCTAAGTTTGCCATTACCAATTATGATTCACTCTATGTATCTTTATTGTGTTTCCTTTACTCATTGCAAGTTGAGTTATATAATAGTGAGTTGTCTTCTATTATGATCTATGTACTTGATGAATGTGATGCTTCTTGTCCGTATTATTTTATTGACTCTTCACTCCATAAACCTGAGGTCATGTTTATTGAGCTCAGTTTCGCTTGGGGACAAGCGAAGTCTAAGCTTGGGGGAGTTGATACGTCCATTTGGCATCACTATTATATGTCTTAATTCACTATTATTCATTGATATATTTCGTATTGAGAGGTGATACTTATGTTATTTCATCTATTTTTGCATGGTTGATGACTTTCGGAGCATGGATCGCTGCAGTCAGGATTCTGATGGAAAAGGTGATGTTTGGAGGCAAAATTCGCTAAGATCAGAAAATCCGGGAAAATATACAGAAAATTCTATTTTTCCAGAAGACTCAAGATGCCAGAAGATGGAGTGGAGGTGGGCCACAGGGGGTGGTGTGGCCACCCTGGCCCACTCCAGCCTCTCCCCTCTGGCGTATATCTTCCTCCCGAAACCCTAAGACTCGAAGAGCGACCACAGAAAGATTCCGCTGCCTCTGCGGGGCGGAAAACACCGAGAGAGAAAGATCTCTCCGGCAGACAGATTTCTGCCGGGGGAATTCCTTCCCGGAGAGGGGAGATCGTCGACATCAACACCACCATCGAGCTGGACTTCATTGGGATCATCATCATCATCATCACCATCATCACCATCAGCACCCTCATCACCATCTCCATATTGTTGTAATAATTGTGTTGAATCTTGCATAGTTCATAGGGGAAACTTTCCCGGTGTTGATTACTCTTTGTAGTTGATGCTATTGAGTGAACCGTTGAATTATTGTTTATGTTTAGATTGTTATACATCATTATTCCATCCCTGATCATGATGAGTAGTTCGTTTTGTTCTTGAGGACATGGGAGAAGTCTTGTTGTTAGTAGTGGAGTTGCGTTGAGAAAGATTCAATAGATTGTTATTTAAGTTGTGGTGTACTTCTTCTAGTGGTGTCATGTGAACGTCGACTACATGACACTTCACCTATATGGGCCTAGGGGAATGCATTGTGTATTTGGCTACTGATCGTAGGGGTTGCCGGAGTGACAGAAACCTGAACCCCCGTTAGAAAACCATTGCACAAGGGATGTAAGGGTCTTAGAGTTTAAAGTTGTGGTTAGGTTTCTACCTTAATTACTTTCTTGTACTTACGGATGTTTGCAAGGGGGTTTAATCACAAGTATGTATTAAGTGTTGGATGGGACGGTACATTAGCACAGGTTCACCCACACAACACTTAGCAAGCTAGAGAAGATTAATCGACTATATGAAGCGAAAGCACTTGACAGTCTTCCCATGTGTCCTCGAGAACGTTTGGTCATCTATAGAAATACAAACGGCTTGTCCTTTGGTGCATAAAGGATTGGGCCACTTGCTACATTCATTCTTACTGTCTTTTATTTACTCGTACTTTGTTTACTTGCTTTATCGAAAACCCCTAAAAATCCGTTTGCTAAGTATTTGCAGAGAATTCCTGATCCATACCACTAGCCAACACCTTCTGCTCCTTGTTGGGTTCGACACTCTTACTTATCGAAAATACTACAATACACCCCCTATACTTGTGGGTCATCAGACATTTTTGCCAATTGACAACAAGGTCATAGCATTGGATGAATGATGTGATGGACACACACCCAACCGCAGTATTGCAATATGATCTAGTCACAAAGTTCAACATTGCGATATGAAGCAAAGCGTAGTAGCTCACTCCTTTGACTGTGATATCATGTTTAATCACTACCATCCGAGGTTGCTTAGATTAAAATCAATGTCACACCATAACAGGGTGATCATAAAGTTGTAAGTTGGGTATTCCATAGGGGTATGTTGAGGCATATGCATCGAGATTGGGATTTGCACATCTGTGTGACGGATAGATACCCTGGACCCACTTGGTGAGATTACATATACAAGTTTACAAACATGTGACTATGTCACGGGGATGTAATATCAGGAGAACGAGTAAATGTGTTTGTCAATAACAATATCTAACTAGATATAGAGATACCGAAGATCAGGTCTTGTACAAATCAGGTATCATGTGTGCAAATGGAATGAGATTCGGCGTTTAACATTCAAGCGATCAAGTTATTTGTGGAATGCATGGGGGCCATCATGAGTTTCCAGACACAATGGTTGGCATTGATCGGAGAGTGTCTCGATCATGTGGGTGTAATTCCAAACCTAGGGTGTCATGCTTAAGGATAGATGACGCTTAGGGATTGATCCAAGGTCGTAGGAGAATAGAGAGAACACCGAAATTGTTCTATGATGATACTGAAAGTGTTTCAGAGTGGTAGGAATTAAATAATATGTATTTAATATTAATTAAATGAATTAATATTAAAAATATATTTTTAATGGATTTAATGGGGTAGGCCACCTAAATGGGCCTCCAGTGAGGCCCAAGAGGGGGCCGCGCGCCCTAGGGAAGGCCAAGGGGTGGCCGGAGGCCATGGGCCATGCCACCCATGTGAGGCCCACTTGGGGGTGTCCGGTGGTGGGAATAGTCCCACCCTGCCTCCTCCCATCTTGTTGTGCCTCCCTTCCACCTATATATAGAGGAGCACCCCTCTCCCTTAGATCATCCCACCAATTGGCTTTTGACTATTTTCTCCCTCTCACGTGTGGTTCCCAAGATTGGAACTGCATACAGAGATAGGGGTTTCTCCACCATACACACGCCATCGTGTTGCTGGACTCTTGGTTCGGATCAATGTTCTTTCGCTACTTAGTTCGACCTGATCCCGGGAGACGTCTCTACATCGGATACGTGTAAATCCTCAGAGGCACTACTAGTTGTGGAGCTTGGAGCTTGGATCTTGGAGCTTGTCGCTTGGAGTTTGGATGTCTACAAGACCTTGAGGTTGGCTATGTCGTACGAATCCATTGTCCATGTTTCTCGTGAAACGTTAACTGCTTTTGGTCTTCAAGGGTATGAACATTGAACCCCTCTCATTACTTTACATCTACATAGAATATATCTTGTCTATGGCATTCGCATTGGTAGGAATTTTTTTATTTTCCTCTATGGCACCCTTCAGTGGTATCAGAGCCGATCTATGCGTAGATGTAATAGTACGAGAAGAACACATAGAAAATTGTTCGTATTGATTTTCTGGAGGTTACCCTCCCACGTGTACTTGTTCATATCGCGGCAATGTTCGATGAACCGGTATGGACCGATCTTACGCGTAAGCTTACACGAGACTGATTCCACGCTCAACATATGGATTGTACGATATTTATTAGTTGGTATGACATTAGTTGAAGTGGCTAGCGGGTGTTTGTCTCCCTTACATTAGTTGATATGGCATTTACAAAGGACGACCCTTAAAGGGGATTTAAAGCGACAACTAGTCAATCCATGTTGCAGTTGGAAGTTCGTAGGAAGAAAAGATTCTCTTACGAAATCCCTAACATACGCGTAAAACTTGCAAAAGATAAAGTAGATGCGTCTAACTTTATTTTGCAGGGGCATGTGATATGTATGGTCTAGATAAGTGATACATTGCAAATGTATCTATAATTTTTGATATTCCATGCTTGGTTTTATCCACTTTCTTGTGTTTTGTCCATACTTTGGAGTACTTTTCATATGATTTCTTGGACTAACCTATTAACAAGAGCCACAGTGCCAGCTGCCTATTTTCTGCTGTTTTTGGTTCCAGGAAAGTCAGAAAATGAATATTCTCGGAATTGGACGGGACAAAAGCCAAAGTGCCTATTTTTCCGGAAGTCATCAGATGCCAGAATACGAGACGTAGAGGGGCCAGGGGGCCACCACACCACCTGGCCGCGCGGCCCAGCCTGGCCCGCGCCAGGGGGTGGTGTGGCCGCCTCCGGCACCCCCTCGGCCTCCCCTTCCGCCTATAAGATGCCCTCGGGACGAAAACCCTAAGGACCTGATCAAAAATCCACGAAAGAGTTTGTAGCCGCCGTCATCTCCATCCCTAGATCGAGAGGGATCTGAAGCTCTTCCCGGCACCCTGCCGAAGAAGGGAATTCACCCTGGAGGCCTTCTTCATCACCATGCAAGCCTCCGGTGTGATGCGTGAGTAGTTCATCCTTGGACTACGGATCCATGTAGTAGCTAGATGGCTGGTTCTCCTCCTTTGTGCTTTCATGTCTAGATCTTGTGAGCTCCGTTCATGATCAAGATCATCTATTTGTAAATCTACATGTTGTGTTTGAGGGGATCCAATGGATATTGAGATGCTATTTCAGATTGATTATTGATTCTATCATGTCTTTGTTATTTGTGATCTTGCATGCTTTCCGTTGTTAGTAGCTATCTTGGCCAAGTAGATGCTAGCAACTCCAAGAGTTAGTATTTATGCTCGATAGTGGGTTCATGCCTCTGGTAATCTGGGGAAGTGACAGAAATCTCTAAGGTACTAGATGTGCTGTTGCTACTAGGGAGAAACCAACAATCCTTTGTTCATAGAACAATCGTATTGTTTACTTTACACGCAATTCGTAAAGCAATAATCTGTTGCTTGCAACTTAATACTGGAGGGGGTTCGGATGATAACCTGAAGGTGGATTATTAGTCATAGATGCAGTTGGATGGCGGTCTATGTATAATGTTGTAATGCCAAATCGAATCTCAAAGGAGTCAAGATGATTAGTATATGCTTGTATGCTTTCTCGATGTTTGTCAATTGCCCCGCTGTAATTTGTTCACCCAGCATGTTGTCTATCTTAAGGAGAGCCACCTCTAGTGAACTATGGATCCTGGTCCTTTTCTTTACATACAATCTACAAACTGTTTACTGCTTTGTGTTTACTTTCTGCAAACTTTTACTTCTTTCCATTTGATACGTTTAATCCTTTGTTTTCAGCAAAACACGGTGAGATTGACAACCTCATCGCAAGTTGGGGACAGAGTTCTGTGGTTGTGTTGCGCAGGTCTCCATGTTGCTACTAGCACCGGTAGTGCGCCCTGCCAAGGCTCAGCTAGCAACACCTTTGGTGTGTTTCCTTGCTCCTACTGGTTCGATTAAACCTTGGTTTCATAACTAAGGGAAACTTGCTGCTGTGCTCATCATACCTTCCTCTTGGGGTTCCCAACAAGCTCTACATCAACACTGAGCCATCAAGCATTTTTCTGGCGCCGTTGCCGGGGAGTCAAGGACATCTTCACAAGGGGAGTCCCTCATAACCAATCTCTTTACTTTGTTATTTTTGTTTTGCTTAGTTTTTTTTTGTTTTGTTTGCTTGCTTTCTTTATCAAAAACACAAAAAAATTAGTTTTACTAGTTTTCTTTCTTATTTGAAAACACAAAAAATTAGTTCCTATCTTAAGATTGCCTTTATGTCTAGCCTTGCTCCAATCACTATGTCACCCGAGGAAACGATTTTCACTTTTAAACAAGGAATGAAAGAGAGTTTCAAGGAAGCTTGGTCTAGAATCTCTGATCTACATGAAAAAACTCAGCCTAAAATGACTCAAAGCTTGTTCCTTAGCAGTTTTTACCTTGGAATTGCTCTTTGCTATAAATATGCTTTAGATGCTGTTGTGGGAGGATATTTCCTCCAAAGTAATGAGGATGATGCTATTAATGCTATAAAGAAATTGATCCTCACTTACAACTTGCCTAGCCAAACTGATATTTCTTTCGCAAGAATATTTGCTAGATTGAACACTCTTGAGACTAGCACTACTAGCTTAAAAGATTGCTATAATACGTTTAGGGAGCATCACAATTATGTTCCAATAAATTCTGAACCATCAAAGTGGCTCCCCACAGTAAAGATTGAGATAAACACTAAAACTTTTCAAGCTCGCTGTGATATCATGTCTGAATTTTGTCTTATGCCCAAAGATATTTATGAATCTTTGAAGACTTGGGGGCTTACTGAAGGAGGAAAAGAAATATCTCTTGCTAATAATGCTACCATATTACCTATTGGAATAGCTGAAGGAGTGTTTATAAAAATCCTTGGGAAAATGATTTCTACTGATTATCTTGTTATTGAATGTGTAGGAAAAGGACAAATTACACTTGGAAGATCCCTATTAGAACACCATGGAGCAATAATAGATGTGGGATAAGGGACCATGAACCTTTCTTCTCCACCAAACAATCATATTTTCCCCAAGGTTAAGAATAAAAGTAAGAGAGGTAAGGGCAAGAAATTTGGTCTTAATGCTTCTTCATTTGAGAACACTTGATTTTTTCTTGCTTCTTATGCATAACTTCAAGGCGTTAAAGAAAAGTACTTATTGGGAGATAACCCAAAAGTTTTAGATGAGTCTTGGAAGTTATTACTTCAGTAATAACCGCTACTTATCCTTTTTATTTGCTTTTTGTGCCAAGAGTAACCTCTAATAAGAGAGAAGTAATGATTGGGCAAGTTGCTGTCCCGAAACAGATTTCTGTGCTTCACCGTAAAAATTCGTGTAAAATCTCTGAACGTATTTTTGAGGCGTGAATTATTGTGCTTCTGCCCCAGGTTGTTATCTAACTTTCATTAGTTCAACACTTTTTGATTTGAGCAACAGAAGGTCTTCGAAAAAATTCGTCTTCACCTGCTGGTCTGTTTTGATAGATTTCTGCCATTTTCTGCATTTGCTTCTTGTTGGTTCCTTTTTGAGTTCTTTTGGGGAATTGAGATTTTTGAGGGAAGTGCTACAGTAGCTAGTAATCTTATGGAAGTTTATTTGGTGTTGTAACTGAACCTTAAGACTTATTTATGTTGAGTACACTAATGTTGCTAATAAAGATTGTGTGAAGTTTTGTATGAAGGAAAAATTTCAGGTGTATGGAAGGAATGAGTAATGAGATGAAGGATGGACTAAAGCTCAAGCTTGGGGATGCCACGCGTGTCACCCCAAGAAATATCCAAGAATTACAAGCGTCTGGCATCCCCTTCTTCATCAATAAAAATCTCAGGTTTCTTCCAAACGCTTCATTTTTATTGTTTCATGCACAGTTGTGTTGTTCTTGGAGCGTCTTCTTTTTCGTTTTCATTTTGGTTTTTCGTTTGCTTTGTTTGCTTAGTTTGCTGAATAAATTGGTTAGACCCCCTCTTTCATATATTGGTTTGCAAATAGTTTGGTTTGGTTTGGAAAAGAGTAGTAAAGTTCATACTTATGTGGTAAAAAGAGCTTGTTTTTGACTGTGGCCTATGCTTTGTCATGCCATGCTTGATATTGTTTTGGATTTATGCTTAGTATTCTTTGCTGTAGCATGACTTGTTATAAACAATTGAGATTGCTTAATGTGCCTTTGAAGAATCATGCGTTGTTTTAGCATATTAAAGCATAGTATTGTGGTATTCTCCTTTGATGCTTTATTTGGATTGACTTGGCGCATGTTCACACCATGTTATGACTATCTCAAGTCACCATAGCCTTTATGATCCTTTAGTTTTCAACTTGTAGTATCACTTTATGCTTTGATCAATGATGTTTTGTCGCTCTGCATGATTATGGCCATTATTGCTCTCTTAGTTTGTCGCTCCCAGTCTTTTACTAGCCTCCACAACCAAGTATGAGTTCCACTCATGCATCCAACTCCCTAAACCAAGTTATTACAAAGAGTCCACCATACCTACCTACTAGATTATGCTATTCCAAGTATATTCATGCTTTTGTTTACCTTCCAAATTAAACTTGTTATGAGAGAACTAGTGATTAAAGCTCTCACGAACTTGATGGCACACTTTACTTTTTTGCATCTAATAAAATTGAACCATTGGGTCCTTCTTTGTTCCGTATATGCTTGCGCTTTATAAGTTGAAATTAGCAGAACCATGTATCATGGGTAACGCTTTCAACATTGCACTTGTACTTTGTACCCTGTTGATATCATGTTCTTTTGATTACGGATCCCGGCGGTGTGAAATAAAAGTAGAACTTGTAAGATCATGGAGTTTGTATGTGTGTTAGAGAAACGCCTGGGCCGCTAGCCTAAGCCATGCCTAATCATGGTGGAAACTTGCGGCATCACCATAATGAGAACTCTATGAAGCATCCTCAATAAAAACTTATGCAAATAGCAAATAAAAAGATCGCTGAGATGCTCATTGTCTGCTTGCCTTGTCATTTTGATTATGGGAAAGCTCCTGTATCATGTGCAAGGGGTACCCCGTTGGCGGTTCTTTATGATACACATGTACTTACAATGACAAGAGCTTACTTGTGACTAAAGTTGAGTAGCATGAGGATCGGTCTTCGTAAGTAAGGGGCATGATATTTCGGTTTATAACTTGTCAAGCATATCCTCTTAGTTGTGTCACTTTAACCTTAATCACCTTAAAGATGCTTATGATAGGGGCAATGAGAGCTGAAAGCTATAAGTACCATAATTTTTGGAATCTCTTTATGAGACTTGAATCCCTACTTCCTTCTATAAGGCCTTTCTTCCACCATTATATATTGAGTCTCCACCTTCTACCTTTATGCACCTACTTTGAGAGCATAGTGGCCATTCTTAGTTCTATGTGCATTGTCCCAAGACTAGTTGATTGATGCATATCTTGATATTGCTTGTTTTAAACTATTTGTATCTACTCACTCTTATGAACTTTGAAGGTGTCCTATGCATTTTTATTTGCTACTCCATGAGGGACAAGCTGAATACTATTATGCTATGTTTTCTTTATGTGAAACAAACAAACGTCTTGCAAAGCATTGTTATTCATGAATCTTTTGTTTGTGCCTTTTCTTGCTGCATCATGGTTTCTTTGTCTTATTGCTAGAACTTTATCTTTCATGTTATGATTGAAATACTATGATCCCAGCTTTCAATGTTTTACAAATACTTTGATCAAGTCTTTGATGGTGCATGTCACCTCAAAAATTATTCTTGAAGGGTTTCGCAGCATAGTAAATCAAAATTTTCTACGGAAGCGAACAGAGGGAAAGCCAAGATCTAATCTAGGAGATGCAAACAACGAGAGACATTGGATTAGATCTTCATACCCTTGAAGATTCGCACAGCGGAACGTTCGTCGGAACGTGGGTGATGTAGTCGTACTCGCTTCTCCTCCTCGCGATCCGATCCGATCTAGCACCACAAGTGGCGGTGCCTCCGTGAGATGCACACGTGCAGCACCTCGACGTCTCCTCCTTCCTCGGACCAGCAAGTATGGTGGAGAGATGGATTGGATCTACAGCACGACGGCGTGGTGTATATGGTGGAGAATTTCTGCTGCAGGGCTTCGCCTACAAACAGTCGGGAGGGAGAGAGGAAGGCAGCAGGGCTACTAGGGCTTGGAGGAAGGTGTGTGTGTTAGGGGGAAGGGGGCGCACCAGCCCTCTATATATAGAGGGGGTGGCGGCGGCCAGCCCTAGTCCTTCCTCCAAGCCTATCTCTAGTTTAAACGATTTAAACTCTCCCCTTATCTAGAAATTCTATCCCTAGATTTAAACGAGTTAAATCTATCTAGAATCGGCTGGGCCCTATGGGGCCTTGTGCCCCTGGCCCAATGCGGCCAGGACACTCCCTCATAGGCCCATGCCCCCTCCCGGAAGGTGGGACCACGTTGGCCCCCTTCCGGAAGGTTCTAGAAGCTTCCGGTACAATACCGATTAATCCGGAACAATTCCGAACTCCAAAAACTGCACTGCCTTATATGAATCTTATTCTCCGGACCATTCCGGAACCTCTCGTGATATCCCGGATCCCATCCGAGACTCCGAACAAAAATTCATAAACCAATTATCCAATCTATCCTAGCGTCGAGACACGTTAAGTGTGTGACCCTGCGGGTTCGAGAATATGCAGACATGATCTTCTATCAATAATCAACAGCGGGGTCTGGGCACCCATATTGACTCCCACACATTCATCGATGATCATATCGGATGAACCACGATGCCAGGATTCAATCAATCCCATATATATATTCCCTTCGTCTCGCGATATTTTACTTGCCCGAGATTCGATCGTCGGTATCGTCATACCTAGTTCAATCTCGTTCACAGCAAGAACTTTACTCGTTCCATAATCCGATATCACTTTGTGATTAACTCCTTAACCACATGCTTGCAAGCGGTGTTGATATCGATTACCGAGTGGGCCCGAAGTATATCTCTCCGACTTGGGAGGGACAAATCCCATCTCGATACATACAACCCAACAGATACTTTCCGATCACCTGAGAGACACCTTTATGATCACCCTCTCATAGGATGACGTTTGATGACCTCAAAGCTTTCTTCCTATACCAGGGAGTTGTATTATCTCATGGTCTAAGGAATACAATATTTGACATAGGAAAAGCTTCGCAAAGATGAACACAAGGACACGATCTAATTGCTTCGCTTAGTTTGGGTCTATTCACCATATCATTCTCCCAATGATATGATCTCATTATCAATTGACAACTCATGTCTATGGTTAGGAAACCTTAACCATCATTGATCAATGAGCTAGTCCATAGAGGCGTACTAGGGACACTGTGTTGTTCACAAACCACACAAGTATTAAAGTTTCCGCTTAATACAATTCTAGCATGGAATATAAACTTTATCATGAACAAGAATTATAATAATAACATCTTTATTATTGCCTCTAGGGCATAATTCCAACAGTCTCCCACTTGCACTAGAGTCAATAATCTAGTTTACATTTGGCAACAATCTCACACCCATGGCACTGAGGTGCTGATCATGTTTTACACGCGGAAGAGGTTTAGTCAATGGATCTGCGACATTCAGATCTGTATGTACTTTGCTGAACTTCAGATCTCCATCTGCTATATAATCTCGGATTATATGAAACTTGCGGTTGATATGCTTGGTCTTTGGATGATATCTTGGTTCCTTAGCGAGTGCTATGGCGCCAGTGTTGTCACACAATATCTCCAGTGGGTCCAATGCACTTGGAACCACGCCAAGCTCAGTGATGAAGTTTCTGATCCAAACTCCTTCACTTGACGCTTCTGCAGCAGCCATGTATTCCGCTTCTACTGTAGATCCCGCGATCACGCTTTGCTTGCAGCTTCTCCAGCTCACAGCTCCTCCATTCAAAATATACACGTATCCTGTCTGAGATTTATGATCATCCTTGTCGGTGTCGAAACTAGCATCGACATAACCTTTTACGACGAGCTGTTCATCACCCCCATAGACTAAGAACATTTCTTTAGTCCTATTTAAGTACCTTAGGATGTTCTTCACGGCTGTCCAGTGTTCCACTCCTGGATCACTTTGATATCTGCTCGTCAAACTAAGAGCATTGGACACATCCGGTCTAGTACACAGCATGGCATACATGATGGAACCTATGGCCGAGGCATAAGGCACTTTTCTCATAGCTTCCCTATCATTTACCGTAGCTGGACACTGAGCCTTGCTCAATATCTTACCTGACAACATAGGCACTGAACCTTTCAATGCTTTATCCATTCTGAACCTTTTCAGAACTTTGTCTAGGTATGTACTCTGGCTTAAAGCTATCAGGCGTCTTTGTCTATCTCTATAGATTTTGATGCCCAATATATAAGCAGCTTCACCTAGGTATTTCATTGAAAAACACTTGTTCAAATAACTCTTCACATCGTTAAGCACGCTGATGTCATTTCCAATAATCAATATGTCATCCACATATAGTACCAGAAACGTCACCGAGCTCCCACTCACTTTCTTGTAGATGCAAGCTTCGTAGCAATTTGGAACAAATCCAAAGCTCTTGATCACTTGATCAAAACGAAGGTTCCAACTCCGAGATGCTTGCTTCAGTCCATAAATGGAACGCTGAAGTTTGCATACTTTATCAGCATCCTTAGGATCGACAAAACCTTCGGGTTGCATCATATACAACTCTTCATCAATGTTGCCATTGAGGAAAGCAGTCTTGACATCCATTTGCCATATTTCATAATCATAAAACGCAGCAATTGCTAATAAAATCCGAATGGACTTAAACATCGCTACGGGAGATAAAGTCTCATCGTAGTCAACACCTTGAACTTGTCGAAAACCTTTCGCAACAAGCCGTGCTTTATAGACGGTAACATTACCATCCGCGTCCGTTTTCCTTTTGAAGATCCATTTGCACTCAACGGCCTTTCGGTCGCTAGGAGGGTCCACCAAAGTCCATACTTGGTTTTCGCTCATGGATCCCAATTCGGATTTCATGGCTTCTAGCCATTTCTCAGAGTCTGGGCTCATCATCGCTTCCTCATAGCTCGTAGGTTCACTGTCTTCTACTAACAAGACAGTCAAGACAGGATTGCCGTACCACTCAGGAGGGGCACGCGACCTTGTCGACCTGCGACGTTCAGTAGCAGCATCGTCCGAAGCTTCATGATCCTTGTCATTTGCTTCCTCTATTGTTGGTGCAGGCGGCACTGGAACAATTTCAGGTGCTGCGCTACTCTCCAATTCAAGAGAAGGTTCAATAACCTCGTCTAGCTCTACTTTCCTCCCACTCACTTCTTTCGAGAGAAACTCCTTCTCAAGAAAGGAACCGTTCTTTGCGACAAACACTTTGCCTTCGGTTCTGTGATAGAAGGTATACCCAATAGTTTCCTTAGGGTATCCTATGAAGACGCATTTCTCCGCTTTGGGTTCGAGCTTGTCCGGCATCAACTTCTTGACGTAAGCTTCGCATCCCCAAACTTTAAGAAACGACAACTTAGGTTTAGCACCAAACCACAGTTCATACGGTGTCGTCTCAACGGATTTAGATGGAGCCCTATTTAAAGTGAATGCAGCGGTTTCTAATGCATAACCCCAAAATGATAACGGCAAATCAGTAAGAGACATCATCGATCGGACCATATCTAATAGGGTTCGATTCCGGCGTTCAGACACACCATTGCGCTGTGGTGTTCTGGGTGGCGTGAGTTGTGAAACGATTCCACTTGCTTTGAGATGCGTGAGAAAATCATAACTCAAATATTCGCCCCCACGATCGGATCGTAGAAACTTAATCTTTCTGTTACGATGGTTCTCCACTTCATTCTGAAATTCTTTGAACTTTTCAAACGTTTCAGATTTATGTTTCATTAAATAGATATACCCATATCTACTTAAGTCATCGGTAAAAGTGAGAAAATAGCGATATCCACCGCGCGTCGAAACACTCATCGGTCCGCATACATCGGTATGTATGATTTCCAACAAGTCCGTTGCTCGCTCCATTATACCGGAGAACGGGGTTTTGATCATCTTGCCCATGAGGCATGGTTCGCATGTGTCAAATGATTCAAAATCAAGAGACTCCAAAAGTCCATCAGAATGGAGTTTCTTCATGCGCTTTACACCAATATGACCTAGACGACAGTGCCACAAATAAGTAGTATTATCACTATCTACTTTGCATCTCTTAGCCTCAATGTTATGGATGTGTGTTTCATCCCTTTCGAGATTTAGAAGAAATAAACCATTCACAAGAGGTGCATGACCATAAAAGATGTTACTCATATAAATAGAACAACCATTATTCTCCGATTTAAATGAATAACCGTCTTGCATTAAACACGATCCAGAAATAATGTTCATGCTCAACGCAGGCACATAATAACATTTATTAAGGTTTAAAACTAATCCCGAAGGTAAAACTAAGGAGAGCGTGCCGACGGCCATCACATCAACTCTTGATCCGTTGCCAACACGCATCGTCACCTCATCCCTCGCAAGCCGCCATCTATTCCGTAGCTCCTGTTTCGAGTTACAAATATTAGCAACTGAACCGATATCAAATACCCAGGCACTACAACGAGGGCTAGTAAGGAAAACATCAATAACATGTATATCAAATATACCTTTGATGGTGCCAGCCTTCTTGTCCGCTAAGTACTTCGGACAGTTGCGCTTCCAGTGACCCTTGTCCTTGCAATAGAAGCACTCAGTGTCCGGCTTGGGACCAGACTTGAGCTTCTTCTCAGCAGGGGCAACGCGCTTGCCGCCGCCTTTCTTGAAGGGCTTCTTCGCACCTTTACCTTTCTTAAAGGAGGGCTTGTTGACCATCAACACATGATTATCCTTCTTGATGTCCACCTCCGCAGCCTTCAGCTTTGCGAAGAGCTCGGTGATCGTATCAGTGGAACCAATCTGATTATGAGTCACTACAAAACTTTTGTAGCTGGGAGGGAGTGATTGCAGAACCCTGTCAATCTTGAGCTCCTCTGGAATCTTGCAGTCCAGTTGCTCAAGGCGTTGAGTGTAGCCCGACATCTTAATGGCGTGCTCACTAACGAAACTCCCTTCCTCCATCTTGCAGTTAAAGAACTTCTCAGAGATCTCATATCTCTCAGAACGGGCCTGAGTCTGAAACATGGTTTTCAGCTCCTCGAGAATCTCAAAGGGCCCGGGATAGTTTTCAAAACGATTTTGAAGTTCCGGTTCCATAGCAAACAACATGGTGCTCTTAATCACACCATAATCATCTTTGCGTGACTGATAGACAGCTTTCTCATCAGCCGGCGCAGTTGCAGCAGGGGGGTCACCTAACGCTTTCTCAAGGACATAGTCCTTTTGTCCGCCAGACAGAATGATTCTTAGATTGCGGAACCAGTTGGTGAAGTTAGACCCATTGTTTCTAAGCTTTTCTTTCTCAGCGAAAAAGTTGAAGTTGAAGTTGGACTTGGCCATGTGATCTACAGTATTTGCAAGTACAATTTAGACTATGTTCATGATAAATAGTTCAACTTAATCAAATTACTAGATGAACTCCCGCTAAATTCAACATCCCTCAAGTTGTTTAGTGAACACGATCCAAATTCACCACACCTAATCCGATCATCACGAGAAGAGATGTGGTTTCAATGGTGGACAACAAAGTGTCGATCATATCATTCATATGACTCATGCTTAACCTTTCGGTTCTTGTGTTCCGAGGCCATGTCTGTACATGCTAGGCTCGTCAAGCTAGACCCAAGTATTTCTGCGTGTGCAAAACTGGCTTGCACCCGTTGTATGTGAGCGTAGAGTCTATAGCACCCGATCATCACGTGATGCTTGGACACGACGAACTTTCGCAACGGTGCATACTTGGGGAGAACACAGTTTTTATCTTGATCTTTAAGTGAGGAATCATCTTATAATGCTACCGTCGCGATCTAAGCATGATAAGATACATAAAAGGATAAACATCACATGCATATAACTTTATGTGACATGGTATAGCCAATCTTCGCGCAATGATCTCCATCTTGTGCGTTCCGGCATGATCTCCATCACTCCACCATGATTGCCTCCACCACGAATAGCAACTACAACTATTGCTAACTACTTAGCGATAAAGTAAAGCTATTACATGGCGTATAAGAAGTTGACTCGCAGGTCATACACAATTATAAAGACAACCATATGGCTCCTGCCGGTTGTGTACTCATCGACATGCAAGTCGTGAAACATTACAAAACATGATCATCGCATACAATATACACATCACATCTTAGGCCATACCATATCACAGAAAACACTCCCTGCAAAAACAAGTTAGACGCCTCTACTTTGTTGTTGCATGTTTTACGTGGCTTATGGGAGTAGATGCTAAGAACGATTCTTACCTACGGAAAGCCACAACGGTGATATTATGGTTGCCAAACTCCGGTGTTAATCCCATGACAACTATAGTGAGAGAAACTGACATCCACCAGCCGCATGTGTGGTACAAGCCACACGTCAAGTGCGGAGCCGGTCTCGCGAACGACGTCGCGTAAGGTTGGCCTGAACCGCTTCAATCTCACTATCCCGCGTCATAATAAGAACACAAACAAGAGGCTTGCAACAGAAAACATCAACGCCCGCAACAACCATGTTGCGTTCTACTCGTGAATCACATCTACGCATAGATCTAGCTCTGATACCACTGAAGGGTTTCGCGGCATAGTAAATCAAAATTTTCTACGGAAGCGAACAGAGGGAAAGCCAAGATCTAATCTAGGAGATGCAAACAACGAGAGACATTGGATTAGATCTTCATACCCTTGAATATTCGCACAGCGGAACGTTCGTCGGAACGTGGGTGATGTAGTCGTACTCGCTTCTCCTCCTCGCGATCCGATCCGATCTAGCACCACAAGTGGCGGTGCCTCCGTGAGATGCACACGTGCAGCACCTCGACGTCTCCTCCTTCCTCGGACCAGCAAGTATGGTGGAGAGATGGATTGGATCTACAGCACGACGGCGTGGTGTATATGGTGGAGAATTTCTGCTGCAGGGCTTCGCCTACAAACAGTCGGGAGGGAGAGAGGAAGGCAGCAGGGCTACTAGGGCTTGGAGGAAGGTGTGTGTGTTAGGGGGGAAGGGGGCGCACCAGCCCTCTATATATAGAGGGGGTGGCGGCGGCCAGCCCTAGCCCCTCCTCCAAGCCTATCTCTAGTTTAAACGATTTAAACTCTCCCCTTATCTAGAAATTCTATCCCTAGATTTAAACGAGTTAAATCTATCTAGAATCGGCTGGGCCCTATGGGGCCTTGTGCCCCTGGCCCAATGCGGCCAGGACACTCCCTCATAGGCCCATGCCCCCTCCCGGAAGGTGGGACCATGTTGGCCCCCTTCCGGAAGGTTCTAGAAGCTTCCGGTACAATACCGATTAATCCGGAACAATTCCGAACTCCAAAAACTGCACTGCCTTATATGAATCTTATTCTCCGGACCATTCCGGAACCTCTCGTGATATCCCGGATCCCATCCGAGACTCCGAACAAAAATTCATAAACCAATTATCCAATCTATCCTAGCGTCGAGACACGTTAAGTGTGTGACCCTGCGGGTTCGAGAATATGCAGACATGATCTTCTATCAATAATCAACAGCGGGGTCTGGGCACCCATATTGACTCCCACACATTCATCGATGATCATATCGGATGAACCACGATGCCAGGATTCAATCAATCCCATATATATATTCCCTTCGTCTCGCGATATTTTACTTGCCCGAGATTCGATCGTCGGTATCGTCATACCTAGTTCAATCTCGTTCACAGCAAGAACTTTACTCGTTCCGTAATCCGATATCACTTTGTGATTAACTCCTTAACCACATGCTTGCAAGCGGTGTTGATATCGATTACCGAGTGGGCCCGAAGTATATCTCTCCGACTTGGGAGGGACAAATCCCATCTCGATACATACAACCCAACAGATACTTTCCGATCACCTGAGAGACACCTTTATGATCACCCTCTCATAGGATGACGTTTGATGACCTCAAAGCTTTCTTCCGATACCAGGGAGTTGTATTATCTCATGGTCTAAGGAATACAATATTTGACATAGGAAAAGCTTCGCAAAGATGAACACAAGGACACGATCTAATTGCTTCGCTTAGTTTGGGTCTATTCACCATATCATTCTCCCAATGATATGATCTCATTATCAATTGACAACTCATGTCTATGGTTAGGAAACCTTAACCATCATTGATCAATGAGCTAGTCCATAGAGGCGTACTAGGGACACTGTGTTGTTCACAAACCACACAAGTATTAAAGTTTCCGCTTAATACAATTCTAGCATGGAATATAAACTTTATCATGAACAAGAATTATAATAATAACATCTTTATTATTGCCTCTAGGGCATAATTCCAACACTCGCGCTCGTCGAATTCCTACGTGAGCACGGGGAAATTTTCGCCTGGTGTCCTGCGGACATGCCAGGAGTTCCCAGGGAATTCGCCGAGCACGCACTCAACGTCAACCCCGACGCAAGGCCAGTCAAGCAAACCATCAGGCGACTGTCTGAGCCACGGGCACAGGCAGTCGGAATGGAGATCAACAGACTCCTCGAGGCCAAGTTCATACGCGAGATCAAGGAAAGCACTTGGCTCGCCAATACAGTATTAGTACCAAAAAAGGACACGGATATCCTGCGGATGTGCGTCGACTTCACTTCTCTTAACAAGCACTGCCCAAAAGATCACTTCCCACTACCGCAGATCGATCAAATCATCGACTCCACGGCTGGATGCGAGCGCCTCTGCTTCCTCGACGCCTACTCAGGCTATAACCAAATTCGAATGAAGGAGGAAGACCAAGAGAAGACCGCGTTTACAACGCCCTTCGGCGTGTTCTGCTACAACACAATGCCCTTCGGGCTAAAAAACGCAGGAGCCACGTACCAGCTGCCTGTTTTCTGCTGTTTTTGGTTCCAGGAAAGTCCAAAAATGAATATTCTCGGAATTGGACGGGACAAAAGCCAAAGTGCCTATTTTTCCGGAAGTCATCAGATGCCAGAATACGAGACGGAGAGGGGCCAGGGGGCCACCACACCACCTGGCCGCGCGGCCCAGCCTGGCCCGTGCCAGGGGTGGTGTGGCCGCCTCCGGCACCCCCTTGGCCTCCCCTTCCGCCTATAAGATGCCCTCGGGACGAAAACCCTAAGGACCCGATCAAAAATCCACGAAAGAGTCTGTAGCCGCCGTCATCTCCATCCCTAGATCGAGAGGGATCTGAAGCTCTTCCCGGCACCCTGCCGGAGAGGGGAATTCACCCTGGAGGCCTTCTTCATCACCATGCAAGCCTCCGGTGTGATGCGTGAGTAGTTCATCCTTGGACTATGGATCCATGTAGTAGCTAGATGGCTGGTTCTCCTCCTTTGTGCTTTCATGTCTAGATCTTGTGAGCTCCGTTCATGATCAAGATCATCTATTTGTAATTCTGCATGTTGTGTTTGAGGGGATCCGATGGATATTGAGATGCTATTTCAGATTGATTATTGATTCTATCATGTCTTTGTTATTTGTGATCTTGCATGCTTTCCGTTGTTAGTAGCTATCTTGGGCAAGTAGATGCTAGCAACTCCAAGATTTAGTATTTATGCTCGATAGTGGGTTCATGCCTCTGGTAATCTGGGGAAGTGACAGAAATCTCTAAGGTACTAGATGTGATGTTACTACTAGGGAGAAACCAACAATCCTTTGTTCATAGAACAATCGTATTGTTTACTTTACATGCAATTCGTAAAGCAATAATCTGTTGCTTGCAACTTAATACTGGAGGGGGTTCGGATGATAACCTGAAGGTGGATTATTAGTCATAGATGCAGTTGGATGGCGGTCTATGTATAATGTTGTAATGCCCAATCGAATCTCAAAGGAGTCAAGATGATTAGTATATGCTTGTTTGCTTTCTCGATGTTTGTCAATTGCCCCGCTGTAATTTTTTCACCCAGCATGTTGTCTATCTTAAGGAGAGCCACCTCTAGTGAACTATGGATCCCGGTCCTTTTCTTTACATACAATCTACAAAATGTTTACTACTTTGTGTTTACTTTCTGCAAATCTTTACTTATTTCCATTCGATACGTTTAATCCTTTGTTTTCAGCAAAACACGGTGACATTGACAACCTCATCACAAGTTGGGGACAGAGTTCTGCGGTTGTGTTGTGCAGGTCTCCACGTTGCTAGTAGCACTGGTAGTGCGCCCTGCAAAGGCTCAGCTAGCAACTCCTTTGGGATGTTTCCTTGCTCCTACTGGTTCGATTAAACCTTGGTTTCATAACTGAGGGAAACTTGCTGCTGTGCTCATCATACCTTCCTCTTGGGGTTCCCAACGAGCTCTACATCAACACTGAGCCATCAATAAGTGCTTATGAAACCAACGGCATAGAGACACCATGGACTTGGTTCAATACAGATGCACTCGATGGAGATCAAGGCATGACGAACCATATCATATCGCATAAATCGTCTACATATGATGTTGATTACATTATGCATCTTATTCTTCTAGTATTAGACAATGACGGTATCATTATAAGTGTATGCCTCAACAAAATTCCAATATGCATGATCTCCCTTATGTGTGCACCACCAAGAAATTCCATTGTTATGTAGCAGGCCATGATGATCGGGTGCAAACATATCGACATTCACATACGGTAGGTGTAATAAATGTATGCACTACAATACACTAAGGTTAATGTTGGCGAGCCTAGAATGTACAGACATGGCCACGAAACACAAGTGACCAAAATGTTAAGCATGAGTCACATAGTTAATGTGATTGACATGTCGATTTCTACCTTTGAAACTATACCATTGGACGTGATAATCGGGGGTGTTATAGTGGATTGGGATTGTGTAATCACTAAAACAATGATGATGGATGTTTGTTTAAGTGGGAGTACTTGTAATGAACTCATATTATGAACTAAATAATCTAAGTGGATTTGCATAAGTTAGTTGTAGATGGCATCCGTTATAGACTATTTTGCACTTAGTTGTAATTGAGATAATAGAACTATAGAATTCTAGATACTTACTTTATGGACTGGTACCATATTGTTTGAGTGCCAAATTAAAGATAAAAGTCCTAAAACAAACTTTCAAGTAAGTCTCACTTTCTCCATAAAGTTTAATAAGTGTATTAATCCTAGAGTAACTGATTTCAACGTTAGTATCTAAAAGATCATGTTTGCCTCCATGATACTTGATATTAGAAAGAAAGTTTTTAGTATCAAGATTATCTGGGAGCTGAAAGATTTGTCTCAAAAATCATCTTGTGTAAAAGATATTCTGATATCTGAAACACTGTTTGATTACAATAAGATAAAGTATAATTTAGTTGTAAATGGATTCTCATATTGGATGAGCATTTGCGAATGATGGTGAAGCTAGGTGTACCTATCACCCAACATGTTGGGAACTAAAGTTATACAAACATTAGTCCTTATGAACTACAATCATGAAAGTTGTCATGATAGGATTATTAAGAGGTATGGGTAAAACCATACTAAAATATGACTAAAAGTAGAATTCGGAAGAACACAGATGGTGATCCACTTCAAAGTGCAAGTTTAAGGGTATTAGTGTTTGACTAACACACTTGAACCAAGAACCATGTGATTGGTACCGCTATTGATGTTCGTTAACTCTTTTTTTAACGGTAAAAGGGTCTAGAAGACCCAGGAAGCTGCTAAGATAAACACGTGGCAGGTACAAGATTGGAGAGGCCCCTCACAGTTAACACCCTAGCAAAGCTAGAAAATAGAAAGAGGGGCCTCAAAATTACACAAAGCACCTCAGAACTAAAAGTAAAATTGCAATCAAGTGCCTTAGCACCTCTGCCACCACACTCCGGTGACCTCAAGCCAATGAAATCAGCGAGATCGACAAGGTCTCTTGCTCGTGACGCCTTCCAGTCCGGAGCGGAAGCGCAACCACCAGCCATCTTGCCAACCGCGGGGACGAACCACTTGCCGTTGATGAGTATCGAGCTTTGGAGCTGAGCTTCGAGAAAGGGCCTCCAATGGAGGTTTGGACTCTCGGTCGCCCTTTGGCCAGAACAAGCAGAGGCCCAGCAGCACCGCTACTATGGGGCCACTGTGGGGAAGAATCAATGGGAGCAGCTTCAACCGGCCTCCACTTCCTCCACAGCAGCCGCCAAATTTCCCATCCTCTCTCCGCCACCGTGACCGGCCAGAGAAGAGACGGAGAAGCAGCCATCATCGAGGAACCGGAAGCCACCGGTACAACACCCTTCTTCCAGAGCAGAGGCCTCCGCGCCGCCATGCACCGCCTTGCCCCCTCGCCACCACGGTCGGCCGGGAAAGGATGAACATCAGCAAGCGCCAAACCATTTTCCCCTCCTCCTTGCCGCCACGGCTGGCCAGGAGAGGAAAAGCGGCATCCGAAATCTGCAAGGAAGAAGGGCTCCTAGGGTGCCCTTTATTGACAGGGATGCTGGCATCCCCGCCGCTCATCGCCTTCGGCTCCGACCACTGGAGCACCGTGACCAGCAGCATCAACACCAACGAGGACCAGATCTCGGGCCAGAGATCCCGCCCCACCCTCTCGACATAACGCCAAACCATGACAAACCGCCACGAGACCCTACTACACCTATAACTAAGCCTAGATCCGGTGCCCCCTTTGTCCATCTCCAGCTAGCTAGTCCAGCGGAGAGGACGCATGTGTGGCCCGGGCAGCAGCGGCGGTGGACTCTCAAGGGGAGGGGAAATGAGGGGAGAGGGGAGGAAAGGAGAGGCTATTATCGTTAACTCTTATAAAAGAGAGGAAAACATTGAAAGAGAAACCATAAATGTAATTAGCATAAATATAAATGGAGTGGAATTATCCAGCCCAGATATATAGAAGATATACATGTTATGAATATATATATTCTTTGCTTGTTAAACCAATGTAATTCTTTGGTATTAGATACTGATTTGGTTGGTACGAAGTGTCTCACAAAGCAACTCAATATACGAAATATGATGGTCCGAGTAGCTAGCAAGAGAATATAGTGATGACGTTCATCGATAAACAAATAAGATGTTATTATGTTTGTCATCTACATCAAGGACCAAGCCATCAAGATCTGTTCTGATAATTGTTATTTGGTTCCAGTATTATGAGAACAAAGTTGTTCAAATAATTACTGTATTCCATAAACAATGGATGAACCATTATAACTCTTGTTGGTGAAATAATATTCATAAAACTAAATGCTAAAACATCGCAAGATGAAATGATTGGATTTTCACTTAAGTGTAACACCACCGTTTAAGTTATATTGGAAAGAAGAACATGAAGAAACTCCATGTTGATGGGATTTTGGAGTCAAATTATTTTGAACGAATTGACGCTTGTAAAACTTTCCTATAGATAACTAAAACTATGTTCACGATAAAAGATGAACCGACGGCTAACTTATTGGAAGTAATACATAATGATGTATGTGATCCATTATGTAAAAACGTGTGTGGTGGATTATTCTACTCCGTATACTTCCACCAAAGACTTGAATGGATATATGAGTATATCTATTTAATGAGGAAGAAGTATAAGACATTTGAAACATGTTAAAAGGTTTTATTGTGAAATAGAAATCATTGTAACAAGAAAATCAAAAGTTTATGACTGCATCATAGAAGAAGATTTTGAGTTACAATTTTAGCAAACATATGAAAGTTGAGAAATTGTTTCATAACTCTGTTACATAACACAAGGTGCCCTTTAGAGGAAAGAAAAATGGCTTTCCAACCCGAAAGACGACGGTCAAAGGAGAGGAGAAGCAGGGCATAGGAATAAATAGGAAGCTTAGTCAGGGATAGAGGGAGGCCAAGGTAGGGTTAGAGGAAGGAAGAGATCGGACACCCCAGACAGGAAGCCGCGGAGGCTTCGTCATCCGGAGAAACATGCATAGGGATGAAGCACGACTTGTGGAAGTTGATGGCTAGCCTGGTCGTGGAAGCGAAATCGTCCAGAACCTCTTTGAGGCAGGAGGCGGCGCCCGTGTCCGCTTTGTAGATGATGAGGGTATCATCGACAAATTGAAGAATGGGACAGGGGTTATTGGGGAAATAGGGTGGGACAGCTTACCCTCCAAGAAAGCATGTCGGATCAGCCGTTGAAGAACATCTGCAACAATGATGAAGAGGTAAGGCGAGAGGGGATCGCCTTGCCGTAGCCCATTACTACAGCGGATTCAGTCCCTAGGCACCCCATTGAGGAGCACAGCGGTATGACCGGTTTAAAGGATGCGAGACATCCACAAGCACCACTGGTCATCGAAACCTCTGGCTTTGAGGATAGAGAGAAGGCTAGTCCAGTTGACGGAATCGAAAGCTTTCTTAAAATCGATTTTGAAAACAATTGTCAGAGCCTTTTATTTGAGGTGGCAGCAGACAATATTTTCCGACCGGTCTCATCCACATCGACGAGGGAGTGGATGGCATTTTGGAGACGGGTAGTCAGGACTTTGGTAATGAACTTCATGATGCAGTTTTGGAGGGAGATGGGGCAAAAATGAGAGAAGTTCTTGGCCACATCCGTGTTGGGGAGTAGGACTAAAAGGCCCTGTTGATGCGCGTAAGGTCGATGGACCCGTTATAGAAAGGCCCAGCTCGTTCATTCGCAGAAGCTTCGTCTCGCTCTATTCAGGAGACAGCAATGGCGGAAGAGGGGAAGAGCGGCGTCAGAGCGTGCGTGACCGGCGGCGCAGGGTTCGTCGGCTCCTGGCTCGTGAAGAAGCTCCTCGAGGGAGGGTACACCGTCCACGCCACCCTGCGGAGCATCGGTACGCCCGTCGATTAATTAACTCTGCCGTGGTGTCGGTGATGTGTGATTTGTGGCTGTGGATAAGTAGCCGGAGAAGGGCGGCGGCGGGGGGAGGAGCTAGCTGATTCGTTTGGTGACTGGTTGCAGGGGACGAGGGGAAAGCGGGCCTGCTGCGGCGGCTCGTCCCCGTCGGCGCGCCGGCGGAGCGACTGGTGCTGTTCGAGGCCGACCTCTACGACGCCGCCAGCTTCGCACCGGCCATCGCCGGCTGCCAGTTCGTCTTCCTCGTCGCCACGCCGTCCGCGAGCGAGGCCGCCGCCTCCAAGGTGAGCGAAGCTGAAACTGAAGAGTACCCCGCGCTTCGATTTGTGCAATTTCGCCGGAGGCACATTCCGTCGTTCGTAGCGTGAATAAATTCGACTGTTCTCCGGCGCAACCGCGCAAGCTCACGACCCGATCTCTGTCGGACACGATGATGATCACAACTCTGAATCATCTCCAGTAGTGTGCGAGACTAATTATGACTTATCCATTGGGGAAAAGCATATAGCACTGTGCACAAAAATACACTTCCAGAATTCAGAAATTTCAGTATTCGATATATGTTGATCGGATCTTATTGCAGTACAAGACTGCAGCGGAAGCAGCGGTCGATGCGGTGCGGGTCATCCTCCGGCTATGTGAGGAATCCAAGACAGTGAAGCGCGTCATCCACACCGCATCGGTATCGGCCGCTTCGCCACTCACAGAGGCCTCCAGCACCGCTGCCGCAGTGTACAGAGATTTCATTTCTGAATCCTGCTGGACTGTGCCGGACATCAACTACCCTCTCCGGAACCAACACTTCGATGTGAGTAGTCTCATTCTTCAGACTGAAGCTGGACACACACATAATCTGAACTTCAGATGCAAACTGGCAATCTTGCTACTCACGTCATGTCAATAAAACGATACTAGTACTGAGTAGTGGTCATCTGCAGAAGTACATAGAGTCAAAGCTCCTATCGGAGAAGGAGCTCCTCGGCTACAACGACAGCAAGAGCCCGGCGTTTGAGGTGGTCACTTTGCCCTGCGGCCTCGTCGCGGGAGACACGGTCCTTGGCCACTTACCGGAGACCATGGAGAGCGCGGTGGCGCCGGTTACCGGGCGCAAGCCCTACTTTACACTGCCGAGGATCCTACAGAGGCTACTGGGCTCGGTGCCGCTGGTGCACGTCGATGACGTCTGCGCTGCGCACATCTTCTGCATGGAGCACCCTTCCCTCTCCGGACGGTTCCTCTGCGCCACCGCTTACCCGACGGTTCACGATGTCCTGGACCATTACGGGAGCAAGTACCCTCACCTCGACCTCGACTTCCTCAGAGAGTAAGCCCTGAATTCTTAGCCTGCAACACTATAAGAATGGCATTTCTTTCGTACGATACAGAGTTTGTCTGTCTCTTCATTTGTTGATTCATCGTCAACATCTCATGAAATTCTACGACGGCATCCATGATGTTTGTTTTTCTTCTGCGATCGGTCGATTGACTAACTGAATTGGTGACAGGACCGACGAGGTACTTGCAAGGGTGCAATCTGAGAAGGACAAGCTTGGCGAGCTGGGTTTCAGGTACAAGTACAACATGGAGGCGATACTAGACGAAAGCATTGACTGTGCTGTGAGGCTGGGCGGCCTGCATGCATCCAGGCTAAGCGTGCAGCACAAGTGATGAACTCGATTGTGTGGAGTGCATGGTAAGTGATCATTGTCCTGCTGTTCAATTCTTCTGCACTTTACGGTATTAGATTGAAGTATTAAGAGAAGGGAGACGATACATAATAACAGAGCACGTGACCCACTCGACTTCAGTACTGTTGTTGTTAGTACAAGATTGACAGCTTCTTGTTTGACATTTTCTCTGTAAACGAGAGAAAATTCTAGTACTACTGAATTTCCAGTGCTAGGGGTTCACTTCAATCAGACAGTCCAGTTATGTGGAGAAAATTACGGTGTTGCAGTCTGTGCAGATAGAATCAATCGAAGGGATCATAAAATCTTATATAACCCAGTTCCATAGGATTTTTCATGTGGTCCAAGGCAAGAATTAACCACATGAAACAAAGCATCGGCCATGTAAATCGAACTGACCATGTAAGTATGCTGAAAGAAATGAACGAGGGGCCAGCATATTTATCTTGCTCCTAGAAAACGCTAGACACGACCAAAGTACCAAGGTTAAGTATCAACCAGGCTAACTATGCAGTTTGGACCCTAATGCTAGACACGGAATTAAAATTAGGAAGACATTATTGCTCGTGAAAGTACTAGAGGGGGTGAGTCAAGTGTACACGTGCCTCAAGCTCTGGGAGGAAATGGTGATCAGGAGTGGCTGAGGTTGTGGAGGCTCCCCTGTCCGAATAAGCTGCAGATGTTTGCTTGGCGCCTAGCGCGTGATTCCTTGGCGCTCAGGTCAAATTTGACAGGGCGGGGAATGAGATTGGAGAACAAAAAATGCGTTATCTGTGGAAGGGAGGAGGAGGAAGGAGCTCACCTGTTCCTTAGGTGTGGTGCTGTGAAGGAAGTTTGGAAAGAGATGAACCTTGCGGAAGTCAGAAGGAACCTGAAGAGGTGTGCTGCTACTAGAGATGTCCTCGATGAGCTTTGGAAGTTGAAGGAAACTCAACGAGTGGAGATAATTGCGCTGTGGTGGACATGGTGGAATTTGAGAAATAAGGTGAGGGAGGGGGCTGCTATGATACATGCTTCTGAAGTGGCCGTTAGAGTAAGAATTCTTGCTGCAGACTGTCTCATGTTCTGTAAGTCTGAGAGAAAAATCCCCTGGCCCTAAGAACTGTAAATGGGTGGCGCCGCCCAATGGAGTGATCAAGCTTAACGTGGATGGAGCTTATAAGGAAGGTAATAACTACGGAGGATGGGGCGTTGTTGCCAGGGATGAACATGGCAACGTTCTCGCTGCTGCAGCTGGCCGGGCCGGATGATGTACGATTGGCTTTCAGGGGGGAGTTACAGGCTATGGAACAAGCTGTCAATCTTGCCACAAGTCTAGGAGCGCTTCGTGTGGATTTTGAAACTGATGCACAGTTGGTTATGCACGCTCTAAATAGTAATGCACTGGACTTCACGCTCTAAATAGTAATGCACCAGACTTCTCGGCTGAGGCGTCAATCATTCATGACCTGAAGATTCAGTGTAAAAACTGGTTCTCGAAGTCATCTGTTGTTTCATGTAGACGCGAGGCCAACAATGTTGCGCATGAGTTGGCTAAACTAGGCGTAGGATGTAATCCTGGTATGATGAATGTGTGGGATTCAGATGTCCCAGCGAATATCGCTGTTATTGTAATGCGCGAGTTGCCCAACCGTGTTGAGTAATAAAGCTTATGCTTTCCATGTCGAAAAAAAAACACACGCAGCTCACCCGGATCCGAAGCCGCTCTGATAAACTCCATCGTACAGCTCGGTCATCTCGACAGGGGGATCAGGCGATTCCGTCTCTTGCCGCTCGTGCAACATCCATGGCTGCAGTCATCGCTGGAGGCCGACAAGCGCATCGGTGCGGGAGGCAGAGGCGAAGCTTGTGTACCGGCGTGCTCGCTACGGCCTCGCCGTCGAGGACCTCGATCGGTACCGCCACTACCTCAACGACGACGAGGACGACTGGTTTGCCGACCTGTGAATTCTGACATGACGGGCTGTAGTTCTCGCCATTTCAGACAGAGGCGACAGCTTTGTCATTTGTGAAATTAGCGTCGCTGTATAACTTCTCCCCTGTTTAATCGTGGGGAGAGGATATGCAGAAGGCTCTCTCAGGGTACTGATAATTGTACTTGGAACAGTTTCTCTTTATTGTGAATATAAAAAACATACTAGTAGGAATTTGAAGGTTATTTGTGGCTCGGGGTTGCCTCTTTAGTTTTCAGTGATAGTGGCACTATTGTATCGAACTGACATCGTACTGGATGCTTAGATGAGATGTTTCAGTTTGTCGCTCAGGATTGGCATTTTCTGCTACATAAACTGTTCTCTTCTTCTAAGCTGAGCAAGGACTGTAATTCTGTACGACTTATGTACCCCAGTATTCTACTGACGGCCAACACAACAACATGCATCTGATCGACAGACAAAAATGCTATTAAAAATCAATTTCCATATGTTCGTTCCTCAAATAAAGTAGCAAATGCTTTTAAAAATAAATTTCCATATGTTCCTCAAATAAAGTAGCAACAGAGTCACGGGGAATATATAGACAATGAGAAATATAAAAGACTTTTTGGAAGACTATTCTACTAAACCAAATATATCACATGCATTGGACTTAGTGAGCCGCTGACCATAGGGATGGACACTTAGAAGCAGCTCAAGAAAGGTGCAAATGAGCCTATTATGAAAAATGCGTAAAAAATAAAATTTAAGCTGTCAAAAAAATTGAACAAAAATTCCGCATGTACATCTGAATATTCTATGTTGACACACAAGGTTTTTAGAAAAAATGAATATTTTATGTGGCTTGTGTAAAAAAGACAAAATAAATGTCCTTGAATAGTCACGTTGCAGCAACGGAATTTGTCTTTTTTACTCCGGGCACAAAAAATGTTATTTTTTCCCGAAAACTTGTGTACAAACATATAATGTGTAGATGTACATGCATAATTTTTTTCTAATTATTTTTCACATTTTGAAATGTTCTTTCCAACAATGGATTCATATGCACACGTGAGCCGAATTGAATTTCCGCTCAAGAAAGAGCACTCTAGAAAAATGGCCATGGTTCAAAAGTAATGGACATTTGGATGTAGATGGCTTCGATGATGCGGATTGGGACAATTGTTTGGATGATCGTAGCTTCACCTCATGACATTGTATTTTTGTTGGAGAAAACTTGGTGCCATCGAGAAGCAAGAAACTACCCGTTGTCTCGATGATGATCAAAGATCCACCTTAGGATATTGTGTTTTTGATATTGGAACTTGATGCCATGGAGAAGCAAGAAACAATCTGATGGGAAGTATAGTCTCTCAAGTGAAATGTTGTGGTTAGGGAATATCTTAAGTGAACTGAAAGTGTTAAGGAAAAGAAGATTTATGGTGTGATGTGATAACGTCGTGTGTAATAAGAAAGCAAACAATCTTGTCCAACAAGACCAAACCAAACATGTGGAGATATGCATGTTCTTTATTAAAGAGAGGACGGAGTAGGGATAATTTCATTGGCATATGTGAGTTCGGGACAACAAATGCCGGACTACTTGACAAAAGGGATGGCTAATAAAGGGTGTAATCTTGCATTTGTCAAGATAGAAATGATCGAAATTTATCACCCATCTCGTGGGTTCTTTTGGATAATTGATGGATGCATGCTGGGCTTTCTTGAAGTTCTATTCGGCCCATCTGGCAGAGCCTAGTGGCTGGCCTATTTAAAGGTTCTACACATGTGTAGAATTGAGAGATCCTCGTCTACCCGCCTCCATATAAACCCTAAGAAGGTTAGGCCATCATCCCTTCCCACATTTACTTCGTGTGAGTGTGACTAGCGGAATATTAGTTATCTGCTTCTTGCGTAATGCAAGATTGCAGTTATTGGATAGTTGATGCTTCAGATTGGAGGATTTGTTGCGCGCCTTGCACAAAATTGACGTGTGTCATGCCGCAAGGTGCCTAGTTAAAAGACTTCTAGCTGACCTCCTGACTCTCTTGGGCAGAAGACTTCGACTGCTTCATTGTTCTGACGCTCCATCCTGGAGCCTCATGCCGACGAAGCCAGCCTAGGCTCCGCAACAGACACTAAAGCATGTGCCAACCTAGCCGGGGTACCTCCTCGCTTCATCTTGCTAGACATGTTGGGCCGCTGCCGAGAGTGACAAAGAGGGATGCATGCATGGCTGCCGCTGGAATTACTATTCGGGCTATGATTTGTATAGAAAATGAATTCTTGTCCCGACAATTATAGGGCACTTAGACACGCTGGCACTCGCATGACGGATAATGCTGCAATCGGGACTCAACCAGTTTCTTAACGGGATGAGCCACGGGAATATTTATTTTGGCCTAGATTATTTTTTTATAGAGAATTTTGGCCTAGATTCACTCAAAGAATCCCCTCTCAGCAATTGGCTCAGCAATTTTTGGAATCTGTGTGATGACACGCAACTTGGTCACTTTAGAGCGCGGACACTCGAACGATGCTCACCAAAAGGTAAATATCCCCCAAGGGGAACAGTCGAGATTGCCTCCTGCATTCCAGCTCGAGTAGGGATTCGTTTGGTGCGATTGGTGAAGCACCTCTTGTATTAGGGCATTTCCAACGAGACGACCCATGTGACCACTTGTGGTCCGAATCAGTCCACGCGGACCTTGTTGCGGTGAAAACCTGCTCCAGCGGTCTGACCCAAACAACCATGTGTGTCGGGCCGACCCACGGAATGCGTCGCCGTGGAAAGAGCGTGTGTCCTCAAACGTGTCCTCGTGCCCGCACATGGGCCCGCTTGGCAGTGAACGGGCGCTTCGCCTGCTGCCACGGTCAGCGCGCCATTGATGGCGGAGGCCAACCAAAGGCTGATGTGTGGTCAATGCGGCTGAACTGAAGCGTCGACACCTTGACCACAACATCGGCATTAATGGCCATGGGAGAAGTGGGCCTTTTTAGGCCAAGGACGCGTGTGGCCTAGCCTCCCCACACCCTTGCCCGTTGCCAATTCGAATGAAGCCAGCCTCCTCTTCGCCGACGCCATGCTGAACTGGTGGAAGAAGGCGATGAGGAACGACCACGAGGCCGGTGGTTTCTCGTCGGGATGCTGCCATCGTCGCGCTGTGCCACGTTCTCCGATGTCATCGTCACCTCCACCAACCATGTGGGGTCCTTGCGCGCCCCTGCCACTTCGTCTGCGTGTTCGGGTCTTCGTTGTTGCAGCCCGCGCTGAATGCGCTTCTGGTGCTTGAAGGGGTTCCATGGCAGAAAACAAAAAAATCGCTACGTTGGAATGCCCTGACACCTAGGATCTATCTAGGAGTAATACTGTAACGATCGAGGTTTTGAAAACATACCCTTGTAGTCTGAAAGAGGTTAACGTTCTGAGGGAAACGTGGATGATGTAGTCGTACTCGTAGCCGTCCTCAAGGTCGTGAAGCTCCTCGCAGGTTACCCCTTGCTCCATCTTCATCTTGCAGTAGCTTCGGCTCACGACATCCAAGATCCACAAATGGCGGCATCCTCGAGGTTTCGTACACACACGGTGTATAATGACGACCTCCGGTTCCCTGATCCCTGTCGAGAGTGTGGAAGTAGATCCCCTGTAGTGCAACGGCGTGCTGCAGGTGTGTCGTCTCTTGCATGCGACATCCTTCCTATGACGCCTCCAACGCGAGAGGACAACGAGAGAGAGGACAACGCGAGAGAAAGTACCTCAAAGAATACTTGAATTGGTGTGTTTATTCTCACCCATGGGCACTCCTTTATATAGATGGAGGGGCATGTACCCCGACCATTGGGTGCCCCATGTAGGACTAAAAATAAAAAGGCAGAGGAATAAAAAGGGAGGGGCAGCCGGCTGGGCCTAAGGCGTCCAGCCCAACAACAGGCGCAACACGGCAACGGCCAGCATTGTGGCCCCGGGTGGGCTAGTCCCGAGCGAGCTCGCGGCCCAGCATGCAACGGCGCCCAGTGTAGCAATTGGCGACCCGGGGTGGGCCAGCCAGCGCGCGCGGCCCGCTAGCTGCGAGGCGGCGGCGACATCAGAGACCAAGGTGGGACGGTTGTACGCGCCCGACCTATTAGCGCCTCACCCCTAGCGCCTGCCCAGGTGGGCTTGATCGGCTGCAACATGCGCGCGGTGGCCAGTTGGCTGCCGCCCACGTGGCACGCAGCGCCCGCCCGCCCTCTGTCTCACATGGGCCGGTCAAACACGGCACAACTCTCCTGAGCAGCTGTTTTGTTTCCTTTTCCAGGGTGGCTTCCTCCTGGGCCAATTCCCTCCGGGGTTTTAGACTAGTTGAGGAAGTTTTCCTCAAATATTAATTTAAATATTTATTTAATATACATTAATTCATAATTCACATATAATAAATGCATATTTACCTGAAACACCTTTCGGTCCCTTTTTTTCTTTCTCTTCCTCCGAACAACTTTCTGATCTCTCTTCGAAACGATTCTGGTTTCTCTACTGTGATTTCATCTTACGTAAGATCTCTAACTCATCGTACCCTTAAGTGTATTTCCCCAACGGCTCGGGAATGGCACAAACATGATCTTTATCAATAATCAATAGAGGGACCGGGATGCCCATAATGACCTCTGTGCATTCCACGTTGACGATGCCTTTGACCGTAAACATCGAGTCTAATTCTCTTTGTTTCTTTGATACGACTTGTCCGAGATCTGATCATCAGTATCATATACCTTGTTCAATCTCATTACCGACAAGTTCTGTTTTACCTGTTCTCGTGATATTTCACCCCCGTGACCTAGTCACATGTTGTCGACATTGTGGATGTAATCTCACCAAGCTGTCCATGTGTATCTTCCCGTCGCACGGGTGAATAAATTCCGATCTTGATACATAGGCCTCAACTATTCCTCTGGAATACCTAACAAACACCTTTATGGTCATCTAGTTACGGACATGACGGTTGATGTGATCAAAACAGCCTCTAAAGATAGTGATTAATATTATCTTACTATCTAAGGAGAAAGAAACTATGCTTCTAGCTATTGCAATAATGAACTTTATGACTTGATCGTGTCACAATCTTTGGGAAATGTCCATCACATCATTACTAATGATATGACCTCATTGCCAGGTGACTTATAGTAAGTCCATGATCGAAAAACCTCGATCATCAGCTGTCCAACGAACTAGTATAAATAGAGGCTACTAGGGATTTGGTCTATTTCGTACCACATCTGTATCAATGTTTCCATTTGATACAATTATAACATAATTTGAAACCATTACGAACTAACTGAGATATGATAATAAAAGCCATTTATTATTTCCATCTACGACATATCTCCTTCAGTATTCCACTTGTACTAGAGTGCAAATAATCTAGCCTGCAATCGTTGTCAGTCATAACATCATATGACGGTATGAACAAGCATCCTTGCTTTATGGGAAACGTTCTGTCCTTGATCTGTTTCACCAGATCCATATGTATTTTACAAATCGTTAATGTCTTCCTAATTTTGACATTTTCTCCATTATCACATAATGTGTTGAAGTATGTTTTGGCGACAGAGTGAGAATTTTGTTTCTAGTGTTTACAATGACGGTCGATCAGTCATATGAACTTTCACCGTTGTCATGTGAACTCTAGAAATCACTCAGCATAAGTCGAACTTCTTCGTCCAAACTACTGTAATAGCTACTTCAGAAGTAGCCATATACTTCTATATCTATGTAGATCCTAATCGACAGTGCATAGAATGCAACTTCGATGTATATTCTTGCTCCTTACAATTTAAAGCTAAACATAACTCTGGTTTCATGATTAACTCTAGAATCACTTCAAGACGTGTTCTTACAGTTAAGAACCTATTATTCTAACCAGAACCTGGGTCACATTACGTCGAGTATACAACATGGTTTATATGAAAGAACCTATAACTGAGGCATAGGAGATGCAACACATCTCTTTCTTTCTTTTAACCACTTGGTTGTAATACTGAGATTAACTCAACCCTTCATCTAGATATACAAGTGAGAATTTCTTTCTTCCTTTGTACCATTCTGAACATTTTCAGAATCTGATCTAGGCTATTCTGAACATCTTCAGAATCAAGTCCATAATCATTTCAACTCTAATGTTTATTAAACTTGTCGATCTATCTTAATATATTTCAATGTTTAATAATTTTTCAACTTCATCAATAGGATATTTACTAACTTAAATATTATTAATATCAATTACATCATTCATTATGGGTCATACACATATTTATGAATGTTGTCACCCTACCACTCAACATCCATATATGATATCTAGGGATTTCACTTAGCTCCCACTCAAAATATGGTTCTTGTATATTAAGATTAAGCCAAGCTACTTAGCTCTCACTCAAATGCAGGTCCTCTCAACAATCTTGAACATTCCAAAATTCTTTGATCATCATCAAATTGAGAATTCTAGCTACGAGATTTCAGCATCCATGTTGTTTGAGAAAACGAGATTTGTTGTATCAAACACAACCCTGCCTTCAATCTTGTCATTGAAGAACATACATTTTTGACAAACTATAGCACCAATCATCATATTGGAGTAGTTACTAGTGTAAATCCATAGACTCAAGCATCGCTACGCTTTGTAGTCAATCCTTTGAATTTGTCCAAACATACTTTGTGACAAATTGTGTTTTCAAGTCTTTCTTTAAGTTTTATTTCTTTCTTATGACTTTGTAGTCATTTGAAAAGATCAAGTAAACAACTTTACTTAATAAGATCAAGTAACATATTACTTTGCAATCTTAAATGTAACTTAATATAGGATTTTATAACTCCTAGTCATTTCTCGCTTTTAGGTCCATCACGCTTCTTTGTAGTTTGTAGGTATGTCTTGTTCAAATAACAAGATAGGCGAATCAATAATATAATTCTGTAAACTTGCAGAATATATTTTAAATCCTACTTGCTTTTGTAAAAGTATTTGCTGAAACTTTTATGAGCATTATCATTAGTTTCTCCTCATGTAGAGTTTAGCCCCTTGGAACAAATTCTGCTACACTACTCTTCATTTCGGATGCAAGGTCAAATACCTTGTTTATGTTTTTAGTTTCTTCCACCCATGTCTCCATCAAGAAAGTATTTCTTGAGAAAACACAATTCCTAGAACAACAGCAGGTTTGCCCTTGTGGAGGATGTATTCATAATACACTACAAAGATTTTGTATATTCGTCACGACTTCGAATTATTAAAATCTCCAGAAACTCAAACATGCCATAAATTCTTATGGTGTTATTTTCATGAATCTTTAGATGTTCCTTATATTTCAAATGAGTATTTGCTTATTTGATCTCTACTCTAAATGATAACTATAACCCTGATAAGAGATAATTTTAAACCATATGTATCTAATACAAAGTGATTATGATATTTAGACAAGTCAATACACTTTGAATTTGTCCAATTATCATAATTTGTGAAACATCTTTCACAAGTCCTTTTATGCTAACATTAACTTGAATACCTTAGTCATATTGATCAAATCATATAGACTTTGTATTCTTGTTAATTTTAATATCCTCCTTCATCATGAAAATATTTGAACAATTCAAATAGTTTCAAACTTATGTTTCATTAAGTAAATACACATATTAACTTAAGTCTCCATGAAGTTTATAAAATAATGAATTCCACCATTTGTTGAAAACACAATACATCATATGTATAAAATTCAACATTTCTTCGCACATCATCATTTTACCAGAATGCGGAGTTATATTCATTCTGCCCAACAAGGCATGGTTTTGCAAAGTCTCTAGATCAAATGTCTAAGACCCTCGTTTTCATTAATATGAAAAACATGCAATAACCACAATGACTTAAACGTTAGTGTCATTCAATATTTAAACTTTGGATATCTCTTTAGCATTCTAATCCTGTGTATATCTAACATATACCCTTTTCATCCATGACTCCCACTATGATCAAGCCCTTTTGAGAGTTCTTAACTCTGTCATGAATTCATGAAGGTGAAATATTCGTCTTACCCGATATAGTCCCCAATGACATCTTTGTGATTGGGGAAGAGGCGAATTGCAATGACCCATTGGCCACAAAGTTGTCCATAACCCACATCGTATGTGTGGCGTTCACGATGCTAAATGCAAGATCACAAAGTGATTCTCCAAGATCCGTTTTCTTCCACCTTGGAAGGAAATTAATCCAATGTCTCATACTTTATGTTCTTGATCTGTGTGAAAACACAATCATAGTTCAGCCGAACTTCCATTGAATGGAGAGTGGCTTTATCAGATGGTAATGGAGAAAACACAAAGTATCATTAATGGGGTTGAGCCCATTAGATGACATTGTAGAGTTATTGGAATATCTCCTAATGTTTTTGTATCAAGAAGAGAAGATCATCTAATTACGAGGATATCCTTAGGCGTGGGTATCCTTAGACGGATCATTTAATATATGAAGTTGGACATTTCTAAAGTTTCACAACATCAAGAAATTCCCATGGTCTCAAGGACCTAAATGGGATAAGTCAAGATCTACTAATATATTTGCAAAAGACATGTAGACTAAGTTCATAATATGATTTCCATTCTATAATTGAGCTCCCACTAAAATTGTCACCCCCTAGACGATTTTAGCGATCACACGATCCCTTTACACCATATCATCCGCGATCATCACGACCTTTGATACGGCTACCAGGGTGGACTATTTCCATCGATCACATCAACCATGTGACTCGTGATCAATCTTTTGATCTCCCGTGTTCCGGGGCCATGTCTGTACATGCTAGGCTCGCCAATTCAACCACAATGTATTCGTTGTGCATGCATGACTTGCACCCACTGTATGCGAATGCAGAGATGTCTAGCACCCGGTCGTCATGGCCTACTTCATAACTACAAACTTTCTTGGTGGTTGTGCACTAATGGGAGAACACTGTAGTTGGTATTAATAGGGATCATCCTATATAGTATGCTACTGTTGAGTATCTAATACTAGCACACAATAAGATATAAAACAGGTATCAACCTCACATGTATAACAGTGATATGATATGGTCCTTCTTCTGCGCCTTAATTTCCATTGAGTGCTCCGACATGATCTCCATCTTGCCACCGGTTTGACGCCAAGTCCACGACGCCACCAGCAGGTCGTCCATCGGAATGAGTACTACTACTATACTACTTAGCAATAGAAAAGTAAACTACTTTACCTTCGTAATGACCAAGACCACATCAAATCAAAAGCCCTCGTGCAAAATAAAGTTAGATGCCTCTACTTTATATTTTGAAAGTTTTATGTGGTTGTTAGGGCATTCGCAAAAGAACTGTTTTTAATCTACAAACTTTTCAACCACAACATAAATCAGATAGTTGTATCTACTACACCTCACTCGGGGCCCTCCGTTGTAAATGTCATATCAACTATTGAATGGGAGACATACCCTCTACGCACTTATATGGTACAAACTATATGTCGAGCATGGAATCAGTCACGCGTAAGATTACGCATACGATCAATCCGGGACGCTTCATCAAACCATTCCACGATAATAGAAAGTACACGTTAGAGGGTAACAGCTAAAAAATCAATGCCTGCACATCCATGTTCGTTCTGGCCATATAGCATTCCTACACATAGATTGGCTCTGATACCACTAAAGGGGTTCCATGGTAGAAAACAAAAGAATCCCTACGTTGGAATGTCCTGACACCCATGATCTATCTAGGAGTAATACTGTAACGGCCGAGGTTTCGGAAACATACCCTTGTAGTCCGAAAGCGGTTAACGTTCTGAGGGGAACGTGGATGATGTAGTTGTACTTGTAGCCAACCTATGGGTCGTGAAGCTCCTCGCAGGTCACCCCTTGCTCCATCTTCATTGTGCAGCAGCTCCGGCTCATGACATCCAAGATCCACAAATGGCGGTATCCTAGAGGTTTCGTACACATACAATGTACGATGACGACCTCCGGTTCCCAGGTCCCTACCGGGAGTGCGAAAATAGATTCCTTGGCTAGAATCCTTGCAGCGCAATGGCATATTGCAGGTGTGTTGTCCCTTACAGGCGCCATTCTTCCTGGGATGGCTCCATCGTGAGGGGACAACGAGAGAGAGATTTCCCTAAGGAAAGCACCTCATATAATACTTGAATTGGTGTGTTTATTCCCACCCACGAGTAGCCATTTATATACATGGAGGGGCATGTACCCTGACCATTAGGTGCCCCATGTGGGACTAAAGAATAAAAAGGCAAAGTAATAAAAGGGGAGGGGCAGTTGCTAGGCCTAAGGCGCCCAACCAAACAGTAGGCGCAGCAGGCGGGCACCGGCCTTGGGAGGGCCGGTCCTGCGCGATTTCGTGGCCCAGCATGCAGTGGTGCCCAGCGCAGCAACTGGTGACCCACGGTGGGTGGCCAACACACGACACCCGCTAGCTGCGAGGTGGCGGCGGCAACAGCGACCCGGGTGGGCTGGCTGTACGCGCCCTTCCCGTCAGCGCCTCGTCCCAGCGCCTGCCCGAGTGGGCTTGCTTGGCTGCAGCCCGCGCGCAGTGGCCAATTGGCCGCCTCTTGCGTGTCACGTAGCACACACCCGCCCTCTGTCTCGCATGGGCCGGTCAAACACGTCCCAGCTCGCCTGTGCAGCTGTTTTCTTTCCTTTTCAAGGGTGGCTTCCTCCTGGGCCAATTCCCTCCGGGGTTTTGGCCTAGTTGAGAAAGTTTTAATCACATATTAATTTAAATATTTATTTAATATATATTAATTCATAATTAACATATAATAAATGCATATTTACTCGAAACACCTTTCGGTCCCTTTTTCCTTTCTCTTCCTTCGAACAACTTTGGATCTCTCTTTGGAACGATTCTGGTTTCTCTACTGTGATTCCATCTTACAGAAGATCTCTAGCTCATCGTACCCTTAAGTGTATTTCCCCAACGGCTCGGGAATGACACATACATGATCTTTATCAATGATCAATAGCGGGACCAAGATGCCCATAATGAACCCAATGCGTTCCACGTTGACGATGTCGTTTGAACGATAAACTTCGAGTCCAATTCCCTTTGTTTCTTCGATACGATTTGTGCGAGATCTGATCATCAATATTATATACCTTGTTCAATCTCGTTACCGACAAGTTCTATTTTACTTGTTCCCGTGATATTCCATCCCCGTGACCTAGTCACATGTTGTCGACATTATAGATGTTATCTTACCAAGCAGACCGTGTGTATCTTCCTGTCACGCGGGTGAAGAAATCTCGTCTTGATACATAGGCATCAACTATTTCTCTGGAATACCTGACACACACCTTTATGGCCACCCAATTACGGACATGACGGTTGATGTGATCAAAGCAGCCTTGGGAGATAGTGATTAATATGATCTCACGGTCTAACGAGAAGGAAACTACACTTCTAGATATTGTAACAATGAACTTTGTGACTTGATCGTGGCACAATCTTTGAGAAATGTCCATCACATCATTACTAATGATATGACCTCGTTGTCAGTTGACTTATAATAAGTCCATGATCGGGAAACCTCGATCATTAGCTGTCCAACGAACTAGTATAAATAGAGGCTACTATGGACTTGGTCTGTTTCATACCACACATGTATCAATGTTTCCGCATGATACAGTTATAGCATAATATAAAACTATTATGAAAGAATTGAGATATGATAATAAAGCCCATTTATTATTCGTCTCTAGGGCATATCTACTTCAGTGATGTGGGTCGTGCCCATCGTCTTCCCGACAAGGAGAGGAACCGGCGGTACGTGTCGGTCGCTGAGTGCCAGCGCCGCTGGAAGGAGCACCACCCATGCAAGCACCACGACATGTCTCTATAAGGGGGTGGCACCTGAACCGGGTGTGTGTCTCGCTACTGACAGATGTCGTGATTCTCGATTGGAAAATCGAGCGCCGCTGACGCCAGCTGTCGGTGCACCTGCGTAACCACCCCGCACACGTGCTCCAGGATTTCTGCGTGAAATTCTTGGATTGGGAAGACGAGGGGAGGCGCCGCTCGTCCTACATGGGCTACTTGCCGATCGAGGGCGACATCTACCTCCCCAACGCCGACTTCGCTACCAGCGAGGGCGAAGACAAAGGCTGGGGGAGCTGGCGTACATCAAGGAGGAGGAGGCCATGCCACCGGCCATGGCCGTGCCGCCGGGCTACGACGAGGACGAGGCCACACACGCCGCCATGGAAGCATCCAAGGAAGAGTTGGACGCCAAGTGGTGTTGGGAGGGCCCGGAGGATGCCGTCGAGCTTTCTGCCCATCTGGTGGACTATGGCAAACAGTTTCCCCCGCCGTCGCTGCTACCGGATGGGTGGCCTCCCGCACCCAAGTGTGGGGGACAGGCCATGTGGGAATCGCTACCGCGTGCGCATGACGCGGCCGCCACCACCGGCGTACCAGCAGCCACCACCACCACCGGCGTACTATCTACCGGGGCCATGGTTGCCTTCATCGACCTCTCCAACGAGCTCGATGACTAGGCGTTCCCGCCACCACCGCCTGTGCCAGATGCCCTACCCGTACCTAGGGTTTATTTTTAGTTTTGTTTTCTTTTTATTTTCTAGTATGTAAATTTAGACTATTATGTAATATATCTAAGCTTTAGTTTTTTTTTTAGTGTTTCATATTTGCGGGAAAAAATAAATTGAGGCCGTTTGGAAACCTCGACCCAAACGGACAGAGACCAAAATAACATGTTTTTGTATTCGCGGGCTGACCTAAACGGACCGATTCGGACACATCCTGTGTCCCAAATGGGTTGGCCTGGTGGAAATGACCTTAAGTATGTCTTATTGTTAGAGAGAATTTCTTATTTGACACTAGTTCCAAATATGATTCCTTATTTAACACTTAATTTTTTTCACTTCCTTATTTGACACCTAGTGTAATTTTTTTTTGCGTTATATAACACTACCGTCAACTTTTATTTAGCTGGACCAAAATACCCCTGAGTTAGTATTAGTTAAAGCCCTTGAACAAGCTCCTGGCTCCGTGCCCGCTCGGCCAACGAGTACGTAAAAATGAGGGAGAGATAGCTACTGCACTAGAGAGTAGAGCTAAACACGACTATCCTCTAATCTAGGAGCAACACGTGCTCTGCAGTCTGCATGGTGTAGCTGGATCAGGTGTATGCGTGCGAAACCGATACAGTACGTGCAGACGTGGTCCAAGCTGAAGGATGGGAGCGAGCGAGAACTAGCTGAAATCAGTTCTGCTAACACTAAGACCGGTTATTTGATCGATCGAAGATGAGACTACCGTTTTACCACGACACTACTTTCTTTACCATGCTAAAATCAATTCCATAACTAAAATGTTTGGGTCTCATTTGGTAATTTAACCATAAGCAAATATATCAACATAATTTTCTTTGTAATTTCCGTCACATTATGCACTAGGGGTAAAATAGTCGTTGTGGGTCAGGAGTTAACACCGTTAGCTGTTAAAATGCACTAGAGTGTCATATAAGGAAAAACAATTACACTAGGTGTTAAATAAGGAACTGAAAAAAATCTAGGGTCAAATAAGAAATCATATTAGGATGTAGTGTCAAATAAGGAATTTTGTGTCCTCTTACCCCTTTCCACCGGAAAGCAGTTGATCAAAAGTTTAAAACTTTATGCTCATTCACCTCTCCGAGTATAGCCGCACTTTAGCTTCTTGTGTGTTTGCAACACGAACCTAGATGCTCCAATTCTAAACCTCGCAACCTAGCTAGATTCTCAACTTCTTGTAGACGTGGGACGCCATGTGTGGTCGATTATTGCAGAACTTCTGTTTATGTTTTTAACCCCATGCATGTCTCTCCGACGAGATCCCCAGTTCCCGACGTTGCCAGCCTGGGGCGCTGCTCTCCCGAATCGACCGAACTGAAAATAACAGTAATTTTACTCTGTCGTACACGCATGCATACAGTTGACGAACTGTGTACGTGCATGCCGCGTGTGCGCATTGCAACATCTCGATCTGAACATCTCCCTGTTTAATTTGTCGAGCTAGGGCGTAGTACTAGACACTAGCCTAGCTCGTCACGAATTAGTTTATGAAATACACAGTGGACCGATGTCACATCGATCGACCACGGCATAGCGACTTTCCAGGCACGGTAGCTCCAACAGGGCGTACTATACAACTCCCTGGTAGGTGCTGGTCAGGCTTAGCGTACGGGCAACACCTTCATCTCCTTGTTTTAATCTGCCAACTTGGTTGCTAGCTAGGCACTTACGTTTTTTTTTTTCCGAAATGGGGGGAGGCGGAGCCCTGGAATCTGCATCAAACGATACACATAACATTTATTTATTATTAGAACCACATTGTTTGACAAAAGTCATTACAAAGATCATATAAACAAAAACCATTAAAACTAAACACTGAGTAAAAACAATAACGGTATCGCCAACTCTCCAACCAGATCTATCAAACCACTATCTACCTATCTCGACCCCCATGGTCGTCCACATTGTTGCCACTCGCCAATAGAAGCTGGAGCGCCTTGGCACGGCAGCACGAACTCAAGTTAAAGGAGTCCTAGAACCGCATAACATATCCACGGAGTTGCGTCCACGCACACGCTCCGGATATCGCCGCCTTCAAAATCTTCCGCCAACCCGTCGTCAGCATGTAGATCAATGTGCAGACTCTCGCCACACCAGCCACCGACACCACCTCGGTGCCAAGCAACACCCCCCTCCCGCGCTAGACACTCCACCCTCCTGCCGCTTCCGTCCAACGCTGCTCCACAGGCGATGCTCCCAGAAGATCTTAGGGTTTCCCCGGAGTAGCACGATTGAGGTCGACACAAGGTGCACGGCTATGCATTCATCGAGATAACGACGTGATAACGCCGCCATCGCCCGCCAATGGCTCGGTTTTCACCGGCACCTATGTCTCCCCGCCTCGCTGCTAGGACTGGAAGACGGATCGCGAGATCTGCCAAACCAACCGTAGGCCACCTTCGACGGAGAAGATGATCACCTCTACCAAACCCAAGGCCTCTGCTGATCCCTACAGCCGGTGAGAACTCCAAAAGCGATGCCCTCAAGAGGGAAACGATGCACAGGACACCGCCATCGCTCGATCCATCGGGATCTGAGGTTTCCCCCGAAGTTTTCTTGGCTAGAGGGATGAGGGGCACCAGATCGCCGTCCGCCACGTCGCTGCTCCTCTGGCCATGCCGTCGCCGCCGCACGCCAGAGATGCCACGCCGCTGAGGTGCCCGACGCACACCCCATCCGCAACAAGGATTGCCATCTCACGCCGCTGATCTATGCCAGGGAAGACGAGAGATCCTCCCCCCCCCCCCCGCCGCCGCCGGCAGCGCCCACGCTTTGCCTGGCCACGACCTTGGTGGCAGCGGGGGAGAGAGGAAGGAGGGGAGTTGGGGGGCTGAGATGACGGCTAGGGTTCACCCCCCACCCCCTCCTCCTCCTCCTCCCCCCCCCCCGTTGCCACACGGGGGCGAGAGCAGGGAGAGAAGAGAGAGATGAGGCTTTCCAGTTAATCCTTGAAAATGGAGGGAGAATTTTATTTCCCCGGCCTCTGCACCAACTAGGGATGCACACAACCATTAAGTATGAGTATTAGGATTTTTAAACTTGGTTAAACACCAAGCCTGGCCCTCGGGGTAAATTGCATGAATATCAGGATAGTCTGGTCTTCAAGTATAAATAGAAACCTAAATTCACATCCGTGAGTGTTTGTATATCCATTTTCCCAAACGGTTGAGATAAATTGCCAAGTTACTACTACAGCTGATTCCAATCCATCGGTCATGCGATAGATGCCTTGTACTATGTGACCCCAGATGATCAATCTAGCGCTGTACTAACAGTCTTAATTGTCGAAGAAGGTACTAGCTACCACAAATCGATTAAAGTAGTGCACCCGTGCTGTGCTTCTCATACTTTACGCTCTTTGTTCAGATCAGGAGGATAGCAATTTAGATTTTGGTTTCCGTTTCTTCGTCTACTATTTCTAGCCATTTAACTACGTACTGTAGTACGTACTTATAAGGCGCCTCGAAAAGATATACACTATACAACTAGTAGAAGTTCTATTTTAGCTCTTTCCATTCTTCTATTTCTAGCTAGCTCATTTACTATTTAAGGCACCTCGAAAAGATATACGACTGTATGTATATCAACCCATCTACTATCTATTCTGTTGATAAGGAGGAGGAAAATAGAAATGATGTATGCTATAATTGACGAGTCCAGCCTATTGTAGCCATAGCTACGTGTAGCTCGTTTTAAAAACAAATTGAAAATGGCATTTCAATGTTTCACAAAACACAGTCCTGGATGTATGCAATGATGTATTCTGATGCCGACATGTAAAATCTTAACCTGAAATACCTTACATTTCATGCTGTGCAAAAAATGACAAAACTCCGACTCTGAAGTAGTGATCGGTGCAAAATTTGAAATCTCCAAAATTTGTCAGGTTTGTCATTTTTCATGTGGCCTATATTAGCCATGTCGAGTAGTTGAGATTTTGCAAGTTAGTAGAATACATCACTATCAATGGTCATGATACTTTTTAGAATTTTTTGAAACTTTAATTGTTGCTTTTTATTTTTATTCAAAAAAAGATACTACATGTAGCCCGAGCTACATATAGCTACATTATTTTCCCACTGAATGATATTGATTTTCTTTTCCATTTGTTGTGTATATATTGGCACTCAATAAAGTAGTAAAGTAAAGCAAAGTAGTGCATGTTGTGCAGTGCATGGAGTAGTAAATACACAAGGGAAGGAAAGGTACATATACATATACCGATCGATCGTCCAAAGGTTCCTTCTTTCTTTCCTTTTTCTTGTGGCACTATACAACAATAGGGCACGTGTATACACTTTGTCGGACGTGTTCGGTTAGGGTGAAGATTATTGTAGTACGGTAGCAGGACATATATATATACCTATAAATCTACACATCAATTGTCAGCAGGCGTTAGCCATTGGTGATGGAGCAGCGACCACGTATACATACATACTGCAGTTCCATATACAACTCACAGGTAGGAGTAAATTATCTGGAACTACCTCAACTGGGACAGCCATTGCGAGTCAATACCGATTATGCTAATTTGAATAAAAAACTGCCAACTCTGGAACAGCTCGCAAAGGATGCATTGATCCTTGCCTCAAAGTGTTTTAACCGCTTTGGCCCCACTGTCAGTGATGACGTGGCTAAATGGTCGTTTCCCCTGCCGTTTGGACCTGCTCATGTTAAGACCGGGCCAGGTTCCGAGTGGGCCGCAACAGGTGATCTCTCTCTCTCCCTTCTGCATCCTTCGCCGCCGTGCTGCACCAGCACCGCAGTGATGTCGCCGTTGTCGCCGCCTTCCTTGTTAGCCTCCGCCAACGTCGCCCTCGCCAGCATGCCTAGCTGAAACAACGCAGAGAGTTTGAGCCCTTCGCTGATTGGGGTAAGCCAAATTTTTAGGGTTATTGTTTGGCCAGAAGATTTTCTTTGCCGTTTCTTGTGGATTAGGAACTGACGAACCTCGACTATGCTCCTGACATTGTCGATGATCCCAATTCTTGTGGGATAGCTGTTGATTTCCCCGTGCTATGTCATGAGCACAACATGGCGTCGCGGCAGTGCGTGGCTTTTGAAGGGAGCAAGAGTGGATGTAGATTTTATCTGTGCCCGGTGGAGAATGTGAGTTAGTTGTCCAATTTCATTACAGTGTTGCAACATAGGTTAGAAGTGATTTTTAGTTAATTATATAGTGTAGCTTCTTAGAGATAATAGATGTAGCTGCCTCATTGTATAGTTGTTCCTTGATACTACACTTCTTTTGTAAATAATTTCAGCAACTTTAAGTAATGAAATTAATGCTAAGTAGCTCTATTTAAGTAAATACTATGCTATTAGCTAGCTCTATTTGATTACAGACTATGGTATTAACACTACAAGAAAACTTGGCTTTTACAACGGACGGTTCTCATAGTTGAAGATCCTTTTCCGTGGTGGAAAAGTCTTCCACGATAGATGATCTCCGTGGTAAAAGTCCCGTCACCAAAGAATCTACCACGGTTTTTTTCCCGACCATGGCGGATTGCACCTTTTAGCCACGGAAATTTGTGTCATCGTAGATCCGTTTCCCAGCCCCGTTGACTTCTGAAGTCATGCAAACTACCACGTGGCAAGCGCCGTTAACGACGAGTTACCGCCGTTAACGGTCAAAAATCCGTGTTGGAAGCCAAGGCCCAGCCAAAGCCTACTAACAGTTAAGTGGGCTAGCCCATGAGAGAAGCTCAATAAGAATATTACTTGTTACTATTTTGGCCTGCTGGAGGCCTACCCTGCGTTAACGGGGCCCACAACTTTGCAGCCCAGCTACGACTTGTGAGCTTTGAGGTCCTTTACTGTTTCGGCCTACTTAAGGCTCGGCTTGGTCCAACACTGTGCATCCCTTTAGTGGCATGCGCCACGTTGGCCGTTACTGTTAAGACCTGTCCTAGGCCCATCACTATGCATAAAGCCCGTCGCTTTTCATTCGTTGCAGTTTTTTGTTGGAAGGCATGTTGTTGTTTCGGACCTCTTCCAATCTGACCTTTCACTGTTCTAGCCTACTATTGTTCTGGCATGTTACTATTCTGGTCTGTTAGTAATTTCAGTTCATTTACTATTTGATCCTATCATGAATTAGAACTATTACTGTTAGGGGGCCGTTACTGCTTTCTGGCCTTTTATTGTTTAGGACGTTGACTATTCAGGCCTCTTACTGTTCAGACCATTTAGTATTCAGGCCTTTTACTGTTCGGATCTTTTACTGTTCATAGAACTTCATCCATATTTGACCAATCATAGCCTTTCACTGTTCAATATATTACTGTTCCGGCCTTGGACTGTATGGTGTGTTACAGTTTCAGCATTTTTAGCAGGATCCATGTTTTGCAAAACAACACAGGAATGCCAACAAGTTTATTAATAAACATGAGAAATTTAAAGTCCTCTCACAAAAAAAGAGAAATTCAAACTACTTATTACACAACGATAAAAGTTGGTCTCTCCGAATTAAAAATGACAACAGATCATTAGACAAGATCTGCATTTTAAAATATCACAAAGAAGAGTTCGCATCATCAATATGAGATGGGTACATGGCGATGTGCTTCATCGTATCATATGTCCTCTTCTTCAATATTTCTGCTACAGATCTAAGAGCAGCTACACCCTTTCTTTCTGCGTGCAATACAACTTTTATATATATATATATCACCTGCATGAGTTGTTCTAGGTGGACTATTAACAATGTTGTTTCCTTCAAAAATGCAATGGGGGGATGAATGGGAAGAGGGATCACAACTTTCAACCATGCCTTCCGAGGACTCTGCTTGGTTTTAACTGCTGCCTGGTAAAATATGATCAAAAGCGAATACTTGCGACCGCGTTTAGCCAGATGAACTTAAGTCAGTTCCTGCACACTAGGCTTGGACACTTACCAACTATACACCATCCGCAGAATATTGCGTACCCGGTAGGTCGTGCATGGAATCATGGAACCAAACTTCCATGAGGGAGTTTCTCTTCGATTCTCAGTCATATGTCAATGTCCCGTGATGCCAGGAGTGGTTCAAATCATCCACAAGTGGCTGCATGTAGACACTCAAATTCTTCCCAGGGTATTCAGGCCCTGGAATGATCAGCGACAGAAATATGGTCTTCCTTTACATTAGGACTTCGGGAGGAGATTGAGTGGAATAAGAAACACGGGCCGGTAGCTATACGAGGAAGTGGACATACCATATGGATTGAATCCATCGGTTACTATCGCAGTTCTGACATTCCGAGCCTCTTCTGCCTCATGGGGTGTTTTTCACCAAAGTTCTTGCATGACTTACCATCATATGGATTTCCCATCTTTACCCGTCCGTGCTCGTCCTCGTATATCTTCCCCTCTTGTACCACATCTTCTGTTTGGAAGACTCCTCGGTCATGTAAAGACGTTGGATTCTTTTATGAATGGGATATAACAAAGAATCTTCGTGGCGACTTTTGTCTGCTTCATCTGACCATCGGCTCCCTTTACCTCATGATACCTAGAGGCCCCACACTTGCTACAGTACTTGTCATCTGCAAAGTCTCTCCAAAACAAAAGGCAACCTGCTGGATAGCAATCTATCTTTTGATAATCCATGATGAACGCTCTCATGATTTTCTTCGCTCCGTACATGCTTTTAGGCAGACAATTCCCTTCGGGCAACATGTTATCATATGTTTTAAGATGAGCTTCAAATCATGCTCGGGTGTTGTCATACTGGGCCTTGTCGGCTAGTACTTGCGAGATGGCATCGAGCTGAGAAATTTTTGCACCCTCATATAGAGGCCTCTTAGCCCAGGCCATCTGACATGAGTATGCCCAACGGGCACCCATGATTGGCTTATATGGTGCAGTCCAAGAGAAGCCCACAGTAAAGCCCAAAATGATTAGGGTGGCCCAAGACAACGAAGGTGCGACTCCTTGGGAAGCATGGCAAGGTATAGATAGGAAACTTAAAGGGGAAACCCTAAATTTGTAACCGACTCGGCCTGTTATCTCGAGACCGAGCCCCCCTATATAAAGTTAGGAAGGGGCGTCAAGGAGGATAATCCATAACCTAGGCACACACCGCCAGATTGCATATGCGCACCCCTGTACTTTTCGATTTCATCGATAACAAAGAGTAGACAGGCAGGAGCAGGGTCCCCTCTTAGGGCCTGAACCTGGGTAAACCATGCGTCCCTGATGTGCTTGTTTGCTAGCTGATCGATGCCTCCAGTGCCCCCCACTTCCTTGAACCTAAGTCCATCATCCATGGGCATTGGCGAGTTAACTCGTCGTCAATTGGCGCCCTCTGTGGGAACCAGGAGTGCTGATGTTGTGGCTTTGTCAGCCCCATCATCCGTGATCTACAGCTCTACAGCTGCAGAGAATCACCTACTCTTCGGCACCTTCGACTTCACCGTCCACTCGCCGACGACTCACCCGGATTTCGAGTCCATGGGCGGAACCAGCATGGAGATCGGGAGCTTACACTTCCAGGTCGGCAAGATCGGCATGCTCCGCTTCCCCGATCACACGCCGCCACCTTCGATTGCACCTGCCTCGTGGTTCCCACCACCGATCGACACCCTAAGCGAGCTCAACGTGTCGGCTTCAGCCTACGACACGGATATCAACAACAATTGTGACTCCGATCTGTCCGATCTGTCATCGGAGGATGGCATCTACGGCTCTAGATCGGAAAGTTGCGGGAGTAGCAGCTTCCCCAACGATGGTGAAGGCACCCAATGAAACACCGGCAACGTAGGGCCACTCCCATAGGGAGCGCTGGTCACGCACCCTATGAAAAGGCAAAATAAATTATTTATGGCAAAGAGCATTGATCACGTCCGCACCATAAGCATTCGAAGAGGAGGCGACCTCGCCTCTAACGAAACACAAAAGTTCCTTGCGATGAGACAATGTCTCCTGGGTCACCTGAAACACTTCCACGGTAATAAAACTTCGGATGCCGCATTTACAACATGAAGATAAGACCTACGAATGCAATCCAATGGCCTGGCAATGCACCTGATGCTCTCTACCAGAAGCATGTCATTCCTACAGGCACGGTGAAAAAGCCTCGACGGCCGCATTGAGTGCACACACTAAACACTGGAATTCGACTCTATAAGGCATCTGCGGCATGAGTCGAATTACACCAGCAACTTTCCGAATTCAAGTCCGGGGACTTGAATTTGAGTAGATAGCATTGTTTTTCCCTAAGACAGTTAACTGATCCCGGTCCGTTAAATGAATTAGGCACGCATATCAACTATCCCTACGACATAAGCAGACACCCGGTAAAACGTTCGGATGAACACTCAAAATACTTCATAGTATCCATCCGAATCTACGATTTGAATGGACACTCGGGGGCTACTAACATGGGTATGCCCCATGGGAACCCAGGATTGGCCTATACGGTGTAGCCCAAGAGAAGCCCGCGGTAAAGCCCAAGTTGATTCGGGTGTCCCAAGACCACGAAGGTGCGACTCCTTTGGAAGCACGACAAGATGTAGATAGGAATAAAGGGAAAACCCTAAATTTGTAACCGACTCAGCCTGCTATCCCGAGAGCTAGCCCCCCTATATAAAGGCTAGGAGGGGCGTCAAGGAGGATAATCCATAACCTAGCCACACACCACCAGATTGCATCTGCGCACCCTTGTACTTTTCGATTTCGTCGATATCAAAGAGCATAGAAGCAGGAGTAGGGTCCACTCTTAGGGCCTAAACCTAGGTAAACCGTGTATCCCTGATGTACTTATTTGCTAACCGATCGATGCCTCCAGCGCTCCCCACTTCCTTAAACCCAAGTCCATCATCCATGGGCATTGGTGAGTTGTCAAGGAAGGCCTTCGCGGTTGGCTCTGGTTGCTTAGGTTCACCCAGTTCCTCCGGTTCCTCCCGTGGAGGTGGTGAGTATGGCATGTCAACATCACGGAGATCATCTAGCAAGTATCTAATCCCATCATCCTCATTACCATCGATCCGCTGCCGCATCACCTCATCTCTATCACGTTTGTACTGAGCAAAGTTGACTGAAGTGACGAAGTTAGGCATATATACCCATGCAACCAAAGGTGTTTAGTCATATCATCCTTTCTCTGACGATGACGCCTCCTACAATGAGCACAAGGGCAATTTAGACGAACACCCACCTTTGAACCACGTGCTAACTCCTTAACTAATAAATTGGTCTTTCATACGCACTCATCTATTTTTTTAGTCGCACTAATACGTACACTATACATCCACCCATTATCTGTCATCGTTTGCTTTATTGGGAGCTAAACAACAAATATAGTATTTTATATCAAATAATAGCATGAAATTAAATGCATCATATTTTAACTTTCTACCAGGAAAAACGCATGCATCAACCTACATCATTAATATGTATAGAGGGTCCTAGCAGTCGCCGGATCTGTAGACTGAGTATGTTCTCCATGCTCTACCCTGGTTCGACACAGAATTTCGGCAGCACCTCCCTCCTGTTCTTCCGATGCACGTCTCGGAAAAAAGCCGAGAGAATGTGCATCTAGAGAACAACATGGAGGCGCTGCTAAAATACTGACTCAGACTAGAGCAGAACATGGAAAACGTACCCAACTACGCATTCGCCGAGTGTCCCATAAATGCCGCAAGTTTTACATTTAAAAATATGACGACCTCTAATGTATATTTATGCGTGTAACGCTTGCGGACGGAAAGTGACACCTAGGTTATGCAACTTGATGTGGAAAAGGAATCTACTGACATACAAAAATGTGAGGAAGGAGACAGAGTTCTAGGTCACCCTTGGCGGTAGAGGAAGTGGTCGAACGGCAGGGGCACGACGACGGCGATAGGATCTAGAGAGGTGATCACGACAGGGCCTAGTGTGCCAAATGAACAAATTTTAGCATAGCCTATTATTAAACAGATTCACAAGTACTACCTAACAGCTAAACAACCCAAATTTAATCAACAATTTTTTTTGTCAAATCTCACTATATTACTTAACTAACAAATGTTAAATTGCTAAATAAAATAATAAACTACTGCAACTACAACTCTAATCGACCATCTATAATGTATAATCTATAGATAATACATTTCTAATATACACACTAATACATTTATAATATACATCTACATCTAAATACATCTATAATCTACAATTGCTAAATAAAAATAGAAAAAAGGGAGAAAAATCCACCCCTTGCAGCACCTGCGCGTGGGCGTGGAGAAGAGGTGGCCCCGCTCCACCTATGCATGGGCGTGGTCAAGGGGGAGATCCTCGCCGGGACCCGAGGTAGGCGAGCTCCCCAACCCTAGAAGGTTGTCGAACGGCGGCGAGGGCTCGGGTGAGGGCAGCGGGGGTGAGGACAGTGCCTCGGGTGAGGGCGGCGCTTGAGTGAGGTGGGCGGCGCTCGGGTGAGGGAAGTGAGGGATCAGGTGAGGGTGGCACAGGATTGCCGAGCGGCGGCAGGGTCAGCTAGGGTGCGGGTGGTGGTCGAATCGTGGCGAGGTGGCGTGGGTCTCAGGCGCACGAGGTTGGGGAAGAGACTAGCTCACACGCGTGGGCCTCTTGGACCACCCGAATTAGATCTAGGTCCGGCCTATGACGACGACTTTATTTTTTTTCATTTATTCCTTTTTAGAGGATTTGTTTCATTTATTCTGTAGCTATTATTTATTCAGTTGCTTAAATATACTTCATTTCATTTTCTTCTTCGTATCTTTCATTTCTTTCATATAATATACGTCTATATATCATATGATGTCTACTATATACATAAGAATATATTATTATTATTATAACGAGTATGAGGTCAATTGACTTTTTTCTCAGATTCACATGCAAAATTTTGTGGTATTCACATGCAGGTTCTTGTGGCATCCCGGCGTTGCTCCGGTGCTCGGTTTCCAGGCAAACCTTAGACCGCGGGCCTTGTAGATCTACCCCCTAGATTTTTTGTATGAGGGTTGACCAGTGTAATTTAATCTTTGTTTAGGTTAGTTTAGGCCACAACAACATGGTAGAACTAGTTTGAGCCCAATTTCCACGGGGTTTCCTATAGTGGTAACCGTGGTGGGAGTTTTCGGCTACATGTGTAGAACCTTTCTAAGTGTCATCACATGCTTCTGAACAGGGTCGCACCCGAGGGGATAGATATTGCAATTCTAAACATCCACCATACTTTTGCACATATCTTAGGGACATATGCAAGATTTGGACTCATCCCAGAGCTCTGGTGCTCGTTTTCCAGGCAAACCCTAGACCATGGGCCCACAAATCTAACCCACTAGATTTCTTCGTACGAGGATTGACCAATGTCGTACTTTTATCTTTATTAAGGTTAGTTTAGGCCATAGCAACATGGTATAACAAGTTTGAGACCAAGATTCCACGGGTTTTCCTGTAGTGGTGGGAGTTTTCCGCTACATGTGCAGAACCTTTCTAATTGTCAATGCATGCTTCTGAATAGGCTCGCGCCGGGGGCTATAGATTGCAATTTTGAATATCCCACCACACTTTCGCACATATACTAGATACACATGCAAGATTTGGAGGCATCTCGGTACTCTGGTGCTCGTTTTCTAGGCAAACCCTAGATGGTAGGCCTCGCAGATCTCCCCCCTAGATTTCTTCGTACGAGGTTTGATCAATGGACTTTTATCTTTGTTTAGGTTAGGTTAGGCCATAGCAACATGGTAGAACAAGAATGGAATTTCTATTGATCAACATGTTGGCTCATTAATTGATCAGCCTTGGTCTTCTCCTGATATAATTTTTTCTGCTCCTTCCTCTTCAGATAACTCTGATAAAGCTTTTGAAAAAATGATTGATGGCATGTCTGAGTTTTGGTCATCTTACTGCTGATTGCAAAGGGGAAGTACGATGTTATGCTTGCTACTAATGCGGTCACGTTAAAAGGAACTGCCCTGGTAATTTAGGGAAAAAATCATCTTTTCATTGGGTCGCCAAACTGTCAAATCCTGTGGTCCTGGACTCTACACCCGAAACGGACTCTGTTCCAAATATTAATGCTAATTTTTCTAGGGTCGATTCAACTACAACCGTCAAGAAAACGCCTTGTCAACCCCAGAATAATACGTCGTCTCTCCAAGACCTAGCAATGGCGAACTTTCAAGTTGATCCCACTCGTTTCACCCTAGCGTGGATGCAGGTACTGTAGCCGTGCAGAGATGATGAGAGGCCTATGAGGATTTATGTCACCACGTCAACCACTCCTTCGAAGCGCCATGGGACTGGGCGATGGCAGTGGTGCTTCCAAGGCCAGGGGGAGGAGAGATTGATGAAGTCTTAGGCAGATTGTGCAGCATGTCCATGATGATCTCCAACTTGAGGTACTGTCTTTTGCTGAAAGTGCAGTTGGCATAGGTTTGTTTCGCATGGCACACTCTGTTCGGAGAGATCTCCTGGTTGCTCAACCTGAGTTTCAGATTGGTAATGGCCGCACTTTGTCTTTTACTTGCCATGATGTTGGGCCTAATTTTAGAGCTAGTATTTACACAACAACTGGTTGGATTATGCTCCTTAATTTGCCAATGGATTATCGTAATGAATAATTCCTTAGAGAAACTGTCGCTATGTTTGGAAAACTTAGAGGTTGGTTTAGAGAGGACCCATCCCCCACAAGAACTTTGATCAAGTGTAGCTATGGTGGTGCTAGAGACATCCCTAAATCCATTGTGGTACGTGAGCCCCAATGTTATGGGGGCACTGTTGTTTCTTGGACTGCTCCTTGTCATATTTTGCTAAGTGAGCAGGGAGATGTTCTACCTGGAGACGAATCATCAGAACCAGGCAATGGTAATCCATGCCCCTTACCATGTCAGAATCAAGGTATGTAGGATAATGATGATGATCCTTGGGTGCCAGATTACATTCAACCTGATGTTCTTGGTTGGGGAGCATGGGTAGGAACAAGCCGCATAGAATGTGGTATAGGCAGATCGGGGAGGACAGCCCCACCAGAACGAGTCTTCTATAACTTTCTCTATGTCTGGAGCTTATGGGACATCAGTACACTTTGTGCAAGGAGAGGGTGCTGCAGAGATAGTAGATGTCCCTGTGGTCCAGCAAATACCACATGGTGACCAGTTGGCCATTGTCCCTGTAGACAATCAAGTTCAGAACAACAACATTCAGATCCTTACTGTGTTACTTCCTGAAGTGGTCATGGGATGGCATGGAGGTAATAATGAAAAAACTTTATCTCTGGATTTATCCTCTATGGGTAAGTTACCACATGATTTCCAATATGATGCTGCAATGAGATCTTTCTGGTTGCCTCCCTCTCCTTTGCTCCTGACTAGTGGAAAGGAGGATGATCACATAGTGCATTCTATCCCTAGTGGCATGGTGTATAAGCATCAATCTGTGGCATACAACAAACCTTATCATGTGCTATCAGACACTCCAAAGAAGAGGGGAACAAAGCAAAATGAAACTTTGCTAGTAAACACTTCTGAGAGGCGTGTAACTAGAAGTACTACCAGGAAGTGTATAACGCGCCCGTGGCTACCGCACCAAAGAAGAAAAAGAAGAAGAAGCCTGTTGGGGTTGTACAGCCTCCATTACAGCCAGGGTCATTCAATAATCAGCCGCAACCGGGTCCTCATCCTCAGCATTTGGGTCAGCAGTTGTATGGTTTTTCACAGAACTTGGTTCCTTATGCTCCACCACCATATCAGGCAATGGTCCAGCAGGTTCAACACATGCAGTATGTGCCACAGGCAAGAGGTACGTTGGAGGCACCGTCCGTTTAGAACCCTGTGGTGTTGCCAAAGAAACCTAAAAAGGCGGTCAGGTGTTGGAAGTCCGTGGTTGATACTAATGCTACCAAGGACTGCAAGGTTGTACACTATTACTATATTTGTGATGTTTCTACTCATCCTACTTTGAGATGTCCGGTGCTTAAGCAGCCTCGTCCTACTGCCTATATGGTTGGCTGCAGACATGATCAGATGTTATTTGCGCAGATTCCTGACAGTGTTGTCCGTGATGATTTGGGGCCCAGTCATATTCCCATTGCACTGGTACAAGTTTCTGGTGTTGTGGTTTCTGTGGAAGTGGTTGAGCTACAGATTGCGAGGAGATGCCAGGTCCACCCACAGTGGAAGTGGGAAGCAGTGCCTCACGAGGACAATGCCTTCTTGGTCAGCTTTCCGTCGTCCGAGGACTTGGATAGGGTGGATGGGAGTCAGTTCTCTATACCGCTAGGTAAAACCCAGTTAGTTGTATCTGCCTACAAGACCCAGAAGGTGCCACACAAGTGTGAGTTACACCAGGTGTGGTTGCGTGTTGAGGGAGTGCCGCACTCTCTACGAACTTTTCTTGGTTTGTGGGCAGTTGGATCGCTTTTGGGAACCCCTCTTGATGTGGATTTACTATGTTTAAGGAGGGGTGTTGTCCGTATTTTGGTCGGCATGTTTGACATTACGGTATTTTGGAGCCAGGAAGCTTTGGATTCCTACCTTACTTCTGATGATGTGGTTAAGTTGAAGGGGTATGAGCTTCGGTTTAGGATGGAGCCTGAGGGGTATATCCCTGAACCGGATTTCTCACCATACCTGTAGAAGAAGCATAATGATGATTCTGGGGGAGATGGTTCAGGGAATGCTGGAGATGATGTGATGGATACTTTGGAGCCTGCTTTTTCTCCACCTGTGGATGGGGCGTCTTCTGGATAGCCGGCTAGACAGGGGAATTCTACTTCAACTTTGACCACATAGGCTCCTTTGCAAGTTTATGCGGTTACTCCTTTTAATGCTTCTCCTGCTACTCCACGCAGAAAGGAACTTCTGGCCGCAATGCCCCTGGACTCCCCTTTGCGAGGGAGTAAGACATCTAGTGCCTCACCTCGTATCACACCTACACAGCTACATGAGGCTCTGCTGACGGTCAAGGGATCCTCTACCGCTCGGTGTAGACCGAACGTGTTAGGTCGATCTATCCCTAGGCATGTGGCGCGGGAGCTGGAGCCAGTGTTGATGGAGGTTCTTGCTAATGAGGCAACCATTGGGCTGGATTCGGAGGGACTGGTTGATCGGTCTTGTGGTGTGGCTGTGATGGTCACGACCCAGGTGGGCCAAGCTAGACAGGACTCGGAGGTGGCCCAGGTGGCTGAATCGATGGTCCATGTGACTGACTCGGGGGTCCAGGCGGGGCACCCGGGAGCTGGTGCCATCGTGTCCCAGGAGGGGCTGCCATCCGGTGGCTACGACACCCAGGCGGGGTTGTACGCTGGGGGGACCTGGCCCAGGTAGGGTCAGGTTACTCCTCTACTGCGTCATCTCGCGGCCTAGGTGGGTTGTAGGTGGCCTACCGAGCATGCTTCCAGTGGTTGAGGTGCCGGTGCATAGGAGCTCTCGACACGGAACTGATGCCCTAGGGGCGTTAGTTATGGACGAGGACTCGATGGTCAAGGCCATGCGAAGGAAGGCTGAAAAGAATCTGTACTCTCAAGGTATAAATAATTCATATAGATCTTTCCTTTCGTTTTCCAACCCTGTTATGGTTGATAAACTTGCCAATGTTGGTGTTAGCATGGGTAGATCTATAAAGGTAATTAATCTTTCTAGTTATGTTCTGAGGCATACGGAGGTTGACCATCTAACGGTTACTCCTAAAGTCACAGTTGTTCCTAATTCTTTATCAACGGAGGAGAAGGAGTTGCATGCCATAATAGATGGTCAACTCCTCTCTCACTTAGTTGGTGAAGTGTCAGATGTGGGCTTTGATGAGACTGGGTTGGGTTCATTATATGAGCTCAAAGCTTCTGGTCGAAAATCAAAGAACCTAAAATCTCGTAAGAGGTCTCGTGTATCCAAATATCTTATTGTTTCTCAATGAATGGCATGTTCTCAAATAGCAGAGGTCTTCGTGATTTGGCTAAACATTTGTTTTTCGTCGATTGTGTGAGAGATCATAAGTTGGATTTTTTGGGTATTTCTGAAACCGGGAGACGTGGTTTGTCACAAGCCCAACTCAATCGCTTTTCTGGTGGAGTGGACTTTACGTGGGTATCACGTCCACCGCGAGGTCAATCTAGGGGAATCTTGTTGGGCGTCAGAGATGAGACTATGGAAATCTTAGCTAGTTCGAATGGAGATTTTTTATTGAACTTCATATTCATAACAAGGCTGATGATTTCATATGGTCTCTAGTCGTTGTTTATGGGATGTCCAGGATGTTTATAAAGCTGACTTTTTGCGTGAGTTGGTTAATCTGGCTAAGGATAATCCATACCCTATTCTTATAGGTGGGGATTTTAACTTGCTAAGATTCCCTCATGAGAAAAGTCAGGGCCGTTTTGACGAACATTGGCCTTTCATGTTTAATGTTGTCATTGACAGTTTAGACCTAAGAGATGTTACGATGTTAGGAAGACAGTTCACCTAGGCTAATAGTCTTTTGGATCCTACATACGAAAAACTGGATAGAGTGCTTATGGATACCGAATGGGAAGAAAAATTCCCTATGGTAACTGTTCGCGCTCTAGAGCATATTGAGGCATTGTCGGATCATGCTCCTTTATTATTATCTGTTGGGACACCACCACGAAATGCCAAACATAGTTTGAAATTTGAACTTGGATGGATGGATCGTGATAGTTTCTATGAATTGGTGAAGGCTAATTGGGAGAAACATGTTAGTGGTCATACGCCCTTTCCTCTATTATTAACGATTTAGAAGCTGTTGCGGAAGTCAGGCTTTTAACTGCACAAGAGATTGAGCTTAAAACCCAATCAAATGCAGAAATTGCCAGACTACTCCGCAAGGAGGAACTCAAATGGTATCAACACTCTAAAGCAAAATTTATTCTTGAAGGAGACGCGAATACAAGATACTTTCATGCTGTTGCCAATGGCAAGCATAAAAAGAAACTTATTTAATCTTTAATTCAGGATAAATGTACGATTGAGGGTCAGGAATAGCTAAAATCTTATATTACTAATTATTACAAATCCTTGTTTGCGGCAAAGCCTGAGAATTCATTCGCGTTGGATGAGTCCCAAACATCGGATATTCCTCAGGTTTCTATTGAGGAGAATAACTTTCTGACCGCTCCTTATACGGAAGAGGAGGTCAAGAAAGTTGTTTTCCAAATGGAACATAACAAGGCACCTGGACCTGATGGCTTTCCAGCGGAATTCTATTAAAAATTATGGGAAGTTATTAAGGAGGACCTTATGCGTCTTTTTGAGTTCTTGCATGTTGGTCAGTTAGATCTTTTTAGTCTCCATTTTGGCAACATTATTTTATTAGCTAAGGTTAATGATGCAGAATGTATACAACAGTATCATCCAATCTTCCTTAACGTTAGTTTTAAAATCTTTATAAAAGTTGCTATGATTAGATTAAATTCGGTAGCTGATCATGTTGTACGCCCATCTCAAACTGCTTTTATGCATGGAAGAAAGATCCTAGATGGTGTAGTAATTCTACATGAAATAATCCATGAACTACACTCAAAGAAACTAAATGGTGTACTATTCAAGATTGACTTTGAGAAGGCTTATGACAAGGTTAATTGGTCTTTTCTTCAGCAAATACTCTGAATGCAAGGTTTTTTGGAGGAGTGGTGTGCTCTCATATAGTCTTTTGTGTTTGTTGGTAGTGTTGCTATTAATGTTAATAGCGACACTGGCAAATACTTCCAAACAAAAAAAGGACTGAGACAAGGGGATCCACTATCACCTATACTATTTAAGATAGTGGCAGATATGTTGCCTATCCTAATTGAGAGAGCCAAGGCCGATGGCCAAGTTGAAGGATTAGTTCCCCATCTGGTGGATGGTGGTCTCTCTATTCTTCAATACGCTGACGATGCAATCTTATTTATGGAACACAATCTGGAGAAAGCTAAGAATCTGAAATTAATTTTATCAGTATTTGAGCAACTCTCTGGATTAAAAATTAACTTCCATAAAAGTGATTTGTATTGTTTTAGCGAGGCTAATAACGATGCCCAGCTATATGCTGATCTTTTCGGCTGTGGTTAGGGGCAATTTCCAATCAACTATCTGGGAATACCGATTCATTATCGGCGTCCCACGATTGCTGAATGGAAACTCGTTGAGGAAAGACTACAGAAACGTCTTAATAGTTAGAAAGGTAAATTGCTATCCCTTGGTGGAAGACTCGTTCTCATAAATTCAGTACTCACCAATATGGTATTGTATATGATCTAGTTTTTCCAAATACCAAAAGGTGTCTTAAAGAAAGTGGATTATTTCTGATCAAGATTCTTTTGGCAAGGTGATAGTAAAAAAAGAACCATGCTTTTGGTAAATGGTTGTTTAAACTACTTACAGAAGAGGGTGTCTGGCAAACCATTCTTTGGAGGAAGTATGTTGGCTCCAAAGCTATGTCTCAAGTGGTTTGGAAACCCGAGGATTCACATTTTTGGGCGGGACTAATGGCATCCAAAAAAAAATCTTCCGCTTTGGTATTTTTAATATTAGGGATGGTTCACAGATTAGATTCTGGGAAGACAAATGGCTTGGCCAAACTACTCTTCGTGAACAATATCCAGCTCTATATCCGATTGTTAGACACAAAGATGATACACTTTCCACGGTGTTGGGGCCTAATCCACCTAATGTATCTTTCAGAAAAAGTCTCATAGATCCTAGACTAGTGTCGTGGAATAATCTTTTATTATGATTATCCACGATACAACTATCAGAGGGTGTGGACGAGTTTAAATGGAATTTACTAGAGAGTGGTAAATTTTCTGTGGACTCAATGTATAGAGCTTTGATCCAACCGGATATTCCAGTCGATGATAATAGTAAAATTTGGAAGATGAAAATACCCCTTAAAACAAAGTTATTTGCATGGTATCTCCGTAAAGGGGTAATTCTCTCAAAAGATAATCTTGCTAAGAGGAATTGGTATAGAAGTACACAGTGTGTCCTTTGTCATCAGAATGAGAAAATACGACACCTATTCTTCCAGTGTAAATTTTCTCATACTATATGGTTAATCATCCAAATGGCCTCTGATTTATCTCCTCCTCGATCGGTAACCATTGTTTTTGGTAACTGGTTACATGGGATACAAGATAAATATGGGACTTTGTTTAGGGTGGGAGCGCTTGTCATTATTTCGTCGCTTTGGCTATGTAGAAATGACAAGATTTTTAATAACATTGTGTCTTCTTCTTTGCAGGTTATCTATCGAGCTACGACTATTCTCAGATCATGGACTATCCTCCAGTGTATGGAGCTTCGCGACTTATTTCTAGAGGGGTGTACGCAATTGGAGGACATGGCGAGGGATATTTTCTCCCGACATGGATGGCAGCGTGATCTCCGTATCGATCAACATTAGCTCGAGGCGCTTTATTTTTTAGCATGTTTTGTAATCTTCATAGTTGGACTATTGGTGTGTGGTTGAGCAACTGTGTGCATCCTAGTTATGAAGAGGCTGGATGTAAACATTACTCTTAAGTAATATATGTGCCCATTTCCCAAAAAAAAAGTACTACCAGGAATAATGGGTACAAGTGATACGTCCATTTTGCATCACTATTCTATGTCTTAATTCACTATTATTCATTGATATGTTTTGTATTGAGAGGTGATACTTATGTTAGTTCATCTATTTTTGCATGGTTGATGACTTTTGGAGCATGGACCGCTGCAGTCAGGATTCTGATGAAAAAGGTGTTGTTTGGAGGCAAAATTCGCGAAGATCAGAAAATCCGGGAAAATATACGGAATTTTTTTTCCAGAAGACTCGGGATGCCAGAAGATGAAGTGGAGGTGGGCCATAGGGGGCCCACACCACCCCATGGCGCGGGCAGGCCTAGGCCACGCCTGGGAGTGGTGTGGCCGCCCTGGCCCACTCCAGCCTCTCCCCTCTAGCGTATATCATCCCCACGAAACCCTAAGACTCGGGGAGCGACCACAGAAAGATTCCGCCGCCTCTGCGGAGCGGAAAACACCGAGAGAGAAAGATCTCTCCGACAGACAGATTTCTGCCGGGGGAATTCCTTCTCGGAGAGGGGAGATCATCGCCATCAACACCACCATCAAGCTGGACCTCATCAGGATCATCATCATCACCACCATCATCACCATCAGCACCCTCATCACCATCTCCATATTGCTATAACAATTGCGTTGAATCTTGCATAGTTCATAGGGGAAACTTTCCCGGTGTTGATTACTCTTTGTAGTTGATTCTATTGAGTGAACCATTGAATTATTGTTTATGTTCAGATTGTTATACATCATTATTCCATCTCTGATCATGATCCATATGATGTCTTGTGAGTAGTTCATTTTGTTGTTGAGGACATGGGAGAAGTCTTGTTGTTAGTAGTGGAGTTGTGTTGAGAAAGATTCAATAGATTGTTATTTAAGTTATGATGTACTTCTTCTAGTGGTGTCATGTGAACGTCGACTACATGACACTTCACCTATATGGTCCTAGGGGAATGCATTGTGTATTTGGCTACTAATCGTAGGGGTTGCCGGAGTGACAGAAACCTGAACCCCCGTTAGGAAACCATTGCACAAGGGACGTAAGGGTCTTAGAGTTTAAAGCTGTGGTTAGGTTTCTACCTTAATTACTTTCTTGTACTTACGGATATTTTCAAGGGGTATAATCACAAGTATGTATTAGTCTTTGATGGGGCGGTACATTAGCACAGGTTCACCCACACAACACTTAGCAAGCTAGAGAAGATTAATCAGCTATATGAAGCGAAAGCACTTGACAGTCTTCCCATGTGTCCTCAAGAACGTTTGGTCATCTATAGAAATACAACTGGCTTGTCCTTTGCTGCATAAAGGATTGGGCCACTTGCTGCATTTATTCCTACTATCTTTTGTTTACTCGTACTTTGTTTACTTGCTTTATCGAAAACCCCTAAAAATCCGTTTGCTAAGTATTTGTAGAGAATTCCTGATCCATACCACTATCCAGCACCTTCTGCTCCTCGTTGGGTTCGACACTCTTACTTATCAAAAATACTGCGATACACCCCCTATACTTGTGGGTCATCAACAAGCTCATACCTTGTACTGATTAGCCACGACCTAGGAAGAAGGCAAAGTCATCTAAACCTATACATATGGAGTCCCATGATGAGCAGCTACCACCAGCCACTTCTGTTGCAGTCCTTCAGCAAGCATGCATGATTCTGGAAATTCCTGAGGAGGATATCACTGAGGAGATTCTTATGGCATCTCCAGGACCCAAGATGGTTGAAGATTTCAACTTATTCCATTTGTGGTCTTGTTCTGTACCTTTCATGTAATTTGCACTTTTATGGCTTGATTGTTGCAATGTTAGATGGTGTGTGTGAACTCTGGTGTTACCTTGCACTTTAGTATTATTGTGGGATTGCTATGTTAAATGTTTCCACTTTCAGCTACTTATTTATAATAAGTAGGGCCACATCTTTGGTTGTTTTTATTACTAATGGATTAGTCAAATATTAATACCTGGGACTAGTTGGTACTGGATTGGAATGTTAGGGGTCTCAATGATAAAAATAAGCAAACTGCAGTTTATAACAAAATTGAAGAGAGCAGAGCTATAGTGGTTTGTCTTCAGGAAACCAAATGTGAAACTTTTGATCATTCTTTTATAAGAGGCTTATGTCCTAAGAGATTTGATAAATTTGCCTTCTCCCCCTAGTAGGAGCTTCTGTGGGTATTATTGTGCTTTGGAACAGTTCTGTTTTCTCTAGAAATGTGGTTGAAATCCATAGATCAGGTGTAATAATTAATTTTACATCCATGCATAATGGGGAGAATTGGAGTCTGGTTAATGTCTATGGTCCTTGTCAAGGGATTGAGAGAGATAACTTTGTTTCCTGGCTTTATAACCTGCAAATCTCAACACATGAGCTTTGACTATTATTGGGGGATTTTAACTTTATGAGGTCACAGGAGAATAGAAACATAGCTGGTGCTGACATGAATGATATTTTCATATTTAATGATGTTATTAGCCATTTGGGTTTAATTGAATTGCCACTCAAAGGGAGGAATTATACTTGGTCTAATATGCAAAGCCAACCTCTTCTTGTACAACTGGATTGGTTTTTCACCTCATGTGAATGGACTATAAAGTACCAAAATACATTGGTTATTCCACTAGCAAAGACAACTTATGACCATGTGCCTTGTCTGGTGCAAATCTCAACCAATATCACTAAAGCACATATGTTCCGTTTTGAGAATTTCTGGGTGCATCAACCTGGGTTTTATGAGTTGGTAGAAAAGGTATGGAATCAACCAGTAAGGGGGAAATCTATAACCTCTGTGCTGGCTGCTAAATTCAAAAACTTGAGATATGAATTGAAAAAATGGGGAAGGAATCTCTCTCATATTAAAACCCCGATTGAAAAATCCAACTATGTTGTTTTTCTCCTGGATCAAATGGAAGATCAGAGGACTCTTTCTGTGCCTGAATTCAATTTCAGGAATGTTGTCAAATGTCATCTTAAAAAATTAATGGGTAGACTATCGTATTACTAGAGGCATAGATGTACTATAAGATGGGTTACTTTAAGTGGGGAAATACCAACTTTTTCAATGCTAAAGCCACTAAGAGATATAGACATAATATTATCACTGAGATTCAGGATGAGGATGGTGTAAGTTTGACAGAGCATAATCAAAAGGCATCAGCTTTTTGGAAGTGCTATAAAAATAGAATGGGAGTCACTCTTCCTACTAATAATGCTCTGGAGCTTAGAATTCTCCTACCACAAGTTGATTTATTGTCCAATCTAATTGATCCGTTCACTATGGAAGAGATAGATGGTATTGTGAAGGATTTGAAAGTTGATAAGGCACCAGGACCTAATGGATTTAATGGTTATTTTGTCAAAAAAATGTTGGCATATCATAAAAGATGACTTCATTAATTTTGTTATGGAATTTCACAAAGGGAATGCTTCACTGGAAAGTATCAATGGATCCTTCATCACTTTGGTACCCAAAAAACAAACTCCAGAAAGTGTGAATGATTTCAGGCCCATATCCCTAACTAATACTTATCTAAAGTTTATCACCAAATTGTATGCAAACAGACTGCACGCAGAAATAACTAGATGCATTCATGACAATCGGTATGGTTTTATCAAGGCTAGAACAATTCAGGATTATCTAGCTTGGTCGTTTGAATACTTACACCAATGCCAGCAGTCAAAGAGGAAAGTGGTGGTCATTAAAATTGATTTTGAGAAGGCTTTTGACACTATTGAGCATCATCCTATATTGCAAATTCTGAAGCATAAAGGTTTCCCTATAAAATTTATTAATTTGGTAAAGGGGATATTGTCTTCTGGTTCATCTTCTATTCTGCTGAATGGAGTGCCTGGGAATAAATTTGCTTGTAAAAGAGGAGTCAGACAGGGAGATCCTCCTTCTCCTCTGCTTTATGTTTGAGGAGGAGACCTCCTACAAGTATTATTAATTCAGCATTGCAGCAAAGGAGGCTGAAATTACTAATCTTAAGATACGGAAAATACCCAATTGTTCAATATGCAGATGATACACTCATTTTACTTCCTGCGGAAGAAGGACAATTGCTTATCATTAAGGAATTATTGGATGAATATGCTGGTTTTACAGGGCTCAAAGTTAACTATCATAAATCCTCTCTAATTCCAATCAACCTCTCTAGAGAGTAGGCAAGTCATATGGCTACTGTCTTTGAATGCCAACTTGGGACTATGCCTTTCACATACCTAGGATTACCCATGGGCACGACAAGACCACATATTAAGGATTTCTCCCCTTTAACTGATATAATTGAGAGAAGGTTATCAGCTACTGCTTCTTTTTTATCATATGGGGACAGGCTGGTGTTTGTAAATTCAGTTCTTTCCTCTCTGCCAACAGTCTATATGTTCACCCTATACATCCCTCTACGAGTGCTAGAGATTATTGGTAAGGGTAGGAGAAGATGCCTGTGGAGGAAATATAAACATGAGGAGAGAAAAAATTCCTTGCATCCTAGGACATGGTTTGTAAGCCAAAGAAAAAAGAAGGCCTTGTGATTAATCTGCAGATACAGCATAGATCCCTTCTACTCAAACATTTGGACAAGTTCTACAACAATGCAAATTTACCATGGGTAGAATTGATTGGGGACACATACTATCATGAGTCAGTGCCACATGTTGTCACTTTAAGTGGATCCTTTTGGCGGAAAAGTGTTATCAGCCTTGCAGATGAGTGGAGGACCATATCCAAATGTGTTATTGGTATGGGTTTTTTATATTGTTCTGGAATGACTTATGGTCTGATTCTCTAACGTCTGCAAAATTTCCTAGACTATACTCCTTTGCAAGGGACAAAATGGATTTAGTATAAGATATATGCACCTTAGTCGGCGCCTTGATCCTTTCCTGTGGTGAATTATCAACATCCATGATTTGTTTTAGAATTCTTTTGAAAATTTGAAATGTTGTTTTCACTTTTTTCAGAAAAGAAAGGAGGCTACAAGAACTACTCACAAGTAGCGATCGACTAAGAGCATCTCTAGTGGAACGTCTAAATCTGGACGTCTATATGGCCGTATAGACGACCGTCTAAAAGGAGAGAGAATATAGGTGATCTTTGTTTTTCAGCGAAACGTGTATATGTAGGACGTCTACGTTCTCTCTCCAACAAGTTCAGTAATAGACAAGCCTCCTCTCTTCAACATCGTCGGATTAGCTGCAGCCCTCCATCATGCCCCTGCCGCTGCTCCTCCCCAACCGTCGCCATGCCCCTTCCCATTCTCTTCCCTGTCCGCCGCTAGGACGGACGCCTCGCGCGACCCCGTGCCTCCCTCCACGCCCGAGCCTGTCCCCAACAGGACCAGACGAGGCCACGCCGGATCCAACAAAAAATGGCTGTTGGCAGACGGATCTAGCGTGCGCCTAGGCACCATGGTCGAGCACCCTCTCGTTCCCGTCGAATTTCTCTCTCCCTCTCGCCAAATCTACATGGAAAAGGAGAGTACATGGAGCCGAAGAGCAGAGGGACGGCGACCTCGCGCGAGTGTCGCCCGCGTCCTACCTCTCCAACTGCTCCGGATGGGCGCGGGAGTGAGCTCGCTGGCGAGAAGTTGCTTTGGACGGCCGTGGCACCGTCGTCCATATATAGACGATGGGTAGCAGGTTTGGAAGGAAGTCTAAATTTAGACCTCCATTTAGACGAGCCACTAGAAAGGTTTTTTTCATCCACGATCGTCCAAATCGTTTTAGACGGGCATATAGACGAACCACTAGAGATGCTCTAAGAAGCTACTAGCAGCAAGGGTGGCTGGCGGTCAAATCTCACATGGCGCCATGTGCATCAGATCGACGCATATTGCTTCATCAGTAAGTAAATAGGATAAAAACTAAACTACAGTAGATATATAGATTTCTGTGTTCGAATTGTCTTGTCACGTTTGCTATACAAAGAACTGCAGTAGCAGCAGCTGGCAGCCATGAACAGACATCAACGGCAACCCAAGCCACGCATATATTATAAGCAAAGAGAAGAGAAGAGAAGAGAGGAGAGGAAAATAGAGTCTTCTTCTGCTCGTTGTCTTGCTGCCCTGGCGTCGCATTGCAACTGCATCGATAGATCTGTAAGATAGCCCCATTGATTTCATATATATTATGCATAAATATCAATCATCACTAACAAGTTACAACCACCGCCACTAGCAAGAAGGTCAACACCATGCTTTTGTTTCAGTTGCATGCATGTTCAACCTGATTTAATTGGAGCAAATTGTTGATTCATGTAGTGCAAATTTTGTCTTGATTTCATCTTCTTCTGCAGGACAGCCCCCCAAAACTGGTACTGCTAAGCGCTAGCTGCCATGGATGACACCAACAACCACCTCCAACCAAGAACTGACTTATCTAGTCCCTATGCCGCTGCTTCTTCCGGAGAGCTCACGTTGCCCAACGGCGACCTGTACTCCGGCACGCTGTCACGCGGAGTACCGGAGGGCACGGGACGGTACGTCTGGTCCGGCAGCGGCTGCGTGTACAGCGGCGGGTGGAGGCGGGGCATGAGGCATGGCAACGGAACGACACGGTGGCCGTCGGGAGCCGTCTACGAAGGCGAGTACTCCGCCGGATTCATGGACGGCCAAGGAACACACGTCGACGGCAGCTCCTCCTCTTCTTACAAGGGACAGTGGAAGCTGGACCGCAAGCACGGCGTCGGGCTCCAGGCGCACGCCAACGGAGACGTGTACCAGGGCTCCTGGGTTCACGGCCAGATGGACGGCCATGGCAGGTACACATGGTCGAACGGCAACAGTTACGTCGGCACCATGAGAAATGGTCTCATGTCCGGCAAGGGGGTGCTCACGTGGAGGAGCGCCGGCGGCAGCGGCAGCGGGGACTCGTTCCAGGGGAACTGGCTCGACGGCGCGCCGCACGGGTACGGGCTGTACACGTGGGAGGGCGGCGGGTGCTACCTCGGGACATGGACTAGGGGGCTCAAGGACGGGAAAGGCACCTTCTGCCACACGGTTCCCGCCGCCGTCGTCGACGACCTCAGGAAGAGGGCCGTGCTTCCTGACATCTCCTTCGCGGCGGATCCAGAGCCCCCGGCGGCGGGTTTGTCCAGGAGGAACTCGGGCCTCGGGCGGCCTCCGATGAAGAAGAAGCCGTCTCTGCAGAGACGCCGGAGTATCGGAGTCACCGGAGGTCCTGATAAAATGCTGAAATGTGAAGATTGTACTGAATCATCCCCGACCCCGATACTGGAACGGGAGTACGCGCAGGGCGTTCTGATCAGCGAGATTGTGCTGGATAAGTGGAGCCTCCCCGAATCGTCCTCCAGGAAACTGAAACTTGGCCTGAGCAGGGCCGTGAAGAGGCCCGGAGAGACGATAATTAAAGGTCACAGGAGCTACGATCTGATGCTCTGTCTGCAACTTGGAATCAGGTAATCAATCAACTAATACTACGAAGCTTCCCAATTTCAACAGTTTCATGCTCTACAATATTGCTCTAATCTAGTACTCCTTTGTCTAGATACGCTATCTAGACGCGTTTTAGTGTGTAGATAGGTACATATCTGTGTAAGCTATGTAAGCTCATTTATTTTCTAGTCATCACTAAAAGGTTGAATGTGGTTGCACTACTCAGGTACACAGTTGGCAAGATCACGCCGATTCAGGCGCGTGAAGTGCGGACTTCTGATTATGGCCCCAAAGCAGGTTTCTGGATGAACTTCCCCAAAAACGGATCAAAGCTTACCCCTTCACACCGTGCTCTAGATTTTAAGTGGAAGGACTACTGCCCAATGGTTTTCAGGTTTGTGCCTTTAACTATTCATTCCACAGGACTGCATATTGTGCAGTCTATTTGAATCTTGTTCATTCTGCAATGCAATTGATTGCTTATCAACTCACACAATCTGAATTTTACTTGTTTCAGTAGCTAGCTTAGTGAGACAACTTAGCAGTAATTTCTTCTTCTTCTTCTTCTTCAGAACATAACAAGACGTACTAATTTATTGGTAGTGTTTGATTATAGAAATTTGAGGGGGATGTTCAAGATCGATACCGCGGATTACATGATTTCCATTAGTGGAAGTGATGCACTTAGGGAGCTATCCTCTCCTGGAAAGAGTGGGAGTGTCTTTTTCTTGTCCCATGACGACCGGTTTATGATCAAGACTCTTCGGAAATCGGAAGTGCAGGTTCTCATCGTCTACCGAATCCCAGCTCTTGATAGGAATAGGAAAATTTCAGTGACCTGGAGTTTGCTTGTCTCACCCAAAATGGATATGTTCAATGGTCCAGAGCTTTTAGCTTTCCTGAATTAGTTTCCTAGTTCATATTAGCATTTGAAATCAAACATGTCCTTCTTGCTCCCTTAATTTCTTACATGTGCAACATTGATTTCTTGACATCGTGCAGGTTCTTCTACGCATGCTTCCAAACTATTATCGTCATGTCCAAACCTATGAGAACACACTCGTAACTAAGTTTTTTGGCCTCCACAGAGTGAAACCTTCCAGTGGTCAAAAGGTAGCCGGTGACATTATTAATTGTTGTTTCTCCTCCCTACTGTATTTTTCAAAAGTAAGAAGTCTTAGGATTTTTAAAGAAAAATATGATTTTGACTACTACTACATACTAAAATGTGCAAGTTGATCATGTCAAAATAATGCCATTGGATATGACCAAGGGAAATAGTTCAATAATATAATTATTTTCAATTTTCGATGACATATCACCATTGCAAATGATAACCGAAGTTGCACATATTGTCTAAAGGTTCATATTTTTTTAAAGGGTTGTACTTTTTGTTCATATTAGTTATTATATCTGATATTTCCTATTGAGAGTTACTTCTTTTGAATTAATGTTAGAAAGTGAACCGTGGTTTTTGATTGTTTATATGCAGTTTCGATTTGTTGTGATGGGCAACATGTTCTGCACAGAACTAAGAATTCATCGAAGATTTGACTTGAAAGGTTCTTCTTTGGGTCGTTCTACAGAAAAAATTAAAATCGATGAGAACACGACACTAAAAGACATGGATCTGAACTATTCATTTTATCTTGAGCCTTCTTGGCGGGATGCTTTGCTTAAGTAAGCATATTGGCTCTTAAAAAAGAGGTTATATATTCTCATGACCAGTTTTGGTTGTAACAACCATGTTTTGTTCTTACTGTGTGTAGGCAGATTGAAACTGACAGCGAATTTCTAAGGAACCACAGTATAATGGATTACAGCTTGCTTCTTGGTTTCCATTACCGGGCTCGTCGAAACCTACAAATAGGACCATCATCTTATGAAAGAATTTTGCCAGATAGACTAATAGTACTTTCAGAAGCAGGTAAACATGCAGTATATATCTTTATTTCTCTTAGTAAGTTGTCCAATAAACCCATTTTGTAAAAGCAATTTTTTACTAACTAACATTGGTGATAGTACTTTCAGAAGCAGGTAAACATGCAGTATATATCTTTATTTCTCTTAGTAAGTTGTCCAATAAACCCATTTTGCAAAAGCAATTTTTTACTAACTAACATTGGTGATGCAGATGCGGCGGAGGAGGATTCCGCTTATAACTATCAAGATGGGCTGATTTTGGTGCAACGAGGCAGAGACAAAAATGATCCAGTTGCTGTCGGCCCGCACATAAGGGGGAGCCGCCTGCGTTCCTCGTCAGCTTGTTTCGAGGAAGTAGATCTTCTGCTTCCAGGCACGGGAAGGTCATCATCATAAGTTGAATTCTCTTGGGTTAATCCCCGTGTTCTTCCAATCCTAGTGCAAGATCTGAGATGATTGAATTTTTGTGAAATTGGATAGGATCCCGATCCAGCTAGGAGTCAACATGCCGGCGAGAGCGGAGAAAGAAGAGAAACAAGAGGATGGTAACAAATCTCGCCATCAGGTGTATGATGTGGTTCTCTACATAGGGATCATTGATATTCTGCAGAAGTACAACATGAGGAAGAAGATTGAGCATGCATATAAGTCCATCAAGTATAAGTACAACCCATTGTCAATATCTTCTGTTGAACCTCAGTTCTACTCAGAGCGCTTCTTCAAGTTCGTCTGCACCGCCTTCCCCACAAAACCCATATAATCAATAAATCATCTTTCTTTCCTCCTCTCTGGTAAGAAAACATGTAAAAAGATAGAAAATCCTAGGAGGTGTGTTTGCTTCATATATTCATATTGCACATGTGCATGGTCTGAGATCCTTGGAAGCAATGTGTGTATGTATTTGACAAAAGCAACATTTCCAAAAGAGCTCATTGTGCTTGGATTTAGTTGGGGCTTTCTTGTTAGGCGAGATGCGGATGCTGCTGGTCACAGTCTGTCCAAGAGTAGTGAAATAAAATTTTGGCCACTCAACTTTATTTTTCCAAATAGCAGGATGACTGCAACCATGACCATATTATTGATTATTCAGCAATACTAAGCACAACCAAGTCACTATAAGAAATGTGTTACTTGTGACCTTTTCTCCGTGACCGTGGGTAAAATCATCATAGATACACCAAATGGCCGAGAGCAGGTGATAACTTTGTTAGATGAAATCGTTGTTATGACCTTATTTGTAGGCGATTACTTGGAGAAAATTGCAGAGTTCCAGTTTGTGTTGATAGAAGCAATCAAGATCACAGTCATATAAGAAGAATCATATCATCATTGGAATCACGATTTTCGACGTGATCTAAGGCAATAATTAATTACACGAAAGGAATTGTTGGCCAGTCTGAAATCAGCCAAACTGACCACGTAAATAGGTATGCTGGCAGAGATGAACCACAGAACCAGCTCAATGAGCTCATTTATCTTGCTCCAGGAAAACGCCAGGCATTGTAGTAGAAAAATAACAGCGGCAAAACAGAGGCCTTGGCAATACTTTCAATACACGGCCAAAGTACCAAGCAGGCACAGAATCGTGCTGGTTAAATGACATTACATACGCAGCTAAGCAAGTACTTCACTGAATGATGCTGGCAGCGAGGTGCTACTAGAAATTACATACGCAGCTAAGCAAGTACAGTACTGTACTTTTTAAGAGCATAATAACCAAACTGAATTCTGAAGAACAAAGATCAAACTACCAGCCCTGAATGAAAAGATACATAACAAGAGTGTATCACTGTCAGACAAAAGCATTCACTAAAAAAACACAAACAAGACCGAGTATCTCATCATAGCAGTGCCATTATTGATTCTTAACAATGCAAAAAAGAAAGTCAAACTTACCTTACTACAGCAGGAAACAAAGGCACTGGCAGTACCAGCAAAACACGACCAAAGCACCTAGGTTCTTTCTTCAAACATAGCAGTGTTGCAAGAATGACCGGCGAGACATGTTCACACAAATAGCAGGTGCAGCCTGGTGAAACTTACAAGTGGAAACAGCAGAGACCAAACAAACAGCCTGTGGCAGCAGGCCTGCCATTGCAGTGGAAGCAAGCTCCTCGTGTCGCTTGCGGCGCCTGCCACCACGGTAGTTTTGACAATTTCAGCCACAGGTAAGCAACTAGGAGAGTTTTGACAATTTCGCTTGCAGCATTGTAAGCAAGTAGGAGAACTACCAAGCTCTAAAGCAGAGATTCTGAATAACCATTTCAACAACTAAAAATGCCATAACTAGTATATAGAGAAACGTCAGAGTGTGTGTCCCTGTCAAACGAAAGCATTCACTCAAAAAAATGAGTAAGAGCGTATCACTTACCCTAGCAGTGCCATTGTTGCTTCTGAACAATACAATCTGAAAGTCAAATTTACCTTGCTTCAAGAGAGCACATAGTTCAACTCGTTTCTAACAAAACAAAAACGTAAAAACACAAAACAGCGGGAAACAAAGGCCCTGGCAGTACCACACCAACACACAACCAAAGCACAAAGGTTCTTCACTGATAGCAGCACCAGATTGCAGAGTTTGAGATGGAAGAAGCAATTGAGATGGTATAGTCATACAGCCAGTTTCATATCATCGTTGAATCGCTGCCTTTGCCATGTGACCCAAGACATGAACTAACCACATGAGAAGAAATATTTGCCAGTCTTAATCAGGCAAACAATCACCATGTAATCAAGTCAAAAATCTTTCTCCAGGCAAAGATGAAGGATCCAGGAAATTTACCTTGCTCGGGGAGAGCAAAACTTCGACTCATTACCCACCCAGAAAACACAAAACCCTGGACCCAAAAAACAGCAGGAAACAAAGGACCAAATCACAAAGGTTTTCTCTTCAATCATAGCAGCACTCAAGTAACTATCAGAGACAAGACTGCTAATTAAATGCCGTAGTACACACACCTATGCAAGTATGCCTCACAAAGCCACATTGACACAAAGAGCAAGTCCAACCAGGTGAAACTTACAGAGTTGCGACCAAATTACACTCGGACACCAAACAAATAGCCAATGGAGAGAGACAGAGTAACATTTCAACAGCTAAAAACTTCTTCGCTCAAAGAGCATGGAGAAGAGAATGAATCTCTCATCTGAACGATGCCATTTGTGCATCAGAAGCATACCAAAATTAGAGTAAATATGGGAGGCAGACAGGAACAGTTATAGAGTTCTAGCATCATAAATTGAATACTCCATAGTTCACATAATTAACAAGACGTTGACCAGACATAATAAGTAAGAGCTACTGCGACCATCTTCCAAACCGACATTGTTCTACTGCCAGTACTAATAAGAGCTTGGAACAAAAGACATGCTCTGAATAATCCTGAACATTCAGACATGCACCATAGAGAATGGAGGCTCATCATCTTCTTCTTGCAACCCATGGTAAGGAAACGGAATAATGCTCTCTTGGAGGCGGTGCTGGGTAAGCTGCATACAATATTGACTCTTTCCAATGGTCACCATCCCTAAGAAGTTGCCATCAATGTCGCAGCGCAGCACATTCTTCTTGTTAGACCTGATCAGCAGCTCACGCTCGTTGAGCACAACCATATCAGTGAACTCTTCAATTCTTGAATCAAGTGGCGTTTTCTTTTTCGTTTTCTTTTCCTTTTTCAAAGAAGTTAAATAAAGTTGCTGTGATACCTCCACTGTTGACATGTCAATTCGGTACTGAAAAGCCCAGATTTCAGCCTCGTAATCCTGCATCACCCAAACATCCATAATGGTGAAACCCGCGCCGGAGCCGGCCCAGAAAGCCAGCATCCCTTTCATGTTGAACAACTTCCTACTATCAAAGCACAACTGGGCGGGACTGTGCATCCACCGAAATGACTCGGCTTCTGTGTCGAACACAATAATATCTCCGCTGCCTCCCGTAATTTCGCTGGCACGATAAGGACACCAGTGCAGGCAGCCACGGTGGTGGGCTGGTGGCATGTAATCTAATGACGAATAGCGCAGCCATTTCAGTAACTTCTGTTCCACAGAAGGCGGTGAGACTGTTGGCATTCTGACTTTGACGCGCCTTGGCTCATCTGCTCCCACTGTGACGACATATAAGTGGGACTTAGACAAGGGTTCTGAGCAGCGATTTGTTGGGCATGGGACCCAGAGCATCCTGTATTCTCCAGTTGGACAGTGCCGGTAGAAACCGATTGGATTGGTGTAGACGTCTTCCCCTTGAGGCTGGCATAGGAGAGCATGCTTGCGAGTCACCGGGTTAAAGATGTAGAATCGGCGTCGTCGGGAGACGATGAGGAGGCCATCACAGGCAGCATGAAGGCGATTTTCTGTACGTTGTTTTTCTGACGGGAGGAAGGGCCAGAGCTCTTGACTGCAGGCGCCAGCACCCAGGACGACGTGATTGGTGAGCCGTCCTTTCCCGTCGATGATGGGAAGTGACGGCTGGCCGCGGTGGTGTTCGAGCATGAATTCAGGCGTGGAGGTGGCACTGTGCCATGACGTGCTCACAACTCGACAGCGGCCGACGTCCTTGGATGGCAACCTGATGAGTATCATGTCAATGATCTCCTCAGGCAGGTCCTCGAGCAGGGTCGGGCGTTTTCTTTTCGGCATGGTGTTCCGTCGAGTCTGGTCAACTGAAAAAAAGCAGCGAGCATTAGTGCCCAAGAGGAAAACCTGCCTCCACCGTAAATTGCTTCAGTGTCGGTTGCTGCTATTGTTACAGACGAGGTGGCCCTAGTGCAGACTGCTCTTACTATGTGATTGAGTTCAACTGAGAGGGCTGGAATAGGCCTTTTGTTTTTCTCTAGTTCTTTAGGCTTGTATACGGGTTTCCCTCTTCTATCAATCAAAATAAGCAGGGTGACCAGCTAAATACTACTCCCTCCGTTTGGAAATATAAGATGTTTTAGGTTTGTGAAAGGAGTGTATCTAGACATGTTTTAGTGTTTAGGTTCATCCATGTTTGGAGTGAATCTACACACTAAAAAGGGTCTAGATACACTTCTTTCACTAAGTTAAAACATCTTATATTTCTGAACGGAGGGAGTATATTGCTTCAGTGACCAGCTAAAATCGATAGACATGCGAGATACACGAGAAAGGCGAGATGGGTTTTACCCTCGGAGACAGGATGCTCCAGCGACGGCGGCGAGCTATGTGGGCATCACGAGCGTGTTCCGTTCTCTCTAGGCACGAATAGAATGGATATTTGAGCGCCAAAGGTAAATGCAGAGGAAAGAAAAAAGAACAGAGAAGCTGCTCACCTGCGTCGTGGAAGAAGGCGCTCCGGCGTGCTCCCGTCCCGTGAGACTACGACGTGAAGGTGAACAGCCGCTCGATCGAGTGAGACGCCGCTGGCTGACCCAGGACCGGGGGATCAAACCGTCAGTGGCCGTGCTCGTCCGAACCCAAGCCAGGAGGGGAGCTCGACCTGGAAGCCATAGCCGAGGTGCGGTGGTGAGCGAGCTCGACCCCTAGTCCCAGAAGGCTGGACGCGACGAGCAGCGGCCGCGAACTCGATTTGGAGGACAGGACGACGCGAGGAGGAGCGGAGGCGAGCAGGGAGTGAGGAAAAATTAGGTTTTGCGGTGTGTACGAATGGGATGGGGAATTTTCAGTTGAGATCGACTCCGCCTCAGCCGAGTTGTTTTTTTTTAGACCTGTCTTTTTATTTCTTTGGATCAGAATCCCAATGCGTCTTCCTGGTCCACAAAAGTAGAGAAATTTTAGTTAGTAGGACTACCTCGTTCCAAAGATTAAGATTTATATTTTTTAAAAAAAATCAAGTTACGGAAAGTTTGATCAAATTTTTAGAAAAAATTATGATATTACGATATTATATACTAGATAGTATTTGAAAATATGTTCAATGTTGTATCAAAGTGTATTGATTTCATATTGTAAACATCGACGTGGATTTGGTGCCCGTGGTGGCCACGGTGCACCCTCTATTCACCGTTGGATAATGGGAGCATGATGCATTTGTGAACCTGGTTGGTCAAGGCTGAGATGTAAGTTTAACGGAGAAGTTTTTCTAGTTAAAACGGCATCACACATACCGTGTACCAATGGCCATATGCAAAAGCAGTTTTATTTGACGAAAACTTATGGACACGGAGTGCATGCTGCATGCATGCGGTAGCCGTCTTCAAATATCCATAGCCAAATTTTTGTGCAAACGCAAATAGCGCATGGATTGTATAATAGCCGTCCTAAATGTCTACCGATGTCACATGCACCAGCATTTTTCTTCATATGGAACTCATGGTCGACGGTTCATTAAATATCGACGCGGTCTTACATGGTTGAATGGCAGATGAATAATAGATATAATTACGGGCACGGTATAGTATGACATAGTTGTGCATGTGAACAACCGTGCTAGAACCACGGGCAGGTGTGCTCGCCGGCGGCCTTCTGTTTATGGCTGTGTATTGCCGCCCATAGGCATTAATATATGTTGCACGCATGTTTCTTCTTGCAATGGGCTTGTAGAGGAGGACGGACATACCAAGTTTGTGCGAGTAGATAACCCAGAGGAAGACGAAGCTGACAGATAGGTGTAAAGTTTGCCGCAGTTGTATCGATTTGTACAAGAGAGAATTTATATAGTTTTCCCTGCTGCCCGCTACTTTGAAATTAAAAATAAGTCGGGAACAATAGTCGCTTGTTGTCGACGAGGAGGGACGGGTTAAGCGGCCACGGAGATAAAAATAAATGGTGGCGGCATGGCGATCGTCTGTGTTCTGTGAGGCTTAAAGGATTCTTCATAAGGAATTTAGTTAGTAAAGGGAGTTTGGGTGTTCTAGATGTTTACTGTCTTCTAAGAATTTTAGTCAGTACATGAAGTATTGGAGATCTGTAAGCGTACATGAAGTATTGGAGATCTGTAAGCATACTGGTACATAGGCGACACTGTTAGGGCAATTGTTAAGACGGCGTATCGGCTTTAATAAACTGATGAAAAAAATCTTCTAAGAGAATTCTTGATTACTAATTAAATATTTATTGACAAGAATAATTTTTAAACGTTTGGATCTCAAACAGATTATTCTTTCGGATTAGATTAACTGACGTCATGTCACCTTCCGGCAAACACTAGATGCACCATGTGGCAAACTTACATTTTTTTTCTGACAGATGCTCGTGGCTAACAGTTATGTAGTATGGTACTTTTCGACAGCTCATTAATTGTGTGTACACTCCACGCATGCAGTTATATGGCGTGCATGCATTATATGTTCCCGAGAACGGTATATGTCGCCGTCTAATGCAGTATACAGGTTCGGTTACATATGCACATAGTTATGGCTGCAAGCGGCTGAATATTTTTGGGTACGATGAAAGGATAGTTATATTAAAAAAACCATTTTCATTGCAAAGTAAAATCGTGCCCATACAAATTTCTGGATAAATTAAAACACGGATTTTTTGAAATATGCGAGAAAAGAACATCTCTAAATCTTCAGATACACGCAAGTCGCTGTCTATTGCATGACCGTTTCGCCTCGTGAAGCTACACCGTGAAACACATATGTGTTGACCGTAGGCCATCTTTTATGGATGTATAATGCGGCCGAGGGATGGATCCATGATGGCGTGTTACACGCAAGTGCTATCTAGGGCATGGTTGTTTCGCCTCGTGAAACTACACTGTGAAACACATATGTGTGCTGGCTGGAAAGTGCACCGTGATCAATGGATGTCCCCCGTGTGAGACGGGTGTAATTTGCGGTGACGGACTGCCATTTAATGCATGCGACGTCATGTGGCTCTCGGACCAAATTCGTTAGAAAAAATGGAGAGTTGCCGTTTCACACCTAACATCGTGTGCTCCCTCAATCTAATCCAACGGCAGCTACCCTGTGCACCATGGCTAGCATGGGCAGACGACTATTTCCCTTGTAAACATTAGTATTTTTTTCTAAAGATTTGATCAAACTTTATATATTTTGACTTTTGAAATAATATAAGTCTTAAACATTGGGACGGATGTAATAATATTTAAGAGAAAACTTCTAAACTTCCGTACTGTCTTTGTACAGGTATTCCCTCGTCTAGGAATAAAAGGACACTTCATTTTTTTATCAAACTTGAATAATAATTTAGTCAACTAAATATAAGTTATATTTCATTTAAAAATATATTATTAAAAAAGTTTTTTGAAATGTGCATCCGATGATATATTTTCAAACAGCATGTAACTCATATTTGGTTGACTAAATTATTAGCCAAATTTTCCTAAAATCAAGTGGCCTTATATTTCCAGATGTAGAGACGTGTAAAAACTAAATAAGTTTTCCGAAGCGAAGTGTATTTTCTATGTTAGAGATGGCTACTCAAGCACATGCCTCATGTACTCCCTCCGATCCATATTAATTGACTTTGATTTGTCAAAATTTGGATGAACCTATATACTAAATAGTGTCTAGATTCATTCAAATCTAGACAAATTTGAGTCAATTAATATGGGCCGGAGGGAGTAGTAGGTTTGTTTTTCTAAAGATATCTTTAAATAAATTGCATTGCCGACGAGTGACTAGTTCCTTCTCAATATTGCATTCATCTAAAAAATATTATTAGTCTTGTGTGTGGCTCGATTTAGTCCTCGCAATTGGAATTTGCAAAATTTTGGACGGGTAATTTTCAATTGGAGTCGATTTAGTCCTCAAATTGATTTGTCCTTGAAATTGAGTTGACGTGGACAACACGTTTACGTTGGTCTGTTGGTCGAGTAGATGTCCTGGAATTTTTCACTTAGCCCATCCATACCTAGAACATAGAAACGCACTCTACCCATCTCACTCTTAGTAGTTTGCAGATTGCTTCCTCCTCCGCATCTACTCCATCAACAAGCGGCCGTTTCAGTTCTAGACAATTCTGTTATGTTCGAATGATAGAAAAAGGAGGCGATGGAGGGGGATGCAAGGGGAGGCGACGACTGCAGCGGTCGCTCTACCGAAACGTGTTGTGACTATTCAGGGAGCGGACACGCGTCGAGGTGACACCAACGGTCGTGTTGATCACGGTGGCGACGGCCCCCGTCCATTGCTATGAAGGGGAACCGCCGCCATGTTTCAGAGTTCAGACCACTTCCAGAATTACATCCACTAGGCTACATTAGCAAAGTGGGACCAACGTCCACATGGCCAAAGTAGGACCACTATAAATAAGGGATACTATCTTGCAGATGGCATCTATCCAAGATAGTCAATATTTGGGAAGACTATCTCAAGCCCCATGCTCCCCAAGCATGCCCAGTTTACCAAGGTACAGGAAGATTGCAGGAAGGACATGGAGCGGGCATTTGGTGTGCTCCAACAAAGATTTGCAGTTGTCTGATTCCCTATTATGACCTGATCGAATGATCAAATGTGGGAAGTGATGAAATGTTGTGTGATCTTGCACAACATGATCATTGAGGACGAGAAGCATCCGGTGGATTTGGTCGAACAGGAGGAGACATACTACAGACAGGGCCTCTTGCAAAACCTGATCACCAGGTGCCGGCATTGTGGGCTGCCTTCATTGTCAAAACCCGATGGTGCATCAACAACTGCAGGATGATCTGGTCGAGCACATATGGGTACGTAGAGGCAACACATACCTGCTATACCGAACATGATCTGGTCGAACTATGCCGAACTATACGTTGTGTTTAATTCTATGCCAAACTATGATAGGAGTAATTTCATACCGAACTATATCGAACAATAATACTTTGTATTCATATTTGTGCCGAACCGTGTGAATTTGAGCCGAATTATAGTGAAATGTCGCCAAATTTGTCGAAAACTCACCTTCCTGAGAACCGCCACCTGGAAACACGAGCGGGAGTTATGGACATTCCGGGACCTAGAGTTTGAGCCTGAAAACGCCCAACGAATGAAGGTGCTCTCGTACCGTGGAAAAGGGGTACTAGGTTAATATCCATTTCTACAGCTAAGGTTTGCAGTATATCCACCCGATCAGCCCGTGTGTGCTGAAAAATATTTTTCCTCAGTCTTTTAAAAGGATGACGTGAAGCAGATTCTTCGAGAAGAAGCTCCCGCCTCCCATTCCCTGTGAAATCCAGCCGAGGGACGGAAGGAATATAGAGTAGCGCTTCTATTCCAGCACGCACGCCTCGTCACAGAAAACAGGACGGATAGGGACGCCGGCGAGGTGTCGTGACTATATCCAGTCAAGTTTTTTTTTGTCCGTGTTCAAACGCCAACGTGGGAAACACCGGCCGGCAAGCCAACCATAGCCCAAACGTGTGCCGCCTGCTTCCGGCTCCGGCGAGGCGAGCCCAACCAACGCCAACCTCTCCTATAAATCCCAAAGCCCCCCACGCGGCAGCCTCATCCGTTCCATTCCATTCCACCAACGCGGTCAACACAGAACCATTTCATCCGGATCCAAAACTTCAACCGGACCTTTAGTCCTGGTTGGTGCCAACCGGGACTAAAAGGGTCCTCCAGCCCCAGCACGTGACTGCAACCACGTGGAGAGAATTTAATCCCGGTTTGTGTTACAGCCGGGACTAAAGGGTCCCGACTGCGCAGTCTCGGTTCGCAACCAGGACTAAGGCTATTATGAACCGGGATTGATGTGCCTTTTTTCACTAGTGCGATCTCATATATCATTGACAACTCTACAACACTTTCTATTTGCTCATAGTCAGGAAACCTGGACTATCAATGATATACAAACTAGTCTTAGAGGCGAGACTAGGCATATCTAAATGGTGTTTACAATTTCACACATGTATTAGGGTTTTTCTCCTGATACTTATTATTCAGAACCAATACAATTATAGCACGAAATAATAAACTTAATTATGAAACATAAATATAAATAATAATCTTTTATTATTGCTTATAGGGCATATTTCCATCTAGAACATCCCGTCAATGGGTTCACCGTTCAGTGTCCATTTATTTTGGGGCTATTTCGAGAATTCGGTGGTATAACACTATTTTTTCATACATTTATTCCCATAATTGTTTTTCTATAATTTGATTAACTTTACTTTTGATGTGTGGACTGTCACATGCAACATAAAGTTATAGTTTAATGAAATAATAAAAAGGAGTGTGCATTCCAAGACCTTGGATGAACATACGATGCTGATGTGCAGAAAGAACGACAAAAATACTTGTTTGGGAGGCAAAAGGTGCAACCGGTTCATTACACGAAACCATTTCACCAGAGATATATGTTATGCTTTTGTTTGGGTGGAGCAGCGCCAAAGATAAATGTTGTCTATTTTAATGATGGTGATGGCGCGGAAGACGATTCATATAGATCTACCATTATCATCCAAAGATTCAATCTTACTGAGGGTGAGCAAGATCAACTCTTAGAAATCCTACCACCAACCAAAACCATCGCCGGGGTGCCATGCATGACCCTCTTGACCAAGATAAACGTTGACATGCAAAATATGGTATGTTCTTTCAAGTTACCTTTTCTGTGTCCCATATATCTTTGCTTTGTGGCAGTCTAACACCAAGTTAGCTATATATCTCACTTCCTTTTTACCTTTCAAAATTACCTATGAAGGTGGCTTCTTGTCTTGAGATTCCTGATTAAGCCTTGGTTGGAGCACGTGCTCGAGAATGTGGCGGTATCAACACCGTCACATGCCGCTAAGGAGCATTTCTCTACTAGTGGCCCGTCCACATCGATCGCCTCGCCTACAACCTGCTGTCGACCGTGACACCAACGGCTTCACCCGGGGAGTGACATGCTGATCTACGCGTGCACATGAGTGAACGTCAGACGTCGCGGGCCAGGTGTCCACCGCGTCGGCATCATACCACGGGGTTCGGTGATGGGGCATCTTCCTCAATTGACCCTAGCCAAGGGTATGTATACCTACCATTGTGGTTGTTTTGTTGCTGGTGTCGTTGTTGTTACTGTTGTTGCCGGTTGGCAATGTGATAAGTGAGTTGTACATCTCTAGATTTTTTTAAAGAAGACTCTGCTCCCAGGTTGTTCGTAAATGATGTTGAGGTGATCAAGCTGACACGATGATGCGACGGCGACACCATTTTTAAACCGCTTTGGATTAAGACCGTGCGGAAGGGGTGGGGTGTATTTATCGACAACGACTAGATATGTAAATATCCATTTCTACAGCTAAGGTTTGCGGTTTATCCACCCGGTCAACCGGTGAGTGCTGAAAAATATTTTTCCTCTTTTCTTTTAAAAGGATCACGTGAAGCAGATACCATTCTTCGAGAACAACAAGAATAGCTCCCACTCCTAGCGAAATCCAGCTCTGGGACGGAAGGAATGGAAAAAAAAACCTATGAGACCGGATCTTCGCTAAGCTTGTAGGATTTTTTTTTTTTTTTTTTTTGGCGAAAGGAATAGTAGCGCTCCTATTCCAGCACGCACGCCTCGTCAGAGAAAACGGAACGGATAGGGACGCCGCCGAGGTGTCATTCTTCCCTGTAGCCAAGTACTACTATTTTTCAAAAAAAGTACTACTATTTTGTCTGCACCCAAACGTGGGAGCAATGCCAACGTGGGAAACACCGGTGGGCAAGCCAAGTAACCCAAACGTGTCGCTGCTTCCGTCGAACCCCAACCGCGTCCTCCCTCTGCTATAAATCCAACACAACCCAACGCGGCAGCCTCATCCATTCCATTCCACCAACGCGGTCAACACAGAAGCAGCTCGTCCGGATCCAAAGATCTGATAAACTCCATCACCCAGCAATTCTCGCGATTTCCTTTCTTGCCGCGCGCGCGCAATCCAATATCCATGGCTACAGTCCTCGCCGGAGCAGCAGCACTACCGCAACTGTGCCTGCGCGTCACTTCGTCGTCAGCGCCGGTTCATCGACGACGAGCGGCCGCGTCGGTGAGGTGCGGGAGCGCGCGCGGGGCGGCAGCGCCGGAGAGGTCCACCGGCGGAGCCCTGGAGGAGGACCACTACCGGACGCTGCGGCTGGCGCCGGGGGCCACCAGGGGCGAGGTCAAGAAGGCCTTCCACCGCCTCGCGCTGCAGTACCACCCGGACGTCGTGAGCCGGCGCGGCGATGACATCGAGGCCGCCGCCGACTTCCACCGGATCAACGTGGCGTACCAGAAGGTGATGGCCAACATCCAGGAGGCGGAGGCCAGGCTCGAGTACTGGCGCGCTCGGTACGGCCTCGCCGACGAGGACCTCGACCGGTACAGGCGCTACCTCAACGACGACGACGACGACGACGACTTCTTCGCCGACCTGTGAATTTCTGATAGGCAGAGGCGACAGGTGTCGTAAATTTGTGAAATCAGCGTCACTGTATTTACTTCTCCCCTGTTTTATTGTGGGCAGAAGAGATGCAGAATTCCATTAAAGGTTCTAACAGTTGTACTACTCGGAACAGTTTATTACTACCATTGTGAATATAGAAACATCAGAGGAATTTTAGTCGAAATTTGGGGCTCGGTGTTGCCTCTCTCGCTTTAGGTGACCTGTGAAACATGCAGTCTCACACTGACATCGTTCAGGACGCCTGTACGTTTCAGTTTTGTGGCTCAGGATTGCATTCTCTGCTACACCAACTGTTATCTCCTTAGAAATTAAGCCAAGACTGTAAGAGTAACACCAACAGGTTGTCTTCACGTCCTTCCGTAAGTCTAGCTTTTCCGAAGACTAGACTGTAAGAAGTATGGACGCGTGGGCTGGGCGAGCGCGTTTCTTAAACCAGCCCATGGACAGGTCTAAGGAAAACGCTAGAATCAACTCTGTAGAGCCAGGCTGAGCGCGCGGACTTTAAAGCACCCATCTACTTTTTCTCTCCCCTCTCTTAAACACCTTCATCCTTAACCACTTGCGATTAGCAAAAAAGGCTCCAAATCGGCTTGAACTCTACATGAAAAAGATGCGTATCAACCATGGGTTTCAATTCTGACCATCGGCTTCGAAGTTTGTAAACCATATCTTCTACGATTTATGGTCCAAGTTGGAGCTTTTTTTTTTGGGAACCATGTCAGTTTATTTTCATTGTGAATATAGAAACATCAGAGGAATTTTAGTCGAAATTTGTGGCTCGGTGTTGCCTCACTCGCTTTCGGGGACGGTGGCACTCTCGCACATTTCAGTTTTGTCGCTCAGGATTGCATTCTCTGCTGAAAAACACACAAAAAAAACCCGACTCTCGCCCCCTCTCGCTCCCCTGAGGGCGACGGGGGTCGCCCCTCCTCAGACCGCATCCTCCCCCTTCCATACCCTCCCTCCGTTGTCGCCGCTGGCATGGGTCACCGGGCAAAGCCCGCGCCACGCCGGCGGCGGCGGCCTTTATCTCCCCGCGTCATGGAGGACGGGTCGGGGCCCTCTTACTCCCTAGCGGTGGTGCGGCTCGGAAGGCCCTAGTTTGGCACGTCTGGGCGTGGAGCTCGCTCCGCGGGCGCCATGGACGGGAGGTGCGGCTAGCTGCCAACCCGGCCGGAATCTGCCCGCCTCGGGCCTAGATGGGCTCGGGCGGGCTCCAGATGGGCTTGGGAGGGCTGGGTACTGCGTCCATGGCGGCTCTCTACAAGTGACGGCACCGACTATACTGCGAGTGGGATGACAGCGATGCGACTTGCGTATTGCAGCAGGGCGGTTAGGGCTTTATGTGCCCATCTGGGCTCGGTCGGACCCCTCCGGGCCTGGTGTGCCCCGGCTGCTATGTACGGTCGACGACTGCCTCTCGGCGGTGGAGGGGGTTCCTCCCGCGAGATGCTTTGTTGTTGACCCTTGTTCCAGAAAAGTTGTGTGCCCTCAGTGGTCAGACCACCCATCGTGTCCATGAAGAGACAGTGATGGTGACTTCAACATCGTGTGGCGCATGCTGGTGGGCGGTAAAGCTGGGTGGTGGTTCTCTGTTGCGTAAGGTTTTTTTGTGGGGGCAGAGGTCGGGAGAAATCTCTATCGGCTCGCCCGACCCTGACGCGGTGCCGCCTTTGAGTGGCACCATTCTTTCCTGGAGGGCGTCGAGGGAATCCTCTGTCTCCACTTTACTCTGAGTGCCGGGGGAAACCCTAGGACTATGGTCTGGGTAGCAATGTTGTGTCGACGGAGCTTCCATGTGAAGGTGTTGCTTGGTATTCGGCGCCTCAGGTGCCTGGAGTGTGGTGGGCCAAAGTCGGAGGGTGCAGCGGTTGCGGGTCATCATCACTTTGTCGATTCGCCATTGTCTTCATTCTTTTTTTTTAGCATGTTGTGTTATTGTCCCAGCATTTACTTGAATTGAAACTCATGTATCAGTGTGATTGCTATATCAATATAGCGGGACGAAAGACGAGATTGCATTCTCTGGTACACCAACTGTTATCTCCTTGGAAATTAAGCCAAGACTGTAACAGTAACACCAACAGGTTGTGTCAACGTCCTTCCGTAAGTCTAGCTTTTCAGAAGACCGTAATTGTGCATGACTTATCTAACCAGTGTATTCTACCGAGACGAGAAACACAACGCCATGCATTTGGTACACAGAAAAAAAAAGTTGCTTTTAAGAATGACTAAATCAAAGATGTCAGGATCGATCGACATGATTCAGACATGGGTGATATGATACTAGGGATTTATTTATCAGTGCTGCTTCTACTGAACTGAACTGCTTGCAATAGCTGACGAAACACAACGAGAAGTTGCAGTTGCTGAACTCCGGTGGTGCGTCTAGCGCTAACGGAGGACGTATGGAGTCGTGTGTCCCGCTGATCTCCTCGGATCTGGTCGGTTTTCGTGTTAGTTGGTGTAATTTCAGGTCAGTCTCTTCTAATCTACGAATGTCATTATTGGCGACGGTTGCTCCTCCAGTGCGCTGGTTCTTTGGGGCCTTAGCACAACGACTTCTCGTCTGTCTACTACAACAAGCTCTAATACGACAAGCTTTGCCCGGCTTCAATGATGGAGGAGCTAGGGCGGCGGTGCGCTTTCGGCCCGTGCTAGTGTTTGTAGTCGTCGCTAGGTGGTCCATCGACCTACTTGTAATTTTTATTACTTTTAGGCCTTTTTGTACTATTGTTGATGATTATTAATAGATCGGCAAAATTTCGCAAAAAAAAGAAACACAACCAGAAGTTGCCGAGAAATATTATTTTTCTAATCACTATTAAAAATATTGGAATTGCTGACTAATCAGTATATTTTTTCTTTGAAACTTCCAAATTTTGGAATTTGAAAATCCAAAAAATACGAAACAAATACCAGCATATATATAATGATATACAATACAACCGTTCCGAAAATCATGTAAAAATATTTTGTATTTTGGGCTCAGCGAAAAGAGGAATTTTCCGACCTCGGATGTGAACATTACATGTACGAAATTTGTCAAATTTGTTTTTTACCTACACCAAAAATACAGGTGATTTTTATTGAAACTTTGCAGATGTTTAGGCTATATGCAGGTATTCTTTTGAATTTGTTTGAATTTTTTTTGAAAAGCATAAACTCGGCCCGGTTGGAAGTGGACGGACATGATTCAAGACTGAAGGTAGATAGGACACATGAACGTACCAGAGAAGAGAAGCTCTCAGGAGGCGGCGGCAAACCCATGTAGGATTCCTTCTTCTCCGCTGATGACGTCACCGGTCCGTCCCGTCTCTGGCGGACGCTTTGGAGACGTGGCGGACCACGGCCTCTCGTCGGTGGGAGGTTTCAATGTTTTGTTTAGACTATTTTCAATGTTTTTTTCAGGATGTTGAGGCGACGACTACATCTCGGAATAAGATCTTTCCCGCATTAGCCTCGCTCTGGTGGTGCGTCTAGCATCAGTGGAGGGCGCGTGGAGTCATATGTCCGACGGATTTTTTGGGAACTTGTCATTTTTCGTATGTGTGTTTTAAGGTTAGTCTCTTTTAATCTACGTTGTTTATCTTCGGCGATTGTTGCTGGTCTGGTGCGCTGGTCCTTTGGGGTCTTAGCACGGCGACTTCTCGTCTGTCTACTATAACAAGCTCTATTATGACAAGTTTTGCCCGGCTTCGGTGATGGAAGGGTGATGACAGCGGCGCGCCTTCGGTTCGTGCCAGTGTTTGTAGTCATCGCTAGATGGTCCAGTGACCTATTTATAATTTTTATTATTACTTTTGAGACTCTTTGTGCTGTTGTTGGTTGATGATTATTAATAGATCTGGAATTTCGAAAAAAAAAATTATGACACGTGAAGCTTCTTCTTCGAGAACAACAGGAACGGGCCTCCTCGGTGAAAATTGAAATCCAGTCGTAATAGGGGTCGGAAGGATAGCACACGCCGTGCGAGGGACGCTGCCAAGTTTTTTGTCTGCACCCAAACGTGCAAGTAGGTAGTGCCAACGTGGGAAACAAGAGCTAACCCAAACGTGCCGCCCGCGAAGCCGAGCCCAACCAACCTCAACCGCCACTTCTCTATAAATACTCCACGACCACGCGCGGCAACCTCATCCATTCCACGCATTCCAGCACGCAGTGAACCAACGCCCGAAATCCGTTTCCAAGCTCCGATAAACTCCGTCGCAAATCACCTCGAACGATCGATCTATCTTTCTGTTGACGCGCTCGTGAAGAGCCCATGGCTACCGTCGCCGGAGGAGTAGTGCTGCAGCTGCACACGCGCGTGCCGTCGGCGTCGTCGTCATCAGCTGTTCAGCCGCTGCGGCGGCGACGAGGGGCGCCCTCGATTAGGTGCGGGGCGGCGCCGGCGAGCTCCGTGGGCGGGGGTCTGGAAGAGGACCACTACCGGACGCTGAGGCTGGCGCCGGGGGCCACCAGGCGCGATGTCAAGAAGGCCTTCCACCGCCTCGCGCTGCAGTACCACCCGGACGTCGTCTGCCGGCGAGACAGCGAGGACGACACCAGCGTGGACTTCCAGCGGATCAACGAGGCCTACCAGAGGGTGATGGCCAACATGCGGGAGGCCGAGGCCAAGCTCGAGTACTGGCGCACTCGCTACGGGCTCGCGGACGAGGACCTCGACCGGTACCGGCGATACCTCCACGAAGACGACCAGGATGACTGGTTCGACGACCTATGATTCTGAAATGGCTGTGACCCAGGCAGCAACACTGTAAATTTGTGAGATTTCGCTGTATTACTTCTCCCCTGTTTTATTTTATTGTGGGCAGAAGAGATGCAGAATTCCATTCAGGGTTCTAACAGTTGTACTATACTTGGAACAGTTTATTACCGTTGTGAATATAGAAACATCCGAACGAGGAATTTTAATCGAAAGTGTGGCTCGGTAGTCAGGATTGTCTCCCTCGTTTTTTCAGTCACACTAGCACCATCGAATCGTGCTGTATGCTTGAAATGGTTCAGTATCATAGTGTAACATGCAAGTTACCAAGTCACTCTCATCACATTTTCTCCCGTGAACACCAAACCAAGCTAGTTTTCCGACCTCCTTCCCCCTTGCTACAGTTCCCGAAAAAATCTCCGCCTGCCCCGGGTCGCGCCAGCGCCGATTTTGCCGGCGCCGCCGGTGTAGAGAGGCGGAGGCCCGACGCAGGTGACCCCCCTTAGATAGTAGGTCGTCGTTGTGGCTTCTTGCCAAGAGGTTTGCGTCGGAATCTAGGGGCCAAATCCGTCGCGGGAGGCCGCCCGTCTTTCTCGCCGGCGCCGCGGCGTCGTGGCGGTGGAGGGCCTTCCTCACCTCAAATAAGGCCGAGCTGCAGCGGTTGGTGGCGCTGTGGGATGCGCCCCTTCTCTCGTCTGGCCATGGTGGCGGGGGCGAGTTGGGGGCTGCGAACGGCAGCACTTCGTTTGATGCGGCTTTGAGCCTCTCCCTTCCTCCGCTGACTCACCTGCACTCCCTCCTCCGGCCGGCCGTGGCGGCGAGGGGTGGTTGGGTTTCTGCGGGGCAGTGATCGTGGACTGGCGTAGTTGAGCAGCGGTGGGAGGTCGTGGTGGGTGGCCCCTGGCACGTTTCGGAGGTCGAAGACGCCAGAGATGCGACTCCAAGCGAATCCGTGTGATAAACGCGCTTTGGGTGCTCGGGCCGGCTTGATTGCATGCTGCCTCGCCTTGTTTCTCTTGGCCGGCCGTGGCGGCGGGGGAGCGGACAGTGGTGGCAGCGAGTGGCAAGCGCAGCTCAAGTGCCCTGGGGAGTTTCGGTTTCTCCCCTTTCGGCAGAATTTTCCTTGCTGCTTCGACATTCTCTACCCGGCATGGCAGGAGTGGGTTGCTGGAGTGCGGGTCGTCTGTCATCGACGGAGCTTGCAAGGATTTTTGCGTCGGGGTTTGTCGGAGCCTGGAAGCGACATCGGCGAGCATCATCTCATCGGTTGTATGCCGCGGGTTAAAGCCGGTGAGCTCCAGCACATTTTCAACCTCCATCGGAGGCCCTTTTTCGGGTCAGCGGCCGCGTCCAACGTCGACACTGAAGCAAGTGGTTCCGTCCCCGCGGCGGTGCTCGACGGCGGTGCAGCTGACCTCCGGCTCGGCAGAGGAGATAGGGATGGGCCTGATTGATTTTCATATCTTTCAGCGGGGTCTTCTCCACATAAAACGGGGATCTATGTGTAATTTTTCTTTTTTTATGGGGTCTTCTCCTATATTGTACACCTCCTCTGTTTGTGACTAATATAATGCTTTCAAACCCTTCGGGGCTCAAAAAAAAAAAACAAGTCACTCTCATCCATTTGTTCTGTTTCTGATCCTCCTCACATTCTTTATTCTTCTTCAGCAACCGTTCTCTTCATCATCGAAGCTGAGCAACGAGTGTGACTGTGCACATCTATTCTACCCCTATAGTATTCTATTGACGACCAACACTGCAACACATCATGCATTTGATCCACATGAATTCCTTTTAGGATGCTTGCCAGGTTGCTGTGTGACCAGAAAATGTCTGGAATCAAGCTTGATTCAGATGCAGGAACATACAATATTCATGTTTATTTATTACCAAGTCCTCTATACTGAACTGGTAGGGGATGACACACCATCAGAGAGATGTTGAGAAAACATTCTTTCCGGATTTGTATTGCGGGGGATTAAACAAAGTAGCATGTTCACACGGGACCTACTTTTTCCCAGGATGCGTCCACTTTCTCTTAGACTATGATGATAAAATTAACTTGTTGCTATTGAACTATAATACCCCCGGTCTATATTATTGTTTTCAATTTTATCCAGATCCGGATATACCTAGTTAAGGATTTAGACTAGATATATTCGTATCTAGAGAAAGTTGAGAACGTTAATATGGATCGGAGGGAGTATGACTTTTGTTGTTTGAGCCTTCTGAAAACATCCACATTGAATTCTGCCAAACCTAAATGATACCACACAATTAGTATGGTCAACGAAAATATAAAAATAATAAGGCATCGACAGAATTGCCAACTAGTACGTCCTCTTGGATCACATAAAGAGCACGACAAGTTGGCCAGCAAATTTCATAAACACGATGCTCTTCGATTAAGGGTATGTTATAAAAGAAAAAAGTGTCCCGCCGAGAGCACACCACAATCATATGGATTCTAAAGTTTGTTAAATTCTCAAATGATAAATTTGGACAAAATGAACTAAGAGATTCTTTTGGTTGTTTTCAAAAACCAAAAAAATCCCTTTATCAAAGTTTTTATATTTTCTAAATATTCTTTTGTACCAGGATTAGGAAGAAAATGACTTGTTAAGTTTTCTTCTTGTTGAACAATAAAAATCGTGTGCTTTGTTCTGTAGCTTTTGTAAATTACATGGAGGTGATATTGCTGACACGACCCTGACAATGACATCATTTCTTATCCGCTTTGTATAATTATGGGAAGGGGTGTCTGTTTATCCGTTTTGTGAGAATCATGAGGTTGATTATCCTGTTTTGGAAGCGACATTTGCAATGTACACACCCTGTCGGAGTGTTCTGCTGAAAAACTACTCACGCAAGCACGGTCTTCCCGATAAGCACTTCTAGAAATGGACCCGGGTTAACCCTATCGCTGGCGTTTTCCAGGTCATGCTTCAGAAGGGTGCCCAGGTCATGAGGCGTTTTTTGTACTCCCTCCGGCCTAATTTATTGTTCTCAACTTTATCTAGATTCGGATGTATCTAGTTGATGATTTAGAGTAGATGCATTTGTATCTAGGCAAAGTTGAGAACATTAATATGGATCAGAGGGAGTAGAAGTTTTTACTAGAGATAGAACACCGCACTCGTAATGAAGGTTGGTTGAGTTCAGTAGATACTCCCGGGTGTTCGAGGGTAGAGAGGAAATCACATAAGCTTTGGTGATGGATTTAAAGATAACTCTGATGACCCATAAAAAAAGGATAAGTTTCGTGAGAAATTGAGGACGGATCTAACGTGTTAATAGCCCTTTAGTAGATCTCCGGTTAGATCGATAAAATGTACTCCACCAATCGGCATGTGTAGTTAGCGAATTTTTCGGAACATGGTATGAACCAAAGTTAAGAATAGTTTGTTACATCAGAGAAATTTCCGCTTGTCCCATCTATCGATAAGAGAAAATGGGTTAGAAGATGCTTTTTGGGTTTCTCCTATAATTACCCAAAAAAAAACCTTAAAACCAAAAAGGTTTTCGTGTGGTCATCAAGTTTCAGATTTTGCTTCTTTGATTTCATTTATTTTCAATATGTACCTAAATTTGGAGAAAAACGACGACCTAACTTTATGTCTCCTTCTTGTTGAACTTTAGGAATGGACCTTCCGTTTTGTATCTTTCGTAAACGACGTGGATGCCATGTAGCAGACACAAGGACTTGATGATGACACCATTTTTAGTCCGGTCCGGTTTGTGGGAAATGGATGGTTCTATTATTTATCCGTTTTTCATAATCAAGCAGGTTAGATTATCATCGAGTTTTGGATTTCGGATTTGCAATAGATGCATCCGGTGGACCGTTGAATGCTGAAAAACTTACTTTTCATCTCTTGTAAAAGGATCACGTGAAGCATATATCTATCAACAGGAATGTTCACAGCGAAATAGGGGTCGGAAGGAATAGTACGGCAGCACACGACGCGTGGAAGGAAAACGGAACGGATAGGACACCGCGGAGGTCTCGAGGTTTTTTGTCTGCACCTGACCCAACCGAACGTGCGAGGAAGGCCAACGTGGGAAACACAACACCGGCAGGCAAAGCCAACCGTAAGCTTCCCGTTCCGGCAAGGCGAGCCCAACCGCCTCCTCTTTGTGTCTATATAAACTCCACACCCTCACTGGCTCGTTCATCCCATTCCAGCACGAGGTCCACCAACACAACCAAACCCGGCTCCAAAAGCTCCGGTAACTCCGTCGCAACTCGTCTCGATCGATCCACGATCTATAATTTTCCTCGGGGCGATCGTAAACCCATGGCTACCGTCGCCGGAGGAGCAGTCCTGCACCTTCGCGTCCCGTCGGCGCCATCAGCGTTGTTTGAGCCCGTGCGGCGGCCAAGGACGCCGTCGGTGAGGTGCGCGAGCGCGCGCGGGGCGGCAGCGCCGGCGTGGTCCGCGTCCGGGCCGGAGGAGGACCACTACCGGACGCTGAGGCTGGCGCCAGGAGCCACCAGGCGCGAGGTCAAGAAGGCCTTCCACCTACTCGCGCTGCAGTACCACCCGGACGTCGTGCGCCGCGGCGAGGACGACGGCGACGAGAATAATATGGACTTCCAGAGGATCAACCAAGCCTACCAGAGGGTGATGGACAACATGCGAGGGACGGAGGCGAGGCTCGAGTACTGGCGCGCTCGGTACGGCCTCGCCGACGAGGACCTCGACCGGTACCGGCGCTACCTCCACGACGAGGAAGCGGATGACTGGTTCGCCGACCTATGATTCTGAAATGACTGTATTACTCCTCCCCTGTTTTATTTTATTGTGGGCAGAAGAGATGCAGAATTCCATTCAGGGTTCTAACAATTGTACTATACCTGGAACAGTTTATTACCATTGTGAATATAGAAACATCAGACTGAGGAATTTTAATCGAAAGTGTGGCTCGGGATTGCGCCTCCCTCGTGTTTTCAGTGACGGTGGCAGCGTTGAATCGTGCTGTACGCTTGAAATGGTACAGTATCCTTGTGTAACATGTCAGTGTCATCCATTTGTTCTGTTTTTTTATCCTCCTCGCAGTCTTTATTCTTTAGCAGCTGTTCTCTTCTTCGAAGCTGAGCAATGACTCTGATTGTGCACCGTCTTATCTACACCTGAAAATAACCAAAACTAGGTGATATCACACATCAGTGTGCCCAATGAAATATAAAAATAAGAATGAATTGAGGGAATTGCCAACAACTCCCTTCAGAGCAAGACAAGTTGGCCACCAAATTTCATAAACACGACACGCTTGGATTAAGGGTGTGTCATAAGAGAAAAATGTGTGTTTTTCACCTCTTCACTATCGCCAGAGAGCACACCACAATCATATGAATTCTAAAGTTTGATAAATGAGAAAACCCTAATTCTCAAGTCTCGGAACATGGTGGCATACACTTATCTGATTCAAAACATCTTTTAACCATTTTCGAAGTATTTTTTAGAAGATCCACACATAAATGTCTTCTGTATCACTTTTACGTCATGCAAAAAAGTTTGGAAATAAGAAAATCGGGAAGCTTCATGAGATATTCAAGCAGAGAAATGAAGAAGCATTGTTCTTGTTTTTCCAAAAAAAAAAGTAATTGAAATAAATTGAGGAATATTTTCAAATGATAAATTTTGACAAGATGAGTTAACAGATTTTGGTGGATTTTTTTAAAAAAAATCCCATTATCAAAGTTTTTTATTTTTTATTTTTTTTCTATACCAGCATTAGGAAGAAAAGGACTTGCTAAGTTTTCCTCTTGTTGAACTATAAAAATCATATGCTTTGTTCTGTACCTTTTGTAAATTACGTGGAGGTGATATTGCTGACACGGCTGTGATAATGACACCATTTCTTATCCGCTTTGTTTTAAACCGTGGGAAGGGATGTGTATTTATTCGGCTAAGTTTTAGATTATCCTGTTTTGGAAGACATTTGCAATGTACACACCCTGTCAAGTGTAGCGCTGAAAACTATGTTTTTTTACTCACGGAAGCACATAGTCTTTCCGATAAGCACTTCAAGAAATGAACCTATTTTTTTACTCATGGATGCCCCTTTCGTTTCTTCGATTTTAACCCGTAGAAGTTTTCATGTATAGATAGATCGCCGTACTCGTAGTGATTGTAGATCAAGTTCAACCGATAGTTCAAGGAATCGGAGGGTGTGGAGAGGAATCACATAAGCTTTGCTGATGGATTTAAAGATAACTTCGGTGAGAAGTTGAGGACGAATCTAAATGTTAGCCCCTTTCATTAGTAGATCTATAGTTAGATCGGCAAAATGTACTCCACCAATCAGCATGTGTGTAGTTAGCAAATTTTTTGGAACATGATATGAACCAAACTTAAGAGTTTATTATAGAAAGAAAAATTTCTGCTTTTCCCATCGATAAGAGAAAATGAGTTAGGAGACGCTTTTTGGGGTAGTCCTATAATTTCTCAAGAAAACATTAAATAAACTTGTGTCAACTTTCAGATTTTGCTTATTTGATTTCAATACCAAGATTTGGATAAGAACGACTTTTACGTTTCCTTCTTGTTGAACTTTAAGAATCGACCGTTCATTTTTTAGCTTTCATAAATGACGTGGATGACATCGCGGGGCGGTTCCCTTATCTAGCGGAGAGAGCAAAAACCGCCTGCGCGCTCGTTCTTCCAGCGTCATCCCCGACGGCTCTCTGTTAAAAAAGTGCAACCGTCTGTTAAAAAAAATGCAATTGAAACTCAGTTGCACTTTTCTGTTGGAAAAGTGCAACTGGAACGAGTTGCACATTTTTTTAACTACGGTTGTACTTTTCTTAGATGATTGAGACTTAAGAAAATCTCAGTCGATTGAGACATAGACAAACCCTTATTTTCATTGTGAATATCAAGAGCATCCCGAGGATTTTTAATCGAAAACTGTGCATCACGAAGGAGGTCTCCTTCGTTTGCCGATGACTCTGTATGCTCAGTTTTGCAGTGTAACACCGTTCTTCGGCCATTTGTTCTGTTTGATGGTCTCCTTGCGTTTCATTCTTCAGCAACTGTTCTCTCTTATTTGGAGCAGAGCGACAACTGTTATTGTGTGTATCTCCAACAGTTATGCATTTGGTCCAAATAAGTTTACTTTATAATGTTTCCCATGTTGCTGCATGACCAGATTTATTTTTTCCAGATCAAAGCATGACCAGAAAGAAAACATGTCTGGACCGACCCCTGCTTGATTCAGAAGATATACTCTTAGTTTATCAAGGGACTCTTGTACTGAACTGGTTGGTGAGTGGTGACGAAACAAGTCTTAGACTAGAACGCGGCGATTCCACCACATGTTAGACGTGCCAGTCTTATCCAACGACTGTGGTAGCTCCATGATTCGTGTACACCATCTTACAGCCACAACCCTGCCCTTGTACATCTCTTCCCTCTATAGGCATCAATCTGTACAGATACACCTTATCCCTTCCAAGTCCGTCTCTTTGTCTCCGTGTTCTCCCTCCCGTTCGTGCGAGACACCGCTGCCTGAGCCTGCTGCTTCTGGCCGCCTTCCGACGCGAGGTCGCCTCCTCCTCCTTTGTATCCTTCGCTTCTACCTCGTCCACCTGGAGTTCTTGGCTGCCGGCACACCGACTCCACGGCCGCGGGTCATGGAGAACCTCATGGAGCAGCCGAAGCTTTTGAGGTTGCCTGCGGCCGGAGACTCGTCGCCGGCAAGTTCCTCCGTTTTGCTGAACCGATGAGCGGCAGCTGGGCGGCGATATGCTTCTGGAGCTCGTGGAGCAGCCGAAGCCTTCGAGGTTGCCTGCGGCCAGAGACCCGTCGCCGGCAAGTTCCTCGGCAGTTGTACTGATGGGCAGCAGCTTGACGGCGACATGCTTCTAGAGCAGCTTGGCCACATGAATTTGCCCTCCATTATCAGATTTTTACCGTTCATTCTCGAATCAAAATCGTACCATTCTTGAAGTTCGTCACTGCAGATCGAGATTGCAATTATTCCATGATTTTTTTGTTACAAAGAGGGAGCAAGATATCTTGCTGCGTTCTGATTTAGTCTTTGGATAACATCATGTAGAGTACTTGTTGGTGAGGTTGCGGATGTAGAAGTACGACTGTTGTCATAGTCGCACCGTGTCCTGCAGCCGAAACTTGGGGTAGCCGGTATGCGTGCGGGAGTATATGGAGGCGCCGCCGCACATCACCAGCGGCCCCTTGGTGAACTGGACCTGCAGCCGGACACGGAAGAGCCGGCAGAAGAGTTCGAGATCCGGCTGGATCCCGAGATAACTCTCGCAGAAGGCCACGAAGTGCGCCAACGTGCCGATAGCGTTGGCGCCGAGGTGGTGGAGGCGGAGGTCGAAGAAGGCGAGGAAGGTGAGGAAGAAGGGGTGCACCGGCAGCGCGAAGCCGTGGGTGAGATGCGACAAAAAAATCACCCGCTCCCCCTCCGCCGGGTGCGGTGATTCCTCTCCCTCCGTCGCCAGCCGCACCACCACTTCCGTCTCTGGCGGCAGCACGCGGGTGGCGCGGTAATTCTCGATGTGCTCCTCCGTGACACGGAGGAGCCGCACCAGGCTCCACGTTCGGCGGCCATCTCCGGCTCGCTGGGCGTCGCACCGGCTAAAGAGTGGCGGTGGCCCGTACCGCCGACGACGCTAAACTGGCAGCGCGGCGGACTACAGCAGCAACAACAAGCGAGGTAGAGCGAGGAAGGCAAGGGCGCAAGAGAAGACTGAGGAGGCAGCGAACGGAAGGAGGAACCGCCCTCACCGGGCGACCTTTTAAAGACCCGGAAGAGGAACCGTCTGCGGTGCCACGCGGCGCCCATCGGGCCGCGCCCCGCTCTCCCCACCGCACGGGATCCTTTGTGCAGACGCAAGATGCGCAGACGATCCCGGAGCAGAAACTGAAGAGGCAGACGGCAGTTCCCGAGGCGACATGCGATGGGACGTTACGCTGCCCGCCGCAGTGCAATGATGGTGCGTACGCGCGTGGCCGTCGTCAGCGCTGACGTCACGGGTAGCGCAACCGCCAGACGTAGCCGGCCCGAAATTTCAAAGTTGGAGAGGAGCGCGCGCACATTTCACCTAAGGACGAAATCTACACGCGCTCGGGGGCTAGTATCGGGGGGATGACCTCCGGATACCCCAACCAGACAAGAATCATGGCGGTCGGTTCCCGTCCGGCTGGCGAAGCGCAGCCTGACACGAGCAAGTCAAGCCGGCTACCTCACGGTAGCCAGAACCGCGAGGAGCAGCAAGGCACGGGACCGGCTACATCAGCGTAGCCGGACTCAATCAAGAGGACAGTGCGACGTGCTGCACAGTGCACGGTACGCCCTGGTACGATGACAAGACCCGCAACTACTCGGCTATACCGAAGACTTTGCGGGGTGACGCGGGAATAGTGACCAGATGCTGACGACAGGCTCACACGGCGTTCACTGTACCCACGACGACCTTACCGCCTATACTCTGATGGGATGTAAGGGTACCGAGTACTGTAGATGACCAGCCGGCTGGGACCCGCCTGTGGGGCCTACCAGCCGGACTGGCCAGTAAAACAGTTGCCTCTCTGCCTATATAAGGAGAGGCAAGGTTCTCGTAGCAGGGGTTGGTCTCAGTATATTTAAGGTAGTAGCTAGAGAATACAGTTTGAGGAGCGATTGTAGCCCGTATACTACTCATAGTCAGATCGACAGGAGTAGGAGCTTTACCTCACCACGAGGGCTCCGAACCTGGGTACTTCCTGTGTCCCGCTACACTTGCTTGTACCTAATCGCGCCTACGAACGCCGTCGAGAGCTTCCCTGCTAGTCCCCACACCTATATCTAACCTGCTTAGGTACTGCCGTTTCCAATACAACGACAGGCCTGCCGTGGAGGCGAGGAGAGGGGTGGAGGTGATTTCCTGTTTTGTAGATCGGGTGGTTGGAAGAGTAAAGACGATGTTGTTGCGTCTATAGATGGAGATCATCATCAAAGGATTGAAGATGACGGCGAGATCCGTCCTGCCTCTGCCCCTTCTGGTCGAGTAGAGGCCTTTTAGTTCAAGCTCCACAATGGAGGCCTTCTTCGGTGTCTCTCGTAGGAGCTCCTACCTTCTCATCGACAAGTGGTTCCTCCCCGACGATGTGAAGACGGCCGGCGATCAAGGCCCAAGCATGGTGGAGAGGACCGAGGATTGGATGGCGTTTTCAATTTTTTGCTTCGAGTTCCTTTGTGCAAATGTTCAGGTCTTATCTTAAAATTTTAGGTTTACCAGAGAAGTGCAGTTAGGCAGCTTCTAGGCCTCTCGGAGTCTTTCCCGTGAAAAAAGAAGTATTTTACAGTACTGAACTTGTTAGTGAGGAAACACGGTCAGTAGACGCGCGCTGAGCAAGAAAAAATAGCATGTTCAGACGGGCCTACTTTTTTCCAGGGATTGGTCCCGTCTTAGACTATTTATTAGTAACATGTCATATTTCTTGACTTTTTTTGGCAAGCATTTTTTAAAACAGCTATCTTGTTTTCTACCAAAGTAACATGTCATACTTCTTGCTTGACCCATGTTCCTCTATTAAAAAATTATAAGTTGACAACGAACCGTTGGCTAGCACATATATGCAGATCGTTACTGGAAGTATAATTTGCAATATATGCTCTCCGGTCATCTTTTATTTCTGGAAATGCTTCCGGATAAGGAAGAAAATGACTTGTAATGTTTTATTCTTGTTGAACTTTAAAAATGGACATTTTGTTTCGCATCCTTCGTAAATGACGTGTATGCAATCTGGGTGACACGACGACTTGACGACGACGACACCTTTTCTAATCCCATGTGGTTTAAAACGGTGGAAATGGATGATTGTATTTATCCATTTTTTTTTGAGGGATTGTATTTATCCATTTCTAGAATCACGGGGAGATCATTATCGACTTTTGGAGTTGAAATTTGTAATATACGCAGCCGGTCAACCGTTGAGTGCTGGAAAACTTCCTTTTTAATTCTCTTGAAAAAAAATTCTCTTGTAAAAAGATTACCTCAAAAAAAATCTCTTGTAAAAAGATCACGTGAGGCATATCCTCGTTCCCAGCCAAATCCAGCCGAAATAGGGGACCACGCCGGCACGCCGCGTAAGGGACGCTGCCGAGGTGTCTTGGCCAATATTTTTGTGTGCATCCAAACGTGCGAGCAGTGCCAACGTGGGAAACACCGGCGGGCCAACGTGGCAAACCGCCTCCTCCTCTCTCTATATAAACTCCAAGCACCCACGCGGCCGGCAACCTCATCCATTCCACGCATTCCAGCACGCACTCAACCGAGAAAATCCGGATCAGAGCCCCGGTAAACTCCGTCGCAATTCGCAACTCATCTGCATCGGTCGATCCTTTCTCGGCAAGTTCATTCGCTCGTAAACCCATGGCTACCGTGACCGGAGGAGCAGTGCTGCAGCCGCGCGTCCCGTCGTCATCCGTGCCGGCGTTGGAGCCGCTGCGGGGGCGGCGGAGGGCGCCGTCGGTTCGGTGCGCGAGCATGCGCAGGACGGCGGCACGGGGGAGACCGGCGATGGACGAGGACCACTACCGGACCCTAAGCCTGGCGCCCGGCGCCACCAGGGGCGAGGTAAAGAAGGCCTTCCACCGCCTCGCGCTGCAGTACCACCCGGACGTCGTGCGCCGCGGCGAGGACGACGGCGACGACAATAATATGGACTTCCAGAGGATCAACCAAGCCTACCAGAGGGTGATGGACAACATGCGAGGGACGGAGGCGAGGCTCGAGTACTGGCGCGCTCGGTACGGCCTCGCCGACGAGGACCTCGACCGGTACCGGCGCTACCTCCACGACGAGGAAGCGGATGACTGGTTCGCCGACCTCTGAATTCTTTTTTTTTATGATGAAACGGGGAGCAAAAGATTTGTCCCAATGCAACCGGCAGAAGTGTAAATTTGTGTATTGTCACTGTGTTAGTTTCTCCCCTGTTTTTTCGTGTGGGAGAAGGGTTACATAATTCCATTCAAGTTTCTAACAGTTGCAGTACTTGGAATTAATCAAAATTGAGGATCAGGAAGGTCTCCTTCGTTTGCCGATGACACTGTATGCTGCTCGTAGTTGTGACATGGTTCAGTTTTGCAGTGTAACACTGTTCCTTTGTAATATGTGGTATTTCATGGCTACCGTGGCCAGAGGAGTAGTGCTGCAGCTGCGCGCCCGTCGGCCTCGGCATTGGAGCCGCTGTGGCACGGGGGAGACCGGTGATGGAGGAGGACCACTACCGGACGCTAAGCCTGGCGCCGGGCGCCACGAGGGGCGAGGTCAGAGCATCTCCACTCGCCGTGCTTCCCGCTACAAAAAAAAAGGCCATGAGTTCGACGATCATCGCCCAGCGATCAAACGAGCTGCAAGTTTGGCGATCAAAAGAGAGCCACAAGTTTGGCGATCATATTACACACGGGGTAAATCAAATGGCGGCCTCCTCGGCCGGGATGACGACAGGCTCCTCCTGGGGGACGACGACGACGACGGGCTGCTCGGCGATGATGACGACGGGAACCTTCGGTGGGGAAGGCGTAGGCTCGGAGCTCGGTGTCGAGGTCTCCGTGGTGGTGCTGGAGGTGGACGTCGCCGGAGCTGGTTCCTCCTCGAGCTGGTTGAGGATAATGTCGCGCTGCGCCGTGTACCACGCCTTCACCTTGTCATCCATTGCCTCCGAGTTCGTCGCCATGAGGAAGGCCAAGTCCGTGTTCCTCTTCTTCGCCACGGTGGTGGTCTTGAGCAAGTCGATGCGCACGCCTTGGTTCTTGAGCATGGACTTCCACCTCTCGTCAAACTTCTCGTCCCTCGCCGCGGCATGCGCCATCGCGTCGGTCATGCACTTCTTGAGTGAGGCTTGAATCCGTTCTGTCGGTGGCCCCATAAGCTTCGTCACCTTGGCTGCTTTCTGGCCGAGCTCCGGGCGCCCTTATGTCGCTCCTGGCACCGGCACAACAGGATTTGACACGCCGCCCCTAGCGAGCTCGACGCGCGTGTCGTCCCACTTCTGGCATTCCTCAATGCGGATGAAGACGTGGAGGAACTTGACACTACTAGGAAACAGCTTGTAGGTAGACAAGATATTCTGTGGCGCACATGTAAAACCATGCGTCACAGATATGTATCAGTGGCGCACTAGTAAATATGCGCCACAGAAGTTTGGCAGTTCAGTGGCGCACGAAACCAATATGCGCCACAGAAGTCCAAACTTCTGTGAAGCATATTTTCGTGTGCGCCACAGAAAGTGATGATTCTGTGGCGCATATAGATGTATGCGCCACAGAAAGTTGATGGGACCTAGCACCAAAAAAAGAGGGAAGAAACTTCTGTGGCACATATGCCCATATGCGTCACAGAAAGTGATGTTTCTGTGGCGCATATAGATGTATGCGCACAGAACATGCAAAAACAGATCCCACCCCCTCATGTGGATCGCCTTTTCAGATTTGTAAAAAATAAACAAAAATGATAGAAACTTCAAAAAAATAATTTCTTTGAGTTGTAATTAGATTTTAGGGTATAGATCTAGACAAAATTGAAAAACATGAATTTTGATGTATTTTGCAAAAATAGGTCATGGCAAGGTAAAACGGCTATAACTTTTGCATACGATGTCGAAAAAAAATCTTTAACCTATCAAAATGACCGTCTCGAAATTTTCTATTCGAATTCAACCACATATGGTCGTTCAAAATCCCCAAATTTGAAAAGAGTAAAATTTTATTTAGGATAGAAGATTTTTTACTGCAAAAAAATAAAAAGGGGGTGAAACTTCTGTGGCGCATTTCTCCCACATGCGCCACAGAAGTCATGGGCGGGATTCAAAATTTGAATCCCGCCGGCGCCCTTCTCCATCTCTTTTTCCTTTTTCTTCCCCCCCTCCACTTCTTCTCCCCTCCACACTTCTCCCCTTCTCCTCCCTCCTCCTTCTCCACTCTCCGACGACCTCCTCCTCCTCCACCACCAACACCGGCGACCTCCTCCTCCTCCTCCACCACCAACAACTCCGGCGACCTCCTCCTCCTCCTCCACCACCAACAACTCCGGCGACCTCCTCCTCCTCCTCCACCACCAACTCCGGTGACCTCCTCCTCCTCCACCACCAACAACTCCGGCGACCTCCTCCTCCTCCTCAACCACCAACTCCAGCGACCTCCTCCTCCACCACCAACTCCGGCGACCTCCTCCTAGCCCTCCTCCAGCCCACTAGCCACTAGCCACCAGCTGCCACCACCACCAGCCACCAGCCACCACCACCTCCGGCCAGATCTATATATGGCCCGGGTTTTTTTTTGAAATTTGAAAAAAACTTCTATGGCGCATATTGGCCATATGTGCCACAGAAGTTTGAGATCTGGCCCGCTTTTTTTTTGAATTTTGGAAAAAAAACTTTTGTGACGCATATTGGCCATATGCGCCACTGAAGTTTGAGACTTCTGTGGCGCATTTCAATATGCGCCACAAAAGATAGTTATCAGTGGTGAGGTAACAGTGGCGACTAAGATATGCGCCACAGATAGTGAAAAAATGTGCGCCACTGATAAGCTGTTTCCTAGTAGTGTGAACTCCGTCTTGGTGTCATCGCAGTACATCTGGTACGCCCGAACCATCTACAAAACAATCGGCCATCTCGTCGCGAAGTCTAGGCAGGAACAAGGCAGTGCACAAAAATGGAACATGGCGGATCGGCGGCATACCTTGCGATCCATGTTGGCGCGCTCTCTGGACGGCGTTCGATCTCTTCTTGTATGCCATGACACTTGTTGCAGGCATGTTGGATGACGCCCCAGTTGTGGCCTATGGCCTTCTTGCCACGGTCCATGTGGATCAGACGAAAAGTAGGGGTCAATGGACTTGCGCTTTGATGACTCACAAGTATCGGGGGTGTATCCAGTATTTTCGATAAGTAAGAGTGTCGAACCCAACGAGGAGCAGAAGGTGCTGGCTAGTGGTATGGATCAGGAATTCTCTGCAAATACTTAGCAAACGGATTTTTAGGGGTTTTTGATAAAGCAAGCAAACAAAGTACGAGTAAATAAAAGACAGTAGGAATAAATGCAGCAAGTGGCCCAATCCTTTATACAGCAAAGGACAAGCCGGTTGTATTACTTAAGATGACCAAACGTTCTCGAGGACACATGGGAAGACTGTCAAGTGCTTTCGCTTCATATAGTTGATTAATCTTCTTTAGCTTGCTAAGTGTTGTGTGGGTGAACCTGTGCTAATGTACCACCCCATCCAAGACTAATACATACTTGTGATTATACCCCTTGCAAACATCCGTAAGTACAAGAAAGTAATTAAGGTAGAAACCTAACCACAACTTTAAACTCTAAGACCCTTACGTCCCTTGTGCAATGGTTTCCTAACGGGGGTTTAGGTTTCTGTCACTCCGGCAACCCCTACGATTAGTAGCCAAATACACAATGCATTCCCCTAGGCCCATATAGGTGAAGTGTCATGTAGTCGATGTTCACATGACACCACTAGAAGAAGTACACCAGCACTTAAATACCAATCTATTGAATCTTTCTCAACACAACTCCACTACTAACAACAAGACTTCTCCCATGTCCTCAAGAACAAAACAAACTACTCACAAGACATCATATGGATCATGATCAGAGATGGAATAATGATTTATAACAATCTGAACATAAACAATGATTTAATGGTTAACTCAATAGCGTCAACTACAAAGAGTAATCAACACCGGGAAAGTTTCCCCTATGAACTATGCAAGATTCAACGCAATTGTTACAGCAATATGGAGATGGTGATGAGGGTGCTGATGGTGGTGATGGTGGTGATGATGATGATGATCCCGATGAAGTCTAGCTTGATGGTGGTGTTGATGGCGATGATCTCCCCTCTCTGGGAAGGAATTCCCCCGACAGAAATCTGTCTGCCGGAGAGATCTTTCTCTCTCGGTGTTTTCTGCCCCGCAGAGGCGGCGGAATCTTTCTGTGGTCGCTCCCTGAGTCTTAGGGTTTCGGGAGGATGATATACGCCAGAGGGGAGAGGCTGGAGTGGGCCAGGGTGGCCACACCACCTCTAGGCGCGGCCTAGGCCTTCTCGCGCCATGGGGTGGTGTGGGCCCCCTGTGGCCCACCTCCACTCCATCTTCTGGCATCCTTAGTCTTCTAGAAAAATAGGATTTCCCGTATATTTTCCCGGATTTTTTGATCTTCACGAATTTTGCCTCCAAACATCACCTTTTCCATCAGAATCCTGACTGCAGCGGTCCATGCTCCAAAAGTCATCAACCATGCAAAAATAGATGGAATAACATAAGTATCACCTCTCAATATGAAATATATCAATGAATAACAGTGAATTAAGACATAGAATAGTGATGCAAAATGGACGTATCAACTCCCCCCAAGCTTAGACTTCGCTTGTCCCCAAGCAAAACTGAGCTCAATAAACATGGCCTCAGGTTTATGGAGTGAAGAGTCGATAAAAGAATAAGGACAAGAAGCATCACATTCATCCAAAGCATATATCATAATAGAAGACAACTCACTATTATATAACTCAATTTGTAATAAGTAAAGGAAACACAATAAAGATACATAAAGTGAATCATAATTGGTAATGGCAAACTTAGCTCTTGGTCGAAGAATAGTTGATAATTTGCTAGAGTTCACAAATAACTGGTTTTTCAATGAAAGCTTTCAAAGTAGTAAACATCAGGATAAGAGCAATGTGCAAAGCAAGGAACATAAGAAACATGATTGCATAAATCATCATATGCATGAATGAAACACAACAACTCAAGATACTTGCTGAGATAGAAGGGAGTAGGTTTACTGACTCAACTACAAAGTAAAAGAAAGGCCCTTCAAAGAGGGAAGCAGGGATTGCAAGTCTCATAAAGAGCTCCTAAAAATTATGATACTTACTAGCTTTCAGCTCTCATTGCCCCTATCATTGGCAGCTTTAGGTGATTAAGGTTAAAGTGACACAACTAAGAGGATATGCTTGACAAGTTATAAGTTGAAATCTCATGCCCCTTACTTATGAGTACCGATCCTCATGCTACTCAATTTCAGTCACGAGCAAGCTCTTGTCATTGTAAATACATGCGTATCATTGAGAACCGCCAACGGGGTACCCCTTGCACATGATACAGGAGCTATCCCATAATCAAAATGACAAGGCAAGCAGACAGTGAGCATCTCAGCGATCTTTTTATTTGCTATTTGCATAGGTTTTTATTGAGGATGCTTTATAGAATGCTCACTATAGTTATGCTGCAAGTTTCCATCATGATTAGATATGGCTTAGGCTAGCGGCCCAGGCGTTTCTCTAACACACATATAAACTCCATGATCTTACAAGTTCCTATTTTATTTCACACCGCCGGGATCCATAAGCAAAAGAACATGATATCAACTAGGTACAAAGTACAAAATGAAGTGTTGAAAGCGGTCCCCATGATACATGGTTCGGCTAACTTCAACTCATAAAGCGCAAGCATATACGCAACAAAGGAGGACCCAATGGTTCAAGTTTATTAAATGCAAGAAAGTAAAGTGTGCCATCAAGTTCGTGAGAGCTTTAATCACTAATTTTCACATAACAAGTTTAATTTGGGAGGTAGATAAAACAAGAATTTACTTGGAATAGCAATAATGCTACTAGGTAGGTAAGGTGGACTAAATGGCAAAGGTTTTGGTTTAAAGGAGGTGGATGCACAAGAAGAATACCCTCTCAGTACAGGTTTTTGGCTAGCAAGACTGGGTAGCAAGTATAAGAGTTGAGGAAAACAAACAAACATACAAGTGATAAAGACAAACATGCAATCTTCCTTGGAAGCACAAAAGATCTTAACTAGAGAATACTAGACTTATGAGCAAATCAAGAAAGAAAGATGATGAAATTATTTTACTCTAGAGTACCTTTATCTTTTTCATTCAACTCTCAAAAATAGTGTTGCTACTGACCGAGCTAGGTTTGCCAAAACCAACTAAATTAACTCAATGATCCCAAAGTGATACCAATACTAATAACAAGATCAATCATATAACCATAAATTGAAAACTAATATAAGCTATGAAAAAGAGTGAATGATAGAACTTCTCATTAATATTTCATAATGGCAACTCACACCAAGGGATACATATCTAACGAGAGAGGGGACACTTCCATAATGCAAACCATACTACATAATAACTCCTCTATTCATGATATGACTCTACTAATAAGGTAAAAAGATAGAAGATAGTGATGTGATACCGCAGCACTCCCCCAAGCTTGGAACAAACCAAGGGGATGCCAAACCTGATGACGAATTACTCCTTTGGTGGTGGTGGTATCCTCTCGATGAGCTCTTTGACTAGTTTCCCCAAGTCCTCAATCTCGAAGGTGAGAGTACGAATCAACTCCGAGTTGTGCTCAATACGGCTCATGATCATTTCAGTTTGTGGATCCTAGCTCTTGTGATTCTTTTTCCGTTCTCCCCTCTTGGAGTCTTCTTTTCCTGCATGGTTATGGATAAAGGTATGGAAGGGATTCTTGGTGTGTGGAGGAAGTGACCGTGGAGCCAAACTGTGACGGGGAGCTTTCCCCCCAGTCTGCATCTGTGCCGTCCTTCTAACCCTGGCGGGTTTTGTCACCACTCCAATGCTTGCAATGGTAGTGCCAGTGTGCGGATGTTGGCCTTTCTCCTCTTCACCTTCAGTCTTGATCTCCTTCTCCTTCCCGGGGTCTTGGAGGTCTTCCTCCATAGGCTCCTTCCCTTTATCCTTGGCGGACACCATTGTGCTTCTAAACCTTCAAAGAGTATGTCCTGGCAGAAACAGATCGAAACAAAAACACGACGAAAACACGATATATGATCTCGGGGGATCCGAGGGGTTATATATTACGAAGTTTCAGAACAAAAGGAAGGTACTGGGAGAAAACGAGTCGGAGGCGGAGTCCTGGGTGGACTCACCACCTGGTGGCGCGGCCAGGGGTGGGCCCGCGCCATAGGGTGGTGTGAGCCACCCTGGCTCCGTTTCCGTCCCTTTTTCGCTTCGTAGCTCTCCTTATTGACTGAAAACTGCAAAAATATAGTTGGATTATATTTTCACGGAACTTTTCTTACTAGAACTGTTACCTAGTTGGAAACGGACTCTGCAGGTCTCTAAATTTGGTATTAAGTTGATCCTTCCAGAGTCACCACTTGAATAACATCAATATCTTCATCTTCATATACTTATTACTTGAGTCATAAAACCTTTCTCTTCCTTATTACACCATTATCTCCACTAACCTGGAAATTTCTTTCACACAAAACTTCACACAGTTCTCATTAGCAACATAGTATAAGTGAAGTGATAAAACCTTTTGAGTTCAAATTCAACCGAAAACCATCAAAACATAAGATATTGTAGCAACTCCTTCCGAAAACCTAAAAAGAATTTAAAAAGGAAATCGAATAAAGAAGCAAATGCAAGAGTGGCAAAATCTGTCAAAACAGACCAGCATGTAAAGATTAATTTTTTCGAAAATCTTCTGTTGCTCAAATCAAAAAGTGCAAAACTAATGAAAGTTAAATAACAACCTGGGTCAGAAGCACAAAAAATTACAGCTCAATCCGACATACAGAGATCTCTCACGAATTTTTACGGTGAAGCACAAAAAATCTGTTTCGGGACAGCAACTTCCCCAAATCTTACTTCTCTCTCATTAGAGGTTGATCTTAGCACAAAAACCAAACAAAACGGATAAAGAGAGGTGATTACTGAAGTAATAACTTCTAAGACTCAAAGAAACAAAAACAAACTAAAATCAAAAACAAATTGGGTTGTCTCCCATAAAGCTCTTTCTTTATAGCCATTAAGATGGGCATGATAATTTTGAAGAAGCTCTCATAGGGATATGGATTGAAGTGAAAGAGAGCATTAAGAAGCAAAAACACACACTCATTTAAGTCTAACCCACTTTCTATGCATGGGGATTTTGTAAACAAACAAGTTGTTGAAACCAGAGGCTTCTTGCATAAGAAGGCAAAACAAGTGCAACATAAAAACTTTCAGCATAAAACGAGGAAACTTGATATTATTGAGATACATAAGAACACTTTTCCCTCTATCATAGTAACTTTCAGTATCATGCATAAACTTAACAATATAGCTATCACAAGGTCCATCATAGCAATGATCACTTATTCTAACAGAAAACACGGGAATACTAGCTCTCATAACACTACTATGTGAAACAATATTAGAGGTATCCTTACAAAGGATAATGTGTCCCTCTTTTTCATATTTAGTGACAAAGTCTTTCACATTTTCTATTATAGGTTTATCAACCATTTGTTTATCAGGTTCAACAGCTTTACTCATACTTTCATCTACCATACTAGCCATCATAGAATGTTTCTTTACCTTAATTGGGAAAGGCATTTTCTCAATATAAGGTTTAGGTAAAACATGATTAGCAGTATAAACTTCAGTATTTCTTGTAGGAACACTCTTAGCAATATCTTTATAAGGTTCATGATACTTATTCCAATTCTTTTTAGGCACTTCAATATAGGAAGCAAAAGCCTTAAAATAAGAAGCAATAGCTTGAGAATCTAGACCATAAGCATTTTTAATATTTTTAATAAGGTGCTGGCTAGTGGTATGGATCAGGAATTCTCTGCAAATACTTAATAAACGGATTTTTAGGGGTTTTTGATAAAGCAAGCAAACAAAGTACGAGTAAATAAAAGACAGTAGGAATAAATGCAGCAAGTGGTCCAATCCTTTATGCAGCAAAGGACAAGCCGGTTGTATTACTTAAGATGACCAAAGGTTCTCGAGGACATATGGGAAGACTGTCAAGTGCTTTCGCTTCATATAGTTGTTTAATCTTCTTTAGCTTGTTAAGTGTTGTGTGGGTGAACCTGAATAATATACCGCCCCATCCAAGACTAATACATAGTTGTGATTATACCCCTTGCAAACATCCGTAAGTACAAGAAAGTAATTAAGGCAGAAACCTAATCACGGCTTTAAACTCTAAGACCCTTACGTCCCTTGTGCAATGGTTTCCTAACAGGGGTTCAGGTTTCTGTCACTCCGGCAACCCCTACGATTAGTAGCCAAATACACAATGCATTCCCCTAGGACCATATAGGTGAAGTGTCATGTAGTCGACGTTCACATGACACCATTAGAAGAAGTACACCATAACTTAAATAACAATCTATTGAATCTTTCTCAACACAACTCCACTACTAACAACAAGACTTCTCCCATGTCCTCAAGAACAAAACAAACTACTCACAAGACATCATATGGATCATGATCAGAGATGGAATAATGATGTATAACAATCTGAACATAAACAATAATTCAATGGTTCACTCAATAGCATCAACTACAAAGAGTAATCAATACCGGGAAAGTTTCCCCTATGAACAATGCAAGATTCAACGCAATTGTTACAGCAATATGGAGATGGTGATGAGGGTGCTGATCGTGATGATGGTGGTGATGATGATGATGATGATCCCGATGAAGTCCAGCTTGATGGTGGTGTTGATGGCGACGATCTCCCCTCTCCGGGAAAGAATTCCCCTGGCAAAAATCTGTCTGCCGGAGAGATCTTGCTCTCTCGGTGTTTTCCGCCCCGCAGAGGTGGCGGAATCTTTCTGTGGTCACTCCCCGGGTCTTAGGGTTTCGGGAGGATGATATACGCCAGAGGGGAGAGGCTGGAGTGGGTCAGGGTGGCCACACCACCTCTAGGCGCGGCCTAGGCCTGCCCGCGCCATGGGGTGGTGTGGGCCCCCTGTGGCCCACCTCCACTCTATCTTCTGGCATCCTTAGTCTTCTGGAAAAATAGGATTTTCCGTATATTTTCCCGGATTTTCTGATCTTCGCGAATTTTGCCTCCAAACAGCACCTTTTCCATCAGAATCCTGACTGCAGCGGTCCATGCTCCAAAAGTCATCAACCATGCAAAAATAGATGAAATAACATAAGTATCTTCTCTCAATACGAAATATATCAATGAATAACAGTGAATTAAGACATAGAATAGTGATGCAAAATGGACGTATCACGCTCGTCGAACGACGTCTTCACGCGGCTCCAGTAGGTCTCCGTGTTCTGATTAGTGTTGGTCACAGGGTCGATGCTGATCTCCTTCCACGCTTCGGCCAAGCACTCGTCCTCCTTCGTCGTCCACTTGACACAGACCTCGGTGGGTGGCGCCGGCGCCCTGGATGACACAGGCGCCTTGCCCATCTGCTTCGCCGCCTTGGGCTTGTGCGCCGCCGTTGGGTCAGGCAGGACCTCTGCCTCGGCCTCCCCCTCCGCTCCCAAGGACTGCGAGTCCAGCCCAGCCCCCACGTTCGTACGGGCCTCCTCTTGAGTAAAGTAGCCTTGACTTTCGGCTAGCACGGAGCCTGGAGCGATGATGCCATGCATGATGGTTTCGTCGTGCATTCCGGCGAACACGCTGGCTGCGTCTGCTTGGCCCTGGTACGATGAGCTTGCTCCCATGGTTGAGCCAAAGGACAGAGGACCGCGGCGTAGCGACAAGTTGGGGTCGAAGGCGCCGGTGACAAGAGGGCCGCGTGGAAGAGGGCAATGCGGGAAGACGAGTTTGGGGTCGAAGACACCATGCGCGGCATAGCCGTCGTGGTCCGTGAGCAGCAGCAACGTTCGTGTTGTCAGCCATTTTGTTGAAGATGTTGTCGATGTCCGGGAAGAAGTAGTCGTCGGGGAAGTCGTCATCGGACGACGTCGTGGTTACTAGTAGTCGCGCTGAGCCCCCCCCTCCCAAAAAAAAATCTGATCGCCTCTCACCTATGTAGGTTCTCGAGAGGCGGGGTTCTGGAGGCCTACTGTCCCGATGTACGGTGCACGCCGCAGGCCGGGATGGAGAAGACGAAGGCGGCTGCTCAAGGAACTGAAAGTGGAAGTGTGTATGTGTCTCGTATATCCTCTCATATGCCTCTACCCACTGTTTATAAAGGATAAGATTCTCTTACTTCCCTAGAAAGCTTCGTGTCGACAAGATCCGAGGAAACCTGAACGCACATCGATGAGGAAGAGCAGAGAAAATCTGGACGGAAACGACAAGGGAAAATATCTAGGAGAGATATCTTCTAGAGTGTTCTCGAATAGTAAAACCAACACAGGAGCTCGGCTCATACATGCAACCCGCGTGGCGTGGCGAAGCATGGCGAGGCGGGCAACGTCGGAGGAGGAGTGCGTGAGAGCTACTCAATTTTCTCACACTTTAGTGAATAGTAGAATAACTTAGTATATAAAGTGGTGCAACACACCTTTCACTAGCAATGTGGGAGTAAACTAGTACAGCCATGAGTTGTTTCACCTAATGGACCAAAGAGAACCAACACAAACCACGCATTTGATGATCCACTGGAAAAACCTGCTGTCGAAAATGTTTTACCATATGCTACTGCAATTTTTTATTTTTTTTGCGGAAAAAAATCTGGAACTATTTCATGAGTTCATAAGAAGTACAAAGTATCCTAAACATAATAAAAATTACATCGAGGTCTTTGGACCACCTAACGAATACTAATGCCGCCAGAGCGAGCCGCCGACGCGCCGATGTCGCCGCTCCATTACCGGAGCCGGCATGCCATTGTTGATGACAGTCGGGAAGTGTTCGTGCACGTGCCCCTAAGGACCAGCGCCCCAGAGATGAAGTTGTCGCCATTGAACCCTTGAATTGATCTGAAACTTGTAACACCAAACCTAAAACAAACGTAGACTGGACGAGATCCAGAACACACGTAGACTGAACGAGATCCACCACTCCATGGAAACGGCGACCAGACGAATCCCACCCTCCTCAACGCCAGCAGCAGGATCGTCACCGACGAGGTGGAAGAGGAGACGGGTATACCTTATTCTTGTCCCGCACAACGCCGCCATAGCCACCATAACGACGATGCCAGATGACCAAACTCTAACTTTAGGGACTCTTTTACACCGCCGAGTACAGGTCCGAGGTCTTCATATCCTCCCGCCGCCGGAGCGGCAAGCAGAGAAGGCGGGGACCCGTCGATGCTCGGTCGCAGACGGCGAGGACGAAGTAGATCGTGGCAGCTGCTAGGGTTTTTACCCTAGCCGCCGCCTCTTTTTCTCACGGGAGGAGAAGACTCGTGGCGAGCACAACAAATAATTATGCTGTGCTAGAGCGTTTGTTAACCAGATCATTTGTCGTTCTCATATGCTGCTGCATTTGATCTGAGAGCAGGACGAATTACTCACCTCGGTTTGTTCACCGACTCCTTTATACTGAATGAACTGGTCGGTGATGAAACGCGGTCAGGAGACGCCGCGGGAGTAAACAAAGTGACACTCGTTTTATGACCGGTCGGCCTACTTTTCCCACGGATTCCTCACGTATAGTCACGTCTCTTATTACACTTTAATAATACTTCAATATATAGTTAGTTTGTTGCTCTGGATCTGCACAACTTTTGCCGTTCAAGCAACCTAACAGCAACCATCTCGTGTCCTGCCTAACCTGTCATGTCTCTCGACCCTGGTTTCCTTCTCAAGGTAACCGACATGAATGTCTTTCAACGCCCGTGAAAAAGTTCACAAGAAGACATGAAGTTTTGCTACCTATGAACGTGCAGATTGCTACATGACAACTTTCTCAACAAAGGACGGAACTTTGCGCATTATTGTCAAACCATGACAATTTGCATGTCTCCATCAATGTTTATTATTTGGCTTCTACATATTGATTTAGGATTTTAGGGGGAGTGATAAAGATTTCATAGACTCTTGTATGGAGTGAAGTATCGCGACAACCTGTCGGGGGACCGGTCTCTTTGCTCCGATTGTTGAACAATACATGTCGTTTCAGATTTGGTGATACTCAGAAGATGTTTGGTTCACGAGAGGTAA